>OY978447.1:34428219-35855719 GCA_963854805.1 Plagodis dolabraria
GTGTTAGCACGATAGTTTGTCCGATGGCTAGGGATGTGTAGTTGAAGATAATTTCTACGAGACACTGACCGAATAGGAGTTAAAAGCCCTATCTTAGCGAGCAAAGACGGACAATCGATCCTATTCGATACGATACTGTGCAGCATAGTAAGATCAGCTCCCTCCCTCCTTTTGTGGAGAGGCAAGAAATGGTGGTGAAAACAGCTCACATCATAGTCATTGCACCATGTCTTCGTTTTAAAATTTAGGTAGCGTAGGAACTTTTTTTGTGGTTTTTCAAGAATCTTAATATATATGTCAGCACTTGGATTCCAAACCTGCGACGCATACTCAAGCTGGCTCCTAACTAGAGAACAGAATAAGATTTTTAGAGTTTTAATTTGCTTAAAGTCGTTAGTTACGCGGATGATGAAGCCTAAAGTTTTCATAGCTTTAGCAGAGATAAGTTCTATATGCTTATCAAAGAGGAGTTTGGAATCGAGCGTCACGCCGAGATCGACCACAGAGTCGACTCTCATCAAAGACTGACCGCATATCTTATAGTTGCACACAAAAGTATTAGGAGATCGACTGAATGAGATGCTGAGACATTTGAGTATGTTTAGGTCAAGTTTGTTGAGTGAACAGTAGGTGTGCAGTCTGTTAAGGTCCTCTTGAAGTAGCTCAGAGTCTTTGGGGCTTTGGATAACTTTATAAATTTTCATGTCATCAGCGAACAACAAGAAGTGCGAATGTTTAAAGCAGCGATAAATATCATTTACAAATATTACAAAGAGTAGAGGACCAAGAATCGACCCCTGGGGTACCCCGGATGGAATGGGGGTTGAAGGAGACGCAAATCCTTTCAGTACTACAGTTTGAATACGACCGCTAACATAAGAGGTGAACCACCGAAATAGGTCACCCCTGATTCCAGCTGCTAAAAGTTTACTGAGAAGGATAGAATGGTCAATCCGATCAAAAGCCTTGCTATAATCTGTATAGACTGCGTCAACCTGCTTCCCCCCCTCCATGCCTGCCGTCAGCGCATCAGTGAATGTGATCAGATTACTAGTGGTTGATCTACCTTTTAAGAAACCATGCTGCTGGGGCAAGAAAGTGTGCTTTAGGACGGCGTACAACTGATCATGAACCAATCTTTCGAAGACCTTTGCCAGTACACAGAGCTTGGAAATAGGCCTGTAGTTAGATACATCCCGCTTTTGTCCTTTCTTGTGAATGGGCGTAACTATTGCTGATTTCCAAATTGTAGGGACTATACCAGCCTTAATTGACCTTGTATAGAGCAGACAGACGGGATACACCAAGCTCTCAGCACAGCAAACTAGCAAATGTGGATCAATGCCGTCAGGACCGGCAGACTTATTGCAATCGAGTGTTTTTAATAATTTAAGCAAATTGTAATTACATATTTCAATGGTACATATATCAGCTGTGGAATCAGTTGTAATACGAGTATCGTTGGTAGTGGAAACAGGAGCTATAGAGGTAGACGGCAAGTAATTAGAGTTAAAGAATTCAGAAAATGCGTTGCAAATGTCTTCCCCGGTATCGATTGAGCGATCATTATATGACATAGATGAAGGATACGAATTGTGCTGCTTATTTGACTGAATAAATGACCAAAAAGCTTTAGGACTATCCCGAATAGAACTTTCAATATTAGCTATATAGCTTAGATAGCATTCACGCTCTATTCTCCTCACTCGCTCACGCAATACCTTGAAGGAGTTCCTGTCAGAAATATTATTATATGTTTTAAGTTTCATGTGATATTTATTTTTCTCCTTCAAAATTTTGAGCAGAGCTGGTGAGTACCACACTGGGTACTTATTTGGCCGCACCATTTTACAAGGTACATGTTTGTCCCTAAGGTCAAGGAGTATCCTAGAAAAAAGGGCAACCGAGTCATCCATGGTACCACAAGCGAGGAGTGATTTCCAATCATGAGTGTCAAGCTCACTACAAATTGCCGAGTAATCGCCTTTAGAGTATATGTATTTAGGCCTGGAGGTAGGGGTCAGATGACTTAAGTGAATAAAATGTGGCCTGCAAATTAGTGCAGGATGAAAAACATCCTCCTTCACTAGTGGGTCCAGACAATGAATTACAGACACTTCATCATTACTTAGTACTAGATCAAGTATACTACCATCATAAAAGTTTTTAACATGATTATATTGTTCTAAGTTATTCAAATTAATTAAGTCAAGTACTTCAAGGTGGTTATTATCCGCACCATTTATCACCGGTAAAACGTGAGTATGGTCGGTCGAAACTGTCCACGTTATATTGCTTTGATTAAAATCACCTAAGATTAATAGTTTGTCAGTTGGATTATTAGCCGAAATAGACAGTACTTGATCGCAGAAGTTTACAAGCTGAGCCGATAGCGATAATCCTAGGTTCTCTGATATCAAGTAAAGGCAGCCAATGTGCACGTTAACAGATGGCCTATTGTTAGACGCTTTGATTTTAATAGTGAGCCATAAGTCCTCAGCGGTGGAGTGCCATTCTGGACGCGCGAGCACAGCCAGCTCACTGCGGATTCCGATTAAAATTCCGCCGCCACGTGTCTGGCTGAGACGTTCGTAGCACCGATCACGTCTCCAAATTGCATAAACGTCACTGAATAACTCTTCAGTTTTAATACCTTCCCAGAGCCACGTCTCGGTCAACACAATTATGTCGTAGTTACACAGTTGAACATTACGCTTAAATTCTGGTATTTTCGTTCGCAAACCCCTGACATTCTGATAATAAATATTAACAACCATTAACACCTACCAGCCAAGCGAAAACTCGGCCGGGAAGTGCACTGTTATATATTATAAGTGTGATACTATTAAAATCTATGTCAGGTGTTTGCGAACATGAAAGTGTAAAGATAAAAGAGATAAATGCATAATAATACTTGAAAGTGTTGACCGAAGTGAAAAATAAGTGTGCTAGCCATTGCCGCGTATGGGCAGTACTACTATAATAAAGTAGATAATGATGATATGAGTTAAGTAATGCATGACTACTTCTTGTAAAAAAATACACCCTAAAGTACTCAGTTATACAGTACTGGTACACGTGCGATGGCGGCAGGTACTCGGGTTTACGCGCTACAGAGGACATAATAACGCTGTATGACACTAAGGAGGTACGAGATTGTATATACGAGTATAGGTAAGAGAGAAGCGGCGATCCAGCAGCGCGGAGCGGCGTCGTGGGAAGCGACATGGTGGGTATGATTCGACTTAGCATCATGGGAATAAAATCAATAAAATTAGCTGATAAATAATATGATATAATTATTGATATATGTCTAGTTTGTATAATATTACTGATAAGATCATGTTTTATGTGATACTTACTAGCAGGAATAAAATATACCGACGTAAAGTTGAAAATTTTGATAAGAAAAAATAATAGCATGATTAATAGTTTATAATGAGTAGGTTCAAATGGCATTGTTATAAAGTATGGGTACAGAGTAAACAGTAGGTGCTTTTTAAATGAAAAACCAATACTAAAATATAGTCACTTAATTTTAACAAGGTCTTCTTCTTGGCGTATGTGGATTATAGGCGAAGTATCATTTTTCCTTAATAGAATTTTGCAATTTTGTACCCATGTGTATTTGTAATTCCTATCAGCGGCCAGTTTCTTGGTCTTAGTCAATAACTGTTTGTTTTCTCGAGTAAGGTGGTCGTTAACGAAAATCCGGGCCGTGGCTCCATTAATACCTAATGACTCAGCAGTCAGGTTCTTATGTGATCTGGTTGCAGCTAACAAATTTTCTTTTGTGTATCTTACTAGGAAGCCAACAATGATTGGCTTGTTGTCGGACGGTGAGCGAGCCCTCGTAACAAAATTAATATCCGAGGGAAGGATAGACTGACCAACTGCTTCGGCAAGTTTGCACACTAAATCAATTAAATTTTCATGCTTTTTCATGGGAACGCCTTTAATTTCAATGTTATTAATGCGTTCGCGTTGCTCCTTAATAGCGAGATTCTCAGTAAGCTGCATTAACTGGTCCCGGAAATGTGGGTAGGCATCGTCAGTGCTATTTTTTGTCTCCAAAGCCGCAATTCGTGACTCCAAGGCCGCCGTTTTATCGTTCGTGGAGTTTTCAAAGTTATGGAACTTTTCCTTTAAATCATGAACATCCTGCACTAGGGCTGGTAGCTGCTCGAGGCGGACATTGATGCCGCGAATGCCATCACGTAATTCGTGGAGCACTAGGTCAAGGGTGGCAGGGGCCGCGGGCTGCACCATCGGGAAGTTGGTTGTGGTAGGCGGCGGCGTCTTGCAGGCAGGGCATAGCAGGGCATCTTTCTTCACTTGACTCAATTTCCTATAATTTCTCTCGGTGATATTGGCGCACACGAAACAATAGAATGTAGTACAGTTCGAGCACCTCACTCCATCAGTGTGCTCGGAGCTACACGCATGACACTTCAACATTTTACCTATCTAATAAACGAGAGACGACTCGAACGCGCAAAACAGTGATGGACGCAAACTAAGATTAACTAAGTAGGTACGTCAGTAACACAGGTAAGTTAATCAGCGAGCGAGCGACCTTCACCTGCGGGCGCTGTGAGCGGACTTATATATACAAGGGTATATCAAATTTGAACAACCGAGTCAACACAGACTCCGGTAAGGACCCGTCTGTTATCATATTGGGTCACCCCCGCACGGAAGCTGCACCTAACCTGAATGACGACGTCATCCTTGCCATGGCGGAACAATATAACAAGGAAGTGGCGCCATGGACATATACCGCTTTATACGAGGGTATGGCGATACCCGAAATGATGACTGTTATCTTGTCATTCCGGTATACTTGCCATAAGCAGACTATAGCAATTTTATAATAGACTTTGAAAGAAGGACGAACTGCGTTTGATACAATACGTAAGATAATTATTTGGGGTAATAAGGATGCTGACAATAGCTGAAATTTGGTCACTATCGGATTGCCTATAGGAGTGAAAGAAAGGCAGTACTGAATGGTAAAATCACGATTATTTTGGATAAAATGCTTATTATCACATAATAATCGAGATTTGGAAATATATGGTTAAATATTTAATATTTTGTTATACTTCTTGAATTGATCACAATTGATCTCTTATTTTTTTGATGGTTTAAGAGGTAATTTATGGAATCATGTGCCATTGCACATGTTTTATAACTTTACAAAATATAAGAAAATAATTTAAACTTGCTAATACTGTGGTATTAGCGAGTTGACATTTTATTATACTACTTACGTATACGTACGTAGCTTAGGGGTTTTTAGTGGGGTGCCGGGCTTGATTGTGACCCCTCCATCGCTGCACGTGGGTATCATAAGAGACGACTTAAAGTAACAAAACAAAAGGTGGGCAGCAGCGCTTTCTAAGGAACGGATATCTCACACTGCAATCCCCACGACGTGAAACAATTCCCCTATACAAAAGGGTAGGCTATGTTCAGCAGTGGACCATCCGGCTGATACAGTACAGTATGTAGCGTAGCTTGCTTAGTCGTTCTGAATCTACCAACCAAGTTAAACAACGTCCGCCGCGGTTACGACTTAGATGGGTGACCACTTACCGCATTACTACTGGTTGTAGGTTCTGGATTTTGTCTTAGCATGAAAGTCGTTACATATTGGAAGGAGCAGTTTGCGAATAACCACCTATGAACCTATGATATATACATTGTATATAATATAAAAATTTTGTTTGATAATATTTTTTTTTTCTTAATCCTCAACCGCGATTCCACGCTGTGGTCGACACATCTAACAAATTTTATATTTAGAAAAATAACCACTCTGCAATCGACACAGATGCCCGGATTTAATAAATTGATTCGCTCAAATTCTCAGAATCACAACATTATAATGTTGAGATTCCGCTTTTGTCAAAGAAAATATAAAATATTCAAGTTACACAGTTCAACGACACATCGAAGAAGTAAAGGAGTACATACAAACACTTCAAAACCGCCAATGTCAACATAATTATGACATACAAAGCTAAGCTTCCAGCTACCTCAAACAATGAGCTCCGTGAACCAAACACCAGCCCTACGTCTACCTACTTACCTACCTATGTATGTATAAACAGAACATTCAAACAACAATGCTCACAAATATAGAGATAGCACGCCGTTTAATATTAATTACATCCAGTACGTACGCTTGCCACAGGTAAATTGAATGTGCAGTTAATAAAGTAGGCATTTACAGGGTTATTGGTCATATGCTAACAACCTCTTAGGGCTGATATCTGCTAGTCCTAACAAACATTTTGAGATAAAAAAATGTTTGATTGAAAAAAAAAAACTGTTTCAATGCCTACTCCGAGCCAAGAGCGTTCCCCGCGGCAACACTGGACCGCACCGTGCTCCCTTTGAATAGAGTTTTGAATATTTACGTCGAGCAAAGTAATAAAAATATGAAATAATATATTACAGGCTCAAGACTTTTAACATTAAATGGGCCTCGTACTTATTCCGTCAAAAACACATAAAAAAAAACTCTAAAAAAATAATTAAGAAATATATCTCAATATGTTTGTTAGGACTAGCAGATGTCAACCTTAAGAGGTTGTGTGCATATTACCAATAACCCTTTATATACCTTCTCGGAAAACTATTTGTTCGGAACCACAACTTGGGTGGCGCTATCTACTTGTTATATGAAGTCTATCTATCTGTGATTTAACGCTCAACTCTTTGGAGCGAAACTTGTTTGTGGCTATACTTAGTGTGAAAATAACCCTTATTGAATTATGACTTTCACATTTTGCTTTTGTGTGAAAAATAACTTTTGGTTAAATTAATTGCACCGTTTTTGTATTTTGTTTTATTGTTATTTGTATTTGAAATAGTGTAGCTGGTGCTGCTTGAATTGAAGTGTTGTATAGACGTTGAAGATTGGTGAAGTGAGCCCTGTGATGGAGACATAGCCTCTCCCCAGCACGTGAGTACTTAATTAATGCTTAGCTGGCCAGCGTAGTGTTAGTTAGATAAGCGTGAGCGTGTAAGCATTAAAAGGACACACACACAAGGAAGACTTCAGTAAGTTGTATGCCTTAGTTTTAATTTTAAACCCGTGGGCTGTTTAGATTCTTCAACAGATTTTCTAGGTAGAAGAACTCTGCTATTTATCATGCCTGCCTATGCAAATCTGGAATCTATACACTATTGTTAAAGTAATTAATAGAAATATATAAAATAGTTTATAATAATAATTCCAACAGAATTTACAGCTTGTTGGTGTGCAACAATATGTACAAAATTCCACGTCACAATAACTTTCGACTCGCTTCACCTCTTCTCAGCATTCAATGAAGCATCTAAAACAAATGATAATTTTTGACAAACGTACATTGAAAATCCTTGAAATATTATCACAAATAATAAATATTTACAGCATTTTTTTTTATCTCATAATGTTTCGAGCGCTAAAAAGTTTTATATAAATGTGATATTTACTTAGCATGCGAATCACGATTTGAAATATAGTTACTAATTTTACTGAATGTATCGTTATTGAGTCATATGTTTTTAGACAGTAAAATGTAAAGCACAATTGCTTTATCCTGTTTTTGGCTTTACCTTAAATAGAAACTGGTCCTTGTATTGTGGTGCGGTTAAACGAAAAATATGATAAATTATAAATAAATAAATAAGCCTTTTATCCCAAAATAACACTATAAAGTACCAAAATACATTTATATAAATACATTTTACCTTAAATATTAAAATTATAGTTACTTACTTCTTCTTAGGTTCGGGCATACAAAATTGGGCGTAGGCCTCCTCCACAAGTTGCCACCTAAATATATCTTATCGAATCTCGTCCACGTCTCGCCTTGGTCTACTTCTAGGCCTTGCATTTTCGCGTGGACTCCAATGCTAAATACGTTTGCTCTAGCGTCCATCTGTGCTCCTTGCAATGTGGCAAGACCATATCCACTTCAAATGACAGAGCATGCTAAGAAATATAATAAAATAAATATGCACGAGTTATGTCAGTTTAATACTTTTCTAAACGACTATGTATTCACATACAATGGTTCATATACAAGTCTGTCACAAGCAATGATGACACTATATTATTTAGTTGTCTGGGCATAAATTTTACCCTCATCCATAGTTTTATACTTTAGAGACCCGACCACGTAATCATGGTAAAATATTAAATATAAACTAGGAACAAAAGGAGAATAATATACAAATTGGCCAGGCTATAAGCTTTACAACTATCCGGAAAAGTCTAAATAACTAATTTGCTTGTGTATATACTCGTAATATATGTGACGCAAAAAATATAGTATTGTTCTTGCTGATAATATCTTAGAAGTTGTGGTTAATGGCAGACTCCAACTGAAGGGTACAAGGAAAAACCAGCTAGATATGTCAATTTTTGAAAATTTTCACAATCGTATTTTTTAAGTTTAAATCTTCGTATATTTCTTAACTATTGTTAATTTTCAATTTAAAAATGAAGCTAAAATGTATCTGTGTGCAGATAAATGACGGCAAAATTGCTGTTATATTAGTATTAAGTAGTATTTTTCTATAAATACTAACTTAAACCCCCTCTGTCTACGGAAAAAAACGTGCATAATCAAATTAATAACGTAAGTATAAAAACCTGCGATACACAATAAAGCAAAAGATTTATAGAAAATTTCGTTTATACCATTACTTTCAACAACTACCTTCATATCTAATTGAACATTTTTCGAGGAGCGATAGTAATAAATACTTCAATTCTCATATTATATTAAGATAAATTTATATAAAAATTAAATGACAAGCAGAAACTACTTGAAAAGCAAAGATAACAGAGTATCTAGATGCAAAACAAACACAGCTGATAATTTAAACTAATACCGCCAAACCAATAGAGAAAAGTAATACATTGGAAAGCTAAACCTCTCTTGAAGGCTTGCCGAATGATACTTAGAAAAAAATGGCAGTTTGAAGATTGCTAGACTAATAAATAGCAAATTTTTGTTTTTGATTCTAAGTGACATTGCATCTTTCTTTCCTATTTTGATAAATATAACACATTTCTTCCCTGGAACTAGTTGATAAAGCATATTTTTATGCTCTCCACAGAATCTTGATTACTATAAAGCGCTTGATTAAGCACGTTTTTCCTGCTATCTAGAAACCATTATATACTACAGGGCAAACTGAACAAGTCAGCATCAAAATATTAAAAAAAAACTGAAGAATTGACATCGCACATTTTCCCTGTACCCTTCTTATTGGTCTTTGTCAATTTTCAGTTTTTTTTTTCTTAAAACACTATCTACATAGATAGTGCAGAATAGATTCTATTGAAACTCACTCCTATAAACCATCCGAAATATGCTTTTAGCTGCAAACATCCGACCAATATAGGATGCTAGGTGTAGTAACTACATACTTGTATATCTGAAATTTAGACAAAGTGCGATCGAATTTTACATACTATTAGTACAATTGTTCTTTCAGTTTCTCGTTTACTAGCGACCGGGTTAAGGCCGGGCGTGCAACCACATTTGCACGCCCGCAATCAAGTGGCCCGGAAGTCAACTGTCAAATGCATGAGTCAGCGCGTGCGCCGCCCACAGCAGATGTTCAGAGCGCTTGAGTGTAAACAATAGGCTCTTGTGACTTACTTAAGGCGTTTTAAGGGACAAAATTTATGACCCAAGTAGCTGAATAAACAAGAAATACGAAACATAAACATTAACGACGAGTGTTAAAGTAAATCATTATGATACACGAGGCCAAACTTGACCTACCTAAACATTGGGAGTTGTATTCTGCCGTCGTACGAGAGAAGGGCACATCTATCATTTTGGTCAAACTGAGATAATTAGGATTAAAGTTTTTACTATATTCTGCTTCATAGTGTGGAAACCTATTACTTAAAAGAAAAAAAAATACTGATGACATATGCGTGAAGGTTAGTACTATTATTTTTTCTACTTTTTAGTTTTTATATATAATTATTTATTAAATAAATTCAATTTTTACCTTTCAACTTAAAAAAAAAATATTTTAAAAATACCACTTACTACAAAGAAAAGGCACAGTTAACCAAATATGACCTTTCTTTTTAATATTTCAAGCAAATTGGTCATTGAGTCTAGAAGAAAGGGCACATTTGTCTAATTGCGCCTTTTTAATGTAAATTGACTTAATGTCTTTTATGAAAAAAAAAACAAATAATCATGTGAAGAAAGTTTAATAAACTATAAAACATATTTATTGTCATGCCAATCAAACCAAAACTTCTTGTAGGACACCAACATTTTAACAAAAAAAAAAAACGTTCTTAATATTCAATAGTTATTTATTAATTATTAGGGATAAGCATATACTTACGTACAATTTTGGTTAACAAAAAGAACTTAAGAATAAAAAAAAAAGTGCTAATACTTAAACTCAATTACACTTTTTGGTTAGTTAGACACCTAAGGGAAGTAAAAATTAAACATATTTACTAATTGGTAGGACTCCTGACTTAAAAATCTATAAAAAATAGTTACTCTATATTAAATAAATCAAAATATTCTTAACTCCTTTTAGAGGCGCATACATTATGGGTTTTAACCTTTATTAAATTACTCTATTAGACCTTATTCTAATTATTTATTGTTAATTTACAGGAAATAGCTTACACCCGTAATTATTAAAGGCACTCGTAGTTTCATATTTTAAAAATACTATTATTAATATTATTAAAAATAAATATAACTTAAACAAACATAACATGGCACTTGGTTGAATTATCACAATGCAATATGTTGGTAATAATAAAATAGTTTTAAGAAAATTAAGTAATCAGTTTTACTTAAAATATTATTTAAAAAAATAGTCTTTAATTTCAGTCGTCATAAGTTAGTGTGAGATCAGCTGAACAGTCGTTAACTGGTAGGGTTTCCCAAAAACCTCTTCTGTTGTCAGGCATGAGTGGCCAAAGCTTGGAAAGTATAGCTGATTTACTCCTAGATGTTATACCTCGTGGAGAAAGCTTCTGCTTAGGTATTGGAATGCCGATTTTAAGATTTTTAACTCTTAAGAAATCCAATTATATTTGCTCTTCAGTGTCATGGCTGTGCTTGTAGAACATCGAATTGCTCCCTCTCCGAAAAGTGATTTCATACATGTTTCTTAAATAAGCTCGCGGCACAGAATATTGTAATTTATACGCCGAAGAGCAGTCTTCAAAATCATAAAAATCCTGAACTGACATTTTTTTCCCACAATATTTGAACCAGTATCAGCGACAGCTTTGCAATAATTTTCAAAGTTATACACTCGCCTGTTCTTCTTAAGTGATTGCTCCACTCCGTGGTGAAATTTATCGGCAGCCATAAAAGTATGACCAACTTTCAGAAAACGCAGCACAACACTTTCAATATTTATAACTTTGGAATTGACTAAATATACCAAGTAGCAAAAAATGCACCAGTTTTTATATATTTTTTTCTTCATATTAATTCCATTCTTCGCAATTCCTGTGCCTTATTGCTGCGAGAGGGTTGTGAATAGAAAAAAAATCGCGCAATTCACATTCCTCGTGCCCCGGCAAGCGTGGAGTCACTTCGACGTTGCAGGCACAACTGGCGCGTTTCGATAGAACCCTGCCCTCATTTGCTCACCCCTAATTATAAATAATTTTAATAAAAGGCACAACTGGTTATTTGTGTCTTTTATACGTAATTTAATTGAGACATGCATAGATCATTAATTAAGTAGACAGGGCACATCTGGCATTTGGGCCTTTTCTTTATGTTATGTTGTAGGTGTGCCTTTTCTTAGAAGTTTTTAGTAAAAATCTGTATGAATTTATAGTCACATCTACGTAATTTGTGCCTTTTCAATATAATAGTAAATAAATGTGCCTTTTCATTCTATAAAACATAAATATTAGTCTCATTTGTGCCTTTTGAGCCTACAGTATCTCCGAATTCCTTGAAGATAAAATTCTACAAAAAATTGAGCAGATGCGCCCTTTTTTTCTGATTCTAAATATGTATATAACTCAATTTTAAAATAAATGTTAGATGTGCCCTTTTTTCTTACCACGGCAGTATTACGAAACTTATGAATTCTATTGAGTACACTACGGTTTTATCATTTAATAACAAAGTTAAGACACATGTCTAGCATATTACAAAATATCATTTAAGTATTTGCGAGAAAAGCATCAAAAAAAATTTTTACTAACCGATTCAGTTAACAGCCGAGTCAAAAGTTTAAATATTTGTCTATCCAAGTTTTGATAATCAGGAACCAAAATATAGGTTTTGTGAGGTAACATGATGTGTAACCATCGGTATTTATTAACAATATACGATAAATATTCATATTTCACGCTACAATACTTTTTTTCAATATGATGGCCCTGTTTTGGAGGTGAAACTTCGACGGGTAAAATTTGTTTTATTTTTAAAATAAGATACTCATGTGTTTTACAGTGAAATCAAGCTCATCATCTCGTTTAATATATATCTCAAAAACATATATTGGGCATGATTGATGAGAAAAATATTGTTTAAATTTGGTTTACTATGATTTTTGGCAAAAATGGCCATCGAAAATGGCCACCATACAAAATTTTGTTTCAACTGGCTCAAATCCTGGCTTATTGCTATGTACTTACCGAAATGTGAAGTGTTAAACTCTAAGTTAATTCTAATTGCAAAAGCATAATCCTTTCACTAAAACGGCACCACGACACATTGTTTATTTCACGATACCACAGAACGACCGCTCGGCATTTCACAATAAAATCCTCAAATTACCGTTAATTAGATACCACAAATCACTCAACCAGACTATTCTCACGACACTGACGTATATTCAGGTATTTTCTTTTCAAAACTGCGATATTACTGTCCATATTTACTACGTAAATACTGAAGAGGCCGGCCTCGCAGAACGTAAACAAACAACTGAACTTTTTGTTTCATTTTGTTCCGTCACAGAGACATTTTAATGGCAAATCGTTCTCAAAACGTAGACTAGATATATTTTATTGTATATGAAGGCTACGTTTCAGCACGTAAGAAAGATTCCGATTCACGAAAATCGATAAAAACGCTGGCGTTCTCCGTGCACGACCCACCACTCGAACAACCACAGTTGCACGCCGCACTTGCTGTTTTCGGTTTATGCAACAGTTGCACACCGCACTCGACGCTCCCTTCGATTTTTGATTTTACACGTGTTTCGTCTGACCGGCTAGGTACATGTTGGGCTGTTGTATGAAATACCCATCCAGTATCTTACTTTCTCAATAACATAATCAGGGATTTTTGAAGAACTGAGTGTTTCAACATAACCGCATCGTCGCATTTTTATTAATGCCTGATAGGTTAGCCTTTGCCCACTATCTCAGCTGATGGCTAATAGAATACAGTGTTAAAAATACATTAATAGCCATGTTATGAACCTGTTCTTCTGCCTGTTTGCACTGTGTACATGGTATTGTATTCAGGAGGAGTCGTTAAGGTAGCGGCTACGGCTTTATCTCCGACTGGACTTTGAAATGTCGTTGTAATTATAATTATACTGTTGAATCAACGTCGTACATATTAGGAGTTGAGCGAACATATACTTTTAATATATATATTATACATATTTAATTATTTTATTATTGCTTTTTACATTTTAAAAGTCAAACTAAGTCACTTGCTTTTTAACATCCTATCATATCTATATTATTTAAGGTAGACATGAAAAAATCAACAATACTGTGGGTATTAAAGGTGTGGTAGGTTTGACTAATGTTTAATTTTTACATAGACAAAATTGGTACTAATGTTTAACTTAGTTGTAACGCGTTCGCTTTGAAAATGACAGCGTGGACACCAGTGGTCTGCTCTATTCACACACACATAGAGAGAGTAGGTATTCCGCGGGTCGATATCATTCTCAAAGCCAAAGCAACATAACTTAGATAACATTTAGTGCCAATATTATGTACGTCAAAATGAAACTTGAGTCGAACGCATTCAGTGAATGATTCCAAACCACCTTCCGCAATATTGTTGATATTTTTATCCTTATATATACCGTCAAGTCATATATATACAGACATGTCACCAAGCACTTTCCCATTTCAACCTGATACTATACGAGTATATATGATATCATTAATTGAAATAATTACATTCAATAACAATATATATCTCCATTTCTTTGCAAGAGATTTGATTAATATACTCATTACAACAGATGCGATGAAGAGAAAAATTGTGATTATTATGAGCAGCATGCCATTGATGAGAGTGCCCTAAAGATATTCATTAGGCGCAGAACCGGGCGCTGTTTGCTAATCTAAAAAGCAGCGAGCAAACGACGAGAGCAATCCCTAGGAAAGATGTGTCAGGCAGATGGTAGGTCATAAAACCGAATGATGTAATGAATGCAACATTTTGTCTAAAATATTTGTTTTATATATGGATTTCCGCAAAGTAACGAATTTTTTTTAATTATCATATATTTTGGCATATGTATTAACAAACTTTTACTAAATAATTGACATTCATATATGTTTAAGTCGGATTTGATAATCTTTCTTCAGAGGCCATATCCTTTGAATAAGGTTATTTTAGATTTATAATAAAATAAGTTCCCGCTTATTTAATCTGTGACAGTTGCCAATTTCAGAACATTTTTATTACGAGGTCCATCGCAATAACTAAACTTACAAAGGGTCTAGAATTTCAGTGAATTATGTTCCACGTCTTTATTAAGCCACACAAATTATAATGTACATTTGAAGCTGTGATCAAACCAACAAGTTTTTTTTTATATGGACTGTTGTAACGTATAGTTTTGAAGCAGTGATGGCTCAGTGGCATTGGCTATGGACTGCCGCACAGCAGGTCCATGGTTCGAATCCCGCCGCGGGCTTGAGCTTCACAGCATGTAGGAAGGGCATTTTTCAAGTAGACAATCTGTCGTCGAGCATCTAACGCAGAGTTCCGGCAGCAGTCCTTGAGAGCCAGTCAAATTATAGGCACATGAGACTTAACAACTGTCTCAAGGTGACGGACGCAGTGGAATCGTGACTTGAAACGAAATGCGTCTGTGATACGCAGAGGTTAATCCACTTAACATCAGGTTGGCCTCGGGCTTGAATCGTCACAATATTATAAAAA
Organism: Plagodis dolabraria; assembly: GCA_963854805.1. Classification (NCBI taxonomy): domain Eukaryota; kingdom Metazoa; phylum Arthropoda; class Insecta; order Lepidoptera; family Geometridae; genus Plagodis; species Plagodis dolabraria. Next base: position 34,443,393 of record OY978447.1, read on the forward strand.
AAATATGTATGTTTGTATACTGTATGTACATATTACACCGAATTTCCAAATTCTTATAAGTTCAGTTAGGTATTATGATAGCCCTTTAATGGAAATGGTCTGAAAATGGCATTCATGACTCTCCATTTATTTAATTATCAAGCAATATTATAAAAATCACGGATCTACTGCTTGGTAGGGCATTTTGTGAATACCCGCCTGGCTAACTGTCACTCTCATGTAGAAAATCTTTCGCCAACCATATATTCCAACAGCTGTCCTAGTAACACAGTAATTCTAGGTTAGCCTGAACAACATCTTCGACCACATCGTCACTTACCATCAGACGAGAAAGTGGTGAAAGGTTAGCTTATCAGTATTAATTTAAAAATCACCACTAGATCATTACCGCCTGAGAACGCTAATTGTCACTTTGCCAACAATTATTATACATAACACGACATGATCACCACGCCATCTCTTATATATAGATGCAAAAATTATTTCATGCCCTGAGTGCATTGCCATGTTCTTTGTTTACCAACACATTTAATTGTAGGATTTATGGCAGAGCCTCTAAATTCACTAGAATTGTAGTAGTATAATGTCATGCAGTGGTTTTGGAACTAGGGTTTGCTGTTAGTTTAGTTGGCAATGGTGCTACCGGACGGGGCATGATTTTTACAAGTCAATTTAAGAGCGTTTGTCTACGCCAAATATTTCTTGTAAGCAATTTTTTTTTGTGATTGTAGCAGAACTAGCCCGATGCCTATTTGATATTAAGTGGACTAACCTTTGCCTATAACAGATTTATTTGGTCACAAGCAACGAATTTCACTGTGCCCGTGCCCTGAGACATACATTTGTTAAGTCTCATGTGCCATTATTTATTCTGGCTTTCAAGGATTGCGGTTGGAAAACACGGTTACGTGCTTGGCGACAGATTTTCTACTTGAAAGCCGTAGCCAGGTGAGCATATGCAAAATGCCCTCCCACCATGCGGTAAAGCTCAAGCTGGAGCAGCGGTGGGGATCGAACCAGAGACCTGCGGCACGTAAGTCTATTACCGCTCGGCTATCATTGCTTCAGATTCCTTCCCTTTCCATTCCCCAATTATATACTAAACAACCTAAACAAATAAGAGATCTTGATATAACAATGTTTAAACGAAAACTTAAAAGAATACAAGCCCAAAAATGTTACTACACAATTAATGAATTCCTCGTTGACGAGAATGTTTCAATTTGTATTAATGATGACTAAAATAAAATGACTAATTGTAAATTTTTACATTGCTTTTCTGACTTACGTAATTTTTATTTAATCGATATTTAACACGAAATGAGACGATGAAAGATAAAATGATTAAAACAACCACACATATTTCTATATCTTGACTTAATTTTAACGCATTGACATTAGTATTTTGATGTATCAATTGCAATTTGTTTATATTTAAATTTAATAATAGCTTTCAATATTATTAGACTTTTTATTATTGTTTATTCTTTCTTAAAAATGTGTACGCCACATGTGGCAAGGACGTGAGTTACGAAGTTTAAGTAAATGCACTACCTAGTATGCTATTGTATCATGTATACTCACCGTATTCTGAGTTTGCACTTATGAACGTTCTCCTTCCGGCCGCTATAGCTACTAGGTTGTACAACCTGTTACCAAATAAGAAAAAATATACCAAACAAAGGCAGCAAGTGGGAATAAAAAATATTCTGGTTTCACAAGTTCCCCTTTCTATTAAGAACAAGTATTATTATTTATTAGCATCTACGCTATCCCAATATCTATGCGATCATAGTTCAATTAGTTTAGTATCTAAATTAATTCATTAAGTCATCCCTAGTTTGATTACATAGTTAGTGTAACAATTGACCACAAATTGACTTTAATTTATTAACATCTGCACACGATCTAGTTTGCGAAATAGGTCACGGTTAGAGATGTTATTCAAATATCGAATATTTAAATATTTATCAAATAATTACAAGTTTTACAGAAAATCGTTTCGTCTTCATTGTCTTAATTAAAATAGTTAAAACATACCTATTTAAGTTTTATTATTGCGACGCGTGATCAAAATGTTGGCACCTATTTGACTCAATGAATAAGCATTGCGAACCGACGGGGCAAGCTGGGCTTGCTGCCAGCTGGTAGTAGGCTGGAGAATTAGGACTGCCCGTGAGCCTGCAATAGCTTTTAGGTTGTCTTAATGCTTTGTAGTAAGTGTAGACACATAGTTTGTTTCGTAGTGTTTTGTTAAGTTAATGCAGACCGCTGATTAAAACCAATAATAAAATCGGTATACTTTAAACTGATACACAGTTTAAAAAAATTCCCAATGTGAAAGTCTGTTTGTCTGTCTCGCTTTCGCGCCAAAACGAATGCACCGATATGTATGAAATTTGGTGTAGAAATATTTGGTTTGAGACCCAGAGAAGAAAATAGGATAGTTTCCATATAACTGCACAAAAAGAGAGCTAGTTAAAAATATTATACGGTGCTGTTTCGGTACTATAATAACAGAGATGTTCTCAATAGTTGGAATGGCTTGATATTTTAGGGCAATAAGACTGATATCAGTTTCAGCGCTACATAATAGTACGTAGAGATCCGTTGCTGGTAAGTCTATTACGGTCCTAACCCGTTGGTACCACACTTATTTTATCTTTTTTTTTCTTATACTTTATGAGTATTTAAAACTATCATTGTCACATTGGTAGTTTTAATGAAGCAGGCGTATCTTTATTATATGAACAGGTTCACAACAATTTGATTTTCCTTTGTTTTCTTAAAGCTTGAATTTACTATAATATATTATATACTATAATATATTCAAATCTACGTTCCAGAGAAGACTTGGAAACACATGACGTTATTTGCGCTTGAGCTGGAGAGCGGCGAGGCGCGGTGCATCATCATTTGGAGTGATGACAACAGCTGGCGACAAAGCAAATTTTCCTGACTCGATGAAGCATTTGGGTGTTGCTACCTCGGTGCATGTTGATGTTAGCGGCCTCCGGCAACCTACTTACTGAGATCATAATACGCAATGTCACCACTTCAACTTGCAGTTCACGTGTAGTACCTTCTGAAGGGTCTTACTTACATTAAATTTGAGACAGCTTCTGCTCTTTAGGGCTGCCTCACGCAGTTGAGATTTTCCCATAAAAGCAATGGTGGTTGATCTGAGTCCTTCACCACGAATATAACTGGCGCGACGTTTGGGTCAGTCACTTGCAAAAGATTTATAATATCCCGCAGATTCTTCGTGAGTAGCGAGTGAGTGGTAAATAAACTAAGTTCCGGAGAACTCCTAGCAAGAATAAAACAAGCAACGGCTGAAGCCGTGCGACTCTCAAATTACAATTGTAGCTGCAACGTCAGAGACTAGCGTTCGGTGCCGAGCGCGCATTGCATCGAACTTTAATGATTACTTAAGTTACCCCATGAAGCGCTAGACGCTTCTCTAATACACTGTTAGAAAAGCGTATAAAATATAAGAAACTATGTTTGTGTATTATGTACTATAGGATAAGTTGCGTTGCATGGTTAAGTACCAAAAGGTTGCCAGAAATCATTAGAGTTTTGAATATTTATATCGAGATAAGTAATAAAAAAATATGAAAAATAAATTACAGGCACAAAACTTTTAACATCAGGTGTCCTCGTGCGTGTCCCGTCACAAACACAATGTCTGTTAGGACTAACATGAGTCAACTCTAATATGCTGTTAGTATTTTTCCAGTAACCCTGTATATTACAATATGTATAAAAATATTTTATACGTCGTGCCAGTTATACTAGTATTACTGCTTATTTTTTACTGCGTATTTTATTATTATTTTTATTTTCATTTGTCGGTATTTAGCAGCTCAAAATTTAAACAATTTTAGATAGATAGATAACTCTTTATTGAATACACCATAATAACAACAATAAACTTATTACTAAAACTACTTAAAACCAAGTGTATCAATGGGCGGTCTTATCGCTCAGAGCGTCAATAAGGGATAAAGTAAAAAAGATCGGGCGGAGTTTCATATGGTCTACATAATTCTATACATAAATAATTGATGTTACCAAAAGATAAAATAATTAACCAAAAACTACAAAAATAAATGAATACACATACACATATATAAATATATTATGTAAACATAAATATTAGAATATATACACATATAATTTACTACATGTTAAACATATAATTTAATTAAAAGCATGTTTGTACCGTAGTGTCCAATAATATAGTAAGTTAAAGCAAGAGATAATAGTTTTTGACTTGATCCTTGAAAAATTTCAATGAAGTAGCACGTTTAATTTCTAGCGGTAGTGGATTCCACAGTCTGACAGCTTCAGCGGCAAATGAATGGTGGTAGAAAGTAGTTTTAGTTGCAGGTTGCTGTAGCGTTAAGTTTTCTAATGACCGTAGCGATAGAGAATGGGTAGAATGAAGAAATTTAAATTGTTCCTTGAGGTAGCGCGGGGATAAAGGATGGAACAGAATACTGTAAAGGAGAGATAATATGTGAGCATTCCGGCGAAGACGAATGGGGAGCCACTTGAGCTTATTACGAAAATTGGAGACATGATCATATTTGCGTAAGCCATATATAAATCTTATACAAAAACTTTGAAGTCGCTCAAGTTTATTCAGTTGCTCCTCGGTTAGGTCAAAGTAGCAGACTTCAGCATAATCAAGGATAAGGAGTAAAAGGGATTGTGCAAGCGCAATTTTAGTGGTAGTAGGTAGAAAGTTTCGTTCCTCCGTAAGGATCCTGCGGATGCAAACAGCTTACGGATAGTGATAGCTATTTGAGGATCCCATGTTAGGCTTTGGTTAATGGTAATACCCAGGTTTTTGGCTGTTTTACTAAAAGGGACGATCACTCCATCAAACACCAGTCGCGGTAGGGAGTCCCAGTCTACCTTTGAAATCAAGCGAGAACTTCCTAATAAAATAGCTTGAGTTTTAAGTGGATTAACTTTCAAGCCGTAAGCTTTGCTCCATTCCATTATTAGAGACAAGTCTTCATTAGTTGCTTTCACTGCTTCATAAAGGTTGAGCAATGTTGCTTGGCGGTATAGTTGTAGATCATCTGCATAAAGGATGAAGAAATATTTTGAGATATTGAATTTATAAAAATAGAAAAAAGAAGAGGGGATAATACACCACCCTGAGGTACACCGGCGAAGGTATCACACCATGAAGAGAAGCGATCTTCAATGCGAACACGTTGTCGGCGACCGTACAGGTAAGAATGGAACCAGTCAATCACCGTTGGAGATATGTTGTTTGAGCGAAGAATTGCAAGAACTATATCGAAGTCAACAGTGTTATACGCACTGCTAAAATCTAAAAGTGTTAAAACAGTTAACTGGCCGTGATCCATCCCTAGACGGATATCGTAAGTAATTTTCAGGAGTGCCGTAACTGTGCTATGTCCCGGACTAAAACCAGACTGAAGGGGGTTTAAAAGATCATTGTGAGCAAGAAAAATGTTAATTTGGTTATAAACTAATCGTTCAAGTACTTTTGATAGAAAAGGAAGTATTGAAATTGGGCGATATTCTGAATGAGATTTTGGATTTGTTTTTTTTTTTGGCAAAAGGATTATTTGTGCTTCCTTCCAAATTGAAGGAAACTTACTATTTAATATGGAAAAGCTAAAAATACAACACAGTATTAGAACAATAATATCTCAAATAGGAACCAGCATATTTCGGCTGATTCCATCAATTCCAACAGCATTCGAAGAAATAGAAAGTATGCTTTTCTTAACATCACCAGCGGTGAATTGACTAAAGACGAAGGAAGAAAGGTCAGAGGTTGTAACGTCAGAAAGAAATTTTAAAGTATTATCTTTTGAAGAATCGTCTATATAAGACGATGAGACAAAGTATTGGTTCGATGAATGAATATCTAAATTTTTGGGAAAAGATTCTTGATGAGATTTACCAACCCCTAAAGACCTAAAACAGGCCCGTGGGGTGCCGGGTTAGAATTGCACCCCCCATCTCTTCCCGTGGGTGTCGTAAGAGGCGACGAAGGGAAAAACACCGGAAGGTGTACAGCAGCGCCTTCTGAGAACTTTACATATTTAACTGCGATCCCCAAGACGCCTGCCAAACGTGGGGATTATGGCAAAACCCTCCATGACAAACACAAACACAACTCGGCCCCCAGTCCCCGGCAGCTCTGTTATTCCTGGCCCCGGTAGCAGGCCAGGTAACGATGGAGCAGGGGGTGCGAAGAATCCCCGGCAGATGCACGGCTACCGCCCTCATAAACGACGACCCTTGGCCCTGGCAACACACAACGTGCGTACGCTCAGAGAGGACCACAAGATTGTCGAGCTGGAAGAAGAACTAAGCAAGTTACGATGGGATGTCATGGGATTATCGGAAGTCCGAAGACAGGGACAGGACACCGTTATCCTTGACTCCGGTAACTTGCTATTCTACCGGGAGGGACTCTTTGCGATGAACTCCTTCTTCGAAAAGCGACCATCCAGGAAGTGGACGTGGATAAGCCCCGATGGTTCAACAAAAAATGAGATCGAGTTTATCATGACGACCAGGAAGCAAATATTCAATGATGTCTCTGTGATCCATAAGGTGAAAACCGGTAGCGATCACCGTATCGTTAGGCAGATTGAATATCAATGTAAAGCTTGAGAGGTCGCGTCTGATAAACTCCACGCTCCGTCCTAGAGCTGCCCAAATTCAAAACCCCGAGAGCTTTCAACTCGAACTACATAACCGCTTCCAGTGCCTAGCTGAATGCGAAACAGTGGACGGGATAAACAACGGGTTGGTGGAAGCTGTACAAGCGGTGGGGTCTCAGTTCTGTAAGACCCCCCGCCGTAATAAACCGAAGAAACTCTCAGAGGAAACCCAAAAGTTGATGGAAGACCGGAATGAGATGAGACTACAATCTTCAGCTGATATGTCGAACTACGGCAAGCTCAATAGACGAATTTCGAAGGCACTGCGACACGATTTGCGCGCCTTTAATACTAACGTATAAAGGTCGCAATCGAGCGTAACCAAGGCTCCAAAGTGTACGCAAAACATTCGTTTATAGGGCAAAGCCAAATGACTAAGCTGAAGATCGACCATGGCAGAATCATCTCATTAAAACCGGAGATTCTGAGAGAGCTTGAAAGGTTTTATGGACAGCTATACACGTCAACACGAGAACCCGTTGCCAGTGCGGCTCAGGACAAGAGAGCTAAACTGACCCGACACTATACCGAAGACATCCCGGACATCAGCCTATACGAGATTAGAATGGCTCTCAAACAGCTTAAGAACAACAAGGCACCAGGTGATGACGGAATCACGACAGAACTTCTGAGAGCGGGTGGAAAACCGGTACTCTCAGTCCTCCAGAAGTTATTTAATTCCGTCATCATTGAAGGTAAAACGCCAGAAGCATGGAGCAGAAGTGTAGTGGTACTGTTCTTCAAAAAAGGTGACAAGACCTTGCTGAAACAGGCCCATTTCACTTCTGAGCCATGTTTATAAGCTGTTCTCGAGAGTCATTACGAATCGTCTTGCTCGTAGGTTTGATGACTTCCAGCCTCCCGAACAAGCCGGGTTCCGAAAAGGCTTTAGCACCATAGACCACATCCATACGCTCCGCCAGATTATACAGAAGACTGAGGAGTATAATCGGCCATTATGTTTAGCGTTTGTGGACTATGAAAAAGCCTTTGATTCCATCGAAACCTGGGCGGTACTGCAGTCTCTTCAGCGATGCCAAATTGACTATAGGTACATCGAAGCGCTGAAGTGTTTGTATATGAACGCCACCATGTCGATTCGATTACAGGACAAGAGCACGGAATCAATCCAGCTGCAACGAGGCGTGAGACAGGGAGACGTTATTTCTCCGAAACTGTTCACAAATGCGTTGGAGGACGTTTTTATGCTCTTGGACTGGAAAGAATTCGGCATCAACATCTATGGCGAATACATCAATCACCTTCGTTTCGCCGATGACATATTCATAATGGCGGAGTCGCTTGAGGAACTCAGTACAATGCTCAGCGACCTCAATAGAGTTTCCCAGCAGGTGGGTCTTAAAATGAACATGGACAAGACGAAAATTATGTCTAATGTCCATGTTGCTACCGTACCAGTAGTTGTTGGGAACGATACGCTCGAAGTTGTTGACCATTACATATACCTGGGATAGACTGTCCAGTTAGGTAGGTCCAACTTCGACAAAGAGGTCGCCCGAAGAATCCAACTCGGATGGGCAGCGTTCGGGAAGCTACGCGACATCTTCTCGTCCAACATCCCGCAGAGCCTAAAGGCCAGTCTTCAACCAGTGTGTGTTGCAAATCTTGTAAGATAAGAAAATCAAATCATGGTAGGAAAAATCATCAGCCGAACACTGACCATACTTCGCAACAAGCTCTAATGACGACACCATAATAAGGTCCAAAAGTGAAGGGACTGAATTTGGAAAGTGATGAGTAGCACTGAGTGGGAGGATATGCATGTTACTAGCTTTGATTAGGGTCTCTAATGCAAGAGGCAAGTTGAAATCACCCATAACTGTTTTATGACTATAGGATGGAATAATATCTGTTATGAGCTTTTCAAAGCACGAGAAGTAATTGTTGCTATCTGAATTGCTATAGTAGACTCCGAGAAATACTTTAGAATGGGAAAGAAGAACTTCAATAAAAATATGTTCGCCAGCATTTGGGGGAGGTGGTTGAGTTGATATGCTTATTACAGTGAATGGAATATTGGCACGGATATAAATAGCGACACCACCACCCCGGCCAAATGACCAATCATTGCAATTTTAGTGACCTAATAAAATACTTTCTCACGCAGGAAAGATTAAGATGCTTCAATTGGAATTAAATTTATTTACGTTCACTATATCTATTAAAAAAAAAGCAATTAAGACGAAGTTATCATAGAAAACTTTCAGACTGAAACGTAGGACGGATATCATACTTAGTTTTACATTCGAGTGAGTGAAACAGAACTACGCATATAAATATCGTAGGTGATATTTTTGAAATAAATTCATAAAAGTGAGATTTATCAAAACGGAAAAAAACTTTAAAGTACTGTAGTATTACATGGTTGCTACATAATATATATTTTAATAAAATATAATTAAAAATCAATTTTGCATTGATAACATTTACTATACAGGGTCATTGGTAAAATGATAACAATCTCTTAGGGTTGACTTCTGCTAGTCGTAGCAAACATTTAGAGATGATAGTTTTTGTGTGTTTATTTATGTGTATTTGACTGAATAATCACGTTGTTAGCATTTTACCAATAATCCTGTATAGACATAAAAAATTATATGAAATTTTAGAGCTGTATTCATGATTTATTATTCGGAAGATTTAAATATTTTTTTTTACAAATCAGGAATCGTATTTGTCATATCCTTTAGAATATTAAACATTTTATTCATATTAATAAGCCGTACTCACTTACCTGAAGGTAAAATATATATTAGATATTGACCATATGTAGACAAACTTCAGAAGATTGTCAATATTTCTATGAAATTTGTGTCTCATCTCTACCCGAGTAGGTAAATTACAGTTTAAAATGCAGCTAAACCGCTATCGACATGACTAGTTGGCCAGTTTTGGCTGCTCGCCGCGGAAAAACCGGAGCGGCGCCAAGACAGAACCATTTATGGACATCGCACCGATATTATGTTTTGCACGCAAATATTTACAGAGTTTTTATTTTTTTGTGATTTGTTATTATATGTCACTTATGTGTTTAAATTTCGTCGAAATAATTATGTTTTCCCGTTAATAGTTTGATTTTAATCCAGAAAGTTTTTTAATTTTGTGGTTCATATAAGTGGTTCATGAAATTCAATGAATATAAACAACACAAGTTAAACTTAGTTCTATGTTCCGTATGTTGTTTCTACGGTATTGCTATAATAAGATAATATAATCGATATAATTCATGATTTTATGCTTGGATAAAGTATTATTTAATACGTTTCAGAAAATAATTATATTATCATAGATTATTACGGATGATATTATCATAGATTGTTTAGGACAAATAAAAATAATTAGAATTAATTGTATTTCCACAAACATTATCACATCAATTATTGTCAATGAAATATTAAATTAATGATTATATCTCAATTTAATGAAAACCTTATTTACTTTTATTGATAAAACATACTAAAATGTATTTACTCTAATCACTTAACGTCTCGTTGAGGCATTGAGTAGGTATTAGGTTGGTAAAATTAATTAATTAATATTAATGAATAAGAAGGCCAAACTCTTCGAACTGTTGAGAATAATCGGATTTCGTGGCTAATACACTTTTATGGTAACCTATCTGAAAAGACCAGTATTTCATATTGAAAAGATTGCAAATTAAAATATATTCATACATTACTTGGTGTACCTGATGATATACCTAGAGGTACATCTAGGTATGATATGGACTTATTTCACCAAAAAAGATATGATATTTCTTCTTAGAGAGGTTCTTAGAGGAGGGAGGCTTCTAGATAATTTTAAAACAATAGCGCTATATAATAACAAGCTACTATTTAAATGTCTTTTTTTGCCCCATATGTTAGCCTTTGACCACTATCTCACCTGATGGTAAGTGATGATGTGGTCAAAGATGTTGTTCAGGCTAACGTAGAATTGTCAGCTGCCGGAACACACCGTTAGGTGCTTGGCGACAGATTTTCTACTTAAGGGTTGTAGCTAGCCAAAATGCCCTACCACCATGTTATAACGACTGCCATCCTAAGACAACAACCGGGACCGACGGCTTAACTTGCTCTTCGAAGCACGGAAGCGCTCCGTAGTAATGTCACTATCGGTCTCCCATCCAAGTCGGACCGCGGCGGACATTGCTTAACTTTGCTGTTCGATTCAGTATAGCAAAGGAAACTTCGTCACGTACGCTTAAAAAAAATGAACAATTAAGGCAATCCTCCTGGAATAATAAGTTCCTTTGAAAGTTTTGTTACACAGGATGAATGTTATCTGCAGAACGTATGGTCTGTTTTAATGTGGCTGTCGTGTGAACGTGTGTCTTTTATTTCTGACAATTCCTCGCACCAGGTATAAGACAAATTCTTAATTTTGCAGTATAGACCTTTAAAAGTGCTTGGCCGCCGTTATACGAAAGTAGTGGTAGACTACGTCGCTAAACAGTTTATTTGCCGAATTAGGATGACTTGTGTATTCGAAGAGCGTAATGTAAACGAAGATTTCAGACTGCTTGAGCTTGGCAATGTTAAAAAAGTAAGATATTTCTAAAATCGTACGTACTCTCAACAACAACTTCTGGATTTTAACATTTTAATAAACTTGTAGACATGTTTAGCTAAGAGAACCTAGTTATCTCGCTTTATTATTAATGATAAAACTCTTTACACGGATTGACAGCACCAATCTAATGATGGTGTTTGATAACCGCACTAGAACTCCGGGATAGGTAGAGCAAGAAGTGCCCCGCTCAGGCTGGTTTTATTAGTTATGACTGGCTCAACCAACCCGACGAGGAGATGTTGGAACACAAGTACCGAGTTTGACCTCGTTTTTTTTTATTATGAATGTATTTTTTTCATGGAATAACTAAACTGGCAGCAGATATTGGAAGGTTTTGATTTTATCCATTGGAAATAAAAAATTCTAGATTGGGTTCCTTACTTAGCGTCACTTAAAGAAGAGGTTGAATATTTGTCTCTAGAGTTAACTGACAACGCATTTTGGTCAGTACAAGATAAGGAAATTTTAGAACAAACAAAACAGATCCGTATTTAGTAAATTGTCAACATCCGTCTTGGAATTTTAGTAGCAGTTTCTATAGAGCCAGATCAGCTAATCATATACAGTTCGTCGGTACAAGAAACGAGCTTGAGTCTATAAAAAACTTTTATATTGTTCTTGTTGATAAAATGAATAAAAATTAAAAAATATACTCGTCAAGACGATTCAAATGAGCCCAAACTCGATGAGGTTGTGTTATTCCATTGCAAAGTTACCAAAACATCATAATATTGCATTTACATGCGATTTCGAATCGGTAACCGGGAAGTGCATCAAATTTAATTTGCAAGAGTTGATGAACAACACCGTGACAGGTGAAACTAAAAAATAGAATAAAAGCTTGTTAAAATTACTATCTTTTACAAAAGAAACTCAAACTCTGCTCAGTTTAATCAATACAGTACATTTTTACAATAAAACCTGATAAAGAATACTCAACTGCACTAATCAAGATAATTAACGATACAAACCCGAGCACGTATATATCTTATTAAAATACATCCATCAAGATGTATCCTTATAGGCGCTAAGGTTCGAACAGTTCCAATTTTTGATGTTTTTTATGCACCGTAGATATTGGCTGAAAACAGATTATGCACGAGAGCTAGTATGTTAATTATTATTAGACCCGTGAATTACCTCAACATAAAACTGAATAAATTTTGTTAAAATTTGATTGTGGTAGTATAAAAAAGTATTATTACTTACAATACGAACTAAAAAATAACTAAAAAAGTTGTAGTATAAAAAAGTATTATTACTAACATTTATTATTCGAAACACAATTTTATTCCTCAAGGAGGTCGGTAATAGTATATTATGATACAAGTGAGCTAAGTTGCTCATTATACACGAGCCTGTGGGTTGCAGCCCGAGCCGTAGGTGAGGGCGTAAATCAGCCGAGTGTATAATGAGCAAGTTGCTCACAAGTTTCATACACACATTTTCAACACCCTTACGAGGCAAAAAAAATATACTGCACAAATTTGATACAAACAACATACGAAAATTATGGAAAATAGCGCGCTAGTTTTTTTATTGCGCGCGGCAATTGTATGTTGTTTGATTACATATACTTAGCCTTACACCTCTTTGTTGTTACAAATCTGCATTACCCGGTTAAATTTAAAAATGCTTTGTTTACTCGCTTATAATTTGCAGTTAGGTACTAATTTAACTTTGTAGGGATAAAATTGAAAATGCTCTGTTTACTCGCATATAATTTGCAGTAAGGTACTAACTTAACTTTGTAGGGATAGTTCTATTACGCACTAGTGTATAATATTATTATTCACGAGGGTGTTAAAGTTCGGCTTATGGCCCTAAGAACGATATAATAAAGCTCACTTTACGAGCAAGGGTGTTGAAAACACAATATCTACCTAATTCAACCAGCAAAATATTCTTTTAAGGCAATGTGTAACCAAGCCAAGTCTTAAAGCACCAATTTCACAAGAAGTTGTATCAACTAATCTGGTGCAACAAGCAATTCTAAGTCTACAGCACTTCAACACTTGACCTCATGGATAATGACATTATCTGTAACCTTAACTTGGGCTTTATACCTGAGCAGTGAAGGTTCAAATTGTGAAGTTCTTTAGTGTTGGTATAACGAGGTTAGTAGTGTAGGGGATTGCAGTGAAAGAGTTTTAAAGCGAAGACTTTGAACAAAGTTAGCTACTGGGTAATATTTGTGTGAATGGCATATGCTATAACGCGGTACTTAATACCAAAACATATCTGTATCATACATATAGTTATGGTCCTTTTTCAAACCACAAACTACTAAGAACTTTTTAATGAGCCGCCCAACGCCACTTTTACAGAAAATATAATAATAATTCACTTAATTCAGTCAACTTAGTTTTGGAATAACATAGCCCCATATAAGGCATATTTTTTTTATTTGGTGAAACGGCAAAGAAGCGCGCGGCCGTATATAAGGTTATAACTGCCGCCTACGAACAATTGCAACATCAGCGGTGTTGTCGGTATTTTCTGGGCTGAAGAGGACTTTGTAGACACCCTCTTTGTATAATACTGTGAAAACCCTTTAGTGGGATGGTTATTCTATATCTTGCAGGTCCTCGGAAGAACAGATCGAGAGAATTGGAGTGTGAAGAAGAAAGCGGTACAAAACGCATAGTGAACCCACATTTCTGAATGCTGAGTGAGTCGAGTATCGACAATAAATCTTATTGCTCGTCGGGATTCAAGAGATTCAATTAGATTGTCTATCGGGACTCAAGAGGCTGAAGCTGCTATTCTGGCACTCCATCCCAGAAGTGAGAACAAAACTCCACGTGGGGTTGCACTTGTGCTTTATTAATCATTGCTGATACCTGAGAGGTAATAGTAATGGACTGAGATGCCGCATCTCCATACTTCGAGCTCCACCGCCGCCGACTTGAGCTTCACGGCATGGTGGACGGGCATTTCAAAAATGCTATCAAGTTACCACCTTCAAGTAGAAAATCATTCGTCAAGCTTCTAACAGTGAGTTCTGGTAGAAGTCCTTGAAAGCCAGCAAAATTACAGGCACAAGAGACTAACAGTACCTATGTCTCTAGGTGACGGGCTCAGCGCAGTTCGTTGACGAAACTTGTGACGAAATGCATCTGTTACAGGCATAGGTTACCGCCTAATAACAGATGAGTATCGTGCTGGTTCCGTCACAATAATATGAAAAAAAAACATAGCATTGACTACGCGTGAAGTAACGCTTTGCTCTATTAAGCATCCAGAGATCCTTATAATTGAGTTTCTTGAAGTGACACCGAAACTGGACCTAATTAAACATGTTGATACCTATTTAAGTTTTTAGAAATTTCCTGGGAATACCTTGGTACCACAAAATGGCAACAAACAATTATTTTTTGGGAGGAAACGCGCATATACGTGCCTTTGCGTTACTGCATGCGAGGTTCAGTCAGCGATTCACATTCGTCAGCAAGAATGCATTGCGAATGATAATCATAAGAAAGAAAACCCAAAACAACGTGGTTTGGATATGACGATCAGATGATCGTGCACATGAACTGAATATCTACTATTATAAAACTGGTTAAATGTAAAACACCGAGGGTGCCGTACCCTATCACTGAATATTTATTAAACCTAAGTGGTACAGAAAATTGTTAGCCACCGAATGAATACAATTTTTATTCCTAATCTATTTTGAATTTTTAGTAAATAATATTCCCGTGAATCAGTCAGATAGCTCCGACTATAGTTTCAACCACAGTCGGTGGTTCTTCATGGAACTGATTTGTACCTATGATAAGGACGGGTCTAGTGGAGATATAGTTAGCTCTTTTTGCTAGGACGTTCCCCATGCCAGCCGAATTTCACCAAAGACGAAGAGGACTCGCATCAGAACTCGACGACACAAGCAACTGCAACCCACCCCTCGCACCAACCGATGACGTCACGCGCGCTACGAGCTGCCGCTCGCAGTGCTAAGTGCGACGTCAATGCGGGCGTCCCGAGCTCTCCTCGAAAAAGACCACCGAATGTGATTGAAACTCTAGTCGAAGCTATCTGACTGATTCACGTGAGTTATCCTGTACTATTTTGAATTGATGGCCAATTTCAAAATTTTTCTTTTTTTTTTTTTCATTGGCTACCTTTGTGCTGTTCTAGTTATAAATATGTTTAAAAATATATGTTACTCTTCTTTAGTTTCTTACAATGGAAGTTTCACCGAAAGCTTTTTATTGCTATAAGTTATTTAACGATGTACAACTACACGATGACGACGTTTAAAAAAAATTCTTAAACTCTGGCTTAGGTAGTAACCCTAGAGCTTTTACTATCATTTGTCACTGAATTCAAGAATACGGTTCAGTCAAACTATTGTCCAAATATTTACTGTGGCTTCATTTTTTTATTTTAAATGTGATTGTGATGGAACACGCACGAGGCCCACGTGATAAGCGGTTATCTCTGCTTATAAGTTCATCACTTGTGTCTAAACAACTGTTAAATCACGTGTGCTTGTTCAAAAAATGAGCCTTTTAAACAGCCCTTCAAATGTTGTGTGGTCGAATCTATGTCGGGCCGAAATAGATTTGGAAGTCTGATTTTCTAGGACGGAAACCTAAAACTATATGTAACCAGCAAAAAGACTTACTTAAATTCCTTGAAAGTTTGACTACTGTACGTAGATTCTCTACGTTGCAGCTGGGCTATCTCTTGGCGGGCTTATTAAGTAATTTACAACAAGGAGTAATGGCAGCAGCCACGTCGCGCTGCCTTCGTCTTGGGGGAGTCGCGAACTGCATCCACTTATTTGTGTTATATTCTGGTCTCCACTGTTAGAATCCCGCCCGAGAAGAAATTGGGGGGTAAAATGTTATATGTTTATATAAAGGAAGTTTATATTAAGTTATGTTTATCTAAATGTATAAGAAATATTTTGATCAAAGAGATGTTAGATCGGTGGAAAATGAAAATGAGATATTATTATTGTACTATTTTTTAAATTTATGTTCATATAAATATAATTCAAATTCAAATAATTCGTTTGCCTAAATACAAACCATAAATATTACATTTCGAGTCGTTGTACAAATGTGCCGTATCTGCATTCAGTTTACAAGCAGATGTGCAAATATTTTGTAAGAAGTCGCAATAATTTTATAACTAAAATTATTATATTAATGAATGTTTATAATATGATATATATATGAAATTCTAAATACTCTTTTACACTATCACAGTTATCTAACAGCCACTTTACACAGTTAGATGGTGAAATTAGGCTTAGTAAGCCTCTTTCTAAGGATTTCACTATCTAACTGTTCCAAATCATCGGGTAACTCATTATATAATGTAGGTAATACACATATTAAATACATTTCTTTAATACAATTCCTTAAAGCACCGAGGTTGATAATATAATAAGTGTGACTACGTGTTTTCTTTGGATGAACTTAATTTCGTTCCTTGAAATACGAAAGATAAAGTTTTACGAAAATGCATACTTCGCTTATGATCTACTTATGAGTACTTACAAGCACGGAAGCGGTAATATATTATTTCATTTACATAAAGATCTACGTGTAAGTACTACGTTTTTTTGATTACACGAATCCGAGCTTCCTCACATAATTAGCCCATAGCTGAGGACTGACGAAACGTATCCGAGACATACTGATAACGCAGCCTCAGTAGACACGGTCTGCCTCAGTCTCTTGAGCGCAAAAACGAAGCGATGGAGTTTTTTACAAACATCTGAGACGTGTTTTCCCGGTTTAAATACTTATCTAGATTTAAACCTATGATTGTAAGATCGTTGTAATAATTAGTTGGATTATTATAGTTGAATCTGTAAAAACATATTCTAAACCATATATTTTTCTATGATTATAGGTTAGCCTTTTGACAACTATCTCACGTGATGGTAAGTGATGATATGGTCAAAGATGTTGTTCAGGCTAACCTAGAATAACTGACTCTCAAGGACAGCTGCCGGAACACACGGTTAGGTGCTTGGCGACAGATTTTCTACTTGAGGGTGGTAGCTAGCCAGGCGGGCATACGCAAAATGCCCTACCACCATTCAAAAAAAGTGTTTTCATTCTTCGATAAGAATTTAAATAATTATCATTATATAATTTAAAAAATTTGGCAATCCTAATTCGATGAAATTATTAATTACGCTCTCACACTTACGCATAAATTTTCTTGTAAAATTACCCATATTTTTAGCTTTTTTCCGTGATTTGAACCCGAAGAAGCGAAAAAAGTTGTACTATCGGGCATACACTATGCATGTAAACTCACCCAACTAGAAAACAGGTGAAACGCCAAAAGGTAACAAAAGTGAAATTGCTCGTAAGCATTATGCCCGCAAGTGTCAATACCATAACAAGTACATTTCGTTTCTATTACACGAAGCTTTTAGAGATAGTAAAAGTGAAGAGCATTGCAGTTTTATTTTTTGCGCCTGTAGTTTATTGCAAAATATTATGCAAAAAACGCAATCGTATTGACCATTCACAACACATTTTAGCAATATTTTATAGAGTTTTAGGCTAGTGTCTTTGTAGCACTGTCCATAAAAACGTAGTTTTGTCAGATTTTAAATACCAACCCTCTTACTTATAACAAAACCGCTAAGTAGTTAATAATAATAAGTAATGGATAACTAAGCAGTGTTTAAGTAATGTTTAAATATTTCTTAAGTACTTATAAACGCTACTTAGCGACTGTTTAGCTAAGCAATGAATAATGAGGTCGAACGTATGTTAAACTGACAACATTGAACTAAACGGTATTATGAATGACCCAAATTGCCAAAAAGCATCTGTCTTATGCTAAATAACTTGAAATTAAAAAGTTCAAATATAACTTAAGTATTCTTATTTGTAGGTAATGATTTTCATGCATTTTGTTAGATGTACTGGAGACTATTTAACGAGTTTTTATTTTGTAATAAATTCGGTAGTTTATGGTCGGGTCAGTTTCATTTGTTTTTTTTTTTTGAGAAAGTGGTTTCCGAAATTGTCCGGTCTAATTTAGCCCAGTAAATGGCAATAGGCTCGCACTTAAATCAGGCCATTAATAAGAAATCTTCGGTTCTAACAAATCCGTCATAAAAGCATGTTGGCAAGATAATTTTGAATCATAGTAGCTTCTCTCAGACTTGATGGCATTCTAGAGTTACAAAGGGTAAAAGGGGACTCCATTACTAAGACTATTGTTCGTCTGTCTGTCACCGGACAGTATCTCATGAACCGTGATAGCTAATTCATAGGTATAATAGGTAGCTACAGTTGACATTTTCACTGCAGATGATGTATAACTGTTGCCGCTATAACAACAAACACTAAAAATCAGTCAAGTGCTGGTTGGATTTGCGCAAGTGAATTTTAAAAAAAATGGTTATATGGTGTCTTTGCTTAAAATGCAACAATATCAATATCATAATAATATATCATCATACAATATCTTGACGTGCATTGATGTGACACTGCTGAATCATATCATAACATTGAGCAGAAGTGGGCTAAGTTTCTGGAATCTGTATTGTATGTAATCTGTCATGTCGCTATCATAATCAGCTGGACTGGAAGACGTGCACTGTTAAACGAATGTCTTCCCGATAAAACGTCACAAGGAACGGCTGTTAGAAATTGTATTCATTGTCTCCCAGCTACATGATGTCGTCGTTCCAACTACTGGAGAGACATATTTATGTAGTTACATTAAAATATACGTTGCCTACTTATGTTCTCGTAGGTAAGTTTAAAGATGGTTACTTCATATCGATACTAGTATCTTCCAACTGCCATAACTTGCAAGTCTGTAGTACCAAAGTATTACATAATTATTACCTGATAAGATTGAGGAGATATAGCCCCCTAACGCGGGGTCAGTAAATATGTCCTCAATATCAATACAAAATACAAAGCAACAACATAAGTATTTAAAATTTCTTTTCGTTAACCACACATAGAACAACACAAGAACATAATTGTAAAAAGTGTTGGCTTTGATTTTGTAATTGACAATCAACTTTATTAGTTGCAGGTATACCCGCTACCTTTCGGGCCGTCATCGTGGCATCAGGATTGTATGGATATAGTTTGAATAGTGTCTACTATACATGAAACGTTATAAATCAAAAAGTTATAAAACAATCACAATTTTTATGGCCCTTGCCTCCTTGGCTTTTTACAAAATATTCTTATGCTCTTTTTTATTTGCAAATGCTCGCTAACCTTTTAAAACCTCACATAACACAATATAGACATACCTTTTAGATAGGTACCAAAACAATATATTAAAAATTCATGTCGTCACCTCAGAGTTTTCCACACAAAGGCCTACCTGTTATCAGGTTAACAGGCCATAAAGCAGGCCCTGATGGGAGCAAGGTATAGAGTAGACATAGTAACTGCCCGGTAGTGATGCAATAGAGAAGAAAACAAGACATAATATATCGATATCTTTGCAATAGTAGGTTCAATTAATACTAAAACGTTTGGTGTCAGAATAAAAGTTATTTTTAAAAATATTAAAGTAATAACAATACAGTTGAAGTGCTCGTAGCGTTGTTTGCTTAACCGTTCTTAGCCGATCAGGCAAGTTAAGCAAAGTCCACTGCACGAGTTGGATGGGTGACCGCTACTGATATTACTACTGACCGCGTCGTGCTTCGGAGAACGTTAACACGTCTCAGTTGTTGTCTTAGAATGGCATTATAGCAGGTTGGTAGTGCATTTTGTGAATGACCGCCTGTCTAGCTTCCAACTACAAGTAGAAAATCTGAATAACAATGAAAACAATGAATAACAATGATAGTAAATAATTCTAATAAATATTGAAGAATAAGTTGTCCGCTGTATTGGGAAGAAGGCGCTGGCCGCCAGAATCAGCTAGCACTGGAACACGCCGCTGTCCCAAGAGCAGAGAAGATCCAAAAGTAGAGTGGATATAGGGCGGAACCAAGGGCAGAGTGGAATCAGAATACAGAGGGATTAGGGCGTCCATCTCAGTCAGCAATGTATATCTCAGGTGTAGCTCCGGGTGGTCGACTCGGCTACCAGACGCCTCAGCAGGAGTGTTCTTCAGAGGTGCAGAGACAGAGGCCAGGTCAATTTTCTTAATTTGCTACTTCAGTTACTTTGGTACTATCCTTAATTCGACACTTTCTTTAATTTGGCTCAATTATTCAAGTCATTGATTTAAAAAAAAAGGAAATACGAAACAATTTATTTTATTTAACTTAATCAAACTAAAAACAACACATTTCGAAAATTATTAACTAAAATATTATTCCAGTGCGTAAATCTTTTACTTATCTTGATACTTTTCAGTCGCCAATTCCAACTACATGTAACATCCTTATAAACCATAGTATAATCCGCAACAATGCCAAATTATATACTTAAGAGACCAGAATACATTACTACACCACCGCCTAGAAAACTACAAAGACAGCCGTTGAATCGTATACGTTAACTTAATTCGTACATTGTAACATGTTATGGTCAATAGGTATTTGATTCCTAACATCAACTAACATACATCCTTTTCACATGAAGAGATCCAAATCACAATTTCCTTACAAAATCCAAACCAGTACAAATATGCTATAATTTAACATTTAAATGCAGGTATAATACCGACTGAACATAAGTGGCGCAGAAACGTTCCGGTTGAAACAGAAAACTCAGACTCACGCCTGCTTTGCATATTGAACATATAAAACATTTAGAATATAAATGAATTTTAACGTGGAACAAAAATCTTAAGACAATAATGTAGCTAAAGAATTTAACGTACACAATATGAAATGTACATATTTTATAAGTTCTATATGCTCTTGTAGAAGTGATACGACGTACAAATCACCCACCTGATGGTAAGCGTCACGCATGTCCGTCTCCGTATTTTTTTTTATTTTTTTATGGCATAGGAGGGCAAACGAGCAGGCGGCTCACCTGATGGTAAGTGATCACCGTCGCCCACAGACATCCGCAACACCAGAGGTCTCGAGGATGCGTTGCCGGCCTTTAAGGAGGGAATATGCTCTCTTCTTGAAGGTTCCTAAGTCGTAACTGTTCGGAAATACTTGACCATGCAGCTGGTTCCATAATATGGCAGTGCGTGGTAAAAAATGCCGTGAAAATCGCAAGGTTGTGGACTGCCAGACGTCGACATGAAATTGATGAAACATCATGCTTTGTCGGGAAGTCCGGTGGCGAAATTGAGCTGCAGGTAGTAAATCGAACAGTTCCTCAGAACACTCCCCGTGATATATACGGTAAAAGATGCAGAGTGATCCAACATCTCTACGCAAAGCCAAAGGGTCGAGCCGACCGGAGAGAACTTGATCGTCGACGATTCGAGTCGCTCTGCGTTGAATGCGGTCAAATGGACGAAGCTGGTACTGGGGAGCTCCCGCCCAGAGGTGAGAGCAGTACTCCATGTGAGGTCGAACCTGAGCCTTATAAAGTTGCAGGCGATGGGCCGACGTGAAGTACCGCCTCGCCTTTCCGAGCACACCAAGCTTCTTAGAGGCTAACTTAGCCTTATCTTCCAAGTGAGAGCGAAATTGAACGACGTTCGATATATCGACGCCAAGTACTCCGATGCTGGCTAAGGTAGCAAGGGGAGTGTCTTCAAAACGGAGGGATACGACAAAGGGGGATATCTTGGCGGTAAACGCACAAACTTGTGTCTTCTTGGGGTTAAATTGGACTAAGTTCAATTTGCCCCATTTCGAAACATTTACCGTAGTAGTGTTACCGTTCTCATCGTGCTTGACACTGCACTGCGCTCGTCACTCCAACACGTTAAGTTTTATTACTCAATTAACCCAGAAATTTCACCGGCTAAAGTGTCTTTCACGCAAAAATACAGTAGGTAGTGTTTGTACTGTTACCAGGCAGCTGACACTGCGATGGAACATAGTACGAAGTAATCTTGCTAAAGAGACCTGCCACGCGGTATACCTACCACCTGGTGGATAAAAGTGCCTAATGAGCGGCAAAACATGTTGTGAGTGGGTGTGGTGGGCTCCTTGGTGCCAACGACAGCTTTCTCAAGGAGGGTTAGTGTCAGGCTGGCGGACGGACTTAGAACCAATGCCAAAACGTTTACCCATTAGTACTGGTGGTGTCCTGCGTGTTTAGAGAAGAAAAAAAACCTTATTCCCTATTCTAATTTCTAAAGGAAGCAATCTATATAACTTATAGAGTGGTTTGCAGTTGCCTAAATACCAAGCTCTAGTAATAACCCTTTCACATTGTTTTTGTATCATTAATAAGTACTTCGTCTATGTATTTATTTAGAAATACGAACATATGTAATAAAAATTAGTTATTAGTACCCATTTATAATTACTGCGTAGATATAGGGTATCTTCTAACCTACAATATATTGCTGCACAGTCCGCATTATTAAAACTGTGCCCAAAAATAGTATAACTTCAAGTTGGTACTAAACATTTCTAACATAATTACGAACTGACTTTAAGACAAAATAATACCATGATATGAACATATTAATAATAATATATCCCTAAGGTGGCACAACGATTTTTTTTTATCGTAATCGTTAAATACTATGTAATAAATACAGCCATAAACATATACAATGTACATATTTTCATGCTCATTTTATCGATACCGTATATATCGATAATCATCCCTCACTAGCACCCAGGCCTCATTTACTTACTCGGTAATGTACGTAAATAAAAAGTTTAAGTAGGAAGTTAAGTAGCTGTCCTGAGTGCGACATGGGCCTTGTTTATTGTTGTGACCTTTTAGAGGGCGGTTTTAATAAGTGTGAGGAATGGATGGGCCTAATACGGGTGCGTTACGTTTGTTTTATAACCTACAAAGGATGACATCTGCTTTTATTAAGAACATAAAACGATAAGTAGGAAGTACTAAAGTATGAATATAATGCTTATAAGGTACTTAGATATTTTTACTCGATTCCCGTACAGTCCAGATGTGGGACTGCTCTATGTCATCAAATGGGTGTCACAAGAGCCGATAATGGAAGAGACTGCGCCGGATGACCGGCATTTCACTACTCACGTCAGTGTGATGAGGATGCTGCTTAATATTAGGCGCTTATTGTATATAGCCAGTTAGATTATTTTTGCTTGCATTTATTACTTGGTGCAGTAGAAAATAAACTTATGTATGAAACTTGCATAAATTTGATGATTCACCTAGGTTAGCGAATGTGGTTTTCTTATTCCAAAAAATATTTTCATCCTAAATCAGTATTAATATTATAAATGCGAAAGTAACTCTGTCTGTCTGTCTGTTACGCTTTCACGCCAAAACTACTGGACCGATTTGAATGAAATTTGGTATGGAAATAGTTTGAAACCCGGAAAAAAACATAAGATAGTTTTTATCTAACTGCGCAAAAAGAGGTTAATGTTTTTTCGCGATAACCGACATACGCGCGGGCGATCCGCGTTCGGAAAGCTAGTATTACATAAAAGTATAATTGTCATTGTATGAAGTAAAATACAAATAGTAGTTTTTATACTCGGCGTAGCTGACAAAACCTTCCAAATGTATTTAGTTTATTGTAGTTACATCTAGAATGCAATCTCTACAAAAAAATTAAACAATTACACGCTTTAAATTAAACAGGTTATTTCAACTAAAAAAACTTCGATGATGTGATTTAATTTGTTTCCAGGCTGATTGTTTAGGCATTGGGAGGCGTTTTTGCTTTTACGCAAAATATTTGACACTGCTCCTACCCAAAACAGACTATTGATTGAGAGAGTTACCTGTTGAAACAGCTCCAACGACGCCACCGTTTCCTAAATATTCAGTTTTAAAGAAATCCCGTGTATGCATAAATATTAGCAATTTTTATGATGTTTCGTTAGGGCTCATTTCATTGATCCTGATTCAAAACGATTGAATCTAATGTTATATATACCTTATGATGATTTAGAACATAGAGATATAAATACTATTTTATCTTTTCTGTGATTTAGAAGTACTTCAAAACTAGTACATATTGGAAAGGCATCACACAACCCGACTAATTCCAGTCGTAAGCAACCACACGATGACCCTTCTGCTAAGATTGCGCTGATGTTCACAAAGTAATTATTTTTATCTAACAGTTTAGAGTGTTGGTTACAGAGAGTACCGCCGGCACATTAGGCACTTCTACGTGCCGTAACGGTCACAAAGCGAGCGTTACTTATTCTGTGGCGTTACCGTTACTTACATCAGCTGCCGCCACAGTGTAACAATGTACTCGTAAAGTTGGTTAGTCATTTTTCTTTACATGACATATATTACTATACTAATTATATAAATGCAAAAGTTTATGAGAGAGTAACCATATAGAGGTGTTTGTTACTCCTTCTCCTCCGGCTTTAGCGATTTGGATGAGACGCATAGACGCAAACGATGATAGCAAACAATATGGGTCCAATGTGCAAGTATAAATATACTATGTTGATGTTAAGATTGATATATTGTTCATTGAAAGCATTACTTTCTTTGAATTGGCTAAGTATCCGTTCACACAGATTCCACATTGGAGAGCAGATCAGGTGTTGACAGTATTGAAAATAAAACTTAAAATTATTGACTTATGATCAATTTTTCATATTACCATATTTTATTAACAATAGGAGTCGGATTTTTCAAAATAAGTTAATATTAATCTGTTTTCCAGCGCACTCTATATAACTAGTGGTCAAAGGCTAACCTATCAAGCATAAAAAAAAAAAAAAAAAAAAAAAAAAACTAAACATTTAGAGGGCACTTGGGAGGATAATATGATAATGGTGATGATGTACATCTAATATGAATCATATGAAGCACACAATTAATACAATCAGTGGGCGCCTAACTCGGCCAAACCTACATCTTGGACACCCCAAAGTCCACTTTGGAAACAGCCTTCTGGTTTTTGAATGATTTTTTTCACCACAAAATGGAACCGACTTCAACACCCAAAAGTGTGAAATAACATGTTGGAGTCCGTACCATGATAGTTCGAAAGTAGCTATTGTCACAATATTGTGCACATGGTACCGGTTTTGACAAGTTATTTCACACTTTTGGGTGTTGAAGTCGGTTCCATATTTGGTCAAGTTTTTTTCTTACTCAGTTTAGTGACCCTTGCTACTTACGGGATCGATTGTCATTCACTGTCAACGACTATATTATCAAAATAGGAAAATATTTTTCAGTTATTGGAGTGTTACTCAAAAACGGCTTGACTGATTTTGGTGCAATTATAATAGGACCAAACGACAAGCAACAGCTTTCAAAATAAAAAAGAATTATAGAAATCAGTTCACCTAGACAAAAGTTCTGAGGTAACAAACATAATAAATATGGCATAATGGATTGGAAATGCCTTTAAAGTTGTCACAAGCGTGTTTTAGTTTCCATAAAATATGAAGTCATACAGATGCATTAAATATTTTTTGTTGTCCTTCTGCTCTTTTCACACTAGGAAGCGTCCCGACAGGCCACGTGAACCACTTTGTCTGTGTTATCGCGTCCCCGCTGAATGCTATCTCTCTTTTGTTGTCGGAAATTAACACGTTTTGCGTTTTAGCTGAACAATTACACGACACTTTTGAGTCGACTCCTAGACTTGCTGCCGCCCTGATATCTACGAGTGAGATGGAGCACTTAGTATTAAATTTTCTTCTTCATATCTTTATCCCACGACAGGTGGAGTCAACGCAATACGTTGTATTCTAACAGTCTATTCTACTATTTGTAATACCGTGTACGCATATCGTTCTTTCCCAAGTAACACAGATGTGCTGAATAAATATAGAGTAACAGCAATCATCAAGAGTATAAACTGAAGACTAAGCTGAATAACATCTGAGTACACGTCTATTCAACTGTTATTCAAGCAAAAAGGTCCCCAATTTTGAATGCTTAAAACTGAATAACATCTGAGCAACATTTGAGTAGAAGCTTAATAACGTTTCAATTAGCTTAATTACTTTTGAATAAGAGGTCACAGTGTTCTTATTAAGCTCTTACAACTCAGTAATTCAGCAACGTCACACTGGTCATCGTATTCAAAATTTACTAAGCGTTTAATTTATTGTTCACATTTTCGCAAACAATATTCATATTCAATTTGTTAAAAGATTAATATGAAGTGGATTAAACATTATTCAATGCTGATTTTGATATGGTGATCTTATAAAATCGGTATGAGTACCTACTTATATTTTAATTTACAAGTTGGAGGTTAAGTAATTGTTATTGCGCAAGTAATTTTGTCATGAATAGTATGTTTCTTTTTTCATTACTTATGACGCGCCGCGTGAATAATCAAGATAACTAATTGTTAAATAGTATTAAATAAATACATTTTCAGTCTGACAAAAGTATTTGTGACGCAATTGCAGTTATTTCGTTGTATAATAGAATTTTTATACAATGAAATAACATTAATTCAAATGAAAATGTTGTGGTTGTAAAATTAAGAATTTTAGTAATCTCGTAAATTCTTTGTGAGTATAAATTGCAAAGATTTATAATGGCGATCGATTGTTTTGCTTACAAAGGTGAATAAAAGTGGACAAATGTATATTTACTAAGCTATAACTTGATAAAGAGTTGTCTCATTACACTAACTTTTGAATAACAATTATAGAGTTGACCACACTTCTACCTTACTCTCATTTTTAGGGTAATCAAACGTACAAAAACCTTTTTTTATGTGAAATATCTCCGCCCGGCTTTCACTAGATTGCTCGTGTATAGCGTCTTTGTTTTTACTTTTTTCATTGATAGTAATATTTAATTTTATGTTTTAAAAAATAGCAGATTTCGTGTGTGTGATGTGCACTGGACCCTAGTTTATTCTCATACATATTTTCGGCTCTTTGGGGTTCGCGTCTCTAGACGGCGAGCCGAGCGAGAATAAAGCTGGTAATTCAGCTATGGGGGCTATAAAATACAAATGTGGTATTTAATTTGAATAAGTTAGTTTAAAACTCTCTATTACACCGATAAAAGCTTAATAAAAACACAACTTATATTGTTTATTCAGCACCTGAATAAAGAGTAACACATAGAATCATATTCAGATTAAAGATTTAGTAAAAAACAATTATTCAGTTACAAGCTGTTTAATAGATTTATATAACAATATTATTCAGAAGGTGATACTTTATTAAGAAATTAGCTGTTTTCAATGCTACTAACTTAGAACTGCTTTAATAATAGCAATACAAATGATGGTAATTCAGATAAATGCTGCCAAAGGGGCTGTTTTTCAGATTTAAGCCACCTGAAATGTGTAATTCTTAATAAATAATAACGTCTGTATAATAATCTTACGGAGTTAAGTTATTAAGCATAAAAAGGAGAGGGCATATATACAGAATTTATTAAGCATTAAGAATTTTAAAGATCCGATTATCAACGTGATTCAGTATTTGGCTATTCTCAAAGCCACAAACGATATTCACCTTTGAATTGCTGCTGTGTGCAATGTGTAATGTGTGCTGTTATCTAGCTTATGTGTTACTTGGGTTACGCAGTTCATCCATATGAACCGCGTAAAGAATGATATGCGTACACAAGATGCAATAAAATAATAGGCTTTGTATGGCTGAGATAATTCAAAGAAGGTCCTATGTACATAAGTTTGTACTTC
The DNA here is from genome assembly GCA_963854805.1 of Plagodis dolabraria. Classification (NCBI taxonomy): domain Eukaryota; kingdom Metazoa; phylum Arthropoda; class Insecta; order Lepidoptera; family Geometridae; genus Plagodis; species Plagodis dolabraria. The sequence goes on from OY978447.1 coordinate 34,471,364, forward strand.
CACACTTATATTCTGTGGTTAGATATACAGTTCTTCTTCTCTCCTCATAACACTCTTCAACTTGTCTGTCACTGCTACTTTCTTAATTCGTCTTATTTATACTACATATTATACCTCAATATTAGCATCTCCGCCAATACTCTCACATCGGTCCCTTTTGATGCCCAGCATTCAGATCGATACATAACGCCAGGACTCATGATAGTCGTTAAAATTTTCCCCTTAATATCTAGGTATAGAGAGAAGATAAAAAAAACATTGTATTTACAAACTAATATAAAAATTCTTATTCAAAAACGAAATGCCTTGCCCAAATATTAAAATATATTATTATAGCCAGTGCCTCATACTTCCGAATCGGTTCAGGCATTCAATTCAGACTAAAATTCACATATTTTGTACCTGAATATTACACTCCTATAATAATACACCGAGAGCTGTAATAATTAACATAAATAATAATATTACTGGTGGCACCAGTCTGATATATCTAGCCGAATATACATGTATATATGTATATTAGACTAGTTTTAGTCTAGAATGAATGCCTGAACAAATTTGGAAGGATGACGCACTGATATAATGTGACTACGACTACTTGTCGAAAATCTTTATTTTAACAATTTTGCTTTCAACTTTGTCGCAAGAAGGATATAATGTATTACCCAGAACACGTACGCGATATACCTATGGAATTATCTCGCGTCGCATCCGGTCGGGGGAAGTGAGCTTCTGGGGAGGTTTAATCGTGTATACAAAAGTTTAGATGAAGGAAAACTCACTCAGAATGAAATACTTCGTATCTTATTAAATTAAAAATGATTGATTCATATTTATTTATTGGTATTATTCTATAATAGTAATATAAATTGATCTAGATAAATTCTCTTTTGTAAATGCGACAGTCTTCCTGGGAATCAAAACGGATTAAACTTTACAGTGGTATTTATATAAACATGATCTATCTGGAAGACTTAGTTCTGCTCCATATGCAGTTCATAAGGTAACAGATAACATACGTAGCTACTGCACGGCTAATTTATTTCGCGTACTTCCACAGCATTATGATGTACGGTGTATTGCTGTGGAGAACTGCTGCTGAGATAGACACAATCTTTATTTTACAAGATCGTGCAATACGAGTCATGTATAAAATGCATTCTAAATAATAATTTCTGAGGGATCATTTCAAAGAAATTGATGTTTTAACTTTACTGAGTCTGTATATATTTAAAAATACTATATAATTTCGTCAAAAAAATATTAAACTTGACTATCACGATGATTTTCTAGAAATAAATACATTATAACATTACTAGGTGTAAGATTCGCAAAGACATATAAGGTAGACTATCATGTGCGGTTTTGTAATAAATCCAGAAATATTACAACTCTTACAAAAGAAAAATTGAACGTAACGTGAAAAATATTTTGATTAATCCGACTCCCTATTAAATAGTTTGTGACTACTGACGACACCTATGCCTGGAAAATTCCGCCCCTGCCAAGCTATCATCTGTCACCTACGTAATATAAATTAATATTGTTATAATTTTACTATAAAGGTAGATTGTAACACGGTGTTAAAAAATAATACTCGTAGTGTGTCAGTATTTTTTTGCTGTTCGTGGCAGTAAAATGTAATATATTACAATATGAATATTAGTAATTGACATTCAATTAAGCGGCCGTACCATAGTTGCATCCGTCAACTGTCTTACTTAGTGGATTGACATAAATAGTAAAACTAAGATAACTATCTCTTTTAAGAGATTTTAATAATAATGTTATAACAGATCATTTCAGACATTTAGTACATCTTTTCAATCTTATTTTTTAATCAGAGAGGTGTCGTTTTCAAAATTAAACAATGTCACATTCATTTTTGACCATAACAGGCAAATCACTGATATACGATAGAATCAGAAAAGGTCCCAATATTGATCATTGCGGAACTCCCATTTATACAAACGATCATCTAAAAAGTTTTGGTAAATATTTTACGGCATTTAACTTTAAACTAGCATCATCCGTTTAAGAGATAAAGTATGTTAGAACATGGGTGGCTACAGCTGACAGGTTAATTTTAACATTTAGCTCAAAATTCATCGTAACTAAAGGGTTTGATAGTTGCGGTGCAAAAATTGCTTTAACTTTTGTCATGTACTTCTTAAAAAAAATAGCTGGATGGAAGGCAACAAATTCTTCAAAGGCATTTTGTACTGTGTCCCGAAAAACTTTTTGAATTTTTTTCCCGCCAAGAAGTCATCCAAATTCTGGAAAAAGTAGTAGTCTCTAATTTTTAACGTATCCATGATGACGTAAAAGATTGAAATGCGATGAAAATATAACACTAATCAATAAACAAATGCCTACTCTGGGAAAAAGAATTCCATGATTTTAAAATAAAATTAATTTGACATTAGAATTCGTAGCAAAACAAAAAATATTTTGATTTGAAATGGCCATTACTGCAGAACGGCAATTTCATAGATAAAGACCTATTATTATCCATGGTATTAGGTTTTTTTCAGGAAATACAGATTTTGTTGACACGTGGTCTCCAGAAAACACGTTGTAATTGAATCACTAGTACTTACTACTATTTATACGTAGCCATCTCCGTAGCTTTTATAACATTGGCTCTCACAAATTATGCTCTTAAATTAATTGCTGTATATAACCGATTCTTCAGCAATTTTACATATTAACTATGTGTCAGCCGGAGTACGCAATATTAATCATGCATCGAAATTTATTTGTAACCTATATTTTGAAACTGTTTTATTATTTTTCTTTAAACTTCAGTGAACTAAGCTCATGTTTCTAAATTACTGACTTGTCTATCCACGCACGAATCAACATCAAAAAGTTTGTTCAAATACTATTTTGATGTTAATTCGTGCGTGGAAAGACCCGTAAGTAATTTAAAAACATGGGTTTAATTATTGTTCCTATATATGTTCTAAAAATTGACATATTATATATAACTCAACACACACAGACACACAATTCCTTTCTGCTCGTATTGTGGATGCGTCGTGAGTGATGACAGAAAATATAGAAAAAATGTGATCCATCTACTTTAGTGTAATGAAAACCGGAACTCGTCAATGAAATAAAATACTATATTCAAAATATTAATTGAGTATCAGAATACTTATAAGTGAGTTTGCTTACCTGTATTATTTTTAAAACTATCTACTATAAAAAACAATATGAATCTGAATCACAAGCGAGTTTGTTTTACTGCATTATTTTTAAAACTATCTTCAATTGATTGTAAGGTCTTTCCGTTTGTTTTCGGCAAGAAAATAAAAATAATGGATCCAAAAATAACGGTTGAAACGCCATATAGTCCAAACAATGCTAAAACGCCGTAAGCATTCATAAAACTCGGTAAAAAATAAAGTAAAATAAATAAATAAATGAATGATAATGCTGAATTTAAACCAGATCCAAATCCACGGGCAATACTTGGCAATAGTTCTGGAACATAGGTCCATCCTGTTGAAACAATTGCACTAGAACACGCTATGTATATAACTAAAAACATGATGGTCAACCACACACTTTCGATTTTTAAAACTGAACATACCACTAAGGCCAAAATTGACATACATACTCCAAAATTGCTTATAAAAAATATCAAATTAGTAGACACAAACTTTCCAATTAGACAGATACAAATGGACACAGTACCTCTAATACAATCCATTATTACTGTCAGTACATAAGAATTTGCTTTGTGGGTAAGTATTTTATCGAATATATCTTGTGAGTAAAATATTAATGGGTTAACACCAGAAAACTGTACATTTAACATTATTACGGTCAAGAGGAGCATCGGTTTGATAAAGGATAACGTGCATACTGCGTTAAGCGTTTCTTTGAGACTTATGTTAGGAGTATCATTTTGCCTTTCAAGGACTGATTTCAATTCAGATTCTGATTCTTCATCTGTTCCACGAAACCATCGAAAAGTGTTAATTCCTTCTTCGGTTCTACCTTTGGCGATCAACCACAGAGGACTTTCTTTCAAGAAAATGAACATAATCAAAGCAAGTATAGCAGGAACTGCACATACCACAGCACTGATATTCCAAATCAAATAATGTCCAACTGTGTGACTAAAAATTACTCCTAAGTGTGCCATTACTGCTGGCATTAATAAAGCAACTGATCGAAACTTAGGGTTAGATATTTCTCCAATGTAGACTAATGTGACAGCTTTGTTGCCACTCGTCGCTATACCTGTCAAAATCCTGCCGATAAGAATGAAGATAATTGAATTAGCGCTGGCGATGCAGATCCAACCGATGACGAGGGGTATTCCAAGGATTATGTGTGCGGCTTTCCTCCCGTTACTGTCCAGTATTGGGCCACAGCCTAAAGACCCGAAAATCATTGCCAAGGGGGCTGATGAAGCTGAAATTAAATTTAATGGTCATAAGTTGATTCTCCGTGGGGTGCCGTGCTAAAATATCACCTCCTCATTGCTACCTGTGGGTGTTGTAAGAAGCGACTAAAGAAAAAATACCGGAAGGTGGGCAGCAGTCCCTACTGAAGAACTATCTTAAACTGTGATCCCCATGAGGACTGCCAAGCGTGGGTATTATGGAAAATCCACCTTTATGGGAGAGACTGCGTTCAGCAGTGAACAATCCGGCTGACACAGTATAGTACAAATTGATTTGAGTAATCAATAAATTTGCCAAAACCCTCGTAGATCGTAAACTTCGTATATTGCATGGCTTAGCATGGGTTTTGTTTCGTAGACATATATGTTGCTAAAATATATATTGTATGAAATATAAATATATGTTGTATAAAATATGTTGCTAAGTGCCTTATGATATAACAACTGTCTTTGAGAGCTATTAGTAACCATTATAGGCCAAATATTTAAGGTGAGATTGAGGGCAAAAACTAGCCGGTCAGCAATAGAAAAAATACTCATATATGTTTAGATTAAGTAACGCAAAGCTACAACTACTAAAGTACTCATTTAATGATATACACACCAACGTTCTTCAAAGGAGTAGAGGGGAAGCTTTAGCTGTCAGCTTAGATATTGCTAAGGCTTTCGATCGGGTCTGGCACAGGGCACCTGGGTCGCCAGTTTTTTGATCAGACGGAGCATACGTGTCGTTGTCGACGGAGCTTGCTCCGATCCCATGCCGATTAATGCTGGCGTCCCTCAGGGATCATTGTTATCGCCTACGCTATTTATTCTGCATATCAATGATATGTTACAAGTTTGTAACATGCATTGCCATGGTATCGTCCCCATGGCACGGGCGATGCGCAATATTCTGGCCGTGTTAGTGCCCCTCGCGACGAAGTAGAAAGAAGCAGAACTCGTCTTGTGTCTGAAGTCGAGGGTTCATTGGAGCTCGTCTCACATTGGGGACAGCAGAACCTTGTCTAATACAACCACAAAAAAACTCAGACATGCGTTTTCACCGCGAAAAAGACCCCCTTCATCATCGCTCCGCAATTTCAGGGTGTTCCCCTAGAAATCGCAGAGAGTATTGGAGTTCTTGGCGTCGACATTTCCAAAGATGTCCAGTTCCGCTATCACATCGCTATCACAAGGCTGGACTGGCATCCAGGAAACTTGGTGTGCTTAATAAGGAAAAGCGGTACCTTACGTCGAGCCAGCGACTTTTGTTTTATAAAGCACAAGTTTGCCCTCACATGGAATACTGCTCTCACGTCTGGAATGACGCACCAAAGTACCAACTCCAGTCTCTCGATGTCATTCAGCGTCGAGCGATCCGAATTGTCGACGACCCCGAGCTCTCTGACCACTTTGAGCCACTAAGCCTCCGTAGAGACATCGGTTCGCTCTGTGTATTCTACAGGCTCTATAACGGGGAATGCTCTCAGGAGCTGTTTGATCTTATACCGGCTTCGCGATTCTATCATCGTACCTCTCGTCACCGTTTGAAAGCTCATCCACACATAATCGAGTCCTGGAAGTCTCACACAGCTCGATTTATGCGTTCCTTCTTACCGCATACTTGCAAAATGTGGAATGATCTTCCAGGTAGCGTTTTCCCGCAGACCTACAATATGGATTCCTTCAGAAAGGGTGTTAAAAGAGTCTTACAGGGTCGGCAACGCATTGGTAACGCCCCTGGTGAAAGCAAATGTCCATAGGCGACGGTAACCGCTTACCATCAGGTGGACCGTCTGCTTGTTTGCCACTCCATCACATAAAAAAAAGGAGTTTTTAACAAGATCTTACCTATCCATGCATCATACGTAGTATCATACTGGATGCTTTTGTCCTCCCTCAGTTGTGGCAGCATCACAGCTGATATCCCGAAAATTGTTCCACTGCAAAAGCAAATCAAGCAGGACGCAAAGGTGCCTAAAACCTGGAAATGAATGGTAAATATTTTTTGTCAATTCCTTTGTAACTGAGACTGATAATGGAACAAAATTCGTGCTTTATTGATTAACAAACTTAGATCAATTCAAAATTATTTCCATGGGCATCTTTTTCTTTTACTTCTTTGTGAACTTGCTAACTGACTATATTTTTGTAATGTTTTGTTTTTGGGTCATTTTGTTCTGCTTTACGGAGGAGGAAACTCACAAGGATGCCGCAAGGTTTAGGGCTAGATTCATCGGTTGCCTGTTAACCTACGGACTAAAACTTTCTCTTTCTAACGTGATTTGACGTGACAGCTATTTTGCTTATTATTTAGCGTAATATTACTTATGAATAGCAGTAACTAAACTGATAAAAAAACCGATGATTGAAAATATATGACGTGGAACGAAAGACGGCTGGAACTATAAGCGTTCTAAGTTTGACTAAGAAACAATCAAGAAGGTGTTTCAATACAAAAAAAATTAAACACAATACTGTTTCAATATGATTACAAAGAGTTAAGCTCACTGTAAGATGTACCATTCATGTTTTTACTGCCGATGTGAAGTGGACAGGCTTAACCTAGAATGAACTTGGATTGGAACTGGCTTTCAGGGACAGTTGCAAAAATACGTGATCAGGTGCTTGGCGACAAACTATTTAGAAAGCTTGCCAGGCGAATACCCACAAAATGCCTTACTGCTATGCAAAGTGACGGAATTTTCAGGCGGACCTCAGGCACCTTTTCTGTACTAAGAAAACAACTAAGCCCAACAGCGGGAAGTGCTCAGTTAGCATTTGCTACTAGTAGTCACTCATTCAAGTAGCGACCGCATTGAAATTAAGTTAGCAATACACATTGAAAAAATAGAAAGTCACAATTGAATTTTCTAGTAAAATTTCAAATGTATATATTCATTAGTTTAAGAGTTTTTTTTTAATACCACAAATAAAATCTCTTCAGAGATTTAAGTACATTATATTGGATATATTTAGATTTTAATGAAAAAAATATAAAAATATATATAAGTTATGTATAAAATTATCTACATAACTTTAAATACCTATGTACATACCAAAAAATTGCTCAGTTTACATACCTGTTTATAAACATGTGAATTTTGATTTATTTCATATGTCGGGAGTAGATCGTTAATTTTCCAAGAAATCTTCATTTTTATTTACTTTAAATAATTTTATGAAATCGCTGTCCCAGTCCACAACCAAAGAAAAATGGAGTCGTTATGTTAGCTGTATTTTAAAACGAGATGCAAGTGAAGTCAGCTAAACAAAGGCTGACAAGCGTTACAAAAGATAAAATTTACAAATTCAGATTCGATATACGGCAGCAACAAAAATACCAAGCAACTACGTAACATGCAGATATTTAGAGCTGTCACAGTGATCAGTTGTTTTTTATCTATGATACAGGATGGGCCAGTTAGACGTACGATTTTAAAAACACTATTGAATTGAAATGGTATGAGGAATGGCGATTGGTATACAGTTCCTAGTGGGTTATTCCGTTCTGATCATCGTTCAAAATTGCCTTTAGTGGGCCACAGACAATCACGCTCAAAATATCAAAAGCATCAGCATTTGCTGAGAGTAACAGTTTGGGCGACCATCTCACCACACGAGATCATCGGTCCCTATTTCTTTGAAGATCAGCGAGGGCAATCTGTGACTGTAAATTCCAATCGAAACACAGTCATTATACGCGGTTTTTTATTTCGCAACTGCTTGCAGTCTTTGTTCTTAGGACCAGTGCAAACGTTATATATATATATATATATATATATATATATATATATATATATAAATATAACGTTTGCACTGGTCCTAAGAACAAAGATTCTAAAAGCTGCATTGACATATATTCTTTTAATGTGTGGAAGGGATTGTTTTCAAAAAAGTTTTTAAGTTTTAGTTTGAGCAAACTGTATTATAAGGTGGCCAAGCCCCCTTGGATGGTTTCAACAAGATGGCGAGACATGGCGTACATCTAATGACTCATTGGTCAGAAAGAGATGTTTGCACGGAAACTCATAAGAAGAAATCGAAATCTGGCACCACCAGACTTTTTTCTGTGATACATGGGTCGAGTTTACAGCAATAATCCTACCGCGATTGCCCAGATGAAAACCAATATTCGAGAAGCAATGGCCACTATTCCATGCGCAATGTGCCAGAGAGTTTTTACCGATTTGAGGTCCAGATTTGAGGAGTGTTTTCAGCGCGAATGTATACATCTAGATGATGTCATTTTTATGCTCGATAGATTAGCCTTTGACCTCTATCTCACCTGATGGTAAGTGATGATGTGGAGGCTAACCTAGAATTACTGGCTCTCAAGGACAGCTGCCGAAACACACTGTTAGGTGCTTGGCGACATATTTTCTACTTGAGGGTAGCTAGCATGGTGGCAGGGCATTTAACGAATGCTTAATGCCCTACCACCATGCTATAACGACTGCCATCCGAAGACAACAACCGGGACCGACGGCTTAACGTGCCCTCCGAAGCACGGAAGCGCTCAGTAGTAATGTCGCCAGCGGTCACCCATCCAACTCATGACCGAGGCTGACGTTGCTTAACTTTACTGATCGATTCAGAACGGCTAAGCAAACTTCGCTACGAGCGCTTCAAAAATAGTTGTTAAGTCTCATGTGCCTGTAATTTCACTGGCTCTCAAGGACTGCCGCCGGAACACACTGTTAGGTGCTTGGCGACAGATTTTCTACCTGAGGGTGGTCGCGTTGTATGGGTACTATTTTTGCTTTTGTTAATGGTTTTTTCAAATGTACCAAATTTTCGGGCTCATCCTGTACTCAGGTACTCGGTTTTTCTGGATTTGGCAAAGGAATTCGACACGGTATCATTTAGTGTTACCTGCTTCTGAAGAAAGCGTTATATCGAGATATATGTGGAGTCACTTTGGAGTGTTTTAGGGATAATTTAGAAAGTCGAAGGCAGTTTTTGAAAATAAGTTCCATCCCATTACCACTTTTCCTATTAAATATGGCGTCCGGGTATGGATATGATATATCTATATAAAAATTTAGCTTGACAAGTTATAAATCAAAATAAAAATAATAAATGCCATTGCGCCGCCTTAGTGCTTGAATAGCCAAACGACCAGAAAGCAAATTTTACAGGAGACATTAATTTCAGTTTGCTATCGATTCAGGGAAATTTTATTGCAACAAATGCTTATATATGATTGGTATAGATAGACTCTTTTTGGAAGTATATATAAATATAATTAAAATATTAGCCAAGTACTGCATATTTTCAAATTATACGTGGAGGTTGGACAAAATACCTCAAACTAAATTGCGTAGATGGATATAAGGCACAATGATCAGAATTTAGGGCACTCATATTAAGTGTCAGTTACGTGCTTGTTTGTCTGAACAACTATCATTTTTAATAAACAGCATGTTCAGTTTTCCTTCATTCATAATAAGTGCCCGTGGGATGCCGGGCTAGCATGTCACCCCCCAGAACAACAACAGTAGTAAATAACCAAATAGGCACACTGCGTTACTCAAAACCCCATGCTAAGCATGGGGATTACAGCAAACCCCCTTAATGGGAAAGGCTCCGATCAGCAGTGGACAATCCAGCCGATACAGTATTCGTTCATTATACCGCACACACTGAGAAAAATTTCCTGGTATACCTTCCGAATATTACCTTCTAAAACCGTTTCCTTCCAAAATTGCGTCTTTTCCTTCCTCGCTTTACCTTTTAAATCGGAAAACTACCAAATTCCTTCTGAAATTTAGAAGGTAATGGATTTAATCCATCTAAAACGGAAGAACATAAAGAAAGGATTTTTTTTGGAGGGAAATTACCAAGAAGGAAATTTCTTCCAGCTAAATATTCCTACTAAATATGGATGGATTCTAATAATTCCTCCTAAATGAATCCTTTTAAAATAGTGGGAAATATTCAGCAGGAAAATATAAACCACTATTCCACCGGAAACAAAAGGATTATATGGATGGGTGAGAAGGAATTACCGTTGATATTAGATGTATCACATTTCGAGGGAACATCACAAGGAACATCCTTCCAAATTAGAGGATAATATTCTCCCAAAGTAATAGAAATTTTTCGTTCATAACAGTGTCGGAAGGAAAGCTCAGAATTACCCTCCGATATTGAAGAATATTCACCCTCTCAACTAGTGGGAAATCAAGTGGCACTACTATTCCATCAAAAATGAAAGGATTAGACAGGCTTGCTGTAAGGAATTACCATCCCAATTAGATATATCATATTTGGAGGGAACATCACAAGTAACAGCCTTCCAAATGAGAGGATAATCCATCTAAAACAGAAGAACATAAAGAAAGGATTTTTTTTGAAAGGAAATAACCAAGAAGGAATTTCCTTCGAGGTAAATATTCCTACTAAATATGGATGGATAATAATAATTCCTCCTATATGTATCGTTTTAAAATAGTGGGAAATATTCAGCGGGAAAATATTACCACTATTCCATCGGAAACAAAAGGATTAGTTGGATGGGTGAGAGGGAATTACCATCCAAATTATATGAACCGTATTTGGAGGGAACATCACAAGTAACAGCCTTCCAAATGAGAGGACAATATTCTCCCAAAGCAATAGTAATTTTTCGGAAGGAACGATGTCAGATGGAAAGCTCAGCTCCCTTTGAAGCCATTTTAGCGAATTTTGCTAAGCTGTTCTTAACCGAAAAGCTAAGCAAATCTGTCAGAAAAAAATCTGTCACCAAGCACCTAACGGTGTTTTCCGGCAGCTGTCCTTGAGAGCCAGTAATTCTAGGTAAGCCTGAATAACATCTTCGACCACAACAAAAAAACACTCTGATATTGAAGACCCTCTTGACTAGTGAGAAATAAAGTGGCACTACTATTTCATCAGAAACGAAGGAACTAGACAGGCTAGCTGGAAGGTACTACCATCCAAATTAAATGTGTTACATTTGGAGGGAATATTGCAAAGAAACATCTTTCCAATATATATGATAGTATCCTTCCAAATCAATAAAACATTTTCAGTAGAAGCAGCGTCAGAAGGAAAACTCAGAATTACCCTTCAATATTGAAGAAAATTTCCCCGCTTAATTGGTGGGGAATCTATTTCATCAGCAACGAAAAGACTAGACAGGTTGCTGGAAGAAATTACCATCCCAATTAAGTGTAACATATTTGGAGGCAAGGTTTCTAGGAACATTATTCCTAGTTAGATGATAATATCCTCCCAAATCAATTGTAGTTTTTCGGTAAGAAAAGTGACGGAAGGAAAATGTAGACTAACCCTTCAATATAGAAGAATTTTCACCACCTTAACTGGTAGAAAATAAAGCAGCACTACTATTTCATTAGAAAGAAAAGGATCAGACATGCTTGCTGGAAGAAATTATGTATCATCTCAATTAGATATTTCACATTTGGAAGGAATATCAAAAGGAACATCCTTCCAAATCAGATTATAATATCCCCCAATTCAATTGTGAGTTTTCGTTAGAAAAAAGTCAATAGGAAAGCCCAGAATTACCCTCCGCTATTGAAGGATATTTATTCACTTAACTAGTGGGATATAAATAGGCACTACTATTCCATCAAAAACGAAAGGGTTAGATAGTATTGCTTGAAATGATTACTAACCCAATTAGGTGTATAACATTTGGAAGAACTATCATCACAAGGAACATTTGTCAAATAATAATTTCCTCCCAAATAATATTATTTTCCCTTGAAAATCAGTGTAAGTAAGAGTATGTACTTTTAAACCTCCGAAAAATAATTACCTAAATAATAATTACCCACTTAACTATTGAAAAAAAATTTGGCACCACTATTCCATCAAAAACAGACGATTAGCCAGGCTTGCATATAAGAGAAACCATTCAAATTAGATGTATAATATATGGACTGAATATCAATGGGAACGTACTCCCATACGAAATAATAATATCCCTCCGAACGAATTGGTATATTTCAGTTTTGGGAGGAAAGCGAAGATTAATCTTACGATTGTGGAGAATAGTTACCGTCTTATCTAGTGGAAAATAACAGCACCACTATTCGATCAATGCTGGAAGAAATTACCATCCATTAGTATTCTGTGATAGATAATTTTAAAATCAGGCCGCAACGCTGAAAATAAGACTTTTCTAGTGAAAAGTCTTATTTTCAAACATTTGGGACAAATTGAAAGTCGTAGATCGTAGGCTACAAAAGTAGGACTCGGGTGTCTGTTATTGTCCACTTAGTAGAATTGCCAACTTTATGTTATCAGAATAATGTTTCCCTAGTCCAAAATCAATAAACTGTACCTCTTTTCATTTCTTATATACTCTATTCAAAGAATAATTAATATCATAAGTCGTATTCATAATATTTTTTTGAAAAGATAAGTGTGGATTGTGCTAATTATTGTCCGAAAATGCCAGATTCCGTCCTAATCTCTACTAGTTACTTAGAATCCTGACTTAAGATTGGTTTTCGGTAAAAACGTAAAATAAACACAATAATACTTTTAGATACGTAACGAATAACAATACAAGCGCTTTATTTTTACATTATGAAGCTTTTTGGGAATTTTTCAGTGTTTTATAAAGACAATTAATTTTTTTGTGTGTTATAAAGACCATTCATTTAAAACTAGCTTTCCGGGCGCGGCTCCGCCCGCGCGTATGTCGGTTATCGCGCGAAAACATTAACCTCTTTTTGCGCAGTCGGATAAAAACTATCCTATGTTTTTTCCTGGGTCTCAAACTATCTCCATACCAAATTTCATTCAAATCGGTCCAGTAGTTTTGGCGTGAAAGCGTAACAGACAGACAGACAGACAGAGTTACTTTCGCATTTATAATATTAGTACTGATAAAATAATACTGAACCACTTAATTTATTAGTGTGTACACGTATACTTCTTACTTAGTCATCATGCTCATGATCGTCCTACTCCTATACTACTCTATGCAACATTAAGTAGGTACTACATACAGTCATACTTACAAACGACAATTTGTTCCCTTACACTGGGAGACCTCGCTTCGCTCAGCCAATTACCGTTTTTAAGCCGTCAAATTCTATGATGGATCCTGTTGAAACTTGTTCTATTAACTTAGACGGAAAAAGATAAAATACTTCTGAATTTACCTTCTGATTTCCAATATTATGCTTGCATCGCAGTGTTGCCAGCTTTTCGGACATATTTCCGGTAGTCTGACTATTTGTAACGTATACGTATATCTTCCATCCTGATAATCTAGATTAAAATTAAAACTAACAAGGAAAATAGATAATTTGGGACTACGTAGGTTTTATCAATTAGTTACCTAACCTTACAAATTTTAATTTAATTATTTCAACATAATATTATATGGATATTAATCCATTTATGAAAACACAAAAGATATGTATGGTTAAAATTAATGTGGATTAAAAAAATATATATATTTTAGTCTGTTATTACTATAAATCGTCATGCATATCGTGCATGCCACGGTGTTGTTCCGTAGCCTCGGTGCATTATAAGTATACCATGATATTAAAAACACATCTTCAAAGATGGTAATATGATTCTGTAAAGGTTAGTAATAAGTTTACATAGCACCGTTTATGAACTAGATAATGTTGACGCAAAAAGTAGAAAATGTTGTTATTGTCTAGGAAAAATCTAAGCGAATACGAAAATTACCTATTTAGGTGCTGCTGGCCTCATCATCATTTCGTTTTGGTATTGTTGCATTAGGTAGTTGGTATAATTTTCAGTAAATTGTAGGCTGTGTGATGTTCATAAGATTGACACTTTATTAAGTGTTAACACGACGAAAACGTTAAAGTGATTTTACTATAATTGCTCTCGTTGCTTGTATCATTATGATTATATGCATAGGTTTGATTAAACCCATTGCTAGTTATTATCTTTAGCCTCAAACGGCGCCACCTTCCAAATGCTGACATATTAATAATAATCCAGACGAACCGTTACAAATAAGAAAATCGGGTCCACCATGCAAGACTCCGATAGGTTACAACTAACAAAACTTCCCCTAACCTGTATAACTTAATTACAACACTAAATAAAGGAATTGAAACATTTGAAATTGTGTATGATTAACTTTATTTTTACCCTGTTTCAAACGCATTGTAGTGGTAGGTAATTATTGTTTTCTAAAATATTCTCTAAAATATTATAAACACAAAAATATATATCACAAAAACATAATTGCAAAACATACTGTCCATCTTACTGGTATTTTTTGTAAGATTATATAACCAATTTTCTTTGTGGTTTTGTTGGTCAATGAAAAAAATATGTCAGAGCTTAACACCAAAGTGTATACAAAATTTAAATAACAATGAATCTTTTAATAGATATCGTGATTTATCCGTTTGAATTATTTTTTTTTTGTCATTTCCTGGATTTGGAAACGAGATCTGGCAATACTAGCGATAGTGGCGGTCGACCTGGCGGCGGCGGCCACACATCGACGCCGTGCCGTCATCATTAATCGTTTGTACCGCGGGACGCGCTCTACACAGGCAGCCGTATATTTACTGGAGACTTCTAATGTTAGATTTTTATCTCTTACCTTGAAAATACCAATTAAAAACAGTGCTGTATTTAAAATTAGTCTAATCAGTGTTTTAGATAGTGACAATTAATAATGTAGCTACTATAACAGATATTTCTAACATGTGAAATAATAACCATTCGGGTAAGTTTAATCTTCACGTCTTATGAAACTCGCAATTACGTACAACTTGTGAAAATACATCTAATATATGAAAAACACGGGTGTTTGAGCGTGAACTTACTATGAGTCGATATCGCTATCGACAATGTTTCGGCTTCTACCGGAAGCCTTCCTCAGGATTTTGAGTGTGGTACGTCCGCCGCGGTCGCGGCACGCTTCACACTGCGGGCGGCAGCTCGCTGTGCTCGAGCCGACGGCGCTGGCGGCGGGGGTCACTGCGGGGAGTGTTGTGGCGAACGCTGCGTTTTCGGTAGAGGATGCGATGCACCATCTTCATCGCTACTGCTTTCTTCAGATGACACCATCGCAGTCCGACAAGCAAAACTAACTGTGTCCACCATCTCCTGCTTCACATTTTTCAAACCTCCATGAAGACAAGTTCTCCAGCTTTGTGACAGCGTCCACCCTCTATCTCTGTTAAAATTAGGACGACGACTAATTTCTATAGCCTCGCGGATTTTGCGCGGTACGTAAAACTTCTCCTTAGCTAAAACCCGGGCTTTGTCGAAACGGATGTAGTGCGTCGTCCCAGATGTCAGGGCGTGCTCTGCCACAGCAGACTGATGGCTGTCCGCGTTTCTCATGGAGCTAATGTGTTCTCCGAGCCTTGTGGACACGTTCCTTTTTGTTTCTCCTATATAGCATTCACCACAATCGCATGGAATCATGTAGACTCCGGGGGTTCCCAGTGAGTCCTTATCTTTCGGAGATCGCAGTAATTGCAGTAATTGTGAAAATACATTTCGCTGCGGACATCCATAATAACATTACACATATTATATAGTTTGTTTATATATATAAATAATTAACGATATTTGAATTTTGATGTAATTTTTTTATTTCCAGAAACTGATGAAGGAATAAAAAGTCAAATTTATGATTTGCCGAACAGTATACCAACACATTTTTGAAGCGCTCGTAGCGAAGTTTGCTTAACCATTCTGAATCGATCAGCAAAGTTAAGCAACGTCCGCCGCGGTCATGAGTTGGATGGGTGACCGCTGGTGACATTACTACTGAGCGCTTCCGTGCTTCGGAGGGCACGTTAAGCCGTCGGTCCCGGTTGTTGTCTTAGGATGGCAGTCGTTACAGCATGGTGGTAGGGCACTTTGCGAATGCCCGCCTGGCTAGCTACCACCCTCAAGTTGAAAATCTGTCGCCAAGCACCTAATGGTGTGTTCCGGCAGCTGTCCTTGAGAGCCAGTAATTCTAGGTTAGCCTGAACAACATCTTCGACCACATCATCACTTACCATCAGGTGAGATAGTGGTCAAAGGCTAACCTATCAAGGATAAAAAAAAAAAAAAAAAAAACATCGACAAAAACTCATGATTATCTCATGTAAGAATTAAAAGAAACAAAAGGAACCCTGGGATTATTTTAAAATATAAAGCTTTCCATGCCCCTAATATTGGCCCAACTAATGTAAGTTTAACGACATTATACGCCTACAATACAATATAATTTGTAAACCAAGACTGTACAATATAATCACCTCTCTTGTCCTTTCAGATCAGAACGAACGCTCTCATACATGAGCATAATATTATGCTTCTATTACCCGCGCATCGTGACGTCACACGCGCCGCTCAACGCCCCAAGTGTCCCTGAACAAGGCCGTGCAGAGCCACGCCACGGGCGGCCGGCTGCCACCCTCGCTGCAGCGAGGCTCTGTTCTATGTTTATTTGATTTTGCAAGATAATATAATAATCAATATTTAGTCTAGAGGTCCAGATAGTCATTTTAATTTCACTTTGGTTGTGTTACATCTTGTTTTTAAAGTGACGAATAGTTATTTAAATTATATTTTATCCGTTATGTAAATTACATAATTTAATTAAATCTTTTACGAGACTTGCATTGTTATCACCATTAATTTTATAATATTATAAATTTATAATAATTAATATGTTGATCAATATTAATAATAAAAACTTATAACCGAAGCTTTTTTCCATTTCAGAAGTCAGAACTCTGCTTCTTTCTGGTTAATAATATCACATATATAGAAGGTAAATACCGAAGAAAGTTGGGTGTTTCATGAAGGTAATTCGAAGATTTTTGTCTCAATTTATGAATTACCTTACTATGACGGAAGAAATGAGGTAGTTATATCAGCATTATTATCTTTCCAGTTAAGATGTGCTATCGTCTGAGAATCACAGTGAACTCTTTTATCTGCAAGTTGAATATAGAAGGTAAATGGGGTATTATAAATAAAAGGTAATTTCAGTATTTTACTTCTAATTTATGAAATACCTATCTACGGAGGAAAATGCAATGTGTCTTATCAGCATTAAGGTTGCCTTCGGTCATTGATGACACACAGCAACGACGGTGTTGCCTGTCGCTGCTACGTGTCATCAGTGACAGAAGGCACCCTTTATCCTTCCAAACACTTCTAAATTGGAAGGATAATGCTGTATACCCACTGCTTTTTCCTCCATCGTAAGTAGGTAGTTTATAAGTTGGAGGGAAAATACCGGAATCACCTTTCCATTACATCCGATTTTCTTCTATATTTACCTTTAGGATTGGATGGATTTCCGATTAGCAGAAGGTATACACTTCTAAATTGGAAGGATAATGCTGATATACCCACTGCTTTTTCCTCCTTCATAGGTAGGTAGTCCATAAGCTAGAAGGAAAATACTGGGATTACCTTCCTATTACATCCGATTTTCTCCTGTATTTACCTTTAAGATTGGGAGGATTTCCGATTAGCAGAAGGTAAACACTACTAAATTAGAAGGATAATGCTCATATACCTACCGCGTTTTCCTTCCCTGTAGGTAGGTAGTTCATAATTAAGAAAT
The DNA here is from genome assembly GCA_963854805.1 of Plagodis dolabraria. Classification (NCBI taxonomy): domain Eukaryota; kingdom Metazoa; phylum Arthropoda; class Insecta; order Lepidoptera; family Geometridae; genus Plagodis; species Plagodis dolabraria. Next base: position 34,489,333 of record OY978447.1, read on the forward strand.
AAAATACTGGAATTACCTTCCTATTACATCCGATTACCTTCTGAATTTACCTTTTGACTGGGGGTGATATCCAATTTGCAGAAGGGTAATATTTCTAAATCGGAAGGATAATGTTCATATACCCACTGTTTTTTCCTCCATCGTTGGTAGGTAGTCTATACGTTAGAAGGAATATACTGGAGCTACCTCCCCATTACATCTGATTTCCTTCTGTATTAACCTTTTAGATTAGGAGGATTTCAGATTAGCAGAAGGTAAACACTTTTAAAATGGAAGGATAATGATGATATACCCACTGATTTTTCCTCCATCGTAGGTAGGTAGTCTATAAGTTAGAAGGAAAATACTGGAATTACCTTCCTCTTACATTCAATTTTCTTCTGTATTAACCTTTTAGATTGGAAGGTTTATTACCTTCTGTCTTAACTTAGCAGGAAAAATATGGAAGGTTAATATAGTAGAAGGAAACAAGACTCTCTTACCACCTGATATTTTCCGACCTTTATTTACCTTCTATTTTGACTCAGCAGGAATTTCCAACCAAAATTTAGAAGGTAAATTGTGATTCGTATAACCCGCCAAAACAGAAGGCAGACTTGGAAGGATATGGTTTGGAAGGAAATTTTTAGACGGTAAAAATGTTTAATTTAATCCGTCCAAGTAGAAAGGTAAATTTCCTGCTGAGTCAAAAGGGACGGTAACACCTTCCGTATTTCGGAAGGTCTTTTTTCTCAGTGCACTTCGATGCCCAAGACGCCTGCCAAGCGTGAGGATTATGACAAACCCCCATAATAAGGGAGGTATATTAATTTATATTATGTAATAATTAAAAGAATATTAAAATTTGCGAATTACTATGTTATATTTTATTTGAAGAAATATTTATATAACTTTTAAAGTATTGATTTCACATCACCGATAGAGAATAAAAAGTATTGTTGCAACAAATAAATTCAGCCTGTATGAACAGTACACTCTTAATTCAGACACTAAAACTAAATAATTTCAACGAAATATGTACACGTAACTTTCTAAATCCAATGCACTGTGCATGTAACTTTCTTTTATAGTAAATTCTGTCAATTTTGAGCACTTTATTAAAAATATTTTATCATTTATACTATTAATAATATTATATTCACAACGGTGTGTTAGGTGCTTGGTGATTGACTTTTTACTTGAAAGTAGTGGCTAGCCCGACGGGCATTTCACTAAATAAATGCCCTTCCTATAATTATTTAGATCATTTAGAAAGCTAATTATATGTTTTACATACAAAATTATATGTTTTAAGTATTAGTTTTTATTTTTTATTTAAATGGTTGTACCTTTTCTTTGTTATCAAAATACACAGAAGAAATTTAAGCAACCTAAAGTCCATGGAGTCACAGGCAGTCCGTGCTTCATATACATTTGTTTTTTTTTTTTCTTTTATCTGTCCTAGTGGACGATCGGGGTTTTGTGAGTTATGCAGTTTAGTACTGTTGTTAGCTTGTATAGCCTATATGTATGTATAATTCATTATTCTGATTACTATAGTGAGTGTAGTAAGATGTATGACGTGATGGATGTCAAGTATATTGATTTAAAAACACTTGCCTAGGTATATAAAAACTACTAGGACTGTTACTGCACTGGAGGAAGACATTGACAACTGTAACACAGGTTCGACCTAGCACAGTTTGTCAATGTAAATAACTGTACTGAGATTGGATCACATACTCATAAAATAATAAAATTGTAAACATATAGATTACATTGTTCAAATATGATATTATTAATAATTTGTTAGTTGAAAAAAAGCAATAAAATCTTTTTCTTTTAATAGCAATGCACCTAGTGTTAAGTGATCACCGTCGCCGACGGACCTACGTCTTTTTTCACTACCTAATGCCATGATCGTATTGTAATATCAAATAATATGTTATAATTGTAGCTGTTACATATTATTTTTTGAAAAATATTTTAAGGTACCTACTGTCAAAGTCAAAGCCAATATAATTTATTCAATTTAGGCGTCTATGTTGAGTTATTATTGTTGATCGTTAGTATTTGTGAAACGGAACTATTTTATAAGCTACGATGATTTCATTAATAATTAAAAACGACTCCATTAAATGAACTTGAAAACATAATATTTAACATTACGGTTTGCTAAATTGTAGCCCAATGTTTCAAACTAAGCTGAGCGATTCCTCCTAGACAATCAGGAAAATTACCGAAAGATTTTTGAAGAAAAGAAGTATCTAGTTGGTATATTTGCAGTAGCTATTTAATTACACTACGTCCTCCTAACAACGGGTATATATATTTGAACTCCGTAACAAAAACAGAAGTAAATTCCGGACCCTTACTTGGGTTATTTAACATAATTACAAGTATGTCTGATAACCAAACAAATCTGTAAGCTCAAAGAGTAGAGAATCCTAAGTAAGTATTCATAACATCGAGGCACCATATTTCCTAGCCAACTGCCTGAAACACTGCTCTGATTTAAAGCAAAACCCGGGGATACTCCTCAACGAAGAATGACCTTATCTGAAATTTTATGATACCTATAATCTAGATGAAGACAAGTCTCACGGGCAATATAATTAAATTTTTACCTTCAACCTGTCCATCATTTACGACCATTTTACTTAGCAGTTTATTTACTAACAGATGAAAATGGTGATTAAGGATTATGCTGAGATATAATATCACATATCTGATTACGCAATCCCCTGGTGGGTTTGATTGCGATACCTTCCGAGTGTACGCCCTTACCCCTCAATAAGGGCGCGTGGAAGGGTCACCGCTTGATGGGCGACCTGCGGGTTCTTTCTCTTGTTTAGGTGGTATTTTTAGTTGAAACGTCGTTTATCTTCTTTCAACATTACTTTATTACACGTAGATTCAGGTACAATTCACATAATTGAACGCTTATACAATACAGTATTTATTATTATGTCTGAAGTCTGAACAATCTGAAGGTCTGAGAAAAGGTCTCTTTTTACATCGAGATAAAAAAAAAATGAATGATTACTGAACATTTGTTACATTCTTTCGTACAATTTCTATTATTTTTAATCTGTACTACTTATCGACCCTTGAATCGTCTCACAAGACGATCGATAGGTGGCGTAAGTATTTAGTTTCACCTTTTGCCACTAGGTGTCGAAAAGCGACCAAAAACAGATAATCTGTTCAATATTGTTTACATACAATTTTTAGACTCACTGTTAATTTGCATTAACATCCTGCCCGGGGGCGATAGAAGAAAACATAAATGAAGATCGAGTCCTACTCTGATCTATAATACACAAATACTTATGAATACAACTAATTTAACTTACATCTAACATTACACAATAATAATTAATGTTTACTTAACATACTATTCAAATTTATAACACAAAAAAAAAAATAGAGATTCTTATTATTCTATATCAATAGGTAATTTACATAATTTCACAACAGGTCGGACAAGCTCACCTGATTGAGTTTTCAGTTTAACTGACCTGACTATGTTGTCCTTACCGGGAAAGACTTCAATAATGCGACCGCGCCTCCAATGGAGTGGTACTGAATTCTCGTCTAATATTAACACAAGATCGCCTATCTTTACATTTTCGGAATGACTGAACCATTTATTTCTGAGTTGCAATGAAGTTAAATATTCTTTCTGATAGCGTGAAAATATATTCTGAGACATTTTTTGAATGACCTGAAACCGAGAAAGGCGTGACATTTTAGTATCCTTCCAAACAAATTCTGGTAATGCAACAAGGGGCTGTCCTATAAGGAAATGACCTGGTGTGAGTACCTCTAGATCACATGGGTCTTCTGACATAGGTACAAGTGGCCTGGAATTTAATATAGCTTCTACCTTTGAAAGCAATGTAGAGAATTCCTCAAACGTGAGTACTGTATCCCCCATTTCCCTTTTGAGTAGAAGTTTAACTGACTTAACACAGGCCTCGTGTAAACCGTTCATATGAGCCGCTGTTGGAGGTGCAAAAATCCAGTTGATGTTCTGACGATTGAACTCTTCCTTGAGTATGATCTCATGTTTTAGTAGGAATTGATTTACCTCCTTGATGTGACTGCTGGCACTGGAATAATTACTAGCATTATCTGACCTGATGATGGAGGGCAATCCTCTGCGACTGACGAACCTGGTGAATGCTGCAACAAATGCTTCTACCGTAAGCTGACTTACTGCCTCAATATGAGAACAACGGGTTCCTGCATCGACGAAAACTGCAAAATAACATTTAACAGCTTTAGCATTTCTGAGTAAACTTGATTTGACCAAAAAAGGACCAGCAAAGTCTGTAGACGTTGATGCAAATGGCCTGGCAGCTGCTACTCTGTCTGCCGGCAAATCTCCCATGAATGGTGGTTGAATAATCGTAGGTCTGAATCTGAAACAAGTAATACATTTTCTGATGATCTGAGAAACCTGTCTGCGTGCTGAAGTTATCCAATACTCGCGTCTGATGATTGCAATCAGTGCAGTAGTCGCAGCATGACAATAACTACGGTGATAATGCTCTATAAGCAACTGAACAAACTTATGATCCTTCGGTAATAAATACTGATGGCGCGTTCCGTACGGCAGTTCTGATCTCTTAATTCTACCGCCAACCCTGATCATTCCTTCTTCATCTAAGAATATACTTAGTTTCTGAAGCGAAGTACAAACTGATTTTCCTCTCTTTAATGATTCAATTTCCGAACTGAATGATAATGACTGTATTCTTCTGATCCAATATTTGACCGCATTCCGAGTCTCTTCCAATGATAATGCTTTACTGGTGTTCCTCTGATCTTGTGGCAGTTTAAGATTCCTGATGTATCTAATGACAAACGCGGTGATGTGAATTAGTTTATTGAATGAACTGGTTTTCTCTAACAGTTCCATATCCCATGGTTGGACTGGAGTAGTCACATGAATTACCCTTTTAAATCCTGGTATATCATGCGGCGTATCTATGACTGATCTGGGCCAATTTTCCTTCGGTTCATGTAACCACGGGGGCGACCACCATATCTGATGATTTAATAGTTCTTTGGCTGACATACCCCTGCTGGCGCAGTCCGCTGGGTTACATGTTCCCTTGATATGTCTCCATATGATGCCGCGTTCTGAGTTTTGAATGCTCTGGACTCTATTACATTCGAATGTCTGGAGCTGATGAGGCTTTGACTTGAGCCATGTAAGTACAATTGAGCTGTCTGACCATGCATTGATGCTGTCCAGCTTGATTGAGTCTTCCAATGATGATGCTACATGATTAAGTAGTTTAGATACCAAATGAGCTGCGCTCAACTCCAACTTAGGTATTGTTTGACGATTTTTCTGAGGTGCGACCTTAGATTTCGCCATAATGAGCCGTACCATGACCTTTCCTGATGAGTTGACTGACCGTAGATAGACACACGCAGCTAGTCCCGCTTCACTAGCGACCCCCATCCCATGGAGTGAGTGTGAGACGGCGTCCGGAATAACTACACACCTGGGTAGTTCTAAATATGACAGATAATGAAGATCTCTTATCATCTCCTCCCATTGTTGGCTGACTGACTCTGATACGGGTTCATCCCAGTTTAATCCATCCATGAATAATGACTGAAGTAAATTTTTGAATCGTAATATAACAGGGTTACAATATCCACATGGATCATACAATCTCGCTATTGTACTAAGTATATTTCGCTTGGTGATAGCTCTTCCTGAAGGTATATTTATCTGATATGAAAATGAGTCTGAAACTGGATCCCATTGAATACCTAGTACCTTGATAAAGCTCTTATCGTTTCCATCGAACTGGTGAGGTTTTTCGCAGTACTCTCCAGGTAGATCCTCCAATAATTTCTGATGGTTTGATGACCATTTTCTGAGTTCATATCCAGCGCTTTTCATGACTTGAATGAGTTCCCCTTTCAACTCCTGGGCTTCTGAGACCGAATTAGCTCCCGCTAAAATATCATCCACAAATGTCTGATTTCTGATGATATTTGAAGCCATTGATCTGGGGTGTCCTGACTCCCAATCATCCGCTAACTGATGAAGTGTTCTGATGGATATATATGGACTAGACCTCAATCCATAGGTATTAGTGTTCAACTCATATACCTTAACCGGCTGTGATGTACCGCTACGCCACAGTATAAGTTGATACTTCCTGTCATCGGGATGTATCCATGTTTGTCTAAACATTTGCTTGATGTCTGTTGTGAATACATACTGATAACGCCTGAAGTTAATGATTATTTTCGTGATGTCGGTCTGTAGAGCTGGGCCTGAATGTAAACATTGATTAAGTGAAACTCCAGTTGTTGATTTACAAGCTCCGTCAAATACTACTCTTAGTTTTTCTGATCCTTTCTTAAATATGCCATGATGCGGTATGAAATAGTGTTCTGATTCACAATCGAAGCTTGACTCTGACATATGTCCTAGGTCTAAGTATTCTGACATAAACTCACAGTATTTCTGAGCGAATACCGGGTTTCTTTCCATTTTCCGTTCTAGCGCCTTGAATCTTTGCATAGCAATCTGCCTCGATCCGCCAAGGTTATTTCTTTCTGATAATAATGGTAGTCGTACCATATATTTACCATCTGGCATTCGCACTGTGGTTTTTTGATATACATTCTCACATTCAATATGAAGTGGGTTACTGACTGGTTCCATAGGTGGTTCTTCTGATTTCCAGAACCGTTCTACAGCTTGTTCCAGTGTAGATATCTGAGCTCCATAATTCAGTACTGAAGTTGATTGCCGGGTATTACTGGATGTTCTGATCTGATGATCTTCTTTCTGAGTGTCTGCATGTTGAGTTGTGCTGCCCACGGAGCCAAGCAGTACATACCCGAAGCACGTGCCGTATGCAGCCAAACTGGAATTGATATTTAATCGAGTTCCATCATACACATAATTTAATATGTCAGTACCTAATATTAACTCTACATCTCTAGGTACTCCAAAGTTCTGATCAGCTAAATGAATTTGTTTTGTCTGATATAATAATATGTCCTCGTATTCAATATAGGCTGAAGGTATGTTACCAGTAAGCTGAAACATAACAATTGCCGAGGTACTGACAATAGGTACTGTTCGACCAACAGGTTTGATAACTATTTTGACCCTTTTTCCTGGTTGGTGTACCTTTTGGCCTCCCACACCATATATCTGACATGAGTCGGACTGTCGGTGCAATTTTAGTTTTGTAACTAATGAATCCTGAATGACTGAAACCCCTGCCCCAGTGTCTAATAATGCTCGTGCCTTTATATACTTTCCTTGATTATTTCGGATTGATATGATTGCAGTGGGGCATAAATTAACTGATGTTGTAGCACCAACAGTCACCGTATCTCATTCCTCTTGGTCTGACCACCGCTGACCAAAACGAAGTTCTTCATATTTTTCATTAGCCAAGCGAACCCTAGCTCCCGGCGAACGCCTGCGACTGACCTGATATTGTGTTACTAACCTCTGTGGACTGGCATGAATTTCAGTGTTTGTCTGAATTGATTGTGCCTGGACCTTGTCTGATGATGAGTTAGGCCTTTGATTAGAAGAGGGCCTCTGCCAATCGGAGCGTGTTTCACCTTGCCTACTGTCCTGATGACACAACAGCGTGTTGTGGTTTTCCTGACCGCAGTGTTTGCACCAATTCCTTTGTTGGCAGTCCCTGCTCAAGTGATTCCTGAGACAGCGGAAACACAAGCCTGTCTCTATTGTCCAGTTTTTCCTGACCTTGGGTGAGATCTTTAGAAATTGTGGGCACCGATACAAAGAGTGGTCCAAGCCTGAACAGTAAATACAACGATTCACCTGATTGGATCTTGCTGACGTAGAAGCAGCGGGGACAGCAGCCACCACTCTCCTTTGATAAGTGGGCGGGCGCTGGATCCCTCCGCGTTGTCTGACTGGGTCTGCCTGGGGTTGTTGACGGTGAACTGCATCTGTCATGGTGAGTTGCAGCCTGCACTGCTCATCCAAGTATTCCATGAGCTGGCTGAAGGTAGGAAGCGTATTTGAGTCCTTCCCGTGGCGCTCCTCAAATAGGGTCCTGACACGCGTAGGAAGTTTCTGCAAAGTAATGAATAGCAATAAGTATGACCATTCTGATACTGGTAGTTTTAGTTTCTGGAGAGCTTGAGTACTCTCCCTGAGAGGGTCATACAAATTCTGACGAATGTTCGATAGTTCTGACAAAACAGGCAATTTTAATATCCTATCCAAGTAGGAGTCGGTAAGCAACCTGACATTATTATAACGTTGTCTGAGAAGATTGAATGCTACCTCATAATTCTGGCCATCCATTGGTATATGGCGAATGATTGATAACGCCTCGCCACTAACTGAAGCCCTCAAGTAATAATGTTTTTCTGAATCGGATATATTATTTCTGTCATGGACCAGAGATATAAACAGATCAGAAAATGCTAACCAATCTAGTATATTTCCGGTGAATTCAGGCAATGCTATTATCGGAAGTTTAGCTCTTACCTGGTCTGACGTCACGCCTTGTAGCGTGGGCGATTTTACCTCGTTTTCCTCAACGCCTGAGTCAATTTTCACGGCCAACTTGTTGATCTCGCTGAATTGTAGTCTGAAAGTATCCATCTCGCTTTCCTCAATCTCGTCCTCAGCCTCGAGAATACTCTGATATATCACTATCACCTCTTCATAATTTTTTCTAAAATATCGAAGAGACACAGTTGACGCTATTGAACCGGGTTCTAAAAGTATAGTTTCACTGAAATCTTGTAACATGCGATATTTCGCCCTGAATTTAGACTTTGTTACCTTTATTTGGGAAGCCATATTAAATCCCAAACCACACACTGAATTTACAATAGATTAAGATAAGTTATAGCTAATTTATAACTAAATTATTGTCTCAAACTTATTACGTAGCCGAACGTAAACACTGTACGATGTCTGAATGAAGTCCGTTGATAGTGTTCACTCCGACTCCTGAACGATTAATGTTCACTCTAATTACTGAACGATGATGCAATAATGATGCAACAATTGCAAAAATTTCACAACCTCACTTTTCGATGAACTGATTCTAAATACTCTAAAGGTGATGATGTGAAAACGACGCTTGTCCGTCAGCGCTCGTCCAACTGATGATTACGCCTTCAGCGTCTTGATACAGCGTCTTCTGAATTGCCACCGCATGACTCGCCGGCAAATGGCGTCTTCATACGCCTTGTATTTTTTGCTGCTATCCTTCCCCTCATGGGCCACCAAATGATTACGCAATCCCCTGGTGGGTTTGATTGCGATACCTTCCGAGTGTACGCCCTTACCCCTCAATAAGGGCGCGTGGAAGGGTCACCGCTTGATGGGCGACCTGCGGGTTCTTTCTCTTGTTTAGGTGGTATTTTTAGTTGAAACGTCGTTTATCTTCTTTCAACATTACTTTATTACACGTAGATTCAGGTACAATTCACATAATTGAACGCTTATACAATACAGTATTTATTATTATGTCTGAAGTCTGAACAATCTGAAGGTCTGAGAAAAGGTCTCTTTTTACATCGAGATAAAAAAAAAAATGAATGATTACTGAACATTTGTTACATTCTTTCGTACAATTTCTATTATTTTTAATCTGTACTACTTATCGACCCTTGAATCGTCTCACAAGACGATCGATAGGTGGCGTAAGTATTTAGTTTCACCTTTTGCCTCTAGGTGTCGAAAAGCGACCAAAAACAGATAATCTGTTCAATATTGTTTACATACAATTTTTAGACTCACTGTTAATTTGCATTAACAATATCTATGTTCACATTCATCACGCATCTATTACCAAAATACACAGAAGTGTGTTACTCCTGGATAGTTTCGTAAATAAAGAGCCAGAATCAAACCAAACAGTGTTTTTATTTGAATGAATATTTTTCTAACGTGTGGCGACACGATCATCACTAAACACAAATTTAATAACGGCTTTTCTGAATCAAAAATTGAACTAAATTAAGCAAGAGTTACTTGTTTACGTTTTAGGTGATTATTGACAATGTCTTATACATGTTCATATAACATAACACATCGACATTCTCTGTGGATGAGCTCGAAAACGAATGATCAAGTAGGTACACGTCCAAGAAAAAGTACTTGTTTCGATCAGATGAAGTCTAGTAGTCTGGTTGATGCCCACGTACATTCCCCTATGAGGGTTAAATAAATACAATTTGAGCATAAAATTTCAAGCTCAATAAATGAAGTTGTCTTTGCTTGTTTATTAAATCATCGTTGCTCACTAAATAATTCACATACTCAAAAACTTATCTTCAACAATATTAATTAATAAGAGCGACATATACACTTAAATTTAATTAATTATTTTGACTTTAACATTACCTTAAATTAAACTATACTGATTATATTTATTAGAATCGATGAAGCAGTTGATTTGGTTCCAGCCCTAGTGAAGTGGGTGGACGGGGAAACTTAAATTACCCGTCCTCCCACCAGTGGGAAAGTCTAGTGGGTGGACGGGGCATCGCTCTAAAATAATAATTACAACAATTAAATAATACAGTCTTAAAGATTAAAGTATGACAATGGAATAACAGAAAAAAAACAGAAGTTAGACATTTGTTAATTATCAATATAAATGTCAAAAAAAATTAAAGGCCAAAGATGCAGGTCCTTCTGGAACGGTATTTCAATAATGTAATAAGTAGAACAATAATGTAATATTAAGTATGACGCATTGGCTATAATTATAATTAAAAAAATACGCTTCAAAATTTGTTCAGGCATACAAAAGTGGAATAAACAACTCACATACATACATGCATATATGACTCCTTTTAGGCAGTCGTGTACAAAATAAACGAACACAATTGAAAAGTCTTACAAAAGACATAATTGGTAAGAATAAAAACACTGGTGCCACATGATAAAGATGACTGGGCGTTTTTAAAAAATTTGGCACCTCAGAAATGTTTTGTCCACTGACTTTGACAATAATTTTCTCATCAACCTTATCACATTTCACTTCTAACAGTTATGTTTCTAACAGAACAATAACAAATAATTATTGCTAAAACTAATAAAGTATGAAATCATTGTGAAAAAAATTAATATTGGCAAAAATGTATTACGGAAAAGCACAATTCAATATGTCCACCCAATACCTTGTTGCTTCATTAAAAAGCTCCTAATTTCATTTATTTGAACAAAATTGTTTGTAATCGAAGTATAAATGGTAGTAATTTCAATTACACTTTAATTTAATTGTTTATAAAAAAATCTACTTAAATAAAATGAGTTTAAAGTTTCTCATCAAAAAACGGAAGTGGCGAAATTTCCGCCTAAATAACGGTAACAACTAGGACTAGAAAATAAAAACAGCCTTGAATTCTATGTCGTATTTTAGTCAACATTAGTCCTATTCCAAACACCCCGCCCTCACCGCTTGTTTTTGATACATTCCGTTACATTGTGTTGCGAGGCAACATGGCGCTAAAAAAATTTCCACTAAGTACAGCTTATTAACTGCTAAGCAAGGGGTTTATTAGTTAATACTTATACTGTGGTTGGTTTTCAACTGTTTCTTAATAATTCTGGAGACACAAATCGGAAACATTTGTAGTATTTCATATAAAATAATTGCCGGCAACAATTTGAGGGTATGATTCGTAACATCCATTTAGTAATAATTTCCTATATATTCCGTACATGGAAATAAGGTTTTCATATAAGTAACGGGCCATTTTATTTGAAAACCACCCGACTACTTGTCGAAAATATTATTTTTAAGAAATTTGTCTGCAACTTTGTCGAAAGAAGAATATAATGTGTGACCCAGAGCACGTACGAGATATATGGAATTATCTTGCGTCGCATCCGGTCGGAGGAAGTGAGCTTGTGACGACGTTTTATTCGTGTATACAAAAGTTTTAATGAAAGAAAACTCGCTCAGTATAAAATACTTCGTATCTTTGAACTATGAAAATCGTGCAATAAAATTAAAGAACAGGCTAGCGTAGTTACAGGTTCACCCCTAAGTTATATCATAGAACCCAGGCAGTTACCATTTTTTGAGTTAAAATGAATATAACCAATGAGAAAATATAAGGTTAGTGGCACTTTAGCATGTGCCTTATTGTAATTTCATATAAACTTACGGTAAACGACAGAGTCGGAAACCTAAAGTCGTGGTTTAAAAATCCACTGATAACCAATAATTTTGTACTGGAAAATTTATATTAGTCTTGAATATAAATTTTTCAGTACAAAATTATTGGTTATCAGTGGATTTCTAAACCACGACTTTAGGTTTCCGACTCTGTCGTTTACCGTAAGTTTATATGAAATTACAATAAGGCACATGCTAAAGTGCCACTAACTTTTAATGTAACATATACATTAAATCAAAATAATAACAACCAAAATTGCACAAAACATTGATATTGACAGCTGTTTCAGCCGCGTTAGTTCCGCGTTGGAACGCGTATTCAAAAATCACTCGAATTTTCGAAGTATCCAACTTTCTTGTATAAGCTAAATAAAAAAAACAACTGAAAGTCGAAAATCGGATGTTGCACATTTTTTAAAAGAAAAACCTCATAGCTACCACGTGATAAAAGTTTCACTCAAACCATGAAGGTTCTATATTAATTTACAGGTATTTATAAGTACCTACCTATTACAATAAAACGGCAATTTCATACTGTAACCCCTATTACATATTTTCGTTCGGCATGCATAAGTGCAAATATAAAAAAACTTATGAGTCAAATAATTCTATTTTTTATACTTTATCGGAAATTAGGTTCGAAAGTCAAGTGCCACACTTATTTTTTTTTATTTTTTTTTTTATTTTTTATACCTGATAGGTTAGCCTTTGACCACTATCTCACCTGATGGTAAGTGATGATGTGGTCGAGGATGTTGTTCAGGCTAACCTAGAATTACTGGCTCTCAAGGACAGCTGCCGGAACACACCGTTAGGTGCTTGGCGACAGATTTTCAACTTGAGGGTGGTAGCTATCCAGGCGGGCATTCGCAAAGTGCCCTACCACCATGCTGTAACGACTGCTATCCTAAGACAACAACCGGGACCGACGGCTTAACGTGCCCTCCGAAACACGGAAGCACTCAGTAGTAATGTCACCAGCGGTCACCCATCCAAGTCATGACCGCGGCGGACGTTGCTTAACTTTGCTGATCGATTCAGAATGGCTAAGCAAACTTGGCTACGAGCGCTTCAAGTAGGTCCACTGAATAAAGCCTTTTAAAAGGCTAAGCTAATGAGAAAGTTATGCAACAAGAGCATATCCCTCTGGTATCGTCCGCCAAGTCAGACAAACCAAGATAACACGCTCAGCGGAAAGGTTCCCCCATTTGCGGATAATCTTCATGTACCTTCTGTTTTTTGCCTTCAGCCCTTTGACTATAAAATAAGGTAGATTTGTTTCATCAAAATTCTCTACACGTCCTACTTGGAATATTAATCGGCTAGTTACTTGCCTTAGTCGCGGTTATTGTAATTTCTTATATATTTCTTGAGAATTATACAGACTTGACATTTACAGCTCTCACATTCACTTAATAATATACCTAGTTTCACGAAAAAATTGTTAAAATGGTAGTATGTATAAAACTGAAGGCACATTTCAAAGTTTGATTCTCGCTATAAAGATACATGTCAAAGTTACATTCAAAATAATTGTTGAGCTTGGCCTATCTATGACTTCAATATGCAGCGGATGCAATTCATAAGATAAGACAGTTAACAGACGCAGCTACTCTTAGGATAGTTTTTTTCGAATACTTGCACAGTATTTTGTCGTATGGTGTATTCTACTTAGATCTGTATATACAAGGTTATCGGAAAAAGGCTAACAACTTCTTAGAATTGACTTTTATTAGTCCTGTTAATTTTTTTTTTATATTTTACTACGAGACTCAATATCTACACTTTAAAGTTCTGTGTCTCGTAGAAAAAGACAATGCCTACTCTGAGCTAAGAGCGCCCGCAGCGGTAATACTGAACTGTGCCGCGTCACTTTGCATACTTTTTAAATATTTACATCGAGCAAAGTAATAAAAAATATGCAATAATAAATTACAGGCTCAATAGGCTTTTAACATCATGTGGTCCTCGTGTTTATTTCGTCACACAAAAAAATAACAAAAAAATCTAAATCAAAAAATAATTGTACGTGTATAAAAAACAGTAACAATCACGATGATAATACAAAAAATAAGATAAAATAACGGTGCCAGGTTTTAGATTAGCATGCATAAATAAAAGGTCCTCTTTAGGTGATTGTGTGCGGTTTTGTAATAAAGTTCCAAAATATACAAAAGATAAGGATTCAGGTTGCACGTGAAAAACATATTGAATACTGTTGCTACACAGTTTTTGATTACTTAAATTTAAAAATGATGTGAATGCAGTAAGCATCAAACGTTTTAAAAATATAGTGTGTGCTAGCTGAGATCATGGGATTACAGTTAACAAGTTAACTTTAGCATGTAGCTCAAAACTCATCATAGCTAAAGGATTTGATAGTTATAGTGCAAATATTGCTTTTTACTTTTGATTTATTACATATTATATCCAACGCTTTTGGTCCATCGCATAGAAACAAACTATGCTATAAAATAAATTGCTGTAGATAACCGATTCTTCAGCCATTTTACTTTACTGTATAGTATAGAGAATATGTAAGCTGGAGTACTATAAACCAATATTAATCATCGAAATTTAAAAGCCATCTAAATTTTGAGACAGTCATTATTGTCCCCAAATAATTATGCTCATAAAATTGGAATTATTTATAAGCTTGGAAAAACTATATTATTTATAATTATTTATAAGCTTGGAAAATCGTAATTAGCGTATTTTGAAATGAAATAAATTTCTCTTGAGTTTCACACATTATTAAATGTTATAAACTAACCAGCAAAACACTCACGTTGGGGATCGAGTACGTCGACCCGGGTTTCGAGCATGTCTGATGCTCATCTTCAGGGCGAGTGAGTAGCTGCGTCTGCGAGCTCCCGGCGAGCAGCTCATTCAATCCCCAACGTGAGATTTTTGGCGATATTGTTACGGTTTTTTTCGTGAGGGTCGGAACGATTTGTTTGTTCCATCAAGTGAGGTTCTGAACGCACCCCTTGCACAGAGTATTAATCCGTTTTCTTGTGATTGAGAGGAATATTATCTGTTTTTTTTGCCTCCCTCCCTCTGATGGAAGGTTCGAGAGATCCCGAAACTTATAAATAGGCCTGCAAAGGCCCGTTACACTTCTTTTTCCGCTTGGAACTTTAAGCAGCCCCCAATCGACGCACTGCCTGAAGCGAGGTAAGAAAGGAATCATGAGGCGTCTGTCTGCCCTAGTGGCACGTAATAGCAATTCTTGAAAATTCATTTGATCTTTCAGGGCTGCAAAACGAAGCCAGGCAGTGCTCCTTTCGACGTCCGCCTTCCAGGGGATATAAGAGACCTACCGGCTGAGAAAAAGAAACAATTTAACCGAATACAAGGAGGCGACTTCGTTCCTGGACTCGTGACGCATCCACGTGGCGTCCTCCGAAAGCCTTCGAACCTCCCCAAAAATAAAGGAGTTCTTGGTTAGGGCTGGTAAAATACCCAACCATACCCACGTCTACCATAGCCCCAACTCCGGTAGACAGCCAGAGCAGTACCTGTGGTCAGCGCTCTGCCTGACATCCCGGACTGCTCGCCTTAACTGAGTCTTCGGTCCAAGGCTGTGATTCTCCACGGTGCACCGGTATTTATGAATTTCCCGGTCTCCTATAACCGGGTGGCGCCCTTTTCTTCCTTTTTTTACTTTGCGGAATTCATCTTTCACCCTTTGCGACTCACGACCTTACCCTGAGATCTATTTAGAATTTTCTGAGCAAGCTGGTTTATATTTTTTTTTTACCTACACTTATATACTAAACTATAGAATAATATCTTCCTAATAAACTTAAATTTTGTGGATCTACGTTGCTGGCACACAGAAATTGTAAATTAAGTAGTTAAACCTAAGACATAATAACTTAAGTAAGTTGTTGTTCGCTAGTACCAGTGATTGCTATCAAATTTCCATGTTCTAAGTTACTCTTTGTACCTGGTACTAACGGATAACCCGACCTAATTAAGGAAAGTGTTCTAGATGTATCTATTCCTTTTTTAAATGAGTTTTGGTGAAAATTTTAATTTTAAATAAATATATTTAAAAAATTGTTGAACGCTTCAATATTGTTTTTATTGGTGTATCTGTCGACATCCTAAAGTAGGTAGGTAGTGTAGTTAGGTGTCTGGAGGCTTCTCTTCCTCACCTGGAGAGTGGAACCCTCCGTCCTCTCTCCCCTTAATTTTTTTAATTTTTTATTTCATAACCCCATCTGTACACAAAATCGTAACAATATAACATTTACTAATCTTCGTTGTTTAATTAATTCTTATAAGTTTTATTACGTTTGCAAATGTTACACTCAAGATTTCTTAAAATAATTTGAGATTTAATCGATGTTCTGTTGTTTGTCTTGTCTGTTTTGAAATTCCTTTCTGATTCTTTGTGTTCCTAATTACGTCGTGAGCATTGACATAAAACATAGAAAAATGTGATCCATCTGCTTAAGTGTAGTTAAAACTTGAACTCTGTGAAATGTGATATCAAATACTACACTTAAAAAACAACATAATCCGAATCACAAGCGAGTTTGTTTTACTGCATTATTTTGAAAACTATCTTCAATTGATTGCAAGGTCTTTCCGTTTGTTTTCGGTAGGAAGAAAAATATTATGGATCCAAAAATAACGGTTGAAACGCCATAGAGTCCAAACAATGCTAAAACGCCATACGTACTCATGAAACTCGGTAAAATATAAACTAAAATAAATAAATAAATAAATGACAATGCTGAATTTAACCCAGATCCAAATCCACGGGCAATACTTGGCAATAGTTCTGGAGCATATGTCCATCCTGTTGATACAATTGCACTTGAAAATGTTATGTACACAACTAAACACACGATGGTCAACCACACACTTCCGACCTTTAAAACTGAACATGCCACTAAGGCCAAAATTGAAATAGATACTCCAAAATTGCTTATAAAAAATACGATATTCTTAGATACCGACTTTCCGAGTAGACAGATACAAATGGACACAGTACCTCTAATACAGTCCATGACGACTGTCAGTAAATAAGAGTTAGCTTTGTGGTTAAGTATTCTATCGAATATATCCTGTGAGTAAAATATTAATGCGTTAACACCAGAAAACTGTACATTTAACATTATTACGGTCAAGAGGAGCATTGGTTTGATAAAGGATAACGTGCATACAGCATTGAGCGTTTCTTTGAAACTTATGTTAGGAGTGTCATTCTGCCTTTCAAGGACTGATTTTAATTCAGATTCTGACTCTTCGTCTGTTCCACGGAACCATCGAAAAGTGTTAATTCCGTCTTCGGTTCTACCTTTGGCGATCAACCACAGAGGACTTTCTTTCAGGAAAATGAACGTAATCAAAGCAAGTATAGCAGGAACTGCACATACCACAGCACTGATATTCCAAACTAAATAATGTCCAACTATGTGACTGAAAATTGTTCCTATGTGTGCCGTTACTGCTGGTATAAATAAAACAACTGATCGAAATTTAGGGTTAGATATTTCTCCGATGTAGACTAATGTGACAGCTTTGTTGCCACCCGTCGCCAGACCTGTCAGAATCCTGCCCACAAGAATGAAGATTGTTGAATTAGCGCTGGCGATGCAGATCCAACCGATGACGAAGGGTATTCCGAGAATAATGTGTGCAGCTTTTCTCCCGTAACTGTCCAGTATTGGGCCACAGCCTAAAGATCCGATAATCATTGCCAAGGAGGCTGATGAAGCTGAAATAAAATTAAATGGTCATATTAATGTATTGATTTCAGTAATATAGTTCATGCGCAATTTACTTTAATCTTCGTAGGTCGTATATTGCATGGTTAAGCATTGAATCACTTTGCGAATACATGTAGAAAATATGTTGCCAAGCGCCTATAATAATGTGGTACAGGCACTGTCTTTGAGAACTACTAGTTTCCATTTTAGGCTAATTAATTTCCTACGTCAACCACGTGATTACAGTGTATATGGTAGGATTGTTAGCAAATACTAGTCTGTCAGCAATAGAAAAAAAACTCAGCTATTACTTGCTTAAGTAACTCAGAGTTACAACTACTAAACTACTCATTGAATGATATTCATATTTACGTTTTTGAAGTTATTTTTAACAAGATCTTACCTATCCAAGCATCATAAGTAGGGCTATACTGGATGCTTTTGTCCTCTCTCAGTTGTGGCAGCATCACAGCTGTTATCGCGAAGGTTGTTCCACTGCAAAAGCAAATCAAGCAGGACGCAAAAGTGCCTAAAGCCTGGAATTGGAAAGTAAATAATTGATGTCAATTCCAAGGTAACTACGACTTATAATTTTGATCAAATCGTGATGGGTTTGTCATCGAACTTAGATTAATTCAATGCCATTTTCATGGGTTAGCTCTATCTCTTCCTTTCGCTTCTTTGTGAACATGCTAATACGTAGTATTATTGTATGTTCTATGGTTATGTGATGTTTTGATATTGTTTTATGTTTTTGCTTTATAGAGGCGGAAATCCATAAAGATATGGCAAGATCACTGTATAGATTCACCACCAGTGATGGCTCAGTGGCATTGGCTATGAACTGCCGCGAAGCAGGTCCATGGTTCGAATCCCGCCGCGGACTTGAGCTTCACCGCATGATGGAAGGGCATTTTGCGACAGCCCGCCTGGCTAGCGACCACGCTCAAGTAGAAAATCTGTCGCCAAGCACCTAACGGTGTGTTTCGGTAGCAGTCCTTGAGAGCCAATGAAATTACAGGCATATGAGACTTAACAACTGTCTCAAGGTGACGGGCGTAGTGCAATTCGGGACTTGTGACGAAATGCATCTGTTATCGTGCTTGTTCCGTCAAAATAACATAAAAAAAAATTTCTTTTTCTAACATGATTGTGACAACTTTTTTGCTTATTATTTGATATAACTATTTTACTTGGGTATAGCAGAAACAATATTGTTTGGATTCTGATTGAATATATTATATATGACATGGAATGAAAGACGGCTGGGATTCTAGGCTTTCAAAGTTTGAACAAAAATAATGGTGAAGGAAACAATTATTCGTTCAATACAATTATCAAGGGTTAGGCTCACTGTACGATGCACCACCATTCCTGTTTAAATTGTCGATGTGATGTGAACAGGCCTAGAATGAGAACTGGCTTTCAAGGACAGCTGTAAAAACGCGTGGACGGAATTTTCTGGCAGACCTCAGGCATAGTTTTCTGTCCCAAGACACCAAACAACCAGGGCCAACAGCGTGCTTAGTTAGTAACTCCCATACAGGCGTAGAGGCCGTTTTTTTTTTTTTTTTTTTTTTTTTTTTGACGCTGGGAAAAATGCGTTACGCATGCCCCCCCATCGGGGGATGGAGGGGGTATGTGGGACTCCCCGGTAGAAGACCGGTATACCCACTAAACAATCCAGCGGCATTCCGGCATCGTCTGTTTGGAGAAGGACTGGGAGACTGGCAGAGCCTTTACGTCCAGTCCCTCGCCGACGACCGCCCGCCTTTACAGCGGGGCCTACACGCCCCTCCCGACAGGAGGGGCCCGGGAATGACCAGGAATGCTCGGCCATTCCCGCCCAACGGAGGTGGTGAGCACGTGCAATGCGAGAGAAGGAACCCCCGCACCTGTCTCTCGCTACTCACCACCGGGAGGGGGAAGGTTCAGTCGCCTTCTCCCACCCCTTCTGCGTCTACGCAGTGGCGCAGCAAGAGGGTCTACCTCCCTTGCGCGTTCTGCCGCCTCCTTTTGGGACATTACGTCTTCGCAAAAGGAGGCGACCGCTGCCCAGGCCCCCTCGCCCTCCAACATGACGTTGACTACGCTGGGGAGCGAGAGGTCCGGCCCGACTGCAGCGACCAAGCTGCGGCGCAGCTCGGACCATGACGGACACACCTCGAGGGTGTGCTGCGCCGTATCGTCCGCTGCGCCACAATGGTGGCACGCCGGTGTTTCCTCCCTTCCGATCCGGTGCAGGTATGATCCGAAGCATCCATGCCCGGATAACACCTGCACTAGACGGAATGAGAGGAAACCGTAGGACCGCTCGAGCCAGTCTTGCAGGACTGGCCCAAGAGCGTGTAACGTACGGCGGCCAAAAGTGGCAGTGGCGAGATCCTCCATCCAATGTTGGACAACCGCGTCCCTCGCCTCACACCTTACCATCTTCCGCACCTCCGGGGCGAGGCGTTCCCCGAGCGCCTTACGCCCCGCCGCCCATTCGTACACTCTGGCGAGCACTCCCGCCTCGAGCTCCCAAGGAGGGGTGCCCGCCAGGGCGCACGCCGCTGCGAAACTTATGGACCGGTAGCCTCTTGCCACCCGCAGTGCAATGGCCCTTTGGGGCCTACGAAGTGCAGTGGCATTCTCCCTCCTTTGGAGGGAGTCAGCCCAGATAGGAGCCCCGTAAAGGGCCATACTTTTCAGGATGCCGGCATACAAGTGCCGGCAACGTCCTTTGGGCCCCCCTATATTTGGGAGGAGCCACGAGAGGGCGCCCGCGACCTTTAGTAAGCGCGCCGACAGCCCGCTAAAGTGCGGCCCGAAGCGCCACCTGCTGTCGAGTACTAGGCCCAGATATTTCATCTGGGCCTTCACCTCAATCCTGACGCCCTCTACGACAATGTGGGCGTCAGGAGGAATGCGCTGCCTAGGCCCGTGGAAAAACACGGCCTCGGTCTTTGGCAGCGCCACCTTCAAACCTAGTCGGCGGATCCTTCCCGCAACCAGGGATCCACCGGCAGAGGCCAAACTTGCCGCCTCTCTTAGGTCCCTTCCCCGCGCGGTGAGAAGAGTGTCATCTGCATAGCAGATGACACTCGTGTCACGGAGAAGAGTTCCCCGCAGGAGCCAATCGAATCCAATGTTCCACAGGAGCGGTCCCAGGACTGACCCCTGTGGAACACCGGATCCCGCGTCGTACCGGCAAAGTTGGCCAGTGCGGTTCACGAAGAGGACAGCTCGGTCTCCCAGATAGTCGGCTAGGAGACTTCGCAGGTACTGAGGCACTCCGTGGTAGCGGAGTGCCTCCAAAATTGTCGAGTGGGGGACGGAGTTGAAGGCGTTGGCTATGTCAAATGACACAGCCAAAACCCCGTCCCCTGCCTCCACAGCCTCCCGCACCTGGCTCTTGAGTCGGGCCAACGCGTCTACAGTCGAACGCCCCTTTCGAAAGCCGAATTGGGCGTCCGACAGGTCCGGCCCAACCTTCCGCATGTGGTCATTGAGCCTGTTGGCGACGATCCCCTCGAACAGTTTACCGACCTCATCGAGCAGAACGATAGGCCGGTATGCCGAAGGGGAGTCCACCGGGCGTCCCTCCTTGCGGAGAAGGCACAACTGCCCCTCCTTCCAAGGTT
Source organism: Plagodis dolabraria (assembly GCA_963854805.1). NCBI lineage: Eukaryota > Metazoa > Arthropoda > Insecta > Lepidoptera > Geometridae > Plagodis > Plagodis dolabraria. Next base: position 34,510,849 of record OY978447.1, read on the forward strand.
TCGGGAACCTCCCAGACGTGAAACACGCGCTGAATAGGTCCCGAAACCTCTCGTCGCCTAATCAAGTCCAGGCCTGATGCCTGAGTAAGATGGTGAATGCTAATGGATTCCAACTTGGCCCACTTCAGCGAAGGACTGCTAAGGAAGGGGTTTGAGTGGATTCAAATCCTACACCGCGGTAGCATGGCAGAGCAAAGGCTTTTCCCGAATCGAAAAATATATTGTGTTATATAAAAGGTATCTACTTCGGCGAGCTTACGCAAAATGCTTTTTAAAAATATGTAGGCTTGCACACATAAATAAATAGTACAATATCTATTTAGTACACAGGGCATAAAATTACAATATAGTAGAATCGACAAACAAATAAAAAAATTCAAGCAAAAAGCAAAAGCAGTATCAGCATTTTGCAGCGCATACGTTAAGTACTAACATGCGCTGCGCTGTTTTTCAGCATGTACCTGCTCGGACGGATGTTTGCCGAGAGACATAGATATTTAAGTGGATCACAAATAAAATAAAATAAACATAGGAAAACAGCTTATAGTAGATAGGTGTGAGTAGAAGGTGTGAAGTATACAGTACATTACAAAATAGCTAATAAGTTGCTAGTTGAAGATATTTTTTTTGTGGCGATCTATGTTTAGGAATTGCAAGTGTGTTGCGGAACTTTGAGTGTTTACAGGATAAGTGTTTTTAGACCATGTAAGCTTTTCAAAAAGGTTCTCAGGTTTCTTGTTTTACAAAACATTACATTAGGGCGGCCCGCACAGTAACAAAACGCATTACTAAAACCCTCATACAACTTTTTGGCACTTTTAAAAAAGGTTCATTACAGTGCATGCGGCAACATGGCGATAATGTCAAAAGTTCAAAACGCACAAAAATTAGAGAAATTATTACCGTCGCCAGGAAAAATTAATTAAAATATACAATACACGTTATATAAGTAGGTAGTTACTTACTTATATCTTATATCTTGTAAATTTTCAGAAGTTTATTCAGTACTTCGTTAAGTGTTTGTTCTTATAAACAAAAATTACGTTTTAAATTATATGTTTTATTTATGATTTATTTTTTCTCATATAAACAATATAATTTGTTTACAACGAACATCGAGGTAATGTTACTTTCTCACCAAATAAATGTAATAACAAAATCACATATAATAACGATTTTACAATTTTATTGTTCTTCTCGTAACTTAGTTGATGGTAAGTGCGGTTCGTGCTTCAGGTTGCCTCGTAGCAGCGCCTTAAGATGACAGATAGATAACAGGTTATTTAAAAGATATTACGAATATTATTTATTCGTAAACTATGCAATTGTATAACTTTATTTTACCTGGTTATACAAAGGTGACTTTTGATCTTTTTCACATGTCGGCAGTATATCGTTACTTTTCCACCAAATCTTCATTTTTATTTACATTAAATATATTTTTTAAATCGCTATCATGGTTCACAACTAAAGCAGATTAGAATCGTTTTGGTATAGGCGGATATTTCTGTATAACAAGATGCTAGGCTAAGTCACTTGAACAATACACAAGCGATACAAAAGATAAAATTTACAAATTAGAGATTCGTTACGCGCCGGCAACAACAATACAGCTAACAGCTACGTCACAGTCATATAAGTAAATATATAGAGCTGTCACAGTGTTCAGTTCATATATTTTTATTTATGATATAATGTGGGCATGGATATGAATAAGTGATATTAATAATGAAAATTTTCGCTTGAAAAGCTGAAAATTAAATTTAAAAATCTATAAATTATTTTTACTCCCCAGCAAAAACATCAATTTTTGTGTTGTGTTGTGTGTTGTTGTTGTGACGGAATAAGCACGAGGCCCACCTGATTAACCTCTGCCTATAACAGATGCATTTCATTGAAAGTTCATACAGCTGTATGTGGTTTTGAAACTAGTAGTGACGAATTGCACTGCGCTCGCCACACATAGACATACAATTGTTAAAGCTCATGCGCCATGAATTTCTCCTGTATTTTTTTTCTAAAAGACGTTATACACAAACTAGTTATTTTTATTTGTAATATTGGGTGACTAAAAAGCATGCTAATATATAGCTCGACCATCATAGCGGGTCACATCTTCCAGCAGCTTCTTCAAAAGCCGTAGCTACAATATAACTATCTAATATTTGGGCAGGGGCCCTTTTCAATCCCCGTAGTCACACATTCCAATCGTGTCCTCGCAATTAGAACAAGATACGCGTCCGCGCGAATTTGAACACTATCCACTTAAAGATAGGGTTCAACCCGACCGCATAATTTACTTTTGTTTATCGAACATTGAAATTTGCGATAATAACATCCATAGACCATTAGTGTATTTGTGCAAGCAAAGAGAGTTGGAGGCTTTTCGTAGAAACAAGCACCTCACCGGCCACAACGATCTTCGCCTTCTTCTGAAGGACTTCCGAAGGACACCTGCTTAAGGCGTTACATTAGTATGTAATCATTACCCGTATAACAATATCGAGGATCTTAACCTTTGGTCTCTGGATTTATAGATTCCTCTCTTTATCACCAGAAAAATATCTGAGCATAAGCATAGATTCAATTCCCACGTGATGAATATATGCCATTTCTTTCAGGTCACATACATACTTAGCACCATCTAAAATTACGTAATGTATAACGGGATGAAATGACGGAAGATGCCATAAAAAAATCCATAACGTTATTTTTAACATCGTAGTGATTCGATAGAACTTATATAATTTTAATATTTTTAGTTTTCCAATAACTCGTGCTCTGCGGATTACATTACAAAATGAAATATGAATATAATTTTTCCTGTCGTAAATTTGTAACGTATAAATAATGTTTTAAAATTATAAACTTTATCAAAAAATTTATGTCTATTAGCCGATACATTCATGTCTTAGTGAATTGGCATTATGACTTATATATCTATCAGGTCACTTACCTGACCTCAAAATGACCTCGCGATGTATATCGCACGTAAATTTGAATGCAGGATTTTACTTTAGAACACGAAAATTACCAACACATAACCAGCCAAATATTTTCAAAGAGCTCTAATGCAAAATATTTTAGTTCTGGCAACCCTTAAGTATCTTAAAAATGAACAATATTGAGTCTCACTTTGGAAAACGGAACCATATCCCCGCTATTGTCTCATTGGTCTTCATAGGCACATTTGACATTCAAAACTTATATCCCTACTAGCACTTTTAAATACGAAATATGAATAAATCAATATTCTTAGACACCAGACTTAACCTTAAAACTAGCATGAAACATTTATGAATGAAGCAGCAATTATTCCTTGGTACAGAAGCGGTTTCCGCCAGCACGCAACGGTGTGTTACGTGCTTGATGATTTTATACTTGAGGGTGGTAGCTAGCCCAGTGGGCATTTCGTTGATTTGCCTACCTTTATTTTTTTCGAACATAATATGGAAAACTCATTATATCTAGATTAACAGACTATTTTAGGTTTTATTTTTTTATTTTACTAGCGGTATTCTTTCTTATCAAAAACCTATAATCTGAATACAAAACTATAGAAATTTTGTAGAATAAATAGAAAGAAATTAAGCAGCCTAAAGTCCATTGCAGGCCTACAATAAGTCCAAATGGTGATTCGATTATATTTTTCGAATATAATTGATTTTAAAACTATGTTAGTTGTGAAAAAATGTAATAAAATATTTTTCTTTCAATAGCTATATAGAATCGTCGCGGACTGACCTGCATCTATTGTCTATAAGTTTTTTTTTAAATATTGATAATTTATAAATATCTAACCTCCGCTTTTCTAATTCGTTGGTCCTATTGTAATTTTGTTATAATTATTATTTTTGAATAATACAGTACTAAATAAAAGGTAAATGATGATATTTCTATTTTAATAAATACATAAAAATAAAAAAATAAGTAAATACCTACTAATAAATAACGAACTGTCAAAGTCAATGTAATTTATTCAATTTTAGTGTATACGTCGCTCTTTTTGAATAAATATTGTATTTTCGTATTGGAGCTATTTTGTGAGACACGATGATTTAATAAACAAGTAAAGACGACTTTATTTTCTGATCTAAAAGACAGAATAATATATAACATTACAATTGTTCAGTCTAAAAACACAAACTCGGTAGCATATCTCTCTTTTAAAGAGATCAACGCGTCGGCCCTAATGGAAAGTTAATGAAGGTCCCTGATGTTTCCTGTAAGCATATCCAGTTAAAAAAGGAATTGCTAAATTGGAGCCCAAAGTTTCAAACTGAACTGAGCTTGTTAGACAATCAGGGAAATTACAGAAAGTTTTTTTGAAAGAAAAGCAGTATCTAGTTAGTATATGTTTGTAAGGTATAAGATACGATTGATTAAGTCTTAATTGACAGAAACCTCATAACTGCTCAATTACAACACTGTGATCGGTAGATATCAGTAGACTTGGTTTACTTTTTTTTACCGAACCGAAGGAATGTCAAACATGAAAGGATAACGGCCATCAGAGCGCCTTGTTGTCCGATGATACATTGGACATGGTGGAATCAACGCGTGTAATTCCTGCGCGTCACTTTATCAACATCATTCATCTCCCCTCTTGTGTAGGGTCGGTACACCAAGTCCTTTCTACCAACCATTTGAACTCCATAGCAAAATCGGAAGTTAATTCGGGATCCAAGTGAAATCCGTATTATAATTACAAGTAAGTCTGGTTACCAAGCAAATCTGTAAGCACAAAGAGCAGAGAATCCGAAGTAAGTATTCATAACATCGAGTCACCACATTTCCTAGCCAACTGCCTGAAACACTGCTCTGATTTAAAACACGGACCCAGGGGTATTACTCAACGAAGAATTGTCTTACCGGAAATAATCTGAAACCTATTATCTAGTTATAGATAAGTCTCACGGGCAATATATTAAATTCTACCTTCAGCCTGTTCATCATCTACTACCATTAAGCACTTTATTTATCAACATGTGAAGATGGTAATTAAAGTCTATGCTGAGATATTTTTTTACCAGCGGTTTGCCTTTATTAAACAAATTACTAAAAACTATATACAACACTGCAGCTACTACAGTAAAAGCATTTAGACTACCTATAAGTCATAGCAGACTCACAGGCAGTCCAAATACAGGCAGTATAAATAGTTACTATATACTGTATCAGCCGGATCGTCCACTGCTGAACACAGTCTCCCCACTACATAGTGTATATACATAGTTTCGTGTAAGTTTTTTAAAAGTACTTAAATATTATTGTTGCCTACCTGTTCCGCACACAATATCTATGGGTGTTTCCCTGTTTAAGATATTTTCGTTGAATACAGCCAAAATTTTACGAATAAAACTTTTTCCAAAATTAACGCATTTTATGCGAAATCATAGAATTTTTTAATAGGAAGGAGATAAAACCGAATTTGTATTAAGGTGTTTCTGGTGTCGTCACACGTCTGAATAATATGTATTCGAAGTTTCGAACAAAGGTATCTATCTATCGTCTTTTTTCCCATACAAAGTTTTCTTCTATTTCTATTATACCATTCTGCCTTGATCTATATCTAAGAACGGTTGGAAACAGATGCGCCAACCACACTTGTTCACAAATGAAATTTTCTTTATATATCTGTCAACTTGTTACCTTACAAACCGACGCGACGAGAAGAACGACTCAGTACGAGATGAGATGTTCGGACTAGTGCTGCTGCCACCTGTTTATAGCACCGGGGTCATTCTAGACTGCTTATAAGGTTCTCATAAAAGTATTTTATAGTCTTACAAGTCTTTTTTCTTGGTCTGAATGTATAGGCAGATATTTCTTTCAGTGAGCTTAAGCTGGAATTTGAGGCATTATATTACACTAGCTTTACGGGCGCGGCTCCACCCGCGCGTATATCAGTTATCGCGCAAAAACATTAACCTCTTGTTGCGCAGTTGGATAAAAACTATCCTTTGTTTTTTCCCGGGTCTCAAACTATTTCCATATCAAATTTCATTCAAATCGGTCCAGTAGTTTTGGCATGAAAGCGTAACAGACTGACAGTCAGACAGACAAAGTTACTTTCGCATTTATAATATTAGTACTGATTAGTTGGCGTCGCCGGCTTCAACGCCAACGCTGACGCCGACGCCTACGCCAACTATATACCTAATAGTAAATTAATCATATTAATTAATGTTGTATAGAAATATTTAGTATCAAAAATTATTAAAATAATATTATCAAAATATAATGATGTGTTAGGTTTTCGCGATTGTTACACATAGTAATTAAATAACTTTAAACCATTTAAAGTTGTTTAATTACTATTTCAAAATATGACCTGTGCAGGTGCCCTTAGATACGGCAGCGTTTACAAACTAGGAAGGTAGGAACATGAACAGAAGAACCCGTGCGAACAACGTTTGGTAAGTAGCTTACAGCGAGCGGCGACCTGTCTCAACTCTCAACATCCAACGCCCACCGCCCGCGCCGCAGGAAGTTTAACTCTGCTATAGCCAGAACACATTTCTGTTTCGGTCTAACTGGTACCTATTTCGACACAGCTTCGACGGATACACCCGAGCTGTTAAGCATATCTTCTCCCTTCTGCTTCGAGTATATCCGCTGTGAAGGAGCCTTACAGCGAACTTGACACTAAAATTTTCTATTGCGCTTTTATACGCTTTGCGAGCTGATTTGGCTTGCTCTCTAGAACAAACAATCAATAAGTCTTGATGACTGATTAGTTGACGACACAACCGGAGTTAACCTGGTTTGTTTCATGGTGAAAAATATTTCATAAACGCCTGGCTAACTATCAAACTTAAAAACAAAGTTCTTGCGACCGGTCAAACTTTTGTGACGATGTCGTTACACGTTTAAATTGACTTACTAGAGAGACTTACAAGAGACTTACTTCATTTAGTAAAATTGTTTTCTAGGGGTCTGTATTAGTCAAGACGCTATTACTAAGCCTTAGTCACAGTAATCGGTAATGTTATCTATACAGTATTTCAACTTTACAGAAACGGACGAAACGCGAGTACCTACGCGCCTCGATCTCGGCCTGCGCTCGGCCCGCAGACAGTCTCGAGTGTCGCGACTACGACGCAGTGACGAGCGAATGGTTTGTTGTTTTTAACAATAACCGCGCGATTTTTGCACCAAAAATAAGTTCAAGTACATATTTACAGATCAAATATGACGAGTAAGATATATTGTGCTGTTTTTAGTTACATGATTTCGTCAAAAACGCATCCAGAGATAACTTTTTTTTGATTACCTGGAAACTGAAAGGTAATAGTATAGTCTACATATAGTTGACGGTACATAATTAGAATTAGATACCAAAAAGAAATATATATATTAAATGGGTATAAGTAGCTACTCTATTGTTTTGGGTGTGTACCTGTAAAGATAGATGTATGTATGGAAATAAATAAATAAATAATGTGTGTCTTTTTAATGGACAAGTATTTCCTTATATCCCGCGAAAAAAAATGTCTCAATTAATAAAAAAAAGTGAAAAGAGTGAAGGAAAGTGATTGACACGAGTGAAATAGGTAGTAGTTATAAGCAAGTTAATACTATTACAGGTAATTATTAGAATGTGGATTTTTAATACTTTGAAATATAATAATAAAGCATTTCGTACGTCTCACAAATATTTTTCGGTCGCCAATTTTTAAGAACGATTTTTTATTAAAATATTAACATGGTTTTTTGATTAAACCTACTATTAAAGAAAACAACACGCATTTTAAGTGAACACTTCCTGTTCAATTCATAGAGTATTTTATGTGTTTATATAAAAACAAGTATATTTACAATCACAAAACTAAATAGAAACACAAAGTAGGCAGATGTAATTAAAATGCTGGAGGCGGGCAGCCCTATCGCATGTTTACGTACAGCGCGGCTGTAGGTAATTATTTCGAAGACAGAGTCGAGTTACAATACTGTCTAGATAACATTACCGTGCCTCAGCTGTACGTCCGACCGATCTATAAAGGGTTGTATCTTTGAAACATTAATAGGTCAAGGTTGAAATTCTAACAGAATAAATAATTATAATAAAATGTAATAAATAAAAGGGAGTCTCCCATATTAGAAACAGATTTTTGTTTTTTTTTTGTTTCCTTTTGCTGTATCGTAAAAACGGTAAAACATACAAGTGTCAAACTTGGTGTGGTCAATTCCAATATCTAACGTACAGCAACAAATACTAAAAGTCAGCCACGTGCAGATCACAGTAAAATATCTTATTTTATTCATACATGTTTATGAAAACAAAATGTTTTTTTTGGTAAATTCAGTATTGGTATGGAACCTTCGATGTGTAGTCAAACTTGCACTTGGATGTTTTTTCCTTAAGGAATGGCTGTACCCTCTCTATGATCATCAAAAATTTAAAGTATACGGAATGCACAACTCTGCTAACGGAACCAGTAATCTAGATGAAAAGGCGTATGAATTTCAGATCATTACAAACATTTTGCGCTCCAAAAATATACATATTAGAACCACGTATGAGAAGATCACAGAATAACCACAATGAATCTTCGTTATTTCAATTACGAAATTAGTTGAAAATTCCGATTTTCAATTAGTATTTTAAGATTATAAGAACGTGCTCTTGTGGGCCATGTTATTGTTCAACATTCAATTACCTGCGCATATTGCACCTGCATTACCGACGAAGCCGCTCCGTTTCCGTCAGCTGCCATTACCCACCGCCGGAAATTGGCGAATGTTCTCAACATGACCCCCTCTTGAGACTAGACTGTATAAAACCTGACCCTTGTTCAGTTGAGAGAAACACTACTTTGCCTTAGCAAAATCTTTCATCCATCGCTGAAAGAGAGTGATAGCATCTTAGTCCAAGGCAAAAAGTTACTTTAGGCTGAAGAATCAAGGTTGCTTTTGCGATGCCTGTATTACGTTATTGAGTTTAAAGACAGTAGTGTACCTAAAGATTTATACGTTACTTGCTTATGAAGTTGCGAGGTTTGGATTTGTTTAGGATTTACTGTGACAGAGTTTCAGAAGGCTTGGGGAGTCATTTTGAAGTTTTGCATCGGCTGTTGGCAAGAGCTTGCTTGTTGTGATGGAGTATTAAACTGTTTATGGAGAGTGCAGTTGGTGCTTAATGTTTTCATAGCAACAGTAGCCCGTCGGGCCATTGCATAGGTGTGAACTTAATTTCTATGGGACTTCTGACTGATAGATGAGTGTATACTGCAGAGATACTCGTACTAATGCTAAAGAGGATGTGAGAAGAAAGATTGTGTATATCAGATACCACATTAGAGGCATTAGCAGCCAAGCGGTAATAGGTCAAAGGGTCGAACGCATGGTGGAAGGTCATTTTGCGAATGCTCGCCTGGCTAGCTACCACCCTCAGTTAGAAAATCTGATGCTAAGCATCTAAGAGTCCGTTCCGGCAGCAGTCTTTGAAAGCTAGTAAGTAGTCCGTTTACGAGTGTTTCTACGAAATTGCGTTCTTTGTCTGATTCATACGGCCTAATTTTTTTTTCACATTTAAGCTTATAAAACATACTTTTACGAAAGATGAAAATCAGTCAATTATTTATTAAAATCACAGTAAATGCACACGATGCTTATCATAACACCTAAATCTAGTCAATCACAGCATGATAATTATTATTATGATACTCGACTCGACTTAGTTTTTTTTTGATACTTTCATAAAATGTCAAAAAAAAACTAAAAATCTACATAAATATTATCAAGTACGTTTAAACTTTTAACAATAACCAAAATCATGGCAAAAAGTAAAATTAAATATATATATATATGTAAAATAAATAAATATTATTCGACAATGATAATTAATAAATTTAAACCTGTCTATTGAGGCTTACTAAAAAAATATTTCGTCAACGTCGAAGTTTTTTCATTGTTTACCTTTATTTTATTACCTAGATTAGTCTAGGAGTTTAATACCAATATATTAGTTGTAATTTCAGGTACAGTCTAACTATCGAAAATTTTGTTGTCGATAGATATGAAACCCCTTTGACGTTTTATAAGGACTGCTGCAAAGTTTACAGCTACTGTTTTTAGACATGTAAATAACATTAGGTACATACGAAATGACTTGTTACAGGCGTAACGTGCTGCCAATGTAACGTTTCATTAACAATATGTGTGACATTCTGATTAATATGATATTTTCACTGTATGAATCAGACACACATCAATCAGAATTTTGCCCATTAACACCGATAAATCATCACACGTATTCAATTAAGAATTGTTATTTATACATAGGTTTCTGTTCCCCAATGTCATTATATTTTCCGCAGATTCAAGTTTGAAAACCATTTATCATAATTATAAAAACGAAAATACTAATCAGAAACACAGGTGTACCAAGGCTATATGAATCAGATGTTTACCTTTATATCTCCGGGACGACACAAACCATCCACACGTAACGTCGCGACCACGTCAGCCGAGCCACTGGCTACCGCCAGCGCGGGGAGGGGTCGCCTGAGGTCGTATTTAGCTGGGTACGTTCGAGTGAAGCGCGTGAATATGAATCAGACTTTTTTGCCTGACACTCACTATTTTTATTTATAAATAAACCTTCGTAAATATTAGTACCATTTTTTTTGGTGTAAAGAAACAACTAATATTCTTTCGTAATAATTATAATCACACACAAAAAATAACACATCAATGTATGAATAAAAAATAATGTTATTGTTACCAACGTTCAAGAAACTGGGTTACGGATACACCATATTAGTCAGAAGAACTACTTTTAAATATTTTTTTGAAATATTTAAATAAATATTATTTTAAAAAATCAACTTGTGCAAAATAGGCAATAGTCTGAGGTATGTTTCAAAATTAATTGCAGACTCATTTGTCAGTTAGTTACAAAAATAAACCTCAAGACATCGAAAATTTAGGGTTCGGAGAATCACTCTTACCATCCTCGACCAGGTCACCTCTTATCAACAGGTGTGATACTAGTCAATGGTATATTCTATCAGTAGTAAAAAAAACTTATAAATAGCATCAATGACATAAAGTGCCACGCAGAGCGAGTTTGTAAAAGCTACACTACACAATTTATGTTTATTTAATTGCATTTTTTTGATTATTATGTTGATCGATTCACTAGTCTATTGTTCTTAGGTCACGATACTTTCTTTTTATAGAAGACAAATTAATAAAGAAAGTCACAAACATACAACAAATAACATTGAAAACTGTGTACATTTGAAATTAATATAGGAAAAGATATGCCAAAGAAGGTATGGCCTACAAGAAGTAGGATAAGTGTGCAAGCAGTGTAAGTAAGAGATGATGACTACCAACAGGTGATAGGTTTCTTTACCATGAGTCTTGGTACCACTGAAGTGCCTCCGTCACTCCGTCCGTACCAACAGCGATAAGTACCTACACTTTCGGATCGCGCATGCGCAGCTCTCACTCGCCAGTGTTATCGCTGCGCGCGTGCGATTTATTATGAGCGGTTAGTATATATAAGGTGGATATTAATTCATCAATAATACTGCGGGGGATGGGGTAGAATCGATAACAGAATGTGTTCCACTCATGTTTAATTTTCACATACACAAAAAGTCTGTACTATTGCTTAAGCTGTGGCACGTTGGCCTTGGAAATAATAGCAAGGACAACCGCGTTCTACGAACACGGTGTATCTACTCTATTCACACACACGCACGATTACTACGCGAAGTCAATGAACTGCTATGCTAGGCACAATAGACAGCTGTTTTGTGTACCTATTCTGCCTAGTCGGTCTTTGGCAGCTTGCGACAAAAGAATTCGCGACGCGGTAGCGGTTTAACACAATACGGCATACCTAAGTAGCTGCAACACAATACAGTACGTACCTACGTAAACTTGAAATTAAAAAAAGAATGTAGGTAAGTAATAATAATAATAATATATTTATTATCCAAAAAGCCAAAACTTAAATTAGAAACTTATGAATAATTAAGACTTATTGAGTTACTAGTTTAAGCTATTTCTTAAGATACAATGGTGGCTCCACACTAGGCTCAAGGCCCGTGTCGTGGAGTCCTATATTTATTTGATTTACAAATTCGTACTTAAACGTTTCAAGGAGGTTTTGCAAAAGTTACTATACTATAATATTAAAAATAAAATGTAAATTTCTAGTGAGTGTGTTAGTGTGAGACTGTATGGGGGAGATCGTGAGATAGTGTGCAATGAGTGTGTGAGGGTGTGTGTGTTGTAATGAGTGTGTGTGTTATGTATGAGTGTGTTGGGATCGTTTATGCTGCTGTGTCTTGTGGGCTTACAAGTAGATGATGTCTTCGGTTGCATCATATGAAAGGGTCATCAACCATTTAAGAATCAGATGATTAACTTCAGAAATACGTTTCTTTTTAATATTATGGATTGCACAGATTTTGTTGTATGTGCGGGGGAGTAAAAAGTTAGGGTGACGGTGAGCAAACATACTATATACTGGTGGGACTGAGACTTTGAACACTCGTCTTGCTAACAATTTACCCATATCTTCGCTGTTTATCGTATGTCTGTGTATGGTTATTAGAGCCTTTTTTATAAACAACTGACGTACCCGTAAGACCTAATATTTTTTTTTATAATTTAGAAGAGTTTAATCAATTGGCGATTATGAAAAGCATTCGGCAGTCTTGCTAGATTGGCTGGTAAGGCCTTCGCGTTCGTCCGAATAGGTACGTGAAACAGCTTCATCTATCACTAGGGCATAACAGCTGTTTTGCCCTAGTGATAGCGTCTCATTGACATCGGGTAGCGTTCGTACGTGTGAGAATGGAGTAAACCGCGGTTCTCGCTATCATACTAAAAGGCAACGCGCCGCGCTTAGAAAATAGTTATACCTACTGATTTTTTGTATGTGAAAATTAAACATGAGTGGAACACATTCCGTTATCAATTCTACACCATCCCCCGCAGTATTGTTGATGAATTAATATCCACCTTATATATAAGGTACTAGCTTTCCGGGCGCAGCTCCGCCCGTGCGTATGTCGGTTATCGCGCGAAAACATTAACCTTTTTTGCGCAGTCGGATAAAAACTATCCTATGTTTTTTCCCGGGTCTCAAACTATCTCCATACTAAATTTCATTCAAATCGGTCCAGTAGTTTTGGCGTGAAAGCGTAACAGACAGACAGACAGACAGACAGACAGATAGAGTTACTTTCGCATTTATAATATTATAGTACTGATGATAATATTACACATGGTAAGAAGGAATAAATGAAAATTTAAACAGGAAATTTTAAGTTGTCTACATACTAAATGTGATGAAATGAGTAAAATACATTTTAATAGGATTTGTAAACGTTACCCATTATAGTTACAGTTATTGTAATCTAGGATTAATATTATATTGCTAATTCTTTGAATGAACCCAATACACTGAAAATATTTAATTTAAGTAAGATAGGACGGGGATCCAAGCAACCAAGATAATGTATTACTTACCTGCAAACATCGATATATGAAAAACAGCACGCAAACAAGTCTAGATATTCTCAGTCGTTTATTTTGGTTAGTTGTCATAGTAACGACTACAAGTAACGAGTAGGATCACCGCGCTGCATCACGGGCCTGATCAAATTTCACAAATATTTCAATTTACTAACCGGCAAACGTGTATGTTCCACATACACACACACATGAGATAAAGGTACACATTCCACACGCACACATCAAAAACCAAGGTTAATTATTCAATTTCTGAAGTTGCTGATATTTGCATTGTTAAGTATACAACAAAGCATCATTTTTAAACTATACAAATTACCGGATGATAGGTATCTTCAGTAAAAGTTCGTCTATCACGCCACCGCAATGTGAGATATTCTAATGTTTAAATATTATAAATAAAACCGGCAAAAACACTCACGTTGGGGATCGAATACGTCGACCCGGGTTTCGAGTATATCAGATACTCATCATCAGGGCGAGTGCACAGCTGCGTCTGCGAGCTCCCGACGGGCACTGCGGCGCGCGGCCTGCGCGGCTCGGCGCGATATCGGCGCCGGCGGCAGCGGGGAACTGGGTGGGGGCGGAGCGAGCCCAGCGCTGCTGGTGCTAGGTGACGAGCTCCTAGCGTGCCCAGCGGAAGACGGTGGGCCTATTTCGTCGTCTGTGATCGCATCATCATCATCCGCACACGTACCGTGACAAACAGTACTGACCGTGTCGCATTCTAGACTGCCTAACATCTTCTGCGTTGAGGTGACATTAAGGGTAGGAATCCAGGCTGGTGGTAGCGTCCAACCCCCATCTCTGTTGAAATTAGGATGTCTGTTGATTTCTATAGCCTCACGTATTTTACGAGGTACATAAAACTTTTCTCTGGCTAATACGGAGGCTTTATCAAAACGAATATAATGATTGGAGTCCAAGAGATGAGCGTGTTCTGCGAGTGCTGATTTAGTAATGTCCATATTCTTAATACTCCTAATATGCTCGGTCAGTCTAGTAGCGATGTTGCGTCGAGTCTCTCCTACATAACTCTTGCCACAGTCACATGGTACTTTATATACGCCCGGTACGTTAAGGCGGTCTTTGTCCTGCGGTGAACGCAGCATCTGTCTTATTTGACCGGGTGGACGGAAGAACGTTCTGATATCATATTTCCGTCGCAAGAGATATCCGATTTTGTCCGTTATTCCTCTTACAAAAGGAAGATAAGCAGGAGAACGTTCCACTCTAGTTGGTCGCTTACGTTCACTTCTCTTTGCCCAGCGACAACATTGTCGCCAACTGTATCCATTGTCCTCCAGTACTCCTCTCAGGTGCTGGAGCTCTTTTTCTATAAATGGAGGGTCACATAGCCTAAGAGCTCGGTCCATCAATGCTCTTGGTACGGAGGACAAATGTGCAGGATGATGATGTGAGCTAGCATGAAGATATCGATCCGTGTGTGTCGGTTTTCGATGAATCGTGTGCGTCAGACTGTTGTCTGGCATCCGGATAACACGCACATCTAAGAACGGCAATACCCCTTCCTTTTCTTCTTCCACGGTGATGCTGATCTTATGATGTAAATTATTGAGGTGATCCGTAAAACCAGATAATCCATCTTTGTCTATAATTGCGAAGATGTCATCTACATACCTCCATCAATAGCGCGGTTTTACGAGTGCGGTGCTTAGGGCCAGGGATTCGTACCATTCCATAAAAATGTTAGCTACCACTGGAGCTATAGGTGAGCCCATCGCTACTCCATCCATATTCTAATGTTGTCTTAGGTTTTCGCCATTGTTACACATAGTAATTAAACAACTCTAAATGGTTTAAATCGCGTATATTTGTCATTATTTTGTCCCGACGTTTTAAACACTTTGCAGTGATCGTGGTCACGGGGTGACTAATTGGTTTTATTAGTTATTTATTAACAAATTATTTGGTCTACCGTCAGAAATTTTTATATTAATCATAACGTTCCCTATTCACACACTATTAGATTAGTATGAGATTTAATTAACAGGATCCTAAGCAGGTGGTAGGACCTTGTGTTACGTACAGAGATGACAACACAGGCTGTATGAAGTACATTAGTGCTACGTCAAGTACGCGAGACACGTTTTTGCGCATACATGTACTCTAATTCGTCGATGTTTCGAACTTCGGGCCCGAAAGAAAGATATCGGCAAAAGAAGTTTTGACACCCTTGTTTAACTTCGTTCGTAGCATAGACTATGTAGCAAGCCTGCATAGATTCTCAATAACATTATTTTTAATCGGATTCGTATGGTTTTGTACACTTCCCATATATGAAATAATAATTTATTAGTTTGCTTAGGCTTTGACTAAGTAGTTAAAGCCAAGTTCTAAATATGCAGAAATAACATAAATGAATCATAGTCGTGTCAATATTATTATTTAGTGATCAGAATCAGAATCATTTATTGACCATAATAACTAAGAATGCTATTCTAGGCAAGTCAGTACATGTAATATTTTTATATTATTATTTAAATATCTTCAGTCTATAATAAATAATACTTTGGTTACCTAATGGTTTCAATTGAAATGAAAAAACTTATTAACTACATACAAGCAATCATATACATCGAAACATTACTTAAAAAGCATTGTAATTAGTGAAATTAATATGAATCAAGTCACATATTGTTGATATATTAGCCAGGGCTACATTTGTACATCTTGATGGGAAGTTTATGCGCGAACACAAACAGCATGGTACAAATATGGTTTCACGACTAACGATGAAAAGTACTTATAGCATTAATAATACTACGAGTATATTTTCCATTTGCCTATTATACTGCCTAAACACTACACTGTGTACGGATTGATATAGAGAAAAAATAGTTATAATGTATACCTACCTATATTATGTTACATATTGTAATACTCTTTATGAACGATGCGGTCTGACCATAGACTATATCAAACAACGAACTTCGTACCGCAAATTCAATTTTAGATGTCACAGAAAAGATAGATACAGCAATTTATATCTCTATGGTCAAACGTGTCGCAATCTTGTTCTACTACTTAGTCTGTGCGTGTCGCTCAAAACACGAAAAACGAAACTTTGGTGAATTGTAGTGGCAGCCCTGGTCTGAGGAGTGGGAAGAGGAGTAGATGTTTAATTGCGTAGGTATTTCTCTCTGATAGGATAGTGGGGTATCTGTTAGTATGTAATCTGTAACAATAGTGGCAGACATTCTGACAAACACTACTGTGGCGTGTAGCAGCTGAAATTACTGCGTAGATATAGAAAACCGTGACTCTTAGCATCAGTCCGTTTCCTCACTTCGTTACATATAAAAAAGGAACAGTGGAGGAAAATTTCCATCTCTTCCTGACCCCACTTAAAGTGGGATAAGAATTAGAAGAAAAGAGCTATATAGAATACATTCACGAAATCAGCCGGAGTGTCCATTGCACAGCCTCCTCCATTAATGGGTTTGCCGTAATCCCAACGATTGGCAGGCGTCTTGGAGATCACAGTGTAAGATAGGAGTTTTACATAAGGCGCTGCTACCTACCTTCAGGTATCTTAACTTAACCTTAATCATATTATTATATGATCTATGCCTTAGTCGCATGTTACGACACCTGACATAGTTGGGGGAGCATATTCTATCCACACACCCCATGGACATGCCCGTAGGGCAAGTATCTCCACATGACTGCGAAATAATTATTGGTATCTCTAGTATTTTCGCTACCAACGTACATTGGTCATTCCCCATTAAAAGGGAAATTTATGGGGGTTTCAGGACTATATATGGTTCTGTTACAATACCATAAATAAATAAAAAAATACAAGTAGAAAACAGCGTTATATTGCTTGGACTGGTTCGCCTCTGCCAAGCTAGCGCCTGTCACCTACGTAATGTAAATTAAGTATTGTAATAATTTTACTATATAGTACTGTACTGTGTGTACATTGTTAAAAAACTTACCACATTGTTAAAAAACACTTGTACTTAACACATTGTTAAAAAACGTTTAAAAGAATGGCCCCGAGTTTCTTGCCCGTTCTTCTCGCAGTGGCTCTATAATTTTTGTTTGCTGAACGTGGCAGTACAATGTAGTATATTTCAATATTAAAATTTGTAATTGACCTTCATAAGAGCGTCGTAGACGCCTAAATTGAATAAATGATTTTGACTTTGACTTTGATCCCCAAATCACCTACCCAACGTGGGGTTTATTGCTAATCCCCTCCATACAGAGAAGAGCCTTTGTTCAGCAGTGTACTGTTTGGTTGATACAGTACAGTACAGGTTACCTTTTGACTCAGCACTCACTTAATGGTAAGTGATTATATTGTAGTCGTAGATATTGTTCAGGCTAACCTATAATTACTGGTTGTTATGGATAGCTGTCAGAACACTCTTTTTTCCGTCGGAAATTTAATTTTGAAAATTTTTTCACTCCTATAAAAAATAAGTCTCTACAAAATCACATTAGAGAATTGTTTCAGAGTCCATTTTGCAACGGTTTTCCTTCTTAATACGTCCTATTTAAATATCGGCTTCCTATAGCCGTTGCCGTTGGAGCAAATGTCGGAAATCTAGAACATTCATGATCTATATTGGCGACGCGCCTTTACCGATATTATATCGCGATTCGCGAAATTGTGGGTGACTGATGTCTTTGTATTATAATAATATATTGTATCAGTATATAAAGTAATTTAGTATAGCAACTACATACACTTCGCGATTTTACCAACTTAGACAATGGTGAAAATGTATGATGACGAAAGTATTTTATAAGTTAATCCAGGAAATAAACTATCTAGGTATTAACTTTCACTTAAATCAGTTTAGCACATATCTAATATATGAAAAACACGGGTGTTTGAGCGTGAACTTACTATGAGTCGATATCGCTATCGACAATGTTTCGGCTTCTACCGGAAGCCTTCCTCAGGATTTTGAGTGTGGTACGTCCGCCGCGGTCGCGTCACGCTTCACTCAGATCGACAATGTTTCGGCTTCTACCGGAAGCCTTCCTCAGGATTTTGAGTGTGGTACGTCCGCCGCGGTCACGTCACGCTTCACACTGAGTGAAGCGTGACGCGACCGCGGCGGACGTAAGGTTTGTTTCGGTAGAAGCCGAAACATTGTCGATCTGAGTGAAGCGTGACGCGACCGCGGCCTGAGGAAGGCTTCCGGTAGAAGCCGAAACATTGTCGATAGCGATATCGACTCATAGTAAGTTCACGCTCAAACACCCGTGTTTTTCATATATTAGATATAAATATGAGCGTAAGTTTTTATAATACAGTTTAGCACATGTTGAGACGGGACTCGTTCTAGTATCACGCTATATTGCAACAGTTATTTTTATTTCTCATATATTTTGTAACCGTATTTATTTATTTTTATTTTCATTATCAGCAATTATTAATTGAAATCGTTGGGAGTTGGAAAGTCACGCCAAGATAAAATACCAAATTATCTGGATATTGATTCTCTCAATATACATTTTTCATCTTTATGCAGCATGGACCCTATTGATAAAATCACCACTTTAAATTTTCTTTCTAGTCATCCAACTCCAGATTATTCTGCTTTTCATTTTAGTCAGTTCACCGCAAGTGATGTTAGTAAAGCCATCTCTTCAATTCAGTCTAATGCAATGGGTTGCGACAACATCAGTCGCAAGATGATTGTACTCATTTTAAATGAGATTATCCATATAATTTGTCACATTATTAATTTCTCCATCACTAACGGTGTTTTTCCTGCACCCCGGAAAGAAGCACAAATCATTCCTTTGCCCAAAAAATCAAATCCTGTCTCTTTTTCCGAATAGCGGCCTATTTCTATTTACCTTTCTTGTCTAAAGTCATTGAGCGTTTGGTCCATAATCAAATAAGCATTTATCTTTCTAAAAACAACCGTTTGAATAACTTTCAGTCCGGTTTCCGTCCTGGTCATAGCACTGTAATGACCCTCGTGAAAATCACAGATGATAGTAGACTGGGTATGGAAACTAATCAGCTTACAATCCTTATACTTCTAGATTTTAGTAATGCATTCAATAACGTAGACTATGACATTCTTTTAGCGACGCTTGGCTCTATTAACATATCTCCTTCGGTGACTGACTGGTTTCACAGCTATCTGTATGGACGCCGGCAACGAGTTCGCATTGAGGATTCTTACTCCTCGTGGTGTAACGCAATTGCTGGTGTTCCTCAAGGCGGTGTGCTATCTCCTCTTCTATTTGCTATATTTATCAACTCCATTTCTAATTCTTTAATTTCTTTTTATCACCTCTATGCAGACGATCTCCAAATTTATTCACAGGCTCCAGTTGACAAGCTGACCGAAGCTGTTCTTAACACTAACAGTGATTTATGTCGTATAGCTGCTTGGAGCAAGCGTTTTGGCCTAAAAGTCAACCCCACAAAGACACAGGCAATTATAATAGGAAGTTCCAAAATGTTACCTAAGGTGGATTTATCGACACTTCCCAAAATTATATTTGAAGGGGTTGTGGTTCCATATAGTCAGGAATTGAAGAATCTTGGGGTTATACTTGACAATAATCTCTCATGGAAACCTCATTTAGCATCTATAAGCCGTAAAATCTTTGCTTCCGGTAGCTCTCTTAGAAGGCTACGTAATTTTCTTCCTACTGCCACTAAAGTTACGCTCGCACAATCTCTACTTTTGCCCATTCTTGATTATGCCGATGCCTGCTATCTCGATCTTACGGAGGAACAGCTAAATAAGCTTGAGCGTCTCCAGAATTACTGTATAAGATTTATTTTTGGTCTTCGAAAATAATATGATCACGTATCTCAATTTTGTACAAGACTCAAGTGGCTGCCTATTCGTCTTCGGGATACTCACATACTATCTCTTCTTTACAACATTTTATTTAATCCCTTTACCCCCCTCTATTTGAAGGAACGTTTTAAATTGCTGCATTGCTCCCACTCGTGTGACCTTAGATCATCTGATAACCTTACGCTGAATTTGCCAAGCCATCGAAGTGACTTCTATGGCAGCTCTTTTAGTGTTCAGGCTGCGCGACTTTGGAATAAGCTTCCGGTAAGTATTAGACAATCTCAGTCTATTGCTGTATTTAAAAATCAAATTAAAGACCATTACTTTTTCTACTTTACCATCTCATTGAATTTTAGTCTATCCGTAATGTTTAACGGTATGTAGTATTTAGTATTAAAAAGTATATGTATTTAGTTTTATAGTATGTAGTATTGTGTATGTTTATGTATTGTATAAGCTACAACTTACTAATATTCTATCCGTTATAGTACCTAATTAGTATTTATGTACTGAATTTAAGCATTTGATTTATTTAAGTAGATATAATATGTAATAAATTTATTGTGTTCGCCAACCTCTGTGACTCCTTAAACGATCTCCATCCAACGGTTGACTGGAAGAGATCGCTTTAAGCGATAAGTCCACCCTTTGTAATTTAGTTTTAAGTTTTTCTAGTTATTTGTATTTTTCTATTGGTGTACAATAAAGTGTTTTGTATTGTATTGTATTGTAATTATTGTAATGCTGTTTTGTTGGAATAAACTTTATTTAATTCCGTTCCTCTTCTCTCACTCCGACTTGTATATTTTTTTAATTACCAGGCATAATTTTTTACTTGATTTTCATAACCTTGATGGTTTTTTGTTGATTAGAGTGTATACTCCTAGAACATAACACAGTTGTTACGTCTCATGTGCCTGTTTCATAATATAAATACTGGCTCTTAAGGAATGCTGCCGGAACACACTGTTAGACGCTTGGCGACAGATTTTCTACTTGAGGGTCGTGGCTAGCTAGGCGAACATTCGCAAAATACCCTTCCACTATGTGGTGAAGCTCAAACTGACGATGATAATCGAACAATGGACCGGCGGCACGGTAGCCCGTAGGTATTACCGCTTGGCAATCGTTGCTTCAGGTTACAGTCAATTAACTGTAAAAAGTATATGCCAATAAGACTACAAGTATAAATGGGTATGGTATGTATGGCATATATGATATGTCATAACATGTCATGGTCCTTATGGACCAGTACAAAGGTGAGCGAGAGACAATCTAATATAAAATTTGTTTTTTTATGGAAGCATGGGATATGAAGTTTTATAATTCGAGCATTTCCTTTAGAAGACTGAGAATAAATAGTTTAAGTCTAAACAATTTCATCTCACAATCTATTCTATTTAAAATACCGATTTACTCAGCCTAGCCCGCCAGTTTCATCAATGTTTAAAATCTGGTACATTCAGTGCGATCTATAATATATTCCCGACATGTACCTATCTAACCTCGCAGATATTAAATTCGTGCTGGGAGATATTGAAGTCGAGTGAGTGATGTCTAAGGAAATATTGAAAGTGTCTTTTTTATATAATTACCATTTTGTTAATTTCAAGCCGAAACATACTTCCAACACTGAAAATTATGATATATATAACGTGTTGAAGTCGGTACATGCTGATTCAAGACACTCTTACTCACAACAGTTTTTTCTTTAGTTAATTCGTACGTTTTAATGTGAAAATCGTTTCATTTTTTTTTTACATTTCTCTATTTTCTGGTTGCTCCCACCTGCAGCGTAGGTGTTGCGCTGCCACGTATGGAACTTTTTGTTCTTGCAGTAGTGATAACAATTGTACTGACCAATTGTATTTCTGACATAAAGGATGAATTTGTGGTACCATTAGTGGTACCAGTTACGCAAAGATATGTCAGTAGTACTATCAATGATATTATTGACACGTATGGGGGTCTCGTGGGACGTCGGGGCCCCGTGCGGTGCCGCGCTAGAATGTGACCCTCCCAGTGCTATACCCGTAGCTGTCGTAACATAACGGAAGGTGGGCAGCAGCGTCTTCTGAGGCACTGAAATCTTAAACTGCGCCCCAAGACGCCTGCCAAGGGTGGGGATTATGGCAAACCCTATAATGGGGGAGGCTCCGTTCAACAGTGGACAATCCGGCTAATACAATATATTATGTGTGTCAGTAGTACCATCATTGGTACCTACTACTGACACAAGGGGTGCATACTGCTACCAAGATCGATTCACTCATCCACTAGTCACTATCGGCAAGATTGCAATTACCATGTGATCAGGTAATAGGCTTGTTGGGTAGTACACCTCATGGTTAATTAAGTATAACATAATACAACACAAAACAACCAAATTGAATGATCCAGTAAAAAAATTATCGTGATCATATAATAAAAAAATATAGGCGTTGATTTGAACCTTCCGGTTTTTGGAAGTTAAAATTATGCATTAATAATTACAAGCACAACGGTTCAATTTTGGCTAGCTTTGTTTTTTTTACTTTCTATTTCCATTAAAAGTTTTTTTTTTGGATGGGAATGTGCCGGTACCCGCTCGAGACCGCGAAGATGCTAAGCAGTAACCTATACTCCCACAAGTTACAAACTGTTTGTCAATAGAACATACTATTGTGAAGTATCATGTTCCTCTAATTTCATAATTACATACAAACTCTCTCGTACTGCTGTCGCAAGTCGCATAAACAGTGGACTAATTATAAAATATATAACTTTTAAATTGCGGTCAAATGCCTTCAACCACAACAATTATAGAAAAGTTCTATCATTTGCTGATAAATGAACGAGTAAGAGTGTATGGTCAGGCAGGTAGGCTCTAAAGGACACATAGGACAGGAATTGACGAGCCTCTGATGCCAAGAAGACCTTCACTGCCACCTCTTACAATTTGGTCCAAATAAACAAGAAAGCAACGATCATACTTCATAGTGTACTCTATATAGTGTATATAGATCAGCTGCATGTACATTGTGTAAACTTCGACGATCAAGTATTGCTCGCGCGAGGGTGAACGTTGGAGATCAGGCTCGCTACGTGAGCCGCCCCAACAACTTTTACTTGTGAAGTATTGTTGCAACATACTGCAACTACAGCGGGTGGTTGTTTTGATTTTCATTCTGTTTTGGTTTCAGACTTGCTAAAGATGATACTTTAGCAAGTTAAAAGTAATGAAAGTTTTTTTTATTGCTTGTAAGTAAGCTTTTGACCGCAATCTCACCTGATGGTACCTAACTTATGATGTGGTCGAAAGGGGCTCTCAAGAACAGCTGCTGGAACATACCGTTAGGTGTTTGGTGACAGATTTTCTACTTGAGGGTGGTTGCTAGCCGGGCGGTCATTCACTAAATGCCCTTCCGTCGTGGGGTGAAGCTCAAGTCCGCGGCGGGATTCAAACCATGGACCTCCTGCGCGACAGTCCATAGCCAATGCCACTGAGCAATAACTGCTTCAAAACTATTAACATTGTTAGTCGTATTCAGTGAATTAGCCCTCGTAGCGTAGGTTTAAGTTCATAAATAATCTGTAGGTACATTTTATAAACTTTGATAGGGAAGGACTCCTCGCTTGGGGATAAATCTCTGAGATTAGGCTTGCTACATGCCTCGCTCTGACGCTGTCGCAGGTGTGGGGTGACATAACGTTTTGTTTTACTCTAATACTGGCAGTTTGTCAATTTTATACACAATCATTCGGGTGGGATTTTATCTCATGTATTTTGATTTCACATGTTAGATGTATTAGCTCACCCTAGAACCGCGACAGACCGCAGTGCATCACATTGCAAAATTGCGCCAAAGTACATATCCGCGTCGCAATATAATTAATTATTGATACAGTTATTCATTAACAGTTCAAAGTGATATAATTTTGACAAAGAATTGTATTTATACAATTGGCTTTTTGTCGACGATTTGATACAAAAACTAAAAGCAAACGTATTCAACGGGTTCACGAAACATACAACAAAATAGGTGTTTAGTGAATTTCACTGCCCTTTAATACACTTATAAGAAGATGAATAAAAGTTTCTTATAGAATGTGTCACTCTAATATTGTAATGTATATCTATATCTATTTCCATACTAATATTATATAAAAAGGATAATTTGTATTTTTATGTTTTTGTATTCAACGAATAAACTTAAAAACTACTAAGTACACCGATTTCAAGGAAATTTGGCTTTGAAATATTTTGAGACCCGGAAAAGGACATAAGATAGTTTTTATCCAACTGAGAAAAAAGTGGTTAGTGTATTTGCGCGATAACAGAAATACGCAGCTGCACTGAGGAAATAATCATGTTTTGACATACGTAATTTTAGCCTCAACATACGTATTTCTTGTTTAAAACGTGACTAGCGTACATAAAGATGAGACAACATGACGTATAATGGCCTTGCTGTAATGAACTTTGTACATTACAATAATGTATGAAAATCATTCGTTCATTCATTCATTCAATGATGTACTGTCATGCAAATAAGTATGTAACATCTTGACAAAGTAAGGATGTTACTTACGTAGATCCTGGTGCAGCCTACTTACGATAAGTATGTTTCCTACGTTTATTATGTTTACTATAAGGAGGTAGTCTACGTCAAACTTGCTACAGCCTATTTATGGTAAAGGTGATTCTGGCGTTTAACATGCGTCAGCTTACGTACTGTAAGGAGGTTGCCTACATCAGCTTTGGTACAGCCTATTTATGGTAAAGATGTTCCGTACGTTTACCATGTATTGAACTACGTACAGTAAGGTGGTGGCCTACGTCAATATTGTTGCAGCCTACTTATGGCAAAGATGTTCCCCGCGTTAGTCATGTATCGGCCTATGTACAGTAAGGAGGTACCGTAAGTCAAATTTGATGCAGCCTACTTATAGTAAAGATGATCCCTACGTATCTCATGTATCAGCCTACTTATGGTGAGTATTTTCCATACGTTTGTCATGTAGTGGCATACATACAGTAAAGAGATTGCGTACGTTAATCTTGATGCAGCCTACTTATAGTAAGGATGTTCCTTATATTTATCATGCATCGTCCTACGTTCAGTAAAGAGGTTGCGTACGTCAATCGTGGTGCAGCCCATTTACGGTAAGGATGATCCTCATATGTATCATGCATCGGCTGAATTATAGTAAGGAGGTTGCCTACGTCAATTTTGGCACAACCTACTAATAGTGAGGATTTTTTATATATTTATCATGCATTTGCCTATGTAGAGTATGGATATTGCATATGTACATAAACCTGGACCATTATTACGCTTAAGATGTTATTAAGAGCACCATTTGTAGTATACAAAGGTAAATCTCTTTACTATATGAAGGTTGCTCCTAGTTTATTTATGCGCATTGGATTACAACCTGTGCACCCTACTCTACATAGATTGATGCATTATATACGAAGAAAAGATCCAAACCATTAGTAAACTGCACTAAGGTTTACGTATACAACCTAGCTGTACAAAGGCTGATGCACGATTTAAGTAATCATTCTATATGCAAGCTGCACCTGTAATAAGACAGTAAATAAGCATATTAAATAATTAAATACATATAGTTAATAAAAATTTATTATCATAAACTTGTGATCTATTTATTGAAAACAATATACAAAATTGTTCTGAAATAAAAATAAATATTTAGGTCCATTATCAATTATCAATTTAAGTTGAAAGACAGGTGAGCGTAGCCAGCCTAAGGTGGTACATGACATTATTAAGGACGTGGTGGAAAACTGCCAAACCTCAGATATCTGGCTTAAACATTTCACGGAGTTTGAAAAATTTATCTTCGACATGGTCTCCATATACATTTTATTTTTCTATGCGGAATGTACGGATGCGGAACAATGTACGCGAGGATCAAAGCAGTGAGGCGCACAGTTACAGTTTCAGATTCACCATCTGGAATAAATAAATATTTTATGATATTTGTTAGATAAAAATAACACTCCCTAAAAAGTATTACCAAGAAGTTAGGAAACAATAGCTTATTAATGTCAGGCTACTGCACTTGTAGCGTTACATTTCCAGCTTATTTGTAGTCGTCAGGTATGTTCTAAGGGTATTTAAAGTACTTACCACTAGCACTAGTCCCTGGAGTTATAAGAAAAGTCCCTCATTATTTTTTGGATATATATGGTTGAGATCTTGTAAAATCTGCAATCAATAACATTAAGATCTTTCGAATAATTCCACTATGAAAGTAATATGAAACATAAATATGAAGTATGAAAGTAAAATATCATGTAGGTTTGAAAATTTAACATACCGAAATATACCTTGGGGTTATCGGAGAGTTGGATTGTCTTAGGTAGTCGGATGTGTTCTTTATTCTCATAAAATTTCTTTAACACCAGTATCAGCAGTCTTTCTCGAAGATTTTTGTACTCAGTGTCAGGTATCAATATTATTTTTAGCCAAGTCATATTGTCTTCTAATAAAGTAGCATCTGAAACAATTATGTAGACTGCATTTACATAAATATATTTGTTTTATTTTTAACCGGCTTTGGGATGCCCGGATAAAATTGCACCATCCATATCTTTCTGTGGGAGTTGCAAGTGGCGACAAAAGGGAAAATATCACAACTTGGGCAGCTGCCTTTTCCAAAGAACTGTCATCTTACAAACGAGCTCCCAAAGTTGCGTGCCAAGCATGGACATTGTGGCAAATTAAATGAAATAAAAAATATGGCAATTATGGCCCCCTTTCTTAATAAAGGGAGGCATTTGTTCAACGTTTGACTAAATCATTTATTAAAGACTTTACAGGTATCTACAGATGCTTGATGCACCTATTTAACATCGCTGAACCTTCGAAAGTTTAACTTGCACGAGGTAGTAAGTACTCTTTCAATAAATACATCGAGAAAAAAACAACAAAGTC
This sequence comes from Plagodis dolabraria, assembly GCA_963854805.1. Classification (NCBI taxonomy): domain Eukaryota; kingdom Metazoa; phylum Arthropoda; class Insecta; order Lepidoptera; family Geometridae; genus Plagodis; species Plagodis dolabraria. Next base: position 34,538,105 of record OY978447.1, read on the forward strand.
GCTTACCTGTGAATGTTGCCGTTTAGCATTTGAATTCACTGGTTGCCGGATAGCCAGGCTGTGTCTTTGGCCTTTCTTTATACACACAGGCCCACTTTGGGGCGACTAAACCCCTTTCTTCGTTTATTCGAATTTGATTGGTGATAAATTGAATTTGGAAACTTTGTAACAAAAGTTTTTTTATAAACAATCACTGTTGAAAACATTTACATGCGCGCGTGACGCGATTGCCACGGTATCGCAGAAAACTAACATTATAGCTGTTGCATTACGCTCCAGCCAGTATTGCCAGCGTGTAAATAAAAATCAGCCGAGTATTCACATAAAAATATTTTAATATTAATAAATTTAGATATTAACTTTGATATCATTGATGCATTGTTTAGACTTTTCAAAAACTATTATAATAACAATTGCTCAACGCGGTTTCATCAATGTAGACAAAAAAAAAACTGAACACTTCCTTACACCCTCAAAAGCTCTGTTTTACAATTCGTATGGCTAGATTATGAAATACCAAAATCATCAGGTGAGAATGTGGCTAAATGCTGTTATAAATAAAAATATATATGTAACTTTTCCTGTTCAAGAACAGTAACATTAGAAATGCTAAGATTTTAATAAAATACTTAAAAATATATCCAATGACGATTCCGCCTAATTTTCTTGCTAAGCCGACGTGATGTCACAAACAACACGCAGTCAAACCGTTTGACGCGTGTCGCTTCTACACGAAGCATCCTCAGGAGGTCTTGACTATACGAGTGCACGATCGCACCTTCTCGACTCACGTGTTTGTGACGTCACGTCGGTTTAACAGGAAAATTAGGCGGAATCGTCACTAGGTATATTTTAATAGTTTTTAAGTGTTTTGTTAAAATATAAATTAAATGTTTTTTTTATATTTTCAAAATATTTGTTATTATTAAATATGGATTTCCGCAAAGTAACGCCTGAATCGATTCATTAGAAATACTAAGGTCTGTAAGTAAGGACGAGAATGTATATTTGTTATATTTGTATATATATATACGCTGAAATTGCTGGACCACTTTGGATGAAACTGAAATATAAATAGAAATATAGATAGTTTAGGTCTTAGATAAACACAACGCAAACTTCTTATTATCATAATCATCATGACCATCATCGCTTTTCATTATTGCCTACGCGAATGATACTGCGGCATGCAGTAGGTATATACCAAACATATTTTAAAAAATAACAGAAAAAAACCTTATATTCAATTTTTATTCTATATGGTCAATAGTATACTATAAATCATCTCATCAATGTATTACTTTTTATTATTTCTGTGCTTATTGAACTATTATGATGAAAACACCACGTAACGATACCGATACAGGCAACGTTATATATATGTTGTATTTGATGTAAAAAATGAGGCACAATCTAAAAGTACAAATGCACATAATAGGCATAACTAAAGAAGTACCAAATCGAAATATGGGGTTTCAGTGCAGAGTAACTAGTTTTTATTTATTTGCACGCGTATAACAATTGATTTGTTTGTATTTTATACGAACATGAGTGCGAGCGCAAAATTGATTGTAAATGAAGAAATATTGAAATAAGCAATGGTCAAATATCAGCGTTTATGAAACATTGCTTTCGTATTTTTTTATTCGGCATCTGGCAACACTGATCTTCTGTCGTAAAACAATCTTTAAAATGTCGACGGAACAGTATATTATTGCGCCCGTAACATTAAAATAATGTACAAATGCAATATGTCTAAAAACGTATAATGATGTTCCCTACGTTCATCACGCATAGGCCTACACCCAGTAAGTAGGTTACTTAAATGAATTTTACGTGAATTTATTGCGCATAAATTCACGTACGATAAATAGTTTTTCTACGTCAACCTTAAAGCTGCTCACTTGTGGTAAAGATCTTTCTTACGTAAATCATGCATCAGCCTACGTACTGGAAGGAGGTTGCATAATTTGCTTACTTATATCGTGCATCGGCCTACGTATAGTAAGGAGTCTTAGCGCAGCCTACTTAAATGTAACTAATATTGTTTTCTACGTACCTACATCATGCATCAAGCTACGTACATATAGGAGATTGTCTACTTATACCTTGTTGTTGCCTACTCACAGTAGGAGTCTGTTTCCAAAATACTTACAATAAATAGACGATCTACTTATAGTCACGACGCAAACTACTTGAAACATTATTTTTTTTAGTCAATACGTTTGTGTCATCCTGTTAATGTTGGAGCACATTTATAAAGATGCGACAGCATAATGTAATGTTCTATCTGTGACGTCATACCCATGGACTACTTCCTAGCATGTATCTGCCTATATCGGTTACGTATGTTGAGTCTTGTTGACGGACCCGACAGACGGGTACGTATTTAACGGCAAGATCAGTACACAACATGTTGTAACTTAGTGACGTGTTGATACGCTTCAACATTATTTTGAATTATCCAACATTTTTACGGCTGTAGATTACGTATTTTAGATAAAACTACACATACATTGTGAAAAGACTTCGCTACATTTCGTTTTTTTCTCAGTGTGGAAAGCTAGTGTATGATAATTGGGAAAGTGTGTGAGAGAGAGAGAGAGGATGTGCGGATGCGGCTGTACATGTTTTGTTACCCTCACGCTGAAACAAATAAACTGATTTACATTAAACTTGGAAGATAGTGTAGGTCCTTAAATAACGCATAGAATACATTTCACGGCATCATCACTATTGATTATTACTATGCGGGTGCCCCGTGGGGGGCGAGCTAGAATAACACCCTCCATATTTAACAATAAAAAAAAAATAGTAAAACATAAAATGAATATTTTAGAAAAATATTCACATATAAACATAATCTAGTGACAATGCCGTTTAATATATTGTTAAGCATACGTGACGTCATAAACGCTACGTAACCGAAACGGAAATATTTTATTGTTTGTTTCTACAGAAAGCATCATCACGAGACGTGCGCTCGAAGAGTCAAATTATCATAGAATTGAAGAAAGATCGAATATAAGGCAAAATTTTCATTAGATATACCAGTATATTCTAAGTGCTTTGCTATAATATGAATTTTATGTTATTGGGTAATATATTTTTAAAAGTGAATTTCCTTAAATTTTAATTATTGATTAATATGAATTGAATTAATTTTATTACTTTAGTATGCAGTAGTGGACAATATGGCTTGTTTAAGTAGAATAGAATCATTTTTTTATGACTACTAAGTGTTAAATTATTGGTAATAACAATATTTTGTGAACAACGCTTCGGTTCCACTTTCAAAATATTTAATGCAATATATGTGGTTTCCATGTATTATCTAAAATATGAATTAAATGATGATTATTCCCGTGGGGTGCCGGTTTAGAATTGCACCTCCCCTTATCATCCCAAGGGTCCCAAGGTGTCCTAAGAGGCGATGAAGCGATTTTTCCCTGGAAGGTGGGCAGCAGCGCCATCTAAAGAACTGCCAATAACACTGCGATCCCCAAGACGCCTGCCAAGCGTGGGGCTTATTGCAAATACCACCTTAATAGAGGAGCCTGTATTCAGCAGTGGACGATCCGGCTGTTACAGATGATTATTTGCCTTGATGACTGTGTTGCCAGTCAAAATAATATATATTCCTATATTTTTCTAGTACCTATTTCGGCCTAATATAAAGATTACGGAAATAGCTGTATTTCCGTAATCTTTATAGACCAATGTATACTGATTATGACTCTAAAAACAACAAAGCATACAATTATTTTAAAAAATACCATACAAAAGGAAATCACAACTTCAATGATTGAAACATCGATCTGTTCTAGGTATTTGAGTGGGCGTTACCAAAAGGTATAACCATAGGGAAGATATCAGCACGGTAACTAGGTACATACCAGCTCGCCGCAATCGCCACGTTCCTTTTTTGTGCAAATTTTGTGTACAAATTAATGAAAAATTAAAAAACCCGACTGCAAATTATCGTTAAGCATTTTATCGTTCCATTGAAATTCAAACTGCACGTTATATATATTTATGGAATCGTATCTTAAAGCCCTTCATTTCGATACCACACTTGATGTGTTTGAGATAAAAAAAATATATCACAATATGGCGTCTACTATCCGTCAATTTGTGTATCCGTTTTATGTACAAGAGAGTATGTCAAGACGACTCTAATGATACATTAAAATCTGTTGAGCCGTTTAGAAGTTATGGTGGAATAAAAAACTCACAAACATAACAAACATACATACATACACACATGAACCCTGACAACATAACATAACCTTTTTTGGACAGTCGTGTAAAAATATGTCATTGAATATTATCCTAATAAGTCGAAACCATGGCGACAACGTTATCCGATGGCTTTAACCCGTAGTTAGGTCCCGGGCGGGCGCCGCCTAAGGGTAAAGGCGCGATAGCTGACCGCCCGCCATCCGCCGCGCGCCCTCGGCCGTTCCGCCTAATATCGCTCGCGGAGATAAACCCACTGTTGTGTTTACGCATCTCCATATTATCACGCCCCTGTTTCTGCACGACCAATTGTGTCCAATTTAATGTTTTATTTGTCCATTTTTTATTATGCTATTGTGATGGAACATGCATTTGTCCCACATTAAGTGTTATCCTCTGCCTATAACAGATGCAGTTAGTCATAAGTGGCGAACTGCACTGCGCTCATCAAACTGAGACATAAAGTTATTAGGCTTCTGCCTGTAGTTTCTCCGGCAACTATACCATTCAAACTGGAACAAAATAACTGATCATTACTGCTTGGCGGTCGAAATATGTTTGGTGGCAGTACTTCCTCCGACAAACAGTTCTAGTACTACTAAGAAATAATATGATTAAATAAAACGAGTAAACAGCTAGGTGTAGAAATCTTCAGAAAAATAAATAGGCATCTTACTTTACAAAATATAGGAGCTTAAAATGCCTCAGATGGGAATCGAACCCGCGTCCTTAGATTTCGTAAAATACGACAATAATATGTAAATTATGATTTTCGCTTATCACGCAATAGTGCTTTTATATTAAGAAAAAAAATAGCATCACTTGGTGAACATGCATCATCGTTGAACTAATCTTTACATAACAAGGTTGCGGACAAAAGCAAGCATATATAATAAGCATATATATATATATAAAACAGGACCAGCGGTTGTTCCATACGTCACACACACTCCTCTATGTGAAAGTCTTCGTTTATGTGTTCGTATTACAGAGAGCCATAGCACAAATAGGCGGGAGAACAATTCCTATTCTTCGACTTCATCACTACTTACGAACAAACGAGACAGCAGCCAAAGGCGAACCTATCAGCAATAAAAACCCTACATCGAAACACGATTGCAACACCATACCAGAATTAGACCGCAACTATGACGCCGGAGCGTAATGCCGCTCATATTTCTACGTAATAAAAGTATATTACGAATAAAACTGTCCGAGATCGGACCGCTTATTCCGATACGATTCCAGTTTATGTTTATTTTATTTGGCCTCTTTGTTCTCGGACAATAACGGAGATATTTTCTTATGGTAACATGTGGGATAAGATAGTATAGGGCAAAGATTGCGGGATATGTCTATTGTAATGCCTAACGATGAGGCGAACTCTTCCTTAATGGTAATTATTGTGATATATTCAGAAAAGGGAGATTAGTTTTACGGTGTATTGTGCCTTTCATTTCAACACGCAATAGGTCGATATATTATGTACATATCGTTGCATGCAGATATTTTACTTTAGTCACGTTATCGAAGCGCTCGTAGCAAAGTTTGCTAAGCTGAGGCTAAGTTAGCTTTATTTTAGTTGGTTATATTCAACAAACGAATGCCCGCCTGGCTAGCTACCACCCTCAAGTTGAAAATTTGTCGCCAAGCACTTAATGGTGTGTTTCGGCAGCTGTCCTTGAGATCCAGTAATTCTAGGTTAGCCTGAACAACATCTTCGCCCACATCATCACTTACCATCAGGTGAGATAGTGTTCAAAGGCTAATCTATCAGGTATAAAAAAAAGTCACACCTTTAAACCCCCAAGGGGGTTAGTCATGAATATCGGGAGACCCTATTTACGAGCAGATATGCGCTCCTCTTAGTTGTATTTAGCAGAAGCCAAGTGCTTAACGAGTTTTAGACACTTAAAAAATGCCTGATTGGTCAAAAAAAGTCTGCAAAATAAGTACGACCACAACGAACGTGAAACGGCATATCTCTTGTATATCTGAAGTTTGGCAGAGATATCTAAACTATTTTACATACATCATATTTTACTAATTTTTGGAATACAAAATGTTTTTCCCTTCCGGGAATTGAACCCACGTCCTCCGATTTCGCGCCGGATGCCTAAACCGCTCGGCCACCGGGGGCCACCATATTTAGCAATATATTACATCATCTTTGCTCCCATCACCTACTTTTCAGCAGTTAAGATTTGGGCTAATATATGTACAGGCTAACCTTATTGATTGTATATACCAAGCTCAGTGCCAGAATCCTGGACTGAAAGTAAGAAAAACACAATTACTGTTCGACCCGGGTATTAAACCTAGGACCTTGAGATATCAAAGCAATTTAAGCTACCCTCAAAAAATATAGGTAACTAGCATTCCGGGCGCGGCTCCGCCCTCACGTATGTCGGTTATCGCGCAAAAACATTAACTTCTTTTTTCGCAGTTGGATAAAAACTATCCTATGTTTTTCCCGGGTCTCAAACTATTTACATACCAAATTTCATTCAAATCGGTCCAGTAGTTTTGGCGTGAAAGCGTAACAGACAGACAGACAGACAGAGTTACTTTCGCGTTTATAATATTAGTACTGATGATTAACCGTCAAAATTCAGCTTGCTTGTTTAAGTATTCCTTATCTTTTGATGACGTCACCACCATATGAATTATTAAAACGTTGATGCAATTTAATAAGTCGTTTAACCGACAGGCCGTACCAACGGAGTTAAAAGGAGGAAACTAATCATATTATACACCCCAAAAACATTATCATCCAAAAACAAATAAGAACAGGGTAAGTTCCCAAAGAAAAACCTCATTTTCGTCTCAGCTTTACTATGTTAATTTACTTGAAAAACTCATTAAATTCCCTCCTTGATGTAATTAAGAGTATTAAAATATTCCTCTCGCGCAGCCTTTTTGATAAGCATCTTACAACATCATTACCTCACGCGGAGCAAGCCGTACGAAAATATGTTAATACATTATTTATCATAATATTTCATGTATTTTACATGCGTATTGAAATGTGCTTGGTTGGTGATACATTATATTATATTTACTTATCATATATACATTACAGAATATATTTTCTCTAATTTTTTTTACCAGCATGCTTTATCTGGAACTGCTCCAGATTATAATATGGTTTTTATGTTTGATCTAGTTCAAATTTTTAGAAATCTTTCTGTAGGTCTGATAATACATGAATGTATTTATATCTAATATTCTATCGTAATACGTTTAACATTTATACAAATTTCTTAGAAAAATGTAAAGATCGTATTCTAGGGATTTTATAAGTTGTAACCGTTATCAGAAAACATGTATTTTATACGTCCCTGCGCAGAGGTTAAGCTGCTTTAGCGTAATGCCTAGTCGTAAGTAGACCCTAGTTGCGCGTATGATAAGGGTACAAGAGGTATTATTGTTAAACCTACTTGTACGGGTCAGAGAAAATTTTTAACTTAGATATAAGTATTTATATACAGACCTATACCATAACTAGGTATGTTGTACACCTGGGATAATAGAGACAAAACTTTAGACCAATTTTTGTTAATTACGATTAAACTTAATACGAAATCTTTTTTATATAAAATTTTAAAACTAAACCTTCGTTTAAATAGCAGTAGAATTATTTTTGGGAATTCATTTAGGGAAATAGTAGTATTATTATATATTCTATGGCAATAGTGCCACCATACCTATTCCTACCGCCAAGCAAGTAATGTTAACATTACTGTGTTCCGGCTTGAAGGGTATGGATGCCGGTAAAATTATAAACAATTAATTAATTATAACATAATGTTGCAGTGATCGTGGTCACGGGGTGACTGACACGATCACTGCAAAGTGTTTGAAACGTCGGGATAAAATAATGAAAAATACCGATACGTGATTTAAACCGTTTAAAGTGGTTTAATTACTTTGTGCAACAATCGCGAAAACCTAAGACAACATTAAGTTATATCATACTTTGCGATCTAAGAAGTCGATTCCATGTTTATTAATAAAACACTCTTTTTAATGATGCGCTATATAATGATGATAGATTGTGTTACGCACCCACAATAACGGTCACCCTGGGCAATATTGAAATTTAAATGTCATTAGGAAAGACTCATTTTATCAAATAAAGAACCCGTATATCTTTTTGCATGATCAAACATAAAATATTTCATAAAAAATAAATACTGACTTGAGAACTTTCTTCCCTATTTTGAAGTTGGTGAACATAGTAAAAGTACAGGTACAGGAAGAAGAATTATTTATATACTTTAAACAGTACCATATTTTTATCCTAATTTTTCAATCGTGAAGTATGTAATGCTTTATCTGCGTGAAAAAAATAACTACATTTTAAACGAAGTTGATGTTCAATTAGAATGTAGTATGATATTCGCCCTTACAACACTTCCATTCACTTATTTATCTTTTAATTATATATCCTAAATGTTTTTATGAAATATTGATTTAACATTTTAATGACCAAAATCACATCAAAATGATCGCCATTTATTATAAAGACCGAAAATATGTTATGCTGATCGCTCCTTCCTGGCAGACCTCACCTCGCTATTGTGTTTACCCAATGTGAAACCTTAGCTTTTCCTGCAAACAAGTATACGGCTTCTTCACAAAATCACGCTTAGATTATATTTTTTCCTTTCATTGTAATTTTTAAGCCAGTTAGTTGGCGTTGAAGCCAAAAACACACAAAGGAATTGTTGGGATTTGTCATTGTCAGCAACTGTACCGATAGCTAATGAAAGAATAATACCTGTTTGTTTATTCAAATTTTTTTGCAATTCGGAGCGATCACCGAAACTATAACGTGGCAGCGTGCGCAGATATGAGCCTTATTTAAACGTTGGTTTGTTTGATTATCGTAGTGGCACCAACTAGATGCTTATTTGGACATTAAAACGGTAAGGCTGGTAACAAAGTTGTGGTTGTAGTGTTTCACTAACCGTTAGTGCGTAGAGCTAGTCCTGACGGTACGCATTGACTAGCCGTCAGTTTGTAGCTTATTATTATTATTGGATACAGGAGCTTATTATCTTCATAGACGTTTAAGGGTATATTTTAGACAAACGCCCCCATACAAAACGCAGCTCCAGTCTCATTTTAATAATAGCGAATAAAACTCAATGATTTTTTACCTACGTAATCAACACCCTAATATCTAGGTTTGTGGTGCATCAGATTTTCATTTAATTATACAGTTTTGAAATAACACTAGCTCAAAAACTCGAAATTTTAGATAAAAGAAAGACCCAACTTTAAGCATCTCTTTCAAGAAAAATAAGCATGTTTTTAATATTTCTATTGCACCACAAACATGGGGAATATAATGAACTTTCTATAATGGGAAGTTATTTATACATGTGTACTTTACTTTTTAAATAAATCTGGAGCTACGAATAACTGGCTCAAACTCCTAAAAACGAGTGCTATATACTAAACGCTGTATAATAAAAATTTTAATTATTAGTCCAAAAGAAAAAGGATTTAAGCCAGAAATGATAGGTCTAATAATACACTATATTTACATGCGAGTTTTTTTTAATAAAAGTTGAGTTTCTATAAAAGTTCACGCTTTGGCTGGCGGGTATATGTCCTTAAAGAAGAAAAGACGTAGATTTCATTTACACTCAATCATGACGTATACGAAGACGGACTTCAATGATTAGACGCTTGGTCACTAAATTCATACAAAAATTCATATAAAGCTAACGCTCGCCTTTTAGATCCCCAAGCATTAAATATAACAAGATTTTAATCTGTTTCCACACAAATAATATGTGTGGAAACAGATTAAGGCAATACACCCCACTGTTTTGCAAAGTGTAATATACTAGCGGTCCGTCCCGGCTTCGCTCGGGTGCATGGAATCATTTATTTTTAAACATTTTGGTCTTGGTCTGATTATGGTCGGAATTTCTATTAAATTTTAAATTAAATAGTAGTTATTGTGACATAACTGCAATAGTTAGACACGTGCTGTTGCGACATTTTTTGCAGATATTTACATTATGAATAATTGATTAAAACTAACATAAGTTTGACACATTAAGTATTAAGATTATTTTAGCCGAATGGTGTACACAAAATCCTCTGTGATTGCGGCAAAAGCTACATAGGTGAAACTCGACGCAACATTGCAACGAGAATAACCGATCACATACGAAGTGTTAAGAACGTGGACACGGGTAGATCCGCGGTGGCGGAACATGCTCAAGAGACGGGCCATTTCTTGAGGTTCGACAAGGCTTCCGTATTAGCAAAGGAAAGGTTCCTGATACCGCGTAAGGTACGGGAAGACATTTAAATTGACCGCCATCCCAATTTCAACCAAAACCGTGGATGGAATTTACCACCAGCGTGGAAATCAGTTCTTAACACTGCCACTTGGAATAATGCACCCGTCATCTTGTCGCAAAATACAGTCAGAGCGGCGTGTACAGGTAGTATGGAACGACAGCAGTACCAGTGACGAAAAAACAATGATGGCCGGCGGCGGCCGCGGACTGACCCGCGCGCGCTGTTGCCCTCCTCGCGCGCTCTGACTTCACCGGCGGCGCCGGCCATCATTGTTTTTTCGTCACTGGTACTGCTGTCGTTCCATACTACCTGTACACGCCGCTCTGACTGTATTTTGCGACAACGTGACGGGTGCATTATTCCAAGTGGCAGTGTTAAGAACTGATTTCCACGCTGGTGGTAAATTCCATCCACGGTCGCGGTTGAAATTGGGATGGCGGTGAATTTCAATGGCTTCCCGTACCTTACGCGGTATCAGGAACCATTCCTTTGCTAATACGGAAGCCTTGTCGAACCTCAAGAAATGGCTCGTCTCTTGAGCATGTTCCGCCACCGCGGATCTACCTGTGTCCACGTTCTTAACACTTCGTATGTGCTCGGTTATTCTCGTTGCAATGTTGCGTCGAGTTTCACCTATGTAGCTTTTGCCGCAATCACAGAGGATTTCTTATACACCATTCGGCTAAAATAATCTGTGTCAAACTTATGTTAGTTTTAATCAATTATTCATAATATCAATATCTGCAAAAAATTTCGCAACAGCACGTGTCTAACTATTGCAGTTATGTCACAATTACTACTATTTAATTTAAAATTTAATAGAAATTCCGACCATAATCAGACCAAGGCCCAAAATGTTTAAAAATAAATGATTCCACCCGAGCGAAGCCGGGACGGGCCGCTAGTATATTACACTTTGCAAAACAGTGGGGTGTATTGCCTTAATCTGTTTCCACACATATTATTTGTGTGGAAACAGATTATAATCTTGTTGTTTTTCATGCTTGGGGATCTAAAAGGCGAGCGTTAGCTTTATATGAATTTAGTGACCAAGCGTCTAATTATTGAAGTCCGTCTTCGTATACTTATTTATTTATTAATAACAATAGCTAACTTACAGTATTACACCAAAGTGCTAACTATTTTAGATTTATAAACTTGAGCCTTAAACATATTTGCGATGGTCCGTATTGAGTCAAAAAACACATCCACATCCTGGATCTGCGTGGTAGCATTAAGAAGAGCCAAGGCGCGTTGTGTTGACGCATTCCTGGCATAGCTCGTTCTTGAGACAGGACAAATAAACAAATTATGCCTACGGCGTTCACCAGAGCGGACATAGGTGTCGGGAACGAATAATTTAATAGCGCTTAATATAGTTGAGTCGACTATCTTACCGTGCAGTATCATACAGTAATGAATGACAGTACGCATATGCCGTCTGAGTTCCAGCGTCTCCAAGCTAACCATACCTAATACAAATAAGGATGGATACATAAATGGATAGGATGGATATACGTCATGATTGAGTGTAAATGAAATCTACGTCTTCTCTTCTTTAAACGTCTATGAAGATAATAAGCTCCTGTATTCAATAAATATAATATGCTATAAACTGACGGCTAGTCAATGCGTACCGTCAGGACTAGCTCTACGCACTGACGGTTAGTGAAACACTACAACCACAGCTTTGTTACCAGCCTTACCGTTTTAATGTCCAAATAAGCATCTAGTTGGTGCCACTACGATAATCAAACAAACCAACTGTGGTGTATGACAGATGCATAATAGATAATAAAGAATACCGGCGGGTAGACGATGTACGCGGTAGGAGGAATTTGAATGTTCATTCGAAATACAAGCCTGTTACCGGATAGTCGCTGTTTTATTTATATCGCTTGCTCACAGATTCTACATTGGCGACGAGGATTTTAAGTGTTCCATTAAGTGCGTGCAACTAGTTATCATGTCGATCGGAAAAATAAGTGAATTTGATGTTAAAAACGGTGCGTGGTCGTCGTACGCGGATCGGCTGGAGATGTATTTTAAGGTTAATAACATCAAGGAAGACCTCAAATTACCAACACTTATAGCACTTATGGGGGATGAAGCTTATGAGCTGTTATTGAATTTGGCGAGTCCAAAGAAACCCGCAGATTTGACGTATTTGGAGGCTAGCGATGTTTTAAGACGCCATCTTCAACCGACGTCATCAATACTCGCCGAACGTTATCGGTTCCGGCAGAGGAGGCAGGAAAAAGAAGAGACTATTGGCGAATACGTAGCGGAGCTCAAAAAACTGGCACGGTACTGTAAATTTAATGAAGGGCTTTGTGAGAATTTGCGGGATCAGTTTGTTTGCGGCTTGAAGAGTGAAGTCATCCGCCAACGGTTGTTTGCGGAGGATGACGGTTTAAGTTTTGCCGGAGCTGTAAAAATTGCAAGTTCACTGGAAGCAGCGGAACGGGATGCAGCTGCGGTCGAGGCACGGTTCGTGCCGGATACGGAGGCGGTGCATGCGCTGCAGACGGGCGGTGGTGGCGGACGCACCGAGCGCCGTAGTTTTGGAAACGGAAAAGGTGGCATGCACGGGGCTACACCGGGACAATCACGAGTGGCGGCGCCTACGCGATCTGCAAACTGCAAGGGTTGCGGTTCTGCAGGTCACGGTTACGGGAGTTGTAAATTTCGGGAATACGTGTGCAGCAAGTGTCAACGAAGAGGTCATTTACGGCGGATGTGCTCCGCGTGGAGCGCGGTAAGCGGTGCGTTGCCCCAGAGACATAATACTGGTAACCGCGGTTTTCACTACAACAAAGTGGATATAGAATCTGAACGACGTGAAACCGATTCCGAAGAAGACTACGTTGACCTCCATCAATTATGTTTAAAGGACTATAAGGCGGTGAGTTTGCCGATTTCTATAAATGACGTAATCATTTCTATGGAGATAGATACAGGCACAGCCATATCGTGTATAAGTAAAGCAACATATGATAAGTATTTCCCAAATAACGAGATTTTTCCATATTATAAGATGTACCTGAAGTTTTATGACGGTACCAATATTAAACCGTTAGGATATATTATGCCTATTGTTAAATATAAAGATAAGGTCAAGGAACTTGAATTGTTTGTCATCGAAAGCGGTACCACTTCTCTTCTAGGTAGACAGTGGCTTACAGAATTAGGAATCCAAGTACCTCTTTTTTATTGTCATCATATCGGAAATACTGATAACGATATTAATGTTTTGTTAAACAGGCATAAGGAGTTATTTGACGGGAGTCTGGGGAGGTTCACGGGTGGCCAGGCGACATTGAGGGTTCGAGAGGGCGCGGTACCCGTGTACCACCGTGCGAGGCCCATGCCGTTCGCGCTGCGCGACCGGGTCGATGCGGAGCTCGACAAGATGCTGCAGGCGGGGGTCATCGAGCCCGTTGACTGCTCCGACTGGGCGTCACCACTGGTGCCGGTCAACAAGTCGGATGGATCGCTCAGGGTTTGTGTAGACTATAAGGCAACTTTGAATCCAGTCTTATTGGTTGACCGCTACCCATTACCTACGATTGACGATGTACTTGTGGCATTAAATGGGGCTAATTTCTTCAGTAAAATTGACCTCTCCCAATCATATAACCAAATTGTTCTCGATGATTCCAAGAAATATACTGTTATAAACACTCATCGCGGTTTATTTCGTTATAATAGCTTAGTATACGGCTTATCTTCGAGTCCGGGTATTTTTCAACGAATAATGACTAATTTATTACAAAATATACCTAACGTGGCGGTTTTCATCGATGACGTAATAATTGGCGGGAAAACCAAGCGAGACCACTTAGAGGCGCTGGAAGCAGTGTTTCAGCGTTTGCTTGCGAACGGTTTGCGTTTAAAAGATAACAAATGCGTTTTCCTAGTAGAGGAGGTGTCGTATCTGGGCTACATCTTGTCGAAAGCAGGCATCAGAGTTGATCCAGCAAAAATTGAAGCTGTACTCAAAATACCTAGGCCACAAAATGTCACGGAACTTCGTTCATTTTTGGGGCTGGCTAACTTCTTTGCCAAGTTTGTCAAGAACTTTAGCTTAAGATTAGTTCCGCTATATAATTTGCTTAAGAAAGGCGTGGACTGGCATTGGTCAAAAGATTGCGAAAGGGCATTTAATGGAATAAGGGAGGCTTTGACTAGTAGTCACGTGTTAGCTCATTACGATCCGAAAAATACACTAATCGTGACGTGCGATGCGAGCGCGGAAGGAGTAGGGGGCATATTATCACAGCCGTGTGGTGCCAACGGTGGGGAGCGACCGATTGCATTTATTTCGCGGACGCTTACACGCGCGGAAAAAACTATTCGCAAATTCACCGTGAAGCCTTAGCTATAGTTTTTTGTATGAAAAAGTTTCACCAATATCTTTATGGTAGGAATTTTACGCTGCGTACAGACCATAAGCCGCTAGTGTCGATTTTTGGTCCAAATAAAGGCATCCCAACCATGACGGCCAGTCGGATGCAAAGATGGGCGATAATATTGTCAGCTTACACCTACGATATTGAATATGTGAAGACAGGGGACAATTCTGCTGATAGCTTATCGAGGTTGCCGTTAAAGAGTAAGCAGCGGTGTTTACCTGTTGTACCTGAGCAAACTCATCTGCATTTTGCTCAGGATGCATTATTGTTAGACTACAACGAAATAAAAAGGTGGACTGTGCGCGATCCGATATTAGGGAAGTTGTTAGGCTTTATTCGTGATGGTTGGCCTGCGGAATGTGACATTAAGGGGATGCAGCCCTATTTTAATAGACGTAATGAACTGTATGAGGAGCTCGGTTGCATAATGTGGGGTCATAGGGTAGTCATACCGGAGAAATGTAAAGAAAGAGTTTTAAAAATGTTACATGAACCTCACATGGGCATAGTGAAGTCTAAATCTTTAGCACGATCATATGTTTGGTTTCCCGGAATCGATGAAGCGGTGCAAGCATTATGTCAACACTGTACCACGTGCGCGACGCAGGCGGACGCGCCACCGCGGCAAGCGCCGCGACCCTGGGCATGGCCCGGTCGGCCCTGGTCGAGGCTTCATTTGGACTTTTTGGGCCCAATTTATGGAAAAATTTACCTTACAGTAGTGGATGCTATGTCAAAATGGTTAGAAATATTTCCAGTTCCGAGCACAGCGGCAAGTTGGAGTATTTGTAAATTGACGGAATTATTTAGCCGATGGGGGCTTCCGAAACAAATAATAACTGACAACGGACCCCCATTCACCAGTAGCGAGTTTGCGTCATTTCTTAAAAGTGGCGGTATAGAACACATATTTACGGCACCTTATCATCCCGCTTCTAACGGTTGTGCTGAGAATGCAGTTCGAACTCTGAAACGAGTTATTAAAAAAGCTGTATTTGAAAAAGAAGACATCCTTAAGGCTTTGTATACATTTTTACTATACTATAGGAATACGGAGCATGCAACTACGGGTGAAAGCCCCGCTATGGTCATGTTAGGTAGGCACCTACGGACTAGGTTAGATGCCCTAAAACCGGACAGGGAGACGAGGGTGAGCCGCGTTCAGCAGCAGCAGGTGGAACGCGCAGGAGGCGCGAACAGACACATTGCGCCAGGGGACGATATCTGGTATCGGCAATATTTGAAAGGTGATAAGTGGTTGCCGGGGAAAGTAGACAGTAGGATAGGCCCGTCCAATTTTAAAGTGGTGAGTGAAGGAGGTGATACCCAAGTACATCGTCATGTTGACCAAATAAAGCGCAGGTGTAGAAGTTCCTTGGTCTGCCCAGACGCTGATCGTTCCATACAGCATGAGCTAGCAGACTTATCAAAGTCATCAGTGCCTGAGGGCACGTTCGTTGAAAAAGTTAACGAGCGAGCAAATTGTATTCCTGAAGCTTCATCAAGCGCACCTACCACCCAGTCGGTATTTTCCACCCTTGAGCCTCCACAAGATCCCTGCCGTAATGATATTGTGATGAGACCAGTACGGCAGTGTAGACAGGATAAACCTTATTATAAAATGTAGTTATTTTATCATAATTTATTTGAATTTGTTATATAATTTTATTATGTAATTAGTGTAGAGGAATGTGGTGTATGACAGATGCATAATAGATAATAAAGAATACCGGCGGGTAGACGATGTACGCGGTAGGAGGAATTTGAATGTTCATTCGAAATACAAGCCTGTTACCGGATAGTCGCTGTTTTATTTATATCGCTTGCTCACAGATTCTACACCAACGTTTAAATAAGGCTCATATCTGCGCACGCTGCCACGTTATAGTTTCGGTGATCGCTCTGAATTGCAAGAAAATTTGAATAAACAAACAGGTATTATTCTTTCATTAGCTATCGGTACAGTTGCTGACAATGACAAATCCAAACGATTCCTTTGTGTTTTTGGCTTCAACGCCAACTAACTGGCTTAAAAATTACAATGAAAGTAAAAATTATAATCTAAGCGTGATTTTGTGAAGAAGCCGTATATTTGTTTGCAGGAAAAGCTAAGGTTTCACATTGGGTAAACACAATAGCGAGGTGAGGTCTGCCAGGAAGGAGCGATCGGCAAAACATATTTTCGGTCTATGTAATAAATGGCGATCATTTTGATGTGATTTTGGTCATTAAAATGTTAAATCAATATTTCATAAAAACATTTAGGATATATAATTAAAAGATATTGTAATAAGTGAATGGAAGTGTTGTAAGGGCGAAAATCATACTACATTCTAATTGAACATCAACTTTGTTTAAATGTAGTTATTTTTTTCACGCAGATAAAGCATTACATACTTCACGATTGAAAAATTTGGATACAATTAATACGGTACTGTTTAAAGTATATAAATTATAGTTACACTAATATATAAATATATATTATGCTGGAGGTTGTGTTCAGCCGTAGCAATCCGGATATTCATACACAGGTGCATAAAATCAAGCCTCTTTCCCGTTGGGATAGGCAGAGACCACAGATTTCCACTTACTACGATCCTTACATATCCTATTTCGCTTCATCTACACTCATCAATCCTTTCATACATAAGTTTCGGTTTAGGGCACTCCTGACCTGGCCTATTTTCAGAACGTCTTCAACCTGATCACAGAACGTTCGCCTAGGTCTTCCCCTTCGAACACTTCCGTTCACTTATTACAATATCTTTTAATAATATATCTTTAATTATTTATTGAAACATTAATTTAACATTTTCAAATATTTGTTATATTTTTACCAATCGACCAGTTTCAATATTTACAAATCCACCCATTTACTAAATTAGGGAAGCCTCACGACATAACTTCTTAGGCCCTGCTAAAATTGCGGGTAGAGGATATCTAGAGGTTAATACCCCTAGAAGCCCTGGTTACGTAATCGTAAGGGTCGTGTGGCCCTGAGAGAGACTATGAACCTACATTTCGTGTGATGTAGGCTTAAGTTGCTACACTGTAATACTTTAGGGAACACTATTTATTTAGGAAGAAATTTGTTATTTAAGCTGTATCAATTCATATAAAATATATTATGAGTATATTTCTAAAGATGATTACAAGCACTATTGCGTGCTGAGCGAAAATCATATTTTTTTCTAGTACAAAATATTATGTCCCGGGCGGGAATCGAACCCGCGTCGTGCCCCAAATTTATTACTTTAACCGTCATAGGAGACGGGGTGCGGCCATCAACCGGACTACAAGAGTAGCCGAGTGGTTTAGGCACGTGGCGCGAATTCGAAGGGCACAGGTTAGATTCCCGCCCGGGGAATAACATTTTGTGCTCCAATCATTTGTAAAATATATATTTTTATACTGTATTTTATTATTATATCATCATCATTTTATTTTATTATGATTTTGATTATGACATTTATACTGATGACATTGTTTACTATATAATTATTTATTTATTGTGCTTTATGTTGAATGAATCTATGGGTTAATTTACCTGAAATAAATGAATTTGAATTTGAATTTGAATTGTATACTTGTGACGGACAGCTTTATTGGTCGTGTGGCATAAAATATCGCTTTGTAATGTTGAAGTCGTGAGTGTGATCCCGGGATTAAATAGTTATCAGTTATCAAATTTCTTCTAGGAATCGAACCTGGGACCACACACCCAAACAACAATCAATCTCTATACTTTTCCGTGACTATAACTGTAATCAAAAACTTAATAATGATATAAAAGGAAATATTCGGCAAAGCAGGTGTCGCACAACGAAGGTTTCTTACCAACTCGCAATTCAATTTATTTTATCTACTTATTTTCCAAATAATTTCCATTAAAGTCATTCTTCAAAACAATAAAATATGAATTATTATGACTTCACAGTTGCTTACTTATTGTTTTTTTTTACTATCAGTACTATATAATATTATAAATGCGAAAGTAACTCTGTCTGTCTGTTACGCTTTCACGCCAAAACTACTGGACCGATTTGAATGGAATTTGGTATGGAAATAGTTTGAGACCCGGGAAAAAACATAGGATAGTTGTTATTCAACTGCGCAAAAAGAGGTTAATGTTTTTGCGCGATAACCGAAATACGCGCGGGCGGAGCCGCGCCCGGAGAGCTAGTATATATATATGTGTGTAATACCGCTGTTTATGATTGACCAAAAGCAAAAATAATACCAAATTCAATAAAACAATCCTAATCCTGAAATTCCTCCAACTATGAGGTTCACTTGCTACTAAGTGGTAATCTCTGCCTATCACAGATGCAGTTCGTCACAAGTCGCGAACTGCACTGCACCCATCATCGAACAACTATTTATGAACAAGTTCATAGACTATAAGTACTTTCACCAAACGTATTTCTACCGCCAAGCAGTAATGTTTGCACTTCTCGTAGTATTCTTGTATGTTCTATGCTTCTGTGTTCCGGTTGTACGGGGCTGGTGAAATTAAAGGTACATGAGACTGAACAACTTTATGTCTCAAGGCAATGAGTGCAGTGAAGAATTGTATCTGCTACATCTGTTTGCGTGTAATAAGGAGGAGGATACATACCATATCTTAATGGAATGCGTCCGAAATCAGGAACCCAGAAAGTTGTTATTTCAGGACAGTTCTATTGGATTATGTAATAGCTATATACCTTTCCCTATGAGCAATGACACTAAAATGATATTAGCCATAGTTAATTTTGTTCCAAAAACCAGGCCTCTACAAGTAACTAATACTAATGAATAAGCTGAAGTATTGTTCTTAGCGTTATTACCTACACGCAAGTATATTATTTTTTGGTGCCATACGGAGCGGCATATTCGCTTAACAGCAAAATCTATTTATATAAAGTAAAAAAACTGTTATAGGCAGAGATTGTCGCTCACCAGATGGGCCTCATGCAAGTTCCTTCAGAATCCCAAAAATATCAGGATACATTTCATTCTACTAGGCTATACGTTGGTTACTTTTGCAAACCCGTTGCATTTAAAATTAGTTTAAAAGCAATTTATTGAAGAGACAGCTTGCAATCAATACAGCTAGTTCAAGCTTTAAATTGTTAAGCACCGCGGGGCCTAATTCAGCATTATTAATGACAGTTAAGCCGCGACCCGACTGCGCAACAATGATCTAAACAACTCTATGCCGCTCTAATAGGCGCTCTCAATTTTGATACTGCCACGGGCTCAGTAGTGTAGTGATTTCAAAAACTAATTGGACTTGAAGTCTTGCCTTGACTTTTGAATGATATTTCAACGGGGCGACTTTTTGACCTCTTGATGTATTGTTCCATAAAAAATAATGAGCTACAATATACTATGTGCAAAAGAACGAAAAGACTGACTACATTAAAGACGATATCGTAGTGTTCTGACGCTGACGCCGAAGCTGACGCTGACGCCATTGCCAACTCCGATCTGACGCCGACGCCGATACAATGCTGACGCTGACGCCGATGCATACACCGATGCCGAAGCCGACCCATATACAGACGCCGACGCCGACGTCAACGCTTACGCCTACGCTGGACGCTGACGACGATGCTGACGCTGAAACAGACGACGACCCGACACCAACGCCAACGGTGATGCAGACACCGACGCCGAAGAATTTCACCGTATCATTGCCAATATAACGCGATCGAGCTAATCTGGGCTCAAATAAAAGGTTACGCCCATCACTAGTCGTGATTAACTGATAGGTGTCAGGAACGCATATTCTGAACGGCCGAACTATAACACTATGCTATATATATAAAGTATACTATATATATAAAGAACTATGAACATAGGTCTCAATTAGTACAAAATAAAATACTAGGTACTAGACAATGATAGTTAGAACACAAACTGCAGGTAAGTAATTTTACGTAACTATTGTGGAATTATACAAAAAACCTTTCCTCACGTCATAGGAACATCGCTAAAATCTTTAATGCATGTTGTACTTAGAGGTAAATTCGTACATAGAACACGTGGACATCATTTTAATTAATACATTCAACGATTCTAGTAAAATTCATTTAAAAAGCACATTTCCCTCCGTTGCTCCATATCTTCGTATTTAACATTCGTTTCATAACTGTATGGACTGTAAAACTATGCTATTAGTAACTAGTGATAATTCGCGTGAGTAGGACTTTGCTGACTTAAGTTAAAAAAACGCTTTAGTCTTGTTTTACTTTCTAAATCTGAGGTTGCAATCTTTGCATTACAGAATCTAGGTGCCGCCAAGGTAGTATACATAATAAAGAAGATTTATTTGTAACGTTGAAGGTGTTCATTATGTAGATCATTATGTATATTGCAGGTAACAGCAGAACGACAGATTTTAAAATAAAAAAAATGCCATAACTTTAAGTTTACTATAATGTAATAAATAGAACAACTGGCTTAGCTATTTAAGATGAACTAAATGGTGTGAGCCGATAAATAACAACTTCACTTGAACTTTTAATGTTTATTACAAAAGCACGATATTTTGAACATATATATAGGCACAGCGCAGTGCATTCGCTCGTTATTTCGTACAGATTGCCAGCGGTAGCCGCGGTCGTACGACATATACTTTTCACAATCTAATGTGGGTATAAATTCAACTGTCTTGTATTAAACTAAACACAATGATTTTCGATTAACTCGTCGAAAATTCTTCCGGTTTGGTTGCGTGGTGTTTGTGACGTCACATTGGTTTGGCAGGAAAATTAGGCAGAATTGTCACTAGATGTCTAGTTAATTTTTATATTTTTTGTGTTTTCTTAAAATGTTTTTTATAAAATTTGTTATTATTAAATATGGATTTCCGCAAAGTAACGCCTGAATCTATTCATTAATTAGTTCACGTTTCAATTACCTACCTAATAAAGACACTCAAATACATTGAGTACGTAAACATAGTATGGGTTAAATTAATATCGAAAAATAATTCAAGACCGCGACTAATAAAACCATTATGTCCCACCCCTAAGCCCTACGCTTTGATTTAGAGCTAGGAACGACGCACGCACTGCCATCGACATTTATATCGCAGTAAATAGACCGTGCGGGTAGTTCAGGGGTAGTTACAACTACCCTCCTACCTACTGTAATGAATTGCCGCTCTCATTCAATGGAAACTGAAATACATTTTGACAACATTACGTGTCAGTACACGTCAAGTTTATCATTTTACGATTGGACGAGTGTGATACAGGCACAACTTGAATGTGACATCATTTAAACTGCACAAAATGTTTTGTGCAGAAATTTTGCACCTTATTTAACAACTGACACTTTGTTATTTAGCAAAAAATAATCCTTATGATGAATTCTTTCGATCGGTATCATAAAACTACAGGGTGTTTTTTTTTATCGTGTAACGGATGCGATTCCCGGTTCAACCATGTAATTATTTAAATATCCGAGAATGCAGTTTAAATTACTTTTTTAAATTCAAATAATGTATTTTTTTCAGTAAAATGTTCTATCTAAAATATTTAAGGTACTTTCCCTCAATGTGGCATCATCGCCGTGGGACGCCCCGTATAGGTTATTAGTGGTATTTTTAGCGCCACTAGCTCATAATCGAAAGCTCAAGTAGTGCTTTAGTACTACAGATATAAAGGCCACATTACTGTTTGTTAGAAAAATTGCAACCGCGACTAGAGCGGACGCTTTCTGCGCTATATGAATATTATTTTATAGATTAATCGTCTACAAACATTCCTTTGGGTACTGATAATTTTAAAAAAATCATATAAGTATTTAAAATAATATATTACAACATATAGCCGCTACAATGTCCATGATACGAACGATTGTCAATTTGTTGAATATAGGCGTTAAACGTCGTTGCTTTACGTTAAGAAAGAAAGGTCTTACAGTGATTACAAACTTGTATTTGCAATTGGTAAAAAATGTATTTTGTGTTAGGTAATATAATCTATGGTGGAAGCAGATATTCTATATTTTGACATTGTGTGGTAGTAAGGAGGTACGTACGCGAGTACTGCCTTGCACTTGGACAATTTTAATTAATAGACCTTATGTTTATTATTAAGCGAAAATTGTTTAACAAAAAAAAAATGTTTCTTATTTTGTGAACAAGCAGACCGCACTCACCAGAACAAAAGGCGACAAACACCAGACTTTTCCTCAAATAAAACCCAGAAGCAAATACAAAAACGTATAATACCCGTATATTTCCACAATCCGTACGATACGTCCACTTAAGTTGTTTTCTTTGCTATTAAGAAATGAAAATAAGACAGAATTATGTGGACGATCGCTGCGTGCGTATGGTCGATATCTCTTTTGGCTGCCTTTTCTCATATCTAACAAAAATATACATATATCTCTTAGCGCCAGCACCAATGCTGCTTCACTATAACAACCCATCATGCTTTAGAGCTTGTAAAACGCAATGGATTTGAAAGTATAGAATAAGTTGTGAAAATAAGAGTTCAATAGTACAGTAAGTGGTCAAGATAAGGTTACAATGAGTAGCGACAAAATTGGCTGCCAGTTTTATTGCAGTAGTTCAGAGATATAAACCGAGCGGCTATAGTGCGAGGCCATTGAAGACATTTGGGCCGATATG
Organism: Plagodis dolabraria; assembly: GCA_963854805.1. Lineage (NCBI taxonomy): Eukaryota > Metazoa > Arthropoda > Insecta > Lepidoptera > Geometridae > Plagodis > Plagodis dolabraria. The sequence goes on from OY978447.1 coordinate 34,561,718, forward strand.
AGGCTAAATAAGGTCTTATGAGGCAGTAGAAGGCCAAGTCCACTTGGGCTAGGACGTGACCGTTGTGGGAACGGCCGCAACAAGTTAGCGGATGATTTTCTTTATTGGCTTATTGATTTTGGATAAGTTTGGAGAGCTGCTTAGGAATGGTTATGCAGGAAAACGTTCCAAGTTCATTTATGTTTTCTTGTTACAAGAATAGCTTAGAGAATATCAATTAATTAAGACCACAGATAGCAAGAACACTGTAATGATTACTTTGGATACAACAAGATGTATATTTTCAAACTAATGTATTAAAAGTTCAACTGAACAAGAAACACTATGTTTATTCACAATACTTCATGAAATTTTATGTCAATATATTAGTTGTTAGGGAATTAGTGTGAAAGTATTTTCACAATACAAGCCGTATTGTTAAAATCATTTAAACTAAAAAAAATCTCAACCTCAGATTTTTTTAAATGTTTATAGCTGATGGGCTAGTCATGATGTATATATAGTCAAAGATATTGTTCCGGCTAGTCTAGAATTACAAGCTCTCAAGGACAACTGCCGGAACAGACTGAAGTAAGAATTTTGGTAAGTTTGATATTGGCAAAGTACCCCTTCGGGACCATACCGACGCGATAAAGTTATTTCTTTGGAACTCGCTGAGTTGCCTAAGGCACTACGTGCTTACACGGTACCGATTAAAATAGTAACAGCCAAACGGACGAAGGGACCAATAAGTGAGCAGAACAATTCAAAGACGTATAATGTCATTGTTTGTATTGAACATTTTCCAGCTGACTAGGAACTAATTCACATGAGTCATTTTGAAGCCTGCGGGAAAGTCGCAAGAGATGACTGGGCAAAGGTTGTTGAGAAGACTAAAAACCTGATTTTGGAACATTTTGACCGAGATATCAGGATTGATTCTGTTATTGATAATTATAAATGTAGGCGAAGATGATGATGAAGACCCCACCTCCTCAAGCGATCGGAGTCTGATTAATATTCTGTATGCACATTCAATTCAATGTACTTTATTGCATAGAAATACAGATTGTAACTTTGTAACAAAGAATAAATAAATAAATTTTATTATATTAATATTACCTATTTTTGGTTTCCACCCAATAACTAAGATATAAATTTAAATGATTCCGACAATTTAAAACGAAAATAATCTTAAAAATAATGCTGCGGTTCATTTTGAACGGTAACGAACTCAGTGTTATGTTGTGCCCATCACTAGTCGTGTTTTTTTTTTTATTGCCGATAGGTAAGCCTTTGACCACAATCTCACCTGATGGTAAGTGACGATGTGGTCGAAGGTGTTAACAGGCTTAACCTAAAATTACTGGCTCTCAAGGACAGCTGCCGGAACACACGGTTAAATGCTTGGGGACAGATTTTCCACTTGAGGGTGGTCGCTAGCCAGGCGGGCATTCGCAAAAATGCCCTTCCACCATGCGGTGAAGCTCAAGCCAGCGGCGGGATTCGAACCATGGACCTGCTGCGCGTCAGTCTATAGCCAAAGCCACTGAGCTATCACTGCTTCACTAGTCGTGATTAACTGATAGGTGTCAGGAACGCATTCTCTGAACGGCCGAACTATACTATGAACATAGGTCTCAATTAGTACAAAATAAAATACTAGGTACTAGACAATGATAGAACACAAACTGCAGGTAAGTAATTTCACGCAACTATTGTGGAATTTAAAAAAAAACCTTTCCTCACGTCATAGGAACATCGCTAAAATCTTTAATGCATGTTGTACTTAGAGGTAAATCCGTACATAGAACACGTGCACATCATTTTAATTAATACATTCAACGATTCTAGTAAAATTTATTTAAAAAGCACTTTTCCCTCCGTTGCTCCATATCTTCGTATTTAACATTCGTTTCATAACTGTATGGACTGTAAAACTATGCTATTAGTAACTAGTGATAGTTCGCGCCAGTAGGACTTTGCTGACTTAAGTTAAAAAAACGCTTTAGTCTTGTTAAACTTTCTAAAACTGAGGTTGCAATCATTGCATTACAGAATCTAGGTGCCGCCATGGTAGTATACATAATAAAGAAGATTTATTTGTAACGTTGAAGGTGTTCATTATGTATATTGCAGGTACCAGCAGAACGACAGATTTTAAAATTTAAAAAATGCCATAAACTTTTAGTTTACTATAATGTAATAAATAGAACAACTGGCTTAGCTATTTAAGATGAACTAAATGGTGTGAGCCGATAAATAACAACTTCACTTGAACTTTTAATGTTTATTACAAAAGCACTATATTTTGAACATATATATAGGCGCAGCGCAGTGCACTCGCTCGTTATTTCGTACAGATTACCAGCGGTAGCCGCGGTCGTACGACAGATACTTTTTACAATCTAATGTGGGTATAAATTCAACTGTCTTGTATTAAACTAAACACAATGATTTTCTATTAACGCGTCGAAAATTCTTCCGGTTTGGTTGCGTGGTGTTTGTGACGTCACATTGGTTTGGCAGGAAAATTAGGCAGAATTGTCACTAGATGTCTAGTTAATTTTTATATTTTTTGTGTTTTCTTAAAATGTTTTTTATAAAATTTGTTTTTATTAAATATGGATTTCCGCAAAGTAACGCCTGAATCTATTCATTAATTAGTTCACGTTTCAATTACCTACCTAATAAAGACACTCAAATACATTGAGTACGTAAACATAGTATGGGTTAAATTAATATCGAAAAATAATTCAAGACCGCGACTAATAAAACCATTATGTCCCACCCCTAAGCCCTACGCTTTGATTTAGAGCTAGGAACGACGCACGCACTGCCATCGACATTTATATCGCAGTAAATAGACCGTGCGGGTAGTTCAGGGGTAGTTACAACTACCCTCCTACCTACTGTAATGAATTGCCGCTCTCATTCAATGGAAACTGAAATACATTTTGACAACATTACGTGTCAGTACACGTCAAGTTTATCATTTTACGATTGGACGAGTGTGATACAGGCACAACTTGAATGTGACATCATTTAAACTGCACAAAATGTTTTGTGCAGAAATTTTGCACCTTATTTAACAACTGACACTTTGTTATTTAGCAAAAAATAATCCTTATGATGAATTCTTTCGATCGGTATCATAAAACTACAGGGTGTTTTTTTTTTATCGTGTAACGGATGCGATTCCCGGTTCAACCATGTAATTATTTAAATATCCGAGAATGCAGTTTAAATTACTTTTTTAAATTCAAATAATGTATTTTTTTCAGTAAAATGTTCTATCTAAAATATTTAAGGTACTTTCCCTCAATGTGGCATCATCGCCGTGGGACGCCCCGTATAGGTTATTAGTGGTATTTTTAGCGCCACTAGCTCATAATCGAAAGCTCAAGTAGTGTTTTAGTACTACAGATATAAAGGCCACATTACTGTTTGTTAGAAAAATTGCAACCGCGACTAGAGCGGACGCTTTCTGCGCTATATGAATATTATTTTATAGATTAATCGTCTACAAACATTCCTTTGGGTACTGATAATTTTAAAAAAATCATATAAGTATTTAAAATAATATATTACAACATATAGCCGCTACAATGTCCATGATACGAACGATTGTCAATTTGTTGAATATAGGCGTTAAACGTCGTTGCTTTACGTTAAGAAAGAAAGGTCTTACAGTGATTACAAACTTGTATTTGCAATTGGTAAAAAATGTATTTTGTGTTAGGTAATATAATCTATGGTGGAAGCAGATATTCTATATTTTGACATTGTGTGGTAGTAAGGAGGTACGTACGCGAGTACTGCCTTGCACTTGGACAATTTTAATTAATAGACCTTATGTTTATTATTAAGCGAAAATTGTTTAACAAAAAAAAAATGTTTCTTATTTTGTGAACAAGCAGACCGCACTCACCAGAACAAAAGGCGACAAACACCAGACTTTTCCTCAAATAAAACCCAGAAGCAAATACAAAAACGTATAATACCCGTATATTTCCACAATCCGTACGATACGTCCACTTAAGTTGTTTTCTTTGCTATTAAGAAATGAAAATAAGACAGAATTATGTGGACGATCGCTGCGTGCGTATGGTCGATATCTCTTTTGGCTGCCTTTTCTCATATCTAACAAAAATATACATATATCTCTTAGCGCCAGCACCAATGCTGCTTCACTATATCAACAAATCATGCTTTAGAGCTTGTAAAACGCAATGGATTTGAAAGTATAGAATAAGTTGTGAAAATAAGAGTTCAATAGTACAGTAAGTGGTCAAGATAAGGTTACAATGAGTAGCGACAAAATTGGCTGCCAGTTTTATTGCAGTAGTTCAGAGATATAAACCGAGCGGCTATAGTGCGAGGCCATTGAAGACATTTGGGCCGATATGAGGCTAAATAAGGTCTTATGAGGCAGTAGAAGGCCAAGTCCACTTGGGCTAGGACGTGACCGTTGTGGGAACGGCCGCAACAAGTTAGCGGATGATTTTCTTTATTGGCTTATTGATTTTGGATAAGTTTGGAGAGCTGCTTAGGAATGGTTATGCAGGAAAACGTTCCAAGTTCATTTGTGTTTTCTTGTTACAAGAATAGCTTAGAGAATATCAATTAATTAAGACCACAGATAGCAAGAACACTGTAATGATTACTTTGGATACAACAAGATGTATATTTTCAAACTAATGTATTAAAAGTTCAACTGAACAAGAAACACTATGTTTATTCACAATACTTCATGAAATTTTATGTCAATATATTAGTTGTTAGGGAATTAGTGTGAAAGTATTTTCACAATACAAGCCGTATTGTGAAAAATCATTTAAACTAAAAAAAATCTCAACCTCAGATTTTTTTAAATGTTTATAGCTGATGGGCTAGTCATGATGTATATATAGTCAAAGATATTGTTCCGGCTAGTCTAGAATTACTAGCTCTCAAGGACAACTGCCGGAACAGACTGAAGTAAGAATTTTGGTAAGTTTGATATTGGCAAAGTACCCCTTCGGGACCATACCGACGCGATAAAGTTATTTCTTTGGAACTCGCTGAGTTGCCTAAGGCACTACGTGCTTACACGGTACCGATTAAAATAGTAACAGCCAAACGGACGAAGGGACCAATAAGTGAGCAGAACAATTCAAAGACGTATAATGTCATTGTTTGTATTGAACATTTTCCAGCTGACTAGGAACTAATTCACATGAGTCATTTTGTACGTCAACGTGTAAGATATGAATCTTTTGGATGACGTACAAAATGATTCATGTGAATAATCAATCGAATGAGCAGCATGACACTAACTGTATCGATTTGATTACAGTGTTACTGCACATTGGGCGCACATCACGGAATCTTGAGCATATTGAAGCCGTTGTTATACCAGAGCCAACACTTTCTACACTTCTATATATTATGATTACAAGCACTACCGCGTACTAAGCGAAAATCATAAATTTACCAATTATTGGAATACAAAATGTTTTGCCCCGGGCGGGAATTGAACCCGCGTTCTTCCGATTTCGCGCCGGATGCTTTATCTATTAAGCTACCGGGGGTACGGCTGTGCCGCCGAAATTTCGTACTCCAATCGTATTTCTTAAACCGTCATAGGGGACGGTGCGCGGCCATCAACCAGACTACTAGACTTCATCTGACCGAAAGAAGTGTTTTTTCAAACACTTAACTCTCGGAATGATGTCGCTACCCTTCTATATTTCTATATATTATGATTACAAGCACTACCGCGTACTAAGCGAAAATCGTAAATTTACAAATTATTGGAATACAAAATGTTTTGCCCCGGGCGGGAATTGAAAATCCGGCGCGAAATCGGAAGGACGCGGGTTCAATTCCCGCCCGGGGCAAAACATTTTGTATTCCAATAATTTGTAAATTTATGACTTTCTACACTGTTTCTTTGTATCTTCTTTACTGTTTTTAGATCATATAATTTATATTGATGTATTTTTTAAATCTTTAGGATTTATTTACCGACCCCTGGTTACTTGGGACAAGAGTATGAAAATGATAATAAGTGGTGATTGAATTACATCGAATATGATCGTGACGTAGGTAATTAAATTAATAGCACTCGTAGTAGGTCAAGTCTATACATACCTGCCAGATCAGTGCGATCAGTATGGACGTTTTTGCGTGGCAGTATGAAATTTTACAAATGGCTATTAACGGCCTTCAAGTATAAAATCTGTCGCCAAACACCCAACGTGTGTTCGGACTGCTGTCTTTGAGAAACAGTTCCTGTACTAGGTAAAGCCTGTTTATAATTTTCATGAGAAAACATTTCGGCAAATCCAAATTTCCAGGCCTGAAGGCCATTTTCAACCATTATCGACTTCTATTTCCGGATCTTAGATGCTCTCCTAGAGAGCCAGTAATCCTAGGTTTGTATTAATAACATCTTTGATCATATCATTACTTACCATCAGGGCCTTTATTCGCTACGCCACTAGAGATTCATTGCAAATAACGCGTTAAGTCATTACGGACCGTAAACTATAATGCCTTTGATAACGTGCTACTTCCTAAAGTAAGGAATCTCCAAATGGTTAATCTTTATATTTTGTTTTTCATTAGTAAATTATATTATTTCAAGTTTTCACGAGTTTAAATCGAAGAACTTGTTGTTATTGAACCGCGTTATTTTGTCAGTTCGACGCACGCAAATAACGTGCCGTCAAAGTTGAAGTGGCAAGCAACATTTTACGATAATTTCATGGAGATAAATTAACGTGCGTTACGTTTTAAAATATTCATAATGATTAAAGGCCTTTATGAGTTTGTGGTCCAAAGATAGTCTATTTACAATATGAAATCACAGAGACATATATGTAAAGACAATATTTGCTCTGTGGACATGAGATACGGAATAACTTAGCTACGCAACTAGGGCCGCTACGAAATAGCGACGAGTGCAGCTTACTTCGTAGAAGCACTGTGTCAAAGAATTTTTTTAAATATTTAATTGGTTTTCAAAAAAAGATTCCGAAATTAAAATGAAAAGAACCAAACAAAACGAAATCAAAAATAATATATTATCTAAGACAATAAGTGGAAAATTATAATTTTAAATATAAAATATATTAAGTAAATTTTTAAAATCCAAAACGCTTTAATACAAATACATATAACCACTCATACCTCACTGGATCATCATCTTGATGATATTTTTTTTTGTTAAGAAGAATAGGTACATAATCATTTAACTTTCTTGTTTCAATAAAATTACAAAATAACTGGTCAGTTCATGAAAAAGTTAGCTCTGAGTATTTCAAATCAGTATGGCACTGACTTCAGCCAGTTATTTCAATCTTTTCAATTTTGGAATCCAGTTTATTTTTAACATGATCAACCTCTTCGACCACATCATCACTTACCATCAGGTGAGATAGTGGTTAAAGGCTAACCTATCAGGAATAAAAAAAACAAAAGCAATTTAGTATTTTCTTCTCATTTGTAGCACTACTTTCTTAGTAAAATGATAATACATAACTTCACTATTTGTAAAATAAATCTATCCATCAGGATTTTGCGCAAATCGGACGTACCTTGACAATCGTGGTAAAACAAAAAAAAAATTCATGAATGTATGTATTTACGAAAAATATTTTATTATTATCGGAGATATTATAACGTGTTAACCTTAAAAATAAAAATAAATAAATAACACCTACATCAGGAATTAAATTTTAAATTTAAATTTGGGTGCGGCCGATACAGATCAGCTTGATTTTATGCGGAAGGCGAAGTGTGTGTGAGTTTTTTATGAGAATGTGTTGGAACACGCACGAGGCCCACCTGATGTTAAGCGGTAACCTCTGCCTATAACAGGTGCATTTTCGGCACAAGCGACGAACTGCACAACGCTCATGACACTGAGATATACAGTTGTTCAGTTTCAAGTGCCTGTCATTTAATTTTCGGGCTCTCAAGGACTGCTGCCGGTACTCACTGTTAGGTGCTTGGCGACAGTATTTTTTAGCCAAGCCCAGCCAAGTGAGCATTCGCTAAATACCCTTCCACCAAGCGGTGAATAACCATGTCCCTGCGGCGCGGCACTCCTTGGTGTTACCATTCGGCTATCATGGCATCAAAATCCACCCAGCACTTTGCGGGTTCCTACAGGACTGCCTAGGAGATCATATGATTTTATGATTCATGGGTGTATGGAATTGAATTTCAATTTTGAAATTCTTATATCACACTTATATATATTATGGCTATAAAAGCCGGCGTGTTCATTATTTTTTAATATATTTGTATGTTTGTTATTTGGCACGTATCAGGCTATTAAGTCCCATACTGTGAATCGACATATGGGCAGTACATTAAGTTAAGTGATAGCCTAATTGCTCTCATACTATGATAGATTCCAATTAGCTATGATGGATAGGCGTGGAATTCCAAGATACGAGTACCTTCGGAGCTACTCAGGTAATGATAATAGCTGAAGTAAGGATAATTACTTTGATTGGCCCATATATAAAATAATACGATATATTACATTAACGCGTTGTCTTCGGAAAATTTCTGTCTTTCGGTTAATAATAATAAAAATAAAGTCTAGGAACCTATGTTATACAAGCAGTTCCACTACGAAGTAAGCTACGCCCGTAGATTATTTCGTAGCGGCACTGGTTGCGTAGCTAATACCGTACCTCCGTACCCGCACATAATGAAAGTATAATTAGTTATTTGTCTACAGATTTTGTACTTGAGGTTGTAGTTTGGCAAACAAACATTCTTTAATGCCCTTACGCAAGTAGTAGTAGCTCAATAGTACTAGTATAGTAGTAGTATCTACTAGCAATGGTTGTCCGGTTGTGAATCTCAATTGTACCACACGCTATTGCATGTTGATTTAGCATGGGATACCAAGATTCACTACTAAAAGTATTCTTTGCACCAGTATCACTTTATGTCACTTTGTAAATTTCTATCCACTCTTAAGAGGGATCCAGGCCTGCGAGGATGAAGAAGACAATTCACGAGATAGACGTTTCATATTACCCTGTTTGCACTAACACTGAGAAGATTTATGAAAGCGTATATTTAGGCTTCTATCATTTGTTATGAAAAATGTTAGGTGTTCCGCTGATTGTGGTGGTTAAATGACACCTTTTTTTTTCAGGTTCATACTATCCATTCATAATAATTTGCTGAAAAAAGGAAATTACAGAGCAAGTCTAAGAATGCAAAGATGTTATGCAAACAATTATTGCTCTAGAAGGATTTGTAAGGAGAATCGAATGCAAACTCCACTTCTTCAATGTATTTCAATGAGTAATGACGGCATTAATTTAATTAAGTGTTAAAGAATGTTGAGTGTTCATTTGCCTGAAATCATATCGTTTACATTTAAACTGAAAATCTGTCACCACCAGTCGTTGAGAACAACTGACGATATAGCGACATAATATGGCACCGTCTTTTTATTAGCATTTTATATAGACGCTTAATAATGCCGTGGTTTTTGTTTTTTTTTATGCTTGATAACCGTTAGTCTTTGACCACTATCTCAACTGATGGTAAGTGATGATGTGGTCGAAGATGTTGTTCAGGCTAACCTAGAATTACTGACTCTCAAGGACAGCTGCCGGAACACACCGTTAGGTGCTTGGCGACAGATTTTCAACTTGAGGGTGGTAGCTAGCCAGGCGGGCAGTCGCAAAATGCCCTACCACCATGCGGTGAAGCTCATGCTCTGTGAAGCTCAATTATTACAATTTTTTAAGCAATTACCGTTCCTTTGATATTAAAACTGCAAGTCTTGTATATTTATGGAATCGTTTGTTAAAGCCCTTCATTTTGGTACATCACTCGTTGGGTTTGGGAGAAAAAAAATGTTTTTCTCACAATGTCTAAAATAAACATTTTTTTTTAGTTTTTTTTATGTGCCTAGTGTCGCCTGGGCTATCACGACGAATCTAATGATACATTAACATCGGTTGAGTGCTGTTGTGCCATATTTTATATTTCTATAGACCAGCCTGGAAGAAGAAGAGAAATTATAGCCATTTACGGCACCAACGTGTCTCTGTTGGCCTCTCCGGGCGAGTTTCGTCAGAACCTAGTATCTGATATTTTGATAACAAAGTCTTATTCATTTAAAACTCTCGATAACCGTTAGGTATTCGTAATGAGATTTCTTAATAAATACCAGTTTAATTTGAGCTTGCGTCGTCAGTCAGCAATAAAGATTTTTAGTCCGGACAAAAACACTTTTCCGGTCCAGTTATTGGTGCGAGTAATGTCGATCGCATCAAAAACCAATTAAGTCAATGGTCCATGCGGTTCCAAGTGGTTAAACGACATTATTTTTTATCTCTCCGCTATAAATGTTATATATAATTTTCTTCAGTGTTATAGTTATGGTAATGGAGATGGTTTCCAGCCTTAACAAGCTTTTAAATATTTATTTTACGAGTATTTCTCTCCGGTACTCGGATAGTCTTTGTTCTAAAATTATTGCGTAGTTTATTAGTCTCTAGTGGGGGGTAACAACCAAGAAGGGTTGGCTGCAGGAAACTGGTCTTAAAACCAAAACCCTTAGTATGTAATATGTGATTGGTCAATAAGAGAGAAATATATCAATAATTGAAGGGATAAAGAAATTTACTGAAAGGCTACGTCGCGGGTGCCTTGGTCAAGGTATCACTAGCTAGGTACTAAAACTGTTTTCTATCCTCACTGAGCACAGTAGTCTTATTCGTGGATTGTGTTCTCTTATACCGCTTATCTTCCTCTCACATCTCTATACAGGCTAATGGCATAGTCGAACACTCTCGATCAATCGCACTGTGTGTGGGGATACAGTTCCGTTTATTTTTTTAAAACTGTACATTCTGTTCAGTTAACAGTCAGAGTCTGTTCAAAGACAGAGTGGACTTGGCCTTAAGGAGAACTAACATTACGAATTTTTCATGACAATCCCGCCTCTGCTATCTGAAAAATGTCAAAGTCAGCTATCATGACCTGTCATATGATTGTGTTGTTGCAAAATTGTTAGTATTGGCTTATAACTTCTGTTGTTCAAGGTTGAGAACAAGACACACAAAATTTATTTGCAGTTTCTCGGTCCTATACTAACTATGCCTCTGATGCTCCTGTTAAAAGACTACAAAGGACCTACAATAAACTTTATTTCTGGCTTAAAATGTTTTAAGTACTAAGCGTGACTAAGGTAAAATATACATTGTAACACATACCTACAAACTTCATATAATAAAATAGCTTATACCACACATCATGCACACTTACTGTTCATAGACACAATATCCCACATGCCTTCACTCTCCATCCAGTACCTAAGCCTCTCAAGCCAGTGTCTAAGTTTTTTGTTGAAATTATTACCATATATTGTTAAGGGACTGTCTTGTTATATTAAGAAACCTAAAAAAGTCTCTTTGGCTGTAGATCACAGATACAAATTTAGAACTTCGTTAATTAAGAGCTGAAGACTTAGGGCCCGTTTCAGAATGTCCTTATAAAGTATCGGGTTGCTATGCAACACATAAAATAACCGAATGATAAAAATGACAGTTAATATGCAGCGCGTTTCAAGCTACCGATGGATAGGCTAAATCGATGAATGAAATGCAAAGATAGTGTTTTATTTATGAAATATATTCTGGGTAGTAAAACCGGAACTTACTCGAACATTCTGAAACAGGCCCTTAGTTAAATAAATAAATAAAAATAAAGTAAAACCAAAAGTTATTCAGCAGGTTACCATCATGACATCGCTCGTTGCTTATCAATGCGCATCCTAGATAATGAGAACAATATAATTTCATTCATATATGGACGATATCGTCCACGGATCGGCGTGGCCAAGGCACGGTAATGTTATCTTTAGAGTATTTCAACTTCATAGAAACAGACGAAACGCGAATTATACCTACGCGCCTCGATCTCGGCCTGCGCTCGGCACACAGAGTCTCGAGAGTTACGCGAGTGTGCCGAGCATATGGTTTGTTGTTTTTTTAACAATAACCGCGCGATTTTTCACCAAAAATATGTTCAAGAACATACCTATTTACATATTAAATATGTCGAGTAACATATATTGTGCTGTTTTTGATTACATGAATACGTCAAAAACGCATCCAGAGATAACTAGAGATTTATCTCTGGTAATCTCTATTTTTATTACCTGGAAACTGAAGGGTAATATAATACTATAAAATAATTTTACTTACTAGTACGAAAACTAATTATATAGTCTACATATAGTTGTCGGTACATAATGTGTGCCTTTTTAATGGACAAGTATTTCCTTTTATCCCCCGAAAAAAAATTTCTTACTTAATAAAAAAAGTGAATAGAGTAAAGAAAAGTGATTGACACGAGTGAAATAGGTACTTATAATAATATTATAGGTAGTTATTAAAATGCGGATTTTTAATACAAATACATTTCGGTCGCAAATTTTTAGAAACGATTTTTTATTCAAACATGAACTTGGGTTTTTGTTTAAATCAAGGTGATTTAATCATAAAAACAACAAGCATTTTTAGTGAACATTTCCTGTTCAATTGAACAGGAAATGTTCACAAGGTATTTTATTTGTTTATATAAAAAAAGTGTATTTACTATCACAAAAATAAATGGAAACACAAAGTAGGCAAATGTAATTGAAATGCTGTAGGCGGACAACCCTATCGCATGGTTATGTACAGCGCGGCTGTAGGTAGTTATTTCAAAGACAGAGCCGAGTTAAAATACTGTATAGATAACATTACCGTGGCCAAGGGGTTAAAAGGTATAATATTATATTCTATCTGTCACATAAAGAGCCGTGAGGATTGTATTATAACAAACGCCTTTACCACGATGTCGGTAATTATCCTGTAGTACGTCAGTTAATAAACCTGTCCTCGTTCCTATAGACAAAGAGACGTTAACCGCAAAGTGACTCGCGATGTAATATAAAGTGAACTTGTCACTCACCCGCGCCGGATATTGCTTCTCCCACGCCGCGCCGCTGTCGTCGCAGACGAGAATTTGATAACCTAGGGTACTCAAATTAACTATTCTTACACAAGAAAATTTTAATGTAATATCTTTCGATACTGTTATTTCCCAAGACAGTATTGTCTATTTCCGGCTTTGCGTGATTAATATATTTCAGTTTAATTAATTTCCGTGCCTTCCGGAATATTTACCGCTAAACAAGTTCTCTCCTGTTGCGGGGATTTGCCATAATCCCCACGTTTGGTAGACGTCTTCGGGATCGCAGTAGAAGTCGTCAGTTCTTCAGAACGCACTGCTGCCCACTTAGCGCCTCTTACGACACCCACGGGAAGAAGTTACTGTGACGGAACCAGCTCGAAGCCCACCTGATGTTAAGCAGACTAACCTCTGCCTATTACAGATGCTTTCGTCACAAGTCACGAATAGCTCTGCGCCCGTCACCTTGAGACATAGTTATTAAGTCTCATGTGCCTTTGTATTTTCACTGGCTCTCAAGGACTGCTGCCGGAACACACCGTTAGGTGCTTGGCGACAGATTTTCTACTTGAGGGTGGTCGCTAGGCAGGCGGGCAATTGCAAAATGCTCTTCCACCATGCGGTGAAGCTCAAGCCCGCGGCGGGATTCGAACCATGGACCCGCTGCGCGGCAGTCCATAATCAATGCCACTGAGCCATCACTGCTTCAAAACTACTACCAATAATAGTAGATAGTAGTTATTTTATATTTTATTATATTACAGTATTGATGCAAGTTAAAAATAAAAATTAAATAAATATCATAAACTTCATAGATTATCATTTTACTTCTTTAATGTGGATATTTTGTCCATCTCCATGATGGACAAAATATACACATTAAAGAATTACGTCCAGATTTTACATCTGTTTTCTTACATAAATTATTATAACTTGATACATAATATAGGAATACTTGCCTCGCTTGCTGCCACGCTCAAATAGATGTCACCAACTTTTTATGTCGTCAGCTGTCTTTGAGAGCTTTAAGAAACGAATTACTTCTAGGTTTGGGCTATCAAAACCTTTGACATCCTCTTGTACCAACAGGTAAGTTTGTCATATAACTAATATAATACCTTTGTCAGCAATTAAGAATAGCTTGTAACGAATTCAATAATCAGCTATAATGCTACCGCACATTACAAAACATTAATTATAAGGTTAATGGCGGGGTCTACTTTAGTTAGGCAATTTATTTTTAAATCTTACAAACTTTAATATTAAGAATTATTAATAATAATTTTAAGATTAAACATCAATACATGCTTGAGAAAAAACAAATAGTTTATTTCTATAATCTTCTATATTATTCCCACTCTCTCACAGCCACCACAGATTCTTCTCAAAGCTCTTATCTCAACCGCGTTTATTTCACTTTGATTTTGTTTCAAAGAATTATCTCCACAGGGGGGAGGGCTATAGGTCAATAAAGTGACCCCAGGTGGTCACGAGGGTTAAGGCAGAGTACAAACAGCTTACGCAAGTACAGAATGAATGGAAATTCGTTTTTTTTTGTTAGCTATCGTAAATCAGACTTCAGCCGAATCGAAATACGAAATAATCTTGTTGCATCACAATAAAAATTAAATGTAGACTCGTAATTATTGGATATAATCGGATGGTATCGACATCGTTCGCGGCTACTTCGCTTTAATTATTATTGATACGACTGCTCAATGAAGAGGGTAGTTATGAATCTAAAAAAATTAATAAGATTATTGTACCGTGGTACAACTAAGATTATATTCAAAATCAGAATATAAATAAGAACGAATAAGCATTGCAATTCAAGGGGGCAATGCTGCCAGTATGCTGGGCACGCTACCAACTGGGAGTGGGCTGGGGCATTTAGTCTGCCTATGAGTCTGCTATGACTTATAGGTTGTCTAAATGATTTTATTGTAGTAGCTGTAGTGTTGTATATTTTGGCTGAGCATCGGAATTTGGATAAGACGTCCATCGCGCGTCGAGTATGACAGGGAACTCGAGTATAGTGTTGCGAACCATTACGTGGTATCTCACCACGGAGCGCGGACCGAGGTTTTTTTTTTTTTTTTAATGGTTGATAGGTTAGGCTTTGACCACTATCTCACCTGGTGGTAAGTGATGATGTGGTCGAGGATGTTGTTCAGACTAACCTAAAGTTACTGGCTCTCAAGGACGGCTGCCGGAACACACCGTTAGGTGCTTGGCGACAGATTTTCAACTTGAGGGTGGTAGCTAGCCAGGCGGGCATTTGCAAAGTGCCCTACCACCATGCTGTAACGACTGCTATCCTAAGACAACAACCGGGACCGACGGCTTAACGTGCCCTCCGAAGCACGGTAGCGCTCAGTAGTAATGTCACCAGCGGTCACCCATCCAAGTCCTGACCGCGGCGGACGTTGCTTAACTTTGCTGATCGATTCAGAATGGCTAAGCAAACTTGGCTACGAGCGCATCGTTACTTAAGCGATGAGCGCAGCCACTTTCAATCCCTATCCTATTTATTCTATGGGACTCAGGAAAGGGTACATGGATGTCCGTAAAGAGATTGTCAGTGAAGTAGTGGCTAATTGGCAAGAATTTGTGATATGTTCTTATGATGAGTGTCGCACTAGGTGTATCGAAGACAATTTCACTATTGCGGCTGAGTTCGCTATCGATATGTTACAACACTGTACATGGAGCACTACGTTTGACTGGTAGCTGCGGGGCACGAATATAACTATGCTTTCGAAGTGTACCAGATTGGAAAATATAAAAAGTTTAAAAAGTAACCTATGTACCGCTATAGGTACACTTAGTTTCTAACCTACCTAACGTGGTAGTAGAAGAAATGAAACTAAGGTACTATGATACAGTATGATATAATAAAATATAATTTAATACAATACTTTATGAAAAAAAAAATGTTATAGAAATTTAAATAAATGGATGAAGCTATTACAGATGATGAATGAAGTGATTAAAAAAAGGAAGTTAAACTGAGTATTAGAAATTTAAGAAAGCTAAAATTTGTAAAAGAATAAGAATAAAGTTATAAGCGGGCACATAAAATTTATGAGGTCGTGGTTCAACCTTAAGATGTGTTTCTGCTTCCGTAGTGCGGTACTTAACTACGTCTTTGGACCAGATGATGATGGTGGGTGGCCTTAAGTGTCGAAGTACACGGTGCGGAGTTGTAATTGTCGGCGGTAGGCAGGCTCGGCGCAACCAGCTGATTGCAGACTTAAGGCTGGTGATACACTATTGGACGAAGTGGTCCAAAACCAGTGTGGTCCAAATTTGGTTGGGGTGTGTGGGCGTCCTTATAAGCCCCGTGTACAGGAATTAAATCCAGACAGTGCTCCTGGAATGCGTAAAATCAAATATTTCACATTCGGTAATTTATAGGTCCCGTTCAAATAGCCCACCACGGTGTCACAAAGAAATAGGTAGGTACTTACGTAGTAGTTTTGCCGTGGTGGTAAACAACTATCAGAACGGAGTTTACATTTTAGTTTTAAGGCACAAAGCAAAGGAAAAAGAAATAATGTTATTGTTTATATAAAAATGCAAAATCATTCTTAAAAAATGAGAGGTAGTTAAAAATATGGGTGATGAAATTTTATACGGAATGAAATGTAATAATTATGTCTGCTAATGAAATAGAATAAAAACAGTAAAGCTGAAATGAATGAATAAGGATTTAACAACATATATGATTTTTAGCAATCGCGAGTTGTGTTTTGTGTGCTATTCAAAACTTACCCCTATCGCGGGAAACACTTTGAAAGGATTGGCACAGTGAAGATACTATCACTACGGCGATCAAGAACCTATCACTATAAATATTACGATGGTTCGTATTCTAACAACAATAAATACGCCTCGCAACCGGCTAGAGCGCACGGGATGACGCAAAATGGCGTGGACTAGCCGTCGGTTCAGCCTAGTAACGACTAGCGAGCACCGCTTCGAATAACCGTCGCATGCGTCTCCCCGCTCCGCGCTCCTAAGGCACGTTTACACGTTAAGGAACGTTTACATTATTAAGATGGTTTCACTATTACCTATCAAATTGAATAATATTTAAATGATTGTATATATTTTATATAAGAAAATTTGAAATGTTATTAATAGGTTTTATATATATTTTGTTGGTTAATAATAATTAAGTACGATAGTTCGAAGATTAAAAATATACATGTAACATTTCGTTACATTACCCGCCGGTCCCTCATAAGGATTTTAATTTAAAATTAAAATCCGCAAAGTCTAAGCACGTATCAATTTCTTACAATTACCTGGCGCACACTCTTTCATACTTCACCTGCATACTTCAAAACAAACAAACTAAAAAAATCAAACAATATGAAAATTGTAAGACTCGTCCTATCATACTGCAAGTCATAGGCCATAAGAATCGACTTATGACTTTTGTAAAAAATGTTTAGATAAAAATGGACACGGTCGGCAATGGATACTTAACTAAGATTTTTGACCTACAATCTTTAGGTCTTTAATATGCCAAATGCCTAAGTTCTTACCCGACATGTCCTCTAATACGTAAACAAGTGGCGAGCGTTTCTCGACAACTTTGCACTTGATATATTTTGGAGCTAACTTTTTACTAAAGAACTTATCTTTATCACTCAGGACATACGCGCGTTTATAAACCGTATCTCCTATATTAAATTCATAAGTCTTTCTGCGTAAATTGTAGTTAGCGGTGTTCTTAGTATGAGCGTGATAAAGAGACTTCTGAACCTGGTCGAAGATAGAACTCATACACCCAAGGTTTTCAGCGTACACGTCTCGAGGTAAAAATAAAACCTTATCACCTAAGTCAATGTCTGTGTAATGAGAGCCACAAGGTACAAGCTCTCGTCCGAAGACAAGAAAGGATGGCGTAAATCCTGTAGCTTCGTTTACTGAATTGTTGATAGCGAATTGCACACTAGGAATAAACGTATCCCATGATCGATGATCATTATCTACAAAGGTTGAAATGCAGGTTATAATTGTCCTGTTATATCGCTCCACAGTATTAACATGGGGGGTATATTTAGGTGTGAAAAATATATTTGGTATATTGTACTTTTTGAATAAGTTATTTGTCTGACTACTGATGAACTGAGAACCATTATCAAGAAATATTGTCTGAGGGATACCATGCATAAGAAAAATTTGTTCCTCTAAAATTCGAACTATAACGTCTGAAGTGGCTTTTTTAATTGGAAATATATGACAAAATTTAGAAAATACGCAAGTTACAACTAAAATGTGGCAATTCTGTTTGCGAGTAACAGGTAAAGGACCCATTAAATCGATAGATAGCATTTGATACGGCCGAGAGCACTGTTTTGGGCGGCCCATGTCACCAAGAGTAGCGTGGTTTTTTATTTTGTACTGAAGACAAGTGGGACATGTGGCTACAAAATTCGCTACATCCTTATATAAACCAGGCCAGTAGTATCTAAGCGCGATACGTCCGTAGGTTTTAAAAATACCCAAATGACCAGCAGTTGGCTCACTATGGTTCTCGGCAATGATAGCTATTCTTAGTTCTGAAGGAACTACCTCTTTCCAGGAAAATTCATTTGTAAGATGGCACTTATTCTTACTAAGTCGGAACAGAGTATCGTTTTTTATCTGGTAATTTGGATAATGCACAGAGTTTGTCACACAGTTATTATAAAGGTCCTTATACCAGTCATGGCTAGAAGTCGCAAATGACTTGGCAGTAACGATAGTAGCAACCGGGACAGCTCTCGATAACGCGTCTGGAATTACATTGTCTACCCCTCTGCGGTGCTTAATTTCAAAATCAAACGACGACAAACGAACTCCCCAACGTGCAAGTCTACCCGTAGGGTTGTTTAAAGAAAGGAACCATTTAAGGGCACTGTGATCGGTATAGACGACGAATGTTTTACCGTTCTCGATATAGCAACGCCAATGTTCTAAGGCAACTAAAACAGCAAGAGTCTCACGTTCAGTGATGCTGTAGTTCTTCTCAGCCGCTGTCAACGATCGACTCATGTAGGCGATTGGGTGTTCTTTGCCTTCGATGGATTGTGTAAGCATGGCACCTACTCCATAGTTACTTGCATCCGTATGCACTTGGAATGGCAAATCGTAATTGGGACATGAAAGAACTGGAGCAGATACCAAACGTTCTTTCAAAGTCTTAAAAGCAGCATCAGCCTCATCGGTCCACTGGAAAGGTGGAGTGTTTTTCTTACCGGAAGTCAACTTATTTAGCGGCCCTGCGATTGTACTAAAATTAGGCACGAAACGACGATACCACGTAGCTGTCCCTAAAAACCGTTTCAGTTCCTTACGATTGGTAGGGGTAGCGTAATTCAGGATAGCTTCTACGTTATCGGGATCGGTTCGCAACCCATTCGCATCAACCACATAACCTAGGTATTTAAACTGGCTTCGAAAAAACTCACACTTTTCAAGGTTGATGGTTAAGTTTGCCTTGCGTAGCTTGTCTAAAACGCGAAGGAGGAGGGATACATGCTCATCAAATTTGCTACTAACGATGATGACGTCATCTAAATACGCAAATATGCGGTGATCTACGTCACCTAACAGCGTATCGACTAAACGCTGTTGCGTGGCAGGGGCATTAGTCAATCCAAAAGGGGTTGTCTTGAATCTAAGAGTTCCGCGTCCGGGCACGTAAAAAGCGGTCTTATCGCGGTCCCCCTCCTCTATAGGAATCTGCCAGAAACTTTTAGATAAATCTAAACTAGTCAGGAAGCGCGCATCGCGAAGATTGTCTAAGATTTCTGAAATATATGGCAAATTATACGCGTCACGTTTAGTCACTGAGATGAGCTTTCTGCTGTCAAGACAGAAACGAGGTTCACCATTTTTCTTCTTGACTAGTAAAACAGGGCTTTGCCATGCACTTTCACAATATTCTACCACATCTAAGGCTAACATCTCATCTACCTGCTCGACTAAGATTTTTTGTTTCTCTGGTGAGAGCCTATAATACCTCTGTCTAATGGGGGGAGAATCGCCAGTATCAATCCGATGGGTGATCAAGTGCGTACGACCTAAACCTTTTCGGTCGAAAGAAATATCTTTAAATTGACATACGATATTATCAGCGATAGCCTTTTGAGAACTCTCTAGGTTATCATATGAATTAACAAAAGTATCCGGTCTGTCTACATTTAAATCCATCAGCGGCACTGTAGCTAATTGTAATGAACCTAAATATTTAGGACATAAATGAAACGTCCGCCAGAAATCAATGCCTAGAATAAGCGACGACTGAATTTCCGGGATAACGTATGTCTTAATTATGTGAAACTGACTTTCAAAGTGTATTGGTAAGGTAATATAGCCTATGCTTTGAAAACTCTGACCACCAGCAGCAACAATCGTTAACTTATCATCATCATACAGTTTAAAACCACGGTTAAGAAACGAAACATGTGCATTATTTCCAATAATGGTGATCGCAGAACCTGAGTCTAGAAGACCTGAAACAGTTATGCCCTTTATTTTAATATTAATGTAAGGTCGCATATCATTAAGAGGTTTATCGTTCAGAATTGTAGCAATTTTGTAGCAGTTAAAAAACCTACGTACAGTTTCTAACCACTCATCCCACTCTTCCTTATGGCAGCGACCTAATGTGGAAGAAATGGTACCACAATCCTGTAAATCTAGTTTTTTGGATTGCAACTAGGACAATCAGGTTTCTTGACACCTTTGCGACCGCCTTTGAAACACATGATCTCAGTGTTAGGACACTCCCTCAAACTATGTCCATTATTGCGACATCTAGGACAGTAAGGTAGCTTCTTATTAGTATTAGAATGTTCCTTGTCTATGGCATGTAAATATTTTTCATTTATATTACTCTTATTTCCACTAGGTTTATTATCAATAAAATTATTGTTTGAGAAATTTGCATTTTGTTTATGTAAATTTGCCTTACCTTTGTAAGCAAACTCAGGGGCTAGTAAATTTCCAGAAGACGCAGAAACAGGCTCACGAAACTGAGCTAACCGAGACTGAATAGTCTCAAAGTTCCTACATAGAATACGCAATTGTTCTATAGTGTTAATTTCCGTAGCTGAAGCAAGAGTGCTAGCATAAAGATGTTATGTAGGACAATTTCAAGTTTGTCTTCCTCCGACAACGGCTTCGATAGACGTGCAAACATACCGGCTAAAACTGACAAGTAAATTGTTATGTTTTCCGCTTCGCCTTGAGTTCTCGAATCTCAGCTAGTAATCGGTAATCGTAATCCGATTTGTCGAAGTCTTGTCTCAGAAGTATGACAAGTTCGTCCCAGGATGATACCATATCCTTAATACTACAGAACCAATGTAGTGCATCATCAACAAAAATTTCGGTTCCGAATGACAGAAGTTTAGCGTCCGAAATATTACGAGCTTCGCTAAATTCGTTGACTCGTTGAATGAAAGAACGTACACAAGTCTTACCGTCATATCTTAGTTTACCCAACTCGGAAATATTCCTACCATTGCCTTCACATGCAACTGTCACGTGAATTGGTGTGTTCACGGTTTGTGATTCTGAGCTAGAAGAGCCAGCGACGGAGAGGGGATCTACAGATTTTTTCTTAAATATAAGCAGCCTTTCGTAAAGCTCTTTGAAAAGCGTACTGCATTCCAAATGTTTACTGACTAGCTTTTCATCCACGCAGATACGATTGAGCCTGTGATATAGATGATGGAATACATTTTCGGTACGAGCCAAAATATTTTTGTCTAAAACTTCCACGACGAAAGATGACTTGATTTTGTCCAAAAGTTCAAAAACAACCGACAAGTCCTCCGACGGGTTCAAATGGGAGCACAAAATGTCCTCAGACGGATACATTTGACTCAATTTACCAATCTGTTTCCTAATATCTGCCACAGTGCTGGCGGGAGTCTCACCTCTAACGGAAACCTCATATTCTAACTCAGACTTTTGCAGAGATAGGTATTTAATAGGGTATGACATATTAACGATATTAAGATAAATAAGGTATGTTGTAAATAGCACACAAAACGGTATTATTTGATCAATGATGAAAATACTCCGTTCTGTCACAATCAAATTTAACAGAACGCTCTGGTTGATGACAAATTAAGCTAAAGATCGTTGGATCAGAAAAAAAAACTATATTAAAATATTTTAAAAAATTGCAACTGGTGTGAAAGCAGCTTTACAATATTAAGTTATATATTTAACAAATAACAGTAATAATAACCACATAAAATACAATGATTTTAATCAAGTATGAGTAAAAATACCAAAGCAACAGACAAAATACTGCTTTCACCTCAGTTACTGCAACCAAAAATATAAATAAAGCGTTTTACAAACCAAACCACTCACCGTACAAAAACTAACTACTTACTACTAGAAGCAGAAACAGAATCAACCACGTTAAAGGGCGCCAATGTACCGCTATAGGTACACTTAGTTTCTAACCTACCTAACGTGGTAGTAGAAGAAATGAAACTAAGGTACTATGATACAGTATGATATAATAAAATATAATTTAATACAATACTTTATGAAAAAAAAAATGTTATAGAAATTTAAATAAATGGATGAAGCTATTACAGATGATGAATGAAGTGATTAAAAAAAGGAAGTTAAACTGAGTATTAGAAATTTAAGAAAGCTAAAATTTGTAAAAGAATAAGAATAAAGTTATAAGCGGGCACATAAAATTTATGAGGTCGTGGTTCAACCTTAAGATGTGTTTCTGCTTCCGTAGTGCGGTACTTAACTACGTCTTTGGACCAGATGATGATGGTGGGTGGCCTTAAGTGTCGAAGTACACGGTGCGGAGTTGTAATTGTCGGCGGTAGGCAGGCTCGGCGCAACCAGCTGATTGCAGACTTAAGGCTGGTGATACACTATTGGACGAAGTGGTCCAAAACCAGTGTGGTCCAAATTTGGTTGGGGTGTGTGGGCGTCCTTATAAGCCCCGTGTACAGGAATTAAATCCAGACAGTGCTCCTGGAATGCGTAAAATCAAATATTTCACATTCGGTAATTTATAGGTCCCGTTCCAATAGCCCACCACGGTGTCACAAAGAAATAGGTAGGTACTTACGTAGTAGTTTTGCCGTGGTGGTAAACAACTATCAGAACGGAGTGTACATTTTAGTTTTAAGGCACAAAGCAAAGGAAAAAGAAATAATGTTATTGTTTATATAAAAATGCAAAATCATTCTTAAAAAATGGAGGTAGTTAAAAATATGGGTGATGAAATTTTATACGGAATGAAATGTAATAATTATGTCTGCTAATGAAATAGAATAAAAACAGTAAAGCTGAAATGAATGAATAAGGATTTAACAACATATATGATTTTTAGCAATCGCGAGTTGTGTTTTGTGTGCTATTCAAAACTTACCCCTATCGCGGGAAACACTTTGAAAGGATTGGCACAGTGAAGATACTATCACTACGGCGATCAAGAACCTATCACTATAAATATTACGATGGTTCGTATTCTAACAACAATAAATACGCCTCGCAACCGGCTAGAGCGCACGGGATGACGCAAAATGGCGTGGACTAGCCGTCGGTTCAGCCTAGTAACGACTAGCGAGCACCGCTTCGAATAACCGTCGCATGCGTCTCCCCGCTCCGCGCTCCTAAGGCACGTTTACACGTTAAGGAACGTTTACATTATTAAGATGGTTTCACTATTACCTATCAAATTGAATAATATTTAAATGATTGTATATATTTTATATAAGAAAATTTGAAATGTTATTAATAGGTTTTATATATATTTTGTTGGTTAATAATAATTAAGTACGATAGTTCGAAGATTAAAAATATACATGTAACATTTCGTTACACCTATTTATATATGACACGTTTTACACGGCTCCCTAAAACCGATAACGGACCAAGAGATATAATCCACGCTGGCGAAGCTGCGGGTAAAAGCTAGTCCAATATAAATGCCTAAATTACAGTTATCTATCTCGACCATAGACTAAAAAACGATGGAGAAATAATTGGCCGTAATTTTTAGCCATCCCGGACAAATGTGATGTAGACTAGGAAGAAAACAGCCATGGTCTATACAAATATATTGTCACCTGATGGTAAGTTATGATATGCTCGATGATGTAAGAAGGCAAAACTTATGATGGGCGATGACCCTCGTTGTCAGGAGACAATGAGGCTACAACGGCAGGAGCCGTGGTTATGTGTCACCTTTAGCACAAATTAACTTCCTTTGGGAGTTTGATGCAAGATTTTATTAGGTATTCCTTAGATCATTTTCTGTGTCCATACACTATACTGGTATGTCTTGGTATTTAAAACCAGTACTGCCTAGCGAAAGATGTAAGCCTTTCATTTTAATAATTATTTTTCTCACAAAATTAACTCTTTTTAAATATTGGTGTACTTTGTATTCTTTGAAATCTGATCTGAAGTAAATACGCAGGATAGTTATAGGTAGTGCACCTACATTTACGTAGGAAGGTAACCTTTTTGCGAAATCTAGTGGTTTATCAGATAGTTCTCGACCAATGGTTAAATCTGATCCGTACCATGACATATACATTACTTCGTAAGGACAGGTCGAACGCTATTTTAAAATGGTGAATATTTGTCAGTGATAAAATAATGGCGTAACACCGATGGGCACAGTCTGCAACGCAAGTCCAATGTGTTCTTCAAACTGTGTGGTGAAGTACAAACTATATTTTACACAGCAGTAAAAAAGAGAAAATCTGTCGCCAATCACCTAACGGTGTGTTCCGGCAGCTATCCTTGAGAGCCAGTAATTCCAGGCTAGCCTGACCAACATCTTCGACCACACCATCACCTAACCTAACATCAGGTGAGACAGTGGTCAAAGGCTAGCCTATCAGCTTAAAAAAAAGAAGATGGTGTTTCTTAGAATGAAACTTCCTTATAAATAAAAACTCTATTTTGTTTGATGAAGCTTAGAGGGCAACGTATCACATAGTTATAGTCCTTTATTCATAAGTCATAGATCAATAATAATATTACATTACAAAACTAAAAATTTACGAGAGGAAAATATTAAGTCATGTGCGGGATATTACATTTAAAAATATTAAATAAATATAAACTAATTTAATTCATGCTAATTTAATCATACAATTTAAATATCTCTAACACGTAAATACAACTCTACTAGTGGGTGTCGTAAGAGGCGACTAAGGGAAAAATACCAGAAGGTGGCCTTCCGAGGAATTGCTAAGTCACACTGCGATTATAGCCCTCTTAATATTATGTCCAGCAGTGGATAATCTGGCTGATACAGTACTGTCGGACTAATTACGTGCACTAAAAGTTGTTAGGTAAGAGGCCGGATTTCCTATACACACTTGATACCAAATTAATACCAATAATTTGTAATAAGAGCTTATTTATACCTTACTACACACATCAAAAGTGCCTAGGGATCAAGTACGTTTTCGAGTAAATCAAACAAATTTTCAACAGATCTCATTTGGATCGGGGGCAACAGAGCGATCATCCCTTTGCGAAGCCGTTTGGGTAATTCGTTTTGTCTAATGCACGATAATGCACGTCCACACACGGCTAGAGTCTTAACTCACACTCTTGTCGGTGCTCGCATCAACGTTCTGCAGGCGTGGCCCACTCAATCTCTAGATCTCAACCCCATTGGAGCATATCCCCACATGGGATATGCTACAAAGATGAGCTCTACCAAGTATGGATGCTGTGCATACCTCACAACAGCTTTTTGGTAGAAACACAGATTATTAATTAATATAATTTTACAATAAACATCGCAAAAATCCTATTTTACTTTAGTTTTTCTGCCAAACAAGTCAGTTATAGTTCAAAATGTACAGGATCCCTAGGCACGTTTGATGTGTGTATATTCTATATTCTTCTCCATACAAGGTTCGAATAATATTTTCATAGGTTCCTGGACATTTATCATTAGTCGTATTTACTAAAGATAATTTCACTCTCATTTCATTTTAGAAGTATTTAAAAACACATGTGCCCTACATAAATACTATCTGAACCTAAATAATAGCGTATTGTATATATTTGCTACGATTTTTTAAATACCTACATATTCGTTAATTTTTCTAATTACCGTTACACATTTTTGTCGCTCGACGTTTTTATTATAATTTGTAAATAATGAATAACTAGAGAACATAATAAATGAACTTTCACTGTTTTCACAAAACTTGTTTTATTTTCGTTTATCCATGAACATTTATTAAACAATATATTTTAACTGTTAAGTTTATCTAACCAACAACTCATACGAAATTTAAAGTAAAATTTATATTTGTCCAACACTGAATTCATAACTCACTTTAGTATAAATTGCGGGCTGTTTCTACGTCTCTCTTACAACTTCACTTTTCAGTTTGAATCTCCTTATCGTATTTATATTAGGTTTATTTTTCTTTAACTTGAAGAAAATATAGGTTTGTGTAATGACGTCACACACAGGTCTTGAGTTAATTCTCATTCGGGCCCGACTACAACTTCAGTAATGTAATTAACAAATAAAGAGGTCGTTTTCGCTTGTTGGAGTAAGAAATATTCTTAATACTATTTATCATCACAAGTTTCTCAGATTCTGTACGAGAAAAATGACTTCAGAATGAGCTAATGGGCTACCTGTACCTGCTAGCTGTAACTTGGCCTGGTCGTGTTGGAGTAGATAGATCATATGGAGTGCGACAACCTCTGGATATGCACAAACGGGACCCACAGTTAAGAATGACTAGGCAAACTCCGCTACGAAGGCTGCGTTGAGCTGTAAACCATAAGTTTGATTGATTTTCGTACACAACGGCAAGGTGACCTTAAGTCACCTTAAAGTTAAACTATTATATTACTACAATTACATTAGCTGGTTCAAAATTGAAACTTACCTGCATGACAATTAGGAGCATATTTGAACAAATCAACTAACCACAAGTTGAGTACTAAGTCAGGTGCTGTTAAAACCTTATAAATGATAAGAATAAAGATTTAACGTTGTGATAATCCACTGGGATCTAGTCAGGGATGTCCCTAAAACTTCGACAATCTCGTTGACAACTTAATACCATCTTAATGCCGATCGGCCCCTACTTGAGGAAACTTCTTTGATACCTACTTATCGACTTCTTAAGATTGAAAGTAGGAATAAGGCATCTCAATTGCTTGATTACAGTTCAATTGTTTATAGTTTAGCCTTTGACCTCAATCAATGATGGTAAGCGATGATGTAGATGAGAGGGTCAACAGGCTAAACCTAGAATTACTGGCTCTCAAGGATAGCCGCTGGAGAACATCATTAGGTGGTAGGTGACATTTTTTCTACTTGAGTATGGTAGCTAATAAGGCGGACATTGCCACTCATCACTGCAACGCAACGGCACCGCTTGTAAAATGACGTCGGTCCACCCGTTTATTTCCCGTGCCACAACTGCTTCAACCAACTAGTGTCGTTTTACCTTCGGTAATAAACTGGCCAATTGCGAGTCGGGCCTCGCCCAAAAACGGTTATGCATTGAAAAACCAGGGAGAAATTGTTTATACTGATCACAACTTAAAAACTACATAATGAAACGGCGTTTTTACCATATTTTAGTTATAAAGAGATAGTACCTATATTTGTCAGTGTTTGAACTAGTTCACTTTTTGCAATAAGTGTTCTTTAAAAAAGTAGTTAAAAAAATTAATAACATCCATCTTAAACTCTGTTTTATTATATACTCATATTTCTAGATCTATACTTGAAAGTTCCAGAGTATGATACTGCATAAACTTAGGGCACATACTAAACAACCCTGTAAAAACCCTTAAGTAAACTAAATGATCATCCCCTATGAGTCTAAGGCTCCAAGCTAATATTCCATTGACTGGGCTGGAATTTGATACAGGTTAAGAAGCTTTCGAGTGAAATACCTCTGTACTGTCCAAAGGACTCCCAGCTGTTTCACGGCTAATGAAGTTCCAGACTCAAGTTCAAAAAGGTATAGCCCATATCGAGTTTCGATATAAACTATTACAGCCAACAGCTCAAGTAAGTTTGTTATCGAATCAGGTGGATCTTGGAACGTAATAGTAAAAAAGATTTCTTAGCAATACGAAAGTATTTTATTGTTCCAATTTCTCTGTACAAAACTCTTTAGCATACCCATGATAATATTTATTTTATATAATCTCATTCGGTAATATTCTAATTATGAAATGAACTACAGACTTTTTTCTAGGCAAGCATGCTACATCTACGGCCGCATCATCATTTTCCATCAGGTGAGATAGCGGCCAAATGATTGCCTATCTTGAATTAAAAAACATGACTTTTATTGGCATATTTAATTTAAGTATGTACATACTTCTTTAAGAAAATTAAATTAAAACATTATTCTCCTAACAGAACAATGTCCCGACCAAGGAGGTACACATTATCTGTGGTGAGCGCAACGTGGTGGTTTTTATATTGCATTTTATTGAATGTAGCTACCTATAGCCATGAGATTAAATAAAGTAGTATATGCAACTGCATATAATTAGGTATTAAAACACTCGTGTAATCTTATTTTGAAACTCGTCTGCGGCTCGTTTAAAAAAACTGCAATCATGGTTTAATACCCTCTATCATATGACATGCAGTTACATAAACTACTATTTTACGAGCCATCATAGGGTGTTACCTATATCCTATATCGTGCAATCTCGTTCCAATTTATCATAGAAGCACATCTTCAATCAGTCTTGCTAATTACGGATATCAACATTATAAGGCCTAGTTTCACCATACTCTGTTATTTATTTGACGCCTTGTTAATCCTTTTAACGGACTGTTAACTGAACCGAGTATCCCACCAACTGTTAATGGATGATTAATTCAGTTAACTTCATAGAACGTAGACTGATTTAACAGCTCTGTTAATTTTAAAGACCCATTAGCTAATGCCTGATTTAGCGTAAACAAACATGGTATGGTGAAATTAGGCCTAAACGTATCTAAATACATATTATACAACTGATATATGGCACTGATTGGCGGTCGGTTGTCGTACTATATTATTAGCTTGTATTATATCAATACAACATTTAATACAAGCTATTAATGATATATAGGTGAGGGTGAGATTGTAATCTTTATTATGGTAACATACCTGCGACTTAATATATACTTATAGCGGTGGTACCCAACCAGACGTCTACCTCATGAAGAATCGTATGGTCTAGAGACACAAGTCAAAAATATTTACCTAATTTATTCTTTATAAGACTGGTCAAGTGCGATTCAGGCACGTTATTTAAGGATTCTATATTGAAACACCTTTATTGTCGACAGCTTTTTAACTTCATTACACATCGGCGTTTGCAGCATTTGTTTTTTTTTTGTAATTGTGATGGAACTAGCTCGAGACTCACCTGATGTTAAGCGAACTAACCTCTGCCTGTAACAGATGCATTTCGTCACAAGTCATGCATTGCACTGCGCCCGTCACCTTGGGACATTGAGAAGTTATGTCTCATGTGCCTGTAATTTCACTGGCTCTCAAGGACTGCTGCCGGTACACACCGTTAGGTGCTTGGCGACAGATTTTCTACTTGAGGGTGGTCGCTAGCCAGGCGGGCATTCGCAAAATGACCCTCCACCACGCTGTGAAGCTCAAGCCCGCGGCGGGATTCGAACTATGGACCTGCTGCGCAGCAGTCTACAGCCAATGGCACTGAGCCATCACTGCTTCATTTGATATTTACATAGAGCATATTTTACATAATGTGGAGAAATTTGAGATCCCGAACTACGTTAGTTCTGAGATAGACTCCGTAACAAACTGGCCTAGAATTGACAACTTTGTCGGCGCATCATTTACTTATTATACTCAACAAGTTCTGGACGCGACGATGGTTGTTAATATAAGGGTTATATATATCACCTTCTCATGTATTCATGTATTGGTTTCTTAAATATAATTTTCAATGACTAATATTATATTCATTAAATTGATTTTTTTATGGGATAGGAGGGCAAACTGGCAGGCAGCTCATGCAAGTCGTCACTGTTCGGAAATACTTCACCTGGCGCCTGGTTCCATTATGTGGCATTGCGAGATAGAATTTATTCCTAGTCGTTTTTAAGCCAATGTTTTACAAAACATACCAAATGTTTAGGTTTGTAACTCATCCCGTTTATGAACTAGAGACCCGTGACATACGCACGGACAGACAGACAGTGGATTTTCATTAACAGGGCTCCGTTTAGCTCTTTGTGTTCAGAACCCTATACACACTATCGGCCTCGATACGTTGTTTCACTGTCGCAGTGGCAACATCGTCGTTACACTATTACGACAGATGGTAGGATTCGTTGTGACGAAAACTTCTATAGGTACCTCCATGTTGTACATTTTCCTACGGGAGACTTAGTAGCCACTAAATTAAAGGAAAAAACTTATGCTCGTAATATTTCGATAAGTTACTATACTTCGATCAAGATAAGAGGTTAGTCAAAATATTTTTATTTTGATATTATTTCGTGCGTGAATACACCCGGTAACGATTAAGAAATATGAGTTTAGTTCACGAAAGTTTAAAGAAAAGTAAGTAGGGGAAGGTGGGGTAATTGCGAACACCTAAGGGAGAACTGTAATAAAACAAAAAGAAATAAAGTTATAAAAGTCTTATATAGTCTTTAGTCATTATTGTACTCTCATAATCAACTTTGCTAAATATTTAGTATAAAATCAAATTTTGAGGAAAAAACAAAACACTTGGTGTCCGGAATTACCCGCAGCATGTGGGGTAATTGCGGATGGCGTATGGGGTAATCACGAACATAGCCTAATCGGCACAGAAATCAGATAAATCCTCTAGGCGTGCTTTCACCACTCTGGTACAATTTTCGTGGGCCCAGAGTTTACATTTATAGCATATTATCCAGCCTTCGATTATTGGAGGTTCATACTTTTCATTACAAATCAAACAATAATATACTTCTTCATTTTCCGTAGCTCTCTTAGTGGATTTATTTTAATTGCATAAAACCTGGTGATCTTCAAAACCTTTTAAATTCTTCACACCTTTCTTTCTTTTATTGGTACTATCAGTCTTATTTTCCTATTTTTCCCCTTTTTTCGTTCTGCTTTAATATTTTCAGTCTTAACGTTTTCTTTTTGGTCCACTTTCTTCTTCGTTTTCTTCTCTTTTTCTAAAGTATCTTTCATTGGCGTACTAGTTATTATAATTAAATGTTTCTTTCTGTAATTCTGTATATTCTTTGGTTGTGGCAGTTGTGGAATTATGGCATCTTTACAATATCTTTTTTGAGATAGTCGTGTATAGTGCTTTTTGGAACAGCGTGTACAGTGGCTGCTTTTCCTAGTGAAAGTGATTAATTTTTAACTTCTTGAACGGCTCTTTCAAGGTTTTCTTATTTAAATTTTTTCTCCGTCTTCCTTTTATAATCACGCGGCATCTGAAATATATTTGACGTTTTAAAAATTGTTAAACTGGACCTATAATAGTAAACGGGGTAATCACGGACGTCCGAGATTGCCCCACTCAATTCGTCCGCCAATACCCGATACACACAGAAACCTAAAACTATTGAATTTTTTAAGGTTAGAAACTTGCAATGCACGTGGTGATTATTTAAATAAGTTATAAATTTAGTCGTTACTTCACAACAAAAATATCAGATTACTATTTTTTGCATAGAGTATTATACACGTATACAATTTATATACAAAATTAGATGAAATTACAAGAAGAAAAAAGGATTAACTTACCTTGAACACCGAGCGCGGCTTCACCTCACCAGTTACTGTTTGGCACTAAGTTCGGGTCCGACTCACGATTGCGATACTCGAGATATCTACTATTTCTTTCTAACATGCGAATACTTTAGTGTTCGCCATTACCCGCCGTCCGTGATTCCCCCACCCTCCCCTACTACTATAACTTCTGAACTCATCATATATGTATATACTAACTACGTACGATCTGCAGTTTCATCGACTTTATCGTAAGATGGAATGTGCTGATGGTGGTGATAAATACGTATCACATGTATTAAACCGGACCTATATTATGTACATACCGATTTACATCCGAATTTCTTAAGCCATTTTAGCGCTAATAAATCCCAAACATACTCGTACATTACAAAGATTTTTATAATAATGACTAATTTTTTAACGAAACATTAAATGATTATTTTAGAAATACACGTAAAAAAAATATCTAGTAATAATTTCGTCTAATTTTCCTGTTAAGCTCACATGACATCATAAACGCCGCTTAGCTAAACCGGAAGAATATTCGACACGTCCACTTCTACACGAAGTATCCTCAGGAGGTGTTGACTCTTCGATCGCACGATTCCAACTTTCCAAATCGTGCGCTCAACGTAACGCCTAAATCTATTAATTATCTAAAGATTTTCGTATTTGTAATATTTAGTGTGATACTTATAATATACATTATAACTAGCGCCTTGCCCCGACTTAGCACGGGTAATTGTCACTATAAATTGAGATGTAAGCTATCCTATCCTTCAATTTGGATCAAATTGCACACGGTGTGCAAATCGAATTTAAAACCAGTTCAATAGTTTAGGAGTCCATCGCGGACAAACAACGTGACACGTAATTTTTATATATATACGGATAATAATTCTAGGTTAGCCTGAATAACATCTGCAACCACTTCATCACTTACCATCAGGTGAGATAATAGTCAAAAGCCTATCAGCAAACAAAACTAGGTACGTGTGTAGGTGTCGAATACGTCGAAAATCTTGAGATATTTTGTCTCGGTCCCCTTCAAGCTAGCTTATATTGTTATATAATTGTTTTAAGGCTTAAAGATCTTGACAGTCCCCAAATGAGCATCTCTTTTGCCGACCAGGATGAAAATCACTGCGCTCAGTGACGCTTGGAAAATTAAGTGACTCGCACATCTACGGTGAATACACAGCCTAAGGTTTACATCAGCGCACGCTGCAGCGTGACAGTTACGGTAACTTCTCCGGTAGAAATGCATGAAAATTTGAAGAAATAAACTATACTTTTCAAGTGTTTAGGGGTGGATTCATCTTAGGCACATCTGTTTCACCCTCAGAGATATACAGCCGTGACGTTGAAAGGTAAAGGTGAGCCAGTTTATGTGATTATAACGTTTACATTATTTGAATGCAATTTTTTCGTTCAAAATCAAAGTCAAACTCCTCGCATTATGGTTCTTTTATATTTTCTACGTTCTATAAGTTTGTTTTATAATAGAACTATATTTTGGATGTGTATTGAGTGCACCGCCCTTAGAAAAGAGAGCCGGTAATTCTAAGTTAAGCCTGTTAACACCTTCGACCACATCATCACTTACCATCAGGTGAGATTGTGGTCAAAGGCTAACCTATCAGCCGATTAAAAAAAATATGATTCTTATACTGAGTTTTTATTTATGATAATGTAATGGTACAATCACGAGACCCACCTGGTGATAAGTGGGAACCTCAGCCTATAACATTGCAGTTTGTCACAAGTGGCGAACTGCACTACACTGTACCTATCACCCTGAAACATAAAGTTGTTATGTCACATATCACCGGCGCCCATACCCTTCAAACCGGAACACAGTAATGTGAACATTACTGCTTGGCGATAGAAATGTATAGCGGCAGTATTTTCCTGGACGAACTCGCCCAAAGAGTTCTACTGCTACTAAATATATCATACAGGTCATTTTCGTTTCATAAAATGAAATATATCTACTGCCATTAATAATTCACCAACTCCCACAACACAAGAATAGTTTACGAAATAACTGTATATGCTAATACTTCAAGACTCTATATTTCATTTAAACATGACAGCGACGTCCCCAGGCTATTCCCAGGCATAATAAATGTGTTCTTAGTGACCCCAACAGCAGTAAGTACAATAACAGGTCGTACAAACAGACAAACTTGTAGACATAACTCGATTAGGGTGACAACTTGGGTGGCTACAGTGTAATTTTCCGAATTTATCGCGCCTACGTTGGTTAGACTCGTGTTGGAATATGGGTTGGGTCGGGGATACATAGGTTTTACATCTGTTCGTGAGGCGATAAATCTTATATTTGGATGTTATGTGAAGCATTTTGACCCAAAATCTAATGGTGTGTTAGGATTTCAATTAGTCTGTTTACAGAGAGTCAAATATACTTATAAAAGTAATATATATATATTTTAATATATTTTATCATTTAGTATCAGTATACAAAATATATATAATTTGTGTCGGTAAAAATAAAGAAATTGAAGCCCCTTAGAGATGTCAGTTTCATATTACTTCTTCGTTACGTGAGCTATTTCAATACTAAAGTAGATTGAAATAACAAATAGTGTAAACGTCGAATTTAATTGTTTTTTTAATATGATTGTGACGGAACAGGCCCACCTGATGGTAAGTGGACTAACCTCTGCCCTTAACAGATGCATTTCGTCATAAGCGATGAATTGCACTGCGCCCGTCACACTGAAACATACAGTTGTCGAGTCTTATGTGCCTGTATTTTAACTGTCTCTCAGGGACTGCTGCCGGCACACACGCTTAGGTGCTTGGCGTTAGATTTTTACTTGAGGGTGGTAGCTAGCCAGGCGAGCATTCGCAAAATGCCCCCCCCCCTCTAAAAGCTAAACGGCTGGCTTGAAAAATCTGAAAAAATTCAAGCTGATAGTGCGTTTCATGAACTTTAAAGAAAAAGTATAGCGGTTGAGATAACTTTATAAGTTTAGCAGTAATAGTCGATGAATTTGGGTGTTTGATAATTTTGTACCAAATATAAAATCTATAGAATAAATCCTTTAAAGTGACTAAGATGAAGTAGTTGGTTATTTATAACGGGTAAATACTGGCATTGAAAACTAAATCTAAAATAAAAATCTTAAAACAATAACTATGCCCTATGTCATACATAATAGACTAGCTTTCCACCCGCGCGTATTGCGGTTATCGCGCAAAACAATTTCCCGGGTCTCAAACTATTTCCCTGCCAAATTTCATCCAAAAAGGTCCAGTAGATTTTAAGTTTATTCGTTGCATACAAAAATACAAATCTTTCCTCTTTATGATATTAGTATAGATATAGATCTGATAGTACAAAGATTCGACTTCTATAGGTATAAAGTACTTTTTGGACCTCATCCTCGCCGTACACTAGATGTGTTTGCTGTCTGTACCTGTCGTACCAAGGTCATCGATCACTTCATTTCACACATCATCAATTTTCTGATTGTAGGCTGTTCAATCGTGTAAATTTTTTCATCGGCAAAGAGAATATTTCTGTGCCTTTCACTTGCGTATCGCAACGGTAGGCACTCTATTAAATTTTAAAGATTGATTTAGGGCATGTACTGCATATCGACGATAAGCACTGAGCTTCAGGTCTTGTTTTATAAAACGCGACATTTTCCTAGCGGGAATCTTCATTTCTCGCAATAAGATTATTGTTGATTTATCAAAATATTTTTACTTCCTAATAGGATTACGACCAATGCTGGCTTTAACAGCAATAAGTTTTAGTTCTAAGACACGCGGCTGCCCTGATCTTTTATGGTCTTCGACAGCGGAAGTATTGTTGTAGCTGTTGATATTACGTGTTAGGAATTATAAGGAAATACTACAATGTTTTAAGTATACTTGTAAGGTTAAAAGTATTTGTATTGACTTTGCCTAGTCACGTGCACCCTACCACAATCGAGTGCGGTAAGGGGGAGGCGTTCTGTTAATGCCAGTTACATTTTACAGTCAGTCTTGCTTCGGCAGTCGATTTGAACGGATGACAAATTGTGACGTAGTGAGTAAGTAGGAAGTGATGAAGTGTGTGTTTATATGTGATAGTGTTCTAAAATGAGGTAAGTACATAGTTAAGGTATATTTTTTTAACACATTGTTAAAAGATGTTTAAAAGAATGGCCCCGAGTTTCTTGCTCGTTCTTCTCGCATTGGCCCTATAAACTTTATGTGCTGAACGCGGCAGTAAATGTAGAATCATAATTGAAATATATCTGTGAGGATCAATTTTGGCGTATTCTTCCGTAATATAGTACCCTCTTTTATACGATATACGATTATGAACATACGGCTGATAACAAGTTTTTGAAGTGTCTGGAATATGACCGACGCGACTTCTCAATACCTACTTTGTACAATGCAAATACTGCTAACCTATTTTCTTTAACACCTCAATTTATATTGTTATTTGATAATGAACACGAAATAAAATATGAAATGGCGCGAAATCGAAAGAAAATTTTAAAGTTATAAAAGCGTTCCAAATTCTAAATAATTCTAAAGTTGAAAAGTTTTTATGTTACAATATTTATGGCCAGACTAGTTATGTCGTATCATAGCTCATTTTTAAGCTTACTTGCATATATCGGTGTATACTTTTTATTCTTCTTTCATATATATATCAACAATTTTAAAATAGAATAATTATATATATAACAGCAAATAAATTAAATAACATTCAAATTCTTACAATTTACTAACGGATTCTGAATCGCGCTATCGTTACGTTTTCATTCGAATATCTACCTATAGAATTCACAATAAAATTTTGTTTAATTTTCGAATTACAATTGAAATAATAACTTGGTGGCCATCGTATGTACTCTTATTATTATTCTTATTTATTCTTAGATTTAGCAGGAAGAAAGTGGAGAAGAATAAAGAACTACAGAATCGTTCTATATTATGATATCAGGCTTCTACGGAACCCTACATTGTGCGTGGCTCGACACGCAATTGACCGTTTAGTATTTAATAATTTCTTATGACAACTTGATCAAAACGTCGAGGATACATTGGTAAGTGATGATATGGTCGAAGATGTTGTTCAGGCTAACCCAGAACTACTGGCTCTCAAGGACACGTGCCGGAACACACCGCTAAATGCTTGGCGACAGATTTTCAACAATTGCCCTACCGCCATGCAAATCTGCTATTCAAATATGGAATTTAAGTAAAGAAAATATCTTAATTACCTAACTATTACTGAAAAAATATTGATATTTTCTTTTAGTTCGCAGTCCGTGTTAGAAGCACGTGTTTATTCTTAGTGGCATGACTGTTTCGATAACAAACCATCCGGAACATTGACGTGGGTGTATTAATGCCCACTTTATTATTTAAGCGCTTCCGACGAAATTTCCAGAAAACAACTTTCGGCATCAAAAGTTTTGGATGACTTTATCTTTATAAGTATATTTACACACCTCACACACTAACGGTCGTATTGCCTTGCTACAATACATTGCTGGCTTTGATATATCAATGATAAATTCATCAATAGTAATCAAGTAGGTATGTAATGTAGGTTACGCACAGAGATACTGCTGACAATATTGCGCACAACCCAAACATTGCTGTTTTTTATACCGTCATATATTATGTATGAGATGAGAACGGGTAATGTATGCTTGACAATCGTATAGCAAGGTTTCTGTAAGCTGATACTCCAGTTAAGCATTACACATGTTAAATTATTCATGTAGGTGCGTATCTCGCTTAGCGCATCATTTTTCCTTCAAACCTGCTTGGGAAGACGAATTTTACGCGAAACACGTAGACTGAGGCTCACATCGATAGAGGTTTCTTGAGATAGGTTTTATTTGTGAACTTTGATTATTAGCTCCATCGGAAACTGATGGAGCATTGGGCTCTTGACAATTATTTGCGATAGTTAACACACTTGCCAAGGAAGTTCTAACATTTTCAACTGGCTAGCACTTCCTTAAGGTTACTTCCTGGAGAGAATGATATACCATCCACATTCACTGTGTCTCGAAGTTCACGAATAGGAAATTGTTAGCTATCAACAACTACAGAAGACACTAGCTTTTGTTTAACTGAATTTTACATGTCTTCCTCATTGAAAGCAACAAAGAACTGCTGTTAGCCATTTTCCACCATAATCTTCCTAAGGTAAGTGATGGGGCGTGCAGTTCCAGCCTGCACCTTACGGTACTGATACACCATAAGTAAGTCTTTATTTTACTACTGATAGGCTAGCCTTTGACCACAATCTCACCAGATGGTGCGTGACGATATTAAATAGGTATCACCTATAGTGGGAACTGGCTTACTTATTAGCTTGAAGATGGTAGCTAGTCAGGCGGGTATTTGCAAAATTCCCTACCACCATGACTACAATCGAAACATGGAAGCGCTCAGTAGTAAACGCCGTGAGTGGTCACCAATCCAAGTTATGACCACAGCAAATTTAACTTGATCGGTTAAGAAACACTAGGCAGAGTCGGTGTGAGTGCTTCATGTCTCAAGTACGAGTCCAAACTATGAATTCGCCCCTAAGCCACCAGCGCGATAATGTATGAGTGTCGGTTACGCGCCGCTGACATGTTTTATTTAAATCGCGTCGAACCTTGATAGCCCGCACGCGCCACGCCGCCGTGCCTCGCCTCGCCTCGCCTTGCCTCATCGCACTGCGTCAGCGAAACTGTGTACCTACATCAGGGTAGGGGCACGCTCGCTAGATATGACGAGCTTCAGACGTTCCAAGCTTCTTAATGGTAAAACACTTCCATTTACAAAATTCTGCAAGTAAAATTGTCTTTGAGTTTGTGTCGTATATTTTTATTAGGCTGAGTAATGAATTGGGCAGCCTTGATCTAAATGGTAACCTTTAACTGAGACAACTGCTTAGTGCTTTAATTTCCCAGTTATGGTTAATCGTATAAGTTGCTCAAATTAAACAGGTTTGTCGTTTTCAAAACCAAAATAATGGGTAGGTATATCCATCCCGTTCCAAAAAACCGATCCCAATGGATATCATTATCCGCCATGATCTGGTAACACTCCCAAAAGTGATAACATCAGTTTTCCATGACACAACCGACCATTTCCACTCATACATATTTTAATGCCTTATCTTATCGCCAGTTGCCAAGCGAATAAGATCTTTATTGCCAACTGATAGAATTCAGTACGAATGTGGAACATTATAGGTGAAATTGAATCATGAGGATTGATCTCTGGAGCTTGACCGATGCGGTATCAAAGTGACTGATGGAGAGGTCCAGTAATAATATTAGTAGTTATTATTTTGAAAGTTTTCCAGTTTACCTTCCCTCAGTTCCGAACCTCAAAGGTCAAAGTAATGCGGTCTCGGGGCTTGCTATCCTTGTCACACATCGTACAGGTTCACTTAACTTCTGCTTACCTAATATATATCGATTTTTGAGTTATTTTAGTACAT
Source organism: Plagodis dolabraria (assembly GCA_963854805.1). NCBI lineage: Eukaryota > Metazoa > Arthropoda > Insecta > Lepidoptera > Geometridae > Plagodis > Plagodis dolabraria. Next base: position 34,600,955 of record OY978447.1, read on the forward strand.
AATAGCGAATTTCCAAGACTTCGTTTCCGTGGGATCTTGGGTGTAAATGCATGAAGTTCAAAACGACCAGTCAATAAAGATCTGCACTTACATGAGACTGTATGGCACAGAGAGCTCAAGTTTTTACCTGAAATATCACAACAGAAAATGCTTCGTGCTTTCTGTCTCTGTATTAAAGTTCATAAAAATCAGTTCGCTACTTATAAACACGCAGGTCGATACAGACAATTATTTTTATTAAAATATTCAGTAGATAATTTTGTGTACTTATCATAAATCGTAGAGCGATCTCTGAAATTACAGCACCCAAAGGAAACCTTTTCATACCGAACCCAATAGCTATTATTCTGCTGTATTTCTATCAGAGTATGTCACGGGTCTCAATGTCGTAAGTGAAATGAGTTACAAACCTGAAATTTCAATATTATGTGTAGAATATTAACACAAATGTGAACATTGAACATTTTTCACGTGGTCCTGTGATATATGATAAAGGAGCCGAATTTAATTTAGCCCTCTGGGTGGTTATAGTCTAGAATTGATTGTATAGAGTACAAAGTTATGTGTTTTGCAATAAAATTAAATGGTTAATATTTATACATATACTAAGGTGATTTTTGGGGTGCTGGGATAAAATGTCATCCCCATCTCCTCCTGTGGGTGTCGCAAGGTAAAATACTTACGCGCAGCAGTACCATGGTTCGAATCCTGCCGCGGGCTTGAGCTTCACCGCATGCTGTAAGGGCATTATGCGAATACCCGCGAGCTGGACCTACCATCTCCCTAGAGAAGCAATACACTCTGTAATTACTTAAATACACAATTAAGCTTTAGTCTGATACAAACCATCACAATACAAGCATTGTATTCATAAACTCATTGATAGATCTCAGACATCCATCCCCAAGTAATAGCTAAGTCCTCGGCAGCTAAACCCAGGGCTTTCAAACTGCCTTAACCCTCTACACACAGGATTTATTGTTATAGGTACGTAGCTGTTATCCGTACATGTCTAGTTTAATGGCTCGACAGGTTTGCGTAAAGCTTAATCGATGATGTCTATTGTGAAGATTAAACTAGGAAATTTGTTACTGAGTGGAACGACTACGAGCGTTATGCGCACAAGCTCCGCGCAGTGCCGCACCGTCTCGTCAAGTCGTCTAGGCTAGTCCATGACATAGCACCAGCTGTGTATAACCGGCTGTCAGATAACATTCGCAATGCCCCTTCAACGCACATCTTTAAATGTTGAATGAAAGATTGTATTGTAATAATTATTTTAATTGTCGTATGTTGACTGTACGCTTTACTATCTACTTTCTCTTAGGGGTAAGTAGGGGGTGCGCACGGTGGTGGTGCCCAGGTAAAACACAATATAAATGTTCACACGTTTATTAGGCTATAGACAACCTAACTACAAGCGGGGCGGGCGACGACTGACTTAACAAATAGTATGTAATCTGTGTCCCTACAGTAGCCCCCCCTTTAAAACGAAAAAAAAATTTTAAACGAATAAAATCTTATATCTATATAAAATCATTCCAACTGCAAGTACAAGTTAAAGTGGCTTAAAAAGTAACCAAGGCTATGTGCATCGCTACATGTTTACCCTGTCAGCACTTTAGCCGCGCCGGTGCAGTAAACTGATACCTGCTGGTATGCATTCCATAGTGGGATGCACTCGAACGTAATCATTATTTTATTAGCACGTGGCCGAAATACATTAATTAATTTTCAAACTATTTTCAGAAATTCTTTGAAAAATATTAAGCACAGTGTATACTGATATAGTATGACTACGTTGATACAGAACTAGACAATAATAAATTTTACTAACATTTAATATATTTGAAAATTCATATTATTTTTAATATCATGTACTTATAGTATAACCTTGATAATAATAATGTAACTAAGTAACTTCAAAATAAAAAAAAAATGTCATATAATTATTTGTTAAATACACTGGTATGCTATCTAAACTTAACACGTTTATGTAAAAACAATAAAATAAAATAAGTAGAATTCACACACATATTTATGAAAACAAAACAAAATTTTCTAAAAATCATTATTAAGTGGTAAATACAACCTTTTATGAAAAAAATAAAAGCTGTATAAGCTAAATTTTTGACATACATATACTTACATTAATGCATACCAGCGAAATTACAGCTTATTGACAAACAATTACGGTCTACGGAAAAATAACACTTTAAATACCAAATAATGCATAGGTACATATATTATATACTATAAGTAGCTAACTAATATACTTATAACCTAAAGCGAACAGGCATTTTGCTTATGCGGCCCGAACGGGTGGTCCGCGTTGCATTCTTGCTGTCGTCATTATCAACTACTGTGTCATCATGGCACTCCGGTACCGTCGGGTGCACAATAACTTCATTGTTTCTAATATTTGAGTAACTTACACTTCTAGATATATCCTCGTCATTTAGTATATGTGCAGGTTTTAACCGATCGATAGAAATGTTTGTCTATCTGTCTGTCAGTTGAATTTTAAAAACTTTAGGTGTTCTATTTAATACCTTGAAAGGTCCTGAGTACGAAGGATCTAATGATGTTTTACCGGCTATATTTCGAACAAAAACATAATTACATTTTTCCAAATCAGGATGTACGAATATGGCTTTTTGATGTCTGTTGGTGATAGACATCGGCTTCAGCTTACCTATGGTCTCCTTCAGCTTCACCATGAATTCCGTGTCACTTGACTGCTGAGACGTTTTAGAGCCACAAAACTCACCTGGAAGTCGGATGTTTTCACCGTATACCATCTCCGCTGCACTTAACCCGTTGTCGCTGCGTGGCATGGTGCGTAATCCTAAAATGACAGTTGGTAGCTGTTCAACCCATGTGCTTCCTGAACAATCTAGCCTTGCACGTAATGCCATCTTGAGTGATTTTTGCCAACGTTGTTTGCTGGTCAGTCGTTACTTTAATAGGACACCCAAAACGTACGATCCGTCCTTCATAAAAAGTTTTTGCTACTAAATTAGCCGAAATGTCCTTTAAAGGAAAAGCTTCAGGCCACTTAGTAGTTCGATCAATAACCGTTAAAAGATACCTATGCCCGTCCGGTGACGTCGTCAAAGGACCGACTAAGTCCATATGTATGTGTGAAAATCTATCAGCATTAGGATATTCACCAAATCGCGAAACTGTGTGTCGAATTACTTTAGTTTTTTGACAATGAATACAGGTTTTGGCCCATAGACCTACATCTTTCTTCATACTCGGCCAAAAAAATCGTTCTCTAACTATATGTCGCGATGACCTAATTCCTGGGTGACTTAAATTATGCAAAACATTAAAAACGGTTCTCCTAAACTTCTCAGGTACATATGGTCTAATTCTATCTAATGAAGTTTCGCAATATATCATATCGTCACAATCGGGTAAAAATACTTTTTTAAGTTTAATGTTCTCTGATGGTGACTGTACGTATTGCAATAACTCGTCATCACTTTGTTGAGCTTTGGCGATTTCCGAGTAATCTATACTGATGGGACACGTGATAGTTTCTATACGTGATAGGCCATCTGCAAAATTATTTTCGCTTCCGCTAACGAATCGTATATCTGTGGTAAACTCACTCACGAACATAAGTTGTCGAATACGCCTTGGCGTGTCTTTTTCACTTGGTCTCTTATGGAAGGCGTGTGTTAACGGTTTTTGATCCGTTAACACCGTAAATTCACGTCCTTCTAATAAATATCTAAAATGCTGTATAGCCTGATATATCGCCAATAATTCACGATCATATGTGCTGTATTTCCGTTCAGTTTCAGACATACGTTTTGAAAAATAACCTAACGGTTTCCAAGTCCCTTCAACTTTAGTCTGTAGAACCGCTCCTACGCAATCATTCGACGCATCCGTCATTAACGATAGAGGGGCGTTTTCACTCGGATAAGTTAACAACGCCGCCTCTTTTAAGTCCTCTTTACATTGCAAAAACGCTTCTTTCGACTGCTCGTCCCAGGGCACAGGTGACTTATCCTTCTTTTTGGAACCACACAAAAAATTGTTGAGTTTGGCTTGATGTTCAGCCGCCCTTGGCAAATGGGCCCTATAAAAATTTATCATACCTAGAAATTTTCGTAATTTATCAATAGTGTCTGGCATGGGATAGTTCACAATGGCCTTTACTTTCTCTTGTAGGGGTAAAATACCTTCGCTTGTGACTTCAAAGCCTAAAAATTTTATTTTTTTCTGACCAAAAATACATTTAGATGTGTTAATAGTAATACCAAAGTCATTAAATCTTTTTAAAACAGCTTCCAAGTGCTCTTTATGTTCAATATTTGACCTACTGGCTATGATTACGTCATCTATGAAACAAAAGACGAAGTCAGTACCTGGAGTAACTTGTCCTTCAGAGTTACGTACCTGCAAGTCCTGTAGCACTGAGTTGGTCATAAATCGTTGGAAGGTTTGTGCAGCATTCCTGAGTCCAAAACCTAGGCGGAGAAATTCCCATAGGCCTACTGGAGTTACGATTGCGGTCTTCTCCACGTCCTCGGGATTAATCGGGATATTATGATATGCTCTACAAATGTCAAGTCGTGTAAATATTGTTTTACCAGCTAATATATATGTAAAGTCCTGTACTCTAGATATCGGGTACCGATCCGGTTTAGTTATAGCATTAAGAGCTCTATAGTCACCACAAGGCCTTATTTATCCATCCTTTTTAGGGACAACATGTAAAGGGCTAGACCAAGGACATTTAGATGGGTGACAAATACCCATTTCTTGCATTAAACTAAATTCTTCCTTAACTTTTTTATACCGATCCGGTGGCAGCGGCCTAGCTCGTGCTGACACCGGTGGGCCGTTTGTTTCAATATAATGCACAACTGAATGACGAGGATTTTCTTTAAAATTAATAGGTTTGCTAATATCAGGATATCTCAACAACAAGTCCACATATGGGTGATTTATATCGATGGTTTTCAAAGAAGAGTCATTACAATCTACAATTGAACCCATAATACATAATTCCGTAACCTGATCTATTAATCTATGACCTGCTAAATCAACTAATAATTTATGATGTCTAATAAAATCAGCACCAATAATAGGTTGCTTTACGTCTGCAACAATAAATGTCCATCGGTACGGTCGTCTTAATTTTAAATTTAACACTAATGTCTTTGTACCATACGTTTTAATTTCCGAACCATTTGCTGCAAACAATCTATAGTCAGACAGTTTCAAATCACTTTTTTTCACTAATTTGCACTGATAAGGAATAACGCTTACCGCAGATCCTGTGTCAATCAAGTACCTATATCCTGTCTCCTGCTCCGTCACGCTGAGGCGGTTGTTACCCAAAACTGTACAGGTTCCCGCCGTCGACTGTACTTCTACTGGTTTTCCGATTGCTGCTGCTGCTGTCCACGCGGCTTCCAATTACATGGTGCTGTGCACTTGTGTGCCTTTGTCCTATATCTATAATGGTAGAAGCAGAGCCAATCTGGGCTATTTGGGTTACGTCTGCTAAATCTATTCCGAGAATTAGATCGACTCCTATAGCTCGTTCCATTTCTTCTATAAAACTGTGGTCTGCCACGCGATGTAGAGGCTTCCAGGTTGGCCAGCTTAGTATTAATCCTTGCTATCTCAGCCAATAAAATTGCAGTATCTGGGTTAGAATTTGATCCGCGAGTGACTTCCAATATCTGTGTAGGCCTCACATTTTCTAATACCTTATCAGCAATATCCGATAATTTGCTCAACTCCTTGGTGTCAGCAACCGCTAACACTGCACGCACTGACGCTGGTAAATGTCCCTGCCATAAAAGTCGCAAGGTTTCATCAGAAACTTTTCCTCTCGCTAAATCAGTCATTCTTGCTAGAAGTTGTGAAGGTCGTTGGTCGCCGAGCTCCATTTCGGAAATTAATTTTTGCAGTTTGCGTGCCTCTGACTCCTCAAAAATTGCCAAAAGTCTGTCCTTAAGTTGTTCAAACTTTTTTGTTTCCGGAGGCTTCATCAAAAAATCTGTCAATTGGGCGATGACATCTTTGCCCAGCTTCGTAATAAGTAAGTTATACTTAGCTTCATCTGCTAGTTTTTGTGGCGCGAGGATGGCCTCTGTTTGGAGAAACCAAAGGCGAGGTTGGTCTGTCCAGAAGTCCGGAATCCTCGACGCTACCGAAATTTGAGCCATATCCACATATTGATAAGAAGGTGAACTCGATGAGCCTTGTCCTTGCATGCTGTAGTCGTCAGATTTCATTTATCGTAAGATCACAAACATCTATGTTTTACTTCCCGCCGGAAGGAGCCGTCGTGCCAATGAATTAATTTAGCGTCCTGAGTCCGTCCACCACTATCACAATTCACAAAAAAAAATCTTAAAATCACTGCGAGTTCTTAATTCCCGGGGTCACCATTGTACGCTTTACTATCTACTTTCTCTTAGGGGTAAGTAGGGGGTGCGCACGGTGGTGGTGCCCAGGTAAAACACAATATAAATGATCACACGTTTATTAGGCTATAGACAACCTAACTACAAGCGGGGCGGGCGACGACTGACTTAACAAATAGTATGTAATCTGTGTCCCTACATTGACATATTTCAAATTATTGTTATGATTATATTTTGACAATTTTTATTTTCTAATTTTGACCTTTATAACTCGCATTTTTTATACTCTTCATAATAAACTAAATTGTAGTATGTTGACATATTTTTACCAATTTCATAATTGATTGTTATGATGATGTGGATTTAATTTTACCTGTTTCTATGAATTTGATTTTTATTTTTGACATTGTGATTTACATTTGTATTTTTATTTTTATTTTGACAAGTTATATGAGTTTCGCATTTATAAATGTGACCAGATAATGGTTAAATGTATTAATGATTTTTTTGTATACTTATTTAATATGCTTACCTACACCTAATATGTTTATGTAACGCAAATATTTCACTTGTAATCAATTATTACCAATAAATGAATATGAATATGGATTTGCCACAAGTTATTCAGTTATTTTTAAAGGTTTCGTATGAGAAACTGGGGCGCTGCGCTGTAGTAAACGTTCGTTTACTGTGCCTTTAAAAAACCGTATCCTTGAACTGTAATTATAGGCAGCTGATTAAAATTTTCACAGGATATATTTTAACATAGCGGATCTCACATATATTTATCTGAGTGGAGGGTTTCATAAAAAAAACATGGAAAAAAGAGTAATTTATTAGAGTTCCCCAAACAACAAAATCTACTTAAAACTGAAATATGCTATGTTTTATGTCTGTTTGTTAAATTTTTCCCCTTTTAAAATTTTAATCAAAAGTACCACTAATTTCAAGCGTCTACGATGGTTATTGAAGCTTCATTAATAACACAATGTTACATTAACTGCCACTTTTAGCAAAAAAGTAGAGCCACTGCCAAAAGAACGGATTAGAAACTGGGCACTGTTATTATTTAACGTCTTTAAACATAATTTAACAAAAAAAAAACAATTAAAATTAGTACTTTATTTACGATGTTTTGATTACTTATATTAAATAGGTGATAAGCATCGCGGAGGTACAACTGTCCTAATGCATTTTAGTCAATTAAATAACCACAAAATAAAGTAAATAAGTAAAGTACGCTTTCTTAACATTTCAAATGATTTAAATGTAAAGGAAAAATGACAAGATGGCTTTGGTGGTTATAGGAAAAATCGAAAACCATAAAAATTACGTCTGCCATGTGAAAATGTACATTTTTAACGTTTATCGAAACCGGCAAGAGATAGGTATGGGGTATTTTAACAAATGTTATCTAAAATAGAAAGAGCAGCCGAATGACACACGTCAAAAATCCAAAATGGAGGAATTGAAGATGGCCACCATACAAAGCACTCCGCCCCACTGAAGCTATAACTATCAAAATAAGTTTGATGCACTTTGATATAACTATCAAAGTGCATCAAACTTAATGCGATTAAAGATAAGTATTTATAAGCTATATATTATCAATCAACATTATATAATAAAACAGACGAATCACACTCGCCCTTAGCGCTAACTTGATGAAAATAATGATTACTGTGGTACATATTTAACAGCTTATAGGACTTCTCAATATCTTTTTCTTTAATGTCTTAAATGGAGACGAAGTAAATAAACTCTTAATGAGCAGCACAGCGAGCCGACGAGAGTGGGGTATTGGTACCATCTCCATATGATTGTATCGCTCTTATTACCCGTAAAGTAGCTAGTGCATTACCAACATACGCATTCCACAAGAGGGTTGTTGTCAGGCCGACATATAACCAAAGCGAAAAATTTTGAACAATACTGGATTATACCATAAAATTTGAGCAGAATGTTTGACCCAAAACCTAATATTAAACTAGAATTTCAATTAAATTATTCTTAAAGAGAGTATAAAAAAATTGTAGAGCTCTGTTAGTAAAAGATTATTTTTATATGTTTTCCCGTATAAAAATAGAGTAATGGGCGGCTGACAAAGTTGTCAGCTTCAGAACATTTTCGTTTTGGGGTCTATCTCAAAAGCTAAATTAATTTGGAATTTTTGTATATTTTTATCATATATATTCTTCGTAAACAAAATATACTGAAAACGTCGATTAATAATGTAGTTTAGAAGTTGTGAAAATAGTGTAAGGGCATTTTGGGAATGTCCGTCTAGCTATCACCCTCAAGTAACTTTGAAGCGCTCGTAGCGAAGTTTGTTTAGTCATTCTGAATCGATCAGCAAAGTTAAGCAACGTCCGCCTCGGTCATGAGTTGGATGGGTGACCGCTGGTGACATTACTACTGAGTGCTTCCGTGATTCGGAGGGCACGTTAAGCCGTCGGTCCCAGTTGTTGTTTTAGGATGGCAGTCGTTACAGCATGGTGGTAGGGCACTTTGCGAATGCCCGCCTGGCTAGCTACCACCCTCAAGTTGAAAATCTGTCGCCAAGCACCTAACAGTGTGTTCCGGCAGCCGTCCTTGAGAGCCAGTAATTCTAGGTTAGCCTGAACAACATCTTCGACCACATCATCACTTACCATCAGGTGAGATAGTGGTCAAAGGCTAACCTATCAGGCATAAAAAAAAAGTAGAAAATCTGTTGCCAATTATCTACCAAACTATGTGATTTATTTTATATCTGACAGTTTTGTAATACCCACAAAGACGGAGTTGCTGAAGAAGCGAAGGATCAAATGGCAAAGATAACGAAAACAAATTATGATGTTTGAGGAGTAAAATAAATGAAAAATATTAGGTTAACTACATAACCAGATTCCTACAGGGACACAACAGCTATCCAATTAGCTCAGTGTATGGCGTTGTATAACCATGTCGGAGCACTGACACCTAATATCAATAAATTGTGATTCATGCGATTATGTGATACGTTAGAGTAGTTGGGAACTATTTATAATTAAGTTGGATCTAACATTATGTGATACTGAATGAATACATTTAGCAGTTACTTTGCGTAAATTCATATTTAATAATAACAAATATCTTTAAAACATTTTAAGAAAACATTAAATTAATGTTTTAGGAATTATTTATATTTGTTTCTCGTGACCGTGCGCTTGAAGAGTCAAAAGCTCCTGAGGATGGTGCGTGTAGAAGCGAAACGCAAATACAAAATCAAATATTCTTCCGGTTCGCTACATAGTGTTTATAACGTTATGACACTTAATATTTTTAAGTGTTTTTCCAAAATATTAATTAAATTAAAGGAAAATTAAAGTATTTTGTTTATTTCAGACATTAAAAATCCATATTGTAGTAATACACGTTGAATTAGCATTAATTAAGTTTTACGATTATGAATTGCATGTAATGCCATAATATTATAATTTTTATTTATGTAAGTCATTAATGTTATCTTCATAAGAATAACTAAAAAAATAAAAAAATAAAATATTATAATGTGTTATTATTATTATTATTATGTGAGACCATTTATTGAAATACATTATGGTATTGAGCATAGTTAGAGACCGCGGAAATCGAGGTAAAGTAATGTCCGTAATGATTGCTGAAATAAAAAATAAGCATTAATATTTATGGTTCCGTGGTATAATCGAACTAAGAGAAAGACTGAAGATGGCCGCTACCAAGTTACCGAAATAGATCGTTTTCTCTTTTCGTACAATTTATTTACTATTTATATACCTTGTAAGGAATGTTTGCTGTTCCCTGCTTACCGACAGTTAAAGCTTCACCAGTCGTTTCAGCGAGGTCTTGTGTGGTCCACAAAGAAGCGAGTCCAAAACGAGCGCAAAAGACTTTTTTTTATCTTTAGTGCCAGGTCGACTGGCACTTGACCAGTTTAAAATATTTTTATCGTTTAGCTACAAAATTTGCTCTATAATCATATCAAATTAAGCTTTTGTGCGTACACTGATTTTATACCGTAGAGTAAAAAACAACGTTGGTATAACTACATTTAGTACGATGATACCTATTGTCTAACATTTATATTGGTATACTTATAAAAGTTAGTTAGTAAACTACATAATTATGATGAATTTTAATATTGTTAAGTTTGCAATGACGCCTGCTAGGCGAATTACATTGCAAAATTTCAAATTTACGAGAGAAAAAAATATAGACATGTGCGGGATTCGAATTCACACACCCCTTTAGCCGGGGTATGCTCTAACCAATTGAGCTAACATGACACAATGACTCATAACTGTAATTCTTGCTCTCTTTCTTCAACCATCGTATCGGGATGGAGCGACATCTATAGTTCAACTTCAAATCTATAGTCCGGACGTACGGACGGACATACGGTCAACATAAGCTTAATAATAGGGTCTGGCGTGGAATAAAGCGTGGATCTACCCTACATTACTTTAGGATGATCCTTTGGATAAATTAACTGTTTGTTGATACTATAATTTGAACACATAATTATTAGCACTTGACATAAAATGATTCAGTACAAATATAATATTTTAGACATATATCGCTAGTCATTCGAGGTAGTGATAGCCAAGTTGTAAATGCTATGGACTGCCGTGATGCAGGTCCGTGATTCGATCTCCACTCGCCGGCGCGGTACTTCGCCGCATGGTGAAAGGATATTTTTCGAATGCTCGCCTAGCTACCTACCACTCTCAAGTAGAAAATCTGTCACCAAACACCTAACAGTGTGTGGCAGCAGCAGTCCTTGAGAGCCAGTAAAATTACAGTTTTTGAAGCGCTCGTTTCGAAGTTAGCCATTCTGAACCTATTAGCTAAGTTAAGCAACGTTCGCCTCGGTCATGAGTTGGATGGTGACCGCTGGTGACATTACTACGCTTCCGTTCTTTGGAGGGCACGTTAAGCCGTCGGTCCCGGTTGTTGTCTTAGGATGGCAGTCGTTATAGCATGGTGGTAGGGCATTTTGTGAACCCTCAAGTAAAAAATCTATCGCCAAGCACCTAACGGTGTGTTCCGGCAGCTGTCCTTGATAGCCTAGTTAAGTAATTCTAAGTTAGTCTGAACAACATCTTCGACCACATCATCACTTACCATCAGATGAGATAGTGGTCAAAGGCTAACCTATCAAGCATAAAAAAACAATGTTTTAACCGTAATTTGTTATTTATTTTATATATACACCGAAACACAGCGTCCCAATCAACGTCAAATTACTTTATACTGCCCACGTGTTTTTTCTGTCGTTCGTATGGTACATGGAATTATTAAAAATATGGCACAAGGCACTTATTGCATTTTCCAATAATTAATTGAAGCGGTTGTTTTTGTATTTTCTCATTACGAATGTTTCCGGGAAGGTTGATTTGTTTCTCTGTTTTTTTTAAACGATGTACATTTCATGGATAAAATGGAAGTATTTATTACACGAATAACTTGTCTTTTATCTGTTTGTAGATAATTAATTTAAAATATAAACACACGCGTACACGTATAAAATTAGAAAATAATATAAAACTAAAATTTTAAAATATATGAACATGTAAATGATATAGTAAATAATCATACGATTTAGATTTTTACTTATTATTCGAAATTGCAGGGGGTAAAAATATGGGCCGATTTTTTTAGTTCTATGTAATAGGCGGCGAGCATACCGGCCACATATCCAGACTCCGGATTCAAATAAGTTGCCTATTTCGTAAAATGATAAATATGAACCGATTTGAAGAATAAGGGAGCCATAATTATAAAAAACTCCTTTTTTGCATTAAGTTTTTCCAACACACGGGCAACAGTCTGGTTAGGTATATCTGATATTAGACCTTTTTTTTTTATTTATTTCTTATTACAAGGCATAATAACAGTTCCTTAACTAATTTTCTGCCAAACTGTTGAACAGTTTGTCGGCAGATGTTACTCTCATTTACTTTACACCTTATCATGTTGATAACAGCCAACTTATTGATAACAGCTTATAAACTAGTGCTATTATTGTAAGTGACTATGCTTATTTTTAATTATGTATAATCACATAGTTTCTCAGCAACTATTCTAAATGATCAATTGTTGACAGCAATTATCTACGTGACTACATAAAATATACTAATTCTAATTATGTTCGTTGGTACTTAAATTTAACCTATATTTATATTTTCTGCATTCAATTGTTTCAAATACAGTTCCCTAAGTGACTTCTTATACATATACTTAGTTTCGAAATCCTTCTCTGCAAACTTATGAGTCCGGATTAAATTTTACAAACATTGCTAGTTTAAGCATTGCTAGTGCACTGGGTTAGAATGTCCCCATCTCGTCCCATGAGTGTCCTAAGAGGAGACTGAGAGTAAAATACCGGAAACGGGCAGCAGTGCCTTCTGAAAAACTACTATATTTCCCACGCCTGCCAAGCTTAGCGGTGGATTATGGAAATCCCACCCTCTAAGTGAAAGGGGATGTGTTGCCAATCCAGCTGGATTGTGATCTAGATATTACAAGAATGTACAGAGATGGTAAAAGAAGAATTTCATAATTAAAAATATGAATCACCCAGCACCTATCGATGTGTTCCGGCAGCTGTCTTTGAGAGCTATTCCCACTTTATTGTGAGCCACTTAACAACCCTCGACCACATCCACACCAACAAGTGACATAGTATAGAATTTGCTGAAAAAAAATATAATCTTTCTGTTTTGTCTATATCATATCAGCATACTTATCTCAACTAACGTCACTCACTTTCAGTGCTAGTATAATGAGAATGATTGCGATGTCTGCTCCTCAATTCCTGAATGTCTAATACATTATGTGATTCATTAACCATGAAAGCTGAGCCCGTTTCCATCACATCAGGTATTTATTGCGTGTCGGGAACAAACAAGGGCGGCGGCGGTAGGTATTAATCAACCACGATCGCGGATTGAACTGATTTTAAATGCATAAACCCACAGCCGTGTCAGAACTGGATATTGTCACACCGCAGCCGGAATTTGGATTGTATCGAATTATAAAAGTACTAACAAGTAAAATATTGTTTTCAATTTCATGAATTATTTGAATGCAATGAAATGTTAATGTCAGTAGAGTCATCGGGTATCTTTAAATCAAAAACCTTATAGCGTATACGCATACTGCCAATAGTTTCAGTTATCATAAAAACGGGAAGACACAAATCTAATATTTGCATGATGGTAAGGTATTTGCGAATGCCTAGCTAGCTATCGTCTCCATGTAGTAAATCTGTCACCAAGCACTTAGTTAGGTATGTGTTCACAAGGAAGCTGCTTGAACATACAGTTGTGTGTTCTCACGTTCACAGATGTTCTCGTAACGAGCGAGTTATTCTACGTTAAGCCTGTTTGCATCATCGATCATATCGTCACTAACCATTCGGTGAGCTAACCTCTCTGGAGACAAAATAGGGCCAACCAAAGGCGCGGCCTACTAGTTCCGCGCGCACTATACCTACCCTAAGCCCTACTAGTTAAGTATAAACAACTACAAAGTATATATATACGATACCGAAAATACTTGTCCGCTGAGCCATTGTATATTTTTATTGTAAAAAGTCGATGAAATACCGATTCACTCCCACCCTCAAACAGAAAATATGTCGCCAATCATTTAACAGTGTATTTAGGTTTTCTTTTTTCATTTATTCATACAGAATCTACAGCTCTTTTTATAGATATATACAACTTATATACATATCTTACAGCCAATAACAGATTCAAATCATTACGCATTATAATAATAGAAAAATAATAATGTAAACCAAACATAGCAATATAATATATAACATGCTAAAACAGATACAATGATTAAACAATAAAATAAAATATGTATCAATTGTTGTGAAACAGTAAGTGTGTGTGTGTTTGTGTATGAGTATGAGGGTGTGTATGTGTGTGTGTAGCAGTTTTGGTGAAGCATTTTAAGAACTTCACGTTTAAATGCTTCCTTGCCATCATTGTGACGAAATGAATCTGTTATATGCAGAAGTTTCCGCTTAGCATCAGGTGGGCCTTGTGCTTGTTCCTTCACAATCCACCACAGAAAAACTGATTTAACTTTGGTTATGATTTAATTATGAAGGCTAGAAGAAGTATGACTAACTTAGAGCTCTGTTTCTGTATAACTGTTTTACTAAGGCTTATTCTAACCATCAATGTCACAAAATATCAATGTGTCAAGCATTTCAGATTTCCAAGTTTGTATTCCAAGTAAGATAACTGAATAAGTATATAGTTCAAATGGAAAACATCTCCAATGTGTACACATCGGTGTGACGAGAGACATCGCAGAGTGAGTTCCGTCAGTGCATGAAGATGGATTACCTCATAACGTCCGCCGACGTCAGCTCCAAACTTTACCTACTGCGCTGAGGTCATCGTATGAGGCGGCCTCTGGACTTTAATCATTAGACACATGTTTAAACTAAACTCTTTTGCAAAAAAAACGGGCACTTTAGATTTTTTTCTCTACTTCAATGAAGAAGAACAAGAAATAGGTTTTGTTAATTTGACGATGTATTGGCATGTTTTTTGAAGCATCCTGGCTTGATTCTTTACGTTCCAAATTTAAAATTTGAAATTATTAAAAGAAAAATAATGATTATTGTGGATTAGTCTAAAATTGCTTTACTAATGGCGCGAATTGCTGAAACGATTTTTAACTGATTACAATATTTTAAAACCTTTGGGATATTTTCTGCAAATAAAACAATTTAATCTTTCTTTTTACATTAAATACCACTTTTTGATATATATGAGTGATAAAGCGATAAGGGCCGGTAAAATTATAGCCCTACTTGAAGAAGGTTGTTCGCAAACTTACGTGTCTCAGCGGCTAAATGTGAGTCGTTCAACTGTCCAGAGGACTTGGCAACGGTATCAAGAGACTGTTAAGGTCAAAAGAAGACCCGAAGATTCCATTTTTATGGACGATAATGCTCGCCCGCACAGTTCTGGCGACGTGGAAGCGTACATGCAAGAAGTTGGGATCCGTCGTTTAGATTGGCCAGCTCGAAGTCCTGACCTCAATCCAATTGAGCATGTGTGGGATGTTCTAAAGAGACGGGTAAGATCAGTGCAACGTGCTCCACAAAACATCTAAGAGAGTTTTGTGGAGCTAAAAACAGTCATTGCAGAAGAGTGGGAACGTATTCCTCAAAACGTTATTAAAAACATCGTGGAAAGCATGCCCAGAAGGATTCAAGCTGTGATTTTAGCAAGAGGAGGTCACACTCGTTATTAGGTTTTTACATTTGTAACTTTATTTAATTAAAAAATGTAAAAAAAACTTGTCTTTATTGCCGACCACTTCTTATTGTTTGGGCGTGTACATCGATTTTAAAGAATCCATCGTTTTTTTTTCTTTTAATTGCTCGAATTCACTTCACGCGCATTAATTTACACGATTATAAGTATACAAACTACGTCAAAGAAATAAATTTAAATTAATTAACTAAAGTCGACCTTAGAACGTAAATTTCCTTACGTGCCCGTTTTTTTGCAAAAGAGTTTATATGGGCATAGATGAATTAGTGACAGTGGCGGGGCGAAGGTGGCTGGGCATGTTTTAATTATTGCTAAGTTATAGTTTGAACGTTCTCGAGAGTATTTAAATATTTTTGTATAGCTGATGAATGAAAGGCTAACCTTTGACCACTATCTCATCTAATAGTTAGTGATGATGTGGTCGAAGATGTTGTTCATACTAGCATAGAATTACTGGCTCTCAAGGACAACTGGCGGAGTACACCGTTAGGTGCTTTGCGACAGATTTTCTGCTTGAGGATGATAGCTAGCCGGGCGGGCTGTCGCAAAATGCCCTACCTAAATGCTGTAATGACAGCTCTCGTAAGACAATAACTGGGACCGACTGCTTAACGTGCCCTCTGAAGTACGTCCACGCTTATTAGTAATGTCACTAGCGGTCACCAATCCAACTCCTGACCGCGGCAGACGTTGCTTAACTTAGCTGATCGTTTAATAACGGCTTACTAAACTTCGCTACGAGCGCATTAAATGTTTAAAATTACCAACTGTACTCACGCGTATTGGTCGAGATTGTCGACCTAGGGGTTCGGGCATATCCGATGCCCTTCATCAGGTAAGTTCACGCGTCGATAATTGCGGCGACGAATCCGTGCAAATCTCAGAAATTAATTGCTAAATTAAATATTAAATTAATGAACTGTTTATTGCAATTGTTTTTCTTGGAATAAATAAAGCTTTATTAGTACATATTCATGTTCAGGGGTAAAGCTATCAAATGATATGGAATTTATATTACAGGAGATAAAAACCTGCATTTATACAGACACTTATACATGTGTACAGCTGATAGCTCACTCTATATGCAATTTTAATCGTTTTAATTAATCCGCATTAAACTATTGTCTCATCTTGAAGTAAATGTATAACAAAATAATGTATGTAAATACCCGTGGGGTGCCGGGCTGCCCGTGGGGTGCCAGGCTAGAATGTCACCTCCCCATTGTTACCTGTGGGTGCTTAAGACGCCTAAAGGTAGCGGAATGTGGGCAGCAGCGCCTTCTGAGGAACTAATATTTGAAGCTGCGATCCCCAAGACGCCTGTCAAGCGTGGGGATTATGGCAAATCCCCCCTTGATTGGGGAGGCAGTTTTCAGCAGTGGACAATCGGGCTTATACAGTACAGATGTATAATGTTCCCTATATAGGCAAATTCAATGCCGTCACGTAATGATACCATTAAGTTTATCAACAAAATTGCAGACAAAATGCGCAATTGTATGTAATGTACTTCTGGCTACATACAAAGTTAACTAGGTCTAGGAGCCACGTATTGAGTAACGTAATGGCCGCAATAAGCTAAATGAATGTTTGACGCCGGGTCAAAGGGACGGGGTCACTTCATCCAAGTCTACGTGTCTTGTAATTTGTACATACAAGCTCTGCCAGCTTGTAATTGCACTAGGATAGGAGGACAGCATGAAGAAAAGAACCGTTCACTTTGTAAACGATGTCTAAGCGGTTGAGTTATTGGCGAGGACTTGACAACATTTATCTGCTTACAACTTTCCCCTATCTGCTGAAATATTACAAAATTACAAATTTAATTTTATTATTTCGTTCAGCATGCGTTATTGTAAAAATAATAATATTAAAACTGCTAAATATATTTTTACTAGCGGCCCGCCCCGGCTTCGCACGGGTAATTGCGACTATAAATTGAGATGTAAGCTATCCTATCTTTTAATTTGGATCAAATTACACACGGCATGCAAATCAAATTTAAAATCGGTTCAGTAGTTTAAGAGTCCATGGAGGACAAACAACTATATTACCTAATAGTACTATCAACTTCAACCCTTGTTGAAATAATGTAACCAATATTTTTTTACCGCTGATCCAATCATTGACCACTATCTCACTAGATGGTAGCTGATGATGCGGTCGATGGTGTTATTCAGGCTTACCTAGAATTACTGGTTCTCAAGGACAGCTGTCCTCAAGAACAGTGTGCTAAGCACACTGTTAGATGGTTGGCGACAGATTTTCTACTTGAAGGTAGTAGCTAGCGGGCGAGCACTTGTTAACCGTTGCCGTCCGACCTTGCCACACTACTGTCCTAAGACAAAACCGGGACCAACGACAGTTTAACTTATTCTCCGAAGCATGAAAGTACTGAGTAATACCTAATACCACTAGCGGTCACTCATTCAAGCCATGACCGCAGTAGAAATGATCGGTCAAGGACGAAGCAAGCTACGCTACGAACGCTACAAAATCATCAACAAATAGTATACATTTAAAAATGTGTGACTATCTCACTCAGTAAGTTCCATAATGGCTAGACGGATTTATAGAATAGAATAAAATAATTGCGGATTTAAAATTTTGCGAACTAAGTAAAATTTAGTAAAATCAGATTTAGAAATGTCAAATGAACATTCCTTATTCTGTTGGGGCCATAGTAAAGTTAATTAGCTCTAAAATTATTAAAGTTACTAAACTTAGTAAAATGTGCATTTTGCTATTATAATAAATGTGTGTTTTGCTATTCTGTTGTACCATAATTTTGTCAGATTAGGTGGAACCATAGACCATTTAACCTAAAACTAATCACCATCGAAATTGGTGTTGACTAAAGCTGTAATGTTCTGCAATTATTTTATTTTGGCTGTTTTATCTTATTTATGGCTTTCTGAGTTGTATGAAGTATGCGGCTATGTGATTGCTTCTCTCAACAACTCAATCTTCGAGATTATTCTTATATTTGAGCATAACTAGAGATATAGCTTTGTACCTAGGCAGGTAACAACAAACTTGTATTTACAAAATCATGTTATGCCTGTATTACTCGGAGGGATGGCATGTGTGTTTAAATAGGGGATCTTCTATCAGGCACAGTGCCAGACTTCAGTATGCCCTGACCCTGGATGTGGGTTTATTCTATACCTAGGACCAATTTTTTTTACTGCGTATTTTATTAAACAAAGCCCTATAGATAAGAAACACGTACCACAGATAAAAAAGTCTTGTAAAACAACTTGAATAGTGTGCCATTGCACTGCACATTTTACTAAGTTTAGTAACTTTAATAATTTTAGAGCTAATTAACTATACTATGGCGCCAACAGAATAAGGAATGTTCATTTGACATTTCTAAATCTAATTTTACTTAATTTTAGTTAGTTTGGTGTCAAGAGAATTGCGACCAATGTCTAATTTGCAAATAAAAGTAACTTGTAATATTTTATTTTTGCCCTCAAAGGGCGACACTAGGTCACAGACTAATGACTTAGAAAAACCCTCCGCTCCTCGAACTAATCTAACCGATAGATGTTGGTGAATTCCAGTTACCTAGATGTGATTGTTACTAACTTTATTATAGATTTGAGTTCACTTCGCCGCTAACTGCACTGGAATCACTCGGTTAATGGAGTTATTCGACGAGATAATGAACGAACGTGGCTTACAGAATGGAATTGTTGATTGTTGAATATACCTACCTAACGTTGTATTTGGTGGACCGCTCACGACATTTTGAGGTCTTAGAGTAATTATTTATAACTATAACCATACTATGTAATGGTTGGTATGTCTCTATTCACAAATACTATGAACTGTATACAACACATTTAACATTAATTACCTAGCCAATCTAATTCAAGAACTAGATAAAAATTTTAGACTTAATCATAGACGGCTGTCATGAAAATGTCATATTAGTACTTTAGTAAAAAAATTAGATCAATTTTCCTACGCACTTGGTAAGTTAAGAAATGTTGCAAATGTCGAAACACTCTTAGCAGCATATCATGGATATGTAGCATCTACTCTAAGATATGGCATAATGTTCTGGGGAAATACTACTGACAAGCAGAGCGTTTTCGTAGCTCAAAAGAAATGTATAAGGCCTATGTTTGGCATAATGACAGACGATTCGTGTTAACCTTACTTTCGTAAGTATACAATTCTAACAGTTCCGTCGCTGTACATAAGTGAGGTCGCTAATTTTGTAAAATGTAACCCTCATTACTTTAAAGTTAAACCAACTGGAAGCAGACGTCAAGGTGACTTAGAGACAACACATAAATGTAGAAGCCTTCATAAGAGAATAAGTGTAAACTGTATGACAATTTCAATCTATAACAAAATTCCATAAACTATTAGGTCTCGATAATAAATAATAATAATAATAATACGATAATAAACGGTCTAAAACTGCCTCAATTGCCTCTTTACTGAAAGAGCATACTATGGTTTAAGAGATTTTTTGAATGAAAATAGAGTGCAATGATAATTTAAATATTAGGTATATAATGGACTTTATTTTCAATAATCTTATCAATTCTTTTGTGAGCTATTGACATGATTAATTAATATTTTTATATTGTATAATTTTCGTAATTCATGACCTAATTATTCAATTTTTATACATTAATACGCGTCGTCGAGTTTCGAGTCCGCAAAATTCGACTCGCCGCCGCCCGCTGTCGTCACCACACCGCCGACCGATGCCCCGCGCCCCGCACCCCGCGCACCCACGATAACGTCACGTGTCTCTGCGTCGACGCCGGAAAGCGCTTACGCCGCTATCGTTGTCAGACCTACCCCGGATCTAACTGAGGGAAGGAGAGAAAAATTGGGTCACTGCGGCCCAGTTTGTAATGCTATGCCTTTGCGCACGCTACAGCAAATGTGATAATGATGGATTCACAAAAGTAGAGAGGAAAAAGAAGAAACAGAACACCTCTCAGAATAAGAGCGGTACTGCACCTACCGGCGAACCGGCGATAACCATTTGCTGCGCTCAGAGTTGCCGTCAACGCAGCTCTACTTTTCTCGCTTGCACTACACCACGCAAGTTGAAGATCTGGTGGAGTACATCGCGCTCAAGACTAACATGAATCTGAGGGTTCAGCGATTGGAGTCTCGTCACAACGTGACCTTCAAATCATTTGTGGTTATATTGCCGACTCGCGTACTTCCAACATTCATGGAAGCTGAATTTTGGCCGAAGGGTGTCAAGTTCCGGCGTTTCCTCGGTCGGATACCTGACGCCTCGCGCATCGCGTCAGCAGATAAAAAGTGATTAATAACATGTCATTATATAAACTATTATAAATGTTAGGTTAAGGTATATATTTTATGGGCCTGTGTTATTTATAATGCTAAGTTGCCTGTAATAAATGGTTTATTATATAATTATTATTATTAATTTAATGATAATTTTCATTTAGTGTCATAATTTAGTCAATTTTGTAGTGAAATTTTCATATGCTGATATTGTTTACCTATGTTTTATGAAATAAATGAATATGAACACTACAGCTACTACAACACAAGCATTAAGGCAACCTAAAGGCCATTACAGGCTTACAGGGTATGTAAATGCTCGAACCCACTACCAGGGAGCGTATGCTGGCAGCATTGCGCCGTTGGATTGAAATGCTTATTCGTTGAACCAAGTAAGTGCCAGCATTTTAATTACGTTTTTTATATGATTTGTTACTAGTGTAAATTCACCTTTTATCAAACAGTTTTGGGGCATGCACAAAATTCACGAAACATATAAGTACATAATCTTACAAAAAAATTGCATTGCAATTATTTCTGTTGTATGTATGTCAGTTTGCACGATAAGCATATATTATGTAGATCCGCGCTATTTCATTACGCGAATACGTCAACAAATAGTTAATTATCGAATGCCCGTTTGGCTAGTTACCACCTTCAAGTATAGAATCTGTCGCCAAGCGCGTAACGGTGTGTTGTGTGAGAGTCACTAATTCTAGGTTAAGTAAGTGTTGTTACCTCCGAGCACACCATCACTTACCATCAAGTGAGGTCAAAAGTATATCAGTAAGTTACAAAAAAAATAAATATATTGTCGTTTTTCTTCCTTTCTTTAAATATAACGTCATAAAAAAACACTTCTAAATATTGGTACAACCGATATCTCGTGCTGAGCAAAAGTTACAGACACTTACAATTTTACTTAAAACACTTACAATTCAAAACTAATATAATGGAAGCACAACATTCGACTCAGTCGAGCATGTTCCCACAGCCGAGTAGTTGAAGTATCCGATGCGAAATCAGCGGACACGGATTCGATTGCCGCTCGGGATACAATAATGCACTCTTATAATATGTAGGTATAATAAAAATGAGGAAACAACACGCGTAATTAGTAGCATATCAATACAAATGCGTATTGCGTTAAAAGTCGACTGGTTAATACAATCAATCCGGCGTCAAACCATACACAACATTTTGCCCTTGTTGCTTTTTTGGAGAAAAAAGTTTTTTTAGCGAATACACATTTAATTGAGATAATCTGGATCATTTCAAAAGGCTAACTGACGTTTACTGTGTCCTGGTATAAATTCAGTCAGATGCAAATACTACAGTACAATGCCATTTCATGTCAGTGGCAAGTTGTAGAGAAGGCAATGCATGTGAGAGCGGCTAAAGGCCAGCTCGGTGCCGGAACGTGCGCCGGACGGATCTGAAAGCTGATTAAATTCGGAGTCGCACTCCAATCAATCTGTTCTGTTGTGTATATTTGTAATCCAGTACTTTGTAGCAAAACCTAGCACTGTACCGCATTTTCCATTCCTGTAACGACACGAACATTTTATGCCCTCGGGCGAATCAAAGTCAAAGTCACAATCATTCAATACATTTTGGCGTCTATGACACTTATGAAGGTCAATAACAAAACTTTACTATAAAAATATTCTACTGCCGCGACCAACAAAAACCACTTCGTTAAGAACCAACACGAAACTCAGAACCTATTTTTTCATTTCTTTACCCTTATAAAATGTTTAATATACGTCTACTAAAAACGATTCCATAGGCGTAAGTGAGAAATAAAAGTGTAAGCGTTATTTTTTAAATGATTTAATCATGATTTGATTTGCGATGATATTTTCCTTAATACGAAAACACGAATCAAAGCATACTAGTTTATGCATACATTTATACATACCATCAATATTTATGGCTAATAGTATACTGTATAAGTCAGGCTGCAAAAATAATATTTCCAGAATATTGAGAATCTTAAGTGAACGCGGCGTGGGATTCTCCTCATAAATGTATTCCCCTATTTTCTTCCCAGATAATATATCTGGAACAATATTGTATAAAATCTATTCACGCTTCTATCATTTACTGTTTATCATTATTACTAAAGGAAATATAACGCTGAAACACACTAAAAATTACCCATTATACTGCGGAATCACCAGACAATTTAAAAAGTATTTTACATATAAAGTAATAAAGTCAAGCTCAAACTCAATTATTTGATTTTAGCCTCTACGAAGCACTTAAGAAAGTAAACTACAAATATACACTATTCAAATATTGTACTACCGCATTCAGCAGAAAAAATCTAGATAAACTTTTTCTTAGTTATAATACCAAAAATAATAGAATTTGCTCGGCTTTGGAGAATACGCAACGTCGATTTCATGAATTTTCTTTTTTCCACTCATGATTTTTGTTTTTAATTCCTCACAATCCCCTCTAAACTTAAAAAAATGATTAGGGACGAGGACTCCTAAAACCAATGATGATATTTAGACACCGTAGCTTATGAGTTAATACTGCAACAGCGCCTTAAATTGTCGGCGCCACGACTAAGCTAATAACTGAGTATTACAACAGTACATCCTCACCATAACTACAAATGGACTTGACTGTAAAACCTAGGACATCATTCCAATACATTATAGTTTCAAATATTTATTGGGGCTGTATCTTCATGTGCTTTCAAACGTAGTTTTGTCATATTTTAAATACCAAGTGTGAGCTCAGTAAAATTTAACATGCATATCTTAGAGTCTAACGTATATGCTTTTGGTTTGTTAGATTTCGAAAATGTGTATGGGAAAAATAAATATTCCCATAAATAATAATTTATTTTCAATGGGAATTGTTAGTTTCACATTAAGAGATTAAATAAAAAATATAAAAAAGCGGCAAACTAGAAGCATATATATAAAGCTCTAGAACATGCATGCACAATATAAACGGGTTTGAACACTCGCTGTTTAAAATATGACTAAACTACGTTTCCACGGAAACTATCCTCAAGAATGGTCACCACAACTTTATAAGTTACACGCCGTTGAACGTCTCTATTGGCAATTATCGTGGACATTTCCCAGTAGTGTGTCCATGTAAGCGAATACAGTGAACTATTACAGCTCCACTTCACGTCCAGAAAGCTTAGCTTGTATTACGTCGCTAGCCTTACATACGTCGGGGACCTTTGGATCGCGTCTGCGTCACTCACATTTGGATGCAGTTTCCTGTTGTACGCCACTGGCAACGCTATACGTCTATAAAGCGAAAACCATGTGCAAATTTACTGATTCGTTATAAGATATGACATCAACATTATATATCCAATACAGTGGATCAGCAAATTGGACTTAAGACGTTCGAAATGATCAGTAATTTATATAGACAAGGATTTTTATATAACATGCAAAATGTTTAAATTAATAACTTTTTCAGGGATCTGTAATAGAAAATAGACCCTATAAATAAGCCTGGGTTGCCCATAAACAAAACAAATATAAGTATAGGAAATTGCCAAACAAAAATAATATTACAAAAAAGTTAAAAAGAAAGGGTTCCTCATACAAGAAACGTGTATTTTCGCTCTACCGAAAAACAGTAACACACATAAGCGTCATACCTGCTCAGACTATAGTCAAATATCCAAAGTACAACCATAAATATTAAAAACTCCACTGCCATGTACAGAATTGGACCTGTTATAGTTTTATTATAAGTATAGATAATAGATTATTTACTGCCTCTCAAGGACTGTTACCAAAACACACCGTTAGGTGCTTGGCGACAGATTTTCTACTTGAGGGTGGTCGATAGCCAGGCGGGCAGTTGCAAAATGCCATTTCACCATGTGGTGAAGCTCTAGCCCGCGGCGGGATTAGTACCGTGGACCTGCTGCGCGGCAGTCCATAGCCGATGCCACTGAGCAATCACTGCTTCAGAAGAGCTAAAATGCATAGAATAATTCAGAAGCTAAAGTGTATAGAAGTCTCAATGTCTTGTCTATTTTTTGATGTCTTACTACCATCATTTTGCAAGTTTTGTAGGATTCGATACCCTAGTCGTCCTAATATTCTTTGATATTGTGGCAAGAAGTTCTTGGCAGGTAACTGTCCGCATTGGGCACCGCAGATATCTTTATACTGCCCCCTTATACATGGTTCACAAACACTTACGTGTGTTTCATATTGCCATAGGCAGCCTTACTTAAGGGCCTTCAAGAAGAGAGCATATGCCGTCCTCAAAGGCAGGCAACGCATCCTTGAAACCCTTGATATTGTCGATATCAGTGAGTGAATGAATCACTTACCATCAAGTGGCCCGACTGCTCGTTTGCTCTCCTATACCATGAAATATAGTTCTAAGGACTTTCTTTTTGACTATATGTTATTCGCTTAGCTACTTATATTTTAAAACATTTAAAATTAACTACAAACGTTAAGACTTTGCTGTTTTCCTTACACATCAAAAATGTAAATTAAACTGTAAACAAGGCAGCCTAATCTCAGCTTTATTATTCGGGGTATAAGAATGTAAATTGCTTCAAGGATTTGGTGCAAAAAATCCGATATTAAAAGAGGAATACCTAGTCGGATCTCTGAGTCCGATATTTCTCGCTCGGATTGTAGACAAAGCTCGGTTCTAATGAGTTTACTTCGCTTACAAATCCTATTTCGAGAGGAGAGTGGGGGGTTGTGTACTGGCAACAGGGAGAGCCACTTTATAGTAAATACCAGTATTCAGTAGGCAAACATTTCCTAGAAAACAGAGACTTAACAACTGAATGTATCAGGGTAACGGGCGCGGTGCAATTCGCCACTTTTGACGATATGTATCTGTTATAGGCAGAGGTAAGTCCACTTGACATAAGGTGGGCATCCAGCATGTTCCATTGTAATTCCATAAAAAGTGGGTATTTAAACAGCACCTCTATCTAACGCGTTGGGGAGGTGTGACCATTATATACCACGAAAATGAGCACTATTTGAATTCTGTACTAGCTTAACCCTTAACACCACTTGGCCAAAATAATTAGCTAAATGTTTGCTACAACGTGTTCTACAAGAATGAACATTTAAAGTTGCTATCTCTTACGGCTACGAAATAAATCTTTGTGATAATTCTTGGACAAACTTGATTAGTATAGTTTGTGCAAGATAATATTTACTCGTGAACTGGTCAGGAATCACTAGTGATTCCTGTGTCTACCCACTAGACCCTGATGAGAGTATTGTCTACTTTTGGAGCTGAAACACTTTGCACGAGCATTGCTGTTCTATAAGCTTTACATGGATCATCTTGAGCGTCGTCGTTATGTAGCCAGCTCATCAGAGCCATTCCAGCATTCGTGCAGGGCGTATCACTTCTACTTTTATCGTGCGTACAGTAAAGGTACATTAAAAAAAAGTAAAGTCTGCAGAGTAAACAATTATATATACCTTTTTAAACAGCATGACCCATCTTCGACAGACATCACCAGGTTTCAACTCAGGTTTTTATAGTCCATTGTGTGGGTAAATAAAATGCTAATACATAGCAGGCTAAAACATTACTTACCAACAAGCGATAATATTGTTGTTCCTGCTAATACATAGCGGGCTACAACAAAAATTGGTGCTGACTATCAGGGAGAGCTTTCCGAACACTGCGTTAAGTTAGGTTAGTATTTGTTTACAAGTGTAAACAAATTTTGTAATCTTCCTATTAGATAACTCCTGTAAGATGTTGGTTAGATATCGTAAATGTCAACTTTGTGAAATAATGTGATAAACGAAAATATACCAAACCCAACAAGTGTGCTCTTTCTGTATCAGATATACGTACTACTTACAAAAGTATTTCCAAGAGTCTAGAATTGACGCCAATTCTTGCGGCTTTAAAACCAAAATCAAAACTCTCTACCATTATGTCCTCGTGTCGTCGTTTGTCATTGAAATAAACATAATATTGTATTGAGCTTGTTACTTCGATAGAAGATACGTGGGATAATGAAACCATAAGGCTATAATGTGAGAATTTCAATTAAATTATAATTGGTTATTGTTAGCGCCTGTTTTCCTTTTTATTACAAATATACTTGCGAAGCGGTTTATATACAAAGAGATTCTTTTATATAACTCTAGATGTGATGGTGAAAAACAATTCTGAGTTTCCCTTCTGTCGATGCACTGTGACCCAAAGGACATCGAAATGGAAATTGTAAGCGTTCGCAATGAAATTCTGATGAGTTTAAGCAACTGATGCCCCTTCCGTGTCTTTCGTACGATTGTTTCGGCGATGTCCCTCAGCGGAGTTTAATCCGATTATAGGGAAATTAAATTGACTTACCGAGGAAGCGCTAGTAATGCTGCTTTATAACAGTGGGGTTTGACAGAGTTTAGAACAATATGAAACATGAATCAAAATAATGAAACTGTTCAAAGAAAAAAATATAAAAGTTCGTCATTCTACACGAATACAATGCAGTTGGAGTCGGTAACTACTACCTTTGCTTTTATAACCAATAGATGATTATTTATCTCCTAGAGAAAGTTACACAACATACTAGTTGCAAGCAATCAATATAAATATATATAAATAATATAGCTTCCTCTTATTTTCGAACTTGCTGTATGCCTATGGATTCCATATATTACTTATGTACATACATACCTACATCATAAAATTTAAACAACTTGTAATATTAATCGTGGAAGCAATAAATTATCTGAATCTAATAAGATATGATGCGTTGGTACCGGCAACACAGTTTTTCTTAAAAAACGTTTATGTTTAAGTTCCAAATAAAAAAATCGTTTTTTTTTGATCCTCTAACAATAAACTTAACAAAGGAGCATAGTTGTAAAAGTTAAGGTATCGATTTTATCTCCTCTTGCCATCCCTCCTTGGAAATGATCCTGTCAAAGTCAAATCAACGTACAAATTATATAATTAATAGGTGTGTATGAATCATCATTCTGTCGTTTAAATAATTATAAATATAGAAAGTACATCCATTACTTTCCAGCAATCTTCATAATATGCCACAATATCTACACCTTACACACGATTACATGAGTAGTGGCATGCTGTTCATTCAATGATTTTGATTAGAACAGTCCTATATTCTGTAATTTTCTTCCTAATTGGCTGTAATTTTCTTTGTATGTCCGTCCGTATATCACGTGTTCCTCGTGTAACTTTTTGTACAAAAAAATTACAAACATTGAATATGATGTTTAATTTAATCCATGTACATGGGGGAATACATACATAAAAAGGAGACCGAATTTTAATACCTCTTTGATTTTGATTTTGCCCACAAGTTCGATTCGGTAGTTGTTGCATATTGGCAGATGCTTGCATTAAATGAATCCGAAGAGAGGTGTAAATGTACTATTTTTTTTTGTTTGAACAAAAAAGCGGTTCAATAAACGTCAGCCGTACACTGATATTACAATCGGCACGTGGCGCGGCGCGGAGCTCAGTCCAGCACCCCGCAGTTAGGTGACACTAGCTCGTTCGAATTTAAGTACTGTTCTGTATTAGCCGGAATGTCCACTGCTGAACACAGACTCCTCCATTAAGGGGGTTTTATCGTAATTCCCACGCTTGGTGAGATATCAGTTCCTCAGAAAGCGCTGCTGCTCACCTTCTAGTCGGGGTTAGCGTCGGGGTCTGCGTTGGCGCGTCGAGGTCTACGTCGGCGTACCTGTACTTATAGCGTGGTACCTAAAGTGCGGAGTGTGCTAGGCCTGGAAATGGCTATTACGATCATGTTTTGCTAATTAAATTTCTATTGAAATCTATTGAGCCGCTTGGGAGTCACAGTGCCACGATACTGAATGACACACATACTCACACACACGCTTGGGAAACGAGGTGCTTGAAACTTGGTCAGCTTGGCTAGACTTGTTAGCATAAGTTCGAGTAGAACCCCCTCTTAGAAGTTAAAAATAATACAAGTTGCTAATTGCTCTATGAAGTGTAATTAGGCTATTCGGTGAACAAAATCAATAGGTATCTATTAACAGAGTAACGATTAACCGAACACCGTAGTAGGATCTTAATCAGTTCAATTGGACTTGGAAACTACGGACGGAAACCGGATTTATCCGGAACTTTGGTTGACTATGTAGCGGAAGTATGGTTGGCGAAAAAGTTCTTAATTGAGTTGGGTGTAAATCCGTAATATAAAATAGTATCATCATTAGTGGACCGAGAAAACCGAAGGTACCATTGGCAATTAGGGTACATCAGCTTTAGAAAGTCTGAAGGTAACTCTCAATGGGATGATTTACGTTTTTATTACACGACTGCCCAAAAAAGGAGTGTTATGTTTCAGGGTTCATGTATGTATGTATGTTTGTGAGTTTCTTTATTCCACCATAACTCCTAAAGGGCTCAAGCGATTTTAATGTATAAGATATCATTTGATTTGTCTTAATATCAAGCACCAAGTGACACTAGGTACATAAGAAGTAAAAAAAAACAAATTGATGGATTTTAGACGCCATAACTTGAAAACGAATTATTTTTTCTCCCATACCCATCGAGTAGGGTATCAAAATGAAGGGCCTTAAGAAAGAATTCCATAAATATATAAGGTGGATATTAATTCATCAACAATACTGCGGGGGATGGTGTAGAATCGATAACTGAATGTGTTCCACTCATGTTTAATTTTCATATACACAAAAAGTCTGTACTATTGCTTAAGCTGTGGCACGTTGGCTTTGGGAATAATAGCAACGACAACCGCGGTCTACGAACACGGTGTATCTACTCGCTATACTAGGCACAATAGACAGCTGTTTTATGTACCTCTTCTGCCTAGTCGGTCTTTGGCGGCTTGCGCCAAAAGAACGCGTGACGCGGCGCGGTAGCGGTTTAACTAAATACGGCATACCTAAGTAGCTGCAACACAATACAGTACGTAACTACGTAAACTTGAAATTAAAAAGAATGTAGGTAAGTTACATTTTTTATCATTTAGAAGAGTTTAATCGATTGGCAATTATGCAAAGCATTCGGCAGTCTAGCTAGATTGGCCTAAAAAAGTCTTTCGCGTACGTCAGAATAGGAACGTGAAACAGCTTCACCTATCACTATAGCGTCTAATTGACATCGGGTAGCGTTCGTACGTGTGAGAATAGAGTAAACCGCGGTTCTCGCTATCATTCTAAAAGGCAACGCGCCGCGCTTAGATATTAGTAATACTGATTTTTTTGTATGTGAAAATTAAACATGAATGGAGCACATTCCGTTATCGATTCTACACCATCTTCCGCAGTATTGTTGATGAATTAATATCCACCTTATATATAGTTTGCAGTTTTAATTTCAATGGAACGATAAAACGCTTAGCGAAAATAAATAATTTGCAGTCGGGTTTTCATTGCACCTATGTACCTTGTTTACTATGAAATTTGGCAGACATTATGATCAAATAAATATTATTTGAATAATATGAACATGGACAGGCCACATTGCTCAACGAACCGATAACCGGTTCTCGTGGCGTTACTACATTTCACCGGTAGACGTGGAGGTAGGCCCACACTAGGTGGAAAAACCACATCGTAAGAGTCACAGGTAGCAAAGGTTACTGTATCAGCCGGATTGTCTACTGCTGAACACAGTCTCCCCCATTATGGGGGGGTTTGCCATAATCCCCACGCTTCGCAGGCGTCTTGGGGATTGCAGTGTCAGATATTAGTTCCTCGGAATGCTGTTGCCTATCTTCTGGTGTGTTAACCTAAGTCACCTCTCACGACACGCACGGGAAGAGATGGGGAGGTAACATTTAAGGCGTGGGCCAGACAGAAGAGACGTAAGACGGAGACGGGGCGCGGACCTTTGTCTCTTCCGCGTCTCTTTCTTACAAAATGTATAGAAGCGTCGCAACGCAAAACATACAGAAGAGGCAGGGCGCGGGCGCGACGCTTTTACGTCTCCGCCTTTTATTCGAAACACACAAGAGAGACGCGGCGGAGACACGGCGGGGGCGAAGGCGGGCATGGCGCCCGGCGGGCATGCCACCCCGCGCCCGCTCTGACTGCGTCGCGTCCGCGACGCGTCTCTTCTGTATAATTCAAAAAGTCGCGTCTCTGCCTCGTCTCCGCCCCGTCCTTGACGCGTCTCCGTCTTACGTCTCTTCTATCTGTCCCACGCCCTAGGCCGGCACACCACGGGCAGTCGCCGTTCGCTGCGTCATTCTACGGTGTGGGATTCTTCCAATTGATGATGATGATATACAAGACAACGTTGACTGCGTTGTTATTAGTAGGCTTTCTCATTGGAATTCTAATCTAATCTAATAATTTTTGAAGCGCTCGTAGCCAAGTTTGCTTAGCCATTCTGAATTGATCAGCAAAGTTAAGCAACGTCCGCTGTGGTCATGACTTGGATGGGTGACCGCTGGTTGGGCATTACTACTGAGCGCTTCCGTGCTTCGAAGGGCACGTTAAGCCGTCGGTCCCTGTTGTTGTCTTAGGATAGCAGTCGTTACAGCATGGTGGTAGGGCACTTTGCAAATGCCCGCCTGAATAGCTACCACCCTCAGGTTGAAAATCTGTCGCCAAGCACCTAACGGTGTGTTCCGGCAGCTCTCCTTGAGAGCCAGTAACTCTAGGTTAGTCTGAACAACATCCTCGACCACATCATCACTTACCATCAGGTGAGATAGTGGTCAAAGGCTAACCTATCAGGCGTAGAAAAAAAAAAAAAAAAATTCTAAATTCCGTTGTAAGAATCGAATCTAGTGTGAATTATCAATTCTTGGCCAAGGTTTCTTCACATACAATGCCCATTTACGCAGTTAAATCGCGTTGATGATGAAATGATATTGGCTTCGTGGCATATAGTGCAGTGCCAGCTACTAATCCAACTCACCGATTCAAATCTTACCGCGGGTTTTCGATTCACCGCATGGTTTGAGGGCATTTTGACAATTAGAAATCTTTATTTTTTCCTGTCTTCCATTCTATAGGTCTACCTTGCTTACCACCTTGGACTGAACCATCATATATCAACAGGTATAATATTAATAGTTATAATTAATGTTATTAATATATATTAAGAAAGTATATTAAAAGCGGTTTGAAGGTTATCTAACTAGTGCCAGCGGGTTCAACCGCACGGTAAATGTTTAGTTTTTTTTATAAGCCGATAGGTTAGCAAAGGCTAACCTATCGGCCACTATCTCATCTGATGGTAAGTGATGATGTGGTCGAAGATGTTGTTTAGACTAATGTAGAATAACTTCCTCTCAAGGACAGCTGCCGGAACACACCATTATGCCTTACCACCATGCTGTAACGACCGACATCGTAAGACAAAAACAGGGACCGACGGCCTAACGTGCCCTCCGAAGCACGGAAGCGTGCAGTAGTAGTGCCAATAGCGGTCACCCATCCAACTCCTGACCGCGATGGACATTGTTAACCTACCTGATCGGTTAAGAACGGCTAAGTCAACTTCGCTACGAACGCTTCATAATATAAATTAAATAAATAAGTTGCTGACTGTACAAGGAATAGGTTATTTCCTATTCGTAGGATAGTGCAGTTGTTCGCTGCGAATAATGATATGTTATTTGTAAGAATCTGAGCAGAATCAGCTTTACTTACCTTCAGCTAAATGTAAGCAGGATGGAGGCAAGTACTTTCCTAATATAGAACATGTATAAGGAATAATTGTGGTATGACCATTCACCACAAGTATTCCTTATACACGTATACTTGAACATTTTGACTGTTGATAATGCCATCATTAACAACAGTCAAATGTTGAAAGTGGGGACACATTCAACTTGAGCGAGAATAGCGTGTCAGTCGCCGGACATATAATTATTTTATATAATTTGGGACCTGGTGTGCTCAGTTTACCAATCAATGATATTTCTGATGATTTTTTATGGCATTGTGACAGAACAAGCAGACAAAGATGCCCTCCTGATGTTAAGCGCCAACTTCTGACTATAACAGATGCATTATGACACAAGTGATGGACTGCGCCCGTTACCCGCAGGCATAAAGTTGTTAACTCTCATTTCCTGTAATTTTACTGTCTCACACGACTTGGAATACACTGTAAGGTGCTTGGTGTTATTTTCTACCTGAGGGTGGTAGGTGCAGGCCATAATTTGCAAAATACCCTTTCACCCTGAGGTGATGCTCAAGCCAGTGGTGGGAATCGAACCATTGATCTGCGGCAAGGCACTCCTTGCCTATTGTCTCTCAGCTATTATTAGTATAATATTATAATCAATATTCTTAGTATCTAGGAAGTGATCTTCCTAGATACTAAGAATAATAATACCGAAAACCGAGTCTTTTTAAATTTAATTCCTGTTTATGTCAACTTTAGGATTTACTCACCTTAAACATGATTCCGTCTTACTGAGTATCACCAAATGGTCAGATATTCTGCTGCGAAACAGTAGTGTGCAAACATCGTGGGCAAAAGACACTAGAACTATAACGTTTCAGAGTGACGAGCGCAGAGCTGTGTTAAGAAAGAGAACGGTGACACACTAACGGACAGGCGTGATACTTACCAGCAAGAGGGTGCCCTGTCCACCTCATCATGACATAACTTAAGGCTCGGAAATTACAAAATAGTGCCAACATGATATGGAAAATCTCATAAACCAGGTACCGGATGGTACTGCAATTTAAATACACGATACTCAAGGATATAAATAATACTTTCATCGATTTCAAAACATGTTTCCTAATAATTGGCTCGATAGAAAAAAATCTCAAAAACACCTCTGAAAATAGAGGATTCCTACTTTTTCCGCCAGATTTTAGTGTATTAAAATTTGTTTTTTTTTTCTAAAATATTGATTTTTTTGGTACAATAAATTTCATTGATTATTTTAATCCAAAAAAAGCACAGTTAATGCGTACTGAGCCTGTTTACAAAATGTCACATACGCCCTTTCATTCCGAGAAGCGTTAACATCATGTCGCACTATTTACTCCAGCGATCTACGTATATTGCTATCATCCTCGCTCATATCGCGGTCAGCCGCGTCATGCGTCGGACCTGTGTCACTTTTCTCGGCGATCTCAATTAAAATAAAACATGGGTAAAATTATAAATAAACGCTTTGGGAATGCAAAAAAGATGTATAAAAATCGTCAAAAACGCATGATGGACATAATAAGGTAAGCATCTATGGCTTCCTTTCTCCATGTACCTATGTATATATCTCTTATATTAAGGCGATTAGAGTCGCCAATGGCCTTGAGCATCTGGACCTAATCGAGCTTACTTTACTCGCGCATCGCCGCATACGTTCCGCGCTCGCTGCACAAATATAACGGTCAAAGAATATGCAGATGCGCGATGCGCTCCGGTAACATGGCACTTTATATTCCTACCGTACGATTCTAGTGAGTATCCGCAATTGCAACTGCGACTGAGATCAGTCGTCAAATGAAAATGTATAGTGTACCTACCTAGGTTGTTCTGGACGTCTTTATTCCTTTTCTTTATTTTTCAATGTCATCTGCCGAGTGAAGAAAGTTACTCAGATTTGTCTGATACTCGATATTTAGGCTGTGCTGAGAGTCATTATTCCGAATTTGGAATTATTTTTTCAATGTCATCTGCCAAGTGAAGAAAAATGCTACGGTTTGACTGAAAATTGATATCTAGGTTGTTGTAGACGTTATTATTCCATGTTGAGAATTTGTTTTACGTTGACGTCTGCCAAGTGAAAAATGTACTTCGATTTGGCAGAAAATCGATATCTAGGTTGTTTTCAGTTCGCACACAGACTCTTTAATTATATGCCTTATATGCTACATAAACGAGTTTTCCAATTAAAATAACCTGTCATTCGTACAACTTTTGCAAGAAGATTTAGCCCTTTTACTAAAACATATTTATATAATCAAGTTCTGAATTTTTCAGTTTATATATCACCATATAGCATCATACTTACAAACACGTAAATAACACAAATTTAGTTAAAATATAAATACCACCTGTGTGGATAATTTATAAAAAAAAAATTATGAAACTGAACAAGATGTTATTTTATGGATAATTTGTAAGTTAAATTTATGTTTATAACTATTTTGCGTGAAAAATTGTACTGAAGTCAACTGTGCACTGTACAGCTATCAATTAAGGTCTTAACGATACAAACTTCAACGTCGAAGTGTGAAGACCACCAGCAATACAAGATTTGGAAAAAGTGTTATTGGCTTAAATAAAGATTTATATTATTGTTTATATTATTATTATTATTCTGGACGTTTTTATTCCAAATTTGGAATTTATTTTTCGATGACGTCTGCCTAGTGAGAAAAGTTACTAAGATTTGGCTAAAAATCGATATCTAGGTTTTTCGGGGCGTCCTTATTCCAAATTTGGAATTTACTCTCCGATGACGTCTGCCAAGTGAAAAACTACTTCAATTTGGCTGAAAATCGATATCTAGGTTGTGCTGGGCGTCATTATTCCGAATTAAGATTTATTTTTTTAAAGGCGTCTGTCAAGGGAAGAAAGTTACTCCGATATCTAGGTTGTGCTGGGCGTCATTATTCTACATTTGGATTTCATTTTTCAATGACGTTTGCTAAGTAAAGATAGATGACGTATCTTTAAAACGCTAAGATATATCGGATAAGAGTAAGAAAATTATAATAATCAATCGTTTATTCAAATCTCCTTATAAATGAGATTATAGCCGACGCGGGTTTACTCGTTTAAAAACGACGATATAAAAGGAAGATTTGTATTATGGCGAAAATACATTGAAAAATAAGAATAGGGACGACTGTGTCGTACGCAAAAATACAAAATGGCCAACGTTTGTGCTATTGGACATGTCGGCCCTTGAGAAGGAAGTATTTACCTTTAGATTTTCCCGCCCATAGGTGGGAAGCAGTCTTCCACCCGCTACTCGCATCAAACAAACACTACTTTCCGGGTACGAGATATGAGATGAATAATTTCTTGTCTAGGAAATAATAATATGGGCAATTTATCTACAGCTATATTGTAAAGATTGGTTCCATCGTGAAAAGGTAACCGATATACTTTCTCATTTATTAGGAGATTTGAATAATTGATGTATAAGTACTTTTCTTTAAACTTTCGTGAACTAAACTCATGTTTCTAAATTACATTAAGGAAAACCAAGCGGGTTAGATTTAAATCGCTCCCACCGCTCCTCAAGACGATGACACCCGCTTCTTCAGTCTACTCGTGACCACGGTCAATGCAACTTGATCGAAACGTCGAGGTTAGTCAAAATATTAATTTGATGTTAATTCGTGCGTCTTTGATAAGTGATCATAATTTTCCTACTCTTATCGTACTGCGGCGATAGGGAACTGCTAATCATCCCACGGCCAGCAGGTAGGTAGGTAAACTCAGGGAGTAGGTTTGAAAAGTTTATTAGGCCAAGCCTTATCAGGTTGCACAGCCGCACAGTTCTACTGAAGTTACATAGACCGGAAGAAGACACTGGCCTGATAGTACACGTGATCCAGGTCCCAGATGTGGCGGTCTTGGCGTCAGCTGATAGTTCTGGATCTTGGTAGTGAGTGCTCGAAACACCCGTCCTTGGATTAAATCAGTGAAGTGGAATCCTGGAAAGAAGACACCGGCTTAGTAGCTGATATTCCTCAGCCAATTGTTGCCAAGCCGCGCCGACACGATCGTGGTACTGTTACCAGCGACTCACATTTTAAAACTCACAGTCTAGCGCGGTAGGGCAGCACAGCTGTTTACGTTACATAGGTTTTAGTCAGCACTATGAAATAACAATAATAAATAAGGAACTCACCCTAGAGGGATTCACGCACTTCACAACAAGTTAATAACAATTAAGATCGATAGTACGAATAGAAAAGCGTCCAGGAAAACCAAGATAAGTATCGATTTGTAGCCAAATCAAAGTAACTTTTTCCACTTGGCCGACGTCATTGTTAAATAAATTCTAGATTTGGAATTAATCGATCTTTTCAGCTAAATCGAAGTAACTTTCTTCACTTGGCAGACGTCATAGAAAAATAAATTCCAAATTCGGAATAAAGACGTTTAGAACTACCTAGATTTTGAATTTCAGCCAAATCTAGGTAACTTTTTTCACTTGGCAGACGTCATCGGAATATACATTCCAAATTCGGAATAATGACGCACAGCACAACCTAGATATCGATTTTCAGCCATATCGGACTAACTTTTTTCACTTGGCAGACGTCATCGGAATATAAATTCCTAATTTGGAATAAGGACGTCCAGAAAAACTAAGATATTGATTTTCAGCCAATTCAGAGTAATTTACTTCCCATGGCAGACGTCATCGAAAAATAAATTCCAAATTTGGAATAAAAACGTCCAGAACTACCTAGATTTTGAATGTTAGCCAAATTGGAGTGACTTTTCTCACCTAGCAGATGTCGAAAAATGTATGCCAAATATTGAACAAAAACGTCCAGAAAAACCTAGATATCGATTTTCAGCCAAACAGGAGTAACTTTTTTCACCTGGCAGACGTCTTCAAAAAATTAATTCTTAATTCAGAATGACGATGTCCAGAACAACCTAGATTTTCAATTTCAGCTAAATCAGAGTTACTTTCTTCACTTGGCAGATGTCGTCGAAAAAATAATTTCAAATTTGGAAAAAAGACGTCCAGAAAAACCTTGATTTCGATTATTAGCCAAATCGGAGCAACTTTTTTTACTTGGCAGACGTCATCGTAAAATACATTCCAAATTCGGAATAAAGACGTCCAGCACTACCTAGATCTTGAATTTCATCCAAATTGGAGTAACTTTCCACACTTGGCAGACGTCATAGAAAAATACGTTCAAAATTCGGAATAAAGACGTCCAGAACTACTTAGAGTTTGAATTTCAGCCAAATCGGAGTAACTTTCTTCACTTGGCAGACGTCATTGAAAAATAAATACCAAATTCGGAATAAAGACGTCTAGAACTACCTAGATTTAGAATTTCAGCCAAATCGGAGTAACTTTCTTCAATTGGCAGACGTCATCGAAAAATAAATACCAAATTCGGAATAAAGACGTCTAGAACTACCTAGATTTTGAATTTTAGCCAAATCGGAGTAACTTTCTTCACTTGGCAGACGTCATAGAAAAATAAATTCCAAATTCGGAATAAAGACGTTTAGAACTACCTAGATTTTGAATTTCAGCCAAATCTAGGTAACTTTTTTCACTTGGCAGACGTCATCGGAATATACATTCCAAATTCGGAATAATGACGCACAGCACAACCTAGATATCGATTTTCAGCCATATCGGACTAACTTTTTTCACTTGGCAGACGTCATCGAAAAATAAATTCCAAATTTGGAATAAGGACGTCCAGAAAAACCTATATATCGATTTTCAGTACTATAACTGTAACAGTCAGTTCGTCCACTGCTGAACACAGCCTCACTTTTTAAGGGGGTATTTGCCATAATCCCCACACTTGGCAGGCGTCTTGGGGATCGCAATGTAATTTGGCAGTTCTTTAGAAGGCGCTGCTGCCCCCCATTAAGTAGTTTTCCCTTAGACGCTTCTGACGACACCCACGGGATGATATGGGGAGGTGCAATTCTAACCCGGCACCCCACGTGGCTGCCCACCTTCCAGTAGTTTTCCCTTAATCGCCTCTTACCACACCCACGGGATTATATGGGGAGGTGCAATTCTAACCCGGCACCCCACGGTGCTAATCTCCCTTAACTATCTCTCACTATTTTCGAGATACGTTATCCATCTTCACTTGGCAGACGTTATCTTTATGTAGTATTAATTAACCTATATCAAAACACCTAATACAATTATCAAGAAAAGCTTAGAACTCCAAAAGATGTATGTAGCCCCATACAAACTCTAAATGTAGTAGAGAACCATTTTGTACCCTACAAACTACTAAAGCCGGAAACTATTTACCATAATATAAAAAAATATATTATCTTTAGTTAACCAGTTATAACATGAGAGCGTTATAGACATTACTAATTAATTTTGTACATATAATTATTATAAAACTTTTCATTGATCTTATTGATAAAGCCGCCCATTGTAATTTACCCACAACATTGTCAATTTCAAGTTTTGATTCTTTTCATATGTGAGACAATTCGAATAAAATTTGTCTACAAAATACCAATAATAAAGCGTCACCGCGCATACTTTACGTCGCAATCAAGTTGGCCCTCTGCAGCGAGCGAATCATTGCACGCACACAGCTACGAATCTCGCGTGTCAATGCACTAATACAAAGACAAGATCGTTATCAGTCGAAAGCGCGAGCGGAGCTACGAGCGACACAGCCTCCCCGTGCCAACGCTTGCGCAACACTGTCGCCCGCGTCCGCGCAGAGCACCTCGGAACCGCAAGCGTTCTGAATCTGAATAATTCGACATTTTCTTAGGAAAATATCAATGGATTTACAAATGCTATGTTATAATTGTAGTATAACAATCTAGAAATTTAATGGTACAATTTATTTTTCAAAAATCGTAGCCGTTTAGAAGGAGTTTGCCATATAAGTCAAGAAATAGTATGTAGTTTGAATTTTTTTTAAGGCGAAAATAATAGTAATACCGTAAAATCATATGTTGCAAATGTTGTACTTGAATTCATCTATAAAATATATTTTTTTCAAGTCTTGAACTTCAGCGGTTACGGAGGAGTTCGCTTTAGAAAGTACGAATTTGACGTACCCAAGGGCCTTATGAAATTATGATATGATTGTGAACCCTAACGCAATATAAAAAACACTTCAAACATTTTACAAGACATAGGTACAACTTTAGCTACCTAAAATAATTATTATAAGCAATATTCAGAATTTTTCGTAATGAATGTGTTGTAATTATTTTAGATGGATCATGATTAATTTATACAGTTTCTGACAATAAGGCACAAAGGTTATGTACATAATTTTCGACTAATCAATCGTCGTTCAAATAGCGCATAGTAAGTGACATCGCTTCGCAATTGAGAGGTACGTGGATCGAATCCAGCGTAAGGAGATTCTTTTTGGTCAAATTTTAATTTTACGTCATAATTCTTAATAATACAATAATAATTTTACGTATGTACGTGGACCAATATAATGTGTCTGACAGTAAGGCATAAACGATATGTGTGTAATTTTCGACACCTTGGTCAATGATTGTATAGTGTGTAACTACTGAAGTCGAATCAGAAGATCGAGTACCGTGGATCGAATCTCACATACCTAGATTCTTTTTGGTGACTTTTTTATTTGTATTACTTTTTATTTGATACGTATTATATTTACGTATAATTAAGTTTTCTGACGCGTATTCAAT
The DNA here is from genome assembly GCA_963854805.1 of Plagodis dolabraria. Taxonomy (NCBI): domain Eukaryota; kingdom Metazoa; phylum Arthropoda; class Insecta; order Lepidoptera; family Geometridae; genus Plagodis; species Plagodis dolabraria. Next base: position 34,641,285 of record OY978447.1, read on the forward strand.
TTACGATTACAATGCTTGCAAATTTATTAGTTATCTCGAGTTTCCATGTTTTCATATAATTAGAGAGTTTAGTGTATCTAATGAACGTGAACATTAAATAGGTACTACCTAATCTAGCTACCTGAACACGTTTTTTCATAAATCTCGAAAAAGTATGTCTTGGATGGACACGAGTTGCAACAGCGTAATAGTTACAGTAGAACAACATTATCAATTTACTACAAAGCTATGTTGAGTAAACACCGTCCTTCTGTCCACTACTATAGAAAACACAAACTTTCATACATGGAAAGTTATTGAAATATTCATGGTATTATCGAGTACGTAATATATTAGTACATAAAAATTAGTAGTAAAAATATGGCCGTAAACGTTTGATGCGATAGAGATAATGAAATTCTGAAATGAAAACTTAATACAAAAAGAAGAAGCCTAAGCTTCTGCTTTAGAATGAGACTTTCCATGGTTTTCTTGAATAGCATAAGAATTAAGAACTGACTAAAAGAAAATGAAATAATTAGCACCATACCAATACTTACGTAAGAACATCGAGTAAGGTGCATTATAGGGGACTTAACTATAACGCCCTTAATAACCAAAGTGTAGCGGATATACTACCAAAGAGAGTATTCCCCAGGACGTTTTGGTGTTAAGGGGCGGCCGGTAATTCAACAAAAGTTAAAATTATACACATTATAGCCATTATGTTTTTAAATGTTACATCTTCTGTGTTGTATAAACAACATAAGGTAGCCATATAAACAACCCCATATATTGTAGGATAGGAGGATGCTTCTTGGTTATTGATACTATCCCATAACTTACTTACCAATAAAATTCTTCACCAATAATATTATTTGAAAATCAATAAAAGTTTGTTATTTTTCTAGTATAGAAAATGGAGGAGAAGAACGACGCATTGTTGATATACACTATTACACAAAGAGTATATTAAGACAAATCTCGAAACATTCACCTTTCGATTATTTTTTTATTAATATGCAGGGTTATTGGTAAAATGCTGAATCCAGGGAAACCCAGACGGATGGCAGCCCTACTCTCATAGAATGTCCGATTTTATGTCGCACTCCGGTGCATCTTCGCAACATAATCTACCTATACAAGTACATACATCAAGTGACGGCACGGGTGTCGTTTACAAACATAAACGTATCTTTCGTAATCTTTGACAAATACAGTTAATATCAGTAATACCACGGTTTTATAATCGATATGTAATATTGTGGTATTACGTATGAATAGTAATACAAAGTAATAAATTTTCAAACAAAATACTTATCTTTCTCCTTGGGTGATTTCAATAATGGTATTATTTTGTTAGAAGTTTTGTTGTTCCACCCATCTACACAATAGCATCCACGAGATGTATTTATTATTATTAACAAATTGAAACAATAACTGTACCTACCTACTACATTCTCCATGTGATTTTTTGTAAGTGAAATCTTAATAATGACTTGTAGTAATGACACGAGCAGGTACCCTTGATTGTTAGCGGAAACAAAGCCAGGATCTGAATGAACTACGCTACTTGATAAAAAAAAAACAAAAATTGGAACCGACTCCAACACCCAAAAGTGTGAAATAACTTGTTCAAGTCGGTACCAGGATAGTTCAAAAGTACCTATTATCACAATATTGTGCACGTGGTACTAGTGTTGGACTTCGACAAGTTAATTCACACTTTTTGGTGATGAAGTCATTTCCATTTTTATTTTAAAAAAACCACTTCTTTTTACGACCTACTACTTATGGGATCGATTTTCATTCATTGTCAACGACTATATCATCAAGATAAGTAAATATTTTTTAGTTATTGGAGTGTATGTCAAAAACGGCTTGACCGATTTTGATGAAATTTAACTGGAACCAAACAACAAGTATCAGCTTTCAAACAATAAAAGATTTTTTTAAATCGATTCACCCAGTCAAATGTTCTGAGGTAACAAACATATAAGAAAAAACAGACGAATTAAGAACCTCCTCCTTTTTTTGAAGTCAGTTAAAAATACCCAATAGTATAACCCGCTATTTGTATTTTGATCAGGGGTAAAAAAGTTTTTTTATGATTTTCTTTGTACATTTTACACAATATACTTGTTTTTGTAATAAATAAACCATCTTTTGTGTAACAGCTTACGCCTTGCATCAAAGTAGATACATAGTTCATGTTCATCAAAACCATAGTTCATGTTCATTAAAAATGAACATACACAAAAACTGCAAAAATCAAACAAGTTGGTAATAATCAAGACTAAACTTGTTCTACTGTAGGTATGGTAAATTTATTAACCGTGTCACACTATGATATTTACAGCATACAATCAACTAATGGTTGGTATCATGTATGCGTACTAGATGGCGCCTCAGCACACATCACATTCGTGTGTGACAAGATAGTTTCTACTAGTTCTACTAGAGAGCGCTCTAAATTTTTAATCAAATAAAATATTACCGTTGACTTGCGGACGTGGCGCCATGTACACCGCGAAGTAAACAAGCGAGGAGAAGTGGGGACAAAATCTAACATCTGGTTTTTGAATTCTGTCCCTTAATGCACCAGACCCTAGGAAGGAATTAATGAGCGCATGAATGGGCTTAGGGTGTTGTTTTAACAATATACATTTTTTTGTCTATATCACCTGAATTGATGACGCTGGATAGAAATAATTATCGAATTTTTTTCTTTTATTTCAGCTTGATCTCAAAAAATTATAGATTTTTGAAAGTCGACATTGTATTGAAACAAGGATACCTACTGTCAAATGATACATAAGAATGTATGTCTCAGATTGACGAGCGCAGTGCTGTGATGCAGAACAATAAAGTGACATTGCAACTGTAATGGACAGATGTCTCGTCTATTTATTAGATACCATTCAATTAATATTATCTAAACATTATACAACGCCACGTAACAGAAAATCTATGACGGAGTGAATAAATGTATATATATATATATATATATATATATAACTAATTAATAGATACTTGCGCACCCTTTGCCAAATATTCGGCACTGTAATAAATTAATTCATAACAATGTTATTTTAATTTAATTTCCGAAGGCTGACACGAACTAATCCAAAGTTTTTAATTACAATCCAACACAACGATCTATTTCACTAGCCGAGCTGAATATGAAATTGTGTCGATCCTAAATTGCCTACGTATAGTTAGACTTAGTTGAGAGTAAACGAATCTCACAAAAAAATATATAGTGATTACAAAATTACAAACATACGAGAGAGAAAAAGATAGTCATGTGCGGGATTCGAGCCCGCGTCCATCCACCGCTATAGCCAGCGTATACTCTGACTGACTGAGCTAACATGACATTATGACTCACTCAACCATCGTATGGGGATGGATTTCTCTCGTAAATTATTAATTTAGTAATGTAATCCGCAGAGAGGCGTTATCTATTGCAAATAACAATATTAAAATTACGTATATAGTGATGTCCAGCGGCAAGCGGGGTGTGAATTTATGAACATCATATTGTTATTGAAACGCTTTTCTACAGCATATGTTCACCAAAGATAATGTAGGATTCTAATGGTGAAAGAATACTTCAAATCGGTCCAGTAAGTTTAAGTTTATTCATTACATACAAAAATACAAATATTTCCTAATATTTGTATTTTTGTATGTAATATTAGTGTAGATAAGCGGTAGGGCGTTTTGGGAATGCCTGGCTGTCTCCCACACTCAAGTAAAAATCTGTTCCGATATCTAATGAGCTATTTTTGTCACGTACAGCCACTAGGTTAACATTTAATATAAATTGCTATTTAACATTTATTTTATAAATTGCAATAGCAACCCGATGCAATTTATACAATATGTGCCGGCATAGGCGACAGCGTCGTTGTCAGTGTCGGAATAGGCATCAGTGTCGGAAAAGGCGTCGGTGTCGGCGTTGGTGTCAGTGTCGGAATAGGCGTCGGTGTCAGAATAGTTGACGGCGTCGGCAGCGGTGTCAGTGTCAGCGTCGGCGTCGTTGGCAGCGTCGGTGTTAGTGTCACAATAAGCGTCGGTGGCTGAATAGGTGTCGGCGTTGGCATCGGCGTCGGTGTCACTGTCGGAATAGGGTTCAGTGTCGGAATAGGCGTCGGTGTCAGAATAGGTGATGGCGTCGGAATCGATGTCAGTGTTAGCGTCGGTGTCGTTGGCAGCGTCGGTTTTAGTGTCACAATAGGCGTCGGTGGCTGAATAGGTGTCGGCGTTGGCATCGGCGTCGGTGTCACTGTCGGAATAGGGTTCAGTGTCGGAATAGGCGTCGGTGTCAGAATAGGTGATGGCGTCGGAATCGATGTCAGTGTTAGCGTCGGTGTCGTTGGCAGCGTCGGTTTTAGTGTCACAATAGGCGTCGGTGGCTGAATAGGTGTCGGCGTTGGCATCGGCGTCGGTGTCACTGTCGGAATAGGGTTCAGTGTTGGAATAGGCGTCGGTGTCAGAATAGGTGATGGCGTCGGAATCGATGTCAGTGTTAGCGTTGGTGTCGTTGGCAGCGTCGGTTTTAGTGTCACAATAGGCGTCGGTGGCTGAATAGGTGTCGGCGTTGGCATCGGCGTCGGTGTAACTGTCGGAATAGGCTTCAGTGTCGGAAAAGGCGTCGGTGTCAGCGTTGGTGTCAGTGTCGGAATAGGCGTCGGTGTCAGAATAGGTGACGGCGTCGGCATCGGTGTCAGATTCAGCGTCGGCGTCGTTGGCAGCGTCGGTGTCAGTGTCAGAATAGGCGTCGGTGGCTGAATAGGTGTCGGCGTTGGCATCGGCGTCGGTGGCACTGTCGGAATAGGCTTCAGTGTCGGAAAAGGCGTCGGTGTCAGCGTTGGTGTCAGTGTCGGAATAGGCGTCGGTGTCAGAATAGGTGACGGCGTCGGCATCGGTGTCAGTTTCAGCGTCGGCGTCGTTGGCAGCGTCGGTGTCAGTGTCAGAATAGGCGTCGGTGGCTGAATAGGTGTCGGCGTTGGCATCGGCGTCGGTGGCACTGTCGGAATAGGCTTCAGTGTCGGAAAAGGCGTCGGTGTCAGCGTTGGTGTCAGTGTCGGAATAGGCGTCGGTGTCAGAATAGGTGACGGCGTCGGCATCGATGTCAGTGTTAGCGTCGGTGTCGTTGGCAGCGTCGGTTTTAGTGTCACAATAGGCGTCGGTGGCTGAATAGGTGTCGGCGTTGGCATCTGCGTCGGTGTCACTGTCGGAATAGGCTTCAGTGTCGGAAAAGGCGTCGGTGTCAGCGTTGGTGTCAGTGTCGGAATAGGCGTCGGTGTCAGAATAGGTGACGGCGTCGGCATCGATGTCAGTGTTAGCGTCGGTGTCGTTGGCAGCGTCGGTTTTAGTGTCACAATAGGCGTCGGTGGCTGAATAGGTGTCGGCGTTGGCATCGGCGTCGGTGTCACTGTCGGAATAGGCTTCAGTGTCGGAAAAGGCTTAGTGTCGGAATAAGCGTCGGTGTCAGAATAGGTGACGGCGTCGGCATCGGTGTCAGTTTCAGCGTCGGCGTCGTTGGCAGCGTCGGTGTCAGTGTCAGAATAGGCGTCGGTGGCTGAATAGGTGTCGGCGTTGGCATCGGCGTCGGTGGCACTGTCGGAATAGGCTTCAGTGTCGGAAAAGACGTCGGTGTCGGCGTAGGTGTCAGTGTCGGAATAGGCGTCGGTGTTAGAATAGGTGACGGCGTCGGCATCGGTGTCAGTGTCAGCGTCGACGTCGTTGGCAGCTTCGGTGTCAGTGTCAGAATAGGCGTCGGTGGCTGAATAGGTGTCGGCGTTGGCTTCGGCGTCGGTGTCACTGTCGGAATAGGCGTTAGTGTTGTAGTCTATATTGTGGTGAATGTTGGCGACGGCGTCGTTTAATCACATTGATATATATTATATCGAATAACAAATGTTATAATTCGATATAATATATCAATGTGATTAAATACTTCATATAGTATTCGGGGTGATAATTTGCACTCAGCATTCACCACGAGAGGATACTCAGCTCTCATACATTACTGACATTAGAGAGTGTATGACAATGCACGGATTTTTTAATTCAGCAGTATCAGTAAAACATTTTGCGCGAGTTGGTCCGGAGAGGAACTCGGGGTGATAATTTGCACTCAGCATTCACCACGAGAGGATACTCAGCTCTCATACATTACTGACATTAGAGAGTGTATGACAATGCACGGATTTTTTAATTCAGCAGTATCAGTAAAACATTTTGCGCGAGTTGGTCCGGAGAGGAACTGCCACTATAACTATTTCTGTCGCTAAGCAGTAATGTTCACATTACTGTGTTCTGGATTGAGGAGTATGGGTGCCGGTGAAATTACAGGCACATGGCAATTTACAACTTTATGTGAGATATAAAGACTCATGTGCCTGTGAATACACCGGTGATAGACGCCCTGTAGTTCGCCACTAGTGACAGACGCCATATTCTAACAAATTAAGAATTTAGTTGGTTTGGTTCCGTCACAATGGCATAAGTTATGGTGACGGAACAAGCTCGAAGCCCATCTGGTGTTCAGCGGTAACCTCTACCTATAACAAATGCAGTTCGTCACAAGTCGACGGCCACTTGCTCTTTATTAAATTACAAATTCTTTGTTTGCTAGAATATGGGTAATACTTGTTGGGTAGTAAGTATCTTAAATAACACTTACATTCCTGACCTAGACAATTTCATTGGAAGGTGTAGATATTTAAACTGAGGCACCTTATTTGTCGCCATGCACCTTACGGTGTGTTACAGCAACTGTCTTTGAGAGATTTTTTTGAGATAGTTGAGATAATTCACATCTTTAACCACACCACCAGATGGTAAGTGATGGCACTTACCATCTGGTGAGATTGTGGTCAAAGGTTTACCTATCAGCAACTATAAAAATAAAAAACGTGTATATTATTATTATTGGTCATACAATATTTTTGTATATATTGTATTATCTTGGAATAAATGTGCATCTGTATCTCTTAAGCTTTGGATGAGCGTTGTAGGTATACATAGTGGCGCGCAAACGAGTCGAGGTATTTTTTTCTGATCTGCACGTGACAATAATTTGTATTTTATGCAAATGTAAAAGTTAACATTTTCTCAGTTGGTATAGATTGGCAAAATAATTGGTTAATTATAATTATATTCTATGCCCCAGATCACAATTTCCGAAACAGAATTTTGGATGTCAATTCGTTTGAGTATTCTTCATGATTTGTGAAACCAAAAAGGTCTTGTATAATGTTTATTTTCCTGTTTTGTGTAGGTTTGTTTACAAGACCAAAAAAATATTTTTTCTATCTAATCCATATCTAGACTTCAAAACCTACATTAAGGCTTGTAATGATACAAACAAAACACGACAAGACAACTTGGAAAGAAAATCAGAAGAGAAACCCGGATTCTCCGTAATCGCCTTTTAGGTTACATTCAGAAGCCAGATTCTGAGAAAAGATCGGTCAAGCGGTACGCGAACTCGCAAAACATGGGTTCCGTAAATACACATTATTTTCTATAGCAACACACACACGATCTCGCGACGCTTTATCCGCGATTCATATAATAATGATCGAACTTCACCACAAGAAGTTCGTTTGATCTTTATTATACTGCTATGTTCGAGAAAGGATATAGCATCTATTTAAAATCACAGCTTGTTCAATATTTGATGAGGTTTTACATATTGGTGTACAGTATCCCATTAATATGGACTAGTATTTATTTTTAATTTAACGATAAAATACTTTCTTTACGGTGTATTCATAGCACTTTCACGTTTTGGACTACCTGTAGACCTTCAATTATAATTGGGTGGCCTAAATTTAGTAGCTGTGGTGTTGTATATTTCTATAGTATACTAGCGGCCCGCCCCGGCTTGCCCGGGTAATTGCGACTATAAATTGAGATGTAAGCTATCCTATCTTTCAATTTGGATCAAATTGCAAACGGTATGCAAATCAAGTTTTAAATCGGTTCAACATTTTAGGAATACATCGCGGACAAACAACCTGACACGTTATTATTATATATATACGAATATAATATAACTAGAAGTATAGAACTGTTTTAATCATAAAACCATCATAATTCCCAACGAAGTTTTGAGAACGGTTAAAATGTTTGATCGCCAACCTAATTGTTCACATCGTTCAATTTATCGATGCTTACGTCTTCTATCTGTTCACATTCTACAAATAATGCTGGTGTTTGGTTCATAGACTCTCAATGCACGGATCTTGGCGTGGTGCGGCCGGCAAGTGGCGTGGTTACAAACTCAAAGAAAAATTATCTCAGAATAATCTCGTGACACACATTATCGTGTACGCGCATGCTTGCCCAGGAGGTCTTGACTCCTCAAGCGCACGATTGAGAAAAACACTGAGCATGTTTAAGTTTTATGAACTACTAACTTAAAGGTCTGCTGTTCTTTCTTTCCCTACAGGGAACTCTAAATACCGACTAAGAACGGATACGTGATCCTCACATACATTTTAATGTTGCCTACAGGTATTTACAATATAGAAAGAGTAAGGGTACATACGAGTATACCTCAACCTTTTAAAAGTGCTGTAAAGGTCTGTTTCTTTCTCTCTCGGTCACACCTTCTTCTCTACAAATTTACTGCATGGAGTAATAATTGGTACATTATATACAGTTAACTGATTAAATCAAAGATTTTTGGGGTAAACAATATTCTAATATTGGAAGTCAAATTAAATATTGGATGGATTGTGTGCTCATGTTTAGTACCCGTAATTCATAATATGTTCATTGATCATTGACCGCTTTATCACCTAATAGTAAACTATAAAGTTGTCTCAAATTGAATTAATCAGTACTAATATTATAAATGCGAAAGTAACTCTGTCTGTCTGTCTGTTACGCTTTCACGCCAAAACTACTGGACCGATTTGAATGAAATTTGGTATGGAAATAGTTTGAGACCCGGGAAAAACATAGGAAGTTTTATCCAACTGCGCTAAAAGAGGTTAATGTTTTTGCGCGATAACCGACATAGGCGCGGGCGGAGCCGCGCCCGGAAAGCTAGTTTGTAATAAATCTTCATAAGAGCGTCGTAGACACCTAAACTGAAGATATGATTTTGACTTTGACTTTGACATAGGTTTTAAATATAGTGCAAAAATATTATGTGATTCATTTTTATACCCACGAATTGAAACATGGGTTATTTCTCCCTTTCCTTTGTCATACGGAGACAATCTATCGAAGTAATTTACCACGTTCAATGTGTCAATTCTCTAAAACGGAAATTACAAAAGGAGATAATTTTACTTTTTTCTGCAAGAAATGTTGTCTCTCAAGAGTGGATAAAATCATGGAACACACTTTTTATCTCCAATCCATTTTAGGCCTTATCATTACAATTTTCAAAGTTTGTTTACTGTTGAAATTGAATACGGGCATCTTTGAATAAAAATACAAGTATTCGGTTACTTAGTAGCCGTGAGGTGCAGCTACTCTACGTAACTACTACATGTGTACCCGATTTGGAATGTCTAAAGAAACAGCGGAACTCTATGATGCTGCATTATTAACTTGCAACCCTTTTTAAATTCTCTTTGGAGTGAATGGTGAATTTTTATTAAGAATAAACCTACATAAACTATATTGTATTTATTCGTAAAAATAAACGATGATTCAAATTGTCCTCGCTGTATCGAAAGATGTCATGATTTAACAAGAGTCCAGTATTTCACAAGTACTCCCGTGGGATGCCGGCTAGAATGTCACCCCCATCTCAACCCGTGGGTGTCGTAAAAGGCGAGTTACCCTAACACACCAAAAAGTGGGCAGCAGCTATTTCTGAGGAACTGATATCTCACACTGCGACCCCCAAGACGCCTGCCAAGCGTGGGAGTTATGGCTAAACCCCTCATAATGGGGGAGGTTGTGTTCAGCAGTGGAGAATCCGGCTAATACAGTACTCACTAGTTAGCCTTTCCTGCTTTCATCATCATCATCAGCCGGAAGACGTCCACTGCTGAACAAAGGCCTCCCCCATAGATCGCCACAAAGAACGGCTATTAGCCACTTGTAGCCATTGGCTACCCGCGACTTTCACAATATCGTCAATCCATCTAGTAGGGGGCCTACCAACTCTACGTCTTCCGGTGTAGTGGTAACCACTCGAGAACCTTTCTTCCCCATCGGTTATCGGTTCGTCGAGCAATGTGGCCCGCCCATTGCCACTTCAACTTGCAAATTCTGAGAGCTATGTCGGTGACTTTGGTTCTTTGGCGAATATCCACGTTCCGGATTTTATCGCGCAAAGAAACTCCGAGCATAGCTCTCTCTATAGCTCGTTGAGCGACTCTTAGCTTATCCATAAGGGCCACAGTTAAGGACCACGTTTCAGTGCCATAAGTCATCACTGGCAACACACACTGGTTGAAGACTTTGGTCTTTAGGCTCTGCGAGATGTTGGACGAGAAGATGTCGCGAAGCTTCCCGAACGCTGCCCATCCGAGTTGGATTCTTCGTGCGACCTCTTTGTCGAAGTTGGACCTACCTAACTGGACAGTCTGTCCCAGGTATATGTAATGGTCAACAACTTCGAGCGTATCGTTCCCAACAACTACTGGTACGGGTGCAACATGGACATTAGACATAATTTTCGTCTTGTCTATGTTCATTTTAAGACCCACCTGCTGGGAAACTCTACTGAGGTGGCTGAGCATTGTACTGAGTTTCTCAAGCGACTCTGCCATTATGACTATGTCATCGGCGTAACGAAGGTCAGTGATGTATTCGCCATAGATGTTGATGCCTAATTCTCTCCAGTCCAAGAGCTTAAAAACGTCCTCCAACGCATTTGTGAACAGTTTCGGAGAAATGACGTCTCCCTGACTCACGCCTCGTTGCAGTTGGATTGGTTCCGTGCTCTTGTCCTGTAATCGAATCGACATGGTGGCGTTCCTATACGAACACTTCAGCGCTTCGATGTACCTATAGTCAATTTGGCATCGCTGAAGAGACTGCAGTACAGCCCAGGTTTCGATGGAATCAAAGGCTTTTTCATAGTCCACAAACGCTAAACATAATGGCCGATTATACTCCTCAGTCTTCTGTATAATCTGGCGGAGCGTATGGATGTGGTCTATGGTGCTAAAGCCTTTTCGGAACCCGGCTAGTTCGGGAGGCTGGAAGTCATCAAACCTACGAGCAAGACGATTCGTAATGACTCTCGAGAACAGCTTATAAATATGGCTCAGAAGTGAAATGGGCCTGTAGTTCTTCAACAAGGTCTTGTCACCTTTTTTGAAGAACAGTACCACTACACTTCTGCTCCACGCTTCTGGCGTTTTACCTTCAAGGATGACGGAATTAAATAACTTCTGGAGGACTGAGAGTACCGGTTTTCCACCCGCTCTTAGAAGTTCTGTCGTGATTCCGTCATCACCTGGCGCCTTGTTGTTCTTAAGCTGTTTGAGAGCCATTCTAATGTCCGGGATGTCTCGTATAGGCTGATGTCCGGGATGTCTTCGGTATAGTGTCGGGTCAGTTTAGCTCTCTTGTCCTGAGCCGCACTGACAACGGGTTCTCGTGTTGAGGTGTACAGCTGTCCATAGAACCTTTCAAGCTCTCTCAGAATCTCCGGTTTTGATGAGATGATTCTGCCATGGTCGATCTTCAGCTTGGTCATTTGGCTTTGCCCTATAGATGAATGTTTTGCGAACACTTTGGAGCCTTGGTTACGCTCGATTGCGACCTTTATACGATTTGTATTGAAGGCGCGCAAATCATGTCGCAGTGCCTTTGAAATTCGTCTATTGAGCTTGCCGTAGTTCGACATATCAGCTGAAGATTGCAGTCTCATCTCATTCCGGTCTTCCATCAACTTTATGGTTTCCTCTGAGAGTTTCTTCGGTTTATTTCGGCGGGGGGTCTTACAGAACTGAGATCCCACCGCTTGGACAGTTTTCACCAACCCGTTGTTAATCTCGTCAACTGTTTCGCCTTCAGCTAGGCACTGGAAGCGGTTATGTAGTTCAAGTTGAAAGCTCTCGGGGTTTTGAATTTGGGCAGCGCTAGGACGGAGCGTAGAGTTTATCAGACGAGACCTCTCAAGCTTTACATTGATATTCAATGTGCCTTTAACGATACGGTGATCGCTACCGGTTTTCACCTTATGGATCATAGAGACATCATTGAATATTTGCTTCCTGGTCGTCATGATAAACTCGATCTCATTTTTTGTTGAACCATCGGGGCTTATCCACGTCCACTTCCTGGATAGTCGCTTCTCGAAGAAGGAGTTCATCGCATAGAGGAGTTCATCCTTCTCCATGATTCATTCGACCAGCCGCTGGCCCCTCTGGTTCCGCTGTCCATATCCAAATGGCCCCACTCTCAACTCATCGCTATTCCGTGTGCCCAACTTAGCGTTGAAATCCCCCATAACAACGGTGAAGTATGTTTCGGAGGAATGTATGGCTTCAGTTATCTCCTCATACATAGCCTCTACTTCATCGTCTGAGCGTGTCGAGGTCGGTGCGTAAACCTGTATGACCTTCAGCGAATACCGTTTGGTGATTCTGAGTATAAGGTACGCTACCCTGCTAGACACACTTTCGACTTTTACAACGTTGTTAACAAGGGACTTCCGGACGAGAAACCTGACACCACCTTGGGATTTTTGGTGTCCTTCCCGGTAGAATAGCAAGTTACCGGAGTCTAGGATAACGGTGTCCTCTCCCTGTCTTCGGACTTCCGACAATCCCATGACATCCCATCGTAACTTGCTTACTTCTTCTTCCAGCTCGACAATCTTGTACTCGTAACTTGTATCTTGTACTCGGCCCCCAGTCCCCGGCAGCTCTATTATTCCTGGCCCCGGTAGCAGGCCAGGTAACGATGGAGCAGGGGGTGCGAAGAATCCCGGCAGATGCACGGCTACCGCCCTCATAAACGACGACCCTTGGCCCTGGCAACACACAACGTACGTACTGTTGTGTGGACCAATTCAGTTGTCTTAAAAAAAACAACTTATGGACACACACATATTTATTTTATTTGAAAAATAAAATTATTAATTTACACTTGACTTTAAAAGTTCCCGCAACTCACTTTTGCTACTAATTTGGGCAGAGGTTCCACCTGAAGGGTGGAATACCTGGTATACTGGTACTGAGTCTGGTGACTCCTGGAGTTACCACAATAAATCTGAGCACTTAATTTTGGAAGCCACCGTTTATATACAGAAAAATACTGCTGACAACGCGTAAATAGGTTTGTGAGGGATTCGGGCCTAGGTCAGCAATATATTAGGTGTAACAGTACGCTCAGGGAGGACCAAAAGATTTCCTGCTTTACCGAACCTAAATAATAGCATATTATTATGTAGTAAAAAGATTTTGTTGTAACGTTTGTAGTATGGGATATCCAGCCTTCGCTAGCCTCGATAAAAGTATTCCTAAAATGTCAAGACTAATCTCAGCTGTTAAGTTATCAGCTGATAGCCAGTTCTCACGTATATCGGTTAAACGAGCTATTTATTAAGGTTTTTTGTGTTTGACGTGTTCCGTACGACAAAATAGAACCCTAATCCGAAGTCCTTACTCTGTCCTTACTGTCCGTCCGTTAAAGCAATGATTTAAAAAGAGTACTGTTTATTTCATTATAATTATATGTATTTCATTGATAGATCGTATGGCAAATATACTGTACAGCTCTCGTTAGTCATTGCCTAATTTTTGATGATTAGGGGGTCAAGGTAGCAAGGAGCCCACCACATGCTCTGGCATCAAGGTATAAGTGATGGCATGCCGCTCATTAGGCGCATTTATTCACCAGGTATCCTGTCTACCACGTATAGGTCTCTTTGGCAAGAGCCCATGGTGGGTGCCACTGCAGTGTCGGCTGCCTCGAAGATGTAGTGTACAAAAAGTACTTACTGTGTTTTGGCGTGAAAAGCACTATAGCAAGTGAAATTACTGGGCGAACGTTACATAAGAACTAACTTCTCAGAGTGACGAGCGCAGTGCACTGTCAAGCAGAATGAGAGCGGTGACACTACCTACAATGATGCATAGACGTGACGCTTACCATTATCTGGGCGATTTGTCCGTCTCATTACTTCTTACTATAAAAAAAACCTTTACGACATCCAACAAGAGACTCGTTTCTCGAAGAGAATATGCAATTTATTATATACTGTATCAGAGGGATTACCCATTGCTGAATACAGCCTCCCCCATTAAGGGGGGGGGGTCGTTGCCCACACTCGGTTTAACTCAACGCAGTTTAAGAAATCAGTTCTTCAGAAGGTGCTACTGCCAACCTTCCGGTATTTTACCTTTAGTCGCCTTACGCCTCTTAGCAATGGGGGGTGACATTCTAGCCAGCTAGGCACTTATTATATACAGTTCATATATTTTAAGTTAATTTTTTCAACTACATCAGTGTCTTCTTTGCTAGATTTTTATTGTACGTTAAAATGAATATATATTCCAAAAAATTTGTACGGAGATGTGTTCAATATGCAAAGCAGGCGTGAGTCTGAGTTTTCTGTTCCAACCGGAACGTTTCTGCGCCACTTATGTTCAGTCGGTATTATACCTGCATTTAAATGTTAAATTATAGCATAGGTGTACTGGTTTGGTTATTGTAAGGAAATTGTGATTTGGATCTCTTCATGTGAAAAGGATGTATGTAACAACATATTACGGTCGATATTTGATTCTTAGCATCAACATGTTAAGAATCAAACATCGACCGTAATATGTTACAATGTACCTACCTAAGAATTAGTTAACGCATACGATTCATTGGCTGTCTTTGTAGTTTTCTAGCCGTTGTAGAATGTATTGTGGTCTCTAAAATATGAATAAAAGCATTCTTGCAGATTATACTGTGAATTATGGGGATTCTTATATCACATGTGGATCTATAGACCTTTCACCATTACATCTATCTTGTTTTATTCTGTTCCTCAAATTGAAATTTAATTTCGCCATCGTCGTTTTGGGTTGATACACCTAGATATAAAAATCTAAACAGACTAGTCAAAGGGGAATTAATATTCCAGACTCTTTGAGATAATCGTATAGGACCTGTTTCATAGTTATCATGAGTATCTCATAAGTGAAATAAAAACTTCATAGATACCCTCCATAGATAAGGAGCGCCTACATGATAAGGTAAACTAACCTCCAGTTTAACCATATCTCCGGTTTTATAAGTTTTCTCGCGAGAAGAGGCATCATAATAACGTTTTAAAGATTCCTTACTTTTATTAATATTTTCTAAAGCTATTTCGCGAGAGTACCGCATTCTGTATTGTAACACGCGGATATACTCTTGATAAGTAGTATCATTATTTGAATTATAAACACTACCAGGGATAGTTGGCTTATGGCCATATAACAATTCAAATGGTGTAAACTCCGTGGTACAGTGTGGAGTGGTATTATATGATAAAATAGCAGTAGTATAACTAGTAATTTAGTATAAACATTTTCACTCGTGCCTCGTGAAGCACGAGTGAAAATGTATATTGTTCTCATGTAAGTGACATTGTCTTTTTGAAAATAAATTCTTTAAACATAACCTCCAGTTTCTGGAATGTTTGTCAAGTCTTGACCAGCTAACCAACCGAATACTGAGTTTTCATTGGTCATCCATCGCGTCATACAATATCATTGACCAAAGAGCGTTCAGTATTTAGCTTGTTCATTAATCAAGGCAAACCTACTAGAAATTGAGGTAAAATTACTTATATAAAAATATAATACAATATAAAATGCTGATTCTGATACCTGGATGGAATAACGTTAGCCGGAACATCATCTGAATGTTAGCCTCAAATAAGTATCACTTGATTCTTCCGAAAGCTTCGGAAGAAGTTCGTGATGTTCCTATGCAGCTTGAGGCCTGCATGCAAACAATCATTTAGGAACATCCCATTGTGCGTGGGAATAACCGTAAAGGAAATAAAAAAGAAAATGAACATATACCAAATGCTACTTAATGTCTGAAACAGACGTGTGCTTCATGTTCCACATGACGAAAGGTAGCATCTGTTTTCATGTGACGTTACTTCAACAACCGCTAGTGTTTTAACATATACGAATAAAATGTAAATTGATGATCAAGTGTACCAAATAAACATTTGAATTATAATTTACATTGGAACAATAAATCATAAATGCATAATAATAAATAGTAAGTACGTTTTAGTTCACTATTGCCCACGTAGAAAAAGTTAGGTAACTACTCTTAACCAAACATAAGAGCTTGTCTAGGGCTCTTTAAACAAAACTTAGCACTCTCAGAAGTAAGAAACTCTACAAACTTTATTATCTAATATTTGCCAACAACTTTCACTCAAAAACATTTCAATCCATTGAAAAGGTCGAAATATGATTCGACTCGAAAAGCTTTTGGCAACGCAATCCATGAAAAGTATCGAAGTACCTGTTATTTGAACTCAGTTCTACAACCTACGTGCTGTAA
The DNA here is from genome assembly GCA_963854805.1 of Plagodis dolabraria. Lineage (NCBI taxonomy): Eukaryota > Metazoa > Arthropoda > Insecta > Lepidoptera > Geometridae > Plagodis > Plagodis dolabraria. Next base: position 34,657,767 of record OY978447.1, read on the forward strand.
ATTTATCTACTTCTATTTGAAATAAAGATAGTTATACACTGAATGACAGATGCAGTTCAGAACAAATGGTGAACTGCACTGCGCTCATACCCTAAAACATAAAGTTGTTAAGTTTCATGTGCCTGTACTTTCATAGGCTCCCATAACCTTCAAACCAGAAAACAGTAATGTGAACATTACTGCTTGGCGGTAGAAATAGGTATGTGGCAGTACCACCCTGGACGAACTCGCACAAAGAGTTCTACTTCTAGTTTTGAAGCAGTGGATTTGGCTATGAACTGCCGCCCAGCAGGTCCATGGTTCAAATCCCACCGCGGGCTTGAACTTCACCGCATGGTGGAAAGTCATTTTTGGTAAAAATGCCCGCCTGGCTAGCGACCACCCTCAAGTAGAAAATCTGTCACCAAGCACCTAACGGTGTGTTCCGGCAACAGTCCTTAAGAGTCAGTGCAATTACAGGCAAACAACTATGTCTCAAGTTGACGGGCGCAGTGCAATTCATGACTTGTGACAAAATGCATCTGTTATAGGCAGAGGTTAGTCCGCTTATAATCAGGTGGGCCTCGAACTTGTTCCGTCATTTAACATAAAAAAAAGGGGAAAAAAAAAGTAAAACGTTCGTATGAACATTAAAAAAAATGGCTTCAGTTTCCTAAACTGAATCATTTTTGTACGCTACTTGTTACCTTACTTATCTTGTCGCCATTTCGCATAACTTCTCATACGTTCAAATATTAAATGTGTATTTTAAAAAAATGGGAACCACATTCCATACTTGATATATGAAAAGTAACATGCTGAAGTCAATATAGGCTGAATAAAACGTGTATTCCCGTTGTTAAAACATATCGTGGTCATAGTTTCGAATTTAAGAAGTTATTACAAATTCTTCTGCTTTAGGTCTCTTCTTCTACAGAGGAAGAAAGAGAGGAATCCTCTGCAGATGAAATTTATATCATGTACGGTCGCTTTGGCGTTACATTCGTGCTGAAAGTTTTTTCATCACTGCTTGATTAATCAATTAAAAATCTGAAATGCAGCTTTCTTATAATAAAGGGGTTCCAAAAAAAACCCCTCCTCAACTATTATGAATTTTCAGCGCAAACATTCACTAAAAACGTGAGCAATTTTATCCTTAACAAATCTGTGTTGGATATTTGTCTGTATTAATTTCTAAAACTTTTGCACTTTATAGACAAACAAAAGGTCGTAGCCGCCACGTGCAACGCGCATTGAGATTGAACTTTATTTAGTTCATGCTTTGTTTTATTTTCCGCAACATATTTAAAGGAACTAAAACTTTGTTCAGTGTTTTTTCCTTTCATCAACTCAATTCGGTAGGTCATAGGGCATACGAAAGCCTGCTTCTATTGTAGACTAAATCATGACTAAATACGATTTCATTAAATGGATAATAAAACTTTGTACGTACAATTGTAAAATATGCACCCACAATCCTCTGAGCCACGGGGGTGCGAACGTTCGCAAACATTTGCTCCTCAGTGTGACACTCACCTATCCGTTCAGAAATAAATATATGACAGTATTGAAAGGATCGCAGACTAATTAGCAGATTGGTACTCAGCCACTCACCAATCAGACCTTATTCATCGATACTCAAATGATGTACTATCACTATTGATACCATATTTCCGCGATAACTAGTAAGTTTACTAATGTGATACTTGCGCTACACCATTTTTAAATAGAGTGAATCGGCTGATGTTTCGTTGCAGCATTTACGAATAAGATCTTCAGAGCATTCTCTACACTATCTTTAGAAATCATTCACATTAACTGAAACGTCCACTGTTGAAGAAGGTTTCCCCCATTCAGATATTTACCATAATCCCCAAGCTTGACAGACGTCTTGGGGATCGCAGTAGAAGTTGTCAGTTCTTCAGAAGGCGCTTCTCACCTTCCGATATTTTTCCCTTAATCGCCTGTTACGACACTCTTGGAAAGATTGTCTTAGCATGGCAGTAATTATAAGCATGGTGGTAGGGCATTTTGCGAATGCTTGCCTGGCTAGCTACCACCCTCAAGTAGCAAATCTGTCGCCAAGCACCTAACGGTGTGTTCCGGCAGCTGTCCTTGAGAGCCAGTAATTCTAGGTTAGCCTGAACAACATCTGCGAACACATCATCACTTACCATCAGGTGAGATAGTGGTCATAGGCTAACCTATCAGACATAAAAATACAAAATCGGCCAAGTGCGAGTCGGCCTCGCGCACGAAGGGTTCCGTACCATTAGCTATACAACATTAGACTTCATATTTTAACCTTCTTTTGTATTAACGTGCGCGAGTCCGACTCGCACTTGGCCAATTTTTTGTATTTGTTGTTATGGCGGCAACAGAAATACATTATTTGTGAAAATTTCAACTATCTAGCTATCACCGTTCTTGAGATACAGCCTGATGACAGACGGACGGACGGACAGCGAAGTCTCAGTAATAGGGTTCCGTTTTTACGCTTTGGGTACGGAACCCTAAAAACATGAAGACTTTCGCGACTTGAACACATAGGTATAAGTATTTAACGAGGTAAATAAATAAAATCGATTAATTATTTATTATAGCGATTAAGTCCCGTTAAATACTTATAATTATAAAAAAACAGATATGGGGAGGGAGGTAACATTCTAACCCAAGACCCTACTGTAATGTCGTGGGGTTCGCAGGGAGCGCGTTTGTAGAGAAACGTCCGATTAATTCAATATTCTATTTATTACTGTCTCAAATCACATTCACACACGTACTTTAATAGTAACTATAGATTACGTCTACATATACACTACACCATCGGGGTTATTTATTAAAAAAAGAAAATTAGTAGAATTTTCTTTTTTTTTTTTAATCTTAGTATAGGTTGTATGTACCTAAACAATGACATAAATTTAAACCTTACACTCTTATTAAAACATTCATACGATTACTTTTTCTTAATTTGATTTAATTTGAATATAAACTGTAATAGTTAACTTTACAATTAAATATATCTCAAACAAAGTGTTCCATAAGTATTTACAGCAAAAATAATCATGTAGAAGGGATGTTAATCAAGTAATAGTAACAACATTAACAAATTAATTATGATGTATACTGTATTCTATGGTGGAAGGTGTAGGTGCATAAAATAATAACTTGCAAATAACGAGCAAATTCTGAAAGTTACAAAAAGTTTTAGACAGTACCGATTTTATTACCGAAATATGCTTAAATTGTTATACATATCAAATATAATACTTACACAAAATCATTGAAAAATGCAATATCCTATTTTTATTAACGATAGCAAGATTACTTTCTAAATTTTCCTAAACTTATACTTATTTAAAACCATTATACATTCGGTAAAAATGTTTACTTCTTCTTCTTCTTACTCTACTTCTTAATGTTCAAGAAAATGATGATTCAATAAAATAAAATAAAGTATTACATTAAAACACTACAATAACATTAATTAAATCATAGTACTGTAACCGAGGCTGTGAAATGTGTATGATTATATAAGTAAACCTACTTCGAAAAAAATAAAAAATGTTCTATTAATATGGACAATTGGATATGATAAGAAAAAGAATTTTTTGTAAAATACAAATTGTAACTTAAAAAAACTATAGAAATTTATAAATGTATTATTGTTTCAACGATATGACAGAAAAAATATTGTAAGTAATAATAGTTGTTAAGTTAAGTTTTCAATTACTTAATCATCGTATTGATTTGCACTAAAATACTATGAAATTTTTATAAGTACATGTAATTGACACGACAAAAATATTAAAAGTCTTGAAACTGTAAAATATATTTATGTTGTATTAAGTTAAATTTTTACTATAGTTTAGAAAAAAAAAATTACAATCTATTAATTAATCATTTATCAACAATTTTTATTTTATATTCTTGAAAACAGTTGTAAAAAATATAATACCACGTAAAAATTACAATTTCTTATAAAATTATAACGTTAACCTTCAATATCTTAGAATTCTTATTATTTTATTTATCTACATCTATGTTATACCTACTGCACGTTCGTCAAATCTTTCTTTATCCATAAAACTAACAAAATGGTCATCATAACGAGTGAAATGTCTTTTCCCAATACATATGGCATTATATGTTTTTATAGACTTTATTTCATTTACATTTTCACTAATAAAGTTCATCTTTAAATCATACGATTTTTGCAGTATACAATAATTTAATTTGGTCTCCAATTCTTTTCTGTTTACAACCTTTTCTTTGATCTCGTTATTTTCACATTGTATATTACATTTTTCCGCTAGCAAATGTCTGCCATTATCTATCTCTGTATTTTCTATGCATTGCAAGTCTTTAAATGATTTAAAGTCCTTAGACTGTTCAAGGTAACTAATTACTGAGGGTTGATCAGGCCTATCAGTACTAGAACTCGAAATTGACAAATCCGTATTTTTTTCTAAGTTTTCTTCCTCCACATTGTTTTCAAATAACATATTTTTGATATCGCATACAAAATTATCCATAGAGTTCTCTATTTTTGACTGGGAACTATTAGTTTTTAAACATAAACTGGGACATATTTCATTAGCCATGCTATCAGATTTCATTACTTCGTGTTGGAAATTATCATTAAAAGTGCACATATCCTCAGTCGGATGCTCGATTCGCTGATCGTGCAGAACTTGAGTGCAGTCTAGTATACGCGAATATGACACTGGTTGGCAACTTGGTGTTGTTATTGCGTCACAAGATGTTTGTACAGAATTCCTCAAGTTTGTTGAATTATTCTTGTTACTTGGGAATATTTTCATTTTATTTCCTAATCGATTATAGTTTAAATGACAAAAACTTCGTCGTCAGAAATTATTTTGCTTATTCTGATACATAACATTCTCATCCAAAGCAGACTGTATGGCATCTTTTAAATATTTGAATTGTCTAGATAATAAAATAATGCGTATTTGGCCATTATCAAGGCCATCAGCAAATCTCCAAATCGCCATCTTTTCGTTGATAGGGCGCAAAATCTCAAACTTTTTCCTGTCCCCATCTGATTGAGCTAATGTTAAATCATAAAATAATTTTTCTATTTCTTTGCTAAATATTTCTATAGATCTATTTCTCTGTCTACAATTAAAAAGTGGATTATGTAAAGCAACTGGACACTTTTTCGTTAGTAAATGTGTCTTCATATCTGATAATAAACATTCAACTAAGTTATAATTCGTCTTAAGATAAAATTTTGCTACATCCGTTAATCTAGTTTTCAACACAAAATTTATCAAATGTTGGTGTGAATTCTCATTAATAATTTCGCTGTAAAATTCTATATTATCTATTAGTGACCTAGTAATATGCTCTTGACCAGTCATTTCTGGCAACAAGGCAATAGCCGTCTGTAAGTCAAAATTATCCATTTTATATAGAAAACAAATGACAAAGTATGACTATAAAGGCACACAATATTAAGCTGATTGATAAATTTTTAAATGCTTCTAATATGTACATCAATATTAAAATATTTTGTTCTTCATGATATATAATTAAATATGCCCATGAACAAAAAAATGTTTTCTTAATATTATGCAGCTGCACCAAAATACTTACAGTTTAATACGTTTTTTTTTCGAGCACATAAACACTAAATGTAAAAGATTTTCGATTTCTTCTATCTTTGACAATGATGATAATAATTCTGAACCTGGATCGCTCTGCTACTAATCCACCTTGCGTATGGACCGGGCGCTATCCTGGACGTTTATCCGTGATCCTGTTTTCCATTGAGTAGTAGCATAAGTAGAGATTTTCCCATTTCCTGTTTGACATTTTTTTTCTCTTGCTAAATAATTCTTCCCCTTCGTAAAAATGTCAATTTTCAAATAATTTATTCTTCACAATATGCTTCTTAATTCTTAATTTGTATAAAATTATTCCTCACATATTATTTTCTATAAAAAATCCTCTTCAAATATTATGTCTTCTTTGACAATAAATCTTCATTCAATATTTTTATTATAATACATTTTCTTTCTTTATATATTTGTTCATTTTTCTTAATTCCTTTTATTTCTTTTTATTTGAAAATCCATTATACTTCATTTTCAAAAATAAAATTCCACGTTTCATGTACCCTATTTATTTCATGTAATATTTTTCTCTTCATTGCTCAAGAGTTCTTAATTCTTCATATTTTTCTTCTACCAACTCGTATTTCTATTCACATTATTATTAATTCTTCAATTATTTCTTGACCAACTACATAAAATATTCTTAAACTGACTTCAAAACAGTTTATCAGCATTTCTCTCAAAGTTCCAAACTTCCTTTATATATTTCACTTTTCAAACGTTTCGGGTACATTGTGGTTATATTTGGGTCTCAAACTTCTTCATAATTTTCTTCTCAGATCAGTGCCATCCCGGTGCAGCACACTCCATTTCTCACTGCACCGGGCCTGGCAGGGTCGCCATGTAATGTTGTGGGGTTCGCAGGGAGCGCGTTTGTAGAGAAACGTCCGATTAATTCAATATTCTATTTATTACTGTCTCAAATCACATTCACACACGTACTTTAATAGTAACTATAGATTACGTCTACATATACACTACACTACGGGTAAGTTTACGGATAAGATCCTCAGACCATTCTCTACAATATCTTTAGTAATGATAGTCATATATTCTATATTTTAAATAGAAGTGGTCGCCAACCAAGTACACAGTTCAACACCTTATGATTTTCGTTGAACTGTGTCATACGGAAAATAAACTTATTTCTATTTATATATCTAATATATACATATTTCTATACTCTATATACATATTTATATTTCTAAATATATAAGCACTATCGTTGCTGAGCGAAAATCACATTACAAATTATTGGAGCACAAAGATTCGACAGGTCTAGCGCACTTCGCACTTTAGGTACCAAGCTACAAGTACATCGGTGGCTTCGTCCGGACGGGCTTAATCTACGGTGGTTGTCACGCGCCGACCCTGCTGCCTCGCCCCGCACATGCACATTCGCAGGCTACTTCGTGCCGCGTCGTCATCCGCCTAGATTTTTTTTTATTCTGTTTAGTTGGTTAGTAGGTTCGTTAAAATGCGACTGCGCAAATATTGATAAGGATCAGGACCTCAAGTTTTCTTACTTTTGATGACTTCGAAGGGTAAGAATACCATACTTACCGTTAGGGAACGTTGGTATTTGCCAGTTCTGTTAAAATGGTAAGAAGAGGGTTATAATAATATTATTAGGCACATTCGATTTGGCTTTATTATTTTTATACAACTGATAAATTATCCTTTGGCTCCTATCTCACCTGTTTGTTAGTGATTATTTAGACAAGCTTTGGAAGGCGTCTGTGGTCAAAGGCTAGCCTATCGGCAAAAAAAAAATCAGGCTTTATCTCGACGACGACGCCGATGCTGATGCTGAGGTCGACGCCGACGACAATACCGACGCCGCTGCCGACGACAATACCGACGCCGCTGCCGACGACGACGCCGATGCTGATGCTGAGGTCGACGCCGACGACAATACCGACGCCGCTGCCGACGTCGACGCCGATGCTGATGCTGAGGTCGACGCCGATGACAATACCGACGCCGCTACCGACGACGACGCCGATGCTTATGCTGAGGTCGACGCCGACGACAATACCGACGCCGACGACAATACCGACGCCGCTGCCGACGACGACGCCGATGCTGATGCTGAGGTCGACGCCGACGACAATACCGACGCCGCTGTCGACGTCGACGCCGATGCTGATGCTGAGGTCGACGCCGATGACAATACCGACGCCGCTACCGACGACGACGCCGATGCTTATGCTGAGGTCGACGCCGACGACAATACCGACGCCGACGACAATACCGACGCCGCTGCCGACGTCGACGCCGATGCTGATGCTGAGGTCGACGCCGATGACAATACCGATGCCGCTACCGACGACGACGCCGATGCTTATTCTGAGGTCGACGCCGACGACAATACCGACGCCGACGACAATACCGACGCCGCTGCCGACGACGACGCCGATGCTGATGCTGAGGTCGACGCCGACGACAATACCGACGCCGCTGCCGACGTCGACGCCGATGCTGATCCTGAGGTCGACGCCGATGACAATACCGACGCCGCTACCGACGACGACGCCGATGCTTATGCTGAGGTCGACGCCGACGACAATACTGACGCCGCTGCCGACGACGACGCCAATGCTGATGCTGAGGTCGACGCCGATGACAATACCGACGCCGCTACCGACGACGACGCCGATGCTTATGCTGAGGTCGACGCCGACGACAATACCGACGCCGCTGCCGACGACGACGCCGATGCTGATGCTGAGGTCGACGCCGACGACAATACCGACGCCGCTGCCGGCGTCGACGCCAATGCTGATGCTGAGGTCGACGCCGACGACAATACCGACGCCGCTACCGACGACGACGCCGATGCTTATGCTGAGGTCGACGCCGACGACAATACCGACGCCGACGACAATACCGACGCCGCTGCCAACGACGACGCCGATGCTGATGCTGAGGTCGACGCCGACGACAATACTGACGCCGCTGCTGACGACGACGCCGATGCTGATGCTGAGGTCGACGCCGACGACAATACCGACGCCGCTGCCGACGTCGACGCCGATGCTGATGCTGAGGTCGACGCCGAAGACAATACCCACGCCGCTACCGACGACGACGCCGATGCTTATGCTGAGGTCGACGCCGACGACAATACCGACGCCGCTGCCGACGACGACGCCGATGCTGATGCTGAGGTCGACGCCGACGACAATACCGACGCCGCTGCCGACGACGACGCCGATGCTGATGCTGAGGTCGACGCCGACGACAATACCGACGCCGCTCCGACGACGACGCCGATGCTGATGCTGAGGTAGACGCCGACGACAATACCGACGCCGCTGCCGACGACGACGCCGATTTTGATGCTGAGGTCGACGCCGACGACAATACCGACGCCGCTGCCGACGACGACGCCGATGCTGATGCTAAGGTCGACGCCGACGACAATACAGACGCCGCTGCCGACGACGACGCCGATGCTGATGCTAAGGTCGAAGCCGACGACAATACAGACGCCGCTGCCGACGACGACGCCGATGCTGATGCTGAGGTCGACGCCGACGACAATACCGACGCCGCTGCCGACGACGACGCCGATGCCGATGCTGATGCTGAGGTCGACGCCGACGATAATACCGACGCCGCTGCCGACGACGACGCCGATGCTGATGCTGACACCGATATATTATAGAATTAAACATCGTATGCGCGTTTAACTTTTATTACTTCTTTCACCTAACGGTGTGTTCCCGCAGCGGTCCTTGTGGGCTAGTAAGTAACTCTAGGTTAGCCTGAACAACATCTGATGACCACGTCATCATTTCCCATCAGGTGGCATATTGTTCTATCCGCTATTTAATAAATAGAAAGTCAATCCAGATCAAATAAACTTCTACCTAAATAGATCGAACAAACATTACATATTATATGCCTTTTAGATACAGTACATAGTATAATACTTTTCTGCTAATACTATGTACCTATATTTGAAATTTATTGAATTGCTTTAAATAGTTATAGGTAGTATATATACGTACATAGCTGTACATAGCATGTGAGCACAAGATCACAACCCAAACCCACGTACCACTTCAGAAGAGATAAGAGCTACGCGATAGAAAGAGAGGTGCCTTGTAGGTTAATATAAATTAACTAGGTACGAAACGTAGGTGTGCGAAGTAAATGTATTGCGTCATATAAGAGTTGCTTATTTATTTGCAGAGAGATCCTTCTGGTCCTTTTTAATCTGTGGTTTCGGCAAAGTTAATGGACAAAAAATTTCATGTAGCAAATTAAAAAAAATAACTTTGTCCCTAACTTGCGCTTATAGTTTGTGCTTTCCCGTAATCAAAGTGAAGATTAGTAATAGATCGGTGAAGGCGGGTTGGTTGACAAAAGGAATTAAAAAATCGAGTCGAACAAAACGTCTTTTATATTTGAATTATAGAAGATCAAATATTAATAAAGTTCAAGGTAAAACTATATACAGTAAATATAACAATATATTTAAAAGGTGTACACAACTAGCACAACGAAAATATAACCTGAAACGTATCGAACACGATAAAAATAAATGCAAGGCTATTTGGAAAGCAATATCTTCTTCTGTAGGTAATAATTTAAGTAAAAATGACATAAAAGAAATAAATTTGAATAATATGACATACACTAATCCCATTGACATTTGTAATACATTTAATAATTATTTTATTGACTCAATTGTAAATCAACCCACTACTACAACCCAAGCTAAAACCACACATTGCAGTCTCAATTTAAAAACAATATTTTTGAACCCTACAGATCATTATGAAATTTATAGTATCATAATGAACCTTAGTAATAGTAAAACTAGTGGTTATGATGAAATTACAACGCAAATTTTAAAGTTTTGTGCTAACTGGATATGTGTCCCACTTTCGCATATTGTTAATCTGTCTTTTCTGAATGGAATATTTCCTGAACAACTCAAGATATCTATCGTAAAGCCTCTCTTCAAATCTGGGGATACCACAGATCCTAATAACTACCGCCCTATATCTATAGTGCCTATATTGTCTAAGATACTTGAAAAGGCTATGTTAAATAGACTTGATAAATTTCTGACTAAACATAAAATTCTTGCTAATGAACAGTTTGGATTTCGTAAGAGCAGTTCTACTGCACTTGCTTGTTTCAATTTAATAAAAGCCGCTACAGAGAGCATAAATGAGGGCACTCCAGTTGTTTCCTTATTTCTTGATCTAAAAAAGGCATTTGATTTTGTAAATCATAGTAAGCTGCTACACAAGTTAAGTTTATACGGCATTAGAGGTAATGCTTTGGAGTGGCTACGTAGTTATTTAAATAATAGAAGACAATTAACTGAAATTACAAAAACAATTTTAAAGGGTCACAAAATTTATGAGAGGAAGAAATTTAGATCTCAAACTATCATAAATAAGAAAGGAGTGCCTCAGGGAAGTATTTTGGGACCTCTCCTTTTCCTGCTTTACATTAATGATCTCCCTGATCACACAGTTCACCAGTGTGTTCTGTTTGCAGATGACACTACAGTTCTTATTAAATGTAATGACAAAAAATCATGCCAACAAATCGTGAACGAAGCGTTAGCGGATGTAATTAAATGGACATATAATAATGACTTAAATATTAATATAAACAAAACTAAAATAATTCAATTTCAATCTTATAATACAATTCCACTATCCCTTGACATTAAATATATAAATCAAAAAGTAGAAGAAGTTAGCTGTTATAAATTTTTGGGTATACATTTGGACAAAAATCTCAATTGGAAAGAACATGTTAATGCAGTTTGCCAAAAACTTAGCCGTTACACGTTTGCCTTAAAAAAGCTGAGACAAACAATATCTGTTGAGGCCGCCTTAGCCGCCTACCATGGCTATGTTTCATCGGTTCTTGGTTATGGCCTTATAATCTGGGGAAACTCGGTTGAGTTAGATAAGGCCTTCAAGGTACAGAAGCGGTGTATCCGAGTCATAAATAGGGCTTGGTTTCTTGACAGCTGCAAACCACTATTTAAAAACAATAATATACTTCCCCTACCGTGTATGTATATAAGAGACCTGTGTATCTTTGTAAAGGCAAATCCAACCTATTTTCAAAAAAGAAGTGATGTTATTCCAAGACAAAAAAGATCGAAGTATAAAAACTTATTATACCATCCTCTATGCCAAAAAGTTATTTATGAAAAAAATGTTTATAATATGGCTATTACTGTTTTTAACAAATTACCGGACAACTTAAAATCTTTGACCGGAAACAGCTTCAAAACTAAACTGCACAATTGGTTATTGGACAATTGTTTTTATAGCATGACAGAATATTTTAATGTATAATAATTAAATGTATTTTATTGTTTAAAAAAAACTATATTTTTAGGAATAAATACTAATATTTGTACACCTGCTTGCAGGTTGAATGCATTGCTATATATTTTCCTAACATCTGAAATTGTAATTATTGTGCATTCTGACAAATAAATGATTGATTGATTGATTGATTGATTAAAATAAACCAACCGTTGATTTCACAAAAAAAAGTGCTCATAAAATTTAATATAAAATCACAAACCATGTTACCATAAACAATATTGTCATTACAACCTCCTTCATGCTGTTAATATCCGATTTTAGTACAATGAAACGCGTTACCAAAAAGGTCTCGAGTGCTACAGCTTAGTTTTTACGCCCACATCCAGCTCAATACAGTGTTAACGGTCCTTAAAAGTGTTTTAGCAGGCTGTAGAAATCATCGCTTCGTTTTATAGCCGTCGAACCTTTGCGCTTGTAAAATACAGATCGCTTGTAAACTTTAACACGGAGGTTGTAAGCGGCGAGTCAGTTATATTACTTGTCTGTCAATTACGATAAAAGGTTACCTTTATATAACGCCCCATACCTACCTGGGTTTAGTTTATCTCCACGTTCATTTGTTTTTCATAATGTTGGTAGGAATTGTCTGTTTTTGTAGTATATATACTTACATACAAAACATTTCAACTCATTATTAATACATGTAGGTATTGATACATCTACTGCAGACAGACCTAGGGTTAAAACCTTCAATATCTAAATAAATTACTATAGGGAAATAGATTTGTGTGTTCCCAAATATTGTTTTTAGGGATAAGTTCCAGAAACCTGTAACCCTATTACTAAACCTACGCAGTACGTGCAACCAGCAGTTATAACCTATAAAGAACTGTAGGACCCTGCTTTTTAAACTGTGATTGGTAGCCTAGCATCAGATATCCTAGCAATTAACATTATCAAGAAAAAGTAAAACATTGCCCAAAAAAGACATGTTGATAAAAACGGTACTTATACAAAAGCGTCAAACTTCGCATGGTGATGTACATACTTTAAAGTAAAACAATAATAAAAACCGGCGATTTGGTCTTCAGTAAAATACTACACTTATTAACTGTATAGAAAAATCAAATGCAATTAAGAAAGGAAAATATTTTTTGCGAAATACATACGGAGTGAGTCGGATCGTCCGCAGCTGAACACAGCTTCCTTCATTATAAGGTTTGCAATAAACCCCACACATGGCGGGCGTCGTGGGGATGGCAGAGTTAGATGACAGTTCTTCAGAAGGCGCTCCTGCTCATCTTCAGTCACCTCACATGAAGATATGACATAATGCAATCTTAACCCGACACTCCAGGGAGACAGCATTGCAGTACCTGTCACAAGCTGGAAAAAATTTACTACTATATTTTATTCTATAATGTGTGATCTATATAAACGAAGGCCAGGTCAGCCTACCTTATAAAATAATTTCAAAATATCTAGTTTGCCTTGAACAAAGAGAACAGTTTTATAACAGTAATATTTCATGATTTGAGCGTATCTTATTGTATTTTTCGCGAGACTAACTGCGGAATAAATTGAGAGTAAGGCTGCGTTTCCACCAGAGATGTGCGATGGAAATGTGTCGTGCGAGGATGTCTAGCTGTGCTGTGAAAATGTGTGGGTGTTTCCACCAAAGCTGTGCGATGATAATGTGCCTACGAGGATGTGTAGCGGAGCTGTGAAAATGCGCATTAATGTGTGGCGCGAGGATGCGTTGCGAAGCTGTGAAATGTGTCGACGGGGGTGCGGTGTAGTGGGAGCGGAGTAACGCGAACGCCTGCCTGCCGCTCACCGCGCTGCGCTCACGTCTCACTTTGCTGTCGTAAGCGCTTGTAGTCGTACGCATGTCGTACGGTTGCGTGGCATAATGGACGAAAAATTAATTGATGCCGTTCAAAAGTTTCCGTGTTTGTGGAACACTTCTTTCCCATTTTACAAATGTAATGAAACTAAGGACGCTGCGTGGGAGGAAATAGTCAAAGAAATACAATATAAAGATGGTAAGTAATAATCATGTATTAAAATCAGGTATATTAAAATACAAGTTACAATATTTGGGTATTTATTGTGTGCGATGAATTCGTGACGAAATACGAGTATCTTGCCATGACACTTTTCCTTGATTATTGAAATAAGAGCAGTATTTCTCTCTTACATCATAACTATCACTTGACACGACGACGGAAATGCTAGGAACCGATACAAGAGTACTTGTATTTGTGTTATCAATGCAATCCAAATAATTACTTTGTCTTTCAATTAAAAAATTATGCATTACACATGTGGCTTTTACGATTTTGTCAACCGTTTCCACTCTGCATTCAAAGTCTTTACGATACACATACCACTTTCGTGCCAATACACCGAATGTAGCTTCTACAATGCGACGTGCCCTCGAAAGTCTATAGTTAAATATACGTTTCTGTTGGTCTAACTGGTCCCGCGGATATGGGCGCATGAAATTTTCCATCAAAGGAAAAGCCTCATCTCCAATGAATACAAATGGTACTGGTTCACCTCCTTCATATAATGGTTCAGGTTCTGGAAGATTCAATCTTTTTTCTTTCAAATATTTTCCAAAAACACTATCATCAAATATTCCAGCATCACTAAATCTTCCCATGGATCCCACATCAACCATTATAATCTTTCTCCTAGCGTCAGCTAAGCACATAAGCACTATAGAAAATCTTTGTTTGTAATTAAAAAAAGAGGACCCAGTGTTTGCAGGACACATTATATAAACATGTTTACCGTCTAGAGCCCCCAAACAATTTTTAAACTGCCATAGCTCTTGAAAATCCTTTGCTATTCGCTTCCAGTCGTCTTTGGTAGGTTTTGGAATAACAAGAGGTTGTAAAACAAGCCAAAGAGCATTACAAACTTCTGCCACAATTCTCGACACACTTGCTACTCCAATCCTAAAATTTTCTGCCAATCGTGTGAACGACGAGCCCGTGGATAAATACCTGCAAAAAAAGGAATGTTTATAATAATAGTAAGAAAAATAATTAACAAATAAAAAAGTACTCTTTACCTGTTACTGATTTTTTGCGATCTGTAAGACAACATGCTTGGTATAAAAATGTTATATTCCTAATCATAATTTTCTATTATTTCAGTGAAAAGCGCTAAGTATCGTTGGAAACAACTACGGGATAGCCATCGGGACGCGCTAAAGAGGCAGAAATCTAAAAAAAGCGGACAGGCTACAACCAAAACACGTGAATGGAAATACCAAAAATTGATGGAATTTCTTTTACCGTACATGGCCAACAGAGATAGAGAGTCAAGTTATAAAGAGGATATTTCGTCACCAAATAATGAAAATGACTCTTCGCAAAGCACTCAATATTCATTAAACCAAGATGACTCTTCGCAGAGCACTCAATATTCATTAAACCAAGATGACTCTTCGCAGAGCACTGAACATACACCAAATCAAGCTGACAATCCCAACAATCTTTACGAAATAGCCTCAACTTCAGGCATTTCAACAGATTCGGTCACCCCGTCATCATCAAAGAAGAAAAAAGGCGATGAATTATCAATTTTAATACAAAAACATATGAAAAATCAAGAAGATTTTCGAAAAGAAAGGCAAGAATTAAGAGAACTTTTAAAACCAACGGACTGCGATGATACTGATCATTTTTTTCTTTCAATGGCGAAAACATTTAAAAAATTACCAGATTACATGCAAGTTCCTTTAAAAAGGAAACTTTTTAATATGATTAGCGAAGCCGAAGAATCTTACGTGCTGACGTGGTATAATCAAAATATTGGTTATTCTTCAAGCTCTGGTAGCAGTATAGCAGTAGGTAGTAATATAGCAGGCCAGATGGATTTGCCGCCTCAGCTGGATCCTGAACAACTTGGTTATTCTTCAAGCTCTGGTAGAAATACAAATAAAACAGTGGGCCAGATGGATTCATCTTTCCAACTGGAAGCTGTACAACCAGCATCTCCGGGAACACAACATTCAGACCTACAAACGCCAAATACTTCAAACAAAGTAGGAACAGAGCCTAATTTGCCATGAAAAAGAGGAACTTGTTGTCTACTTATTTTGCAGATTATGATTACTTTTCAATTAATATGTTTAATAAAGACAAAATTGATTCAAACTATTTTACTTACTTTAAACATACCGCCAATTTTTCCTTGGTGCTGATGCATTCTCTGTAGTGAGTGTCTTCTTTCTTGATAATGTTCTCAATCAAATTGTGTAACTCTTAAAAGTTACTTCTAGATACTCGATAAGAATTTTCGAATATTTCATCATCAGCCGTATGAAAAAAGGTAAAGAATTCTCCATGTAATCGATGATATTTAATATGGTTACGTATCCAAAACCTGTGTGTTCTTGTATTGCTCAAAATTATAGAACTAATAAACTCCGTATCTTCTGCTTCCATTTCTTCATCACAAATTGTTAAATATAAAAGTATTTTCTTTTTCCAATTATCCATATTATTATCTATTTTGCGCACTTCTACTTCCAACAAACTCCGTCTATGGACTGGCTGGTACAGTATGCGCAAACCTCGCAACACATCTTTCTCAACACACATTCCTCGCACACTTCCCTCGTACACATCCCTCGCACACATCCCTCGCACACATCCCTCGCACACATCCCGCGCTTGTTTTGTATGCGCAAAAATCTAGCTCCGCTGAGCCGTTTCCACCAGAGCTGTGCTGACCGAGGCAAGGTAAATGAAGCGATCCTATTGGTTCTTTACAAACACATCCCTCGCTATGCATCCTCGCACATCTCTGGTGGAAACGCAGCCTAATGCGTGGCCTCGGCTCACCTCCGAAATGCGTCACGTACTGAGGGACATATCACATACATGTATCAGGATTACCCTGTCTTCTATATTAGTTGGTTCACATTGGTCGAGTCTGTGGAGGACAGCGCTGGAATTGGAAACACTTATCTGCACTCTCCCAATTAATATTCCTACCAGAAACCAGCATTTAGTTTAGTTTTAATGGTACATTGATGACTTATGATATAATTTATTGATAACAGATTTAGTAGTTACTTTGCGGAAATTCATGTTTATAAATAGTTTTTTTTTATTAAGAAAAAATCTAATTATATATATCAAAGTACTTTTAAATTATAAAATTTTACTTATGTAGTGACGATTCCGCCTGATTTTTCTGCTAAGCCGACAGCGAGTTTGTTATCATAATTAAATATGAATCAAATAAAAAAAAAAGTCTTCACATCCTGGGGTAAAAGTTTAGTAATGTATCATGTAAAACCGGAAATATAGAAGTCAAGTCATAAATAGCTTTTAAAAAAAAATAGTGTTAATGTGTCTGAACGTGCACGAGTGAAGCCAAACAGTACAGTAGCAAAAGTAATTGTTTCTTTTCATGTTCTCTTCTAAATTTTATATTGTTAGCTATGAAAAGGCACACAAAACATGACTAATTGTGAGATCTTGACTTCATTATATGTAAGTTTTTGGTTCACCCTTGTACTTCAAAGCACACCGCTAGTATTCGAAGAGCCGGTTTCAGACGAGTCCATATGCAAAATATGGTTTTTAAGTGATCAAATTTAGTATATGAATTATATAAATAAACACAAGACATCTTTCCCCAAGGCAGCATACATGAATCTATTCAACTGTATACTAATCCAGTACTGGATAATGTCAAACATACACGCAACTCGGCAGTTTTGCCGTACGATTTGTCACTCCGGCTCATTCCCGCGCGTTTTTGTTGAGTGAATCATTTCGTCGGACAAACCGAGGCCTCCGTCAGCGACGCTGAAAGGAATGACTGAGTGTCGCCTCTGGTTATGTTTGACGGGTCATTGTTGGACTGAGTTATTGGACTGTAGGTCGTATTGTGCGATGATTGGTGAACCTGTGTTTCCTCGACATTCGCGTTCAGAACAAACTCGCTGCTGCCTGATTTCACGTGTGCATTAGCACGTGAAGATAGAACTAACTATCTTCGCGTAAATATTTTGGATCATAACATAAAGTCCAAAACAAAAAAAAATGTATCGTAAATAGTATCTCCGGTTTCAAACGGTTTCGCGTTTGTTATTCAGGGTAAGCTAACGTATCTATGGGTCTTGATGATTCCTTTATTATGTGATGAAGTAACGAGAAGAACTAGTAGCCCGCTTGATGTTAAGTGTCACGCTTCGTTCTGCATGACAATGCACTGTACTCATCACTCGTTAGTTCTTATGTCTCCTTCGCTCATTGTTTTCACTTGCTACAGTGCTCTTCACGCTTAAACACAGGAGTGAGGCCAGAATTATCGACACTGCGTTGGTACAAACCAAAACGGTACCTTACTAAAGAAACCTACCTCCTAGTAGACCTATAAACTTCTACTAACGGGTCTTTCTTTAACCGCTTCCTATCTTCAAAATTAAAAAAAATAAATTGTGCATGAGATATCATTGAAATGTTATATTAGTCTGCGGGACTTTGTACAGGCTGAAAAAGAATTCAAACCTCTTTTGGAATGAATTATTAGCTCTTAGAAAGAAGGTACAATTAATTTGATTTACGCCGGATGAAGTAACTTTTGTAATCCTATCAAGTTCACGTTAGCCAAGAAACGATGCGTTGTGCTGTCAACCATCGCCTCCTGCGTAGACATACTGTAAACTCGATACGTTACGGACTATCGAAATGTTCGTGCTAGGGCTACTGTAGCCCAAGCACGAACATTTCGATAGCCCGTAACGTAAACGTATCGAGTTTACAGTACGTTTACGCAGGAGGCAATGGTTGACAGCACGACGCTTGGTTTGTAGGCTAACGTGAACTAGATAAGATTGATCGACAAAAGTGACGTCATCCGGCGTAAATCAAACTTACTGTACCATCTTTCTAAGAGCTAATGCTTAATTACAAAAGCGGTTTGAATTCTTTTTCAGTCTATATCCTTTATGATTGATATTTGTCAATTTTGGCGTTTTATTTCTTCGAGCTTGCGTTAAAAGTAGGTTTGTGCTCGCGATTTCATACAAAACTTTTTACGTGACGTAACGTTCACGTTATAATCTCGACACGTTAGATGTCAAAACCTTTAAACCTGCAAAAATTTAGTTCCTTTTACGCACTCTAGGGGCGCTGATCGAATCCTATACAAAATTGTGACATTTCGATACGTTAACGAAACGGTTACGTTCTCGCAAGTTATTCGTGCTAGGGCTACTGGTCTTGGTTTAACGTTTACAGAATCAGTGGAGTCAAATTTATCTAGCACACTGCGAATAGTCCTCTCACTAGGACGATTATAGCGAACGCAAAGGGCGCGGGACGTTGCCCAAACAGAACATCCATTTTGAGCAAAAATTATATAATATTAACGTGGTGTCGAACTCTAAGTATATCTGTCCATGGTAAAACAACCACTGAACAAGTAAAACTACGTTAAACAAACTGAACAAATGACAGTCAATTTGACATATGTAACTTCAACAATATGGCCACTTTTAACTGTCAAAGTATGAAAATACTTACCCATTGGAAGACCCGTTGTTTAATTGTATACTCATATTAAAAAATACTTATTTAAGCTTAGTTATTTGAGTAAATTCCGATCGTATTAAGTTGATTAGTTTCGAGCCCCATCGAGAACCACTTAAACGAGTAGATTACTAAAATAATCTATACCACTTCGAGTAGAAAACTCGTGCCGGCAACTTTAATTGAGATCCCTATATAGTTCTAGGTTATGCATGTTAACACCTTCAACCACATCGTCATAGACAAATCTACCGAACTGGTATACCTCCAGTTTTTTTTATGCGTGATAGGTTAGCCTTCGATCACTATCTCACCTCTGGTAAGTAATGATGTGGTCGAAGATGTTGTTCAGGCTAACCTAGTATTACTGGCTCTCAAGGATAGCTGCCGGAACACACCGTTAGGTGCTTGGCGTCAGATTTTCTACTTGACTGTGGTAGGTAGCCAGGTGGGCATTCGCAAAATGCCCTACCACCATGCAAAACATTGCTGATTGGACAAACATTGCTCTACAGATACAAAAACTAAAATGTATAAAGTCTTAACCTATTTAGGCAGGTACGAAAAGACTCGCTAATATACAAAATGAATGCAATACGTACACTAAGTCCAACTCCGAACTTCTCAAACTTCAAAACACAGAGTTAGTCATAGTTAGTACTTTCAAAACTATGAGGTACCTTGTGCCCACACTGCTTAATTAGAAACCCCTAGGTATTTACTAATTAAATAACTCTAAGCCAAGAGCTTCTATAAGGAAGTCTTGTTGGCTTCATATTAGAGATGGTCTGAGTATTTATTGGGTAGTCGCCGATTAGCCGGCGATATTTGTAGTCGACCAATAGCCGGTAAATGCGCTGATTAGTCGACTCTTTACTTTATAAAAATAATAGTATATTAATTGTTCAAAAAACATTATTTACATAGGTTGTTAAGACAATATAAAGTAACTTAGACTTACCAACTTACACTAATTTAGATATTATCTTATTTACTAATTTATATATTACACTAGTTTTATATGTGTTTGTACTGATTATATTTAATTATTTAAGTACATATTAGATGGTACGTATTATTTTAATCACACTAGCCCCCACACTAGCAACCCTGTGCTGTGTCCAAATAAAAGTATTTTTTTATGCCCAAAAATACGAAAAATGCAAATTAAATGGAACTAATTAACTTTAACCAACTATCTAAGCTAACTAATTAACTGTAATTCACTAATATTTCTAAATATGATTACAAGCCCATCGCGTGCTAACCTATGCAAATTTTTGTGCTCCAATAATTTAAAAAATATGTAATTCACTAAGTTATTTTTATTTATTTTTCCACACATAAATTTCCAAGTAATTATTAAACACTTGTTTCGACACGACACAAGTCGTTGAGTGCGAGCGACTCATTGTAAATAAAGTGCGACTAAGTAGTAAAATTATGCACCACAACACAAATAAAATTAATTGAAATATGTCTGTTTATAATAATAATAATAATAATAATATTTGTTTATTTCAGGCATAAACCCATAGTTAAATTAAAGTTTTAAAAGGTAAAAACTAACACTGTATAGTGGTGTCCAAAAAATATAAATATAAAAAATATACAATAGATATAAGTCAAATTAAAATACCTACGCGACGCACTTATCATGCTGAATCACTTTTTTGTTCTTGTCCATGAGAACGGAAATCCAGCGCGTAAACACAGGATTCCTGAATATGTCGTCAGAGATAGCCACAAGTATTCTGTTGGAGGAACGGCGCAGGCGAAACCAGAACGAGGCCACTCGAGATCGAATGACTGCAAAGAAGTCAGGTACACTCGCCTCAGCGAACATGCTTGATGCACTGCAGTATCGCGGTAGCTTCATAAGAGCCCGGAATACGTCATTATACTGGACTCTTATCCTACTCATTGCTTTCTGCGTGAAACTTGTCCACAACTGACACGTATACATGCCTAAGCAATACGATTTGAACAGTGTGGTCTTTACGTCATTACTGCACTTAGCAAACCGGCGAGCAAGCATGTTCCCTCTGACTGCAAGTGCCCTCCGCTCTCGCTCGATATCCTCATCGTCCTGAAGCCGTTCCGTCAACATAATATGTCCTAAGTATTTAAACTGCTTCGCAACTTTAATTTTCGTGCCATTCAAATGCACCGCAGGCACCCTATCCGGACCGTTACCCGCTGCAAACACCATCATTTCGGTTTTCAGAACATTATATTTCAGTCCATGAGCATTAGCATAATGCTCACAGACAGAAAGCAGTTTCCTCATCCCTTTGATCGAGGGACTCAGGAGCACCATGTCGTCTGCGTAGCTCAGGTTATTTACACACACGTTGCCTATGTGGCAGCCGACCCTGGTGCTCCCCAGCTCCTCGATGAGGCCGTTCATATAGCAATTAAAAAGGTCCGGAGAGGTTACCCCCCCTTGGCGGACACCACATTCTAGCCTGTAACTGCTAGAGGTTGCGTCGCCCCATTTAACAATGTTGCTTTGGTTTCCGTACCAGTATCTCAGCAGATTAACCACTCCTCTAGGCACTTGTGATGCTAATACTTTGGTCCACAGAATGTCATAATTGACCAGGTCAAATGCGCGGCTGAGATCTAGAAAGCACGCATATATAGATGTATTACGCGTCGTGTAGTGGGTAATAGTGCTTTTTAGGCTGAAAATAGCGGCATCCGTCGAGAGACCTGGACGGAAACCAAACTGTGCGTCATCTATCTTAATTTTCTTAAGCAGTTCGGGATGTATAAGACGCTCTAGTATTTTACCAAATATCGTACCTAAAGATATAGGACGATAGTTGGAGGAGGAACTGATATCTCCCGTTTTGTTTTTTACAATAGGAACAACTATCGTGCGCATTAAGGCTTCAGGTAAATAGCTAAACTTTATACACAGATTAAAAAGACAACACAAATGTTCAATAATTTTGTTACTGGCCCAAAGTATGTGCTCGATACTGAGCCCGTCATGTCCAGGTGATTTTCCACGTTTCATATTCATTATGACCTTAGAGATATCTCTACGTGTAAATTCTATGACGTCATTATTTTGACGTGCTTCAGTATCATGCACAAACTCCGCGACCAGAGGGTTCACTTTAAATCGCTGTGCAAACAATTCCGCTATTCCGGACAGTTCCTGGCAGCCCTCCACAGACACAGGTAGGTTTTGTTTGTAGGTTATCTTTTTTGTTGCCTTCCAAAATTTTACAAAGTTCTTATTTCTCTTATGTAAGGCCAATATATTCATTTTAACACTTTCTTCATTTTTTTGACACCATTTGAGTTTATTTTTAAAATCCGAGCGACTGTTACGCATGTTTTCATATTCTGTACCACACGAAGGCCTGCCAGCAACCGCCCAGCATCTGAAATAAAGCCTAGCTCTCTCGTGACTATCTTTGACATGGTAGTTCCAACCTACCACTTTTTTATGCCGTGTACGCTCACATGTACCTGAACTTACTATAGCTGCACTTTGCAGCACGTCGGTTATATGCCCATAATACTTATCTTACTTTATGTTAAAATCCGAATCGGAGTAAGAGAAGAATGACAATCATAAAATATATTTTATACAACTTTTGCCAGTATTTTAAGGAGATTATTTGGCATAAGTATTCTTTAAATATACGTTAAATCACCCACAATTAAAAAAAACATTCTCACATAAGATTTGTCGTTCTTAGGTGTTATAATCATGGAGTTTAGAGTAAACCAGATAAAATTTTTGCGTTGTGTTTTATTTACGTTGCATGGTAGTGCATGGCACAATCACTCCTATTGCCAAAGCGCCCAAACTACGACAAAATAAATCATCGGATTGCAACCGGATAGTCGGCCAGTCAGAGAGACGGCAAAAGTTAAAATCGGCCCAACTCAAGGTACTTTATACATTCACTATAATTCCTATTTTAATATAGTAAATTAGCAGAGTTTTGGCGACGCGACGCGGCGCTTGTTAATTAACTTTGAATGTAAACGATACATAGCTTTAACGTAAATGTTAATTAAATAACATCAAGTAAAATACTGCAGTAATCGTGCAGATTAATATTAATGACATTTTGTGTTACTGACTTTTTGAGAGAATTTACATTCTGAGTTATCCAGAATTATTTTTCTTTTAAACAACCAAAACTTTTTTAATATTGGTAGTATACCTAAACATTCATTCTTAAAAATAGTGTTCATCTATTGATCGAAAAATTCCGCTAAACTTAACATTTGGTATATTAATAATTTACTTTATAATAATTACATTTAATAAAAGCAAGCTAGAACCGAAGAGTTGTTCGAAATATGATGTCTATTAAACTATTTCCCAAAATTTATGTTTTTTTCGAGTTAAAATATAGACATGAGGTATTATTATTAACCCTATTAATTCCTCAGGGAGTCGGCGAATAATACCAGAAGACAGGCAGCACTGTCTTCCGCAGAACTGCTATTTTTAACCGTGACGCCTGCCAAGCGTGGAGATTATGGCAACAACACCTCCCCTCCCTCACCCTTCCCATTATTGGAGGCCTTTTTTCAACGGTGGAACGTATATACCGCCGAAGATGATAATGATGATCAAGCGTTCACTGTTCGTGATCGTGCACAACAATAGTAAACATTTCTAACTGTAGTTCTATTGTGCATAAACATGAAATCTTCAACCCATCGCTCAATCACGGTTTGAAGTATAACCTCTAGAGATCGACCGTGCAAACAAGTACGGGTAATGAGACTAAACACAGCCTCCCCTATTAAGGGGGTATTTGCCATAATCCCCACGCTTGGCAGGCGTCTTGACGATCGCATTGTAATTTGACAGTTCCTTAGAAGGCGCTGCCCACCTTCCAGTATTTTTCACTTAGTCGCCTCTTACGACACCCATGGGGAGGTGCAATTCTGACCCGGCACCCCAAGGGGCCTAGAAGTACCTAAATAATAATTCATTAGCGGTATTTATTCTAACAGTAAAACACAATTTAACATTGTTCACACGCTAAGGGCCGACCGCACATCTTTTATATTATACCTTCTTACTGCCCTGCACCTAAATTATATTTTTCACAAAGCCCTGGGAGCCACAAATGGGCACACCCGCTATAACTTCAGATTAAAGCACCCCTCTAAGTAGTACTGTGGTGTAATAGTCCGTCCGCCCACGGCTATGCCTGCTCGAGTGGTTCCCTTTAACGCGATACAGTAGGCCGTGATATAGACTAAAAAGCAATATGTTTGCTCCCATATTAGACTTTTGCCATATATTTTTAGACCATTTTATTAGAATTTTTCGACGGGGTAGACCTCCTAAAGTAGTAAATATATATCGCCAAGCACAATGTGGGTTCCAGTTTATTGAGGTTTTATGCCTCATAGGTTAGTCTTTGATCACTATCTCACCAGATTGTAAGTGATGATGTGGTCAAAGATGTTGTTCAGGCTAACCTAGAATTACTGGCTCTCAAGGACAGCTGCCGGAACACACCGTTAGGTGCTTGGCAACAGATTTTCTACTTGAGGGTGGTAGCTAGGCAGGCGGGCATTCACAAAATGCCCTACCACCATGCTATAACGACTGCTATCCTAAAACAACAACCGGGACCGACGGCTTAACGTGCCCTCCGAAGCACGGAAGCGCTTAGTAATGGTCACATTACACCAGTGGTCACCCATCCAAGTCACGCGGCGGACGTTGCTTAACTTTGCTGATCGGTTCAGAATGGCTAAGCAAACTTCGCCACGAGCGCTTCAAAAGAGCCTCTGGCTTGTCTGTTCCGTGATCTAAAAATGATAGTTTCTATTTAAAACAGATGCACTTCATAACCAGTGACGAACTGCGCTGCGTCCGTCAACATGAGAGCTAAAGTTGTTAAGTCTCATGTGATTTCATTTTTATCGGCACCCATACCCTTCAAATCGGCCTTTAAATCGTAATTCATTGGATTACCCTTCAAATTGGAATTTCAACATTAATGGTTGACGATAGAAATAGGTATGGTTGAAGTACTTCCACCGGAACAGCTGGTTCACAAAGACTCTTTGTGAACAAGTTCCTGTTCTAGTCGAAGCCTGCCAACACCTTCGATGACATGATCATTATAACCAATAGCTGACACGTTGGTCAAACACTAGCCTAATAGTTTACTACATTTACATTTCGCCTCTTACATTTTCTATACATGCCGTTAAATTTGTGCGACCTCTCCCGAAGCGCTAATCCCACTACGATTCATCAAGTTTTTTATCCACCGTCCACCCCTATTCTTCGGACTGTCAAAGAGATTGTTAGTTCTCCTATTTGTGTTAAAATATGAATTCCCCTTTGTTGAACAGAAAAATGTTTTATTAAAGTTGTGTGTGGATGTTTCTCGCGGGGAATTTTAATTAAATAAGCGTTATTTGTGGTTGTTTCATTTTGTTTCAGATGAGAAGTGAAAAGTAGGATATTAGATGGAAAAGGAAAGAAGAATTTTCCGAGGTTTTTCAGAATATGTATAAATCCTACTCAGCATCTTCCTACCATTAGTCCAACTCTGTACTGTACTGTGGGTGTCGTAAGAGGCGACTAAAGTTAAAATACCGGAAGGTGAGCAAAGCCTTCTAAAGAACTGATGTTTTAAGCTGCAATTCCAAGACGCCTGCCAAGCGTGGAGATTATGGCAAACCCCCCTAAATGGGGGAAGCTATGTTCGGCAGCTGACAAACCGGCTGATACTGTATTCTGATCCAGGGATCGGATCCAACACCTCAAGATTTGTTTACCCATTACGCCACTTGTACAACGTGTGTATACACACAACGGTAACAATTGATATAAAAAAAATATTTTATCAAAACATTAATTGTAGATTGGCCCGACGAGTACAAAACATATCATGTTAGACGAGGTAAAAATAGGATTCACGATTTATACACTCAGATTTTCACTTCAGTCACAAGGAAATGAAACAAATAATTCAGATAATATTATAAGAAATAATAAAATCGGGCTTAAAATTTGATCAATGTTCCATTATTTTGTTTGAACTAAATTTTCGTCTGGGTCTTTAATAATAGCCGTTAATAATGAAAAATCCAGGCCAACTTCCAGAATCAAATATCCATACTAATATTATAAAGTAACTCTGTCTGTCTGTTACGCTTTCATGCCAAAACTACAGGACCGATTTGAATGAAATTTGTTATGGAAATAGTTTGAGACCCGGGAAAAAACATAGAATAGTTTTTATCCAACTGCGCAAAAAGAGATTAATGTTTTTGCGCGATAACTGACATCCGCGCGGGCGGAGCCGCGCCCGGAAAGCTAGTATTGCATAAACAAGATCTGAACGAGAATTGAAAATTATTACCTTAGAAAAATATTTAATAACATTAAAATAGAAGTATCTTGTAATAATTTTGCCTAATTTTTTGCTAGTCATAACGGGATTTATATAAACATGTATAAATTAATTTAAAAAAGTAAAAAATACTCGACTGAAAATTATTTATTTTTCAGAATGTTTTATCGTTCCATTGACATTAAAACTGCAAGCTATGTATATTTATGGAACCGTTTTTTAAAGCCTTTCATTTTAATATCCCTCCTCAATGGGTTTGGAAGAAATAGTTTTTTATTTAGATTATTTATTTATTTAGATGCACCAACAGTGTACATATTAAAAATACATTATATACATATTGTCTTACAAATTCATGACAAGGTCATCTCTCACTAAGGCGTCTAAAATCCGCCAGTTTAATTTTTTCATGTACCTGCCTAGTGTCACTTTATATTTTAAGACGAATTTAAAGATATCTCATACATTAAAATCGTTTAAGCCGTTTAGAAGTTATGGTGGAATAAAGAAACTCACAAACATACGTACATAAGACTCCTTTTTTTGTGCAGTCATGTAAAAAAATATAGTGGACACTGACATCTGTGGTGGGAAATACAAGTTGTATCGCGCCTGTAGCTAGGTTTGATAACTATTCTATAGTTAGATGAACTAGCAACAGAACAATACATAAAAAAGTTGATATCCTGCCTTAGCCTTAATATTTTCTTAATATATTTTAATTTCTTGTTGATATTAAATTGTATTAGGTTTTCGGGATTAACAACTTTAAACTGCAGATTTGTAATCTGCAAGACCTCTAGGCACTCTGCACTCTGGGCAATACTGCGTGAATAGGACACTGAGCAAATACTACGTGAATAGGGAACATTATGATTAAAATAAATTTTCTGACAGTAGTACCAAATAATTTTTTAATAACTCAAGTGACAAATAAAACCAATTAGTCCTACCCCGTGACCACGATCACTGCGAAGTGTTTGAAACGTCGCGTCGGGACAAAACTAATGATAAATACGCGATTTGAACCGTTTAAATTTGTGTTCAAATTATGTAAGGATTTCTAACAATTGAATCTATAAAATATCTATTCCAGTAGGTATGTGTTCATAATAGTATAGTTTTATTATAGAAATTAAAATATAAATTTTATTTACATTATAGCATAGGTAGGTAAATGCCTAATAATACCCCGGTTATTCTGTCGTCTATCTAATGACTTAAAACTATAAAGTAGGCTTTTAATTCATATATAGATTCTTCCACGCAACTTAAAATTGTACTGTAATATTTCTGGGAAATTTATGAAATTGTACACAATTCAACAAAGGGAGGTCCTAAGGAGGATGTCTGTGCCAAACCTGGCATGGCTATTTTATATCTAGTTTTGTAATCCCAGTACAATTACGGCCACATTAGTGTTAACGTTTTAGCGTAAATAAATCAAAATGTTGAGCCAACGAGTACTATATAGAATATACATATAATCGTAGTACCTACTATACGATTGTACCTAAATCAGAAATAACGTCCATTAATCTTACTTAAACAGATCTTTTTGGGGTTCCGTACTCAAAGGGCAGAAGGAGCCATATTAATTAGACTCCGCTGTCTATCCATTCATTTTTCCCAAGTAGCCAAACCTGTTATTTTATATATTTTATGTAAAACTTTGACCTAAAGACGGCTATTTGACAAGAAATTCAATTTTTTAAGGGAGGCTTCAATACATGACGCTTGAGCCATAAAAATAATATTTTTTTGGCATCACTCCATGGGATTCATCCTCTAGATCTCAAGGAGTAGAGAACAAAAATAAATATTTTTATCTCTCCCATTTTTGTTTAGGAGTCAATCTCAAAACCAAACTGGTTAGGAAATTGAAATATAATTTACTGTGTATAATTATATTTATTATATTCCTGGGCACCCCCACATCGTCATTTGGGAGTAGTAAGAGGTGACGGAAGAAAAAATAACTGAAGGTGGGCAGCAGCAGCAGCACCATCTGAACAACTGTGTGATCTTACCCTTCGATCCCCAACACGCGGGCAAAACCTCCCCTCCAATAGGGGAGCTCTGCACGGAATGAGCCTCTAAAACTGCCTCCACTTTCGAATGTCATCTTTCTTTGTGGAAATCAAATTAATTACTTTTATACGACATATTCAAAATGCAAGTCCTAACGGTTTCCATCAAATTAACTCCTTTTAAATAAATAGTAACCTTAAAATACTGAAATCATGACACAAGGTATATAAAACTACAAAATAATGTAAAATATGTTTATATTTTTCCAGTTCTCTGGTCGGAACCAACTTTTTTTTTCTTATACGGTATTTATAAATACGGAACTAAGAGCAAGAAGGCCCTACCCGCATTTGTCCAGTTTTTACTCTAATCTAGACAGACATTGTACCCTGTCTTGTAGTAAACTAATACCCGCCATCATTCACCCCATAAAGCAGCTTACGCCACCATTTCTCTTCATCTCGGGAATCAATTTGAACCATCATTAAAAACTGCGCTTCATTTAGATCGTAATCCGCCCGAGCCGCGGCGTCATAATAAAACGGTTTATGTTTATCTTTGTCGGTAAAGGAGTTCATTTTC
Source organism: Plagodis dolabraria (assembly GCA_963854805.1). Classification (NCBI taxonomy): domain Eukaryota; kingdom Metazoa; phylum Arthropoda; class Insecta; order Lepidoptera; family Geometridae; genus Plagodis; species Plagodis dolabraria. The sequence continues at coordinate 34,687,247 of OY978447.1, forward strand.
TACTTATTCGATTTAATCTCTGCGTTTGCATTGTTGGCGTATAGAAAGACCAATATAAATATAGATGTCTTGTCCATGTTCTACCATATAACATCAACGTGACTTCTGAAGAACTGCCGTCTTACCAGACTCTAACCTGCCAAGCGTGGGGATTAAGGAAAATCCCTCTTATAATGGAGGACTACATTTTTTTACAAATTTACAACGAAAGGAAACAATTGAACACAAGCGGGAATCAAACCCGTGACATTTTGTTATGTGTGTGTGGCGTGAAAACACGAGATCCTCCTGGCCCTATTGTAGTTACTTTAAATATTTTTTAAAATCTGTAACTCAAATAACACTGAACATTTAGAAAAAATAAAATCATTTACATAAAGTTGAACATACTCTCCAGGAACGTATGAAGCCGAAAACGTGATATTGAATAATTTCTTCGATAAAAAAATTTATCAAACATGACACCATTTCGGTTTTAAAATGACTAGAACTAAAAGATGCTATCATCAAACCATGTGGAAGTTATACCAAAAGATAGAGCTTGTTATTTATTAGGAACGTATGAAGCCACATTTTCTAATTCAGCTATAGTTTTTTAACAAGAAAAAAAAAACTACAAATCTAACGATTCAAGCTCTCACGCACTCCGTAACTCCGTTTAGTACCCGCCTAGGCGCCATCGAGGTAGGACGCGTGTCGTTTTCTCCAACAAAATTCTGCCGGTCAATTACGTGCTAGAAATAAGTTAAAACAATTAATTAAAAATGCAAAGTACGATGGAGTTGAACAGCCAACAGCGGCAGTCAACATGTATGTTCTCCCTAAATAAAAAAAAACTTTCTCGATGGATTGTTTTCACGCGCCATAGTACAAAAGTATAGTATGGTTTTGGAAACAAATTATAGCTGTCTGAATCGGGAGATCACGAGAGCATTAGAAGGCCGCTTGATAAAGGTTACCGCTTGGTTACCCACATAATAAAATTAACCGATGCAACTACCGATAAGTTTGGGTATTTTTGTAATTTGAAATATTATTTCAATCAAAATATCCTATTATAATATATATTATAAACTAAACTTTATAAGCTAAAGTTTATAATATATCGGTAGCACTTATCGGTGTTTACCACTATGTGTCCTTGATAACCATTAATTTTGCATGGTGGTAGGGCATTTTGCGAATGCGCGCCTGGCTAGCTATCACCCTCGAGAAGAAAATCTGTCGCCAAGCACTTTTCAGTGTGTACCGCTATGTGTCCTTAAGAACCAGTAATTTTGCATTGTGGCAGGGCATCTTGCGAATGAGCGCCTGGCTATCTACCACGCTCAAGTTGAAACTCTGTCGCCAAGCACTTATCAGTGTGTACCGCTATGTGTCCTTGAGAACCAGAAGTTTTGTTAAGAAAGTTACTCTGATTTGGCTGAAAATCGTTGTCTAGGTTTTTCCGGACGACTTTATTCCAAATTAGGAAGAAATTTTTCGATGACGCCTGCCAAGTGAAGAAAGTTACTTCGATTTGGCTGAAATTCATAATCTAGGTTGTTCTTGACGTCTTTATTCCGAATTCGGAATTTATTTTTCGATGTCATCTGCCAAGTGAAGAAAGTAACTCTGATTTGGCTGAAAATTGATACTTACGTTTTTCTGGAAGTCTTTATGCCAAATTTGGAATTTATTTTTCGATGACTTATGTCAAGTGAATATTACTCCGTTTTGGCTGAAAATCAATGTATAGGTTTTTCTGGACGTCTTTATTCTAAATTTGGAATAAATATTTCGATGACGCCTGCCAAGTGAAGAATGTTACTCCGATTCAGCTGAAACTTGATATCAAGGTTGTACTGGGCGTCATTATTCCCAAAATGAACTTATATTTTCAATACCATCTGCCAAGTGAATAAAGTTACTCCGATTTGGCTGAAAATTTAAACCTAGGTTTTTCTGGAAGTCCTTATGCCAAAATTGGAATTAATATCCAATGACGTCTGCCAAGTGAATAAAGTTACTCCGATTTGGCTGAAATTCATACTCTAAGTTGTTCTTTTTTATTCCTAATTTGGAATTTATGCAAATCGGGAATAATGACGCCCAGGTTAACCTAGATATCGATATTCAGCCAAATCGGACTAACTCTTTTTATTTGGTAGACGACTTCGAAAAATAAATTATAAATTCGCAATAAGGACGTCCAGAACAACTTAGATTTTGATTTACAGCCAAATCGAACTAACTTTTCTTCACTTGGCAGACGACATCGTAAAATAAATTCCAAATTCGGAAGAAAGACGTCCAGAAAAACCTAGATATCGATTTTCAGCCAAATCGAAGTAACATTCTTCACCTGGCAGATGTTGTCGAAAAATTATATCCATAAAATAATGAAAAATATACGCGAATTACTATGTTATTTACTACAAATAAAATCCAAATTTGTAATACAGACGTCCAGAAAAACCTAGCTGTCGATTTTCAGCCAAATCGGAGTAACATTAACACTTGGCAGACGTCATCGTAAAAAAAAATTCTAAATTCGGAATATAGACATCAAAATCAACCTAGATTTTGAATTTCAGTCAAATCGGAGTAACTTTATTCACTTGGATGACGTCGTCGAAAATTTAATTCCATAAAGACGTCCAGAAAAACCTAGGTAGGTTTGAATTTTCGTCCTGATCTCAGTCGCAGTTGCAACTGCGGATACTCACTAGAATCGTACGGTAGGCATATAAAGTGACATGTTACCGGAGCGTATCGCGCATCTGCATATTCTTTGACCGTTATATTTGTGCAGCGAGCGCTTAACGTTTGTTGATTTCCGGCTGCGATGCGCTGGTAAAGTAAGCTCGATTAGGCCCAGATGCTGAAGGCCATTGGCGTCTCAATACGCCCTAATTTAATGGCAATGTCTTGATACGCACGACAGCCTAAAAGTGATAGGCTTTCTCTCTCGTATAATCAATTATTTACCTTCCATGTTTTTGTAGCCAGTATATTAATTCGAGATAAATACATTAGCAAGTATGTAAAATTATTGTATATTTACTACTTACCGTCATATTTCTGATACAACTAGCCTTCGCTGGGGCCCACGTGTCATTGATTTTCTTTGACATAAGCTAATTACGAGATGGAAATTCGAAATCCTTTATAAAACTTTGACTTTGACAGCGCCGAGAGGTCTACATGGCTGCTTACATTTGCTCACCCTACATTTTAGAATCGTATTTCTACGGGCACAGTGTTGATTTTTTTTGACCCATTTATCAGTTACATACAATAACAAAATAAAATAATTCCTTTTTATAAAATTAGTTAGTTTGTTTTATTTCATAATACCTATGCCGAACTAAAGTTACAAATCATTGAAAAGTAAGCAATAACTTGTAAAAGTCGGTACCATGATCATCTAAAATATTCTATTTTCAACTTCCGCAAGTTCTTTCATACTAACTAATACTAATTTACTCTACAGGTAACCACATGCCAGTATGCAATTTTTCAGCTACCTTACTACGTATTGGTAGTAAAAATAATAAAATGAATAAAGTCTAGCCCATTATTCGTCTTTTGTTTCGGTAAACGTTCTACACAATATATCAAAATTTCAGGATTGTTACTTATTTCGTTTACGAGCTAAAGACCAATGACTTACGGACGGACATACAGACAGACATCGGGCACTCATAAATACGACTCCGTTTTGCGTTTTGGGTTGAGAACCCTAAAACAATGTATCCGAACAAAATCTAATAAAAATAGGTACTTATTGTGAAACGCATAATTTTATTCTATAAGCGAATAAAAATGATCACACGAACAAAATAATTATTTAGATGCAGTTCTGGATTTAGTAGCAGATACCTAAAGTTGATCAACTATTTAAGTTTAGTTACACTGTGACGCTAATAGCGTGCGGCTGGGGACATTAAGCGAGCGACCTGACTCGCGCTGTGCGACTAGAGCGCAGTGCTGCGTAGTGCCAATAGCCCGCAACTCTCGCACGCTAAATTTGCCTACTAATTAACTAAAACCGGGCTTTAAGCAGTAGCCCCTGCCTAAAACAGATTCATTTCAACGAATTGCGCTGCGCCCGTCATACTGAGACATATATATATGCCTGTAATTTTAATGGCTCTCAAGAACTGCTGCCAGTACACACTGCTAGGTGCTTGGCGACATATTTTCTACTTGAGGTAATATCCGTCGAAGGATGTTATTTTGTAAGTTTGTTAATTTAGCAGGCGTTAATTCAAAAATGCCAACGTTGGCACTACTTATTATTGTTATATTATATTCTGAACCCGTGAAGTACTATGTGGTTCTCCCAGTAGTTATCTCCTTGCATTTATGGGTATTTTGTATTATCGCATTCGTATTAAACTGTATTGTTAGTGCTGTTTCTGGTTTATCAATAAATAAAAACATATTTTAGTCACATTATTAGTCTATGAATTAAATCGTAATAAACATCAAACAAAAACACCAATTTCTTCGGATATAATGTCCTGTAATCATCCTAAGACAAATCGCAACGAGAGGACGAAACGGAGGCCATAGAAAGTAACCGTACAATGCCTCACAGAATACTATAATAACACAATTATCCGGAACAATAGCGAGCGGACCCGTGTTCCGGCGCTAGCTCTATAGAGGCGGTTTAATCCAGTTGATTCCGGTTATTGCGATCCAGATATTACCGGTTTGCGTCGGCTCGTGGGATATTAAATTTACGCCTGTAGCCACTGTGTTAATGAAACGATGTGTTAAAACTTCATTAAAGTTAATAAAATCAAAATATCAATAAAGCCAAACATTTCTGCGTACCGGATTGAACAACGGGCTGTTCTATTTGTAATCGCAGTTTTAAAAATGGCTAAAACGAATTCGTTATACTTTTCAGTCGCTATACACATTATCCCCGTGGAGTGCGGGACTAGAATTACGTCTCCCTTTATCTTCCAGTGCGAGTCGTAGAAGGCAACGAAGGGAAGCAAGCCAGAAGGATGGCAGCAACAGCGCCTTCTGAAAAACTGCCATCTTACACTGACGACAGATTTCCCGTTATGTCAGGATGTATTGAAGGTGTTTGTTTACCGGTGCACAAAGAAAAAAAACGGCTTCTTAAAGGCTGTTAAGAATGATGAAACACGTTTTCGGGGATTGTAAATGAATCTAGCTATTTCTTAGCAAGCTAGTTTTATATCGGTACCGAGCGATGCACAGCTGCACAATATGCCTGATATCACTACATAGTATAAAACAAAGTCACGTCCCGCTGTCTGTCTGTCCCTATGTGTGCTTAGATCTTGAAAGCTATACGCAACGGATTTTAATACGGATTTTTAGTAGACGTAGTGATTCAAGAGAAAGGTTTATATGTACCTATAAAACATGCTTATTATAATAGAGAAACACTGTTTTAGGTTTCTAATGTGATGTAAATAAACAATTTTTTTCGCTTACATTGCAAACGCTGAATTAACCCTACGATATAGATCAAAGTAATGTACTACAGTATTGTACACCTTGAAAAGGGCTACAAAAAATTCATCAATGCTATATGTCTATCTCTTAGGTATAACCCACAGTAACCATTTCTTAATTTTTAATAGCGATTTTAAGCTATACAGCATTAATGTTTATCCAATCAAGTATCCAATCAAGTACCTTAAATTCATTGGGCATTTAATATAGATCAATATGGCCCTTTACAACATGTTATTTAAATGAATATTTTCGAAGGTATTACATATTATTTAGTATCAGCATAGCCTTTTAGTATGAGCATTGCACCCGTGCGGAGCCGGGGCGGGTCGCTAGTTATACATAAAAACATACAACACGTAGCTAACGGTGGACAGGGTATTAAGTTGCCGTCCACTTTGAATTTTAATTCAACCTGCATGGTTCAACATTCTCTATTATAACTAATCAAAAAACAACTATCTAATTTCAAAAATGTTATGCCATTGCATTGTATGTCTTTCAATTATTTTACATTCATTGTTGTAATATGGAGGACTTAAAAAATTAGTTATTTTCGAACATGTTCAAGGCCGGTTCTAACGCAACAGAGACAGCTCACAGTCTCAATGCTGCTTTTGAAGAGGGTTCGACTAACCAAACTACTATGAGATTTTAGTTTAAACTTCAACTTGTAGAATTAACCACGAAGATGACCAGCCAGACACTAAGGGTGACGAAGATTTAAAAGTACTTAATACCAATGAAATAACCAAGAAATCAGCTTTATGGTTAAATAATTGATAAAATAAAATAAACTAAAAATATTTTTTTTTTACAGCTGATAGGCGAACCCTTGACCACTATTTTACCTGATGTTAAGTGATGATGTGGTTGAAGTTGTTGTTTAGGCTAGCCTAGAATAACTGGCTCTCAAGGACAGCTGCCGGAACACACCGTCAGGTGCTTGGTGACAGATTTTATTTTTAAGAGTGGTAGCTAGCCAGGCGTACATTCGCAAAATGCCCTACCACCATGCAAATCATGATTGGTTAAAAAAATTGATTTAATAAAATTAAGTAAAATAAAATTGTTTTACAAGTGGTAAAATAAAACTGATTAATAAAATAAATTAGCTTTATTTTAATAATTGGTTTGAGAATTGGTAAAATAAAATACAACTGGTAAAGAGGTGGAGGAGTCAAGCATCGCTATTTAAGGGTCACTTCCATACAGAAAACCCTTGTTGGTTTTGAGTACAGCTTTAAAACTTCATAAATCGGCGTTTACAGTATTTATTGGTTAAGTAGAGATATACCGGACTTTGACATTCCTTACTAGGTTCGTTTTTGAGATTAATCACGTATCAATAAAGCTTTAAAATCGACATAATGTTTACATCTCTGCATTTAATTGTGTTTAATATCTCAATAATTAGAATATTTATATATTAAAATAATATTTGTACATTTTACTTGCAATGTAATGTAAAAAGGGCATTTTACCTAAAAATGTTTTATTTGCATTTCTAGTCCAAACTCTTTAGGCCAACGTTTAATACCAAATATAAAAATGTCAGCATATCAGCCCATAGTTATTACCGCTCGGGCATCATTGCTTCAAAACCGTTGTTTTCAGGTGTGTGCTGCCTAATGTCTGCTATTCTGAGACAACAACCTTAATCAGCATCCCTCCAAAGCACGAGAGTGTTCACTATAAATTGGATCTAGCACTTCTTTACCTTGTTGATTGGTTAAGAAAGACTAGGCAAGCCGAATAATTAGCGCTTTAAAAGAAATTACAATATAATATCTTACTTGCTCATTAAATGTAGGCGGTTTGGCCTTCTAATAGCCCAATACGACATTGCTCAATATATTGTTCCATAAAGTATAGGTACCTACATATTTTTCCTGTTTTATTTCTGGATCACTGGGAGGCTAATTGACTGATGGGTAATGCGTGATCAATGGCACTTAGACGTTGTTTTCTTGGATATTCTGTTTCCGAATCTATTTTAAGACTCAATACATTGTTATACGTAACTTCACACGTTGTTTGCGTGTTTTTATTAACGTGTATAAGATTAAGACCAACACTTGTCAATACATATGAATTAAAGATACATATGATTTAAAGAGTTAAGAGGAAAGTTGGCTTGCAATTCTCCATACAAATTCTTAATATTATTTTTGATATTGCCTCTATATATAATAATTATTTTTTCCATAAAATTGCTATTTAGACACGCCTCTATAGTTTTCTTTTTTAGCAACTTAATTTTTTTTACTATAACTAAAGAAAATATATTCTGAAAATCACTAAAAGTGGCCTGTTTAACCGCCCTGTTTCTCCATACCAGGTAAATAGATTTGTTTAAACATTAAACATACTAATAGCAGCCTAGCTAGTCCTTAAAAATAATGCGAAACAAATGATTGATTCATCTCAGTTTTGAGGGTGAAAACAGGAGAATACAAAACGTCTATCATGATAAGTTTTTATAATTCCTCACGGGCTTAGTCGATGGGATTAGAACCTACACTTCCAGAACATAGGTACCCTAAGGTGTGAGGTTGAATTCTCAAGGTTACCGTGAACAGCCAAATAATTATGTCTAACAGAATTGTAATATTCTGGTTAAGCACATATAAATAATGCATGGCCTTATAAAAATAATTCTCATTCTAGCAGTCACAGAAAATTCGTGGTTTGTTTTACAGTTACAGTACTTGCGTGTTTTTTTATTATTTACGTTATTTTGCTATAGCTATAACATCTAAAATCAAGCCTCACTCAACCATACGTGATATATTGTTTTGGTAAGTTGACTTAGTACAAACTCACGATTTGTCTCATAGGTACTAATTACCTAAAAAGCACGAGAAGTTTTCCTAAGATTTTCACCCAACATTTTGAACGTTCAAGATTATTTTTGAAATGAAATTCTCGTGAGTTTCACACATATTTAAATATTATAAATAAAACCGGCAAAAAACACTCACGTTGGGGATCGAATACGTCGACCCGGGTTTCGAGCATATCAGATACTCATCATCAGGGCGAGTGCACAGCTGCGTCTGCGAGCTCCCGACGGGCACTGCGGCGCACGGCCCGCGCGGCTCGGCGCGATATCGGCGCCGGCGGCAGCGGGGAGCTGGGTGGGGGCGGAGCGAGCCCAGCGCTGCTGGTGCTAGGTGACGAGCTCCTAGCGTGCCCGGCGGAAGACGGTGGGCCTATTTCGTCGTCTGTGATCGCATCATCATCATCCGCACACGTACCGTGACAAACAGTACTGACCGTGTCGCATTCTAGACTGCCTAACATCTTCTGCGTTGAGGTGACATTAAGGGTAGGAATCCAAGGCAGTTAGTCTAGTATGCGACACGGTCAGTACTGTTTGTCACGGTACGTGTGCGGATGATGATGATGCGATCACAGACGACGAAATAGGCCCACCGTCTTCCGCCGGGCACGCTAGGAGCTCGTCACCTAGCACCAGCAGCGCTGGGCTCGCTCCGCCCCCACCCAGCTCCCCGCTGCCGCCGGCGCCGATATCGCGCCGAGCCGCGCAGGCCGCGCGCCGCAGTGCCCGTCGGGAGCTCGCAGACGCAGCTGTGCACTCGCCCTGATGATGAGTATCTGATATGCTCGAAACCCGGGTCGACGTATTCGATCCCCAACGTGAGTGTTTTTTGCCGGTTTTATTTATAATGTTCAAGATTATGTCAGCACATTATATATTAGGCATGTGTTAGTTGGAATAATGAAAGTCAAAGTCAAAACCATTTATTCAATTAAGGCGTCTACGACGCTCTAATTAAATTTTAACATTGAAATATTCTAACTTTACTGCCTCGTTCAGTAAACAAAGTTGTATAGAGCCACTTCGAGAAGAACGGGCAAGAAACTCGGGGCCATTCTTTTAAATGTCTTTTAACAATGTGTTACTTACTTACTATATACACTTCATTTACACCTATCAACTATTGATTAACATATTTGTCGTTATATAATAGCAAAAAAGAGTATAATAAATTACTTAACTTCACAACATCTTGATTGGGCAGCACTTCGTCGTCAAAGACTATTTCCACACCATTGGAGGTCTGCTCGGCACGGTAGTCCGACCGACACTGAAGCTACTAGCAGTGAGTGAACAAAAAAGGTGACGAAGCGACTACCGTCACAAACACAGTACTCTTTATAATTGATAATTGTGTGATCTCAAGCTCACGTATTGCAATAAGTATAATAAAATCTTCAATGTTTTTACACGGCATAAATAAAGAACATAATATAAACTATCTTAAATAAGTAACTTTACAACTGTCTCATGACCAGTTACACTACTTCTAAAATATACTTACAGTATAAATATCATCAAATATCGATTCAAGTGACCTATACATATGGCAATAAGCATAATAAAATCTTCAATGTTTTTACACATCTAACTATTTTAATTAAATACTTTATACTGTCACGTGATCAATTTCACTACTTATAAAATATACTTCCAGTAATATTATCATCAAATAATTAATCAAGTAATCATTGCCAGCATGCTGGGCACGCTGCCAACTGCGAGTGGGCTGGAGCATTTGGACTGCCTATGAGTCTGCTATGACTTATAGGTTGTCTAAATGCTTTTAATGTAGTAGCTGTAGTGTTGTATATAGTTCATAGTATTTTGTTTAATAAAGGCATACTAAAAAAAAAAAACATTATAATCCATATAATTATGATGCTGAATCCACAGTCTAACAACAAACACAATTAGGTACACTAAATATAAACATTAATTATGCAGGACCAAGACTAATATTTCTCTGTTATCAAAGCCCATTATGTTGTCTAATCATTAGTCAGAGATTGAATCCAGCCCCTAGGATTACAAATCAACATTTGACTTCACTGGACCAAAGTATAGTGTCTATTCAACCACAGCAGGTGTAAATACTAAAACAATAATTGGTATTCACATTATGTATAGAAGTGAATATACATGCAAAGGTTCCGCGCACTCGTATAATGGCAACTGGATCCGTAAACAAGCGAACTGCCAGCCGCACTCGATGCACGTCCGAGCACAGTGCTCTAGGGCTGTCAACTACTGCATGTCATCATCTACTTATCCTTCCTTAAATTATTCAGACTATATTTCAACACCGTATAAAAAATTTAAACTTGTTTTAAGGCTATTTGATCTTGATGCCAACCCGTCTTGATAATTCTCATTGATACTAATATAGTTTCCAGCTAGCTAGTATATACATAGAAGATTATCCAGTTATGCTTTTAATGTCCTCACGAAAACTCCTCAACTTGAGCAGTGTGGTGCTGCTCATTTAGGCTATTACATTTAATATGTTTAAGTGGAAGCCGGATAAACGGTTTTACATCATGGGAACATCTCAAAGTACTTGTGGCAACAACTAATCAGAAATGCTTCTCCTAATTATTTGACGAGCTAGTGCAGGAGTTTGTTAAGTTATAAACCAGATATAGTATTTTTAATAAACTTTTAACATCGAACTGTGAAATTGAATTGCCAACAGTCAAAGTGACGCTAGCATAGCTTTTACCATTTGTTAATATGGTATTTTATCACAATAACAAAAAATCATATAAATCTGGTGACAACGTTTTTAGCGGCCAACCCCATTCTCACAGTAGCAGGAATAGATTCTCACGGTTTAATATCACGGTATACGGTTTAAAGATAAGTGAATAATATTTGTACAATCATTACGAGAACTCACAAAATTGAACAAAAGGCTTGAAATTTAACGTAAAATAAGGTAATAAATAACAATGTTGATGTTTAAGAGAGGTGAACTAATTTCAAGCAAACAAAACAAATACAATTAACCGCTATGTATCAACCGGATTCTATATCGTCAATTTCTATTATTCATTCTATTGTTATAATTATCTACGATGCTCATGGGTTAGTTATATGGTTCAATTTCGATTTAAAAATGCGAGTATGTAGTGAGTGAGGATGTTTAGACATACATAGCATTCTACTTATCCGTCGCCGACTTACAATCGGAATCGTAGCTCTCTAATTAGCGAAATTTGTTTATTGGAAACATTAGACAACCCTAATTGCAGCGAGGGTGGGCCGAGTCGCTTGCTCGGTTAAGTAACATGTGCCCGCAGCTGCTACTTCGTGCAAGAGTTAATTGATGTTACACTTGGACTTGTTTAATGCTTGCTTTCAATTCTGAGTGCTTCTTCATATCTAATTATATCAGCTTATATTCTTGAAGTATTTTAAACTTCGTAATATAAGAAATTTTAAAGATGCTGGAGAATTTTCGCCGATGTAGGAAAATCAGATGATAATAACATCTAAGTGTTCAAAAGTAATTTTTTTTTTATTTTATAAATCTGCTCTCCATAGACTCAAGGGTTCCTGACTTTTTTTATTATGACATTTAAAAATAAAAGAAACAAGAAATAGGATACATGCAATATTCTAAGAGGAACAGTGTTAATTGAAAGTTTTTTTTCGGTAATGTCATTAGCAGTAGCATCCAGAGCAGACCTGTGTCGTCTAGCAGCACCCATTCACGAGTTGACGGATGTGCCAGCCATCGCCTTCCTCAACCATTCTCGGAAAATGGCGTCCCGACACACAACACCGCCTGTCTAGCGGCGACCTTTCTGTGAGCAAGACTGCTCTGGGTGCCCGTGCTAACAATTACAATTATTACAAAAAAATATAATTTGGGACTAAAATAAAATAATATACAGAAATTTAAATGTTTTGTCATTCTCCCACGTCACATTTTAACAGGGTCTAGAGTAATGTTTACCTTCCCCCCTACTGGAAGTTGCCGCCGCGTCAATGTTATTATAAAATAATTGGAAAATCGTGAAGTAGAATAAATACTGTTTACTGATTTATTTTTCTACTATATTTCCAACGAAACTGCAATAGAGCACCATGCTAGGTTAGGGTTACAAGTACAACACTGTTTTCTTTTTGTATTTAGTTTTATCTTATATTTTCTAATCTGATAAGAATGACGATGGAAACAGTGTTATTATGTAATTGATTATAACACCATTATAATTACATTATCTCTTCTATTTGTAAGGATTATATTTAACAAAATATATGAATACGAAATGCTTTATAAGAAATAAGGCTTTAGTAACAAAGGTATATTACGTTCATTCTTGAAAGAATTGTACCCAGAGAATGTCTCGTATTGCCACTCCGGGCACGAACGTCATCCGTACTTCTTAACAGGAAAATAAGTACTTCCATTGTAAAAATAAAGTAGCAGGCACCGTGTTACACTCTAATAATAGAACGGTAGCCGGAGCAACATGTATAATCCCAACATACCCAAAAATATCAGTAGCGATTCGAAAAAGCGTCGGATACTCATGAAAATCATTTCGACTGAAAAATATTTTTTTCCAGAATTTATTTATGCAATATGGAATACTGAGAGATTTTTAAACGTAAACCGGCTCCGACTGCTACCGACGAAAATAAAAAGTACACAAAGTACGCCACGTGAAAAAGTTGTGTATAGGTACTATGCCAAAAAATGCACCCAGATCGATAATCCAGTTAATTCTTATACATTGTCATCATCACCACTTACCATCAGGTGAGATTGTGGTCAAAGGCTTACCTATCAGCATTAAAAAAAATACTTCTACAAGATATAAGCGTCGACTGAAAAACATTGAAGTCAGTTAATAAGTTCTTCTCTGGAGTTTTAAATGATTGGTATTTAAAATTAAAACATATCTGGCGACACTCGGGTGTTTAGACACACACACACCTTCATAGTATACAAAGAGAGGAACAAGAACATACCATTTTTTCCTAGCTTATAATAGGTTGTTGAAAGCATTGTATTATAAATTCATATTAATTATTAGCAGGCCTGCTAGTATAAGTCCAACGTTCGGGTAAGAGCGCTGTATGCTGAAACACGGGTGATGAACCTAGTTCAGCAGCAGATACTCTTGCACAATTATAATATCAAATTTTACTATAACTACTATAAAGCTAATTTTTAAAAACGAACTCATGCACACTTTTTTGTGAATAAAGATTATTATTATTAACCATTCCTTGTTGTAATAGCATGATGATCGTTATTTTCTTACATTTCAGGGAGTAATTCTGTTAGTTTTCGGAATCAGTATTGATTTCATAATATTCACACAAAATCAAAAAACGTGTACCGAGGGTGAACCGAACCGACAAAGCTAGTTTCAATGTGTGCGTAGCCTTAGAAGTGATGACGTCAGCTGATCAACCATTTACAGTGCGTAAGTATATCCAAATATCACATAAGTACCTCGTAATATTATAATTGCGAAAGTACAGGAATGTGTATTGTTTGTTTCCATTTATCTCTGAAACGGCTGAGCTGATTTTGATTAAATTTGGTAGCCAGGTGTACCTTCTTTAGGAGGATTGGGTAAAAGTTTTAATCCCAAATTACTGTATAGCTCCTGAGGGAGCGCCATGTTACATATTTAGGCGAGAGCTAAACAGTGTGCGTTAAATTATTTAACAACATCATTCTTTGTCGGATAAGTCGCACATATTGATAGACATTTCTGATTAGTAAGATTATGTATAAGATTTCCGGTAAAATACCCCGTGGGGTGCCGACATAGAATTGAAACTTCCCATAATTTACTGTGAGAGTCGTAAGAGGCGATGATTTATCCAATGAATAAGTGGACAAAGTCAAAGTCAAAATCATTTATTCAATTTAGGCATCTACAACGCTGTTATGAATGTCAATAACAAATTTTAATATTGAAATATTCTACATTGTACTGCCACGTTCAGCAAAAAAAAACTAAAATTATTACAATAAGTATTTGTTAAAATTACGTAGGTGACAGGCGAAAGCTTGGCAGAGGCAGATTTTGTTGTTTAAGTAATCACAAACTATGTTATATGCCGCCAATTGTACAACATTACTTAAGCTTATGTTATTGTTTATAATGCTTAAATGTTATTTTGGTGTAAAATAAAGAATTATCTATCTATCTATCTATATGATTGTGTAATAGGATTTTAATGAAAATGTTTTTCATGAGCAACTTGAATTTTCCTTCTGTGAGTTGTAATATATTTGGAAACTTTATTATAAAACTGCACACAACTGCCTAAGAAGACAAGGCGTTTACGAACTGTTGTGTGGACCTATTCAGTTGTCTTAAAAAAAACAACTTATAGACACACACACATTTATTTTATTCTAAAATATAAAATTATTAATTTACACTTGACTTAGAAGTTCCCGCAACTCACTTTTGGTACTAATTTGGGCAGAGGTTCCACCTGAAGGGTATACTGGTACTGAGTCTGGTGACTCCTGGAGTTATCACAATAAATCTGAGCACTTAATTTTGGAAGCCACCGTTTATATAGAGAAAAATACTGCTGACAACGCGTAAATAGGTTTGTGAGGGATTCAGGCCTAGGTCAGCAATATATTAGGTGTAACAGTACGTGTTCCAGGACAACCTACCCAGTCACATGAAATACAACTCTGCAGCCATCAAGGTAACTGAGCTCCATGCGAATCATCATTTACCCTTATACGTATGGATACAATTGGTTTTCCCAAACATAAATGACGGCACAAAGTTTTTATTATAGGATTTTGATGGGATGTGACTTATGCGAGATCTATCTGATGTTAAGCGGTAAACTCTGCCTATAACAGATCAATTTTGTCACCAGTAAAGCACTGCACTGCGCCCATCATCCTGAGACATACAGTTGTTGAGCGTTATGTGCCTTTAGTTTTACTGGCTCTCAAGTTCTGCCACCGGAACACAATGTTAAGTGCTTCAAAGTGTTACTGAGTGTACCCAGTAGCGTACTTAATGTGCACCAGGAGTTTCACTTGACCACCCCTAGTAGCATCCATCAGGGTGATTTGGGCAGGTTAGGTTAGCTATTGTTTTCTTTGCGCATTTAACTGTAGTCGGTACTAAATCCATACCTCGGCCACTTGGAGAGTTATCGCTCTTACTTGAATGTAGTACCTAGACAGAGCTAGTTATAAATCATGCTAAGCGCTTTATTAAGCTTTGTCACTGTCATACATACCGAATTAGTCCTACACTTGCACAGAGATATTATATTATCTTTGATACTGCTTAAATGCATGGATTGTGTTGCTAAGGAATTTTCTTCAAAGAAATGCTCAGAAGGCATTTTTCTGAAATAAATTATTGAAAGGAATATATGTGAGATAAAAACAGTTCTTGTTTGTTACTGCTCATTAACTAGCCTTCACGTATTATTTCACCTTTTGAATAGTGATGATAACATCAAAGGTTTCGATGAAGCTCACGCCCTGGACGTGATGCGAACCAACAACATGACTGCGGCATCCAATTCTTACTGCGGAACATTTTATCGTGGTGGTAGCTACTACCCTCAAGTAAAAAAACCTGTCAACAGTCAAGACAACAGTACCGGAAAGGGAAAATCTAGAAAAGTAAATATAACTTTCTATAGAAACTCATTGTATCATAGAGAACATTACTGTTGCTCTCATATTGGATTCACCCAACTTTATTAAAACATGGTACAAGCCAAATCAGATCAAGATTCTAAATATTTTTTTTAAGAGCCCCGCTCCGAAGTGCTGGCATGACTACATCAGTTACATCGGAGGCCAGCGGAGATGTAGTTGTGCTGGCTTTTGACTTTGCATGGCACTAGCATCGAGCACCAAACGCTCGGTCTTGGAACATGTTACATTTTTTAAAGATGTCCTATATGTATTCACCAGATACCCTATGTCATTGGTTCGAACATCTCTATATATCTATCATATAACTAAACAGTTATGTGATACTGCACTTTACTACACATACATCCTGAAACACTAATGTTTATATTTTATTCGCCCAGTTATGCAGTTGCAAACTTAAATGCAATAGTGCTTTTACAAATACTTTAAAGGAGAATATCATACACTACGCTGATCGTGCACGAAATACAGGGTATTGCTTCTGACCGCATTCAAATTTATATAAGTAAATTTAACACCGAAACTCCAACGAGATTTGGGTAATACTAATTGCTGTTAAAAATCAGAAATTGGCATATTTAGTGTATTTTCAAAATAAATATTTCACGTTATTACAGAAACCCACTTATCACGACTACAAAAGACTTGAATTGATGACTCTAGTGTTGTAATTAACTGTAAGTCATGCCATAACCACCTTTGTTCCATAAATAATTCGTAATGGTTTAACTCAGTTTATGAAATTATTTGCGTATTTTCATATATTAATGGGTCATCTACAGGTTACTCGATTTTAAATTATGGCTATAGTATATCCTCTTAAGCTTATACATACGAAAGTTTGTGTATTGTCAGTTTGTTACCAATCACATCTTTAAAAAGCTGTACGGATTTTGTCGAAATTTGGTAAGATATGTAGATATGGTTCCGGGCTTAAAAATAGGGCAGCTTTTACGAAGCATTTCCTGCTTAACAATATAACAAGAAATCACATGAGTAAAGCCGCAGGTGGAAATGAGTTAACATAACTGACTGAAACTGAAACACTGATGCGCACTATAAAACTACTGAACTACTGTTGTGAATAATTAAATAATTTAGGGCAAAAGAAGCCCAGATATGATTTTATAACTGAAAAATACGACATCAAAAGTAATTTTTCCAGGAGTCACGTGACAAGACCGACTCGTATTTCTTTTTAATAAAATAGAAACTGACAAATACTACATCAACACTCTCTTTGACAGCTGTCAAATTCAAGACCTACTGCAAAACATATAATAAGTAAATTGTAGCTTGAATGTGTTTTCTTAATCAGTATTTAGCTATAAAACCAAAGCCAACATTTTATATTATCGATGTTAGAGATTCACAGTATATCGTGCTAACGCCACATAAATTAGGAAAATGTTTAATAATGATAAATATATAAAACATTTTGGTAGATAGCAAATTCATATTTGAAATATATATAGATAAACTAAGATAGCTACAAATGTAGGTAGGTATGCCGGTAACGCAATAAAACGCATATGATTAATATCAAGTGAAAGGTATTCTCATCCCGCGTCGGCTGGAAGCGGATCTGTCCGTTCAAGTGGAAGGTATGCGAGATTTGGGAGCCACTGAGTCGTAACTAACGTACTTGGTACACAAGTTCAATATGAACTGTCTTTATTAGTTTACATAGAAAATGTTTTAGCTGAAGGTCAAACCGCTCTGCAAACTACTTGGAAATCTGAGATTTTCTTTGTATGTATACCACAACTGTTTAACAACGAAAACATAAAAAATACAATCGAAGAAATTGAAAATTATAATCAATTTATATGTAAATAGAAAATACACGCTTCACGTGGAGTTTTTAATTCAATTTTCAAAGATTTATATCAGTAAGTAGATATACCCAAAGGTGGCCTTTATAATAAACATTATTTTTATAATTTTACAGTATATATAATATTGATACTTACACAAACCACATCCAAATAAAACTTCAAATCAAATAAAAACATAAAACTATATTATTTTAGAAAGGGAGTGAACTTGGGATTTAATAATACGTCACATGACGTATTATTAAATCGACATGACGACGATGACGGTAAATTGAAGACCTCTTTTTCCATTACGTAACGAAAATATGAATAACTATGTAATGTAAAAATAGCTCTTGATCCAAAATCTGTACACAAGTGGAAAACCTGTCGCCAAGCACCTAACGGTGTGTTCCGGCAGCTGTCCTTGAGAGCCAGTAATTCTAGGTTAAGCCTGTTAATACCTTCAACCACATCGTCACTTACCATCAGGTGAGATTGTGGTCAAAGGCTTACCTTTTTTATTGCTGATAGCAATAAAAAAAAAAACAAAACAATACAAAATATAAATGAACTTAGAAATATAAATTAACTAATGACCTTAAGTAGGCTAATTAAGTAAGTTTTGACAGGAATTGCCTTGATACGATTTGGACGATTATTTTGAGTGAAAATTGACCTGAGCGTAGAGGTTAAAGAATGTGCCATTTTTCGCCATACACAACAATCCACGTAAAACACTAAAAATTAAAAAAAGCGGCAGCTGTCTTTGAGGGCCAGACCAGATTTCATTCTATGTTAAACCTCTTTACAACCTTCGACCGCATCTTCACTTACCATTAAGTGACATTGTGGTCAAATGTTCAGTAATTGGTAGATAAACAAAAAAGACCCACTGTGATGCCGAAGATGGCTGCCATTTAAGGGAAAGAACAAGCTATACTGCAGTAAACGTTCCACCTGATGCAACAATATGACTTACACTAGAAATGTTACGAGACGAAATTGATACTATGCTTATGCTTATCTGTCAACGAGGGCTATAACTAATAATAATAATATATTTATTATAACATCTATGTTACCATTCATAAAACTAATACTTTATTCATTAAAAAGAGCTACCTGTAAGTTTATGTTAAATCTCTGACAAATATACTTGTGTGTGTTTTTTATAAGTTTGCCTTAATTTGTGAGTGTTATTTTGTCTCGATACAATGAAATTCTCAAAGAGCTCAATTGATTTAAACGTTCCTGCCCTACAGTCATAAAAACCTGACCTGCTGATTCAGATTCTTTCCCTGGGTGGAACACAGGGCTGTAGGGCGTACCCAAAAGGGCATAGTCTGCGTTAAACCGTACGCAGACTATCTTATCGCACCGGATCTTGGTGAATAACATATCTAAATGCAAATATTTATCAGGCAATGCGGGTTTGAGATATTTTAAGGTTTTTTTTTTAATTACTATTTTATCGTTGCATTAGTACCGGTAGGTTACACGAAGGCCTATTATGAACATTAAACTATCCAGACCTTAATATACTAACAAACTTGAATTAGTACAACATTTCAAACTAGTTTCAGCTCCAAATCTCAGTTTCCACAAATCTAGAGTTCCTCGTCGCTTCGCTAGTGCGCTATAAAAATATAATCTTTAATCTAAACTTATCCTACTTTACTTCCCTAGATGTAAACAAAAGTAAGACACGTTCCATACTATTACCAACATCATGGTCTGAGAATAACGATGTCCAGTGAACCTAGTTCGCCATTTTTTCAGATTCTTTGTATAGTGGATTTTGTGGTTCCAGACTATTCCTAGCCTTCAAGATTAAAATCTGATATGAATCATCCGAACAAACTCACAATTTAGCTTTATCCTGCTATATATCCTTCTGCCACATCATCAATTATCAACTGATGAGATAATGGTCATAGCTTAGGTCGTATAGCAATAAAATATATAGATGAAAATATTTCAAATGGAATGTACAAAACTATATAAGTCTCTCGTATGATTCAGATTCAAGTGATATATTACAAACCCATACACTGTATCCTTTTTTAGTTCATCAAAGCTCACTTGTATTATGTTTGCCAACTAATCAAGTGAGGTTTATATTTAAGCCATAAACTATATTATTACGTGGGTTCTAGCGAATTGGTTATAATTAGGTTATGAGGATACCTAAATGTTGCGTGTTATTGTGGAAGTTTGGTGAGAGCTTATATTGGTACCATATAATTTAAAGCTTAGAAGTCATATGATCCTGGAAAACTGCTACTCGTCTATTGTCCAAATTGATATCAGTAAACAGTCATATTACTTTTATTGTACCAGTTGTCACTCGTGGCGGTGCACAAATTACATACGTCAATGTAGTTTTATCCAGGAAATTTAATGAATGTCGATAATTATTGAACTTACGAAGCAAATATTTTTGCGGTAATTAAAAATCTCATCTACAATAAATTATATGAAAATTAGACAAAAGGTTAATCCGATCTTTATTAAATTTACCAGAAACTACAAATAATTATACCACTTTACATTATAATAATTACACAAATATATTACTTTACCAACTATCGTTAGTGAAATTATATATTTTATGTGCCACCGCTAGTTCCTCTCTCCGCCTATCTCGGTTGTATGAAGATAACAGTCGTTATAGCATGTTGGTTTTATGAATATCATTACAGCTGGGCATTTTGTGACTGCCTATTTACAGTTGATATGTTAGCCTTTGACCACTATCTCATCTGTTGGTAAGTGATAATATTATGGTTGAAGATGTTGTTCACCGGAACAAACCGTTATAAGCGGCCTGAAAACGCCGACACTAGCCTACCCTCAAAGCCGACGCCCAATGATTTATGGGCTCTAACTCTTTCCATCTTCTTCTGACAGGTAGAACAGTGTCTCAGCAGTGAGATCAAGATGGACTGATACGGTTTGGCATTATATACACAAGTTTTTTTCACATGGAATTAAAGTCATTATCTTTGAAAACTAAAGCAATATTTTGATGAACTAAAACCTATTTTAAATTAAGTTGTAATGAACGCTAAAGTAATTTAATCAGGCTCGCGAACTAACCAAGTAAGAATGTATTGAAAACTAGAACAGTTGCAATATGCGAACAACTTCTGCATCTGTTTTCACACAGTTCAACTTTCAGTCAACTGTTTTTGGAAATAGGGTTATCAATGAATGAAATTCAACACTGTGAGATGGTCCAGAAAACATTATGCAGTTCATATAGTTTAGGTGTTTAAGGCACTGAAAAATAGAGGTCTGGTCTATTGCCATGGACTTAACTTAAATTAATTTTAAACTTTTCTTAAAAGTAAACGCACTATAACCCAGCCTTGGAATCAACCTCAAGTTTTTGGCTTTAGCTTGACGCCTTAATCACGTTGCATTATATGTTTAATGAAATGTGTTGACAACCCTAACTAGTTGCCATGTAGGGCAGCAAATCTGCACGCTTGCACCCAATCTCTGTTTGAACTTTGCAATGGTCTTATTCCGTATGTGGGTCTCCGTTAAATTAACGAATCTTTTCTAAAAGCCAAGTTAACTCTGCAATCACCTTTAGAATAGCAATAATAAAGTTCTCGTTAAATGATTGCAGACGTGTGGCACGGCACGTCACCGTGCTAAACAATAAAAAACGGAAATGAATTCTAAGACTGAAAATATGAAATGAAAATGCGGTAGGATCAAACTGATTTAAAAAAACCCTTTAATTCACATTTTGAGGGTCCGTTGTCCACAAGTTATTTCAAATTGTTAATTGTTAAAAGTGTGTAAGTACCGTTTTTTTCTGATAGACCTTAAGCCTTTGACCACAATCTAACCTGATGTTAAGTGATGATGTGGTTTAAGGTGTCAACAGGCTAAACCTAGAAACCTTATCTGCGCTCTTTTCTATTTCGTGTACAAAGTTCGAAATCGAAACTGTCATTCGTTCACTCATTTCTGTCAAATTTTGAAAACTTATTCACTCAGCAGGAGTTAATGTAAAATTTACAATGTTAAAATTAAATACACTATTTGTCATTCCGTTTCCTCGTTTTTACAGTAGCATTATGTGTCACTCGAAAGAAAGTATGATGGGCCACTTTCTGCCTTCGGTAAGATTTTCAGTTTACTGCGTTCTTAGTCAGAATAAAAAAACTCCGAAAGTATAGTTTATGAATTTAAATGCATTCAACTTGGGGTTATACTCTACTGAAGCGAGTCTATTCAAAGAACGGGAATCGATCATCGAAGTGAACTTCCCCCTTTCCTGAAAGTGGAATTTGAAAAGACCGATTTGTCAATTGTGGCTCAATGTATACATCAAGTAGTAATTAGTTGTTTTATTTTTTTATGCTTTATACGCTAACCTAGCATTACTCGCTCTCAAGGACAGCTGCCGGAACACACCGTTAGGTACTTGGCGACAGATTTTCTACTTGAGGGTGGTAAAAAATGTCCTACCAGCATGCTATAACGACTTTCATCCTAAGACAACAACCGGGACCGACGGCTTAACGTGCCCTCCGAAGCACGGAAGCGCTCAGTAGTAATGTCACCAGCGGTCACCCATCCAAGCTTAACTTTGCTGATCGGGAGCACTGAGCGTCTACGTACTTCGGAGGGCATCGCGTCGGTCCCAGTTGTTTGTCATGATGGCAGTCATTATAGCATGGTGCTATGCATTTTATGAATGACCGCCTGCTAGCTACCAACCTCAAAAAGAAAATCAGTAACTAAGCATCTAACGATATGTACCGGCAGCTGTCCTTGTGACTATTATCAGGTACGATCAGATGAGATATTGGAAGGATATCATATCAGCAAACAAAATATAGCTGTAATGGAAGTACCTTTACTAAGAGTCAAAACGACTAGTTCTGCACTATGTCCGAATGTCCGGACGTGCTATTTGCACAAAAGTCAAGTAATAAACGCCCAAAAATATATATGTGCTCATAATATATTCAAAACTTGCTTCATTAAAATTTGTCATTTAAATAATTGGATGGACAGAACATTTCAATGCCTTTTTATTAACGGCTGAAATCGGCAGAATGAGCGCGCGGCGAATTACTCTGCCGTCCCAGTGGGCGGGTTATTTCAATATCTGCCGCATTGCCGCAGTAATGCTAATGTGCACTGAGGTCGATTATATCCAGTGATCATTTCACTTTGAGTAATAGAACTACCGCCATTAGTGACAAATAGCAATTTTAGAACCGCGATTATTGAGTTCCCATTTATTCTAATGCAGTTATGAATTTTCAACAGTTCTTGAATTATGTATCATTCCTAGCTCTAGCTGCCTATCAGCGATCGGATCAATTTATATTTTATTTATGCTGGATAAGTTAGCCTTTAACCACTATCGCACCTGATGGTAAGTGATGATGTGGTCGAAGATGTTGTTCAGGCTAACCTAGAGTTTCTGGCTCTCAAGGACAGCTGCCGAAACACACCTTTAGGCGCTTGGCGACAGATATTCTACTTGATGGTGGAAGCTTGCCAGGAGGGTATTCGCAAAATGCCCTACCACCAGGCTGTAACGACTGTCATCCTAAGACAAGAACCGGGACCGACGGCTTAACGTGCCCTCCGAAGCACGGAAGCGCTCAGTAGTAATGTCACAAGCGGTCACCCATCCAAGTCATGACCGAGGCGGACGTTGCTTAACTTACAATAAAATACTTATAATATAATAATATAATATATGATCTACAATTACAGGCTCCAGTACCTACCTACATCACATCCGAGCAGAACAGACGCTAAATAAACTAGATCCTATTAATTTTTCAATTATGTTTCTTTTACATAATTCTATTAACAATTTTGTAATAATTTATTGGATATATTTTGACTGAGTGAGCAAAGTATCTCCGATTCAGCTTCAGTAAAAATGCTTTAGTTTGTCTGTCCGGATGTCGAGCTGTTCTCCAGAACAAGTCGCATTTCTCAACCGATCCTCGTGAAATGTTGTGAGCAGGTACAATATGGATTTATTGTCGGATCAGTTCCTGGAAAATTTTCGAAACAGCAAAGATATAGGGTATTTTAATAGAATAATAATAACTTCAATTTAATTAATTTGCAATAAAGGTGACCGTGGCAACACCTGATACATCGTAGCTAAGGTCACTACGGACTTCGCGACGTCACAGTTGGATACGTCTAGGTACCGAGTGAAGATGTAATGCACCTTGTCAATCTCGTCATATGGTTTATTTTATGATTTCTTCTCAATAGGTGTATCGAAACATAAGTATGAACGTTATGTATTGAAGTGTATTCCCGTTGAACGAGTATTATTAGGGGAGAGGTGGGTAGCCCCGGACAGCGGGTAGCCTTGGACACTTCACGTACAAGGTTATACGCACACGTAGAAAGCTATTTTTCATCCCACCATCTCGGAAAGAGTATTTTTAATCTTCAATATCTGAGTGGAAAAGCCGTTTTTATTCTCTAGAGGATAAAGTAAATTGAATTTAGAACATCGTGTGCACTAAGTTTGTGATTTTAAAAAAACATTAAACCTATTTACTGCTACCTCTATGGTGCCGAATATATCAAACAACTTTTTTTATTTGTTAAAAACTCAGACTCGGAACCTTCTTGGTGTTCTTTTTTTCAATTTGCTTTGTACGCGGTTCTTTACGCGGCATTTTTTCACGTCATTGTTAAACCTTATATATTTCCTCGCTGAGGTGGAATGAAAAGTTACGTGTTGCACTCGAGTGCAAAGATTTTTCACCTCGTGCTCTTTTGATTCCCTCGCTAACGCTCAGGATTCTAATTTTGAATCACTCGCTGCGCTCGTGATTAAATTTTAGAATCCTTCGCTTGCTCGGTCATCAAAATTGAACACGCGGTTAAAAAGCAACTTTGCACTCTTGTATAACAAATAACTAATACACGCCAATAGATGGCACTCGGTATGTAAACTAATGTACATGTCAGAGGTGGAGCCGCCAGCAAACGATTCGCACGTGACAGGTGATTTTATCCCTAGTAAGTAATTTTTCGGCGCGCCTTTGAAGATTGAAGACAGGAATAATACACTAAACGTAAGTATTTTGATTTGGTTTAACTATATACTACAAGCTTATTTATCAGGTTTGATCAGTTCAATTGTTTATTTAAAATCAGAATCACTGTTTGGCGGCAGTTGGCAAATATTTTGAATTTGGGAGGTCGGGTACCCGTCATCGTATCAAGAAGGTAAACTATCTCTAAGATTGGCTGCCGAAAAATACAATGTGCCACGGAGTTCACTCCACGATCAGGTGAAAGCAGTAAAAACTGGTAAAGAGATAGTAATCCTGCCACTGCAACAACTTCTTTGATAATGCAAATGTCGCCATTGCCAGATGCCTGAAAAAATGTTCTCACGTCGCGGACAAGGAAGTCACTGAAGAGTGAAATATTGACGTTATCTCCTTATAAAGCTGATCTGCAAATTAAAGCTAAAATAAGCATTCAAAACCTTGGTGAAGATAGTTGCGATAAAGAAACTGAATGTATTATTTGACGTGAAACATTCGAAGAAGATTGGATTCAATGCGATGAATGACAACACTGGGCACTGGATACGGCTAGTGTGTACTATTACTGCGATGTTTGCGTTGCATAAAACAATCGGACATCGTTAATACCTATTAAAACTAGTGTCCGGGGCTACCCACCTCTCCCCTACCTATGTAACTTATGCTTGTACTGAGTTGATAAAAATGTTAACACAACGACGACGCCACTCCACACAGACTAAATCAGTCCAAATGTCTATGCCATGACGTGGAGAAATGATTCCTGATTTTTCTAAGAATTAAAAATGAAGTGTTGAAGTGTAAATTACAATTAGGTAGGTAAGCAGTTTTCGACTTGAATGTCTTTGACGCTGATTATTTTATCAGAAAGACTGTCATGCTCGGCATTGATCATCGAACCCAGAATCTCGAGTTCCTAATCAACGCTTTCAGCCATTCCACCAACGAGGCAGGCTTTCGACCAATGAATATTAAATGTGTAATTATCTGGATTAATCCGGTCGGATCCAGTTATTCATTAGCGGAAGCTTCGCGTTGCTGATGAACTTCAGATTATTTAGTGTTACTCGAGACAAATAATGAACTATATAATCTGTGATATCATGTTTCAAATAGTGTTACGTAAACGTGGGTTAGTTACTACAATAGTGTATATACTTAACATTATCAATATTAAAAATGTTTTTTTGTTTATAAAGTTATAGCCACGCCGATTTCTTACGCTGCCTGGATATATTTATTAAAATACTTATTGAAGTCGATGGCACTTCCTGACTGACTACCACGATTTTTAAACTTTTCACAGTAGTATTTGGTTCTAATTTTATTTCATATACAATTTTTTCCCTTTTTCCATGATACAAGCTACGTATAGAGTACTAGCTTTCCGGGCACGGCTCCGCCCGCGCGTATGTCGGTTATCGCGCAAAACCGTTAACCTCTTTTTGCGCAGTTGGATAAAAACTATCCTATGTTTTTTCCCGGGCCTCAAACTATTTCCATACCAAATTTCATTCGAATCGGTCCAGTAGTTTTAGCGTGAAAGCGTAACAGACAGACAGACAGACAGACAGACAGAGTTACTTTCACATTTATAATATTACTAGCTTTCCATGCGCGGCTCCGCCCGCGCGTATGTCGGTTATCGCGCGAAAACATTAATCTCTTTTTGCGCAGTCGGATAAAAACTATCCTATGTTTTTTCCCGGGTCTCAAACTACCTCCATACCAAATTTCATTCAAATCGGTCCAGTGGTTTTGGCGTGAAAGCGTAACAGACAGACAGACAGACAGACAGACAGACAGAGTTACTTTCGCATTTATAATATTAGTACTGATTAGTACTGATATGATCGATAGGTCCATGCTTTCACAATAATGGTCGTACAAGAAGAACATGGAGGTATCGGAATATCAGTATCTTTTTCAGTTAATTTACTATAAAAAAAAACTGTCCAACTAAAATGAATGAAGATCGGAGATCTCAGAAATAAGTGATCGTCATATCGAGATAAAAACATAAATACGTGTCGTCTTAAGAACCTACTTTTTATGGTTCCTGAAATGATTATATAGATCCTTATAAGAAAGAATTCCTTATAAGAATTAGTATTAACTCTTATAAGGAATTTCTATTATTCCTTATAAGAAAATAGTTTTCGTCGTAAATCTTTATCAATGTCACCTCGACGCATTACACTAACAGTATCGGGGAACTTACACGCGGAGGCAAATTACGACGCGAGCACTTTCTTTATACATAATTCCGTAATGTGAATAATTTAAATCCATGCTGCCGTTTCAAATTCTTAAATACGACCTGATTGTAAAAACGCCAGTGGAGTTCGATGTATCGACCTCCACGCTACGCAACTACGAGTTCAATAGGGTTATATTATAAGTTATAAGTTATATTATAAGTTCTGCATATTCTGTCCTTCTACAGACTAGTATCCTACTAACGTAAAGTTCTGGCAGAACCACTCATATTTGAATTTGTCAATATCCTATACATTCATAGGTAAAAGATCGGTTTAAGAACCCTTAAGTTTTAAGTTGTTTTATTCATGTCTTCTTTATAGAATTTGTTGAATACTTGGATTGTTGGATACTGTGAGTTGGAGTTAATAAAACAAACGGATTGTCTTAAAATATATGTAAGTATGAACTAACATACTTGTTATTATTGTATTTTTAAATAATTGTTCGATCATACATTTCTGTAGTACTTTACGATTTGAATGAAATTTGGTATGGAAATAGTTTGAGACCAGGGAAAAAACATAGGACAGTTTTTATCCAACTGCACAAAAAGAGGTTAATATTTTTGCGCGATAACTGACATTTTCAGTTCACAGTAAGCTAGTAATATATAAAATTGTAATAGGAATTACTCAGTTTCGCACTAAATTGTTATATTGGATGTTTCGGAATAAGGCTCTGTGATTGATTGTACTGAGGCAGCGGCTAAGTCTACAGGGAGCTGCCAGATTTTGGAACAAGTTCGACGATTAACTTTTTTTATTAATGGCAGATTATCCTATAACGACAATGTTATATTTTGTGGTCAAAGCAATTTTAAACCTAGTTTTACTGTCTTTCAAGGACCGCCGGTACACCATTAGTAATTTTGATTGATTGTTCTATCTTTGTTCGGTTGGCGATGATGGTGGTAGCTAGTCTACAAAACCCTAAAAACGGATTTGAAGTGTTTTGAAATTATGTGACTATGTTATTAAATATTTTTACAAGCACTATGTGCTGAGCAAAAATTACATTTAGATTTTTTTTAACACAATATTTTCTCATTTCTAGCTCGGAAGTAATACCGAATCCGGATTTACACACCTGTAAATTAATTTATGTTTAGGTGTTTTTTATATAATAAAGGAAGATTAAATCCTACTTGAAATGCACAGACTACTGAGAGTACCTAACTGCAGTTGTAATACCACTTACGACTTGTTATATATATTTATTAGACACATTAATCTAGGTAGGTATCCTATGTCTGTAGTAAGTACCATAGCATAAAATAATACTTTAGATAGTAGTAAAACTATAGTTAATAGTCTACAGCTGAATAGTTCGTAATAGCGTAAAAGCGAGCGCTCAACTCAAGTGGCTGTAAAACCAGTGGGAAATTCCAATGCGGCGTCCTGTCTGAGCCGATTAAACTACTCTTCGTCTTGCTGCAGTCGGATTAGGCTGCCACTTGAATGGCTCTTCCGTTTTGACCACTGTGTACGTGTAATGTAACCTTGTAATAGCTAACTACTATGTCGTTAAACAATAAGAAAGAAAAGATTTTTTTTTAACTATGACTCACAGCATGCGCTGGCCCTAGGGACGCATAACAGCGAGTTTGAATCTCGCTCGTGATTCAGTTTATTCCTTTTGTAGTAATATTGAAAGATTACAGTAGAAGATTGTTAAACAACATCGCCCCAGTGGCAGTGCTATGGACAGCCGAGCAGACAGTCCATTTCACACATGCTCCCCTGGCTAGCTACAACCCTCAAGTAGAAAATATCCACAGGTACAACAACATGATCAGAGGCTAACCAATATGGCAGCGATTAATTTTTTTTAAGATTTTGTTTTATTTTATGAGTTAATAAAAAAGACAGAACGCCCGCCTGACAGAGCGTCAGTCTGTCCAATACAATTGCTGTGTCACCGATCTCATCCTGCTTGCTGAGGTCTTAGTCCCTAAGTCTCGTACACCCAGTAGTTTTACTTGGATTAGTTGCGCACCTTCATATTTAGTTTTTGAACACAACTGCTTTAGAGCTGAATATTTTGTCAAACAAGATCGTTACATGTTTACTTTGTCGGCATCCATGAATATATTTGAATGAAATGTAGTTCTGTATTACATTTGTTATATTGGATTGCAACGGAAATCAAAAACGAGGGAAAAGTACTCTCCGTTACTGCTGGCTATCATCCACCGAACTTGAGTTGAGACACGCTGACTTCCTACGAGAGTTGTCCCATGTCAATATATAACTACGTTCTACCCTCTGGATACGGAACCTTCTTAACAAGTTTCAGTTCTAGTCTGTATAGTAAATAGTGGGGTTGTGAGGAGGTAGGACTTTACAAGACAAATCTAATGATCCAAAATCAAAAGGTACAATAAACTTTTGTTTTCATAGAAATCAACGCAAATACTGTATAATTACAAATAGAGTTCACTAAACATTTCTGAGACGTGGGTACACGTAACAGAATCTATCTTTAATACCATTACTTTGAAGATTTCATATACCTTTTCATTGCTCTCTGCCCCGAGCAATATCGTAAAAGGGACATTTTGACGTCACTAATGTATAAAATACATGTTAAAAGACCACATCAAGTCATATTTACTAAAGTAAAACTGAATTACTAGGGACCGAACGGGCCCTGAAATTGTCAAACTTTTACATTTTTTTTTTTATGTTAACATTTTCTACATAATGTGCGCACAATGAATCCTCGTACAAAACATAAATGAAAATCAGTACAAAATCTACCCTTTTTGGAAATGCGCACTTTGGTAGCTGGTATATACTATATATACTAACAACCTTTCTAATATATGAAAAACACGGGTGTTTGAGCGTGAACTTACTATGAGTCGATATCGCTATCGACAATGTTTCGGCTTCTACCGGAAGCCTTCCTCAGGATTTTGCCACCACACTCAAAATCCTGAGGAAGGCTTCCGGTAGAAGCCGAAACATTGTCGATAGCGATATCGACTCATAGTAAGTTCACGCTCAAACACCCGTGTTTTTCATATATTAGATATAAATATGAGCGTAATTTTTTATAATATAACAACCTTTCTGGTAACCTGAGTAACGTGACGTTAGGAAGGAGCGCTGTTATGCGCCAAATATACAGCAACAGAATCTTGATTTTTTTTTCTAACATCGTTCATTGACTATCATCAAAATCAAATCAAATGTGATCAAAATCCGTTCGGTTGTATAGAAAGTGAAGTGTGATGAGAGAATTGTGTTTGTGTGCCTCTTGTACTGTGTTTTTTCATGTGTTTGTGAGGGAAGACGCACGAGGTCCACCTGATGTTCAGCGCTAATCTCTGCCTATACCGGATGGTTTTTGTTACAAATGTTGACCTGAGATCACCCTGAGACATAGAGTTGTTAAGTCTCACGTGCCTATAATTTAATGTCTCTCAAAACTGCTGCCGTAAAGCACTGTCAGGTGCTTGTATACAGAGTTTCTGCTTGAGAGTGCCAGCTAGCCAGGCGAGCATTCGCAAAATGCCCTTCCACCTTGCGATGAAGTTCAAGCCGGTGCGCGGTGCGTGGTGGTCTAACCACCGCAGCCCGTTGCTATAACCGTTCGCCCATCACTTCTTCAGTACTAATCACTGTTACAGAATTACAAATTTACGAGAGGACAACTTTAAGTCATGTGCGCGACTGGAACCCGCGTCCATCCACTCCTTTAGCCGGGGTAAGCTTTTTTTTATGCCTGATAGGTTAGCCTTTGACCACTATGTCAGCTGATGGTAAGTGATGATGTGGTGTTGTTCAGGCTAACCTAGAATTACTGAGTTCTGACCAATTGAGCTAACATGACATTGAGTCATAACTCAAAGTATTCCTATTGTTCTTTAACCATCGTATTGGGACGGAGCGACAACTATAGTTCAACTTACATTGTACTATAAACCAAGACTAATTTTGCAATTAGCAGAGCATGCGTTATTGCATATATAAAAATATTAAAACTACGCACACGGATAGCTACCTGCAGGCGAATTCACGTCATCGCCCATCTCACTTGGCTTCTGTTTCAAAATCTTTAATAAATAGAGCCCTTAAGATCTGTGATCCTGAGTATGTCGGTGCTGTGTTAGAGCATGTAAGGAGCGTCCTGGAAAGGAATGGCTTTGACTGGAGTCAATGTACTCGGTGGGCGGAGCCAAGCAAGCGTAAGCGTCCAAACACTGTAGAACGTTCGCCAATTTATCTACCATTTGTCAAGGGGGTGACGGACAAAATTAGTCATTATCTGAAACGGAAGTATGACCTAAAAACTGTATTCCGAACACCCAAAGACAGGGATCTGCTCAGTGGACCAGGTGTGTACTAAATTCTCTGTGACTGCGGTAAGTCGTACATTGGCGAAACTCAAAGAAATATTTCTACCAGGCTCACCGAACATATTAGAAGTGTTACAAACGTGGATACCTTTAGCTCGGCGGTAGCGGAGCACGCTCACATCCCAGGGTCTAATCATTTTGTGCGCTTCGATAAAGCATCCGTCCTTGCGAAAGAGAAGTTTTTCGTTCCTCGTAAGATACGGGAGGCAATCGAAATATGCCGTCACCCTAACTTCAACCGGGATTGTGGGTGGAATATACCGCCGGCATGGAAAACAGTTTTAAAAATAGGTGACACCAATAGCGTGGATACGGTGTACCGTATGTGGACAAGGAAATTGACACAATTAGCCCTACACGGCACATAACAGTGACAGTGACAGTGAAGCTAATGACATATCGGACAATTTGACAAGTGCAGCTGAGCCGGGAAAGACAGCGCCATCGTTACGTCAGTTAGTCTAAGTCAAAGTCAAAAATCATTTATTCAATTTAGGCGTCTACGACGCTCTTATGAAGGTCAATTACAAATTTTAATATTGAAAGTTAAATTATTTAATAGTTAAAGTTACGTGCTGAGGCCCGCGCTCGCCGCTTCGCGCAACCGTGACTCCCAGACGAAGGGCTACAATATAGCCCGAAACTGGTCGGAATCTATCCGGTAAATATTACGTGAGTCCCAGTCGGGTGCTTATTTAGTTATAATAAAACTAATCACTGTTCTTCTGAAATAATTTATATTACAAGTATATTTGTACTCTAATGTATAATGTATCTGAAAACTTCTGTCTGTACTCGAAACAAAGCTGAAAACAAATTTGGTTAAACACTTCAGATAGTATTCTAAATTACATAATATATCTTCTGTTTACGGGAAGCGTACCAAACATTTATCAGTAAGTATACTCCAAAGTAATTGCAAAACAAATAACTCCAACGTTTTAATCAACTAACAATGAATATTAACGAAGTAATTTCTGAACCAATTATGATGTTCAATTATATTTCCTTCTCTAGGGACATCATCGCGAAGATTAGAAACGTCCCAGACAAGACAAGACCCACCCATAGTATCGCTTCAACTGAATAGCAAGCGTTCTAGATTGGCATATTTAAACAGGAGACTAGTAATTAATTATTGTATCAGTAGACGTTGACCGATGTTCACGAATTGACACGTTTTTATATATCAATATATATTTAACCAAATGACCACGCTTGACTTTTAAATATGTGTTTTTGTGGTTTTAGAGAATACAGGTTGAGTCGACCTCACGTACCGAAGTAAAACTAAGTATGTAGATAGGTCCATAAGAGGTCTTCTTACACCGATTTTGCTATGTCGTCATTGCCACAATAAGTGACCAGTATTTACAAAATTTCGATAAGTATATAACAGTTTATCAATACTAATATACTCGCGTCATTTCTTTGAGAACCGCAGGATAGAAACGACTATTACTTTTGATCAGACCATAAATATACTTTTAGGAGTTTAAGGCAGGTACCTACGGCCTGAACCGACGCGACCTTCCGCCGCTACCCGTCGCGGCCGCAGCCGCTATTTGTACCTATTAAACGTAATACCAGCATGAAGCTATCATATTATCATGGTATGAACATTTACATTCTATTTTTCAAGGTAATATTATCATTTTACAACCCTTAGAGAGGGGGTCTTTACAAGGGGGTCTTTACAAACCATGTAAGGTTTTGGCTGCGCATTTAGAATGAAATCGTACGACAATCGTGTGACTTTCAAATTATCGCTACCCGTACTCTAAAAAACTTGCCAAGTGCGTGTCGGTCCTCCCTCTGTTAGAGTAACGCATCGCAACAGCCCGTAATAAAATGTTTACTTCACTAGCTCGGAAACGTGTTGTTTATCATTCGAAATCAACGAGGTAAAGTATTTTTAACCGCTAGCGTGGTTTAATAAGGTTTTTGAAATCGAACCTCTGAGAAAATTGAAATGAAATTACTTACTTTGAATATTACCAATTTTAGTAATTTTTATTTTAATCGTTTCAAAAATTTTATGCAAAATTATGAATATATAAACTTAACCCACTTCCAACAGATACATATTTTTTTTTTTGGCATAGGTGGCAAACGAGCAGGCGGCTCACCTGATGGTAAGTGATCACCGTCGCCCACTAACATCCGCAACACCAGAGGTCTCGAGGATGCGTTGCCGGCCTTTAAGGAGGGAATATGCTCTCTTCTAGGAATTATGTAATGTAATATTTTTTTATTTTCTTTATATAATGTTTTGTATTTTATATCCTTTAATTTTCAGTAGCTCAGCTGTTCTTTTTATCTTTTAAATAAGTTTATGAATTTTTTTTTTATATGCAAGAGTGTAACGTGGATAACTTACATTTTTAAACGTATTACGTATGTACCCGCATCACTAACTTTAACTCGATTAACACCTACGTTCGAGCAAAGGGGTATGCTGAAAACCAGCCCTGCGTGAACCATCCGGCTTACGCAGTATAGTGCTGAGCCTACCCCTCTTGCCAGTTAAATTAGATAGTTATATTCGATTTTTTATTTTTTTTCCTGTTAAATTGTGTTTTACTGGCAATAAATGTTATTCTATTCTATTCTATTCTTCTTGAAGGTTCCTAAGTCGTAACCGTTCGGAAATACTTCTCCAGTCAGCTGGTTCCATAATATGGCAGTGCGAGGAAAAAAATGCCGTGAAAATCGCAAGGTTGTGGAAGGTTGTGCAGACGTCGACATGAAATTGATGAAACATCATGCTTTGTCGGGAAGTCCGGTGGCGAAATATTATAAATATCTTGTGGAAGTCGGACAATGATAATCTGAAGTCAGTGATTTAAATGAGCATGGTACCAACCGCATCAAGTTTTTTCATACATTTTAATGGTTTTTAAATATATTTTTATTTTAATGTGTACGTGCTCAAAGAGCAGAACTTAAGGTAGCAATGTTCAAGCCACGAATGTGTCCTACCGCAGATTTGTACCAAAATTGTGATCGCCAGCCTTTATCTTAAGCCTTTTTATATTGAAACAAAAATCACAATCTACTCCAGAAGAGAGTAACCACTTAACGAAGAAAGGACATAGTTTGTCGCATACAGAAAATTTAATACCAAATCAGCCAAACGTCATCAATGCTTACTAGGTTCACTTTTATATAATAAAGTAAGTAAAATTATACCTAATCTTTCAATAAAAAAGCATTCAATTACCAATTTTTAAAAAGACAATTAGTTATGAAGAAACTGACAATTTCCTACATGTAATCATCTTTCAAAATACTTCTCCTACTCATGATACATGATTGTATCTAACCTATATGCTCTGACATACGCACTCACACACCCACACATATACACTCTAACACTCTCAATTCACACATAACACACACACAAAAACTTACATACCATTGTATCATAATTAAAGATTATAGAATAAGTTCATCGTTTATTTATATTTATATATATATATTGGATGAATTAAAGTACAACTTACCAATGCATTCTCGGTAACTACCAATATTGTGAACTTGAAGGAAGCAAACGCCCTCGATTCAAGAATTTTCTTTGCAAGTCATGTATAATTTAGTGAGTAAAATATATCATACTATTTTTAACTTCTTTGTTAAACTTATTATCATAATGTTACTTGCCATACTATATAGTACTTTCATTCATTGCTAGCAACCAATTTAAATAATCCCCTTAAGAACGAAGTGAAAATGAAGAATTTAACACAAATATTTGTTACGCTATTTAAGAAAATATTTCAGGTGTCTGAAATGGATATTTCTCCAGAATTAAATCGTCCAATCAATATCCATTTATTATTACCTTGTGCCCTCTTTTAAAAGTACTCAGATAAAAGGGACCGAAGGAAAACCAATTTTAGAACAAAAGCTTTGTGTGAACAGTCCAAGAGCCCTATCAGCTGAGAAGTGCTCAACTTTTTCCGTTTGTCTCTTTTATCAAGCCTATTTAACGGAAACACTCAAAGTTTAAGCGTTGAGCTAGTTTTATTTCTTTTTTATTAGAGACTAACATTGCCGCCTCCGGTTATGCCTGAGTTGAAAAACGTATTATATGTATTAATAATCACTTTGCCCGTGATTTTGTGCTTCCTCGAATACGAGTGGAGAAGAAAAAACCTAAAAACGCTTCCCAAGATATGTTAAATGTAAAAGAGGGGGTACTAGGCAAGAATTGCAACCCCTCCCCCTTCATTCCATACCCTGTGGTAGGTGTGAAATGAAAAGAAAAATGAAGAGGCGACAAAAGGCTCAATACCAAAAAGTGGGCAGCAGCGTCTTTTAAAAAACTGCCATCTTACACTGCGATCTCCAAGCCGCCTGGCAAGCCTGGGGAATAGGCATTTGCCCAACTGTGCACGATATGGCTGGCGATGATGATAAGTGAGAGGGAGAGACCTTGCCATATACACAGGCGGGCACAGCAAATAACAATAAGCTCCTTATTCATACCAATAAGTGAATAGCGTTGCCAGTATCCTATTTGCTATTTCTGGACATGCCATTATCTATATCGTGGTATGGGCATATCATGAGACGAAGACATATCAATGTAATTAATTTTAACGAATAAAACCATTAAAAAGTTATGCCTGATCTAATATAAAATATATATATAAGTCCTCGTCTACCTAATAACCTTCCTTCTTATATGTAAATCAGATCAAAATAAGAGAAGAAGAACATAATACGTTACTATATAAAAAAACCTCAAACAATTAAATAATTGTTGTTAAAATTAATTTTATATTAACGCACAAATTACGGTCAAAATAGCATTTTTGGACTAACCTCGATCAAGCTATATCGATCGTGGTCACGAGTTGACTCTAATTTATACATGAATTTAGTTCGTAAAAGTTTAAGAAATACCAATCGAATAATTAATTTTATAAAAATATTTATCATGTACAGACTCCTCAACCTCTACAGTATACTTTTAGACACTTACCAATAAATTACGGATATCGACTTAACTGATAAAATTGGCCATTTTTCATTGTCAAATGCTTTTAGCGCTGAGCCGGATGTACGTTAGATAATGAACGCTCCTCATTTTTACTTTTTTTTTACAATTCGCGTACAAAAAAAGTAATCGTTTTTTGACCGGATGTAAAACTATATTTTTCCTTTGTTTGTCGGCGAACACTAAATTATTTTGGACGATTTAAAATCGATAAGTTTTTTGTAGTCTGTGTCTTACAAAAGTTTGCCCTACTATATTATATTTTCATATATATAGGTTTTTTTTAATATAATATAGTGTCGGAGAAGGACAAGTTGCCTAATAGTAAACGTTACGCTTGCCCACACATTTGTCACAGTAGCAACGTTGAAACCTTCGGCATGACACTGCACTGTGTTTGCCACACCAAGACTTTTCTAACGTTCTAAGACAAGTTCCTTAGCTCTTTTAACGTGGCATATTGCATTCATTTCTACACCTTACGAGTAGGTATTGAATCTATGCCTTAATTTTATCGATCTTTTTTTTTAATTTTATCCATGCTTTGAATCTCGCTGATAAAAAGGCATTTTGCGAATGATCACCGGCCTTCTAGTACAAAATCTGTCGTCAAGCATCTAATGGTGTGTTCTGGCCGCTGTTATTGGGAACCAGTTCCCATCCATAATCGACCAGCTTCGACCAAATCATCAGTTAGGCTACCTACTAGCCTACCCAGCCCCGCAGCCACTTACTTACCTAAGGTGCCACTTACACCTAAGGTGGTGAAGTCACTCTGACTCAATATAAATCGCATTAAAATGGCAACACACATTGTAAAAGCGAGAGGTACTGTCGGGTCACGAGCTAGCGGTCTAGGTGTAGGAGGAATGTGGTGTAGCTACATTTCGAAGTCATAAACCTTCCAGAAAGATCCCAAGAATGTCTTTAATCAAAACAACAAGTTAAAACAATTCAAAGTACTTTAAAAGCTTAAGAAAAGATCTCTTTGTATTCATAAGTTAGCTAAGTTACTTTTATTACTTGAACTTAAACCAATTTACTAGCCACTTGGTAAGTTATGAAGTTTTTGTTGAGGCGCGATGTTGATTTAATTTTGGCATGATGGCGGCAGATTTCATACAGACTTTTTAAACGATTTTTGGATAGTGAAAGTTGAAAAACACAAAGACTTGGAAAATTGTACTAAAGACAAATTGCAGTTCGTCAACAAAGAAGTTTAAAATAAGTACGGTTTTGATTATGACATATCATTATGTATATGTGAGACCGTATTTTAGGGTGTATTTTTTTGCAACGGCAATAAACTTATCACCCCCTACTACATGACACCAAAATATATCTGACGAAACGTGGGCATTTAGACTTCCCAGCGTACACCGTCAGGAATATAATAGTGTAATGATTATACAGTTTTATTCAATATTGTGTATTTATACACGTGTACTGTAAGAACACATATATCGGACTGGAAATAATAACCACAGTAAAGCCAACTCAGAATAAAAATGGGAATTTAAGAACACAGCTTTTGGAGCAGCTTGTAAAAGTTGTTACCAAGCTTTCGTGATGAAGACCTTGACGCTTACATAAAAAACGTGTCCGTGGGTTGCCATCCTAGACTGTCAACCCCAACTGTTCTCGAGAGCGTCGTACGAGGCTGCAAGGTGGGTAGCAGTGCCTTCAGAGGTACTGATATGTTACACTGGTACATCACATGGTACAACATATGTTTTTAAAGATGTGATCACATCTTCAAATCTACCTATATTAAAAAAGGTGATTTCAGTTATTGTTTAAATAAGAATATATGGTACATAAAATACCAAATTTAGGATTCCTAACTTCACTAAGTTCAATTCCTAAGTTTACTCCTTATAGATATAACCTGCAACAAAAATAGTCAATTCTCCAACGACAACCTTAACAGTCCCCATTTATCTATTTTTATGTAAATGATGGGGAACCAACCCCGAAGTTGTTTTTTTAAAAAGCGTGGCGTTATCATTTTTACGTTACCATCGCCATCATAATCCATGATTACTCCAATAATTATACTTCAATTCATTGCTGCGTACTTAAATTTATTCGCCAATATATGTACACTCAGGTACAGAGAGGCCCTACCGCTCTGCCGGTTAAAACTCGAATAAATTGCCCTGGTTTTTTATGGAGGAGAAGAATGTTGCTTGCTCCTATCACAATATAACTCCACCGGACTTTGGGCGAGGGACGACCTCTTAGTTCATCCGAGACGGGCGTAGAAGGCGACAAGCGCCTGCTACCTACATCTTCTGCAGACGACGAACACGCACCACTACAAAAAGAGGAGGGGACAACGGGCCAATGGCATCACTATGGTACGGATCCAGGCTTGAGTCATTGCCGAGAGAAATTGGGCGGGTCAGAACTAAGTTGAGAGTGGGCCCGATGTGCAGGCAACACCCCCGCTCATATCGACTTGCATGATGTAGCATACTACTTAAGAACATAATAATGCGCATATTTTCCCTTATTCGTCTTTCAACAGGAGAACACTGAACAATTCTTTTATTCGTAAGTCGGCAACTGTACTGTCGTATTATTATAGTATAATAATAATACAGAAAAATTTAAGCTCTTATCAAAGGAAATATTAACACAAAAAAGTCCGTAGGTACATAGCTCGAAGCATTTTGTCGGAATTAATTATTAGCAACAAACAAAATACTACATCTAACTTCAATAGTTAATCGATGCTAGTATCGATATCTTTTGAAAATTAACATAACTCGTAACATTTCAAACGACAACAGTTATTGTTTATGATAATGAATAGATCTCGTGAACACCGTTGTGTAGATGAGTGCCACAACTCACAACGAAACTTCTAACAAGAAAATATTATTATGCAGATTAGTATATTTTGAAGAGCATTGACGTTACGCAAATACATTATTTCGGGTCGAGAAAGATAACTTTGCTTTGGACTTGAACCCGCAACCTCAGAATACCGTCCAGATGCATTTCCAATAATGCTATGAAAACGGGTGCTGAACAGTTGTTTTTTTGTCCTTCGTTTTATGGGTGGGTGGTTTATGGTGAAATGGGCACACCCCAAATGTTTTGTAAATTGCATAGGACGTGCTTTGCCTCGGGGTTTGCCACATTCTTATAATGACCAGTAGAATCCAGGTAATTAGAGTTTTTCAATAGGGACAAGGTATCTTTGACAGCCGATGACGGCCATGTTAGATTATCTGTTGGCGCGAATTTTTGACAGAAGAGTAATTAATCAACACGAGCAGCATTTATCGACATGAGTCGTTATATAGTTGAACAGCGCATTGATATGATAAAAACGGCAATTCTATTCGTAAAACGTTTCGTGCGTTACAAGAAACTTATGGTGAACATAAAGATTCAAAGGAGGATAAAATTCGTCACATGATGGACAAATTGTAACCACTGGCTCGGTGATGGATATCCCCCTGCTAGCTGTAATTGAAATGTTCGGAGCAACGAGAATACCGAGTTGGTTAGAAGAACAACCAACCATGTCAATTCCACGACGTTCCCAACAAGTCACCTGCCTAAGACTTTAACTTGGTGAATTTTGCGAAAACGTTTGGGTCTACACCCTTCCAAAATTCAGTTAACGCAAGAACTAAGGTTACTGATCATTCCCAGCGCAAAATTTCACTAATTGAGTATTACAGAAACTTCATGAAGACCTCATTTTCGGAGAAAATAATCATTAGCGATGAAGTTCATTATCGGCTCAAAGGCTTTGTAAATAAGCAAAATTGACGAATTTGTGCAAATGAAAATCCTGTAGAGATTCCTGAAAAACCATTGCATTCTGGAAGAGTTACTGTCTGGTGCACATTTTGAACTTGGGCCATAATTGTTTTTTTTTTCTTTTTTATTACAAGATTTAATAATAATTATTTTTTTGTGAACGAATTTGTTGCTACCATAATTCTGAATATTATGAATGGTGAACGTGTATATGATTTGGAATTTTCTTGGGCCGAAATGGAAGACTGGATCTGACAGACTTATAGTTTCAACAGTACAGCGCCACCTGTCATGCCGCCATAGAAACAGGCAATATATTGAAAAAAAAGTTTCTGACCTGAAGATTCGGGGACAAGCCATGGCCTCCAAGATCATGTGATTTAAAGCCCTGTTGCAGCCGCGCACGCAATTATTATTTATAAACAGCTGGTATCGACATCTTTCGAGGGTACTTCTTTTACAATTATTTTTGAAACGATTGCTCAATAGAGGGTAGATATTAATCATATTGCTCACTGGTTCGCCTGCCAGTCTCAACCGGTCCTTTCACAAACCTTTCACCCGAAGCGCACGTAAATGTGATATATCTGCTCTCAAACCCTAAGTTCATAACTCCTGCATTATACCCAGTGAAAAACTGTCTCTTAGCTTAGCAAAGTGAAGTGCTCACATATCTACCTGCGATTATCTAGGGATTGCACAGCGCTGTACCATAGCATGGATTGGGGCTGAGCTGAGCATGGTGAGTTGGCTTATGTCATTTCTATCTTTCTAATTGAGCTATCGAAGGATGTATTCAACAATATGTTAGAATTGCAATCCTGTGGCAAACCCTCAGGAAACCCCTCCCTGGATTGGCTGAGGAGTATACAGACCCTTGATTATTTTCTGTGGGGTTATTAATAATCCAAGAACTGTTGAAGACCTAAAGAGTAACATAATATGCGATAGAGGTGCTATATCTATCGAAACGAGATAAAAATTTTAACTAGCGTTTAAAATTTTCTATTCGAATTACGAAGAAAAGATGTGGTATTCTGTACATGACGCCAAAGGGCCATCAAAAAAAGAAAATATATTGTATCAGCATTGCGTTCATAACGCACCAGGTCGCAACTCGAAGCCGCCTTCTCGAATGATATTAGCTCCAAAGGAAGTCATGCGAAAGCAGTTATTGTATTCAAGGATGTGTTGAAGAAAATGGCTGGAATCGGGATCACTTCCATCGAACAATGGTTTCAGTGGCTGTGGTGGTGTAAGTAATGGATCCAGTTTGACTTTTCCATTTGCGCAGCACGATCCAGCCGTTTCTCTTTTGAACTTGAACGCATTGCAATATCGGCATATAGTCGTCATTGGTTCAATATTTATATTTTCATCATCACTGTAGTTCGCAGTGGGATCATATTGGAATGCCAAGCGATTGTATGATACCAATGATCTTCGTGTGCTCACGCGTTGTCTCAATCTCATTTTTCTTTAGTTGTTGATATTTTCTATTATTATATTTTGTCTTTCTTCGCTTAAGCGCTGTGAATACACTTGTTGCTGGCTTGCATCTTGTGCGGCGGCCGATGTTCGCACGTCGTCCTCTAGGCATTTTGGACTATGGACAGAGTGGTGAATCTAACCTCAAATGCACGATCCACATAATTTACACAGTTCAACTTACCACCTTAAAGACAAATGCCTACTGTTGAAATTGAATAAAAATATGCACAATACACGTGATTGATTTGATGGTTTCCAATTGAAATGTTAGGAAACGAATAACCCTTTTTTTTTACTTTTTTTGAACACAATACCGGTTTGTCACATGAAAATAACTGAGCAGAGAACAATGAGTAGCTGTCAAACAATGTATCACGCACCGGCGCCATCTACTTAAAATATTGGTTTGTAGTACATGCTATGTATCAGATATGGCGCTGTAAGTGAAAAATGATTTTTCCGCTTTTCTGTTGAAATTTTTCCTACATTTTCTTTGCTATAAACCTCACGGAGCCCGAGACCTTTCCAACGAATGCAAAACCGTGGAAGTCGGTTCGTGCGTTCTGGAGTTATAGCGTCAGGAAGGAAAACTCGACTTATTTTTTTCTAGTAGATATGTACTTGAACTTATTTTTGGTGAAAAAATCGCGCATTTATTGTTAAAAAACAACAAACCATTCGCTCGTCACTGCGGCGTAGTCACGACACTCGAGACTGTCTGCGGGCCGAGCGCGCGCCGAGATCGAGGCGCGTAGGTATAACTCGCGTTTCGTCCGTTTCTATGAAGTTGAAATACTGTACAGATAACATTACCGTGGCCACGGTCATGAGCTGGATGGGTGACCGCTAGTGGTATTACTAATGAGTGCTTTTGTGCTTCGGAAGGCACCTTATGCCGTCGGTCTCGGTTGTTGTCTTAGGGTGGCCGTTTTTTCTACGAGAAGAATCAAACAAATTTAAAATCTGCTATCAGTTTGACGTTCTATAGAAAAGGCTTATTACATTGTAATGATAATATATAGTATTAAGTTATCCGCATATTAAGTAAATCTTAGATTGGTGAAATTGGGCCTTAACAACGTAACGTAAATTGCAGAAACACTGTATAATATATTTGCAATAACGTTATTTTATTACCACCAGCTGGCGTCGCGGCGCCAAACTCTCCGGATCCAATTTGCAAGGTTTATTTTTTTCAATCACTTTTGTCTAGAAACAGTAAACTAAAACGAATTTCAACATTTTCTCGGCAACCCTGTCTTACTCGCTCCCTTGTCAATAGCTTTCATCTGAGAAGTAGGCCATCAGTCTGCTCAAAAACTTTGCTCAGAAATTAAAACAGGGCCGAGAACATAGAATTTTTATTTTAGTATATATTCCAAAAGCCACGCGAAGTGCGGTGCCGGGCTAGAATATCATTGCTGCCTGTGGGTGTCGTAAAAGGCGGCTAGAGATAAAATACCGGAAGGTAGGCAGGAGCGCCTTCTGAGGAACTGGTAACTTAAACTGCGATCCCCAAGACGCCTGCCAAGCATGGAGATAGCAAACCGCCCTTAAAGGGGAAGGTTGTGTTCAACAGTGGACAATTCGGCTGATACAGTACAGTACAGTACAGTACCAAAGCCATTTTATAAGTACGTAATCAAGTCTAAAAGATGAAAACTACGTATTGTCTATTAGTCTGGTCCACAGAAAAGAATAGTATTTTATATCTCTATGGTCTGGTCGATATTAGTTTGCGACAATTATATATAAGATACTAGTGGCCCGCCCCGGCTTCGCACGGGTAATTACGACTATAAATTGAGATGTAAGCTATCCTATCTTTCAATTTGGATCAAATCGTACAGTGTCAAATTTAAAATCGGTTCAGTAGTTTAGGAGTACATCGTCATATTTAAGGATATAAGGTGGATTTTAGTATATCAACATTACTACGGAGGTGTGGAATCTATAACTGAATGTTTTTCATTCATCGTACACAAAATCAGTACTAACTCTTATCTAAGCAAAAATGGAACCGACTTCAACACTCAAAAGTGTGAAATAACTTGTTTCAGTCAGTACCATGATGGTTCAAAAGTACCTATTATCACAATATTTTGCGCATGGTACCGACTTCGACAAGTTATTACACACTTTTAAGTGTTAAAGAAAGTTTTTAGTGACTTTTCTACTTATGGGATTTGTCACCGTCATTCACCGTCAACGACTTTATGTAACTAGGAGTGTAACTCAAAAACGGCTTGGCCGATTTTAATGAAATTTAAATGGGAATCATCAGCTTTCAAATAAAAAAATAATTACCAAAATCGGTTCTCCTAGTCAAAAGTTCTTAGGTAACAAATATAAAAGAATTTGGTAAAACTAATTTTGGTCTAAATTGTCTAAATTGTATGTATAATTAAAATCTAGTACAAAATACCTGCCAGTGGGTGTTATCCTTATCACAAAGTCACTATACACATAATTAAAGTGAGATATACAGGTAAGAAAACAGTAAATGTGTTCTGTCGGACGATCCGACTAACACTCGGCGCCACTCGGTAACCGGGCCGGGTGGTGAAATCTGCTACCGATGTTCCTGAAGAGATAGGCAACCAGGTCTCTGAGGGGAAAAATGCTACTGGAGACCCGAAAAATGCAAGCAGCAAAATCTCAATACGGGCAGATCATCGTATTGGCACCTGGAATACGAACGGGATACTTCACCCAGGGAAATTGAGCATTATCGACCGCGAAAGAGCCCTCCACAAAATTTCAGTACTTGGCATCAGCGAAACTCATCTACGCGGG
Source organism: Plagodis dolabraria (assembly GCA_963854805.1). Taxonomy (NCBI): domain Eukaryota; kingdom Metazoa; phylum Arthropoda; class Insecta; order Lepidoptera; family Geometridae; genus Plagodis; species Plagodis dolabraria. The sequence continues at coordinate 34,731,850 of OY978447.1, forward strand.
CAGGGCCATTTCAACACTACAACTGGAAGTACTTTGTATTTCTCAGGAAGGGAAGACTCGAGCAGAAACGGCGTTGCGATACTCTTGCCACATAACATGAACAAGTTTGTCCTCGGATACAATCCGGTGTCAGATAGAATCATCACTTTGAAGTTGAACACAAAACCATGCCTTATGAATATTGTGCAAATATACGCCCCGACGGCACAAGCTTCTGATGAGGATATCAACGAATTCTATGGGAACCTCGAGGAAACACTTGATTCCATACCGAACCGACAGATTACTATCATACTCGGCGACTGGAATGCAAAGGTTGGCAACTTAGTACCAGACTACACCATCAAGGACACCATCGGGAAATTTGGCCTGGGCACCAAAAACGAGCGCGGTCAAAAACTTATCGAGTTCTGCATTGGTAGAAAGCTTAGTATTATGAATACTTACTTTCAACACCATCCTAGACGCCTCTATACATGGAGATCTCCAGGCGATCGTTACAGAAATCAAATTGATTATATAATGATAAACACTCGCTGGAGATCATCCATATCAAACGTGAAGACTTTTCCCGGTGCCGATTGTGGCTCCGACCATAGTAGGTGAAATTTGGGGCATCTGGATCAGAGGAGATCCAGATACCCACAAATTTCACTTTTCATGTATTCATGTTTTATTCATATCCTTATTTTTTAAAATAACAAACTTACATTTAAGTTTCACAGAACGTTTCTATTCATATAATATATTCTATTCCCATATAACGACTTAATACAATAATATTAAATTGAAATTAATAAATATACCGTTTTTTTCCTGATCTACAATATCTTAGCTATTCATAATTAACATTTTATATTTTATCAATAATCTATTTTATTTTTGCGCTGCCTATGATTACATGGTTAGCATGATAAAACTTGTATGGTTTTAATATATTCAAGAGAAAATAAATACATTGTTTTTTATTTCAAATAATTTATTTACATATGTTCACGTATTTCAAAGCCCGTATGATGTTATATATCTGAGAATAAATTAAAAAATCCTTCCATTTGATTGTATGTGCTTCAAGTATAATTTGGATGGTATTTTGATATGACAATGGTCGCACTCAATAACAATATCAACAGCATCAATACTTCGTGGATGATGGTCAGAGTTTCTTAAAACTGTGGAAAAATGAAAACATTAACACATTATTTACCTCAAGTCAAAGATCATAAAAATGAATAGAGTATCTCGATTATTCGGTTTTTTTCTTAACTTAAGTATGTATGATTTAGTTTGTTGACGTAAAAGAACCTGAAAAGTACAAATAAATAGTGCTAAAAGAAAATAGCGTGCCTTTATTTTTGAAAAATTACAATACTACATACAATGAATTATCCATTGATTTTAGTATTTCTCTGATTTTAGCGTAGATATTATCTGAATATACAGCCCCAACAACATGCTGCGCGCATATTTCTGCATTACACCTGCATATCGACTCTTCCATGCTTTGGAACTGGGTGGCGTCGTATATTTCAATGCGAATTAGTTTCGATCCGAGTGCTGTGGTTTTCATGGATAAAGAAAGTTTCTTCTTTACTTCAATTTGAGGACTCGGAGCATTGAACTGATTTATCTGTTCATTGTTCTCTAATAATCTACCACATTCGTCGACGGTCAAGGCTGGTGGTGAGAGAATCCAGTTTGAATACTGAAAACAACAACACAGAAATTATTAATGTTATTATAAGCATTCAATATGTTTTTTTTTCACTATCATTGAATTTTTAGTAATAAATTTTATGATTTTTAATACTTACTGACATATTCTCAGCTGTAACAACCACCTACTGATGATTTAAAACTTATATTTCCCCCTTTTTATACCAAAAAATCTGCATATGTTAATAGAGTTCAATATAGCGATATTTTTTGTATTCCTATAAGGCGTGGCATGCGTTGCTGTGATCAGACACCGTAGAGCCATGGAATAAGTGCATAGTAGTGTTAGACATCAGGAATGGTACATAACATATAAATTGCGGTCCGCTACACGTATTTTGCCTTCATTAAATGTACATATTCTTTAACTGTTTTTTTTTTTAATTTTATTGACGATAAATAAGACAACTTTCTATGTTGGATAATGCACGTTATTTACCAAACACCGATAATCGTGACATATTTGATATGAATAGTATACTACAAATTATTTATTATTGCTTCATGTTTGACCAATCCGTAATGAAAATTAAATAAACTATGGTAGTGCCTGCATATTTCTACACATATATTATAATGAAGCGGTAGATTTGTTTGTTTGTTAAAATTGAATTGGCTCCAAAGTGCAGGATTGATTAGGAAAAATCTTTTACCATTAGAATCCTATATTACCCCTGATGAACAAAGATGACATTTTCTACCTATGCAAAGCCGGGGCGGGTCGTTATTCATTCATATAATGACTCATGAACTATGAAAAAAAATCTTTGCGACCTACGATACAAAAAGGTTTGTCATTGAAGACAAATCCATATATAAAAAAATAAAACAGTAATAGGTATTGTGTTTGTCTATCTATTTAATTTTATGTTGTATGTTCCTTCGCAAGAAAACCAGGATCTTAGGTGATGCAGTCTTAATTACAAATCAAAAATAACTCAACTGCACGTTTTTATATTTGTCTTAGTATGTCTATGTTATCTTAGTGTTTCTAATAGATACATTTCCAATATTGATTAACAGACATATCACGTAAGCAAACCAAAATAATAAGCTTAGTGAATATAAGCTAAAATTGTCTATTGGACTTTGATCGGTCTCAAATGCTTACAATGCAATATCGGAGCACGTTGTGCTTTTCTAAATATGGAAAAATGACCACGTGAAATGCGTGTATTTAAACGTCGGAACAAGGTTCAATCTGCAACAGTCTTAAGCCTGCAGAAGTTCTGGTCTCATCTCATCCTCAACTTGAAGCAAGAATATTAAGGAAAAAAATGTAAGTACAATAAATTACCTCGTTATCTAATCCAAGTATTTATTCAGTTTAATCACGGTGTGAATGAATAGATGATTACTCAAGTTATCATCTATTTTTCGAATGCCTGCCTGGCTAGCTACCACCCTCAAGTAGAAAATCTGTAGCCAAGCACCTAACGGTGTGTTCCGGCAGCTATCCTTGAGAGCCAGTAAATCTAGGCTAGCTTGAACAACATCTTCGACCACATCATCACTCAGGTGAGAAAATGGTTGAAGGCTAGCTTATCTTGAATACTTGCCTTTACTTGAGTAATCGTCTATTCATTCAATTATACTGATTCCTGTATCTTAAAGGTTATTTTTTATAGGCGATGCCTTTGACCAATATCTAATTATGTTGCTATGGTGTGTCTGTCCTGAACTGTGCTGCACATATCAAGCTTCTAAATATCTGTCTATTTCGTAAGGTATAGTTGTTTACTTACTCTTTGAATATTTTCAGGTCAAAAAATCAAGTTCGTGAGTACTCTGATGACGAAATAGCATTGGATCAGCCATCAAGCTCGCACCGTAACATCGCCCGCAATGCAGAAGTTACATCAAGTACGAAGAAGGCGCGGTTGCCGGTGGACAGCCCAGCCCGCGCGGCCACCGTTGTTTCTGTAGCGACGCACTCTTCAACAACATCGAGGAAGCGTAAACAGCCTATCACCCCCGCTGAACGCAAGAAGTATTCAAACTACGAGCTCTTTGGCACAGATAGTGAAGACGATGAGGAAGAAAACATTCATGGTATGCAGTCTCAATTCAAATGTAACATGTATTCGTACTTTATAGTCCAATATCCGAGAGCTTTTAGTCATCAAATGAATCGCACAAACTCGGGGAAACATTATATTGTGCTAAAAATATATAATGCAGTTGAACAGAATCATACGGACAAATTACAAATAGAGATACTGATAAAAAATAGAACGAATCCTGATACGTCAGCTTGGTATTATGTAATGAAATTTATGGATATAATGAGAAGACAGAGAAAAGGAGGATTTATGTTTAATTTATATACAGATTCACTTATAAACACACTTTATTTTCAAGATCAAACACTGGACCGAGATAGAAGCACTCCGCGTGACACCGTCGTTGAAACAAAGAAGCCCAAGAAAAAGAACTGCGCTGCTCGTGAAAAAAGCGCACAAGTTCCTGACCCCACCCATGACGTTATGAGGAAGGCTTCTGCCAAGGATGTCTTCGGTACCGACAGCGATGATGATGATGATAACGCCTTCACAAATCCCGGTAAAAAAACACCCACGATAATGTCACACTTTACTAAAAGAATTCCTCGTGGCTTATCTAGACATACTGATAACAACAAAATTGGATCTCACTACATTGAGCTTAAAGTTTACAACTGCGATGAAATTAAGAACATCCAGCCAATGAATAGGTGGCGACACGCAATTATCACCATAAAAAACAGGACTAATGATAACACTGAAGCCTGGTCACATCTGACTCAATTCATTAAAGCTACCCGTAGGGAGTTTAAAGACTGTCGGCCAGATATCATTAGTGGATATTCATAAAATATCAGACTGTACATTTGTTCATAAGTGTGTATTCGTACTCTGTAGCTATATATTATAATTGTATATCCAACATAATAGTATAACCATAGCGTACATATATTATGATTACATTAGTATTTAGAAGAAATATATTTTTAACATATAAATAAGAAAAAATATATTTGTACTCAATGCATTATGTTTTATTTTATTTATTCCGCAGTTCTATCAGATCCAGGCCCGAAACACATCCAAGGAGCGAACGAACTGATAAAATGTGAAAAATGTCGAGTTGAAATATTACGAAATGAATACCGATATCATTTGAGAACAAATGTTCATAGATCGAACTGTTTATTAAAGTCCGAATTTGAAAATATTGACATAGTTGCTACTGCATTTCAAAATCGAATTATTACTTATCGTTTGAGACCTTCTCAAGAAGTCGAGTTTTTATCTTCAGAAGCTTTATTAAGCTCCAATCAGAAATATCTGGTACAGCTAATAGAAATGTTGTTAAAGAAACATGCCTGTATAAAAATGAATTTTGAATTATTTGCTTATTTTAATTTACCAAATTCGAATGCTCAGCAATTGAAATCGTTTAATACAAAGTTTGAAATTATATATCAGTGCACAGACTTGATTGAAGTTTTTTCTAAACTACAAGATGTTTTTAAAACAAAGTTATCAGAATTTGAACACTGTGAGTCAGGTTGGACTTTGTCATCTATTGGTTATTTAGAAATGAATGTAAATAAATACAGTCCTATGAGAGGTGGTACGTACTTAGATCTACCACAGCTTATTAGGAACTCAAAGAGTGTTATAAACATCCGAAATACTGATGACAGATGTTGTTTTGCCTGGTGTGTTGTTGCGGCATTGTTTCCCGCTAAGAATAATGTGTGTAGAGTAAAGTCGTACCCACATTTTTCTTCAGTGCTTAATGTAAGTGGAATGTCGTTTCCGCCAACACACTCAGATATACGACGATTTGAAGTGAATAATCCGGATATAAGCATTAATATTTATGGACTAGATAACAAATGCCACGTAACTGGGCCATTGTATTTGACGAAGATTCGTAAAATAGATCACATTAATCTACTCTACATCGAACGTGGTAACAAAGGTCATTACTGTTTAATAAAAGATCTTGTTCGATTAGTGCGACGTCAAATATCACACCATAAAGGCACAATTTATCTATGCGAATCATGTTTACAGTTTTTCAATAATGAAGCAAAATATAAGTCACACAATTGTAACGGAGTTTCTTGTATCTTGCCTGAGAAAAATTCTGTGTTGAAATTTAAGAATTACGAAAGGCAACATAAGATAAACTTCGTGATTTACGCTGATTTCGAATGTTTGTTGTTAAATCTTAAAGAACAAAAGTCTGAAAACACTGAAAGTATGAAGTTGCATGAGCCGTCTTGTTTTGGTTATTATATCTGCTGTTCGCATAATCAAAATTTAAACAAATATGTTACGTACAGAGGAGTTGATTGCGTTAAAGTCTTTATCGAAAGTTTACTTAAAGATGCCGAAGCGATTCATAGGATACTTCTTGATAAAAAACCTATGAAACCTTTAACACCTGAACAAGAAACACAATATCACAATGCTACTGTTTGTCACATTTGCAAAGAAGTTTTACTTGGTGATTCCGTGCGAGATCACGATCACGTGACATCTGAATATTTGGGTCCGGCGCACCGATTTTGCAATTTGATGCGTAGAGTATGTCCATTCATTCCAGTTATATTTCACAACTTATCTGGTTATGATTCACATTTGTTTATTAAAGAATTGATGAAACATGATGGTGCTGTTAAAGTAATACCTAAAACAAAAGAAAAGTATTTATCTATTTCAAAAGTTATTGAATCAGGCAAATCAGGTGATCGTTTCGAAATTAAATTTATCGATTCATTTCAATTCTTAAGTTCAAGCCTAGATATATTAAGTAAAAGTTTGTCTAAAAGTGATTTTGTTAACATGTCAAAGGAATTTGGTAACGAGAAACAATTCGATTTAATCCGAAGAAAAGGCATTTTTCCGTATGATTTTTTGGATGGTTGGTCCAAATTTGATGAAAAACAGCTCCCTTCTAAATCTGATTTTTACAATTCATTAAATGAAGAGAATATCTGTGATAGAGATTATAATCATGCGCATGAAGTTTGGAAAACTTTTAATTTAAAAAATCTTGGAGAGTATACTGATTTATACTTAAAAAGTGATGTTTTACTCTTATGCGATGTATTCGAGAAATTCAGAAATACAAGTATGTTACATTATAAGTTAGACCCTGCGTATTACATAACATCTCCGAGTCTTAGTTGGGATGCTATGCTTTTTTATACTAATGTTAAATTGGAATTGGTTAATGACATAGAAATGTATCAAATGTTAGAGAAGGGCATACGCGGTGGTCTAGCACAGTGTTCACTTCGCCATGCCGTTGCTTCCAATAAATACATGTCGAGCTTTGATGAATCTAAAGAATCCTCTTATCTGGTTTACTTAGACTGTAACAATCTTTAGGGTTATGCGATGACGAAAAAGTACCCCATTGCTGAATTTAGATTTTTATCACCGCCAGAAATTAAACATTTTGATGTAATGAAAGTATCTGATGATAAAGATTATGGTTATATTTTAGAAGTTGATATGTCATACCCAGATCATTTGCATGAATTACATAAAGACCTTCCTTTTGCTGCAGAGAAATTCATTCCAGAAGGAAGTAAAACTGAAAAGTTAATTGCCAGCCTCTATGATAAAGTCAAATACGTCATCCACTATGTGCATTTAAAAGAATGTTTAAAACATGGCCTTATATTATTAAAAATACATCGAATTCTAAGTTTTCGACAAGACAATTTTTTAAAACCGTACATTGATCTTAATACATTATTGCGACAATCATCGAAAACACAATTCGAGAAAGATTTCTTTAAGCTATTAAATAATTCTATATTTGGTAAAACTATAGAAAATAGAAGGAAACAAGTCAATGTAAAATTGGTCACTAGATGGAACGATACGAAAAATATAACAAATAAACATCTGACGGCCGAAAAATTGATAACGAAACCCAATTTAAACAGTGTTGATATATTTTCAGAAAATTGTGTGGCTATTCAATTAAACCATGAAGTAATTGTTTTAGACAGACCTATTTATATTGGTTTTACAGTGTTAGAGTACGCTAAACAGCATTTATATCAGTTTCATTACGATTTTATTAAAAAGAAATACAAAGATCGGGCTCAGCTTTGCTATACCGATACCGATAGCTTACTGTATCTAATACATACAGATGATTTTTATGAAGATATGAGAAAAAATATTTCGAAGTTTGATACCAGTAATTTTGTACGAAATAATTTTTATAATATTCCAATTAGAAATGAGAAAGTTCCTGGTTTATTTAAAGATGAGTTAGGTGGTGATATTATTACAGAATTTATTGGTCTGCGTGCCAAACTTTATTGCATTAAAAGCGTGAAAGCAGATATCAAAAAAGCAAAGGGAGTAAGTAAAGCTGTAACTAAGCATTTGAAAATGAGTGATTATTGTAACACCCTATATAATGATACTACTACAAAATGTAAGATGAATTTGATTAGATCTATAAAGCATGTGTTATACACACAGCAGATCAACAAACAACTGCTTAATGGAAATGATGATAAAAGAAAAGTTCAAAAAGATCGTATCCATACATTACCTTGGGGTCATTGTGAGATTATATCATAAGATTTACTTGTCATAATGTATATTGTATCACTGGCATTGTAATTGTAAATACAAGATTGATGTTACTACTTACTATTAGATAATTATGTAAATGAGTAAATAAATCAGACTATTAATGTTGATCTTACGTTTTTAATTTTTACTAAAGACCTAATTGTAAATGTTAATACCTACCTGAATTAGCAATAAAGTTAAATAGTGATACCAGTTTTCTAACGGATCATAGTTAATAAATTATTTATAGAAAACCTCCTGTTTTGTATATAACTGATGATCCCAAAATAATATAGCAGATTGCAAAGAGTATTGAAACGGTTTACTTACATTTTCTATCAGTTCACAATCCACTCCGTTATAAATGAAGCTGATCAAACAATCAATTTCATTAAAAGTAACAGATCTGAGCTTAGAAAAAAATGAGCGGAACATTACACATAGCGCTTTGTTACCGAATTCAATTCGCTGTATTATGAGCGGACCATCAAATTGCGGTAAAACTAACGCTATGATTAGCTTATTATTAGACAGTAACGGTCTTAAGTTCAAAAATATATATTTATATTCTAAAACAGCTTTTCAATCAAAGTATCTGTTTTTGAAAGAAGTCTTAAGAAGAGTTCCAGAAGTTAAACTTTTCACATTTCATGCAAATGAAGATGTCATCCATCCTAATGAAGCATTAGAAAACTCCGTGATGATATTTGATGATGTAACATGTGAGAATCAAATTAATATTCGAAATTATTTTGCAATGGGAAGACATCGTATGATAGATTGTTTCTATTTGTCTCAAACGTATTCAAAAATACCCAAGCAGCTAATTCGTGACAACGCAAACGTGTTGATAATTTTCAAGCAAGATGATGTAAAGAATGATGGCGACCACTGACCCAAGTAAACCAGGGCGCGTTCATGAATGTATTAGGTATTGTTTTAATTGTCAGCCTATTTAACATTATTTAAAATTGTTTGTATATTTTTAAAAGTAGGGAATCTTGAGTTATTTGCAAATTCATTTATGTCATTTTGTACATAGATTGGGTACAACAAGCAAAATGATTCGAAGCCGAATAACGAAAAAAAAGTTACATTGTCATTTTCTGATGTCAGTCAGTAGTGATGACATTGACATTTAATTTAGTCTCGTGGTAGTAAAAACACTCTTTCTTGGTGTAGTCCGAATTGATTGATTGATACCTATTGTACGTAGATAATAATTTATTTTTAGATACATAATATAATGTCATAGTCACGCTTTTACTTGCTCCGAATTGTAGAAATGCAAACGGCCATGAGCTTGCATATTCCCATCGGTCCATTTATAACTACTCTCAGCAGTGAGCACTTTTAGTACTGTTGGCGTAATTCGGACCATAATCTTACTGATCTGTGATAGAAATGCCGCTGAAAAGAACCCGTTTGTGGTCCATCGACTTCGTGGCGATACGTGCAATGAGGGTGTAATCACTAAGTTTTAGAAGCGTGATTGTTTTGACAATTTATATATTGTAATAAACCACTAACACAGTCTTAAAATCCGTAAAAGCTATGACAAAAGGTATAAATAACTTCCTGTCAGACCCATCTATTCAATACTATGACAGATAATATAAGAAAGTACAAAACCTCTGAGTATTATTTTCTTCCGACTCCTAGGTACTGAATTCAATCCACATTTTCATTCTCATATCTTGAATTATCAGTAATGAAAAGTATTAGGACTGAACGCCACATATTGTTTTTAAAAATGTTGGGTCTCAAGTTGTATGGAGCGTCGCCATCCTTCTTTGAAGCACTTGTACGATGAACATGTAAATTCAGATATGGAATGGTTGAAATTCAAAGAACTGTGTACACTAGCTTGGAAAGATCGATACAGTTTTTTATTGGTTAATAAAGATTGTCCTATTGATCAAGGAAGATATAGGAAAGGATTTGATATTTTCATTGAACTCTAGCCAATGCGAAAAAATTAAGATTTATATAAAATCATAAGTCTGATTGATATTATTCTCAGTCTAGAGATCTACCAATTGCATGATACTGGTTTTTATGGTTACGTTAACATGGATCAAAACATTAAGGAGCAAATTATAAAATCAGTTAGAGCAATCAAAAACAAATTGAAACAAATGCAAGAAAGTGATAACAAAACTGATTTGACTATGAGTAAACTTTTAAACCCAATTGCGGAGCCTTTGAAAGCTCTAGTGAATAATGGTCACTGCGTGCATAAAAATATCAAAAAAAGTAAATCATGCGTTAGTGAAAACAATCAAACTTCGGAAACTATAAGCAATATAGACGCTTCACACAACTCAAGCTCAAGTTTAGAGTACGAAGACTTTGAAGAAAGTAAATCCAGTTTAAATGAAGATAATCATGAAGTCAATGTGTATAAAACAATCCCCACATGCGAATCCCCACCACCTGTTGAAAACAAATATTACCAAACTCTTAAAAAGCCTTTCGAAAGATCGTTAAACAAAGATGATATTGAAGATGTATATGATAATATAAACATACCTTTTGGTGTAAGAAAAGAAAATAAAAAATTCTTGATGGGAAACTCGAAAGTTAAAATGTCGGTCGTTGATGATCCTATGACTAAGGAACAAACACATATGATTATTGACCACAAACACTATGAACTAACACCTGGTCTTAGAGAATTATTACTGCGGAAAACACCAAACTTAGCAATAGTATCAGCTAAAGATCAAATAGTGTACAAAGATATTCTATGTATAACTAATGCTCATAAAAGATATTATAATCCAAATGAACAAATCAGAGGCGACAAGAGTATTAAATATCGTGAAATTATCAGACCTTTATTTCTTGACTCTGATAATGTAACCGAGTCAGTGCCTGAAAAAATGCAATACGGGAGTGGATTACCGACATTAAAAAAGTAAATCGAATACAGATATGGTTTATTGGGATGATCCCAATGAGTTAATCGAACGATTACAAATTTTACTTGCATCTAGAGATGCTGGTAATAACAATCATGATAACGAAATTATATCAATAATTGAAGAATTAAAAGAAGCCGGCATTATTAAGGAATAAAAATACTTTTTTGAACGTTTTTTATTCAGTATTAAGTCATCATTTAAACATGAATGTCGACAAGTTTGGTCTTCCGTTATACAAAAGAAAATATACAGACCACAATAGAGTAGCACTGAAGTTAACAAGTGCCGGTAATATAAGTGCACAGAACAAAATCATAAAATACTTACACGACCCTATCGAAACTGAAGATTGTGCTACTAAAGGATATGTGGATAAAACTATAGAAAATTATTTTATGAAGCTGAAAAACTTAGAACAGTTTATAAGTGAAATAAACGTAAAGTAACTAACGTAGAAACTCAGTTAAAACATGAGCAAAGCCGACGTCGTAAATGAAATATATAAAAATGCTAGAGTAAATTTCCCAAGAAGACATGTCATTACAAGAGATATAAACGATTTATGGCAAGCTGATTTAGCAGATTTACAGTCTATTTCAAAACATAACAATGGTTTTAGATATATATTGGTAGTAATCGATGCATTTTCTAAATATGCCTGGGCGTTTCCATTAAAACGCAAAACAAAGGCCGAAGTTAGTGATGTCTTTAATAAATTATTCAAAAAAGGACCAATACCCCGAAATTTACAGACTGATGCTGGTACAGAATTTTACAACAATGAAATGAAGAAACTTACGAAAATTTATAGTATAAATCATTACTCCACGTATTCTGTCAAGAAAGCTTCAATTGCTGAAAGATTTATTAGAACATTGAAATCTAAGCTATATAAACAGTTTGGATTGAATGGAAGTTATGTTTGGATAAATGGTACTTTAGATAAGGTTGTAAAACTTTACAATCATAGTTTTCATAGAACAATTGGATGTAAGCCTGTAGATGTCAATAACTCAAATAAACGAATAATTGCGGATAGATATGCAAGACTAGCAAAATCACCGATTTCGATAAGAAAAATAAAAAAAATTGAAAATGATGATTTTGTTAGAATCAGTAAATACAAAAGCATATTTGAAAAAGGATACACACCAAACTGGTCTACAGAGATATTTAAAGTCTCAAAGGTCCTGAAAACGAATCCAGTGACTTATTTACTAAAAGATCTGAGAGGACAACCAGTTTTAGGAGATTTTTATGGATACGAGCTACAAAAAACAAAGTGTCCAGATATATATCTAGTAGAGAAAGTGATAAAAAGGAAAGGAAATAAAGTTTATGTGAAATGGCTTGGATTACCGCCAAGTGAAAATAGTTGGATTGTCATTAGTTATATATTTTAAGGACAGTTAATAATATATTTATAATAACTTTACTTAAGTAACGCACTACATATTTTTCATTCAGTATAACTAAAGTTATGAAAGCAAGCAGTCTTCTGAATTGTCTCATTAATCATACACCGTGCGAAATTCATCTGCCTGGCTATAATTACTGTGGGCCGGGAACAAATTTAGTACAAAGGCTTGCTCGTGGAGACAAGGGTATCAATCTATTAGATGAATATTGTAAAGATCACGACATTGCTTATGCTAAATCGTCATCTTTAGAGGATCGTCATTTAGCTGATATCAACTTAATGAAAATGGCAAGGAAACGTATAAATGCTTCAGATGCAAGTTTGGGAGAAAAGGTTGCAGCTCAAATAGTCAATAAGGCTATGTTAGCTAAAATAAAATGTGGCTCAGGAAATAAAAAGAATATAAAATATGCTACTAGAATGAATAAATGTGGAAATTTCAAAAAAACATTTACACATGTCATTACACACGCTAAAAAGCTATTACGAAAACTAAAACCTAAGTGTAATAAGAAGGCCATAGATTTAGCTATTGCTGCTGTCAAGGAAATAACTGCTGATACAAATGTAAAGCCACCGCGTATCATTCCAGTTCCAAAAACTGGAGGTGTATTACCATTGATACCCATATTTGCTGGATTATCTGCTGCAGGTAGCATTACCGGTGGCGTTGCAGGAATCATTAAAACCATCAACGAATATAAAGAAGCCAAAAAACGCCTAGAGGAACTAAAAAGACATAATGAAAAAATTGAATCTGTATGCATCGGAAAAGGTCTTCATATAAAATCTCGCAAAGATGGTTTAAAATTGTACTTAGCACATAAAAAAAACTAAAAAAGCGGCTACCCAATCGAGCACTAACTAATGTTGATATTATAAATCATTCATATAATATCCCATATTTTCGAGGAGTCTTTATGAGAGACCAGTTGCCAAAACATCCGTACAGAAAAGAGTGCGGTATCATTAATTTAGATAGCTCAAGTAATCGTGGTTCTCACTGGGTAGCCTACGCAAAACTCTATGATTATATAGAATATTTTGACAGTTACGGTAATTTAAAACCACCAGCAGAATTACTCAAATATGTCGGTGTAAATATTAACTATAACTATGAAAACATTCAACAAAGTCATCCTTATAATTGTGGACATCTATGCATTAAATTTCTCACATCATTTTGGAAGAATCATAAATGAATAAATTGTTTATGACACATAAAAAAGATTCAGTATAGAATTATGTCTGTTGCGATAACCATCACGGGGAGTGAATCCTTACAAGAGTCACATTTTCATCCTGCGTTAAATTTGACAGAAGAATATGAATGCGGCTTACTTTACTTCTCAGCGACAAATTCAGTTTCGAATGTTAACTCCGGAAATAATTTATTTTGCTATGGCGATGAGTTTAAAGAACTAAGAATACCTGAAGGTGCTTATGATTTTTACGACATAGAAAATTATCTAAATAGGAATTTACATGACTGTGAAATTGAACTTAAACCGAACAATAATACTTTAAGGTCTTCTCTATTTTGTTCTACATCTGTTCATTTCGAGAAAAAAAATTCTATAGGCCAACTTTTAGGTTTTGGTAAAACGAAACTAGAAGCCAATAAATGGCATGAATCAGAGAACCAAGTCAACATTCTTCCTCTGTCCATGATACGAATCGTATGTGACCTTATACAAGGATCATATGTTAACGGAATTCCATCGCACGTTATTCATGAGTTTGTACCAAACGTTCCACCCGGTCATCGATATATTGAAATACCGAATAACATTATATATTTTCCAATCAATAGAAGCAATATATGTTCTATAAATATAAAGATCGTAGACGAAAACGAGAATCTCATTGACTTTAAAAACGAGCATTTACAACTACGCCTTCATTTGCGAAAAAGAATAACATGATTGTGTTTTATAAAACACCTTGCACCAGAAAAAAGAACAACATTGCTAGACATAGTGCTCAAGTAAAGAGACGTGCTAAACCCTCAAAGCAAATTACTAAAAGTAATAAAAACTTTCTTAGAGCACTAGGATTTAAAGTATGAGCATACTTCAGATTTCAAACATCCCCCAATTCGATAATTCAATCGAGGGATATGAAATTCATTCATACAATCCCTACAACAATGCCTTTAGAGAAAATGATGAAATTAGAATTCCAATACATCAGCAAGATATATACATATTACCATCTGCAAGTTTTATTTACGTTGAAGGTCATGCAAGTATCATCGGAAAAGACAAGAAACCTGTCCAAAAACTTGTGGAATTTACTAACAATCCAGTAATGTTTTTGTTTCAAGATATAAGGTACGAATTAAATGGTGTTGAAATAGATCGATCAAAAAATGTTGGTATTACAACAACAATAAAGTCCTATATATCTATGAACGAAGGTGAAAGCAAAGCAGCTGCAATGTGGGGATGGAATTTAGATGGATTTAAAAATAATGGTAACTTTTCTGCTATTATTCCACTTAATAAAATTATAGGTTTTGCTGAAGATTACGATAAAATAATAATGAATTGTAAACATGAACTTATTTTGAATCGAAAAAATTCGGACTTAAATTGTGTTAAAATTCTAGAAGAAGATGATATTAAAATAGATATACAAAGAGTACAGTGGCGTGTGCCACATGTTAAAGTGTCCGACCGTGAAAGACTCTCATTGCTTAAGTATTTAGAAAAAGATAAATCTATACAAATCGCATTTAGAAATTGGGATTTATATGAATATCCGTTAGTACCTAAAACTATGAAACATTCTTGGTCGGTTAAAACAGCATCACAACTGGAAAAACCTAGATATGTTATTTTTTGCCTTCAAACCAAGAGAAAAAATCAAAAACAAAAAATAGTTCTGAATTTGATCATTGCAAAGTAAATAATGTTACACTGTTTCTCAATTCGCAATATTATCCATACGAAGCATTAAATCTGGATTTTGATGCAAATAAATATGGTATATTATACGAAATGTATGCGAAATTTCGTCAGTCTTACTATAATCTTCCAGTTGATCCGATGCTGGATTTGTTGAGGTTTAAAGAAAAGGCTCCGCTGTTTGTAATTGATTGTTCACGACAAAATGATAGTCTAAAAACTGGACCTGTTGATGTGCGATTAGAAATTGAAACTACAGAACACATTCCTGACAATACCACTGCATATTGTCTCATTATAAACGAACGTCTTATAGAATACAAGCCTTTGAGTCACATTGTACGCAAAATATCATGAGTGTAATTGTAGACGTTCAAGGTTTTAAGACCGACAAAAATCAGTTTATTCTTAAAGAAATAGCCATGCAATATGGGAGTCATATACAAGTATTACTATTCAAACCACCGTTCCCATTTTATATGTTGAGCAAGACGGAAAAGAGGCAATTCAACTTGGATTGAGAGGAATAGAGGGATATATTGGAACGATGGTTATTTACCTTACAGTGAATCTAAAAATATTATAGCGCGTTTATTACAAGGTAAAGAACGTATTTTCACTAAAGGCAAAGAAAAAACATTATGGATCCAAGATATTTTATGTAATAATTTATGCGTTTATGACTTAGAAGATAAAAATTGTCCTAGTATTTTAAAATTGTATAAAGAATATGAATTAGCAAATGACGTGTATAGTTGTGTATTTCACAAAAAGATATGTGCACTCAGATATGTAATATGCTTTAAGAAGTGGTGTTTGGTGAATAAAGTTAATTGAAAATACAATATCCGCTGTTTAATTTTTTTATGAAAACCTCTAGTGTTTTAAGGTAAACGAATATCATATAGGCTACATTTTATTACAGACAAAAGATTTGCTAACATCACAATATATTAAGTGAATACGATTTGAAAACTTGAAACAGATGAAGTGTTGTGTTAGAAAGTAGTTTATTTATTTTTATCTAGATAAGTTAAAAAAATGGAATAGTTAAGTTAAGAGGATATGAAGGAAAAAAAGTAATGAATAAAAGAAAAAATAATGGCTGGAAAGGAAATTCATCTGAATCTCCTCTAATGATATGCCTAGTCTATGAATAGATGGTGTTATTGTAAAAATAATGATTCTATAAAAAACCTATGAACGAATATAAAAAATTAATAGATAAAAGTGAAATTTGCGGGTATCTGGATCTCCTCTGATCCAGATGCCCCAAATTTCACCTACTGACCATGTTCTGTTGGTGGCTTCTCTCTCCCTGCGCCTGAAAGCGATGAACAAACAATCACGGCCAACACCGAGGACCCTGAACCCTATCGAGCGGTTACACTTCCAAAACACTATCGAGAGCAGACTCACTGAGAGCCCTACACCAATGCCTGACAACGCCCATGCGCTCTGGGAAAATCTAGAATCCAAAATTAATGAGTCTTTAAATGAGATCATTTCAAAACGAGGGAAGGACCGTAAGAGGACAGCTTGGATAACTGACCACACTTGGGAACTCACCCAACGTAGGAAGGAACTCAAAGTAAGAGGGCTACAGAACCCTGTCGTAATGAAGGAATATTCTAACATCTGTCGAGTCATCAAAAACAAATGTCGCCTCGATAAGAATAACTTCATTATGAACATTTGTCGCGAAGTAGAAACCTATGCGCTGAAACAACAGACCTCCGACCTCTTTAAAAAAGTCCGTATACTGAGTAGGCAATTCAAACCCAAATCGTGGGTTATTGAAGATACTGACGGGAAGCCGCTACACGAACTCGACACTATTGCAGAGAGATGGCGTGGCTACTGTGAACAACTCTATAAAAGGTCGAACGGATCGGACTCTACGCCCATAAGTTGGTCCAACCTGGAACTGGAACCATATATCTTGCGGTCAGAAGTGTCAGCAGCCATTGATTCGCTAAAAGCAAAGAAAGCACCAGGTCCTGACCAAATCTCAGCCGAAGTTCTGAAAGCCCTGGGTATAAAAGGTGTTGATGCAATACACAAGATCTGCAATCACACATGGCAGTATGGCGAGTGGCCCAAGGCTTGGACTCAGTCGATAATCCTTGCACTACACAAAAAGGGCTCGACTAAAAAATGCGAAAATTATCGCACACTCGCTTTAATCTCTCACGCAAGCAAAGTCCTACTACACATCATCAACAGCTGAATCCGTTACTACCTTGACTGGCAGATCCCACAAGAACAGGTGGGCTTTGTGAAGGGAAAAGGTACCCGTGAGCAAATACTCAATGTCAAGCAGATCGTTGAGAAATGCTACGAATTTGACACGCCAGTTATATTATGTTTTATCGATTACAGTAAGGCTTTCGATTGTGTCAACTGGAGCTGTCTGTGGGAATCTTATCGGAACTAGGTGTACCTCGTCACTTAACTGCACTTTTACAGCCACTATATCATAACAGCCAAGGTATAGTGAGGATTGACGGGACAACATCGAAATCTTTCAGTTTCGAGAAGGGAGTTAGACAAGGTTGCATCCTTTCACCCATCTTATTCAACATATATGGTGAACACATAATCAGACGCACTTGCGATGGCTGGGATGTAGGCATCGCTGTCGGTGGACGCAAAATTTGTAACCTGCGGTATGCCGACGATACCACCTTACTAGCGACAACTGAGGCGGAGATGATCACGTTTTTGGATAGGATGGAACGCATCAGCGGGGAACTAGGGCTCTCGATAAACAGGTTGAAGACCAAGATCATGGTCATTGATCGCACAGGCAAGCTTGAACTCACTGGGAAACTTGATTTGGAAGTCGTTGATAACTTTATATACCTGGGTACAAGCATTAGTTGTAATGGTTCCTGCGAAAATGAAATACGCAGAAGATCCGGGATGGCAAAAGGGGCCATGGCGCAACTCCAAAAGATATGGAAGGACAAAAACATCTCCCTAAAAACCAAGTGCAATCTTGTACGCACTCTGGTGTTCTCCATATTCTTGTACGGTGCGGAGACTTGGACCCTAAGGAAAGCCGACCGCGACCGTATCGACGCGTTCGAGATGTGGTGCTGGCGGAAGATGCTAGGGATTCCCTGGACGGCACATCGCACCAACGTGTCCATTCTAAAAGAACTTAGAATTGAGACAAGGCTGTCCACCATCTGCCTGCGCAGGAAACTAGAATACTTTGGCCATATTGCAATCTTGTACGCACTCTGGTGCTCTCCATATTCTTGTACGGTGCGGAGACTTGGACCCTAAGGAAAGCCGACCGCGACCGTATCGACGCGTTCGAGATGTGGTGCTGGCGGAAGATGCTAGGGATTCCCTGGACGGCACATCGCACCAACGTGTCCATTCTAAAAGAACTTAGAATTGAGACAAGGCTGTCCACCATCTGCCTGCGCAGGAAACTAGAATACTTTGGCCATATTGCCAGGAAAGATGGCGACAACCTGGAGAAGTTGTTGGTCACCGGCAAAATAGAGGGGAAGAGACCGCGCGGCAGAAGCCCGGCACGTTGGACAGACCAGATCCGCACTACTCTCGACAGTACCATCCATGCTGCCCTACATTCGGCAGCAGATAGGAACAGATGGCGACGAGTGGTCCGTAACAAACTCTTACCACGAGGAGGTGGTCACGACCCTCAGCATTGAGGATACCAAAGCGAGGAGGAGGAGGAGGACAGGTATTGATTACACACACACATTTATTTCAACATGGAGGCAGTACAACAGTCAATGGCCCAACTCCAGCAGTTATTTATGCAGCGGATGGATGCTTATGAAGGTGAGCTTCAAGTTGCAACTCCTTCAACCAATGTAAGCAACTTGGCATCAGAGTTTACTGCATTCCGCTCCTTTATTATGACAGCTATTCAATGCCTTCAAGATCAGGTGGGCATGCTTGTACATCAGCAGGATTCGATGGAAATGCGTAGTCGTCGTAAGATCTTGCTGCTTCATGGCCTTGTGGAATCTAAGGACGAAGAGACTTCATCAGTGGTAGCTAGGGCCGTGGCAACTCACACGAAATTGAGTGTAACTGTCGAGGACATCAGCCGCTGTCACCGAATGGGTCGTGCGTCCACTCCAGACAAACCCAGACCGATCCTGTTCAAATTACGTACGTCGGAAATGAGAAATAAGATCTGGTTCGCAAAGACGGGTTTCAAGGGATCAGGTTTATACCTGATCCCTTGACCATAAATGTATGATGCCGCGACTTCGTTAAAAACTCAGATAGTGTTATCACTATCTGAGTTTTTAACGAAGTCGCGGCATCATACATTTATGGTGGCTCGTCAAAGATATGGTATTGGCAAATGTTGGACGAAAGACGGTTTCGTGTTCATATCGGGTGCTGACGGAATAAGACATCGTATCAGCTCTCTTGTAGAGCTCGAAAAGATTGGTGGTTCGGAAGCGCCGATTACAGCGCACGGTGTTCCCAAGTAGACGTTAGCTACATCCAAGCCGAGACGAGCTCCTTCCAAAAAGCGTTGACATGCCTGCTTCTATTTCTCGAGTGTATAATTACTACACAATTTTGTTTACAAAATGGTTTGTTCGAGTGGTACCCTCTACTTATGTCTCCGAATATGTAGCTTTAGACCGCATTATGCATTATTCACTTATCTTGAAATAATTTTACTACCTACTACTCGTATCAGTTTTGATTTGACACTTTCAATTTGTTTTGACGTTGACGTTATTATTTTAACTTCACATCTATATATATAGATAGATAAAAATATAAAAGAGGTTTTTTATAACTCTCCACCTGCCAGTTGGGTATCAGTAATTCAAAAAATACAAAAACACACAATATACACACGTACAAATTTTCGATTTTACCCAGGGAAGAGAAAAAAAAAATACTAACACATAGACATAAACTAACCACATCAAATATAATATACACATATTATATTTTAAGTTACCATAATGACAATATGAGTGAATTCACATCCTGATCCACATTTATAATACATATATAAATATATATATATTATATATATGTTTATAATTGTATCTGTTTAATTATTATAAAAACCTATATGTATGCTATTTTTTATATATTTGTTTAGAAAGTACACTAAAATACGTGTTATTTTAAAATGTTTTTATGAAATTTGATTATGTATTTGGACTACAAACGCCTCTATTGTTTTATTCGTTCAACTCCATCCTAAGGTTGCCTGGTAGAGATCACTTTGAGTGATAAGGCCGCCCATTGTAACACTATGTTATTATAATTTAATGTGTAAACTTTTATATTTCTAAAGTGGTGTAACAATAAAGAGTTTTCTATCTATCTAAAACCCATTATCACGCCTGCATATATCCAACAGAGAAGACAGAGGGGAGTAGTACCTACCCATATGTATGGTTTGTCCCACGAAATATGTGGCGATTCTATACCACTGTACCAATCAATACGACAGGCAGAGATAAGAAAAACCTCTTCTATAGTTATATAAAAATGAAACAGTAAAAGTTCCTCAAACATACAGGATTTCATAGTAAAGCCACGCAGTACAGAATTAAAAACGCTAGATTTATTATGATGTAGTTTAGGTAGGTATATTCCCTAGGGCTGATTGTTAATGGGAACATAAATACACAGCAATAAACGATCCTGGTTTTACGGCTTCAGTGATTAACTCGCAAAATGAGAGTCGTTTAACAATGTCAGATTAACTTAACGTGCCTATACTAACTCTTGCCTATTCTACGGTGGTCGGAAGTTTCATGAATTGAGATGAAGGCTTTTAAAGGAGGTCAGAAGGCTTTACACAAACATGGCCTTACATTAAAGCTAAATTGAAATATCCATGCTTTGAGTTGTTCCGAGTTGACACTTTCTAAATCGAACGGAAATTAACTAACACACGTCAATTAGTTGTAGTTTTTTGTACCGGGTTTCATAGATGTTGACCAGGATTAAGTTGGTTAGTTATAATTTGGTTAAATATTAATTTATACTTTCGAAAACATTTTGAGTTGACCAAGAAATACTCGTCTAGATCATACCTGTACCTACATTAAAAGGTGTAAAAGTCGGTACCATGCTGACTTGAAACTCCCTGAGCGCAATATTGTGGTCATGTATATCGTATGTATCTCTTTTATGTAACGTTGTACAGGTGATATTCTCCAATGCGCTAAAACTCGTGTTGTGAGCTATGAGTCCTCGATAATTGTTACAGTCGCAATCATTACATGGCATTAGAGGGTACCATATTTTCAGTTACTTAATCTTTCGTTCTAAGCACCTGAAACTAAACTTTCAACGCAGGTTTCGAGTTTTGAAAACCTGGGTTAATATGGCTTGTCTAAATTGCATTAGCTAAAAAATTAAAAATACGGTTAGTCGGTATAAGGTTATTGGGATCATTTATTTAAGAGCATTATCAGATATCATCATCTTCGTATCAGTTGGCGCAGTGTACGTCGTCAACAAAACCCCTTGCAAACAGCTGTAATATCAGGCAGCTGTAACAGGCTCCACGTCTGGCTAGAAGTTTGGAGCTAACTGTTGGTATTCAGTGTCGGAGTAGTGCTGCTGTCCACAATACCAACACCACGCCATCTACTATATACTAAACAAAATGAAATCCTTTGCTTGTAAAACAGATAAAAGTTCACGGTAACATGGTAAGTGCCTTACGCCGCACTTTAAAGCTCACATTCCTGTCATGAATAAAGATGGAACATTAACACCAAATAAATAACTCAACCATGGAGTATGTAGGTACCTATTCAGAAGCCACAGAAGCGACAAACAATATAATCCTGTCGTATACCCTCACATCGCCGGATATTAATTTAATAATGGGATGCTTAATGCTAACGCGGCCTCATATGTGCCTCTGTGCCCCAAGGCACAGGGAAAGCGGAAACTGCGGAAGCGGAAATCTAATAAGTTTTAGAGCTTGACGTGACTGACAGCTATTTCCGTAAACGATGGATGTGGTGCTTGGAATCACCTTGGAATTAACATGACTAAGTCATTACGTAATTAGTCCGTGGAAGTGTAGAGTAGGTCTTAGCTATAATATGACTGTGAAAACATTAAAAATAAAAATTTAACATTAATGATTAAAATGAAAACATTATATTAGGTGATCGAGTAATTAATACAGGGGTTAAATTCAGAAGTCATTCCAATATAACTATGTAGGTATGGATGTGGCACAACGTAATAGTTTTGTATGTATATTTTTGGGCTCTGCACTATAAAACGGAGCCCTACTATCATGACTCCTCTGTCGGTCCTTTCATCCACCCTTTTATCTTATCAAGGGCTGTAATCTTTAGAACAGTTGGTTAACAGGTAGCCAATACAATATCAATATAACAATAGCACAATAACAATAGCAATAGTACAGCGGATTGACAGACATAAGTATGTATTAAAATCAAATATGTAAATTAATGAGGGGTAAATATAAGGTCTTTTCTTACCTTCTTGTCTTTGCTCTATTGAGAAAACGGTAATACGTATGATAAACATACAACCGTCACACTTTGCATGATTATAGAACTAAGTGTAAAGTACAACAGATACTAAAACCTAGCCAAATGAGAGTCGGAATTGAAAGATCCTGAAGGGATTTAAAAGAAACAATTATTTTGTTGTATATGCATACCCCAATCGTAGATTGTACACGAGTGCATAAACGAGTGTAGTTTCGGAGGCGGCCTGGAATACGGTAACTGATGTTGAGATACTGTTTGGTAGTTACTGGTCCGATCACTTTCCGTTACAGATAACCTGTGACCTAAGTACATTAAGAAAAAAAAATTCAGTGTGTGATAAAATTAAACATAATACTGTCCATTGGGGTATAAGAGATTCCCAACAAACCTCAATGTATACAGAGTGTTGTAACAGTAAGTTGAAAAATATAGATTTTCCATTAGTTTTTCAAAAATGTTGTGACAAAATGTGTAATGACGTAGAACACAAAAGCACTATAGATAGTATGTATGACAGCGTTATTGACATTTTGAGAAGTGCGGCTACTTTTAGTTATAAGAATATTAAAGTTGTAAAAAAGAAAAAAAATGTTATAGGCTGGAATAAGTACGTGAGGCATGCACATGCGCAGGCTCGACTTGGCTTTCAGAATTGGGTTATATACGGTAAACCTAAAAATGGACCTATTTACAATAATATGATAGGTACTAGAAAAAAATTCAAACAAAATCTAAAATGGTGTCAAGATCACGAACAACAGATTAAAATGGACATTTTAGCATATCATCACTCAAATAAAAGTTTTAGTAATTTCTGGAAGGAAACAAAGAAACTGAATCCCAAGTCGAGTCTTCCAGTTAGCGTTGAAGGAGTAAGTGGGTCTGCAGAAATAGCTACACTTTTTAAAAACAATTTTGAGGTACAGCCAATGTTAAACACGTCTTGTGAGGTACCTCGGTTTAGAGAACCCACGGAGGTGCTGCACTTGTTTAAGGCTAAAGAAATAGCAGCAGTACTGCGGGCCATGACAAGAGGAAAATCCCCTGGTTATGACTCTCTTAGCATTGAACATCTGCAGCATGCTGGGCCTCACCTTCCTCGAGTGCTAACCTTACTTTTTAACCTCTGTATAAGTCATTCATACTTACCGAAGAATATGACAAAGACTGTGGTGGTGCCCTTAGTTAAGAATAAGACTGGAGATGCGTCTGATATAAATAATTATAGGCCTATTTCACTGGCAACTATTGTGGCAAAAGTGTTGGACAGTTTGCTTGACAAAGAACTTGAGAAACATATCACACTGCACGATGCTCAGTTCGGCTTCAAATCCGGACTCTCTACTGAAGCAGCAATTCTTTGTCTCAAGCATACTGTCCGATACTACACTGATAGAAAAACACCAGTTTATGCGTGCTTTCTGGATTTATCGAAAGCTTTCGATTTGGTTTCGTACAAAGAGCTCTGGAAAAAATTGTATCAGGACACGGAACTGCCTGCGGAACTAATCGATTTGTTTAGATATTGGTATGGGCACCAGAGCAACGTAGTGAAGTGGGCCGACTCGCTATCGGATCCGTATGGGTTGAAGTGTGGGGTGAGGCAGGGGGGCTTAACGTCACCGAAGCTGTTTAACCTATACGTGGATCGACTGATTGGTGAGCTCAGCAACGCCAGAGTGGGCTGCTCAGTAGGTGGCAAGTTTATGAACAACATTAGCTACGCCGATGACATGGTGTTGCTGAGCCCCTCAATCAATGGTCTTCGTAAACTGGTTGGCATTTGTGAGCGTTTTGCGGAGACTCATGGACTCCGGTATAACGCTACGAAAAGCGAATTAATGGCGTTTAAGGCGGGCGCAAAATATTATCCATGCGTTCCAGAGGTTAAGCTATCTGGCGTCCCGCTTAAAATGGTTTCGCACTTTAAATACCTGGGGCACTGGGTCACCGATTCGCTCAACGATGACTTGGACATCGAGAGGGAACGTAGGGCGCTTGCAGTTAGAAGTAATATGTTGATTCGTCGGTTTGCCAGGTGTTCAACAGAGGTAAAACTGACGCTTTTCAGAGCCTACTGTCAAACATTTTACACCTGCAGCCTGTGGATCAACTTTACTCAAAAGGCTTTAAGCGCCCTACGTGTCCAATATAACAACGCTTTTAGGATGCTGTTGGGGCTGCCGCGCTTCTGCAGCGCATCAGGTATGTTCGCTGAGGCACGCATCGATGATTTCGCAGCAATCATGCGTAAGAGAGTGGCCTCACTGATGCGGCGGACGCGCGACAGTGGCAACAGCTATCTGCAAGAAGTAGCTGATAGGGTAGATGGTCCTCTTGTTAGACACTTCATTAAGATGCATGTGCTGCCACTGCGTCGTAACGCAAAATAATTCGATATATTTTTAATCTGATAACTGTAATAATAATAGACTTAATCAATGTAATAATATATAAATGTAATGTAAAAACTAATGTAATTTTTTCTTTTCTTGACTAATGTAATTGTAATTTGAATAATGAATAATAGTTATTTTATTTATGCCATTAATACATGTACTTGCGATAATTTAATAGACATAACATATATTTCTGTGACATTTTACGTAGTGATTTTTTAATGATACTTTAATTTTAATTTAAGCATTTATTAATGATCGAATGTAATATATATCTATGGATTGTGAATTATCTGAAATTAATTGATTGATTGATTGATTGATTGATAAAACAAGTCATTTTAGCTGAGACGTTTAAAAGCCTGAGGCCGATGTGACCAAATTTAAATCAAAATATTTTTTACGCACTTACGCTCAAAAAGCATGCTTTTATGCATTAGTGCATTAATAGCCATTTAGTCCGCTTACACCGGGCATAAACAAAAACTTTATGAGCATGAGAAGTGAAAAAATATTGTATGTTGGCACCCTCAGTGTGGCCGGTATTTTCTTCTTCTCATTAATAGGTTATAAAATGAAGTTTGTCAGGCAAAATCTATATTACAATCTTGTAATGTAACATCTTATACTAGTACTTACAACTGCAGACAAGGTTGAACAATACGTCCACTAAATTTTAAAATCAATATGAAGGAATTAGATAATTTGAACTGCGAAAAGGGTTCGAACTCTCGGGCGATCCGTCCCAGGTGCCGAGATATGCTCTTTTAATCTGATCTTACATGGTAATGCCTCAAAGTCAGATACTTAGTCCCTCAATTGTGGCAAATAAATCTGCCAAGAGGGATTCACGTGGAGCAGGTGCTTCAGTGCTGAATGCCCGTCAACACTTATAAGCTAAACTCGCTTCGGTCTTGTCTCGTAGACTAACCTATATCTAACTAGAGCCCACACATCCGACCAGCTCTAGATTACCCATTGTGCTCAAAAGAGCAGTTTTTCGGGATTTTAATAAGTGCTACCAGCTCGTGGCGAGATTTAATTCCGAGCTGTCACTGCCAGCCTGCCAGCCGGCTGGCCGCGGCCGCGCAATCAACGAGCGAACAAAAAGAATACTTGCTTTAGAAATTTTAAATTTTGAACCCACTGACCCGGGATGTTTTATGTGGGAATTTCAGTTCACGAATACAAATTTCGAATAGCAAGGGAAAGGTTGTGAGTATGTCTGTTGATTATGAATGTAAGAGTTTTGTATAGAAGTCTGTGTTGGTTTGAAGCCACTACAGCGCATAATATACTTACATAACGGACATAATTACTGTACGCAATTTGTACTTCAATACTTCAATTGTACTTCAATTTAATAAACAAAGTTTTGTGACGATGCGATACGAAAACTCTTTATTAACACCACATTAACAGTGGAAACAATACATGGAGTAGTTAACTTAAGTAGGTCTAATGGGCAGTCTTATCGCTTACAGCGATCTCTTCCACCTTAGGATGGAAAGAAGTAAATCTCAAAATATGGACGGTGGTGTTTTAACAATAAAATCACAACCTTATATATAAATGAGCTTATATATAAAAGAGCTAATTGTCGCGCTCAGCAGTCAGCACGTCGGATGTAACGTGGATGGCATTTCTGTCAATAATCTGAGCTATGCAGATGACATGGTGCTGTTGAGTGCGTCAGTCTGTGGTTTACGGAGGTTGATTCGTATCTGTGAGGAGTACCTACACATATAGTCACGGACTTACATACAATGTGTCCAAAAGTCAGTGTATGGTTTTTACGGCTAGTTCTAGATTTCCTCAAAATGTGCCACCAGTTTACCTGAACAGTACTCCATTAGACTGGGTGGATCAATTTAAGTACTTGGGGCACGTTATTACAGCTGACCTTAGGGACCACGCTGACATTGAGAGGGAGCGGAGGGCTCTGTCGATTAGAGCAAATATGATGGCCCGTCGGTTTGCGCGTTGTTCAACAGAAGTTAAAATAACGCTCTTTAAAGCTTACTGTACATCACTATACACGTGGAGCCTTTGGGCTAACTATACGAAGAGGATCTACAGCGCCCTCCGTGTCCAATACAACAATGCGTTCAGGGCGGTGTTGGGGCTGCCACGTTTCTGCAGTGCTTCGGGGATGTTTGCAGAGGCACGCGCAGACTGCTTCCACGCGACTATGCGAAAGCGTGCCGCGTCTTTGGTGCGCAGAGTGCGTGCCAGCCCCAACACCCTTCTGGCGATGATAGCAGACAGATCAGACTGTCCATATATTCAACATTGCTGCGACAGACACGTCGTGGCAATATAATTATGAGTAATAATGAATTAATCATTATTTAATTATTATAATATTCTTGTCTTGTATATGGGTGTATGCCAGAAATAAATGTCTTTTATTTATTATTTTTATTTATATTACATACCTTATGTAATATCAAGTTAATACATATACTGGTGCGATGTTACATAATTTACCTGATGATGTTTTATTAAAAACTTAATTATAAAAACTAAAAACAAATCGGTATATTCAAGGAAGGAATCAACATTCTTGGATCTTGGACGTTGATGAAGTTCCCAGAACGCAATATATTAGGCTCATGGACATGCATTTTGCATCGTGTTTGTATAAATAGATATTTGTAATGTGACCAAACTGCGACCAAACTGCTTTTGTGTCGGAAGCGCTACATCATCCTTGCCTGGTGGTAGGGCATTTAGCAAATTGTATGGCACCACCCTGAAGTGAAAATCTGTCGTCAAGGACCTAACGGCGTGTTTCAGCAGCCCTCAAGAACCTTGTCCCTTTCTAGCTCGAGCTTGTTTATCATCTTCGACACCATCAGGTGGGATTGTAGTCAACAGCTAGGCTAAAAAGTACCTTGGAAACAGGCCAACCCGATGTAATTTATACATATGGTAAATAACTATTTATTCTAAAAGGACAAATCAGTTGAAGGGCTAAGTACCGATGTGAGTGGAGAGCTGTTTGTTCTGGACTACTGTTACGAAGCACACTTTCCTTTTGTGAGTGATTTGTTTCCACCGAGTGTGTTTCCTATTGTTGGAATATTGAACTGGCAAGTTGACTTCCTATTGTTCGATGGATTTCTGTTCTATGTATGGCAATAACTTGGGAATTCCCGTGACTTCAACCACTATCCTAAGAAAATGGGTTCAATATATTGAACTACTTCGTGAACTTAGTAAATCGAAAAGTTAATGGGTCGGAAGTATACAAAAAGTGGCCAAGTTCGAGGCGGGTCTAGTTAAACTATGTTTTTATGATAGTTTTGAAGCAGTGACGGTTCAGTGGCGTTGGATATGGACTACCACACAGCAGGCCCATGGTTCGAATCCCGCCGCGGGCTTGAGCTTCACCGCATGGCGGAAGGGTATTTTGCGAATGCCCGCTTGGGTAGCGACTACCTTCAAGTAGAAAAGTTGTCCTTGAGAGCCAGTAATTCTAGGTTAAGCCTGTTAATTTCTTCGACCATGTCATCACTTACCATTAGGATGAGATTTTGGTCAAAGCTTATCAACAATAAAAAAAAGAATCAAGGCAAGAAATTCCCCGTGGGGTGCCGGGCTAGAAAGTTACCACCCCAATGCTACCTGTGGGTACCGCGAGAAGCGACTAAAGGTAAAACATTAGAAGGTGGACAGCAGCGCCTTCTGATCAACTGTTATCTTAACCTGTGATCCCCAAGTCGCCTGCCAAACGTGGGGATAATGGCAACCATACATTAATACATATACAATGATGCAAGAAAAAACTGTTAGTTTGATTTCTGCTTAAAAGTTTCATTATATGTCATCGTTTTCAGTATTACTTCCTTAACATTATTGTAACAAACATCAATTTCATATATGTTACGAGATAGGAAGAGTAGCGGCCAGTAGGGGCTCACGTGATGGTGAGTGATCGCCGTCGCCAACGGATATCCGCAACAACAGGCTGCAGAGGTATCAAGGATGCGATGTCGTTCTTTAAGAAGAGAAAAGTTGTATTCATTCGTAGCGGATTTGACTGCTAATTCGATATAATAGCGAACTTACATGTAATCATACTAGAGATTTCCTTGAAATAACATATATCTATGGGTTCGATGATCGGCTCAGTGTTATTTCGTCACTTTGACGAAATGTATTTAACACCAAGTTACAGCATGACACTAGATGGGTTTCATGGCTTGTTTCATAACCTTATAACATAATAATTTATGTCTGATCCGTTAACGGTTTTTTTAACCAAAAAAGCAGTCAAGAATATGAAAAAGAATATGTCACTTAAAACATTTTTGTTATAAATACCTAATATCGAACATATTATATTATGTGGTGGGACGGAAACTGGGTGCGCGCGTCCGACTCTCAATTAGCTAATTTTTTAGTACAAATCTAACAATTTAAAATAAATTTACCCGCCCGCCTGAATCTTTTTAACTAGGTTAACGAGTATTTAGCTGAAAAGATGATAATCTGCTTCAAGTTTTTCTTAAGTTGACTCCTCCTCACGGAGCCCACGTTATGTAAGCAATGACTCTTGGGATGCCAGATGAGTAAATACATTTATGTAAGAAGGGAATGGTTTTAAAGTTAATATACCAAAGATATGATTCAATAGTTCCCGGCCTGAACATTAGAATAGTGGAAGGAAAATACTGTTTGTTTTCTCTAACGCCGATTCAATCACTCTGAGCTCAAATTTTAATGGTCCAACTTCCACAAGCTATTCCATATGTAAGTACCTATTAATTTTTGGAAGACTTTATAATATGTTTAATGTTAAGTGCACAATACTTGTTGAAACTGCAAAATGTTACCGTTGCTGAAGCAGAAAAAGCTTTTAGTACCAGTAAAATACAAACATTACACGACATTAAGTAGGTGAAGTGGCCTCTTTAGTTTTACGCTGCAAGAATATGAGATAGTTTTTTAATGACAGAAAAAAAGAAATGGATAAAAAATATAAAAATATTATGTTCAGGGATGGACTAACTGATAATCAACTAATGAATAGTATTTGAGTGTTTTCCACGGTGTAATTACGCAACTTGAACGGATTAAATCCGGCTTTTTTAGCGATAACCACGGCACGGGCCTATTCTGATTGTAGATGGATTGTAGGCATTTACAAGTGGATTAGAACAAACAATTGACGCTTAGCGGCGCTGCGCGATAGCATAGCACTGGCGCGCTTTCAGCCGCACGGTGTTGACGACACTGTGTTATTTAGTATTGCAGTTGACTGACTTTTTGAGATACAAATAGAAGTAAGATAATGGTTTCAGATCTATTTATCGGAATGACGACATCCCACTTATAAGAATACCTTGTACCTACCACTATGTAATACCTAAAATGTTCACCAGCTTATAAGCACCGCAAGGATCAATTTTAGGACCTTTTCTGTTTCTAGCTTATATAAATGATCTGCCTTGCATGGTTAAAAATTTCTGCGATATAGTTTTATTCGCAGATGATACCTCCCTAATTTTTAAAGTAGATAGGAGGGATAGTGAACTTATTCATGTAAATAATGTGTTATCTATGATCTCTAAGTGGTTCGCGGCTAATAATCTTCTCTTAAATTCAAAAAAGACCAAATGTTTAAAGTTTTCTTTACCAAATGTTACTTATGTTGAACCAAACATTAAGCTTGGCCTAGAAAAACTCTCTTTTGACAATGCGACAGTCTTCCTGGGAATTAAAATGGATTCAACTTTACAGTGGAATCCACATATACATGATCTATCTGGAAGACTTAGTTCTGCTGCATATGCAGTTCGTAAGATAAGACAGCTAACAGACGTAGCTACTGCTAGGCTCGTTTATTTCGCGTACTTCCACAGTATTATGTCTTATGGTATATTGCTGTGGGGAGCTGCTGCTGAGATAGAGACAATCTTTATCTTACAAAAGCGCGCAATTCGAGCCATATATGAAATGGATCCTAGGGAATCCCTGAGAGATATTTTTAAAGAAATTGATATTTTAACTTTACCAAGTCTGTATATATTTGAAAATATTATGTATGTTCGTAAAAATTTGAGCAAATTTAAATCAAACAGTGACACTCACGATTATAACACTAGTAATAAAGATAAAATAGCGGTGCCAGGTTTTAGATTAGCAAAGACAAATAAAAGGTCCTTCTTAGGAAATTGTGTGCGGTTTTATAATAAATTGCCCAAACATATTACAACGCTCACAGAAAGAAAATTCAAGTTGCATGTGAAGAATATTTTGATAAAGAAATCTAACTACACAGTTTGTGATTACTTAAACGACAAAAATGCTTGGACTGGTTCGCCTCTGCCAAGCTAGCGCCTAACACCTACGTAATGTAAATTAAGTATTGTAATAATTTTATTATATAGTATGTACTTAACACATTTTTAAAAAAACCTTTAAAAGAATGGCCCCGAGTTTCTTGCCCGTTCTTCTCGCAGTGGCTCTATAACTTTTGTTTGCTGAACGTGGCAGTACAATGTAGTATATTTCAATATTAAAATTTGTAATTGACCTTCATAAGAGCGTCGTAGACGCCTAAATTGAATAAATGATTTTGACTTTGACTTTGACTTTGCACAGCTACCAGAAAAGTATATGGTTCTTGGCGATAGATTTATGTGTGATGGTTTTAGCTTTGTAGCCAAGCATAACAAGATACCCTGATTTTATGTAATACTGAATGTGTTTATTTATTTACAATAAGCATTGGGCACCCAAACCGATATCGTAGACAATTTAAAAAACTAAATCATTTTCTAAGTTTTCACTTCTGTGAATTGTTCAAGACAACTGAGTTGCAACTTGAGTTGCATTGAATATCGGCAGAAGGCAAATTAATTATTTGTAAGTATAGCTAGTGTAATACAAATTTAAGTGTAATTTCACAGCTAAGTGGGAATTCACCTAACTTCAAACTGCTTTTGGCGATGAAGCACCTTGCAAGGTGACTGTTTATTGCTGGTTTGAAGAATTCAATCGCAGTCGTGTTAATTTCAGTGGTTGCCCTTTCGCCGATGTGGACAACAAAAACATCGATGCTTTTCGCCTTATAATGGAAACACACAGGCATATGACCAACATTGAAGATCGGGCATCCGAAAACATCGGATTGAGTTAGAGACCGTTACAATTCTAGTTGGAGCCTGTTTTATACCTTGACCACATCATCACGTTCCACACAAAAGGTACAAACAAGTAATAGAACAGAGCGTTATGAAGAAAAGATCGTGTGCCGACCTCTCTTAAAATAGGACAAGGACAGGAGGCTGATATCAATATAGTAGATGTAATAAAACAGATGAAGAAATGAATGAAATGAAAACTAGTGAAATGAGCTCGAGTTACGTCTCTACATTTATATCGAACACGCCGCTATTCCAGGCAAAGGAATCAGTGTACAAGCTATGGAATATACAATATTAAATTGATTATTTTATGAGACAAACATTTGCCAATGTAAAACCCGACGGATTTTCTTTGTTTTTTAAAGTTTTTTTACTAGGTACTAACTCATTAAAACCAGAATAGTTGTTTTTACTGGTATATAGGTTATCAAGCATCTACAATACAAATTTAAGATGTAGGCACATACTTAGAGTAAATTTGAATGAAATTGGGTCAGCTAGTTTTTCAAGTGCCTAACATTTCAACGTACGCAAGAATATCTAGATTTCCAATACTGCCATGTTCCTACTTTGATTTCGTAGGAGAGACCTCACGGCAGCTCGTCGAGTAGAACGTAATTTTTCACTATTTCTCCAGCTCTACCTACGCTACACTGCAGAGTTTGAATTTAAATTATTTTTTTTCTAGAGTTCCGTAAAGGTGAGTGTTTGTCTTGCTCTTCCATTAATTTCATAGCTTTCTTTGCTTTTGTGCTTAACGGGGCTAGACTAAGGAAATTGGGTCTCAGGAATTTAATACAAGTAATACAAGAATGTATAGTTTGTTTTTAACACAACAAGAGAATGTTGTAATTGGATTTTCTTTTCCATTACGCAATTTTAGAGCACACAATTTTCATTTCATCGGGCAGAAATCTGAATAGATTTTCTTTGTTTGGAAACGGGCTTTTATTTATTAAGATAGTTAGCAAATCATGTTGGAATGTAAAATGTCAGGAATGTAAAACAGAAAATGCGAAGAAAATAACGGGCGGAGACTAAAATAGTAAGATGCTTTTACACAAAAGTAAATACAAATACATTTCCATAACCACGTCATACATTTTATTTATACCATGCATGTAGGACATGAAAGTTTTAGATTTTGTTAGCTATATACCCTACATATAATGTTTTTCTTAATAACTGATTATTTGTCCAAAAAACCCTACATTCTTTGTTTCAATCCTGCATTGTGACGTAACAGAAAGATCATGGCGCACTAATGTAATAAACAAATTGTATGTACTACCGCAATGGTTGTGTTTGAACAGTCAAAATATGAATGTATGAGATCCATCCCCGTTTCGTCTAGCTATTAGCTTACGCTTGGGTGCAAGGTGTTGTGTGTCACATCACTGCCAGTGTGGTACTGCAGTTGATCAACTCGGTCACCATGGCCTCTCCTGCTCTCGAAGTGCTGGTCGAATTTCCCGCCACGCCAGCCTTAACGATATCATTCGCCGGGCTTTTATCAACGCCAATGTTGCAGCTATTCTCGCACTGAATGGTCTGATGCGTGACGATGGTAAAAGACCTGACGGCATGACTCTGGTTCCGTGGAAGTTAGGGCGACCCTTAGTGTGGGACGCTACGTACGTTGACACGTTAGCGCCATCACATCTTTCTGAAACCAACGTGAGGGCTGGCGCCGCGGCTACTTCGGTGGAGCGGCGTATGTATGCTAACCTCAGTAGTAGTTACATATTTGAGCCGTTTGAGGTAAAGACGTTGGGCCCGTGAGCAAATCGTATTTTCCAAAACTTATCAGAGCGCTTGGTTGATGCGACGCGTAATCAAAATGCAGGCACCTATTTGGCTCAACGAATAAGCATTGCAGTTAAACGGGGCTATGTTGCCGGCACGCTGAGCACGTTGCCAACTGGTAGTGGGCTGGAGCACATATACTACCTGTGAATCTGCAATGACTTATAGGTTCTGTTAATACATAATAATCTTTAATTGTAGTAGCTATAGTGTTGTATATAGTTCGTAGTATTTTGTTAATAAAGGAATACCGCCGGTAAAAACATATTTTTTGACATATTAATTTAGAGATATTTTCCATGATATGAGCGAATAAATATAATGAATATAATATTTATTCGCTGTCAATTGCAGGCAGAATTTTGTAGGAATGCTAATTTATGCTAAGACGTCTTTGCGATTTTGTATGTATCCGAAATTCTCGCAGATTAATAATTTATTATTATGATTAATGATGTAAAATAAAACTTTATCCGAAGGGGAAAGCAGAGGTTTCTAAACTAAACACCCCCGTTTCGCTAGCCATACTTTGGTTATATGTAATAGGTAAAGAGTATATTGCCGACCACTGGATACTTACACTCACAATCGTCGTACTAATACTGAAAATTTCTTCGATTCTTCGACGGGATCGAACCAAGCATCTGATATATCTAAAGTGGCATCCTCGCCACTAAACCCACCATGCAATAAAAATTATAACGCAAGTAGAACTCAAAGTCAAAATCAAAATATTTTTTTTAATTTAGTCATCTACGACGCTCTTATGAAGGTCAATTACAAATTTTAATATTGAAATATAAATACATTGTACTGCCACGTTCAGCAAACAAAAATTATAAAGCCACTGCTAGAAGAACGGGCAAGAAACATGGGGCCATTCTTTTAAACGTTTTTTAACAATGTGTTAAGTACATACTATATAGTAAAATTATTACAATACTTAATTTACATTACATAGGTGACAGGCGCTAGCTTGGCAGAGGCGAACCAGTCCAAGCATTTTTGTCGTTTAACAAACACAAACTGTGTAGTAAGATTTCTTTATTAAAATATTCTTCACATGCAACTTGAATTTTCTTTCTGTGAGCGTTGTAATATGTTTGGGCAATTTATTATAAAACCGCACACAATTGCCTAAGAAGGACCTTTTATTTGTCTTTGCTAATCTAAAACCTGGCACTGCTATTTTATCTTTATTCCTTGTATTATAATCGTGATTGTCACTGTTTGATTTAAATTTACTCAAATTTTTACGAACATGCATAATATTTTAAAATATATACAGGCTTGGTAAAGTTAAAATATCAATTTCTTTAAAAAGATCTCTCAGGGATTCCCTAGGATCCATTTCATATATGGCTCGATTTGCACGCTTTTTGTAAGATAAAGATTGTCTCTATCTCAGCAGCAGCTCCCCACAGCAATACACCATATGACATAATACTGTGGAAGTACGCAAAATAAACGAGCCTAGCAGAAGCTTCGTCTGTTAGCTGTTTTATCTTACGAACTGCATATGCAGCAGAACTAAGTCTTCCGGATAGATCATGTATATGTGGATTCCACTGTAAAGTTAAATCCATTTTGATTCCCTGGAAGACTGTCGCATTGTCAAAAGAGAGTTTATCTAGGCCAAGCTTAATGTTTGGTGCAACATAAGTAACATTTAGAAAAGAAAACTTTAAACATTTGGTCTTTTTTTAATTCAAGAGAAGATTATTAGCCGCGAACCACTTAGACATCATAGATAACGAATTATTTACATGAATAAGTTCACTATCATTCCTATCTATTTTAAAAATCAGGGAGGTGTCATCTGCGAATAAAACTATATCCCAGAATTTAATAACCATGCAAGGCAGATCATTTATATACGCTAGAAACAGAAAGAGTCCTAAAATTGATCCTTGCGGTACTCCTATTCTCACCAACGACCCGGAAGAAGTATTGCCATTTATTGTAACCTTCTGTAACCTGTCTGACAGATTTGACTTTATAAGATTTTTTCCACGAATACCATAATGTGAAAGTTTACGAATCAATGTGAGGTGGTCTACTCAGTCGAATGCCTTAGAAAGGTCACAGAATACGACAATAGCATCCTGCGAACTCTCCCAGGCTTCAAGTATATGTAACATCAATTGAGCACCTGCATCTGTTGTGGATCTGCTCTTTGTGAAACTAAACTGATTCTCGTTCAATATATTATAATAATAATAATAATAAATCATTTATTTCGGGCAACTTAGCATTATAAATAACACGGGCCCATAAAATATATACCTTAAACGAACATACATAAAAGTTTATTTATAATCACGTTTTCTCTGCTGACGCGATGCGCGAGGCGTCAGGTATCCGACCGAGGAAAGGCTGGAACTTGACACCCTTCGGCCAAAATTCAGGTTTCATGAAAGATTGTAGTTCGCGAGTCGGCACTATCACCACAAAAGATTTGAAGGTCACGTTGTGACGAGACTCCAATCGCTGAACCCTCAGCTTCATGTTGGTTTTGAGCGCGATGTACTCCACCAGGTCTTCAACTTGCGTGGTGTAGTGCAAGCGAGAAACGTAGAGCTGCCTTGACGGCAACTCTGGGCGCAGCAGATGGTTATTGCCGGTAGGTGCAGTACCGCTCTTATTCTGAGAGGTATTCTTCTTCTTTTTCCTCTCTACTTTTGTGAACCCGTCTTTATCACATTGGATGTTCTGCAGGCGCAAAGGCACAGCCTTGCAAACTGGGTCGCAGTGACCCAATTTTTCCCTCCTTCCCTCAGTTAGATCCGGGGTAGGTCTGGCAACGATAGCGGCGTAAGCGCGTTCCGGCGTGGATGCAGAGACGCATGACGTAATCGGCATCGTGGTTGCGCGGGGTGCGGGGCGCGGTGCATCGGTCGGCGGTGTGGTGACGACAGCGGGCGGCGAGTCGAATTTTGCTGACTCGAAACTCGACGACGCGTTCTTTGCACCACCGCGATTTACGTTGATGTTAGTGACCTCAGGTGACCTACTTATTGAAATAATGTTTTTCAATGACACTACTTCAACACGCAGCTCACTGATGGTATTTTCAGAGGCCTCCAACTTACTCATAACTTGGCTCATGCTGCTCTTCAGGGCCGTGACATCCTTTAAAAGCCTCACGCAGTTGAGGCTCTCCCACGGAACTGAAGGCAAGCGGCCCAACTCCTTCGCACAAAATTCAACAGGCACGTCGTCTGGGTCAGTCACTTTAAGTAAATTAATGATATCTTGGAGACTTCTTTCGCCTCCATCCCGACGCCGAGCTGGCATCTGGTCAGCCTTTCCGAGCACCTTGAAGAGAAGCGCCTTGCCACTGCAAATCTCCTCTTCCTTGAACGTGGCCTTGCAGATCTGCAAGATGCTAATCTCGTCCATGGAGTCTATAGCGTATGTTATAAACGCCAACAATTCGTTGGCTACGAGTTCCCGAGAGCCCATAGCGACAATAAAATAAGCGGCGGCTAATGCCGCGCGATTCTTAAGTTACAATTTGTGACTTTACCGTCAGCGATACACGTCCGTTACCGAGCATGCATCGCATCGGATATTATGCTTATTAAAATGGGATAGAAGTTGTTTGAGCATAATTTTTTCGAATTATTTACTCAGAACAGGTAAGATAAGAAATAGGTCTGTAATTGTAAGGGTCAGAAGTCGGGGGACTTCAAAATTGGAGTGATTTTAATTTGTTTCATTAAGTCGGGTAAGTTTCCTTTATCAACACAAATATTGAATATTGTTTAATTACAGACTCTGCCACTTTAACTGACATACCCCACAAGTCTTCGGTGCTCTTAATGTTTAAAATTTTAAATGTCTTTATAATTTCAAATATTGTTGTGTGTCTGAAAGAAAATTCCGGCGATTTGCAGGGGAAATTATGTATTCACAGAGTTTCTGCTACATCGCGACAAGCATCCAATGCCTTAGTGATTTCTAGGGGTAAGTTAGAAAAAAAATTGACAAATATATTTGCCACTTGTATTGAATCAGATATTTAACTCTTTGTAAATATTTGGATGACATAAATACTTACCTACATAAGTTATAGTTACTTTATGATTTAACCAGTAACTGCTTTCCTTTTTAAGATTCCGTATTCAATGGGCAAAACAGGGGCCTTTTTAGGTCCCTCCGGTGTCTGTCTGTCCTACGTCACGCAACTTATAAAAAGAAAGAGTAACAAACCTAAAATTTAGAAATTTTTTGTGTAGAATATAGACCCAAATACACATATGTGACTTCACGGACTAATTCATTTAAATTATGGTCAATTTTAGACTAATTATGTTACTGAATAAGTACTGAAGTAAATAAAAAACGAAATTAGTTATGAATAAAAATTTCGTTATGTTGTGAACCAAATACTTTTACCATCGAATATTGAAATAGCTGATTTATTATTTAGCTCTAAAGCTGCAAGTAACCCCCACGTGAGTTGCCCTCCTGCTGACCCTGACCCCTTCACCAGGTCTCCAATATTTAATCTCCGAGAAAAGTCACCCATAATCCTGCTTCCCTGGTGCCCGGGGGGCGGTTTGATTTATACCGCTTCCAAGAGAGGAATTTTTATTTTAATATAATATAGGTCAGTCAAGGTCTGATTAGGATTAATAAGGACTTAAAATAAATCTTTGAAACTATATTATACTAGCTTTCCGGGCGCGGCTCCGCCCGCGCGTATCTCGGTTATCGCGCAAATACATTAACCTTTTTTTGCGCAGTTGGATAAAAACTATTCCATGTTTTTTTCCCGGGTCTCAAACTATTTCCATACCAAATTTCATTCAAATCGGTCCAGTAGTTTTGGCGTGAAAGCGTAACAGACAGGCAGACAGAGTTACTTTCGCATTTATAATATTAGTACTAAATATAAATTAGAAATAAAATAAAGTACCTATATACACAAATACTCAGTACTATATTATTATACATACATATATATATATATATTATATGAGCTTAGTTTTCAAAAAAATATAGACAAAGGCTTAAAATACCAACTGATTTATTATTTTTTTCATGTATTCTAAATATGTGATGCAGGAAGTGGCTCACGAGCATACTTATTGAAAGTAAGCTTATGCTTAGTGATAGATTTTATACTATGTTTTTAGCCAGACGAGCAATAAGGAAACACCCTACCGGTACAGTATAGCTACAACCTTGCAATGGTTTTCAAAACTTGGGTCCCCTGCGTTATATATAGTCCACAGCTTGCCATTACGACGGCTAAGAAGCGAGTCTTGACTCGCTCTAATAGGATTTCGCAACTACCCATACAAGTATTTTTTAGTGTTTACTAAACGACCCGTTGTACTTCGTATCACCTATCCTAACGGACGAACGTCAAATGTTTAACAGTAAATTATAAGTAGAACAATTTATATGAGAAAAAGAAATTGTTGTTTATTTTATCTGCCTCGCAATTTTTCCATATTTTCTCATCTTTTAAACCTTCCCTAAACTACGAAAAACATTTCAAAACCAAAATCAGCAAAATTGGCTCAGCCGTTTTCGAGTTTTAGCGAGACAAACGAACATCAATTAATTTTTATATATATACTCGTAGATAGATATATAGATACATGATCGTAGCCTCTTTTATTACTAGTTTGGATAATATCAAAGAATTAAACTATATAATGAGATTGAAAAAAAATAAACTTTCTGAAAAGGTAGGCCTTTCAGCAAGTTTTTTTTTCTAGGCCTACAGCGTAGTACGCTGGACATGACCCCAACTGAAACAGGATGAAAAAGTAAAACCGCGAACTGATCCGTATTTCCGTTTGAACGGAATCGACATGGCCGACATTTTCCAGCCGGCAGAGGCCAAGTCTAGTGATGGTACAGATGTTTTGTAGATATCGGCGTTATTAGAAACTTATTTACTTTGATTTTATTTGATTGTGATACAGTTAAATAATCAGATGATATCTCGCTTCAAAGAATTCGAAAATTTTTTTATGGCTATTTGCCATTTGACTGGTCTCCTATGACATATTTGGTTACACACCCCCTACATATCTCTTACCGTTTCCGAGATACGCCATCCAATACCATTTAGCAGACGACATTTTCGTGTTTTGTTTTGATATTTATAACATACTCAGTAATTCTCACCGAAACCCCTTTATATACATATTTCCTATTTTTATTAATTATTATACATAATTTTCTTCCTTGACGGCTTTTTCGGGTCAAGGACTTATGTTAGTCAGTCAGTGAGTTAGTGTATCGTAATACAGCTTAGACATTAGTACCTAATAGATAGCACAGAACAAAATGTAGGTGTTAACAATAACATACCTAGCAATTTTTCCACTTTTAGAGCTTGGACTAGGACTGGGCTGAAGGTAGATCAATTCAATAATAACTAATAATTGGATTATGACCCTCGATGTAAGTACATCGGTAACGCTAAACTGCGACTGCTTCAGCCAGTTCCCATTCTAGGGAACTAATGTGGACCACTTTCGCCAACATTATCACTCACTGTCAGGTGAGATTGTGATCAAAAGCTTAATAATTCTCAATCAGCAGTAAACAAAGTGTGTGTGTGCTAGGTACGTGGTTAATAAATGCATAAATATAGAAGCCGTACATCAACCAAATCATATAGATACGCAATATAATATAGTGGAGATTAGATGGAGCGCATCTTCGAGAAATACACAATATCTCGGGTGGAGAATGAAACACAGAACCGTTCAGAAAATTTCATAATTATCATTAATATTATCACATAATATATATTGGTCCACTTACACGATTCGACACTCTATGGTATACACTTTTATTTATTGCTTATGTCACCTTCCTATCTAGCAAGGGTAGTAAGGAGCATAAATAGAAACAAAGGAGAACAGATTTAGAAATATATTGAAGAGAAAAGGGTCGTGGATTTCAAACAGGTGGCGTGTGGTAGGCTTCCTGGTTCAAGGACTTATCTCCGTTATGTGTCACTAGTAGGTGCTCAGCAACAGGTGCTGCGATGCACTCCGCTCAAGGTCAGCCTATGGGCCGCGCCGGTAGGTCGTCCCAGCTAGGTGCTGTAGAGACGGGTCCGTGGGACCTTAAAGTGGCAGCGGTCGGTGCAGGAGATGCTGGGCCTTGCTGCTTACAGGAAGCTAGCGGTGTTCAAGATGAATCAGGGAGATCTGCCGCTTA
Source organism: Plagodis dolabraria (assembly GCA_963854805.1). Classification (NCBI taxonomy): domain Eukaryota; kingdom Metazoa; phylum Arthropoda; class Insecta; order Lepidoptera; family Geometridae; genus Plagodis; species Plagodis dolabraria. Next base: position 34,773,500 of record OY978447.1, read on the forward strand.
CTGGAACCCCTAGAACGGGGTTGAAGGCAAACACGAGATAGTTACTATTTAGTTAGTTTTAGTACTGAATTTACTTGATTTTTATCTGGCGATCACGATCAAAGTGAGAACGCACTCTCGATTTGAAGCATCCAAGATTCACCGGAAGTTCGACACACGAAACGATACCATATAAGGCGATGTTTAGTCGCCGAATCGGTGGTGAGGGTCAGAACCAATGAGAGGCTTTATTTTTTGCAGTTTTTTTCCAAAAAAACGTCCGGTGGAGCGGAAGTTCAATGACCGTCGTCTTTTATCTGACGTTCACTCGATGATAAGTTATAGTGTTGATTTTTTTATGGGATGGTGACAAGTGTTCAGCGGTAACCTTTGCACTGCGCCCGTCACCCTGAAACATAGTTGTTATGTCTCATGTGCCTGTAATTTCACCAGCACTCATACGTACCCTTAAAACGGGAACATAGTGATGCGAACATTTCTGCTTGGCGGTAGGTATAGGTATGGTGGCACTACTTCCCCGGACGAACTCACAAATAGTTTTTGCTGTTTGACGCTAGATTTTCTAGTTACTACGTGGTAGTTAGCCAGACAGGCGTTTGCATAATGCTTACTACCACGCGGTAAAGCTGAATCAATCGCTATTTCGAAAATAAAAGTAATTAAATATTTATATATATCGGTATCGATAACTACTCGACCTGAACGCGTGTTTCCAAATATGTGGTAGGTAGGTACCGTAAATAATTCTCAAATAAAATGTAGCTATCCCCAAATAACGTCGAGGGACATTTCCAATTCCGATATCGACGCTGTAAAAATATTTTATGTTTCCATCGTTTCTTTATATCGAGTTATTTTTTCGAATTACAGAAGTGCCCCGTTTTTAGCCACCCATTTTGTGTAAATGTAAACAGCTGCTTGTTAAAGTACACTGTAAATTGAAAACTTACCTATGTTACCAATTTTTACCTACAATTTTTGAGCAGATAATAAAAGAAATACATATACTCGTATGTATATCTATTTTGCAAATCTACATCCATCGACATGGACATGGATCCATATTCCGAGGGTATATGTAAGTAAATTAAGTAGCTAGCAACTGTATTTACCTATATGTTATTAAACATTTGAGTGCAGCCTCACCTGAAGGTAAGCGACGCGACGACGCGTTCAACGACGATGGAACATGCTTTCTTCTGTACTTGAAGACTCCCAAATACGTAAATACGATGAGATACCCATTATGTATATTATTACATAGATCAAATAATTTTAAGTTATAAGTAACTAACTGAAAAATGTATGGGCCAATTCATACTTTTGTCTGGAACTTCTATTCCTGCATAGAAAATAACGATCGAGCTGACATCGCAGCTTCAACAACAGACAACTGCAGAGGCAAAGACAGCCCATCTCGAATCAGCCCAATTCGATACTAAATGGTCAAAATAAACTATGACGATGGACTGGAATGAACCTGAGAGAAATAAGCGCATCTATATAAAGAGCTACTTATTTATATATCAGATGTGAGTACTAATTGCTATTGATTTTATTGCTGTTATAAGTGGATGATGGCGCAGTGCAATTCGTTGTTATTGTAACGGGACAAGCTCGAGGCCCACCTGAAGACTAACCTCTACCTATAACAGATGCATTTCGTCACAAGTCACGAATTGCACTGTGCCCGTCACTTTGAGACATATCTAATTGTTAGTGTAACACCAGAAAGGTTACTAACGACTGACTGCCGACCTCTAAAGAATTATTTGACGCCGTTTTTAAACAACCCCATGCAGTGCATCACAAAATGACGAACTGCACTGTGCCCGTAACACTGACACATAAGGTTGTTAAGTCCCATGCGCCTTTAGTTTCACCCGCACCCTCTAAACTAGAACGCGGTAATGCCAACAAAATTGTTTTGTGGTGGAAGTGGTGTGATAACAATTTATTTAAACCATAAAGATATCACTGAAAATGTGAAGTAGTTGTCGTGTGTATTATAAGTCTATATACTAACTCCTATCTTGCTAGTATAAATATTATATATATGCAATGTGGGTAGCTCCAATAAATCAGTCTTGGTCGATCTTGCGTTTCATTCACAACATGGTGACAGCGGTTTTGTAAAATTCATAATTATAAAGTATTCTGGTGTTATAACTGTGGTTTATCGACAATATTGGGTGTTCTACGAAGTGATTAATTATTTTTAACAATGGAGCACGCTCGTCCACCTGCAGAATTGTGTCTTGAAGGTGGCCCTGCGAGCTGAGTTATGGCGGAAATGGCATAAGCAATTTAGCGTGTTTTTGAAAGCTTCGGGTGTGTACAAGGAACCGTCGGACGTGAAGGCCAGTTTATTAGTTAATTTAATTGGACCTGAGGGCTACGACGTATATACAACTTTTAAGTTCAATGAAGACGAGAACAAAGATTGTTTCGACACGCTGGTTCAAAAATACAACGATCACTTCACAGTCAAACAAAATACGACAATGGCTCGGTTCAAATTTTTTACACGGGATCAAGAGTGCGGTGAATCTATAGACGACTACGTAACAGCTTTGAAGCTACTGACACAGCATTGCGAATTTGAACACCTTGAAGAAGGCCTGGTACGCGACAGAATCGTATGCGGAGTCCGGGATGGCAAGCTGCGCGATCGTTTGCTCAGAGCTGACGATCTGACCTTGGCCCAAGCTGTGAAAATATGTCAGGCCAACGAGATGTCAACGGAGGAACAACGTCATATAGAAGGGACCAAGACGGGAGGCCAAGGCGAAGGAAAGTCTGCAATGGCCGTAGACATGATGGTGAAATGTGGTGGTGGCTGGCGCAGGGGCTCGCGTGGTGCAGGCGCGGGCGGCAGCGGAGCCGGCGGCGGCGGCGGCGCATGGCGGGCGCGAGGCGCCGCCGGGCGCGCGCACGCCCCACGCACTGATGATAATACGTCGAGAAAGCAGTGCTCCACAAGTGCTAACTTTTATTGTGACGGCAATAGGTGTCCGGCTAAAAACGCTATATACTTTTGGTGTAGTGAAAGAGGTCATTTTAAACAAATGTGTCCAAAATTGAGACGCCGTGTGTATCAAATTGACGCCGCTGCTGGTGTGGAAAGTAACTCGGGAGACGACGACGCGGCGGATTTTTATTATGTTTCTACGATATCAGACGGAGATAGTAAGGACTGTAGTAAATGGTATGAAACTTTAACTTTATCACTTAATGGTTTGAATGAAAAATTTAAGTTAGATTCTGGATCTGATTTAAATGTTATGTCGTTAAAAACTTTCTTGAAATTGGGTCTTTCAAAGGAAAATTTGGAAGCCGATACTGTAAAAGCACAATCGTTTTGTGGCAATTACATACCTATTGTTGGATCTACTTTTATTAAATGGGTTTATAAAAATACTACATACAAACTACGTTTTGTCATAGCTGATTTTGAATGTCAAAGTGTTCTAGGAAAGTATGCATGTGAAAGTATGGGTTTTATTCGACGAGTGTTTTCTCTCAGTATAAGATAAGTATAATGACTTATTTCAAGGTCTAGGCCAGCTACCAGGTTAATATAGTATAGTCACGGAAAATAATGCTCAGCCTTCAGTTTGTCCGGTTAGAAAGATCCCTATCGGAGTACGCGACAAATTGTCGCAGGAGCTGGATCGAATGGAAAAGATGGGAGTCATCAGAAAGGTGTCGCATCCAACCCCTTGGGTAAACGCTATTGTACTGGCTCCGAAAAAAGACGGCAGTATTCGTGTATGCCTCGACCCACGGCCGCTCAACCGCGTTGTGCGACGCGCGCATTACCCGCTGCCAACGCTCACTGACATAGCGACTAAGCTAGAAGGCGCGCAAGTGTTCAGTAAACTGGATGGGCAGCTCAGGGTTCTGGATGGTTGAGCTCGATGATGCCAGTGCTGACCTCTGCACTTTTGGTACTCCATGTGGCAGATACCAATTTCTAAGATTACCTTACGGAATAAACTGTGCTTCGGAAGTGTTTCACTCTAAAGTTCGTCAGTTATTAGAAGACATCGAAGGAGTAGACTCATTTGTTGATGATGTCATAGTCTGGGGGTCCACTAGATCTCAGCACGATGAGCGTCTTAAGAAATTATTAGAAAGAGCGCGCGAGGTAGGTATCAAATTCAATAAAGACAAATGTGAGTTTCAAGTCAGTCAGGTCAGTTACCTTGGACACACATTTAGCGCGAAGGGCATGTCGATTGACCAAGATAAAATTAGAGCGATTGAGGATATGCCTGTTCCTAATGATCGTTCGTCGTTGGAGCGATTTTAGGGTATGGTCAATTACCTGTCAAAATTTATACCAAATTATTCTGAAATCGCGACACCATTACGAAGCCTTTTGAAAAAAGATGTAGCCTGGATTTGGGAGTCAGAGCATGACAATGCAGTGCGTGTGCTAAAACAGTGTGTGTGCAGCGCGCCCGTGCTGGCGCTGTACTCGGTGCGCGAGCCGGTGCTGCTGTCCGTGGATGCCAGCTCGAGGGCGCTGGGGGCGGTGCTGCTGCAAGGTGGACGCCCGGTCGAGTTCGCGTCTGCCACTCTTACTGAGACGCAATGCAGGTATGCTCAGATAGAAAAAGAGCTGCTGGCTATAGTCTATGCCTTAGAACGCTTCCACCAGTACGTGTACGGCCGACACGAAGTTACTATAGAATCTGATCACAAGCCGCTCGAATCATTATTTAAAAAGTCTTTAGATTCGGTCCCAGCGCGGCTTCAGCGAATGATGTTAAGAATTCAGCGTTATGATTTTAATGTTATTTACAAGCCCGGAAAATATTTATTTTTGGCAGACGCTCTTTCCAGGGCCCCATTGACAGACGCAGTAGCAGAAAAGGTTTCAGATGAAATAGAAGAGCAGTCTTGTTTTTTTATAAAAAATGTACGTTTTAGTGACGTAAAAATGACAATGATCAAAAATGCTTTAGTTAAAGATACGGAATGCCAGTTAATAATAAAGTATATACAAAATGGCTGGCCGATAAATAAATACGACGTTGACGAAAATGTACGAGCAGTATGGTCGTATAAAAATAGTTTTGAATATGTTAGCGGCGTCCTCTTCAAAGATAATTTAGTATACATACCAAGATCGCTTCGATCAGAGATGTTGAGTCGCGTACACGAGGGCCATATGGGTATAGATCGCTGCAAGCGACATGCCCGTGACGTTATGTTTTGGCCGGGGATGTCACGTGACGTGGAGCTGATGGTGCGCCGCTGCGCCACGTGCACCCAGCGCGCCCGACGCCCTACTAGAGAACCCCTCATGCCACACGCTATTCCGGATTTACCATGGCTTAAGATAGGTTCTGATATTTTTCAGCATGCTGGTAAATACTTTCTAATCTTAGTAGATTATTTTTCAAACTTTGTAGAAGTGAGTCCATTGACGAATATAGGGACGAAAGCGGTTGTAGTTGCTATGAAAGATCAGTTTGCGCGGCACGGTATTCCACAAGTGCTTGTGACCGACAATGGGCCTGCCTACATCTCCAAAGACTTTGTAGAATTCTTAAAGAAATGGGGGATTCAGCATACCACTAGTTCTCCCAATTACCCGCAGTCCAATGGACTCAGTGAGAGGTATGTACAAACTGTAAAAAATATCTTGATTAAGTCCATAGCATCCGGTGATGATTTTTACTTAGGTCTGCTGAATTACAGAACAACCCCTCGTGAAGGAATAAGTTCACCCGCAGAACTGCTGATGGGACGTAAGCTGAATACTAGATTACCTACTTGTCCAGGTAGACTTAAGCCAAGCCGAAATAATGACGCTGACTACGCTAACATGATAAATAAGCAAATAACTGATAAAAGATACTATGACCGCAAGTCTCACCTGCTTCCCGAGCTACAATTAGGGCAACCGGTCCTCATAGCAGACGAACGCAGACGTAGGAGCGCACGTGTGATAGGTCGCGCACCACAACCACGATCTTATTTTGTTTCGGATACTTCCGGCAGGCTTTACAGAAGGAATAGACGGCATCTCATTAAACTAGGGAATACAGACGTTGCCGATGATATGACCAGCCAATTCCCTAACCAGAAGATTGAAGACGAACAATGGTTTAGTCCAAAAAGTGAAGGTGAGCGCGCTGTTGTTGACAACGGTAACATTATCAGTTCGGAGTTGATAACGCCTACTCGCGCACCTGCGACACCACAAGAACGTGCGCGCAGGCCGGCGGCTATAAAAGCGCGTCAACAAATTGGTAGTTACTTAAATAAATAATAGCAGATCCTTTTAATATTACACCTTTACAACAATGATCCTATATTTTATTTTTATTTGTTAACACCTCCTCGAATAAACCCATGAACTTAGTCACTTGTGTAAATCGTGTAATAATCTGAAGAAAGGTATAATTATGAGATTACTATTAGTTTTAATAAAATGTTATCTTCAGTCATTATAGTAACTAAGATGCGTATTGTAACTGTACCTACTTAAATTTGCATTTTGGTTGTACCTACTTTGTTATATTAGTAACTTACCAATAATAGCACAACTTATTATATTATTTGTATTTTGTATCCATATTAACACTAAATCTTTACATACTGAATAGAAACTGATAAGTAAAATTCTAAAAAAAAAAAAAAAAAAAAAAATTTAGTGGGAAGATGTCGTGTTTATTATAAGTCTATATACTAACTCCTATCTTGCTAGTATAAATATTATATATATGCAATGTGGGTAGCTCCAATAAATCAGTCTTGGTCGATCTTGCGTTTCATTCACAACAGTAGTCATCTCCAGACAACCTATAACTGAACGGCTACATTTTTCTAGAAATGTTCTACATGGACGGTGTACATAGGTATAATGTAAATAAAATAATACAAATATATTATACCCAAATTCGTAGCTTTGTGTCACCGTGATTCTGGCGATGGGAAATATTTTCCAACTAAATGTATTCCAATAATTTGTAAATTAATGATTTTCGCTTAGTACGCGGTAGTGCTTGTAATCATAATATATAGAAATAAATGATAATAACCTAACTTCATGATCATTTTCACCCTCGAAATATAACAAGTAGCTAGGGAGTTAGGTACTTCCTAATTAGTTATTGCAAATCAGACGTGATATTGGGAAAGTCAAGACGATAGAATAGATATCGAAACCGTCATAATGTCTTATTAGTAGCAACATAGCATAGGTCATCACTCGCTAGCACGATACTTTATCTAAAATTACAGTATAACTGCGTGCTATCCTAGCTAGGTGCGTAACCTAGCCTAAAACTGCTTGTTAGCTAAGTACATTTTATGTTGTAGATATTATTGATTAAATCCTCTTAATCAATAATATCGTAAGTAAAGGTCGGCTTAAATAAATCCTTTATATTCAAAAATGTGTTTATGGAGAATAAATATAGTTATTTTTTGGAGAAAACTCTTGGAACAACTACGATGAGTATACTTAGATACAGTCAATATTCCTACCTCCGTGATTCTTGCAGCACTGTTATGATGAGACACATATAAAGCTTATATCATTAGACAATATAAGAACTGCCTGTAAAATTATTTTGTGTTTATTAGCATGAAATAGATTAAAGTGTGGAGGGATTATATTTACAAAACAAACATGTCAATTTTCGACGAGGAGTTACGGAGATCCCGACAGGGGTACCTTAGTACCCACGTATCGTCAAATATGTTTTAGTTCAATAGGAGTACGCATATTTTGAACCTGAAAACTCTAGCTTCTAAAGTAATCACTTTACTTGTGTGCAGATTGTGCTTTACGCTACTCGAACAAGGAGGCAATCAACAGAAGTACTTCACTCCTTCAAAACCGCCAAATCAAAATGTTTTTTTTTATAACAGGAACTGTTTGTTTACCCACTATTTCCAAATTCCAATCAGTCTGGAAATACTTCGAAAGTTTACCTTTTTGAATGGTCGTATTTATTTTTCACGTTTGTGCATTTAAATAAATAAACCCGGCCGGATGGCAAACGACTGAGCGATGGAGTGGAAAGAATTAAATTAAAAAATAAATTGCAACCATTGATAGAGTTTGCTGCATTTGTCACTATTCTGTTGTGTTCCGAATGGCTTATATTAAGTTGTGTTGTTATTATCGACCGGAGTCCATATCGTCTATTTCTATTGTTATAATTATATACAATGTGCATCGGTAGGACGTGTGTACGTCCACCTATATTTGAAGGCTCCAGCGGAAATACAAACTAATCACGCTGCAAACATTTTGAGATATAACATTTTAAGGAAAGTGTACTCATTACATAAGCGCTAACGTATTTCTTTCGACGAAACTGCTTTTGTATGGAAAGCCATACAAACGTAGTATACGCTAGACGGTTGGATCATAGAGATATAAATTGCTTTCTCTTTTCTGTGGGTTGGATCAAGGGTCAGATGCAGAAGGCAGTGATACTCGATACCACACGCATTGTCTGAAGGTTCCTCTCTCTGCAGTCCTAACCGCTGGTAGCTTGGGCCCTGCCCCGCTGCTGGTGGCATCTTAGTTTTAAGTTTTTTATAATATTCATATTTATTTAAATATGAATGTTGTAAAAAATTAAGTTATAAAATAAATGACGTGAATAATAATAAATAAAATAAATAATAATAATAAAACATTTATTTCAGACTAATGTCCATAGTATTAGTAACATTTAATATATATTGCTATGTTAGTTAAATAATAATATTATAATAGTTACAATTTACATAAATAAATAAATTATTTAGTCACCAACTCCGCGATAGGCCTAAGTACTGCCATCCAGTGCCTCATGTAGCTGGAGTACAGATCCTCAGCTACGACGGCCAGGAGATGGTTGGTACTACCACGCATGCGGCTCATCAGTGAAGCTACTCTCCTCCGCATGATGGCATAGAAGTCATCAGTACGTGCATCCGCGAACATACCTGATGCGCTACAATAACGCGGCAACCCCAACAGCATCCTAAAGCCGTTGTTGGAGACGTAGGGCGTAGTAGGATTTCTGTGTATATTTAGCCCACAGACTGCAAGTATAAAAAGACGTACAGTACGCTTTGAATAATGTCAACTTCACTGGCGCTGTACATCGAGCAAATCTGCGAGCCAACATATTGCACCTCATTGACAACGCCCTGCGTTCTCTTTCGATGTCCATATCATCTGACAAGTCCTTATGCTGTTTGTAACCCGCCCGCAATATTTACGAACCACTATTTATTGCCTGCAACATATATACGAACCACCTCATTTTCAAATTTAATCCTATTCTGTATATCTGTTATTTGTGTGATAGATATTACATTTCATTTTGAATGGAAAAAAAAAAACCATTTATAATAAAAAATTCCTTCCTTTTTTTTATATTTTTTTATTGCTGATAGGTTAGCCTTTGACCACAATCTCACGTGATGGTAAGTGATGATGTGGTCGAAGGTGTTAACAGGCTTAACCTAGAGGGTAACTTTAAATATGTACCCAAAGTAAATAATTTAAATACTTAATAAAATAATTCACGTCACAATGACATATAAAAAAGCAAATAACTTCACTACCTGTCAACATCCTGTCGTCTCCACTGCTATAGGAACAAAAATGTAGCTTTCTTCCAGAAACGCGTATTTTGAATTTTAATTTAAATATACTTTTTTTTAATATAAATATAAGGGATATAAATATACTTTTTTTTATATAAACAAATAAAATACTTTGTGAATTTAACAGGAAATGTTCACTAAAAATGCGTGTTGTTTTTTTGTATAGTAGGTAGATTTAATCAAAAATGTTTGTTTGAATAAAAATACGTTCTTAAAAATTTGCGACCGAAAAATTTTTGTGAGACGTACGATATGCTCTATTATTAAATTTTAAAGTATTAAAAATGCGTTTTTTATAATATAGCTTATAACTACCTTTTCACTCGTGTCAATCACTTTCCTTTACTCTATTCACTTTTGTTTTATTAAGATTTTTTTTTCAGGGAATAAAAGGAAATACTTGTCTATTAAAAGACACACATTATGTACCGTAACTTTAAGTAGACTATAATTTTTTTTTTGGCGGGCATTTGTCAAATGTCGTACTATATCATTCAAAAATTTATGATAAGGTGTTATTATTTTTGTATTGTCATAAACCTTGCGTGATCAGGATTAAAACAATGTAACACAACGTAGGTATAGGTATGTAACTCTGATAGTTTTTGATATTTTGACGAGTTTTAAAAACGAACTTTTAAATATATGATCAAAGTTTTAATATTGTTAAGTATTTTTTCTCTCGTAAATTTGTAATTTTGTAATGTAATTCACCTAGCAGGCGTTATTGCAAACTTAACAATATTAAAATTATAAGGTAGCGTCATCATTTACAAGTTTAAAACCAATTGCAAAATTGGTCTTGTTGTAGTACAACGCAAGTTGAACTATAGATGTCGCTCCATCCCAATACGATGGTTGCATGAAGAACGAGAGCAAGAATTACAGTTAGGAGTCATTGTGTCATGTTAGCTCAATTGGTTAGAGCATACCCCGGCTAAAGGGGTGGATGGACGCGGGTTCGAATCCCGCACATGACTATAATTTTTGGCCTCGTAAATTTGTAATTTTGTAATATGATCAAAGTCTTATGAATAGGGCTTTTTTAGGGCCGTTTTGCCCTTTAGGTACGGAAAAACAATATCTCAGCACTGGTCAAGTACGAGTCGAAACGAACGTTCAGTGACACCTTTCCAACATATAGAATTCGAATACGTATGTATTTTACAGAAGCTCACCGGACACATTGTCCGCATGTAATTTATAATTAATAGCTTCCTAACAATAGTTTTTAAATCTTCCTTTCTTTTTCTTTTATTTTTCTGTACTAACATGCATATGGATTTCTGTTGTCCGAAATAAACGCATTTTGATTTGATTTGATTTGTTGGTCATGTGGAAGGTATAAGTACGTTTGCATAATTCATATCTCATGATGAAGTACCTATCGTATGTATGACCCAGTGAGCAGTGCTGATACTGCAAAACTTGAGGCACTCGGTACTTGTGTGTATTGTTATGGTTTAAGTTATGTTATGACTGTTTTGTTTTAAGATAATATTGTATCTATGTGTATTTGATTTTTTTTTTTTCATAAAAGGGGAAGGTTGATGTAGCGTCTCATGATGATCGACTTGCAACTCGCAGAAATTCTGAATTAGCAAGATGCAATGTCTGTCGAGGGGCGCTCGTCAGTCGTCACCCGCGAGTATTATTTGATAGCCGTATTATAAATAACTACCTACTCTCTGCCTATCGATGGTTGTATCTAACATTGTGAACTGAAATAATCTCTTAAATCTTTTAAATCGTTTGATTTGTGGTACAGTGAAATATAATAGAAGAGAATGGAACATTGTAGTTTAAACAACCATGCGGAATTGCGGAAACGGTGCACATCCCTGGTGCGCAGTATTTGGTGAAATGTTTGATTGCCAGTACTTGAACCAGTGCTCTAGGGTTCACTTATTGACTATAAATAGGACATAATTGACTATGATCTATATTGACATGGAATTGTTGAAGCTAAGTATTTTGTTTTATTTTTTTATATTTACTATTATAATATATATTATTTTATATGTACATAATTTATTATTTTTATTGACATATAATTATTTTCATATTTTCAATTTAATTTAATATATTCGGAAGTTTTTAATCATAACATGTCATTAATGTCAGCCTGCACCGAGGCAGCGATACGTATTTGTGGTTCGTTTGATCCCTTGCTGTATCTTTATTTCTTAATTTTGAGTTATGTAATTAATATATATTATATTTAAGGATTCATTCTTTAAACCATACACTTTGAAAACACGATTTCTTAAAATTTTCTCAAAAGCAAAAAAAACCAAAGTTACATCTAAAAAACGAAATAAACCCTTAATACGTCGTAAATACTTAACGGACAGTCATCCGTATTTGAAAAATAAAAAAAAACATGTTTTCTATAACGTATACACATAAAATTTTTCAAATAGGTATTTCTTTTTACTATACGAAGGAAATACTCAAATTCACGCATGTTCCGCCCATTTTAGTCAGAGCCGCGATGCTTTGTCCCTATCCGCTATAGTAATTCTTCGGCCGTCGGACGGGGACGGATGCTGTTGGCGTGCCTTACTTACGCACACATACGCGGCGCGCCTAAAAAGCTCGGTGCGCTCTTAATAAAACTAGTGTTCCTTTTACTTAATGTATGTATATAGCTATAATAAAATTGAAACTAATATTATGCAATGTCTCTTCTAGTTTATTGATTGAAAATATTATGTACCTTCCATTGTAAGTTTTGTTTAAATTTAATATTGTATGATCTGAGTTGGTCGAAATAAATAATAATTATTATTATATTATTATTATTAAGGGACAAGGCACCGACAAAATCTCAAATTAAGAAAACTGTGTCGTCTAGGCCCTACTACAAAAGTTTGAAAAATCTTGTCATATGTGCTATAGATAAAGAAAAGAAAGCATTTTTTACCCATATTGTAAACAAATTTGCACAACCCTTCTAAACTGTGGAAATAAAAAAAAAAACTTTATTAGTGCAGGCCACAGATATACCTTATAATTTAAGCTACTCTCCTCCGCATGGCAAAAAATTCGCATATTTAATAAATAGTCATTTTTTTAAGTGTACCTGGTAACAATACTACAGATGTAGAAACGTTGTCATATTTTCGAACAAGTAAAGCCACCAGTAGTGTATTCTCACTAAAGCCAGCATCACCTGAAACAGTAACGACCGTATTAACGCAGATTAATTTAAGCTCACTCTTCCTGAAACATTGCAAGTCATAACTGCTATCATAAATAGATCTATAGAATCAAACGTGTTTCCTGACTCATGGAAACCAGCCCTTATAAGGCCTATGGGAGGTAGTCGCAGCTCGACGTAACCGGTCGTGTACAAAAACGCTCCGACAATATAATTATTTTGAAGTGTAATACGAGCTTAACTCGCATTAATACTAGTAAAAAGTGGTGACCAGTGTCTTTGTTGGTGTTTTCAAACATTATTTGTTTACTCGTATCGTTCTATTAAGCGATTAATCACGTAAAATATTATTGATCTCGGGCCTACCCGCCGACATATTATTATCAGCCGACGAGCGACGGTTCACACGTAATTAATACACAACATGGTGAAGTGCGGTGCGTGCGGAAAATTCCTGGCTCATACGGATGCCATAAAGTGTTCCAAATGTGCTGGCGTGTATCACCGCGCCTGTGTGGGCTTATCGGATTCTGGCGCTGCCAAACCAAACTGGCTTTGCCCGGGATGTAAAATCAAAATACCACGGGAGGATAATACACACACGCCAGTGAGAGGTACCAGTGTTGCTAATGACGCCATGGGTGCCGGCGCCGAGGCACGGCTTACGTTTGACACGGCTGCCGTCAGCCATGGCGCCGTGCGTGGTGATTCATTTGGTCAACCAGCTGATCTGATTCAGGAAATGAGATCTTTGCGTGATGACCTTGGCGTGATGAGACAGGAGGTACGAGACTGCCGCGCGGAGATCCACGAGTACCGCGCTGAGCTGAAGGCCTACGCTAATAAAATTGAGTGTCTGGAGGTCAAGGTCCTAGCGCTTGAGACGAAGCTGGAGAAATCATCTCCTAGTACCGAGGTTGAGCGGACCATCGAAGATTTAAAGCAGCAAATTAATGAGCGGGATCAAGAGCTCCTTCTCGGTGACCTGGAGATTGCAGGTATTCCGGAGAATAGAGAAGAGAGCACATTACACATTATAAAAATAATGGCACTGAAACTGGGGGTTGATTTTGATGACCGTGACATTGTTCACGCTGAACGCATAGGTCCCCGCGTCCGTAACCTTGTTGAGAACGACAACAGCATGCCAGTGGTGGCGGCCTCACGACCCCGCAACATAGTGGTGACACTATCCAGGCGGGAGCCCCGCGACCAGCTTCTGCGAGCCGCCCGAGTGCGCCGTGTCATCACCACTTCCGATCTTGAGCTGCCGGGCACCCCGGGCTCCCAGAGCGCTCTTGGAGGTCCAGGCACGCCGCGACGCGTCTATCTAAATGAGCGTCTTACCCGGACGAACAGGCATCTGTTTTACATGGCGCGGGAAGCCGCCCGTCGCAGCCGCTGGAAATACGTTTGGACTCGGGATGGTAGGATCTTCGCTCGCAAGGAAGACGGCAAGACCGCGGAGCGTATACGCTCTGAAATAGATGTAACTAAAATTTTTGCATGATATTAGTTTGTGTGCAGGCTCGAACGTAGTGGTGATTTTATTAATCTTTTATTTTTGTACTCTAAAGATACTTTTTTTATGCGACAAAGTCTTCCTTGTTGCGTTTTGGTCTTTTTACTATTTTTGCTCTGTAATTATAATGGCTAGTATTTATCTCCAGTATTTTTTGTGTATCACGCATAAATTGCAAACAAATATAGTAGGTACTGTTGTAATAAACTTAAATAACAATAATCAAGCAACAAAAAAAAACTATTTCATAACTTCTGAGTCTCTATTATTTGTTCTGTACGTACTTAATGTTTTAAATTTACAATATTTTATTATATTTTCAAAACATTATTTCTATGTCCACATAAATAAAGTAAGATCAGCTTATACCCCTACTATACTATGGTCTATGCAGGCATCACTATTCACCAGTATCCCCTTATATGTATATTATTTTGTATTTGCCTATGCTACAATAATTCAAAACATGTGTCTGAATACTTTTTACCTAAAACTTACAGGCGTGTTGATTGTGCCAGTAATTAATAACCAACTGAGATATAAATATCTTATATTATATATTAAAACCTGGTTGCTAACACGCTATGTGCATAACTTATTGTTTACACCTAAACTTCATAATATAAATAAGGTTTATTTTGGAATATTACCTATAATACTTATACCTAAGGCTATTTTATACAAAGGTCTGAAACGGTTAAATTTATATATTAACAAAGTCGTTATCCTCTTTGTTGTATCCATGTTGAACCTATATAGCGGTATATATGATAGTCACACTCTTTGATAAGCATTTTAAAGTTGGCCTTTATAATGTAGGTTCTCTCAACACGGGACATGATGATTTTATTGTGGCTATGGATAGGTATAGTGTCGATGTGATGGCTGTAAACGAAACGTGGATCAAGGAAGGTGAAGCGGACCGTGCGCCCGTCGTGCCCGGCTACCAGCTTAGGTTCATACCGCGGCCAGTGGACGTACGCGGCGGCCGCGGTGGGGGAGTCGGCTTTTACGTGAGGCGCGGAGTCAATGCGCGCACATGGCCGCACCCACGGGACCATCTCTATAAAACAGTGGAGCAATTGTGGATCACTGTAAAAGTTAATGGGAAAAAGATTGCGATAGGCACGGCATATCGGCCACCTAAAGGTGTTAAGCTCGACCTATTTTTAGATGCCATAACTGAAAGTGTAAACTCTTTATCTGGTTTTGATAATATTATTCTGTTAGGGGATTTCAATGTGGATTTGTTGACGGTGGGAAATTGTAGTGCAAAAAAGTTAACCACCGTACTAAGTTGTCTCAATCTTACACAATTAGTAAGCGAACCGACACATTTTACAGACCACAGCCAAACACTAATAGATCTTATTTGTACCGATCTTAAAGCCAGACGCGTTTCAGTGGAGTCCGTAGGTAGTCTTAATGGACACGCTTTCATCACCTGTGAGTTCTATGTGACCAGAGTCAAAAACGTACCTTATACTATTTGTTACAGACCGCTAAAAAACATCGAAAGGGTAACATTTGATAACGACGTGCAATTTATTCGCTGGGATCTAATTTCTGAGATCGGTGATGTTAACGAAATGGTTGCTTGTTTTAATGTTAGCATCTTATCTATTTTCGACATTCATGCGCCTAAAAAAATGTGTGTTATAAAGGATCGTAGCTATCCCTGGGTGACAGACAATGTCAAACTAATGATGAGATTGCGAGACAACGCACTGAGCGTTTATCGCATATCAAAATTACACGATAAAAAAAAGTATTACAAAGACCTTAAGTCGTTAGTCTCACAGTCCTTGTATTATGAAAAGGTCGCATATTACCAAAATAACATTAATAATAAAATTAAAAACCCTAAAGCACTTTGGAAAAATTTAAAATCTACGGTCTTACCGCCTAAGAATGATATCACACTGCCATCGCATTTTGATGATGCAGATGCGATTAATGACCATTTTTTGCACGTTCCTGGCACGTTTACCATTTGTATTTCCCTTCTTACTTTCTATGAATTTCATAGGTTTAGTGACGAAATTTTTTCATTGCTACCGGTGAGCGAGGATTGTATTATTAAGATAATAAATAACCTTAAATCAAACGCTGAAGGGTTTGATGGTATAACTCTTGACATGCTGTTGTTGACGCTTCCACAATCGCTAGTAACAATAACAGCTATTGTTAATCGGTCAATCTCCACGTCTACCTTCCCTGATGTTTGCAAAGTTGCCATTGTGCGTCCACTCCCTAAGACTAATAACGCTTCTGTTTTTAAGGAATTGAGGCCGATCAGTATATTGCCATGCCTGTCAAAAATTATAGAAAAAGCTGTCAGCCATCAGCTAACAGATTTTCTCGAAAAGCACAATATTTTGCCTGACGCTCAATCGGGCTTTAGAAAACGCCGTAGTACGGCTACAGCTCTATTGGATGTCACAGATAATATACTGTCCGCTCAAGACCAGGGTATGTGTACGATGCTAGTGCTTCTTGATTTTTCCAGGGCATTTGATGCAATCAATACTTCTTTGCTGCTGTCAAAGCTTCGTTATTATGGTTTCGACCAAAACACTTTAAAATGGTTTGATAGCTATCTAAAGGACCGTTATCAATATGTTGAACTAAAAAATAATAATGGTTCTTCGCTCTGCTCACAATTATCTCATTTAAACCGGGGTGTACCCCAAGGCTCCATTCTTGGTCCTTCTTTATTTGTTTTGTATAGTGCCGATATTAAGAATCAAATAAAAAATTGTAAATATCATATATATGCAGATGACGTTCAGATTTACATTTCTTTTAAACCACAAGACCTTAACAAGGCTATCAATGCTATAAACGATGATTTATGCAAGATTACTTCCTGGTCCGAAGCAAACAGTCTAGTTCTCAACCCACTTAAAACTAAATATATGATTCTTGGTAGTAAACATCAAATAGCCTCTTTAAACTTCAATACGAGTGTTTTAATTAAGGGCGAAGCAGTTGAGCGTGTCTTTGAAGCCCGAAACTTAGGCATCATTATGGATGCGAATTTACGATTTGAAAAACATATCGCAGATTGTGTACGGAATTGCTTTTACAGGCTAAAAGTCTTATATAAGCTAAGACCCTATATTAGCGAGGAGGTTCGTATACATCTTGTTGAATCCTTAGTTCTATCTAAATTAAACTATGCAGACACTGTATACGGTCCGCGGCTGCTAGTGCGCACTCAACAACTTATCCAGCGAGTTCAAAATGCCTGCGTGAGGTTTTGTTTTATCG
Source organism: Plagodis dolabraria (assembly GCA_963854805.1). Classification (NCBI taxonomy): domain Eukaryota; kingdom Metazoa; phylum Arthropoda; class Insecta; order Lepidoptera; family Geometridae; genus Plagodis; species Plagodis dolabraria. Next base: position 34,791,091 of record OY978447.1, read on the forward strand.
TGCCACCAAGAAGCCATATTACTCCATTTCTTAATAAACATTACACTCTCAAAATGAAATCTCGCCGCAAACTTCATTTAGCATGTCTCCTCTTTGGGGTAATTCATTACGGAACTCCTAAGTACTTGTACGACAAACTTTGTTGGATGACTGGCAATAGAAGCTGTGAGAGAAGGGAGTGCTCCACTCAATTGTCTACACAACATCACAGATCTGAAAGTTTCAGAGGTAGTTTTAGATACGCGGCTTCCAGGTGCTGGAACAATTTGCCACCTCCAATAAGAAATTCAAAAAGCGTCAACAGTTTCAGACAAAAACTAAAAAAGTTTCTTATTGAAGGCCAAATACGGCATGGAATGATAAATGTGGACATTTCGCTTATATAGCCGATATAGTAAATACCTCGCTTTCACCTGCTTACCTGCTTATTCAGGTTATGGTGTAAAATATGGCTAAAATGTATCTCTCTGTATATTTGTTTATATAAATAATATATTACGTATTATTTGCGACCTTGCAATATATGTACCTATATATATGAAACTTCACTGTCACCACTCTTGATCATATAAATTGTGAAATATTTTTTATACTTATTATACCTTATGCTTCTTTAGGTCATATTAGTATGTACCCGATCTTCCCTTGTATGTTTTTTATTTTATTTTTTAATATCACTGCTGCACTATCTTCTCCACTTTTTGGTTACAGCTGAAAACCAGCGTTGGGTGTGGGTAATACACTCAACACATGCTGAGCTGAACACCAGTTAGGTACTTGCGTTCAAAAGTATTCAAACACATGAGACGAGCGGAAGTGTATCTAAATCCGTAGTCTATGTCTGCCTTCCCATCAAGGGTTCAGGCGTGACCTTATATTCTGTATGTGTCTTTGTGTTTCAGTTTAAAGTGTGTTCTACTTTGTTTAATTATTTGTTAGATATCGGCTCTGTGTCCTATATTGTGTAAGTACCTAATAAAATGTTTCTTTCTTTCTTTCTTTCTTTCTATGCCTAAGTCACAGTCAGTGGAACAGCTCAAAGATTTGAGGCCGATAAGCATTCTTCCAGTTATGTCAAAAATTATATAGAGAGAGTAGTTTTTGAATCAATTAGAAAAATACACATCTTCAGAAAGTAAAATTCCACTTAGCCAGTCGGGATTTAGAAAAGAACATGGCACGGAAACTGCTCTGTTAAACGTAACTGACGACTGGTTAACCGCGTCTGACTCAGGACTTAGCAGTGCTCTGATCCTACTAGATTTTTCTCGCGCTTTTGATTGTCTAGATCCCAAAATGCTTATTGCGAAATTGTCTCATTATGGGATCTCTGACGAGACCTGCGAATGGTTCCATAGTTACCTCACACATAGAGAACAATATGTAGAAATTAAATGTAATGATGGGACTAAAGCTATTTCTAGTGGCCGTCAATTAAGCCGAGGAGTTCCTCAAGTATCTATTTTGAGCCCTATATTGTTCTCTATTTTAACGTCAGATATGCCGAACCATATCAAATCTTGCAAGTATCATCTATATGCGGACGATACCCAAATTTAGAACTCTTTTAAAGCTGATAATACTGTAGAAGCTATGTTACTCATACACGCAGATCTAAATGAAATATATTCATGGGCTTCAAAAAATAATTATTATACTACTTATATAAAAAACATTATTATGGACACGACGGGTGTTAACGGATTTTTTAGTGTACGTTGTCCATAGGCTTCTCGTATAGAAAGTCTGGCAGTATGACTTGAACAGTGTGATTTTTACATCTTTTGAAGAACAAGCAAACCTACGGACCAACATATTAGCTCTCACCGTCAACGCCCTCCGCTCCCTTTCCAAATCTAACTCGTCATTTAAATTTTCACTTATAATGTGTCCTAAGTATTTAAAGTGACTCACCCGTTTCAAAGCAGTTCCATTAAGATAAATGGGTGGTACTACCATGGTGCCACACTAAGGTGAAAATACCATGAATTCACTTTTTTTTCTCATTGTATTGTTGGCCATGGCTTTGAGCATATTTCTTACACATCATTAACAATTTTCTGAGTGCACAATAGGTGGTGCCAGCAGCACCATATCGTCCGCATAGCTAATGTTATTGATGCATGTTCCGTCAATATAACATCCAATTGGTTGGCTGCTCAGACCATCTATTAGCTCATTCAAATACAGGTTAAATAGATGGGGGATGTCACCCCGCCCTGTCTTACGCCACATACACGGTCATAGGCATTAGATAAAATCCCAGATCATCTTACAGGATTTGTTTTATTGCTGTATCAGTATTCAAACATAGAACATATATCTTTAAGCAAACTTGTCTCACGCAGCTTTCGCCGCACATTGTAATTTACTGTATCGAAAGCTCGTGAGAGGTCTAAGAAGCAAGCAAAGATTGGCGTCATAATATCTAGTTGCGTATTTAAAACTCAATATAGCAGCTTCGGTGGACAAACCAGGCTTAAATCCAAATTGCCCATCGAGGAGTTTTAGGTGCTGCGCAAGATGTTTATCCAGAAGCCGGTACAGAATTTTGGCTGTGGTAGTAGCTAGTGATATCGGTCTATAATTACATTTATCCGAAATATCGCCAGTTCTATTTTTATATGATGTGAACTACTATTGTTGTACTTAAATCTTTCGGTAGGTACGAGTGACTAATGCATAAAGAGAAAAACATAGCCAAGACTCTAGGCAAATGTGGGCCCGCATGCTACAGGTGCTCAATACTGAGGCCGTCATGACCGTTTAATTTGGTTCATTTTAGTTTAGCTCAAATTACTCGCAAATATAGCTAATAGAGATAAGGAACACGTCATCGTCGTAAAAACCGTTCCAGTTAGGCCGGCCGCACATTGTAAGAGAACGTCTGTCAGCACAATAGTAACGTGCGCCGTGACGCACTCTCGCATACATTCTGTGCTTGAACACCAAACCGAATACCATCACACATTTTTTTTAATCGGACGTTCGCATCTGACGCTTCCCGAAGGCTTGCTGAACGGACGTCAGAAATTCGTCTTATCAGAATGTCTGAAAGCGAGCGCACTCTCCATACATTTAGTATTAGACCCCGTTTTTATCTACCTAGTCCTACCGTACTAGGTAGTACGGTAGGACTAGGTAGATACCGGTCTACATTAATGGGAGAAATTGAAATATTCTTCATTTATATTTAGGGAGTGGTAATAAATAAAACAAAAAAATATTTTTGGTATATACATAGGTACTCGTATATGTATAGTATAAATTCTTTCTTGCCAAATGCCACACCCCACCCAATGGTTTTATATGCAGACGCCACTACCGTCATGTTCGATAATTCTGACATTAATTACGAATTAGAAATTAATAAATCACTTTCTGACATTATACATTGGTTAAATATAAATAATCTTAAAATATATTTAAGATAAGACAACATATATGACATTTAAAAATAAAAATACTGTTTCTTCTCCACTTGACATTAATTATAACGGCGATAGTATAAAAGAAACAAAAAGCGCTAAGTTTCTTGGTATTCATATTTACTCTAACATGTTGTGGAGATCACGTTGCTTAAAGATATATCTAGTACATATTTGCAACAAATTAAATCAATATGCATATGCACTGTATATGCTTAAAAAGGAGTAAACCAAAATGCACTATTGAGTGCATATCACGCACATGCGGGATCGATATTGTGATATGGAATTTTGTACTGGGGCAACTGTGCTGATATAGAAGATGCTTTTAAAGCACAAAAAAAGGTGTATCAGAGCAATATGCGAACTGCAACAAACAGACACATGTAAACCGTATTTCTTAAATCTTAAAATATTGACACTTCCTTCGCTATACATTTATGAGGCATCGCTGTTAATCAGGTCAAATATCTATGACAATAACTATGACACTCTATCGAGCAGAAGACACCAAACCACACTCCGTAACATAAAGTGTAATACCACCCTTTACAAAAAAAGTGTATTTGCCTTAGGCATAAAAATCTATAACCAACTGCCATCATCCCTGAAGGATACCAATTCACTATCCATTTGTAAAAGAAAATTAAAACTATTACTGATTAATAAATCATATTACAAAATTGATGAATTTTTAGCTGACCAATCATTAAAAAATATTGACGTTAGTGTATAGATATAATATGACATCTAATTCACGGCCAATGTTTACTGTTATTATTATTAAATTACTTAATTATGTTCAATGTTATTAAATGTGTAGTTTTTTTATTGTGTCTTGATGTATTTCTTCAATTATTAAATAATTATTTGTACCATTATAATATGTTAATTGAATAATGAGAACTAATATACTACTTATTTTTAGTTTCTTGACTGCAGTTGTATTTAGTTTCCAATGTATTTATATCATATGTACCTATTTCTCACTGACATGTAAACCGAATTTTGCACACCCATTAAGGGTAGAATATAGTGGACATATGTTACTCAAATAATTCTAAGATCTATGTATCTAAACTACCCTACCCTACCTATATTCCTGCAAATAAATGATTTTGAATTTGAATTTGAAAAATTATATTGTTTTTTTTTATCAATATGTTTATTCGTCTACCACAAGTTTACTCAAAAGATTATTTAAAAAAAACAACAATATATATAATATTTGGCAGCATTTTCAGAGAAGAATATTTTTTTGCATATATGGAATTCTCAACAGTTTGCATCTTTAAAAGAGAAATAAAACTACTCCTACTCGTATTTTATAAGCAAGTTTTAATATTTCCACTAATTATATATAGCAAATTGTATATTAAATACAATTTCATATTTTTAGTATAACAAAATTGAAAGTCAAATTAATAATGTAAATCCTAAAACTAATTAAATAACCCACACAAGACCGCACCGGGTGCATAGGTACCCATAAAGCTGGCGGCATTGCCGCGTTGTATGGCAATTGCCAAACAAAATATAATAATAAAATATTATATCCACTAAATGGGATGTTTTACAATCCAATGTATGTAAGAAGTAAATCATCCCTTTACATGATTTTGTACGCTGAAATCGCGGAACGCAGCTAAAATAACATGAAATGTTTTATCTAAATGTATACAGAGAAGTTCAAAAATGAAATGTACACACATATTATATTATACCATAGTATTTAAATGTAATTTTCTTAACACTGCGCTCGAAGAGTCCAGAACTCCTGAAGAAGCTTCGTGTAGAAGCGAAACCGCCGAAATCCTTTCAGCCAGGCTACGCTTATCACATCACTTTGAACAGAACGTAAGGAATTGTCACTTGATTTACTTTTGAAATGTTTTCATTAAATATTTATTTTACATTGCTTAAAATATTTTTAAAAAAATATAGATTTCCGCATAGTATGCTTCGTCTGAATCTATTAATTAATAAATAGTGTTCACAGAGCGTTTACTTTGTTAATCTTGTTGATTCTCATTCTGAGTTTTCCAAGCAATGATACCAAAGCGGTCCATGCCATGCCACAGGTTCATAGTTCGATACCCACCACCGGCTTCATCTTCATCACATGGTGGAAGGACATTGTGCGAATGCTCTTCTGGGTACCTATCAGTCTCAAGTAGATAATCGGTCACCAAGCACCTTACTAACATAATCTAACAGTGTGCTCCAGCAGCAGTCCTTCAGATCCAGGAAATTACAAGCACATGAGACTTAACTACTGTATGTGTCACGGTGATAGGCGCAGTGAAGTACTAGGCAGAGGTTACAACTTAACATCAGGTAGCCCTCATGCGTGTTCCTTCACAAACCCATAAGAAAGGTATAGATTGCGATAAATCTCCCACATGGCAACACTACACCCCCGCCGGAAAGACATTTCTTATAGAGTGCGGGGTGCTTCCGGCGCGCGTTACAATATTTCGGACAGACATTTTCTTACAATGTGCGGCCGCTCTTACATTCAGCGGATCTATAATACCAAGGCCTTCGTCTATAAATAGCTCAAACTGTACATCTCTGTATAGAGTGGCGCTCTGTGACGAGCAGACGTCGCGTCGCGTCGTGCATTCGCATCATTATTTGATATTCAAGCACTGAGTTCAAGGTCTGCTATGTTTTTTATCGCCCAAACCGACGACGACAGTGACCAGTTTGACGATGGGAGCGATTCCGAAAACGAAAATTATTTTTATATTGATAAGAGGAACAAATATGCGGAAAATAGCAAAACGTACAACAACGAAGCGGAAAGCGATCACGCTCTAAGTAGTGATTACGAATATTTCTGTAATGCGCAGCCCACGCCGGTCGTTCCGTCCGCGCCGGTCACACTTACAAAACTAAGAGCTCCAGCGGCGCAAAGTACTCCAGTTTCTAAATCAAATAAGACTGACAAAAACACCGCTGGTGCTTTCGAAAAAAAATCAACGTTAATTGTGCCCAAGAAACGTCCCTATGTAGAACTCGCTGCAGCCAGTAATTTTACAAATAAAACATCTAAGTCGAAAAGAAAGTCCTTTAAAAAATTTAAAAATCAAGCGGAGGTGGTTAATTGTGAGCAAATCGAAGAATCTGGAAACGAACCGATGGTTGCAGTTGTGAAGTCGCGTCAGATCACTGGTACGATTACCGATACGCCCCCCGACAAAAAAGGACGCCAAGATGGAAAAAAGCTGCCGCAAAAAGAATCACCGCCGCAAGCTTTGACGACACTCGCTGTAGAGGAACCGAACGTCACTGTTAAGAAATCACGAAAGCCCGCAACCAAGAAAACCGGCGAGCCACCCGCTAAGAATAAACGTCATGGCACAAAAAAGCAGCAGCAGATAGTATTGCCTTCAATGTCGGATACTGAAGAGGAACAATTCAACGGTCTTCTCCAGCAGAGTTCCGCCCAAAGTCATAGAGAAATATGTTCAGTGTTGAAGAACAAAAATGCCGACCGCAATGATAGTATTATGAAAACGTACAAGTGCACAGAGTGTGACTTCTCGATATCTCACGAGTGCGTGACCGCCGAAGTCACACAGTGTGCGTCCGGTGCGGACTTCTCGGACGTGACAACTATCGCGCCCGAGTCAATCAACATGTGCAACTGTCAGTTCGGCTTTATGCACTCCCACGTTAACAGACCGCGTCTCAATGTGACGACAACAAACTACTTCCGCCTGTTGGAACATAACAGTTCGGTGAACATTACTTGCCACAATTGCCGTATGAATATAGTTATAAAAAATCGTTATAGAGATATTTGCTGCAACTTTACACCTTGGGGTGATGATTGGAGTATATGCTTAGGTACCAAAGCCTATAAGTTCTTCACTTTTCTTCAAAAGCATATGCGAATATTAGAAAAGGAGGAACCAAATAATGCGGAGATAAATAGCTGCGAAAGGAGATGCTGCAGGTTATTTCACCGTTGTTCTGAGAGCGCAGTATCTGCTTAACCCGAGCCCACGTCACCCCGTTATCTCCAGCGGCCACCCATACGCGTACTCGATTATTATAACTACGAAGTATAACATATAGTATACTTAGTACATCATATTACACAGGGGCATTTGTTTTTATATACCAGTGACCTGACTTATAATAACAATAGTATTTACTACAACAACAATAATGAATTATTATTTAACGCGTTTAGGGTAGGCAGTCAGTTTTATTATTTAAATTTTGAACGGTGGTGTACCTACACTGCACATTGACGTGATTCAGTTCGTCAAAAGGTATAGTAAGTAGGTAGGTATAGAGTAATATTTTTTTTCATAATTGTCATTAAATTAGTCAATATGTAGCAGTGGCGTGATGACTCAGTGGCAATGACCATGGGCGCCGTGCATTAAGCCCTTTTGGCTATTTACCATTTATCGCCAAATAAAATAAATAGTCGTTCTTTTAGGGTTTAAGCCAAAAAATGGTTAAAAGCTAACCTATAGGAAAGTAATAAAACATTATGACTTTTCAAATGTAACTGTGGTGACACAGATTGCGTCATCACACCACACATAGACCGAAGCGGAACCCCGATAAGTGCCTATGTAGACACAGGGTGAATTTTACATGTTATTAAATATATGATATTTCGCGTACTTCCACAGTATTATGTCTTATGGTATATTGCTGTGGGGAGCTGCTGCTGAGATAGAGACAATCTTTATCTTACAAAAGCGTGCAATTCGAGCCATATATGAAATGGATCCTAGGGAATCCCTGAGAGATATTTTTAAAGAAATTGATATTTTAACTTTACCAAGTCTGTATATATTTGAAAATATTATGTATGTTCGTAAAAATTTGAGCAAATTTAAATCAAACAGTGACACTCACGATTATAACACTAGGAATAAAGATAAAATAGCGGTGCCAGGTTTTAGATTAGCAAAGACAAATAAAAGGTCCTTCTTAGGAAATTGTGTGCGGTTTTATAATAAATTGCCCAAACATATTACAACGCTCACAGAAAGAAAATTCAAGTTGCATGTGAAGAATATTTTGATAAAGAAATCTTACTACACAGTTTGTGATTACTTAAACGACAAAAATGCTTGGACTGGTTCGCCTTTGCCAAGCTAGCGCCTAACACCTACGTAATGTAAATTAAGTATTGTAATAATTTTACTATATAGTATGTACTTAACACATTTTTAAAAAACGTTTAAAAGAATGGCCCCGAGTTTCTTGCCCGTTCTTCTCGCAGTGGCTCTATAATTTTTGTTTGCTGAACGTGGCAGTACAATGTAGTATATTTCAATATTAAAATTTGTAATTGACCTTCATAAGAGCGTCGTAGACGCCTAAATTGAATAAATGATTTTGACTTTGACTTTGACTTTATGTATATAAATCCAAACAACGAGGACTAGCGCAAAATGCTCAAAGGAGTCAGCACTATTGCATACTTGCTATGTTTTTTTTTTAGTAGTATTTAGTGAGTAGTAGTCTTAGCTAAGTCATATAACTTAGCTATATAAATAAACTTTTTTTACAATAAACAATTGGTGGATACAAAAATAAACAGGATTTCCGCTTTTGTAATATGTTCCGTAACTATTGTAGACACATAGGTAATCATAATATTCGCAACAGTAGAGAATATTGCTCATATCATCTTAGAAAAATTATTGGACATGAAACTTGAAATGTCATAAATGTAAAAAAAATACGTTTACTCATAACAAATGTAATCAGATATAAGAGTGGATTATAAACATTTTGGATACTTTTTGCGCGTCACATAAACCGAAGGTGACATGTTAACTCCATGTTAATTTTAGAATGGTTTTAATCCAACGTGATTTATAAACTGAAATTACTAAATAATTGCATGGTGGTAAGGCATTTTGCGAATGCCCTCCTGGCTAGCTACCACCCTAAAATAGAAAAAAACTGTCGCCAAGCACCTAACGGTGTGTTCCGACAGCTGTTCTTGAGAGCCAGTAATTGTAGGTTAGCCTGAACAACATCTTCCTCCACATCATCACTTACTATCAGGTGAGATAGTGGTTAAAGGCAGACCTATAAAAATATATATTAAATATAAAACTATAAAAAAAATACAAACATAAAATCCCACACTATACTTCTACAACATTACTAAGTACTAAACGCAACGTGCATACTTTTTCTGCGTGGCGTTAAGTGTCACAGACTATAAAATGGCTGTTTAAGGCTCCAAAAATATATCTATCTCATAAAATGTCATACCAAAAAGAGAGGTAGATATATATTTGTAGCCTTCCTCCTAAAACCAAGTTATAATGGCTAAACTCTAATCTGTGTCTGGTACTATATTTTTTTTCTAAGCAGATCTAAAGAGGAGAAATGTCCAGTAAGAAAATTATTCAAATTCAAATTCAAATTCAAAATATTTATTTCGCAAAACATGGGTACAAAATAATGATAATTATGTAGACAGTCGTAGTCAATAGGAAGGATCACCATGCTTTAACCAAATTGGCATGCAAAACTTAAGTATTGATTTTATTGTGTTCAAATTAAAATTATATACTTACTTATTGGACAGTAGGAGATTCCAAACTTAAAATCGCGCTTCTTACTGGACAGTTGTGAATAATATTATTTAGTATTATTTAATAAGAGCATTGACGCATGCTAAGCGAAAACATAGAAATTATTTCGGATGGAAAAAGATAACTTCCAGCGGGACTTGAACCCGCAGCCCCCAGAATACCGTGCTGGTGCATTACCAATTATGCTATGGAAGCGGGGCGCTGGACAGTCCAAATTTCTCCATCCGTTTGAATGTACGTCTTTTTGACGTTGGCGACATCTACCCAAATAGCAGAAGACTATTTACATAGGCTGGTAGGTTGATATACTTTCAACACTAAATACCAAATCGATGAAGCCATTTTTATTTTTGATTAGTATTATTAAATAAGAGCATTGACGCGCACAGAATAAGCGAAAAGTGTGAATAAGTCTCCGGTAGAGTTCACTTTCTGAATACTTTTTAGAGAACATTACATACTTACCATTGTTAAGAAAATATTTTTTTCACATAACATACTTCAATGCCGCCCAAAAACATTTACAGTTAGTTTTTTTTATTAAAAAGGCATTTTTTTAAACTTGTTGATATGACGCTCACCTAGTAATATATTGGCACATCTACTTTTGTCATATTTTACAGGAACAAAGATCAAAGCTTTTATAAAAGTTTGAAATTATTTTTTTGGTTCATTTTACGCCTTTTTGCACATTTTGTAGATTTGGCTACTAGTATAGACGTCAATATATAATCAGGGAAAAAAAAATTTTCTTTAGGTTTTCAGGATACACATCACAAATGTCAATGAAATGGAAAAGTCATGCATTTGTGCCGTTGTCACTTTGAACCACATCCAAAAATGTCATTTATACACGCCGGACCATAATACGTTTCAATATGTATACAAAAAATTAAAGTACTCGTCGATGGAAAATAATTTTTTATTGTGAAATTAACATAGGTACATGAATAATATACCTACTTAAAGTTATTTAAAGGTGGAAATGGCCTTTGGTCCCTTAAATATAATCAACATCAAATTATAGAAAAATGAAATAATGGCTATCTTTATATAAATCTTGAATAATCACCGTTTATGAAATGGAAACTTATTATGCAGTTAACCAAAAGTTTCATAAGGCTACTGCCAGTTCTTTCTAATTCAATAAATTGGCAGGGTTCTAATTTTTTAGCCAAATATTGATCAAGCAGTCAAAGCGACACAGTTTTTATATTTTTTATGTTTTTGTGACGCAAAATGTGCATTATTCTAATTATGCACATTTTGCGTCATACAACCGTTTAGGTTGGTATGCAGTTGTTGTAATATAAAAAACTACCTTTTATTCAAAATAATAAAATCCTTGGTACTCGTATCAAATGTTATTAGTAAGAGATACTCATAATGCTATTCATATGTTCGATAGTTATCGCTTTGACTCGTTTTCGTTCGAGACTGCATTAGTCGCCACCCTATTTCCATTTGTTATGTTTATGATAAACAGTTTGTTACCAGTTGAATATCATATTTTTTATCAGAAGAAATCTATATAAAAAAACACAAGAACTTAATTGCTATTATTGGTTTAAGTTCCTTAAGTCTAATGAATTTAAAAACAAATATCTAATCCAGATTCAAATTAGGTTTTACTTAACCAATCCAATAGCATTCAGCTGTTTAACTTATTGTTATGTATTTTAATTAAATGAAGAAGCCCGAAACAAATATATAATATTACGCATAATAGGAACTTTGTTAAGAGTTTAGGGTAGGAAGTTTTCTTTTTTACTTAACTGGGTAGCACTTGACCACTATCTCACCTGATGTTAAGTGATGATGCGGTTGATGATGGAGCGCGCTTACCCAGAAGATACCTAAACTATAGTCGGAGCTATCTGACTGATTCACGTGAGTTATCCCGTATTATTTACTAAAATCAGAAGATACCTGTTCGCTCGCGTTTTGAAGACCCCCATATTGTACTTAACCGGAAACACAGACTCAGGCAGGGTATTCCATTCCCTAGCGGTTCGTATAATGAACGAAGAAGCAAATCGCTTTGTTCGGGTAAATGGAATATCTACCATATAGCAGTGGCGCTTCTGAGTATCCCTGGATGTCCGGTTAAAGAATGGGGATGGCGGAATCAAATCATGTAGTTCTGTGGCACACTCCCCGAAATGTATCCGATAAAAAACCAATAAGCAAGCTACTTTGCGGCGATGCTCGAGACTTTGGAGTCTCTTGCTTACAAGTTCGTCGTCGTTAATGAGTCTCTAGGCTCTCCTCTCAATAGCTTCCCGTGTCTCCAGCTGGTATTTGGCAAAACCATCCCAAAGGTAATAATAATAATAATAAATCTTTATTTCGTCTGAATAGTTTTTACAAATTTGATGTAGGGACTACCTTTTAAGTATAGTAATACCTGTGCCAGGTAGTCCCGCTCTTCCTTAGCTTGGCATTAAGATTTATACTTAAAAATATATTAAGTTAACTATCTAGGTATACAAAACAGTCTAGTAGAAACTTTATATCAAACAAATAAACAGAAATCATACTTAGGTTACACATCTAACTCAATTTAAATACATTTTAGTATGACTTAGATGGTTTCTAACATATTAAACTGTTAGTACCTTAAAGAAGGTAGTTATTTGTTTACAAACCATACATTTTATGTTCTTAAGTACTTAACTTATTTTAGATCGAGATATCTGACATAACTGAGGGGATAAATACCTTAATTGTCTAGGGTAGATATAGAGACAAATGTAATGGGTAGGTGAATATTACTAACAAAAGTACAGAGTGTACTCTGCACAAATACGTAAACCAAAAACAGGTACAGAGTAGGTTATCCGTAAGGTGTGTGGTACAAGTGACAGGCGTTTACCCATTAAACAATTTAATTATGAATTTATATTGTATTGTTTTTTTTTATTTGTTTTTATTTATATTTAAATGGTACTTTATTCATGTCTATTTTGTCTGTTATATATATATTTAAATGATACTATATTATATTCAGTGATGTATAAGTTGGTGTATTATAAGTCATGAAAATCAATAAAGTTTTAGCATACATTCTACCTCAGCATAATCTAATGTCATGAGCCAATTTCGAATAATATATTTCCATTCATATACAGTATAGGGGTATATATTTAAAATATTGTTGAGTTTGTGGTATAAATAAACACTTAATTTTGGAAACTGGCGTCCAGCAAATGAAGTTCTTGCTTGAGTTGATTTTGCGACATAGCGATTAGATCTTTTTTCATATACACTTGAGTCGAAAGGAAGGGATTTATGCGTTTTTAATATAACGAGATATATATCTAACTTTCTTACACTGAGTACATTACTAATAGAATAAAGTTGAGACGTAGCAAATCTATAATGTTTAAAGTTCATCACTTTTAAGAGTGATCTCTGAGCTCTTTCAAGAACAAGAAATTCTGTTTTTGCAGCACCTCCCCAAATCGAAATGCAGTATGTTATTATAGACTGCGCTAGGGCCATATATACTTTAAATAACAGATCTTTTGAAGCTACATGTCTCAATATTTTAAAAACCCAAACTAGTTTCCATATTCAATTTGAGACCAGATTAATTTGAGGGTACCAAGACAAACGTTGGTCCAGCATAACACCAAGATATTTTACAGTAGATACCTTTTCAATAGTAGGACAGTTACAATGGTCATATTTATGTTTATTTTTATGTATTTGGATGTGGAAATTTTGTTGGGGCTGGAATCTATCATATAAAGAGTAGCACATGTAGTTGGCCTTACTAGTGTTTAACGTAAGCAGATTTTCTCTAAGCCATTCTGAAACAATAGCCATGCCTTTTTCTGCGTTGTTTTTTACTTTATTCAAAGAACTCCCAGTAAAAACGATGGCAGTGTCATCAGCGTAAGAAAAAATATGTCCGTTTTCTATCTTAAGTTGACAAAGCTCATTTATTTAATAAATTAAAAATAAGGTTGGGCCTAACACGCTTCCCTGGGGGATACCAAAAATTACATCTACATCAGCGCTAGTCATTTCTGCAATTTTTACCCTTTGTGTTCTATTAGTGAGGTAGTCTTTAAGAAGAGCAAGAGGAATACCTCGTATCCCTATGTTGTCTAATTTATTTACAAGAATGGGTATAGGCACGGTGTCGAAAGCTTTTCTGAGATCGAGGAAAACACTCAAGCAATTTACGTTTTTATCCAGGTGATTGATAATCATTGTGGTTAATGCTGAGACCGCATCTTCAGTGGATTTGCCTTATCTGAAGCCAAATTGTGAACTGGATAGGATATTAAAATGTTTGATGTAATTTAGAATTCTAGTATTAATAAGTTTCTCAATGATTTTGGATATGACAGTTAAAACCGAGATTGGTCTGTAGCTATTTACATCTTTTTTATCACCATTCTTATAAACAGGTGTTATTATAGATTTCTTAAGATGTGCAGGAAAAACACCTTTGGTAAAACATAAATTCGCTAAGTGGGCAATAACAGGAGTAACAATATTTTTTGCGAGTTTGAGGAAATGTGTAGTAACGCCATCCCATCCAGGAGCACTATTAGATTTCAAATTTGTTAATACACTGCAAACTTCTTCAGTATCGGTATTAAGTAAAACAAAAGAAGATGATAGTCGCGAACAAAAACTTTTAGTGATATGTGGTCTTTTTAACGAAATTTCTTCTGCCAGTTTCTTTCCAATGTTAGCAAAATAGTGATTTACTTCATTTAGGGACTCTGTGTGCGTAGGTTTAATGTTTAGTAATTCCATGCTATTACTTTAAAGGTGAGAACAGTACTCCATACACGACCGGACTTGCACTTGATAAAGATTAAGCATCTGTCCTGGTGTGTAGTATTGTCTCACCTTAGCCAAAACACCAAGCTTTTTTGAGGCCAGCTGGGCCTCTCATATAGGAGCCGAAATTGAGAGTCGGTGTTAATGAGATGCCAAGAAGCTCGAGATGGTTACTTATCGACACATCCCTGAAAGTAGGAGCCAGCTGAAAAGGGCTCCGTTTGGCAGAGAAAAGACACGCCTGGGTTTTAGCAGCATTGAACTTAACCAGATTGGCATTGCCCCAATCGGAGACCGCCTTCAGAGAAAAGTTCAAGCGCTGAACCATCGCTTCCTGGATTTGTAATGTTATATGTATAACTCTCCACAGCAGTGCTGTCGTCTGCGTACCCAAAAATACCAGGCTTAAGCAGATCATTATTATGCAGCAGAAAAACGTTGCAGAGAGTACTGATCCTTGAGGGACTCCGGCGTTTATAGCCAATTGGTCGAAAGAACAGCCATCGATGATCACTCGAATCGACCGATCCCTCGAGAAATCTGAAATCCAAACACATAAACCAGTGGGAAGGCCGTATGAAGGAAGCTTTCTTATAAGGCTATCGTGCCAAACCCTGTCAAAAGCCTTCGAGATATCGAGAGAGACAGCAAGCGCTTCTCCGTGGTTCTCAATGGCTTCGCTCCAGATGTGAGTGGCACACACTTGAATATCCCCAGTAGACCGGTTTCGGCGAAACCCGTATTGTCGGTCACTGAGGAGATCATTCACTTCTAGGTATGCCAGGAGCCTGTGGTTCAGTACACGTTCCATCGTCTTACATAGTATGGAAGTGACTGAAATAGGCCTGTAATTGGCAGGGTCTGCGCGACTACCCTTTTTGGGCACGGGCTGCACGTTTGCAAGCTTCCAGGACTTAGGCACTTGACCAGTCGTCATACACAAGCTAAAGAGGCGTCAGTATTGGAGTTAACTCAGGCGCACACATCCTCAAGACTACAGCTGGTATACCGTCTGGCTTTGTTCACGTCCAGATCTCGCAACGTTTTAAGTGCTACAGACTGTCGAATGCGGATTTCTGACATTAACGTCCCGCAGTTTGGGCAGGCTAGAAGGTACAGCATTGCCAGCATCTAAACGTGAAGACTGCAAACAGAGAGGCAAATAAATTTGCTTTCTCTTCCGCAGTGTGCGCTAGTGAGCCGTTAGGTTTCAGCAGTGGAGGCAGTGAGGGACGGCAGAAGTTCTCTTCGATCAACTTTGCCAGGGACCAGAACGCTTTGCTACCCGAGGGGTAAAAAGCAAGTTTGTTCCCTTTTCGGCGTATGTGTTCGAAGCGAACCTTCTTGAGAGCCTTTTTGCAGGATTTGGCGGCTAGTTTAAATGCTTTATTATTTAATAAGAGCATTGACGCATGCTAAGCAAAAACATAGAAATTATTTCGGATGGAAATAATTTCTAAGTTGTGAATAAGTCTCCGGTAGAGTTCACTTTCTGAATACTCTTTAGAGAACATTACATACTTACTTACCATTGTTAAGAAAATATTTTTTTCACATAATATACTTCAATGCCGCCCAAAAACATTTACAGTTAGTTTTTTTTTATTAAATAGGCATTTTTTTTAAACTTGTTGATATGATATGTATTGATTAGCGAAGTAACCACCATAGTCGTTAATCGTAATCGGAGAAACACGCGCCGCTTTAAGTTATCGGTCTAACCTAAGACCCTCTCGACCTCATTCTACACTGGTAGGTAGGTACTTATATATAAAAAAATAATTTTGTTTACATGTAAGATTACATTGACAAAGATAACGAGACGTAGAAGTTTAACTGTGCTGTGAGGTGAAGTAGCCGCTGGCGATGCCGCCTTCCGCAGTAGGTATATAATCACCATACTATTACATTCAATTTGTTTGCATTACTGGTCAAATTTGGAATTTTCATTTTGGCGGAACAAAACGTGCAGGAATTTCAATTGCCAATTTTGGTGAAAAAAAAATGTTCAGGTAAGTTACAAAATTGCAAATTTACGAGGGGAAAATTTTTAAGTCATGTGCGGGATTCGAAACCTTTAATGGTTAAAGAACGATAGGAAAAATTTTAGTAATGACTCATTGTCATGTTTGCTCAATAGGATTAGATCGTTCTTTGACCATTAAAGGGTTCAACCCTTTTCAACCCTCAACCCTTTTAACCTTTTCATCAACCCTTTATATCTATGCTCTAGCATACCCCGGACGGGGGTTCGAATCCCGCTCATGACTTAAATGTTTCTTGATGTGTGTTGTAAATTTGCAATTTTGTTATGTATAATACGCAGAGCATGCGTTATTGCAAACATAAAATTATTAAAATTATAGGGTTGCGTCCTCAGACCGAATAAAAAGTCAAGATAGAATGTTGTGTAAAGAGCAGTGAGGCCGGTAAAACTACGCCTCGCCCTGTACAAACACGATTACACACACACATATGTACAACGAAACTACGCCTTGACTCGTCAGTCGAACTATTGCGGCGTGGTGGCATTGGTGTTGCCGTTATTAAGCTTATAATGTTTACCCTATTATTGGGTGATAATACACAACGTATTGCTATTATTTTTTTTAATAGTTGATCAATGTGTTTTAACCGACTTAAAAAAAGAGAAGGTTCTCAATGGGACTGTATTTTTTTTAAATACAGATATTGCTCATTATCAAAATCGGTTCAGTGATTTAATTGCAAATTTAGAAGATGGATTTCATTCATTCAGTCCATTTTCAACCGACTTCTAAAAGGACCAGGTTTTCAATTCGGTTGTATTTTTTTTTAATTTAAATTATTTGATTAAATCTTTGTTACTTTATAACTCCGTCATTTTATTTTTTGTTGGACAGCTGATATCTTTACTTATAATTGCTGATGTAGGAAAAAGGTTGCTTTTTAAGTATGCTTTTTCAACCATTGCAACTCGGTTTTGGTTCACAGGGTGGCTGTGAGGCTGCTGTACATTCACTTCGCACATTTCTTGATCAAAATTGTGGAGATGTGCTTTTGAGGCACTCTTTTGACTGAAGTGAAAGATAAAATTCCGGAATTATACCCTTTTCTTTGGCAATGCTACGGCAAACCGTCAAAATTAACATACCAAAATAACGTTATTTTATCTTCCGTAGGATGTCAACAGGGTGATCCTCTGAGACCAGCCATCTTTAGCCTTGCGATTCACTCAATAATTCAACGTCTCCAATCAAAATTTAAGGTTTGGTATTTGGATGACGGAACCTTAGGAGGCGATGCGTACACGGTTTTGGATAACTTGCGAGTACTTATAGACGATTTTCGTCTTATTGGCCTTGAACAAAATTTTTCTAAATGTGAACTTTTTGATTGTGATACTTGTCCGGATAAAGTTTCGATTATTGAAAAATTCAACTTACTTGCGCCTAATATAAAATTAGTAGAAAAAAGTTTGCTTCGTCTTTTGGGTTCACCGATTCTTAACGAATCTTTATCACCATTTGTCGAAGAACAAATTCAAAAGTTTAGAAATGCTTCTAGCAGATTATCCAAAATTAACGCCCATATGGCTTTTACAATTATATGATTTTGCCTTTTCGTTCCTAAATTTACATACTATTTAAGATGTTGTCAGCTGTGGCAACACAGAGAGCTTTTGTTAAGCTTAGACAACTTAGTAAAAGATACGTTAGTGTCGGTTTTGAATGTTGAGATGGATGATAGGGCTTGGGTGCAAGCTTCCCTCCCTGTGAGGTTGGGGGGCATAGGGATACGCAAAATTTCTAGTGTGGCATTACCAGATTTTTGTCTTCTGTACACAGTACACACAAATTAGTAGAAAAAAATCTTGCACGATCTTTAGGCTCTTTCGATGTAGCATATCTGGCTGAGGCCAAAAACACATGGAGACTGGCTTGTCCAAATACTGAATTCCCAAAAATGTTGTCATCTCAGAAACAGTGGGATCGGCCCCTATGCGAGCTAACACGGAAAGATCTTTTAAATACGTGTTCTAGCATCGCAGATCGTGCTCGTCCGGTCTTTGGTTACAGGCCATTCCTTCTTACAAAACTGGTAGCCTTATAGATCCATCCGCTTTTCGTCTAGCTATTAGCTTACGCTTGGGTGCAAGGTGTTGTGTTGCACAGCACTGCCAGTGTGGTACTGCAGTTGATCAACTCGGTCACCATGGCCTCTCCTGCTCTCGAAGTGCTGGTCGAATTTCCCGCCACGCCAGCCTTAACGATATCATTCGCCGGGCTTTTACCAGCGCCAATGTTCCAGCTATTCTCGAACCGAATGGTCTGATGCGTGACGATGGTAAAAGACCTGACGGCATGACTCTGGTTCCGTGGAAGTTAGGACGGCCCTTAGTGTGGGACGCTACTTGCGTGGACACTTTAGCGCCGTCACATCTTTCTGAAACCAACGTGAGGGCTGGCGCTGCGGCTACTTCAGCGGAGCAACTCAAGCGGCGCAAATATGCTAACCTCGGTATGGGTTACATATTTGAGCCGTTTGGTGTCGTATTTTCCAAAACCTATCTGAGAGCTTGGTCGATGCGACGCGTGATCAAAATGCTGGCTCAACGAATAAGCATTGCAATTCAACGGGGCAATGCTGCCAGCATGCTGGGCACGCTGCCAACTGGGAGTGGGCTGGAGCATTTGGACTGCCTATGAGTCTGCTATGACTTATAGGTGTCTAAATGCTTTTATTGTAGTAGCTGTAGTGTTGTATATAGTTCATAGTATTTTGTTTAATAAAGCCAAGAATATATTGCTGATACCTCATATTCATTTCATTGGTATTGGATTTTCGGTTTCGAAGATATTGAAGTAGATGATGTTTTTTTCGTTATAAAAAAATATTCCATTGTTTTTTTTTGTTTTTAACGGTGTTGTGTATAGAGTTGAATTATAACCATATTATTATTGATATCACAAAGGCAAATTTAAGTTCCCTCTCAACTGTTCACGCTTTACTGGTCACTTACCAGTGTTACTGTTTAATTATTTTTTATTTTTCCGAATATAGTCCAAAAATTAAACAAAATTGGATCGAAATCATTCGGAAAAGTAAGAAGGAACTATCATGGGAATATTTTAAAATCGGCGACTTATATTTATTTATACCAATTTCTACCGCCAAGCAGTAATGTTCACATTCCTATGTTCCGGTAAAATTACAGGCACATGAGACTTAACATCTTTATGTCTCAAGGTCTCAAGGGTGCAGTGCAGTTTTCCACTTGTATCGGCTCGAACTGTATCGGCAGAGGTTACAGCTTAACACCAGGTGGGCTTTGTGCTTTTTTCCCCGATTGCATAAAAAACCCGTCACTAATTAGTTACAAGAAATAAATGCATGTTAATTAAATACCCAGTAATGTTATTTCTGAAACACTTTTTCTATTCCCTTCTCCTACTTAACGACACAACATTTGCCGACACGTTACATCGGAACCCTATTTTTGTATTAATACTAATTTCGTTATTAAATTGGTAACATTATTTTCATAAGGTAATTTGATTATCATGGCAACACCGACACACGCACACATGTTTGGAAAACCGGCCTCACTTCTCTGTTCACAACATTCTGTCTTGACTTGTTATTTGGTCCGAGGGTTGCGTCATTATTAACAAGTTTAAAGCTAATTACAAAATTAGTCTTGTTTGTAGTACAACGTAAGTTGAACTATAGATGTCGCTCCATCCCGATACGATGGTTAAAGAACGATAGGAAAAAAATGAGTAATGACTCATTGTCATGTTAGCCCAATTGGATTAGAGCATACCCCGGCTAAACGCGGGTTCGAATCCCGCACATGACTTCAATTTTTCCTTTCGTAAATTTAAAATGTTGTGATGTAATCCGCAGAGCATGCGTTGTTGCAAAGATTAAAATTCAGTTCTATAACTCATTGTAAATTTAATTTACCAAGCAGCCAAAGGTTTTATATATGTTCAGATTAGGTGCGTAAGCAGGAGGGCTTTGTAAAAAGATAAAATATTATAAATAAAATTTTATCAGGGAATAAAAATCATAATTATCGAGGTCAGCCAAAATTGTCAGCCTTCAGCACTGTTTTTTTTTCCAAAATGTCCGTATAGTATTTATTTTTTCTGAATCCATACAATGGGACCTCTGAGCTGGAGTACACCTTAAAAGTGACCACAATCGCCCACTTAATTGTTGTGACCGTTTAGCAATTAATTCGTAAGCTAGCCAATTTTAAGCCTATCCTTAGTATCCCAAGGACGTATCCAAATGTGACGTGGGAGAATGACAAGAAATGTAAAATCTCTGTTTATTACTTTATTGTAGTCCCAAATTATCAATTTTTGTAATAAGTAATTGTAACCGTTGGCATGGATATCCAAGCAGATGACTGCTAGGATATCCGTGCCAACGCTCACAGAAAGGTGTCGTTTAGCGGCGGTGTTGTGTGTCGGGTCGCCATCTTCTGAAAATGGCTGAGCAGGGCAATGGCTGGCACATGCGTCAACTCGTGGACGGGTGCTGCTGGAGGACACCGGTCTGCTCTGGATGCTAGTGCTAATGACGTATCGAAAGAGCTACTTTTCTTTTAACACTGTTCTCCCTTAGAATGATGGATGTTTCCTTATTCTTGTTTTAAATAAAAAAATAACATAATTAAAAGTCACGGAACCTGGAGTCAGTGGAGTGTAGATTTACCTATACAAAATAATAATTAAGGCTTTATCCAAGCGTTAGTATTACAGCAAACAGGGACGCCCTCCCAGAGAGATGCTACGTCCTTGCTGACACAGTCAGTACCTACTCAGACGTGCTCTTCACAAGAAATGCTTCAACAAACTAGGCAAGTTAAACGACTGCTTCATTTTGAAGCGCTCGTAGCGAAGTTTGCTTAGCCGTTCTGAACCGATCAGCATAGTTAAGTTCGGTAATGAGTTGGATGGGTGACCGCTGGTGACATTACTTCCGAGCGCTTCCATGCTTCGGACGACACGTTAAGCCGTCGTCGGTCCCGGTTGTTGTCTTACGATGGCAGTCGTTAAAGCATGGTGGAAGGGCATTTTGCGAATCCTCGCCTGGCTAGCTACCATTCTCAAGTAGAAAACCTGTCGCCAAGCACCTAACGGTGTGTTCCGGCAGCTGTCCTTGAGAGCCAGATTTTCCAAGTTAGCCTGAACAACATCTTTGACTACATCAGCACTTACCATCAGGTGAAATAGTGGTCAAAGGCTAAACTATAAGGCATAAAAAAAATAAGGTAGCGAATAAAACACAAGTTATGGGCTAAAAAGATATTTTTCTTTTAAATCTTGCTTATTACTGAAATACATAATTCTCATTCAAATCAAAATTAATATATAATATTTTATTATATCTAAATCTACTTAGTTAATGAGGTAATTATCATTTCTTCAATCCATCTACAATTTTAAAGTTATATTATAAAATCGAATTCGTTAAGCTAAATGCTATTTAATTGCTTTCGTCAGTAATTAATCACATTTTTTTTTAATCCTTGTAATATATTATAGAAGAGCCTTTATGAGTTACATAATATAATAATATAATTCAAAATATAGGTAAGTAGGTTAATATTAGGAGGAAAAATAATATTTTTATTGCTAGGACTCAATTTAAATTTGGAGCAAAGCGATGCCAACATAACTGAGCTCAGCAATTGTTTCAATACAGGAAAAGTAACTTTGCAGCTCTGTTTTCATTATCCTCTATCAATCAGTCTGAATAGGAAAATGAGCATAACGAATGTATGTGTAGGTTTGGTGCCGAAAGTATCAGGATTGTGTGGGGGTAGTTCTCCTGAAAAATAAAGGATTACGGATCGGATAGCTTTTAATGCTAAACGTCATTGTTGACCTATTGACCGCTACGTCAAGCGTCATGGGAGCATAACGTCATTTATTTAGATAGTAATCTCCTTTTTGAAAGCAGAATGTTTGCAATTTAAAATAATCGATAGTATAAAGGCGCCGCAGGGTGAAGGAGGATTAAATGTCCCTTTTTAGTTTATCGCTAGTAATTCGAAAATGTTCAATCTGATCTCCAGGTATACTTACCTACACAAATATAAAAATAACTCCGTGAGCGAAGGCGAACATAAATATTTGAATTCACGACGAACCCCTTAATTCCATGGGGAAGTTATATATAAGTGATAGTAGTTAATAGCTCAAGTAAACGCTCCGGATTCTACCCTAGAGCACTTCGCTCCGCTCTGGATTTCAAAATGCCCACAAAATGGCGCCCTCGCCTTAAAAATATTCCTTTGCTCTTTTATAATTGTATTACGGCACATGTGTAACAATCAGCTATTACGGCAATCTATGAATACGGTTAAAAGTTCTTTGTCATCATTATTCAAGAACCAATTCATCATTGTTTTTTTTTTTAAATATATCGAAAGGTTATGTGTATGTCGCCGGGGATTTATACAAACTTCGAAGAATGAGAGGAGAAAAATTGATCAAAGAGATATTCTATGTAATTAATATTTATTTACGTTATGAATATTTATGATATCTTTATGTTTCGAAACGTGATTGTCAAAATTGTCTGTAACCTCTAGTATTATATTATTTTTAAAAGTGCAATAATAATAATAATGTCTAACCGTGTCTATAGATATATACATCTACGCTTAAATAATCATTTTTTTTAATAATGTGCACGTTACTTGTCACCCCGTGTTATCGTTTCTTAGATTTAAGATTCGGAATTATTTTAATGGGAGTAATTTACGTAGAATATAATTAATTTATTTATACATATTGTTTAGAATTACTATCAGGTGAGTAGAGACATTAATTTAACATTATGTATTTACTTAGTGTGAATTCCTAAGAGTTATGTTATATAATAGATATATATTTAAAATTATGATATACTTATATATATAACTATTTATAACATATAATTTATAATGTTTATACGTTTTTATGTTTTAAGGCTTTTATTTAGGTACTTATTTTATTCGGCAGTATGTACGTTTAAGAACACTTCGCTATATAGATACAAATCAAATATGTTTCAACTAATCCTTACAGCCAATGTGACTTTTGAAGTAAACAAAATTAGACAAATGTTTGATTGGATGATTTTTGTTTAATTATATATTAGAATATTAAAATATAATAATATTCGTCATTATTTTAGAACAAATATTTAAAGTATCTTATTAGGTTAACATACATTTATAAATTATACAGAAAACTTTAATGTCAAACTTTGTTCAGAAGTTTCTTAAGTTATATTCAATTTGTTATTTATAATTGTTTATGTCATATTCATCAGATTATAATGTATTAATGTTCACTCGAGTTTTGACAAACAGATATAGTTATAGAAACGGTAGATACTAATGTATCTGGACTTTATTGTAATATCGAATAACCAGTAATTACATTTAGCACAAAATATAATATATAAAATGTTATTATGTTACCTTATGAGATTTACGGCTAATAAGAAATCAATAAAAATGTAGGTAGCAAAAAAGGATAGTGTAAATATTTCGCTAACTATGATAAAAAAAAGTAAAAATACCTAAAATTGGGATTACAAAATAAAAGAAACAAAAATAATTTGAAAAATAATTTTACTAGAACACACATCTACAAATATATACATAATACGTTTGTTTGTATTCTCTATACATGTACCCGTTTAGTTGAATCGTCGTACGTACCTACTGCAGCACTAGTGGTATTGTTGAGGCTCAGTAGCAATGGCGCCACAATGGTAACATACGGTTATATTCATTTACAAACGACTCAATTCCCAATAGCGTGTATATACGATTAAGATGTCATTCCAAAGCGGCAATATTTACATATATTATCACTTTTCGACCGTTTGAAATTATGTATATATTATATTATACTACGTCAATAAAAACTGAACATTCGTCAAGAATCAGTAGATACAAAATAGAGAGTTCCTCAGGCGCGCCCCCTGTCGGTGCACGGCTTTATAAGATTGATATTATTACAGTCATAGTGACACTTCTTGTTAAAGGTTTAATCCGAGATTGTATTGCCGTTTGAACTTATACAAGCTTCTGGAAAATCTTGGTATACAAAGTCTCGTATTCCACTATTTTCTATGATAAATTTGAAGCCCTTTTTATCAAGTTTCAAAACAATTAAGATTAGCTTTTTGGCTTGTGCGGTTCGCTTTTTGAGGAGTCATTCGATAAGTTAATAAAGTAGGATGCTGCTGCTTTAATGATACTCTCACAACAAGTTAATAAAAAAATGAAGAATATGATCGATCTGAATGTGTTAAAAGAGACTGTTTGAGAATCCCTCTGAGTCGTGATTCATGTCCGTTACATTGTGTCAATCGTCTTGCGTTCTTCGTCTACTGTAGAGTAAGGGCATGGGCTAAATCCTGAGCGACAGTATCTACTTAAAGCTGACCTAGAATAAATCTAAAAATAAAACACTCAAGTACAGATATAAGGGCTTCCGCCTATTCAATCAGAAAATAAACTAGTTACGCTAAAACATTAAATATTCAGTTACATTACAAACTTTTACACTTTTTGGCAAGATCCACCTTTTACACTTATAACTACAGCGAAATAAATCACAAAATATGTCTGTCATGATTTAACAATGTATTGGTAAGGTTATTTTTTACAAATGATACAAAAGTGAACATACTGACAACAAGTATATTTGATTCGTATCAGTTATAATATTTGATTCGATATTCGATTTAATGAATCATGTCAGATATTCAAAATACCCAGAAAGCAATACAATGGCATGAACTGAATGAACGAATGAAAGAAATCATTATTTTTGCATGAACGTTACCATTATTATTAACCTTTGATCTATATTTTTTAAGATATTTACGAGGAGTTCCACAAGACGATACATATTTAAGAAATAATAATACAATTTAAATAACGCAAAACGTAATGGCGAAATATCGATATGTATGCATAGTATAAGTGGATGCTACGAGTAAGTTAAAGGCGCTGGCGGCTGTGACTGAACACCGAAGTTCGCTGTAACGTGCGCCATCGCCGATAGCCTATACGATACAGTGCATTTCGTACCGGATATTCCAATTGCATCCAACCGTACAAGTTTTCACAGTTCACGTAAACATATATTTCACATTGTCTTCTCGTTTTCATACATATTTATAATCAGGTCAAATTTGTGCTAACGGCGCTACTTAAACATTATGAAGAAAACTGTTAGCATCGAGCTCATTTTGCCGATCACGTAAAATGTGTTAAAGGAGTTGAGACTGTGCCGTTTTGAATCGCTCTTCGTGTTCCTATGAAAACAACCGTTCTAGTTCCCTTTTAGTGCTTATTCATATTTTCTGCCTTTGTTATTTAACTCGTTACAAAAAAATTCTTTGACTCGATGCTTTAAAAGAGAATTACAATAGTTAGCTTGAAATCTGAATAAAGCTGTATGCCGTGTTCAATTTATCAAGTTCAATTTATGTTTGACTGTTACGATATATTTTGTGTTGTAAAAAATCTGTTATTTTATATTTAAGGGCATGGGAGTAAAATATACATTATTAATGAACCAGAAATGTCAAGAAAATATGAGTATTAGTGTTTAGATAATGAATAGATTCAGGCGTTACTTTGCGGAAATCCATATTTAATAATAATAAATATTTTTTAAATATTTTAAGAAAACATCAAATTTATATTTTAATAAAACGCTTAAAAAATACAAAAATATATCTAGTGACAATTCCGCCTAATTTTCCTCCTAAGCCGACGTGACGTCACAAAATTAAGCGGAATTGTCACTACATATATATTTTTTATTTTTTAAGTGTTTTATTAAAATATTAATTTGATGTTTTCTTAAAATATTTGTTATTAGTATTAGTGTTATTTAAAGATTTATTATTATTCACATTCTTCAAAAATAACACTATTTTTAATCCTTAAAAGCTACCGCCTTTTATTATTGTTACTATATGACATGTCCAAGTATTAGATTAAATAAAAATCGCTTCTATCTCAAACAAAATGTTGCACAACGCTTACGTCATTTCGACATGTGCTAGTATTTGACTACGGAGGTTATATTGGTAATGACGTTCATTATAGGAACATACAGCCTCATTACGAACACTATTTTGGATAATTAGTTATGGAAGATACGATGCAATTTGTAGATCAAGTCTTTGGTCGTTTACCTACAATTGTCAACTAAAATATATTTGATTGAACTATCCAATTGTATAACACCTAACCACCCTTCATGTGAACCCTAATCACAACTCGCAACTCTTACATAGACGCTACTCACCGTGTCCTATATTCAAACTCGCGTTTTTAATCTGTAGTTAAGGAGGGAACGTTGCGTGCAAAGAATAAGAAGTAAATTTACGAGATCTAAGATTGCTATTTGACTGATTTCTCCTCCAAAACTGAACCGATTCTATAATATTTCGGCATTAAAATAAATACAGCACATCTAGGCTCCAACCATTTTTTTTTCTGTTAAAAACTTTTCAAATCAGTCTGGTGGTCCTCTGATCGTGGCGGTAGAATGGCACATTTTTAGTGATTTTCATGGTTATATTTTTTACAGATGCATGTCCACAGCAAGATTACATTTTATGCATAAAATAATATTGCCGTAGAGGCATTATCCAATAAGAAAATAGAAGAATACATTTCTATGGAGAATCGCACGCCGACTTCCCTCTTAATAACCGATACAAAACTCCCTGCGTTCGGCACAAACATTAACTTGAATAACTCATGATTATTGTAGATCCTCGTCCACACGACGCGCTGCGACACCTCGCGTACAATAGTCGGTCGTGTGGACGCGGATCTATTCACGCATATCTCCCTCATCTGTCGCAACATTATCTAACTTCAACGTTTTAACAATACTTAATACCCATTTCATCATTCACTACACAATACAATAATTCTACTAATTGAAACTACGACTTTAATGGGCAAAATTGTTTACTATAATTATTATAGTAGGTACCTAAATGAAAATAATTCCGCGAAGACTTTAATTAAAAATTAAAATGTAACCTGTCACAATTTGTATTGTGACTAGGTCATTCTTTACTTAAACACAAATTAGAGCCGACTCCGGCAGCCTTCAGAGTACTTAAGCTAGACTTTACAAAAATGCGCGAAATACGAACGCGCTTCACTTCATTCCCCCACGATTAGGTAACGATAAAAATGTATTGATTTCCTGCATTACACAAACGATACGCATTAATAAGTATGTTAATAATACTAAAAATACTTCATTTTGAAATATCGCACGATTTAACGTTACAGTATAGATCACTCAAGGAAGTACTCAACACGGATATGTCAACAGTTCAGATGTAACACGGCGCACTGGACAAGAGAAGCCAAAAACAAAACATCACGCATTCCTCTTGCATTGTCCCTTTCACGCTCCACGTGTTTGCCGTACTGCTGAAAGGGACAGCATGATCGGAACAATTGTTTTGCTTCAGTTGAATCGTGTTAATTATCTGCGGTCGTGCATACAGTTCGGCAGGATTACAGTCAAGAGAATTACTCACAGACCAACACTATAGCGATCACCAAATGATCACCAAATCACCAAACACTAAATGATCACACGAATGATCATTTCAATCCAGTATCTCGGTAGCATGTGTACAAATATAATAATAACGCTTGTACATATAGGTACCCGAGCGGCGCGGCGCGGCATTAGGCTATAAGTTTCCCGTTCTGTTTGAGTCCACCGTTGGCGTCGCGTGTGTCTCCGTTGTCGGGCAGCTTGTCGGTCTGGTTGTCCTCCCTTGTGCAGTGGTAGAGCGGCTGGATGTATAGCACCACGCCGGAGAGCGCGATGAACGTGCCCGCGAGGTAGAACGACAGGTTGTACGAGCCCGTCATGTCGAACACCCAGCCTGGAATGTAACACCATGCATTAGGTACTGCTTACGGCTCGACCCATACAGGGATCGACGCGCTTATACTCGGATGGACACTTCATTATCCCTCTTTGTATGTGTCACTCGTTGTGTCAAAGCTATTTTTATGATACTCTATGAGAAAACAGGGCCTCCTAACTAAAAACCTCCAATGTTTGTCCATCTCTTATGATGTACGTACTAACCCTTTTCTTAAGTACCTATGTAAACTAACCATATAATCCAAAAATTGTATGCATTAATGAGACATAATAAATCGGACTTTCATTTGATCAAATCTTATCATTCGTTCTCGCCCCATATGGCGACCCTGCCAGGATAGTTGAGAAGCGCATACCATTACCCAAATATGGACGGTGAAATTTACTCGCGCTCGCTCCTAACACTGTGCACCAATGTCCCCTACTAATTGTTCCGTTTCATCGTGATTTTTTTTTAGTTCAACGGAAAAAGAAGAAGTTATTATAGCCCAAAATGCTGCTGGTGGAAATAACGACGCGAAGACTGAGCAGTTGATCTGGCATCTGAATATATCAACGATTCTTCTTCTAAGATTTTTTTACCTGTAGATGTGTTGTATGGCCTCCATATTTACTAGACGAATTCAGGGTAATCACCTGAGTCACTACCAGTCTTGCACTTCCAAACGTCCGGTGAATACATCTCCGCTAATCGTGTTTTTTAGGAATAATCTGTGGACAATATGCCTTTCTTGTGTCTTTAGACTCTGCACCAATTATACAGGCACTGTGAGAGGTAAGAAAACTGTTTCATTTCACGCGTAATTATTGCTTTTATTGATGAAATAGAAAATATCGTCATTTTGTTTTATCTTAGGAACTAATCACAATGAAATGGATGAGCGAGATATGTGTATCGTTTGGTGTGAGAGAGTGAAAGAGATCGCAGCATAATGGTGTTCGGAACGTCTCGTGGCGGTTCGGTGGTAACACGAATTGCTTATTTGTCTCTTTCTAACAACAGATATGACGCATAATATTTGAACGTTCTTTCCTTGTCATTACAAACTGCATATACATGTGCGTAGGTATGTATATAGGTAAATTCTAGTAAGCTTTTAGAGCAGTGGTGTTCGGATATAACTAATCTATATATTTCAAATCACTGTTCTTCTTGCATTAATTTGCGTGATTTTATTAATTGGAGCAATTTACCTGCTGGCTCGATACTATAAGAAGTGCCACCAAAAATGGATACAACGAAAGTTAATAATCTTTCCCTGTGTATATCTTCGATGGAGATCACGTCGTGCAGAAGCCACAGTTCCGGAAGTCGTTTAAGGAGTGATATCGTGTTGTGCTTTTTTCAAATTACTTGTGTTTAAAGTGTCGTGTGTGAAAAAAAATTGTGCAAGATAAAAGGAATATCGGAACGATGAACATTTCAACAAGTGACTTAGAGACTCGAAGTAATGGTAATGTTAAGAAATACTATCGGTTATTTTTTCACGACTATAAATTAAATGGTAAGTCATAGTTACAAATTATAAACATTATGATTGTATTACGGTACAATTATGTACCGTAATACATTTTTTATGTTATGGCCTTGCAGTTAAAAGAATTGCATGATAAGTTAAAATCGTTAAAGGAATATTTACAAAAAAATTGGGCCAAGTAGAAGGTCAATTAAAATTAAAGAAGAAAAATTGTTTATTGCTAATACACTATAATATAACGAATAAAATATATTAGTTGTAAGGGTATAATTGATGAGGATATACTTAGCAGAAAAATTAAATCTTCGGATTTTGAATGTATACAAGCTTTGTGTAGCAATATAAAATTATTTTACGATAAAATTGTCTTTTTTCGGTTACTCAAGATAAGATAAACAACGAGTATAAAATGGAGCAATTTGAATTTAAAACTGCCGTGTCTCTCTTACCGGTTATGACTGATGACGAAAAGGTCACAAAACAATTCATTTCAAAAATTGAAATGTATGACCAAATGTTAGATAGTGATGGCAAGATTTTTTTAATTACTTTTGTTTTAAAGTCGAGTCTTTCAGAGAGCGCTAAACTGCGCATGTGTGATAGTTATTCGTCTGTTTCAGAACTTATTTCAGACGTGCGAAAACATCTTTCGTCAAAAAAATCTGACACTGCAATACAGAGCAAACTTCAACGTGCTAGACAAGATAGAATGAGCATCGAGGCATTTGGTAAGTCGATTGAAGATTTATTTGTCGATTTGACGATTTCCCAGGCCAACGGAGATTCAAAGACTTATGAAATTTTAAAAAATGTTTACGAGAATAATGCTATAAAAAGGTTTTCTGATGGTTTGCGAAATGCTCGCCTTAGCACTATTATAGCAGCGAGGAATTATACGTCTCTCAAGGATGCAATACAAGGTGCCAAGGTGGGATGAAGAATTGTCTACGTGCCCTGAAAGTCAGGTGATGAGCTTTACATACCAACGAGATTACGGTATGTACAATAATAATAATATACGTGGTAATTTTCAACGGAGAGGTCGAGTTAATGATAGAGGTCAAAGGAGAAGCTAAGATATTTTTTATAATGGGTATACACATCGAGGCAATATTCAGTCCGGCCCCCACATTAACCACTGGACTCTTGGTACGTAACGGACGGCCCGCGACTCGTGGTAATAATAATCGTGGTTTTAGATACAAATTACAATTATAATCATCAGGTAGTAAATATAGCTCATACGAATAATGATCCCTCCACTAGTACTCATTTTGATAAAACGCCACCCGAAAGCAAGTTTTTCGTGCATAACCATTTACATAGCAATTGTGTCAATCTTAGTTCTGTTACATTAGACTTGTTCGATATTTCGTATAGCTGGCTAATTGATACTGGCGCGTCACTCAGTGTTGTTAAGCGAGAAATGTTGTCACAACAACGCAATCCATTCATTAGGTTAAGCCTATTTACCATCCTCGACCACATCATCAGTTACCAACAGTTGAGATAGTGGCAGGCAATTGTTTAACCCGTTAGGTGTAACAATATGCACCACAAATCCGGCCAGGTGGGAGTTGGACTCGCGCACCGAGAGTTTCGTGTTACCCTTAGAACATTTATATTTTATAAAAGTAACATAATTATTATGTTACATCCTTTTTATTTATTTAGTTCATTTTAGTTTAGCTCACATTTTCGAGCATCCACATTATAGTTTAGTTTTCACTAAGAATAGTTTACTCCTGTCAAAATCGGTTTTGCTATTCGGAGACACCACGATTAAACTAAAATTTGGTCGAGTCCACTAAATCTAGTTTAAATTACTCAATTTGGTCGAAATGCGCGATTTACCTATTCGGTGGTCCATTTTTTAGTGGTAAATCTGACTAATATTAAGTTCTCAAATGTCAAAATAGTCGAGAGGTAAAAGCATGACGATTAAATTTAGTGGTGTTAACACGACGAATTTGAATCGCCATGTTTACCTTTCAATTTATTTAAGCGCACAAGTACTTCTTTATTTGTATCCATTACAATTATTTTGCTACTGGAATTTCGGCATTTGTGATCTTGAAAAAATTGTGGTGCTGAAGAGACTAATTACTAAGATTATTATGGAGGAATTTGCTGTTGCAGCAATTGTTGATTCGATAGAAAGGTGAGTACACACGTTTTATCTGGTTAGCTTATAATTTTACTCTAGTACGTAAGTCTATAAAATTCGTTTTAAATCTTATTGCTAATTTGTTAACTTACTTACATATTTCAGACATCAGCAAGAAAGAATTAGACTAAGGCTCATTCGGGATAGTTCAGATCCATTTCAGATGGAAGAAGAAAAGTTTCGGAAGCTTTTTCGGCTTCCTAAATCGGGGGCTCAACATCTGATTGAGTTTCTAAACTCAGGAAGCTTATTGCAAGAAGGCATTCCAAAGCATATTAAGGTTGAAATAACTGTTTCCATTTTTTTGTACACTTAATGTGACACAAATTGTTAATTAATTAATAAGGTGTCTTTAATTGTTACAGATTCTTAGCACTCTCCAATTTTTTGCCCAAGGCAGCTATCAGGCTGCTGTTGGCCAAGATAATTTCTTGGGCCTAAGTCAGCCAACAGTAAGCAGGTGTTTGGATGCCACCGTGACAGCACTTGTTTCACAACTGGGGCCAACAGTCATAAAATTTCCTATGACACCAGCTCAAAAACAATTGGCAATCACTGAGTAAGAACCTACCTAAGTACTTACAATACTACCTAAGCTGTAATAATAAATGGACCTACTTCTTAAATGATTCTTTGTTACAGTTTTCATGAAATGTTTGGGATGCCCAACACACTTGGCGCAGTAGGTGGTACACACATTGCTATCGCAAAACCACCACTGAACCATCCTACTGCACCAGGAAACATCTATTATAATAGGAAAGGTTTCTACAGTATCAACTGTCAAATTGTAAGCAAATTATTTGTTTTAATTAGGTATAGATTATCACACCTAATCACACTTTATTCCATAAGTATTGATGGGCACAGGTACCTGCTGGCCTATAACCACATTTCACTGTAGTCTTTATGTTTTACACAACTGTTTACCTTCACCGTTTAAGCAGGTTATATATGGATGAGAAAGAATGTAAGATGAGGTACCAAACTTAACTCTCGCATTTGGAAGGCAAGCATTTGCCTGACTAGACTAACCATGGGCACAGAATAAATATAGCATGGGTAATAGTAATGATGAGATCGGATATTTAAACCTACAAACAGGAACTTATTCATATGTATATTTGTAGGTATGCAGTGCAAAGGGAAAGATAATTGGTGTAAACCCTAATTATCCTAGTTCAACTCATGATGCAGCTATATGGCATGCATCACAAATTTATAACTTTTTAAGGAATTAGTACATCCAAGGAGTGCGTGATCAGTGGGTTATAGGTAAATATTTTATTGGTGTACTCTGACTAATATATTTGTACAAGTGTGTATTCACTGTTTATTATGACATTATACATTTTTAATTATAGGTGAAAAAGGTTATCCTTTGCAACCGTGGCTGATGACACCAGTAATGGAGTCAAATAATCCTATGGAGACACATTACAATGCATGCCATGCGAGGGCAAGAAATGTAGTTGAGATGTGTAATGGGTAGAACTTTGGAAAAAAAAACTTTGGAAGCTTTGAAAATAAAGTTTTTAACGTTTTATTAGTTAAGATCACAGATTAGGTAATTAGGTTGAGATTTACATTTATTTTGTTGACAAAAATCAAAAAGGTGTTACCAGAACACTGTTGTCAGAAAAGTTCTACAGTAAATTGTCAAACGTGCGAACTCGCACACATAGGGTTATGTACCAGTGACAATAATTGTAGGTACAGTAATATATACATATTATATATATTACGTACTTTGCTTATTGAGCTCTAAAAACTAGTATTCCACATTAAAGAGTTCCATGGTCTTACCAACCATCTTAAAAAAACATTACATGATTATATCATCGTTATTTACGTTATCATTTTATATTTTCTTTTGTGTCTTTTTGTGATGTATGTACAAATAAAGTGATTATCTATCTATCTACATGACAATAATAATTGTCATCTCGGATGCCAAAATCAGATTGGATGTCAAAAATGTGTCTCTTATTAGATGCTCTGTTAGGCCGCCGTTTGTTGCACTTATTTATTTTTGTCATATGTATTTCTCTCTTTAATTTTAAATATTATTCATAATCTTATGTAATGACCGAAATCGAGTCTTACGTTCGGTACAGTAACTTAATGAATAATCTATAAAGAAGAATATTTAAAATCCGGTTGCATAATTATGCGTTTCGGAATGAACTATTGACTGAACAAAACCACATATATATTTAAAAAATATCCAAGTTATGGAACGCAGGGATAGTCAACGGATTTGTTTTGTAAATAACGGATTTTAAGTATCCCCATAAAAAGTCACAAGTGCTTCAATCTGGTGGCCTTGGTATGGTATCGTTTCGGGGTATATATTGTTTTTTCTGGAATAACTGCCACAATGCGTTTAAGTATCTTTAATTGTAACTACATAGTAAGGTGTCTAAGTACCATCAATGGTGTAATTGTTTTTAAAGTTAACTACTAGTAGAGTTCTCTACTAACTAACATGTATCGTAACAATCCTATGTTGGAGCATACTCTTTTAAGATAAAATAAATAATAAAATTAGTTTTCAAAATATGAAACCTTAAACAGAAAAGTTACATAAAATGTTACTTAATTGATGGTATGGCAATAAGGCGACCCTTTAAAATAAAAATCTTTCATAGATTATAATAAATGAATGAAGTTTTTCACAGATAGTAAAAACCGGTAAGTCATTCTATGAATTCGAACGTCTCTGTTGGTGATGTTTAGAACTATTTTGCTACTAGCTACGAGATGGCGTGCGTGGCGCTATTTAATTTAGTTCTGTTTTAATCACGACTAAACCAAAACCAAATTTAATTCGACGTAATCGCCGAATAGCGTTTTGCTAGTCGGACCACTAAATTAAAATTTTTAGTGAGACTTAATTTGGTTTAGTCGTGTACGCCAGAATCGCCCTCATTATGTGTATACTCGCAAATATAGCTAATAGAGATAAGGAACACGTCATCGTCGTAAAAACCGTTCCAGTTAGGCCGGCCGCACATTGTAAGAGAACGTCTGTCAGTACAATAGTAACGAGCGCCGTGACGCACTCTCGCATACATTCTGTGCTTGAACACCATGTATGCGTTTTACCCATAAAGCTGGCGGCATTGCCGCGTTGTATGGCAATTGCCAAACAAAATATAATAATACAATATTATATCCACTAAATGGGATGTTTTACAATCCAATGTATGTAAGAAGTAAATCATCCCTTTACTGATGTAAAGTAAAGTAAATAACAGTAAAATTACTGTGTTAAGGTTTGTACGCTGAAATCGCGGAACGCAGCTAAAATAACATGAAATGTTTTATCTAAATGTATACAGAGAAGTTTAAAAATGAAATTTACATTAAAATTATACTATAGTATTTATATGTAATTTTTTTAACACTGCGCTCGAAGAGTCAAGATCACCTGAAGAAGCTTCATGTACAAGCTAACCCGTCGAAATCCTTCAGCTAGACTACCCTTATCACATCACGTTGAACAGAACGTAAGTAGTATATTTAGGCGGAATTATAAATAGATTTATTTTCAAATGTTTCCATTGAATATTAATTTAATATTTTCTTAAAATAGTTGTAATAAATAGTTCTAGGCAGAGTTTACAACTTAACATCAGGTAGCGCTCATCCGTGTTCCTTCACAAACCCAAAAAAAAGGTATTGATTGCGATAAATCTCCCACATGGCAACACTATACCAACGCCAGAAAGACATTTCTTATAGAGTGCGGGGTGCTTCCGGCGCGCGTTACAATATTTCGGACAGACATTTTCTTACAATGTGCGGCCGCTCTTACATTCAGCGGATCTATAATATCAAGGCCTTCGTCTATAAATAGCTAAAACTGTACATCTCTGTATATAGTGGCGCTCTGTGACGAGCAGACGTCGCGTCGCGTCGATCATTCGCATCATTATTTGATATTCAAGCACTCAGTTCAAGGTCTGCTATGTTTTTTATCGCCCAAACCGACGATGACAGTGACCAGTTTGACGATGGGAGCGATTCCGAAAACGAAAATTATTTTTATATTGATAAGAGGAACAAATATGCGATAAATAGCAAAACGTACAACAACGAAGCGGAAAGCGATCACGCTCTAAGTAGTGATTACGAATATTTCTGTAATGCGCAGCCCGCGCCGGTCGTTCCGCCCGCGCCGGTCTCACTTACAAAACTAAGAGCTCCAGCGGCGCAAAGTACTCCATTTTCTAAATCAAATAAGACTGACAAAAACACCGCTGGTGCTTTCGAAAGAAAATCAACGTTGATTGTGCCCAAGAAACGTCCCTATGTAGAACCCGCTGCAGCCAGTAATTTTACAAATAAAACATCTAAGTCGAAAAGAAAGTCCTTTAAAACATTAAAAAATCAAGCGGAGGTGGTTAATTGTGAGCAAATCGAAGAATCTGGAAACGAACCGATGGTTGCAGTTGTGAAGTCGCGTCAGATCACTGGTACGATTACCGATACGCCCCCCGACAAAAAAGGACGCCATGATGGAAAAAAGCTGCCGCAAAAAGAATCACCGCCGCAAGCTTTGACGACACTCGCTGTAGAGGAACCGAACGTCACTGTTAAGAAATCACGAAAGCCCGCAACCAAGAAAACCGGCGAGCCACCCGCTAAGAATAAACGTCATGGCACAAAAAAGCAGCAGCAGATAGTATTGCCTTCAATGTCGGATACTGAAGAGGAACAATTCAACGGTCTTCTCCAGCAGAGTTCCGCCCAAAGTCATAGTGAAATATGTTCAGTGTTGAAGAACAAAAATGCCGACCGCAATGATATTATTATGAAAACGTACAAGTGCACAGAGTGTGACTTCTCGATATCTCACGAGTGCGTGACCGCCGAAGTCACACAGTGTGCGTCCGGTGCGGACTTCTCGGACGTGACAACTATCGCGCCCGAGTCAATCAACATGTGCAACTGTCAGTTCGGCTTTATGCACTCCCACGTTAACAGACGGCGTCCCAATGTGATGACAACAAACTACTTCCGCCTGTTGGAACATAACAGTTCGGTGAACATTACTTGCCACATTTGCCACATGAATTTATTTCTGAAAAATCGTAATAGAGATGTTTGCTACGACTTTACAAAATGGCAAGAAAAAAGGTATATACGCAACTTAAGTACCGAAGCATTCAAGTTCTACAGTTTTGTGAAAAAGCATATGGGAATATTAGAAGAGGAGGAACCAGTGTTGACTGAGTTATATAGCTGCGTACAAAGATGCTGCAGGTTATTTCACCGTTGCCGTTGTTCTGAGAGCGCCGTATCTGCTTTACCCGAGCCCACGTGACCCCGTTATCTCCAGCGGCCACGCACACGCGTATACTCTGTTATCACCCGTTTTTACGACGGTTTACTTTAGGTACACTATTTTATAGAGACTAATGAACATATTTTTTTACATATTTTTACCGTCTGAGAATCTTCCACCCTTAAGTAGCAAATCAGTTACCAAACTACAAATGGTGTGTCCCAGCAACTGTCTTTGAGAGCCAGTTTCTTCTTATTTTTAAGCCTCTTTTTGGTCAAAGTTATACAAAATTGATTTAAAATTAATGAATATACTGAAAAATGAAAAGTTAATAACAGCATGAATTTTTCAAGATGGCATTCATAAATAAATCTAAGCAATGAGAGGATTGTATATACTATAACATACTTTGTACCTATTGTTTTATTGTATGTAAATAAACTTTTCATCACTCATGTTCGGTAAATGTGTTGCATTACTTTGAATGCGTGAGGTAAATTTTATGTTGTTGCCCGTGGGGGATACCAAATCACCCTAGGGAGGTAAGCAAATTTCACATACGAACTTGGTTTCTTGACATAATATTTGTACTTTGGCGATATTAAAGTTTGTACATTACACAAAGACGCACCCCAGCAGCGGTGCAAGTACCGTAGTATAGCTCGTTAAATTATCGAATCGCTATGATCGAAAAATTTAACGAATCGTATAGCCCATTGCAAGTATGGAACTGTTGTCGATAACTCTTATCGATGGATTACGATCGTGAAATTGTGGACAGTATGTCGATTATTACGAAATAGCAACTTCGAAATTAGACTGTTTTTACACAGATTATTAAAACTGTTCATTCACTAGGGCAATGAGTTTTTCTGATAATAATTACAATTCAAGCATTTTTTTTAGATATAACAGATAAATACAGTATGTTTTTGTTGAAATCAACATATTATAGAAAATTGACACTAAATTATATACTTTCTCAGTATCGGGTTGAAGTTAAATCAAAGAGAAAATAATGGTTATGACAGCTGACTGAAGTTATCTTCCAGATACATATGGAGACTAAAATTTGCTTTTTTAAATTATCGTTATTATTTTTGTTGAGCGTACCTATTCGTAAACCAATAAAACATCTCAAAATTCTGCTGCCCGCTGCAGAAGACATAAGCAAACAGCTAAACAACTAAATACCTACCAACTTAGGTATTTAGTCTGTGTTATGTGCACGGGTAAGACCGTGAGATCGCGTCCTAATATCCGTTCTCAAAGCCTTGCATGAAGAGTATGTATTCGACGATATTGAACTACATATTCCCCTCGAACTGAATAATGCACGGCGCACCTTCGGGGGGTGTACGACTGTACAAACTGAATAAATTTATTTAAAAAAAAAACTTTGTAAGCTTGTTAGAAGATTGAAAAAAAGAGTTTTTATGTTAAGTTTGGAAGTAGTAAAATAATGTTATGCTTGCTAAGACCTAATAAGCAAAGACTTTTATACTTGTATTCTTATGATATTGTGACGAACAAGAACGAGGCCTACCTGATGGTGTTAAGCGGTAACCTCTGCTTATGACAGGTGCAGTTCGTCACAAGTGGCGCACTGCACTGGCTGAGGCACAAGTCTCATGTGCCTGTAATTTTACCGACACCCATATCCTACAAACCGGGACACAGTAATGCGAACATTTGTGCTTGGCGGTAGAAATTTGTTTGGTGTGCTTACCCGGACGAACTCACACAGAGTTCTATCAGTACTAATATTATAAATGCGAAAGCAACTCTGTCTGTCTGTCTGTCTGTTACGCTTTTACGCCAAAACTACTGGACCAATTTGAATGAAATTTGGTATGGAGATAGTTTGAGACCCGGGAAAAAACATAGGATAGTTTTTATCCGACTGCGCAAAAAGAGGTTAATGTTTTCGCGCGATAACCGACATACGCGCGGGCGGAGCCGCGCCCGGAAAGCTAGTTCCTACTAAAAGAAAAAACATTATACGCCAAACTAAGTAGGGAGTTTCTGATATGCATATGTAAGTTATCAAGCCTCGTAAAGCGATCAGGGGCCCAACTCTCATCTCTTATAATAATAATAACTTGATCTTACTGCAAAATTTTATACCTCCACGTCGATTAAACAGGCTTACAAGCGTTAAAGGAATCGCTCGGCGCTTTGATGACGTTACAACAAATAGTTCATTCTTTTCGCGAACTCTGACGTGACATTTAATACGAAGCATTACTTTTCCAATGACAAATCTGTCATGTTTATCCATCTTAAAAAAGTTACTTTCTAGCAGCGGATTTAAACTTGGTTTTGATTATGTTACGATAAAAATGGGTTCAATTAATGTGTAAAATGTTTTTATTTTTATTCTTCTTTAAAATAAATGCAGAAAATAATATTTGATGAGTGAAAGTATTAAAAAGTAACAGATAGTTTTTGTGAATCATACAAAAAATGTCGTAAAACTATGGTAAAACCGTTCCATAACATCGTAGTTCGGAACAGTCCAAGCGGGATAACGCTATATTATAAACATATTGTATCTCGCTTGCACATCCGTGATACATATATTTCATTCGTTCTTTAAGTAGGATCATACCAATATTGCGATTGCGGGTCGGTGATAGTTCGTGTCTGCGAATGATGATTTTAAGCATGAAACAAAACGCTATTTTTTTATGATGGTTACGTAAAAGGTGGGAGTTGTCCCCCAGTGCTTGCGTCGCTTCGCATCGTACCTAACACGAAAACTGAACAATCGAATACAATCCTGAATGAACAGCACAGAAAGGTAAATAATATTGAAACCTCAAAAGGAGTTGGTTTCATCGACTGCACTCTTCCTCGAAGGTCAATTTTACGAAAACATATTGCGCCGATACTATTATTCTCTGTCTGCCATATGTGCACTACTAATTTATTTAAATATGGACGGTTGTTCGCCATGGCCGTTGGCCGTGAGTTCAACCATTTACATATAATGTGGATACGAGAGTCCGACACCTTATGGGAGCATTGTATTTGTATATAAATTATATAAAACCGAAATATATTCTGTTCGAATGACAAATTGGTATAACTTTAAATGTATGATACAAGTACCTATGTACATTAACACGTGCTGACATATTAATGAGCGATTCACATAATTATGTACTCGTACAGTTGTAGTACCGGTATATACGGGTACCTTTAATTTACTCAACTATGTTATTTAGTTATATTTATTTAACATATGGTTAACTCATATTAGTATGTATTCTAAGAAAATGTTAACAAATAAAACCGTCTTCAAACAGAAATATTTAAGTTATCCCTAATAATGGTTATTTCATGCATTATTAGGAATAACTCAAACGCTGCTCGTCAGATCTCACTCAAATTTATATATGAACACATGACAAGCGCCAACTTTCGAATATAAAAAAAACATCAGAAACGGTACCTATATAACCTGTAATACGAGTAATTATGAAGTAATACACACCCAAAAAAAACGGTCGAATTGAGAACCTCCTGTTTTTTTAATTAGGTTACATATGTTAAATATAAATTTTACCATATCACTCAGGCCGTGCTGCCTCCTTTTTTTCTCTGTAAGTATGTAATATCTTATTTATTTATTTATTTGTTAATAACAATAGCTAACTTACAGTATTACACCAAAGTGCTAACTATTTTAGATTTATAAACTTGAGCCTTAAACATATTTGCGATGGTCTGTATCGAGTCAAAAAACACATCCACATCCTGGATCTGCGTGGTAGCATTAAGAAGAGCCAAGGCGCGTTGTGTTGGCGCATTCCTGGCATAGCTCGTCCTTGAGACAGGACAGATAAACAAATTATGCCTACGACGTTCACCAGAGCGGACATAGGTGTCGGGAACGAATAACTTAATAGCGCTTAATACAGTTGAATCGACTATCTTACCGTGCAGTATCATACAGTAATGAATAACAGTACGCATACGCCGTCTGAGTTCCAGCGTCTCCAAGGTAACCATACCTAATACAAATAAGGATG
Source organism: Plagodis dolabraria (assembly GCA_963854805.1). Lineage (NCBI taxonomy): Eukaryota > Metazoa > Arthropoda > Insecta > Lepidoptera > Geometridae > Plagodis > Plagodis dolabraria. Next base: position 34,832,836 of record OY978447.1, read on the forward strand.
GATACATAAATGGATAGTATCCATACATCCGGTTATAAATATATCTCGCAAATTTCCGTTGAATTCGCTCTATCAGTAACATATACTTTTTCTGAGGGGGATCCCAGACTATACACTCAAATTCAAGCTTACTACGCACCAAAGAATTGTACAATATTATTGCGACATTAATATCCAAGAAATGGGATGCAGTCCGCATAATAAAACCCAAAGTCTTGTTTGCGCTTCTGCAAGCGGAAATGATATGGTCCTTAAAATCTAGATGTGAATCGAGCATTACTCCCAGATCGCGAATAGAATTTACTTTCTGCAATGTAGCGCCTGAGAGGGTATATGGCACCCTTATAGGAGTCGAGGACCACGAGAACGTCATAGTGCTGCATTTTGAAATGTTAAAAGAAAGTCTATTATCTGTGCTCCACTTTTCCAAAGCGACGATATCCCGCTGTAACCCAATGCAGTCAGATACACACTTCACGGACTGATACACTTTCAAATCGTCTGCAAACATAAGGCATCGTGACATGCTTAGCACTTTTGGAAGGTCGTTAATCATGACCAGAAACAGGGTTGGCCCCAATGTGCTACCTTGGCTGACCCCTGATCTGGTATAGAATTCATTCGATTTAAACATTTTTAGCTGGACATACTGCCTTCGACCTTTAAGGTAATCAGCAAGAAATTTCAGCAATTTAGGTGAACAACCGAAAGTTGAAAGCTTAATCAACAGCAGATCGTTATCGACCATATCGAACGCGCGCCTAAAATCTAGAAACACAGCATCAACCTGTTGCCGCGCATCCATCTGAGTTGTAACATAATCCACAAAATGTATATGATTAGTTGTAGTGGAGCGGCCAGCTCGAAATCCATGCTGCGAATCGTCTATAACGGCCTCAATCTGTCGAGTGAGATACCAACTGATAATGATCTCAAACAGTTTATTAAAAACACCTAATATCGCTATCCGCCTGAACATTGAGATATCTGACGATGATCTAATTTTTGGTACAGGCGTGACCCTAGATATTTTCCATCTTTAACGAGAAATGGAGGTATAGCGTCAGGTCCAGCTGCCGAAGATGCTTTAAGGCGGCGAACTGCACGGCGCAAGTCAGCTAAAGTGACGCAGTCGATGCTCACCAGGCGGGAATCTGCAGATGCAGATGCAGATGAGCGCGCAGCCGCTTCTGCGTCCAGAACAGGGATATCAGGTAGAAAAACAGAACCAAAATAATCAGCGAATGCATTGACAGCCTCTTGCCCGACTACTGTTTGACCATTCAGTGTATATTCCTGACGCTGACTCCTATCACTACGTCTCTCTTTAACATATTTCCAGAAATATTTCGGATCGCAACTTATATTAGATCCAACCGATCGAATATACTGTTGATATGCTACATCAATCAATTCCTTGACATGACTCCTATAGTATACAAAAACTTCGCGATTGAATTGCAGACCTTTTTCTTTAAATTTAAGGAAATGAAAGTATTTAATTTTTAACTTCTTAATAATTTCAGCAGTAAACCATGGGGGATAGTTCCGGCTTACAGTATTACGATATTTCCTAACAGGCACATGACCACTAATATATTCATTAAGTTTCAAGTAAAAAAGGTCTGTAGCTAAGTCAATGTCCTGATGCTGGATCACCTCAGACCAGTCAATAGTAGATATACCAGCATATAAAGAACAAAAATCTGCCTTGCGAAAGTCCCAATCAGGAGCATATAAATCATTTACGGAAAGAACAGCAACGTCATCTGTAACTGTACTGATACTGCGCGGCAAGGAAATTAACACCTTAAGCGTTGGATGGTACAAATCCTCCTTTACAAATGGTTCTACGGCACCAGAGACGGCTACGCTACCCGACCCTATATTCGCTAACACGAGATCCAGTATGCCCCCGTGGCTGTTTGGTACACTATTGTACTGAACCAATTTGCAAAAGTTAATAAACATATCATATTGCATCTTAGTATTCTTACTACAAGAGTTTAAATTAAAATCTCCGACTAACTTATGTTGTTTATCACATCCATCACGGAAATAAATGATTTGAAATGTGAATTAGAATCGAGAGTCGCGTCGGGGTTAACGTTAGATGCGCTACAAGGTCAGGACGTTGTAGCGATGTACGGAAACGTATGTTTGGTGAGAGTCTATTGTATTGTAGTCATCGTTGACGATTATCTGTAAATTAAAAACACAAAAACTGCCCAAGAGAGTTGAACATTTGGTGTGCGAATATTTAACGAAAAAATCCTAATATTATTTTAAAGACCATTGACGGCGGGATTCAAACCATGGATATGCTGCACGGCAGTCTATAGCCAATGCCACTTATCCAACACTGCCTGAAAAATATTGTGCTTGTGAACATGACACTCCCACGTCAGTCAATTTCGTATCCAAGGAAAGTCGTGTTTTCTATTTGGTCTATCATTGAACCGTCCACTTTAACCGCCAGAGGTCGCGCCAACCGACCTGATGGATTAAAGTGGATGAAATGCGTCTTGTCTTGGTTGAGTGCGAGCCCATTAATACGAAACCACATTGCAACAGTCGCAGTCACTTCATTCAGCCTCTTCTAGACGATCCCCCGTAGCGGCAGTGACGACATCGGCTTACATTAGTATGTCTGCCACTGTCACGACATCCAGCAGATCATTTAGAAGGAGGGAGAACAATAATTATGTTAGACACAGAGGATCCCTGCGCCACCCCATCGAAGACGAAAGCTGGTTTCTGCTGTCTACAATTTGGGATCTTCCTCGCATTAAATTAGTCAACAGAGTTACCGTGGATTCCGTAATGATTTAACTGACAGCACAGCGTGGTCAGCGCAGCACAGGAGTGCGCTCGCGGGGGCCCCGCCCCAGGGCCGAGCCCCGCCCCCGGGCCGGGCCCCACCTGCCCGACGACTTCCCTAGGCTGTAGCACGGTAGCATACTGCCGGTCGGAGAGTGCGCTACTCGACGACGACTCATCTACTAACCTTCAGCTCAATCCATTTTCAAATTTCTTGGCAATTACGGGATTAATTGATACAGGCCTATATCCATCAATATTTTCCCTCTTTCCCTTACCCTTGTGATATTTTGATCACTTTTAAATAGCCTGGGTCCTTCCTTTAAGGGGGGGGGGGGGAGTCCGCAGGTACTGTGCCGTGCGTTCGTCGCATCTAATGCTTCTATGTCAAAACTTTGTATCGTCATTATTTGCTACAATGTCAGTAAAATTCAGTTGAGGCGCGTTGTTTTTTTCCTCTCTTAGTTAACGATTTTTGAAGCGCTTCTGCTATTAGGTATTCACTTTGAATAATAATTTGATATATATATATATATATACATTAATTGCCGCGTTATATTTTATGTTCAATTTATCTATTACAGATTGAATGTGTAAAATTAAAATTAATTACGCATAAGCATACGACACCTTTATTTACAATTAGCTTTCCGGGCGCGGCTCCGTCCGCGCGTATGTCGGTTATCGCGCAAAAACATTAACCTCTTTTTGCGCAGTTGGATAAAAACTATCCTATGTTTTTTCCCGGGTCTCAAACTATTTCCATACCAAATTTTATTCTAATCGGTCCAGTAGTTTTGGCGTGAAAGCGTAACAGACAGACAGACAGACAGAGTTACTTTCACATTTATAATATTAGTACTGATGATTAACGAAGAGGCGCGTCAGGCACCATGCTCCCCGGGCACACAAACCCCCCCCCCCCCCCCCCAACCACTCAGGTTGCTCACCACGTCACCACGGGGGCTCCCGGCACACGCTGACTATGACATGTTTCTATACAAATGGTCTATTTACCGTATTGTGGGCTTATTACAGATCCGAAAGCTTATAATTTTCGGGATGATCGTCGAACAAACAATTAATATTGAAATCTCCCACGACGATGAAGTCTCTATCACGATGGCCTATCTCATCGAGAAAACGTTCAAAGTACTAAAGAAAGTCATTTCCACTCATCAAATTAGAGCAGTAGATACAAATTCCTGTGATTTCAAATTCTATAATATGTAGTGCGGATATCTCGCAATATAGTTTCTCTGATAGTTCCACTAGATCCAAATGTTCAACACATTTTAAGTTTCCATCTACAAATATGCAAGATGCACCGAGAGCTACTTGTTTCCTTCAATATTTAGAGGCTAACTTAAAACCATTTATATAAACACAGTTTAAATTTGCTTCTGTCAACCAATGTTCTGTTATTGCGAGAACGTTAGTTCGCTACTCAACAGCACTTCCAATCTTTAAATATTACGGTCAATAGATGCGTTAGTTTGATGTCATACGACGGATCCCACGTTGTTGGAGTGAAATTATTGATGCCTGATGCATGTTAACTGATCTACTGTAGCTCCGGGACTGAGTTCGATCGGCTTGCATTGTCGCCCCCCGCCCGCTCACGAAACTATGTCCACTCGGAAATCTTAATACCCGGTGGCCATATTGCAGGCGAATAAACATTATCGTAATCTTTCAGCGGAATACCAATAATAAATGCTGCTTGTCGGTCCGTTTTCAGGTGTAATTTTTCCACGTAAGATTTTTCGCCTCTAATTATATTATTAACGTGGTCCCAGATACCTTTTTCAGTAGTGGTGAGCTTGAAACACCACGCTTGCGTGTATTTTAATTGTTGTACAGTTTGGTGATCGTTACTAGATGTCCCAGAACCAACTAAAATTGCGCTTTGTTTTTTGTCAAGCGTTTCCTTTGATGTCCTCTTGACAGCTCGCTGTGAAACCTCGCTGACAGTGGGGCCCCACCTTGTTGTGATGACACATTGTTGGGGATTGCAACATTGGCACCCGCGAACGGGGAAGTAGAACAGGTTCGGCTCCCCTCGGGGGTGTTCGTGCTTCCTTTGTCGGAGCGGTTGTCGCCTTCCCCTTCACTCTCGCTGGCGGACGGGTCGCTTCGTCGCACTAGGAGCCAAAGCACTCGGAGCCCTCAATTTTTGAACACCGGTCATAGAAATACCCTCAATCTTCGATTTGAGCATAGCGATTTCTTCATTTCTTTTGATTATAATTGCATTTTGCTCGACGATCTTTGCTTCCAGTGACGTGACCTTACGACCAATAGCAGTGACAGTCTTAATGAGGTCTCGCAATAACGAATATTTTTCTTGACATTTGAATGTATGCTGTGACTTTTTATTATATTGTGTATTCCTGATCCTATCTTACTATAATTCTATGTTTTTCTATTTTAAAATATGGACTGTTTTATGTCTGAAATAAAGATTTTTTGATTTGATTTGATTTGAATAAGGTTTCACCAGTTTTCTGCGTCATTTTGTAATTTAAAAGTGAATAAATACGGAGCTACACTTGTGCGTGCCGTATCTCAGGGCCCGCGATTTCACTTTAGCTGTTTAGTAACAACTACATAAATGTCACCTCTTATATCTATTCCTATCAATTTGACAGATATATCGTATTACAAGTTGAAGAAGTGGTTTGAGCATGAACGTTTCTATACAATTGATATTTATTCTAAAGAAAACATCGTGTTGTTATTACATTTACCAAACATTAGAAAACATACATTTTAAAATTGACATAATAATAATATTGTTACAATAAAACTTACTTTATGTTGATATGTCAACATAAAGTTATTCACTTTGAACTAATATGAATGTGTATATTGAGGTCACTGAGTTTTTTATTGTGGTTGTCTGTTGGTTTATGGTTCTGTATTAAAACAATTTTTTTGGAACATTCGCTAACTATATTTTTCAGACTCTCAAAATGTAGCTAAGTTGTTATTTAAATTGCTCTATTTGCTCGTCAGTTGGAGGTTGATAAGAAAGTGCAAGAAAGCACGAAGTTTAAGAGATATCGTAAAATATTAGGAGCGCAAGAGTTGAAGGAAAGCTAGAGTTGCCATATAAAAAAATCGTTAGTCCTGGGTCTATCTAACACTAACGGATCTACCGTCTACTCTCGTCCCTTTGGTGCATTAGTTTGGTGCTGAAAGCACAGAAGATTATATTTTTTCCTCACCCCGGTCATTCCACACTTTAGCACAGGAAAGTATAAAAAATAGTAGGGCCTTAGATAAAATTTACCTTTTCTTGAAGAACAGTTCTGAAAGAAACAATCTTCAGTAAATGAAATACGAAAACAAAGAATTCAGAAGTAGGAGATGACGCAGTTTGATTGGATATCCCCAAGTAACAGTCTACTCGTGACCGCGGTCAATGCAACGTGATCGGAACGTCGAGAATAGTCTAAATATTTTTATTTTGATATTAATTCGTGCACGAATAGACCCGGTAAAGATTAAGAAATATTTCGGGTAATCGACGGGTCGGGTGAAAAGCGTATATACTGAAGGGAATATTCGAAATCGCATCGTGAAACTTAAAAGTGTTCACGGAGTTAAAAAGGCCGAAACATTTACGGAATCAATTTTTACAAACATTAAGTAATTATCAAAATAATTGATTAATAGTAATAAATAATGCAACATCAGTGCTCAAGTCGCTGTAATATATTAGACATAGACACTGTCGGAGAAGGAAGCATCGAGAAAATAATTTGAACATTTTGGGACCTTCCTTGACTCGGTACATATACTTAGCTATACGAGTACATACAATAATAACGTCCAGAGCAAACGAGGTGAGATGAATTAATCTACAAAGTCTAATGTTTGAGGATTCAATTTTCGTAGAAAAGTAAAATAAAAGGTAGGTGTAGTATAAAGCACTATGTATCACTCGAGAGAAAGTGCGATTCCCGATCTCGGGTGTTTTAAAGCCCTCGCCTGCGGCTCAGGCTTCAAACGACACCCTCGACGGTAATCGGTCACTTTCTCCTCTCGGTGAACAATGTACTATAGTATGTCGCTTTGCTACAAATAGACGCCGGCTGCCAAAATACAAGTAACAAGAACTGCAACATTCGAGCTGTAGTGCTCTGAGCACTACAGCTACTACCGCGAGTTCACAATTAATCTCAGTATTTATCAGGCACGGCAAGATATGGGGGAGCGCAATTGTAGGCCGGCACCTAATGCAGGCACATGAGTAGTGTAGTGTTTAGTAGAAGGAGAGTGGTGAGGTAGGGCGTGTATAGTATATAGTACATACCCGCTAGCGAAGGGCCGATGAGGTTGGCGATGCCCTGCATGAGCAGCAGCAGTCCGTACGCGTTAGTGAACTTCTCCAGCGAGATCTGCGACACCAGGATGATGCTCGTCAGGGAGTAGTTGGCGGCGATGAACGCGCCGAAACCACCTGCACAAACCAAACTCTATTGTACTGCACTGCACTGCACTGCACTGCACTGCACTGCATTGCACTTCCTACTTGTCACGAAATGAATCTGTTATAGGCAGAGATTATCGTTTAACATAAGGTGGTCCTCGTGCTTGTTCCGTCACGATAACATAAAAAAACTCAATATGTTAATTGTATGGTCAACAAACACTCCTAACAAATTAAATAGCAAAAGCCGAAATTTGAAGCGTGAGGAACTGCGCATTGTAGCAGGCCTTATCACAGGTCACTGTTACCTGAATTACTTTCTGCATAAAACTGGAGCAACAGACAGTCCTCTATGTAGAGGCTGTATGCGAAAAGATGAGACCGTGGAGCATGTACTATTGCACTGCGAAGCCACGGAACAAATAAGAATTACAACTGGTCTACAAGAGTCGTTCTCATCAACGACATCCTCACCACCATCACACACCTTAGCCAGCGACCAAGGTCCTTCTCCGCTACATCAGGGAGTTGGGATGGCTTGGATAGAAACTGGCGGGGGGAATGCACAAAACACCCCAAGCGGGACGTCAGTGCAGGACATATCGCCCCCAAATAGAATAAGAATAAGAAGCCGAAATTTTTTGGAGTACCTCTCACTAGTAAAACCAATTGGTATTACAGTTGAAATAGTAGGAGTTTTTTGTCCCACTAGTTCACCTGATTATATTTTTTTAACAGTTGCACTGCTGGGACAAACAAGTGAACTCACAGGATGTACTTTAAAAGTATATATTTACGTGAAGGAACTTAACAATCACAAATTATTGATGAAATAAAAACACAAACTTCACACCTGTGAATTAACCAGTTAAAAACAATTTGGTTTGCAGCTGTCTTTATCAATAATGACCCAGAAGTAGATCTTGGCTGTGACAACTGTCAGAAAGACATTTGATATTGCATATTCTAATTTACTTTAATTTTGGGATGCAGTGGGTTTAAATAAAATCGTTTAATAGGCTGACATGCGACAACTGGCGTGACATTATGACTAAGTTTTAGTTGTGACAGCTGTCAAAGTTAGACATGATAATATTCAGTTAGTTATGCTAGCTTTTGAAGTTATTACAGCTTTTGATATAATCGTCGTAGGTCAGCTTAGGTACCCGCTGTCAAGTTTTAAAGATATCTCTGTAACTATTAATGCCAAACTACTTCCTTTACAGAAGTGATAGTATATTTAATCGAGGTCTTCTTTTCAAGTCACAGTTGTCATCTTCTTTTCGAGTAACACTGTCACACTTTATTATTTTTTATTTTGTCACTTTGGTCAAACTTAAAAGGGATTAATGTCTTCTACAAATGATCCCGGACAAACACTTGGTCAACAAATAAATGCGAGGTTGGAGGTACCTGCGGCGGCGGCGAGGGCGGAGTACCCGCGCAGCAGCGGCATGCCGCAGGTGACGGCCCCGCAGAGCACCATGCACGCGCCGTACACCAGGCTCGGGCTGCAGCACTCCCAGTCGCCCACCCACCCCAGCAGGATCTGCAATAACACCATTTCTGTATAGTCTAAGATCCCGCCATAAGACGACCTTCACCGACCTGGATAATGGATGAAAAGGATTTTATATTCAATTAAATATGTCAATAAATCGAGAGAATTTTGTATGATAGACTTAACGACTACCTGACAGAAAGAAAATAAAACTCATTGACCATTAATACGGTTTTCGCCCAAAATGCAATATACTCACAGGAGCTATAGACATAGTCACTAGAATTAAAACTGAAATCGACAAAAAGAATATAACATTAGGTATATTTATTGACCTAAAAAAAGCATTTGACACTGTGAGTCACCAAAAGCTACTTCTAAAGTTAAATGATATACTTAGGCATTGATAATGTTGCTTTAAAAAAAAATTAATCTTATCAACAGAAAAGGCGTCAAGTTGTTAAGATTGCCAATTTCAGAAGTTCTGTCCAAAATGTTACATACGGAATACCCCAAAGTTCAATACTCGGCCCGTTAATATTTTTAGTTTATATCAATGACATTAATACGATAGACAAAATCGGACATTTGACATTATATGCCAAAATTCGACAACCGGAATTCAGGACTGATTTTTCGCTGACAACACTATGCCACCGTGTTCATAGAAATAATCTTTATTTTAATTTAAATCGAATTCACTATAAAACATTTTTCATCTATTAACCAGCTCGGTGGAGGTCGTCTTATAGCTGGATCTTAGACCAGTATTTTACAGTCAGAATTTTATTTTAAATTAAATTTGATGCTTTTGTAAAGCTATCGAGACGTAACCATTGCACGCACAATCTGAAAAGCCTTTGTAAATATATTTTATTTAAATGTTAAGGCGTTACAAAAATAACAATTGTAGATTGGGATACGAAGATGGAACACCTTTATATATTGAGATATATTTAGAAAATAATTCTGTTAACTCTGTATTACAGACTCACTTAAAAAGTGTGAGGCACAAGAAATAACTGTACAATGTTCGATATGTCAGGCAGTTCGCCATAATACATGTTAAGTAATGTTTGTTAGGACTAGCAGAAATCAACCCTAAGAGGTTGTTAACATTTTGCCAATACTGTGGGGGGTGTTATGAAAGATTGTTATTTTTTTTCTTTATTGGTCTACCAACAGACTGATACAGCTTATAAGAACTTAAATAACATGGTATTGTGGTTAAGAGTCGTATGTAACAATCCAATTAAAGGTAAACACAGCATTAATATTATACGCAATATGGTTTAGTGTACCACTACGCTCCGAACTATGTAATTAATAAGTAATTACAGAATAAAAATAAAATATAAATAACTTAAAAAATACCCTACTGGGGATATACTATAAGGGATCGCTTCAGAATATAGCTATTTTATGTTCCAGCCAGAGTTGATTACTCAGCCGACCCATTCTCCTTTGCGGGCTATATTTACCCAATTTTGTTTTGTGACCTTTCGTATCAATAAAATTATATGTATGGGTCCGAAAATAAGGCCTTATAATGACAAATTTAATTAATGTTAAGATACCAGGGATATCTATGTGACCATTTAACAATTTGTACAAAAAGGCGAGATCAGCTACACTCCGTCTATTGGCCATGTTTGTTAATTTAACGTACTTTAATCTTTTTTCATAATCTGTTAGCTCACTTCTCTTGCCTAACCATTCATAATATATAAAAACCGCTTTTGAATTCGTTCAATTCTTTGTGTATGACAATCATAGTGGGGATTCCAAATACTAGGGCAATACTCTAAGAGACTACGAACAAAAGCCTTAAATATGTATGTGAAAATTAAACATGAGTGGAACACTTTCAGTTATCGATTCCACATATTACCTACAGTATTGTTATCCACCTTATATAATTTGCCAGCATGGTGTGCACGCTGCCAACTGGCGTGGGCTGGAGCATTCAGACTGTGAGTCTGCAATAACTTGTAGATTATCTAAATGCTTTCGTTGTTGTACCTGTAGAGTCGTCTATAGTTCGTAGTATATTGTTAATAAAGGCATACCGTCGTAAAAATATATATAATTCATTGTATTGAAATAAATCAACTACAAATCCGTTATCAATTTCTAAACAAACTCATCATTTATAATACAGACAATCATAAAATACACCATGAATACACATTATGATCCACGTGTACATTGCGTAATCGGTTATGTATGTATTGTTATCAACGGGCGTTATCTCAAGGAGCCGAAGCTTCTGATTCAAATGGGTCAAGTTAGACAATCAACTGTTTAGATAACACGAGATAACGTTTACTCGTCATTTGAACAACATTTGAAGTTCCCGTGTTCAACTTTAAGTGCTACTACAATGTAGAAAACAATACATGTCCAAGCGCAGAAACTAAGCGAAAAATTTTCCGTTTTGCATGTGTTAATATAACTAAGCGAATTGCTTCTACTCTGTTTGAATTATATATTGTTCGTACTTATTTTCACACAATTCTGGAATATTGTGCTCTGACGGTTTTGAAAAATAAAGATGACATTTGCCTCATTTTATATTTCGCTCGTAGCGAAGTTTGCTAAGCCATTCTGAATCGATCAGCAAAGTTAAGCAACGTCCACCGCGGTCATGAGTTGGATGGGTGACCGCTGGTGACATTACTACTGAGGGCTTCCGTGCTTCGGAGGGGCACGTAAAGCCGTCGGTCCCGGCTGTTGTCCTAAGATGGCAGTCGTTACAGCATGGTGTTATAGCACTTTGCGAATGCTAGCTACCACCCTCAAGTTGAAAATCTGTCGCCAAGCACCTAACGGTGTGTTCCGGCAGCTGTCCTTGAGAGCCAGTAATTCTAGGTTAGCCTGAACAACATCTTCGACCACATCATCACTTACCATCAGGTGAGATAGTGGTCAAAGGCTAACCTATCAGGCATAACAAAAAATTACCTAGTTTATATCGCATCGTTTACAACTATATGTCGCATGCGCAAATGACACAATTTGGAGTAAAAATAACACCAAATTTTCTATAGATCCAGTTGGGCATGTTATGCCTACAGATATTATGAAGTGGGTGTAACCAAATTGATACGAAAATATATTAATTGAATATATATAAAATAATTAATTAGGTATTAAGGCCAATTCGGGATTAGTCCGATTTTAATTATAACTTAATTTAGAATAAGTTTCCGTGAAAATTAGCCGAATTATAGTCAAACCGAATTATACCGAAGTATAACTGAGCATATATCTATTTAGCAAAATAATAATTGTGAAAATAAATTTAATTAGAAATTGAAGTGTATGCGATTCGAGTCCACGCTCATCGATGATTCTCTAGAATATATCTGGTAAATAAACAAGAAAGCCTATTACTCTGACACTAACTGGTCTCCGATTTTAATCTTGGCGATTAAAATTATATTTTTATTACATCTATTCGAAAACAACTGGTTTATTCTTCGTAAACTGGTTCAGTTTTTTAATCCCTGAGGGACTAAAAGTGATTTCAATTTAGATATTTTTAGTAAAAGTTCTGATCATCAAAGAGATCAATCACAATCATTGTACGATGTAAGCATAGTACATAGCGCGCGGTCAGCGGTTTACGTATACATGCCACAATTACTAAACCGCTGCACTAGTGCATGTTCCGACACCCAAACTGCCATCCGCGTGTACTCACCAACCATTAACCATAATTAGCTAAGATTTTGGGTTATTAAAGAACACTTTATTCCCTAAACTTGCTTATAATTTTCTTATGTACGGATAGCACCGCATAATCGTTTTATGAACAAGTTACAGACTGTTTATATTTTTGTTTTTTAGGTTTTTGTTTTCATAAATTAAATATATTTTTCTTACAGTCTAAAAAATAATATAGCGTCTCAAAAACGACTTCATGCGACTACGTTTTCTGAGACTATTTCTAATTCTCACGCAGTAAATAAATCGACAATTGTAACGGAATACGGATGGTAGAGGTAAAATTGTTACGATGCACTTCCATAATTGTTTAAATATAAATATTAGCCTCTAGATATTACCATGCATATCTTATTTTTCGTATTTATATCTAAATCAATAAACGTACCATTCTTATTCAAAACATGCGTTTACTTATTTTCTCATTGAGGATGATAAAAAGTAGAGTATCCAACTCGGGACCCAACAACTATTTTAAGCTCGAGTAATTTTTAATTCCTTGGTAAACAATCTACTATAGTTCAACTTATTCCGAATACAAAATAATGCATTTGACAGAACTAAAACCAATTATAATTAAGTTTTAATCAAGTTCGTGTCGTTCGTTCTTCATAGTAACACTACCACTAACTCCGCATTTTTTTACGATTAGAATTGTTTATACGAGTATAAACAATTAAATACTTGTTTTCCTATGAAAATGAGCACATTTAGTTCAGCCAAGAAGCGCTAAATACAGAGCGTCTGAAAATCGATTTATTCATAAGCTGCATGATAATGGAAAATTGGTTTTATATTAGAAAAAATCCCGGAAATTAGAAATTGTGGAAAATTAATGAGATACCGATACAAATATGTGAGAAATTAAATAAATAGCTCAAAATAATTCTCTACATGCGCAGAAATATTATGCATTGTTCGAGATTAGACACGGTTAAGGTATTTTGGAAATACCTTCACACTGCAATTAAGGTTCATAGGTTAGTTATGAGCGAGAATGATCGTAAGTATAGTTACCTCCCCGAACATGTTGACTATCCCGATGATGCTGATGAGCATACTGGAGCGCGACTCGTCGAAGCCGAGCCCCATCGCGTGGTCCGAGATGTACACGTAGGGCACGTCGTACCACATGTACAGCAGGAAGTTGGACAACGCGAATATCAGGAACGAACTGTTGCGGAAGTGGGAGAAGTCCAGCACGTCCACCGCCAGGTCCCAGAAGTCCCACAGCCCCGCGTACCATTGCACCTGGAACGTGCAAGTAACAAAACTCACTCCCTATACATCGAGGTGGTATACATCGTGTGCAGTCTATCTCTATATCGGCACCGGGAATCAATACCAATTTTATAGTTAAATTGAAGCTACAAAATAATTCAAATTTTAGAGGCCTGACAATTTTTACGAAAAATCAAGAAGGAAGTTCACCTTTTCTTTGGCGATGGTAGTCATAGAGTTTTTGAAGATGTTCGGGCAGGAAGAAGCTCGCAGTCGATAACGGTTGATGTTGAGCATGGCGCCGCGGTAGGTGAGGGAGTGGCGATGCAGGCGCAGGTCCTTCAGGAAGGCGGGCGGCTTCTTCTGTGCGCTCGCCTGCCGCTTCAACCACAGCAGCACCGCCGCCTTGTCCGCCAGCGGGGCCGTCGGGGCCGGGGCGGGGCAGGAGGCGGGGGCGGGGGCGCCGGGCGGCGGGGAGAGGGGCGCGCGCGGGGACTGCTCGTGCAGCCGGCCGCTGTCGCTGAAGCTGCGCGAGGGGAGCATCACGCCGGGGTAGCTCTGCGCCAGCATCGCGTACGCGCGCCCGCGGGACGACATCAGCTCGAACACCTCCAGCGACACGCCCTCGCCGCCCGTCATGTACGTGGGCAGGTCCACCAGCGAGCTGAACGCGGGCGCGCCGCTCGCCGCCGCCGCGCCGCCCGCCCCCGCCGCCGCTCCGCCCGCCTCGCCACCCGCCTCGCGGCACGACCCCGCCGCGCTGCTGCGGCTGTCCGAGAAGCTGTCGGCGGAGGAGCCGTACCGCTTGTTGCGCTTCCTCTCGCGCCGCCGCTTGCGGTCCTTCGCTTTCTGCGCGTTCATGGTGGTGGTCCAGGGCAGGTCGCGGAACAGCAGGCCGCAGACGGCCATGTTGAGGAAGAACCCGGCGAGGATGAGCGTGGTGCCGCGCCACCCGTACTCGTCCAGCAGCACGTACGTCAGCGGCGCGAAGATGAACGTGCCGATGCCGCTGCCGCACACGGAGATGCCGGTGGCGAGCGATCGCTTTTTTTCGAAGTAGTAGGCGACGATCACTACCGCCGCCACGTAGCACAGGCTCAACCCGAACCCGGCCATGATGCCGAACGTGATGAACAGCGTCTCCATGTTGTCTACGTAGGCGGATATGACGAAGCCGCCGGCGGCGAGAATCGACCCGAACACGGTCATCCGCCGGCAACCGTACCTGTCGGTGAGGAAGCTCGCGATAGGGCCAGACAGCAGCGGCATAGCCATGAAGATGCCGGCGATCCAGGCCGTCTTGCCCTTGCCTTCGCCGAAGTACTCTAAGAAGTGGGGGAAGAAAACGCCGAAACTGAACGTGATGCCGTCCGCGATCAAGTTGACCATGAAAGACGCGAACACGACGACCCAGCCCCAGCCGCCGTCGGGCGGACGCGCCTCTGCGAGACATAGCTCCTCGTCGTCCGAAGAGCTAGAGCTGGAACTGGAGACGGAGGCGGCCACGGGCGGCGACTGCGCGTCGAACTGCACGTGCAGCGCCGCCTTGCGGGCCGGGGCCGGCGCTGGGGCCGGGGCCGGGGCTGAGACCAGGGCCGGCGTAGCCACCAGCAGCAGCGGCTCCGCCTCGGGGATGGAGGAGAGTGGACGCAGCGCGCCGCTCAAGGCCGGGCCCGGTGCCGGGGCCGCGGCCGGGGCCTGTGCGTCGGTTTCGCCGGGTCCTCCTTGGAGCGGCCCACCGTTCGCGAGGAGCGGCGGCGGCGGGAGGGACGCGCCGTCCATACCGGCAGCACGGGGCGACTGTGCGCGCGCAGCGGGGGCAGCGCGGACTCACCAGCACGCCTCGCTTCCATGCGGGGACCGCACCACCGACGTGACCTCATGCTGGAACAATACATTAACACCAATCTTAACACAGGGGGATAAAAAATTAGATTGTAAAAAACAGGCCTTTTGAAAAAACCTAAATACCACATTATAAAACAAATTCGCAAAAGACCATTACCAGAATCCCAACGTGTGTCTCCGAAGGCCTTCCCATTCAAACTGAGTTCTACAACCTCTATTTAGGCCACGCATTAGATCTAGTGTCCATCTCAAAGAAGTCAGAATTAAAGCTGCAAAGGATGTTGCGGATATCGCACTGACCTGTGACTCGATCGTTCGCTGATTGAGACACAATGCCGCGAACTGGCCGAGCCATTATTATGGATCGTATTAGAGGTGGCCCAAGTCGTGCGACTATATAGTGACCGAGGCGATAGTGTAACGTCACACCGAATCAGCCCTTGCTAAGAAAACTACAACTAAAGCTGCTTAAGATGTTGAATGGAGCTTTTTTGCGAATATTTATTGCGTCGAAAGCAGGAACATCGGTTACATCATATCAGGAAAAATAAGATAGTTGAAGTATGCATTATGTCTGAATTTTAATTTTAAAGTAAGTTCGAAATGTTCTAATCTTAGGCATTTATATCCCGCGTAGTAAGTAGTTAAGCACCAGTAGATAAGCCATCTGATATGACACTATGCCGAGGACATATAGGATTAGCTTTACCACATAAAGGTTACTCTAAAACAGCTGAAGATTACAACAAAAGTTCGGCTGAAAGCGGGCGGGATAAGAACCGGTACTGTTAGTCCAGGAGCACAACAGATATATAAATAACTACTGTGCCAGAAGTATTTAGGTTCCATTATAAGTACTTAACGTTCCTGCACCAGAAACTAGAACACAACTATGGTGGTGCTCTTCTTAAAAAAGAGTAACAAGACCTTGTTACATTACATTTTCGCTTCTGAGCCATGTGTATAATCTGTTTTCAAATCATTTCATCTCGCTCGAAGCTCCATTGAATTATGTTTGAGTAGTTTAAACACAAGAAATCAAAGGCATCGAGGGTATCAATCAATAACATTATGTCCGTCGTCTATGCTTACAGCTACGAGTAGATGTTTGAAATCCTATGATTCCTTAAATTACACACAAATTATAACTGCCGTGGTGTATGGAAATGAATCTGTATCTAATCTGATCTGTTCTGCTGAGCAAATAAAGAAGCGGAATAAAGTAAATTTTACACAAGAACTAAAGTAAATTAATTTTAACACTTTACAAGATTATATACAACGAATAATCAATGGCAAATAAATCGCTTATGTTCATTTTGCAGAAATAAAAGGGCATTATCGCTAGAAATGCTCAGCGCCCTCAATAAGGTTTTCTACTTTCCAGTAGGCGTGTCTTAAAAAGTACATAACAAAAAATATGTCTAATGACCATGTAGTTCACGTAAATACAGTTGTGGAAAACAAGAATGTTGCAGTTGTTACATAGACAAACTGTATATTTACGCGTAGGTAGACTAAATTTTACAAAAGAGATCGCCCATATAATCCCATATCAAATTCATAACCAGCGTGCAGCGGTCCGGAAATCACGCAACATTTTCTCGTCCAACATCCTATGAGAGATTCAAGGCAAAAGTATTTATTGTACGGTGTACATACATAAGTAAATGAGAACGGAACGGTAGGAAAAATAGTGTTTTTTTCATATTCCCATCTTAGTTTAAAATGGTAAGTGGTATGGTTGAGTAGAAGCGGATGGTACGATGTCCGATAGTGCACTGGCGACGCGGTGTAGGAATTATGGCATAAATACATAAACCGCTGACCTCACGCAATGGTCTTCAGCATGGTGTTTGGCATGTTTTCAGAGTCACATGACAATTCATTTAGAGAGTTTTACTTGGAGTTTCACACAGACAGAGCTCACAGAATCGGCAAGTTAAAATGGCAAAGGAAAACAAAAACGGGGAAGAGAACCTTCCACAAACTAAAACACATAGTAGGGGTAGGTCCGCAGTCGGGGGAAGTCAATCGCGATGTTTATTTAAATTGATAATTATTTAGCTGATTGGCTAGCTATGGACAACTATCTCACATGTCGGCAAGTGATCAGGGGTGGTAAACGGACTGAATAACTGGCTCTCAAGAACTGCTGCCGGAACACAATTGTAGGTGTTTGGTGACAGATTTTCTAATTGAGGGCGCATAGTAGCTAGCCAGGTGAGCATTCGTAAAATGCCCTTCCACCAGTGCAGCTCAAGCCGGCGGCGGCGGTGGAGATCATCAACACCATACGATGAAGCTTAAACCCTCGGCGGTATTTGAAACATGGATCTGCTGCACGCAGTCCATAGCCATTGCCACTGGGCCATCACTACTTCAAAAACGTCCTTCTGATAATAACAACTTAAAATATTAGGTTCACGCCGATAGCCAAATTATCGCAGGGGCACGTTAATACGCAGCCTATATATAGCGGAAACTAGAATAAAACAGAAAAACGACGTATTTTCTGGTGCTTTTGGTCAATGACAATGCCCTTTGTCCTAATGAAGCCGACCTACACCTCGCTTCCGTCTAATTAACGGGTCACCAAGTCATCTTCTCTCAGCCAAGAAGCTTCTCACATCACACCAAAGTTATCTTCAATGTGCCACAACTAATTGCTTAAATAAGATGATGGACAGTATCGGAAATATGAAGGAAAATTACCTAGATAGATAACTCTTTATTGAATACACCATAATAAAAACAATAAAATATTTAAAAACCAAGTGTATCTATGGACATTCTTAGCCCTCAAAGTGATCTATTCCAGACAAACCAATACTAAGGGCGAAGGTCAAAATATCTGACGTATTTTTCTTTATTCCTAAATGCCTTATTTTACGGTGGTTAATCAATAAATTGTGTATTGTATTGTTCCCTGAATAGTAAAGTTGAGGTCTCTTTCGGACCCATACAAAAGTAAATATCAGTGTAGTAGTAACAATAAGTTCCAACAGCTCAATCTAATGAACCTGAGGTATGCTTCGAGATTTTCATTTATTCTGAGGATACTTTCAGATAAACAATTTGAGAAATAGTTAAACAGTTTTTTTCAATAGCGATTTTAAAACGAGCAATGAAAATAAAAACAATAATTCTAGGTTAGCCTGTACAACATCTTCGACCACATCCTCACTTACCATCAGGTGAGATGGTGGTCAAAGGCTAACCTATCAAGCATAAATAAATATAAAAAAAAAAAAAAAAAAAAAAAAAAAGTGTTTAAAAGACTGCAAATCAACCCAATATCTAATGCTCCGAATCTCCTGGAGTAAAAAGTCAGGAATGAAGAAATTCTCAATATAATATTTAACAAAACACTTGAACTGCTCATCACATTAAAAAAAAAAATTAAAGGTCGTATATTTTGGTCATCTTCATAGACACACAAAATACAATTTACTTGAAACTATTATTAAGGGAAAATAGAGGGAAGGAGGGGTACAAGCAGAAGGAGAATGGCCTGGCGTGACAACTTTAAATCTTGGACTAGTACCGCTGACGCCGCTGTTATAAGCAGAACAGCTCAGGAAAGAGTCATATTTAGAAAGATGGTCGCCGACATCCGTTAGGATATGGCACAGGACGAAGAAGAAGATCTATTTTTATTAGATTTTAGTATTTATTTAACTACATTATCATATTTCAATTAAGCCCATTGACGAAGTGTTAGCCAACATAAAATATACAACCCTTATGGTGGATATATATTTGCGTTGCTTACATAATACTCGTATAATGTTTATGACGATAGGGACGGGGGTATGTAACATCTTCTTTTATATAGCTTTCTAGAGATGACATATTTTCTCAGCTTAGAGGCAGCACGGTTTGTTTTAACGCGTCGAGGTCACACAACTGAATCGTTTATTATGTCAATAGATACTGAGTACGTTGCAATCTTTTATTTTAAAGGTACTCTATTTCAGAACAACAGAAGTATGAAATAATAAAATAGGTATATTGAGAAATAATGTGTGTTTCAGAAGCAGTTCTTGAGAGCCAGTAAAATTACAGGCACCTAAGATTTGACAACTGTATCTGTCAGGGTGACGGACGCAGTGCAATTCCGACACTTTGAACAAAATGAATCTGTAATAGGCAGACGTTACCGTTTAACATCATTTGGGCATCGATCGAGATAGATCCCTCACAAACAGATATAAAAATTCACATGACCCATGCACATATACATATACGCATAACCAAGGACGAATTCACCTCATAAATTAGGCCGAGTAGGGTTTGACAATTGAAGGTAGCATGACGTTGTCTGCGCGCACATTGCCTATTGCAATACACATTACACGGAGTCATTCAACTGTTTTACACAGGTAATATTTGTTTATAAACAAGTTTAAACAATACAGACCTACCAAATTCTTCCTGTTAAATGTCATAAAGTGAACAGGGCACACCAAACGCGACGTGAATAGGCTATTGTTGCGCATTAGGTGCACGACGGGGCTCTTTAGTTATTCTTAAGATATACTGCAAAGAAGAGTATTTCCGACGTGGGACCCTACCCTACATACGTGCGATAACGGCAAGAAGTCAATAATGATCCGTAGACGCCTTCACCCAGCAGGAAGATCAGGTCACGTATAAAGATAATATATCTTTAAAGATCAAAATGTTTAATGTAAAAAATATTAACTAAAAAATGGAGCCGACTTCAACACTCAAAAGTGTGAAATAACTTGTTGAAGTCGGTCGAACATGATGCTTCATGTAGTGACGTGATTCACCACGGTTTTAATCACTGTCGGCACTTTACACTATAGCACTCAATATATACTCAGTTTCTTGTGTGTCGCCTTCGGAGGTCGGTAACAGACTGCCGAATCTACTGCCGTGTCTTGTGACGTAAGCTTCGAAGGCTGAGTCACAGTATCTCAAATGACTAAAGACTAGTAGCGACCACAGACTAGAATAACGTCGATAAAGTGTTGCAAGTCTCGTAGTAAACTAACTCCGACAAATATATTAATTAATACATATTATATTATTAGAAATGTATATCTTTAATATATCTATATCCTACATCTCTTCCTTTTTAATATAAAGATAAAAATCAATGTTAATTGTATAAGCTCTTTCAGAACACTACATAATAATCTGATTTAAGTAGTAATCCAAATTTTTTATAAGACGTTATATAATCTTCTTGGTTTATCTAGGTACTTACAAAATAAAGACTTAACACATAGGATTCACATTAAAACCAATTTTCAAATCAAATCAAAATATTATTTAAGCTCGTGAAACACATTGCATTTATATAAATGAACTTAGTCAACACTCTCATTGGGTTCCGAGTCTACCTCAATGTCTTCCGAGTCTACCTCAATGTCTTCCCGTGATCTGCCATTATCTTTATCAGTGTCAGTGATTCTCCATTCTCCTCCTACCTTTTTAAGATGGATAACATTTCGCCTGTATTCCTTGCCTGTTTCGTCATTCCTCACCTCGACATCTCCTGATTCTGGTCTGGTTTTTGTTACTGTGTGTGTGATAGGAGCGAAATTTGGTGACAGCTTATTATCCTTGTTAGGATTTCTGACAAAAACTTTATCCCCTGTTTCAATGTCGTGTTCAGTTGCTCTTCTTTTCTGATCACTGTACTCTTTACCTAACTGTTTCCGTTCTGCATCTCGGTCTCTAATTTCAAAATCAATAACTTTACTTTCGACATCTATGTGTGACGGGATTTTGTCTCTGAAAAGTCGGCCGTAAAATAATTCTGACGGAGATTTACCCGTAGTCTGATTCGGAGTGCTGTTGTACATCATTAGGTAACAGAAAAGATCTTGTTTCCAGTCTCGTTTTTCAATTTGGCTGATGCGCAACCTCTTTAATATGCTTCGGTTCTGCCTTTCAACTTCACCGTTTTGCTGTGGCCAGTAAGGAATGGTGTTGTAGAGTTTAATACCGCATTCCCGGAAGTACAAATTCAGTTCATCACTTGCAAACTGACGTCCGTTGTCTGCAGTGACCGTTACGGGATAACCCAGCCTTGAGAAGACCTCTTTTAAAATTTTTATTATCTCTACAGAAGATATATTTCTTGTTATCTTTATTTCTTTGTATCGGCTGTAGTAATCGATAACCACCAAAATATGTTCTCCAGATGGCAGAGGTCCTAAGAGGTCCATGGAAACATCGACCCATGGTCCAGTCGGAAGTTCCCTCCGCTTCATCGGATTCGGTGGGTTTGGAGCAGATACAAGAATGCAACTGTTGCAATTCTTTACCATGCGTTCCGCATCCTTATCGATCTTAGGCCACCAAACTTTTGTACGTAATCGTTGCTTCATGGCCACTATGCCAGGGTGTCCTTCGTGTGCTGCTTCCAAAACTTGGTTCCGTAATTTACGAGGTATTACAATTTTACTACCTCTAAGTAAGATGTCTTCGTGGAAGCAGAATTCTGTAGCAAAATGTTTGTAACCACTGACTATTGGATCCCAGGATTGTTCATACAAACCCGCTCGCACCTTAATGATTTCAACGTCTTCAGCTGAAAGTCTTGCTATCTCGGCAAGGGAAACTGCAGTTGGTCTAGTGTTCCACAACTTGGTTTATGGTGTCAGCAAATTCAGGTGTACTTACAGCGTTGACGCACAGTCTTGAGATGGGATCTGCAATATTAGTTTTTCCAGGCCGGTAAATGATTTTATAACGAAACGACTGAAGTCGTAGTACCCCTCTCTATCCTGGCGCATGGTTTCGAGTTTTGTCCGAATATAACTTCTAATGGCTTATGATCACTGATGAGTTCAAATTCTTTGCCATAAAGATATATCTTGAAGTGTTCTACGGCCCATACCAGGGCCAGTGCCTCTTTTTCAGTTTGACAGTATCTTTTTTCGCAATCCGTTAGGCTTTTGCTGCCATATGCTATAACTCGGGGACCCTTGCAGTCGATCTGGATCAAAACCGCCCCCAGACCTACAGGACTAGCATCCGCAACAACCTGAGTTTTGTCAGCGGGATCGTAATAGCCCAACGAGTTCATGTTTGACAGTTGTTTTTTTAACGTTTTGAATGCCTCTTGCTGTTCGGGCAACCACTCTTCAGATATATTCGTTTTTTTACCTGTCTTATTCCGCAACACTCTTCTCAGTGGGTCAGTTAGAGTAGCAAGATTTGGTATCCATTTTCCGACATAATTGACTAGGCCCAAGAAGCTTTGGAGTTCTTCTGCTGTGGAAGGAGCCCTAAAATTCTGGATAGATTCCACATATTTGCCTAAGGGTTTAATGCCTTCTGGGGCGAGCTCATGACCTAAAAATTCAATTCTGTGAATATTGAATTTGCATTTGTTTTCGTTCAGCAAGACGCCGTTCTCAGACAGTACTGATAGTGCGTGTTGTAGGTGGCGGTCATGTTCCTCTTTACTTGAGCCGTAAACCACGATGTCATCAATGAAATTCACGGTACCTTTGCATCCCAACAGTATTGTCTCTAATGTCTTTTGAAAGATTTCCGGGGCGCAGGACATTCCGAACATGAGTCTTTTGTACCTGTACATGCCCTTGCTGGTAATAAATGTTGTTATCTCGCGGGAGTCTGGGTGTATTTCTACTTGATGGAAAGCATCTTTAATGTCAAGACGTGAAAATACCTTTGCTTTTTTAAAGTGTGGCAGCATCTGATCCATTGTTGGCAAGGGGTGATTTTCACGCATGATCGCCGCATTCGCCTTTCGCATGTCTACACAGAGTCGTAAATCTCCGTTATCTTTCGGTATAGGGACTATGGGTGATACCCACCTGGATGGTCCTCTCACCTCTTCTATGATGTCTGCGTCCAGAAGCTCTTGTAATTTGTAACTTACCTTTTCTTCTAGTGGGATTGGTATTCTGCGGTATGGCTGGCAAATGGGCTTCATTTCTTTGTTTATTGGTATCTCAACAAGAAAGTCCTTGAACTTTGGGAAAGGTTTTTTTTCAACTGAGTTTACTTCTAAACCAACCCGTAATACTCCCAGCGCTGTAGCCGACTCTTTGCCTAACAGATCTTTGCTGCCGTTCTTTATGACATAAAATGTCGCAAGAACGTTTTTGTCTCGCACCTGTACCGCTGATTTAAATGATCCAATCACCGTCAGAGGTGTGTTGCTCCCATAGGGAAGAAATGTCTTGTCCAGATTGCTGTTCTGCTCAGTCACTTCAATTTTTGACATCTTAAGACGGTTCCATGTCTCCTCAGTTAAAAGATTACATTTACTGCCAGAGTCTATCAATAGGTTGGCTTTTACTCCGCCAATGTCACAATCTACGAGGCAATCTTCATCGATACGAAAAACGTAGTGTACCTCCTCACGGTCCTTCTTGCTATCGTCTCTTCTCGATCTCTTATAGGATTCAGGGTTATTACTGTAGCTTTTAGTAGCAACGTGTTGACGTTTGCGAGGGTTTCTCGTCTTACAACATTTTTTGAAATGTCCAACAAGGTCGCACTTATGACATTTTACTTTTCTGGCAGGGCATTTAGGGTCCTGCTCAGTATGCGTATTTTTCCCGCATCTTGTGCATCTATAATTATTTTTAAACGTATGTATTTTATTTACGGCATCCGGATCTTCGTTTACTGTTACTTCATTCACAGTACTGCTTAGAGAAGGTTGTGACTTGTGGTCGAAGTCATCTAGTTGCCGGTTAACACTTTCTAACGTGTTGGCTTCTACAACGATGTCATTTAAGGTTAAACTATCACCTCCTTTTAAGATTTTCTTACGAAGTTCCTTTGATGCACATTTTTCAGTAATTTGATCGATAAGACTTTCCTCTTTACTAGCAAACTGACACTTGTCAGCTTGTTTGCGTAACCTTAACAAAAATTTTTCAAAACTCTCCCCGGGTTCCTGTCGCATGAGTCTAAAGAGGTGTCTCTCGTAGACTCTACTTTGTTTGGGCATGAAATAATTATTCAGCTTTTCTATTGCTATTTTATAAACGTCAATGTCCTCATTGCTAGCTACATTTGCTCCAGGAATGTTGTGGAAAATTTCCTGAAGCCCTAGACCACCAGTGTGTAAAAGAGTGGCTCTCTTAGCAACAGAATCTTTAACACCAGATGCTTCCAGGTAGATCTCGAAACCGCGCATCCACTTCTCCCACCTCAGCCCGATGTTGGCAGGGTCACTGTCGCAGTCAAAGCTCTCCATAGGGGCTAGGTTTAGTTTGTACGCCATGTCGATTCCCGTAGGGCTGGAAAAATTCAAAAGAATAACAGGTATTTGTTTCCGCCTTTTCCACGTAGGGACAGCAGATGGTCGGTACCTATTTCACTTAGAGAACATCGGTTTCATTGTGTGTAAGAATGTGCAAAGCATTTCCCCTTTCCAAAATAATTAACAATATTGAACGCTATATAAATCATATTTCGATCAGTGTCCAGTACAAGTACAAACATCCTTAGATTTTATGCGGATGAACGTGTGTCTGATAGCATAGTAGACCGTCACGAACTCCTTAGATTTTATGTGGACGAACGTGTGTCTGATAGCATAGTAGACCGTCACGAACTCCTTAGATTTTTTGTGGACGAACGTGTGTCTGATAGCATAGTAGACCGTCACGAACTCCTTAGATTTTATGAGGACGAACGTGTGTCTGATAGCATAGTAGACCGTCACGAACTCCTTAGATTTTATGAGGACGAACGTGTGTCTGATAGCATAGTAGACCGTCACGAACTCCTTAGATTTTATGAGGACGAACGTGTGTCTGATAGCATAGTAGACCGTCACGAACTCCTGTTGTATATCCTCAAAGGGATAAATTAGGACTGATCGAAATATGATTTTATTAATAGCCTGCACCCCTAGTTACTGTCACAAAGCCAGACAAACACGAATTACATGTTAGATCTTATAATTGTATAAGAATATTTTGTCAACCTATAGGCGTCATTTATTAAAAAGAAAAGAAAAAATTTGCTCATTTAGAGTGAAATACTGAGGTTCATATTAAAATAACCGTTATGGCAGATTGTTCTTCTAGGTTTTCTCAATCGATTAAGGCGCCTTGGTCTTATTACCCTCCGCCCTTACAAAACCCATCGGAGGGTCCGTAGCCATATGGCCGGCAATTTACAAAATATTGTGTATATACGTGCAGACTTTCCGTCAAAATTCAAAAATAGTAGGTACTCACTTTTTTCCTCGTCGCCAAAATGTAGTGACGTGATTCACCACGGTTTTAATCACTGTCGGCACTTTACACTATAGCACTCAATATATACTCAGTTTCTTGTGTGTCGCCTTCGGAGGTCGGTAACAGACTGCCGAATCTACTGCCGTGTCTTGTGACGTAAGCTTCGAAGGCTGAGTCACAGTATCTCAAATGACTAAAGACTAGTAGCGACCACAGACTAGAATAACGTCGATAAAGTGTTGCAAGTCTCGTAGTAAACTAACTCCGACAAATATATTAATTAATACATATTATATTATTAGAAATGTATATCTTTAATATATCTATATCCTACACTTCAAAAGTACCTATTATCACAATATTGTGCGTATGGTACCGATTTTGATGAAATTTAAATGGGACCAAAGCATCAGCTTTCAAATAAAAAAAATATTATCAAAATCGGTTCACCCAGTCAAAAGTTTTGAGGTAACAAACATAAAAAACAGACGAATTGAGAACCTTTTCCTGTTTTTGATGTCGGTTAAAATGTAAAAATAAAATTGTAATCACACGTCACATCAGGGGTTTGGCGGTAGGTTGTCAACTGTAGCATCCCCGGGGTCCCGCGGGCTGTAAGCCTTCACGTCACGCAGTCCGCTCGGGACCACGACCAATGCAACTTGGTCGAAACGGCGAGGTAAAGAAATAAAACTATACATGTTATATCGCGATTAAGTCCCGCTAAATACTTATAACTATGAATCCAATATGTAATAGTATGATCCGTAATAGTCAACCCGTGAGTTCTGGCTCTGTGAAGTGAACGCGACGCGTCTGTTGTTGTTGTTGTTGCGATTACATGCATTTATTAACGTTCTTAACGGTCATTATCTCCACCGTTTCAACAAATTTGCAAAAACTGAATTTACAAAAAAATCATGTTATTATCGAATCTGCTCACAAATTTCAAGAGGATCGGTTGAGACACGCGACCAGTAGAGAACAGCTAGACATCCGCAGGACAGACAAACGAAAGATTTATTTCCCAAGCTGAAACGTATACGTTTCGCTCGCGCTTTGCGGTCGCTTGGTCAGTAACACAGAGAACTTAGACAAAGAGCTAATAACATTCAAAAGTATTTATTATGACCCAGTGTACTTCGTATCACCTATCCTAACGGACGAACGTCTAACGTTTGACATGAAATTATAAGTAGAACATTTTATATGGAAACATGAAAATATTGTTTTTACTACATATCTTCTTCGCAATTTTTCCTTATTTTCTCATCGTTTAAACCTTCCCTGGAATAAGACAAACATTTCAAATCCAAAATCAGCTAAATCGGCTCCGCGCTTCTCGAGTTTTAGCGAGACTAATGAACAGCGATTAATTTTTATATATTATTACAGCACACTTGTTACCTACCGCAGACGAGGTAATCTTTAACTCCTGGCCTCATTGCGTTTGTTCACCTCCGATATGCACATACGCTACACCCTTTATTACCTATATATATTCACAAACACGAAGCCTAGGTTCGTAAGCGATGACAAAAGATGTATGAGACTGTGCATACATAATATATATGTATGACCAGAACCTATTTTATTGCCGAGGCTAATGCAATTCATACATATTAGAAATACTTATTTGGACCCCTATGTTATTCGATCCCTTATGTTTTCCGAAGTCTTACGCAACCTTGTACCTATCCAAGTCGAAACGGTAACGGCTAAAAATATAACTCTTAAAATGTGTAAGAATTACATACAATTTGGCAAACCCAACTATTGAAGTGAACATACCAGTCTCGAGAGACAGTCCATTGCCAAAAAAACATATATAGCGTAAACGCTAAAATGCGAACATCAGGGCTGGTGACGAACGGCATCGGCTGAGACTGGCGCCCTTCCAGAGACACGACTTGCGTCAAACGTTGTTAATGTGGAAATGTCTGGCAACAACACTAATAATAAACAAGGTGGATGTGCATATGCAGAATTAACGAAAATAGCAAGATTACTTTGGAGTACCAGTATAGGCGTAGCGTAACCATCAATATATATACTGGGTGGCGCAAAAGTAAAGACCCTATTTAGTTCAGCTATAACATTTTTTCTAAATTAGAAAACTAGATTTAGATTTTTTTAAATGTATATTTGTGCCATTAAATTTCGTACCATTAGGATTTAAAGATGATGTCTTTTAAATGGTGACCTCCAGAGTTGATACACATTTGAGCCCTATTTATGACATTTTGCATAACTTGCCGTAACACTTCCTGCGATATGTTCGTTATTTCTTGACGAATGTTTTCTTTTAGAGCTGCGAGAGTCTGTGGCTTGTTTACATACACCCGAGATTTCAAAAAACCCCAAAGAAAGAAGTCTGGACTGGTCAGATCGGGTGATCTTGCAGGCCAAGGCAAATCGCCAAAACGAGAGATAACTCGGCCTGGAAAAGCGTCCCTCACTAAGTCCATAGTGTCGCGCGCTGTGTGTGCCGTAGCGCCGTCTTGTTGAAACCAGATGTGCTCCAGCCCCAATTCGTCCAAACTGGGTATCAAAAACTCACGTAACATGGTTCTGTAGCGTTCTCCAGTGACAGTTATCGCATTGCCTCCAGCGTCTTCGAAAAAATAGGGTCCGATCACTCTGTCAACACAGATGCCACACCATACAGTAACTTTTAGTGGGTGTAGAGGTGTTTCTTGAATAATGCGCGGATTATCAGTGCCCCAGAACCGAGTATTCTGCTTATTGACATGCCCTGAGAGATGGAAATGCGCTTCGTCACTCATAACCAATTTTGAAGGTAAATCATCCTCTTCAAGGTTGAGGTTTATGACGCGCTGGCAGTAATCTAGACGAGCTCGGTGGTCAGCAGGCAGCAGTTGATGAGTCATTTGAGTTTTATACGGGAACATCTTTAAGTCTTTCACCAAAATACGCTGCAGGGTCCGTCTGGAAATGCCCAATTGCGTGGCACGTCGCCTCGTTGATGTTTCTGGACACTCTTCCACATCTTCGCGCACAGCATCGATATTTTCAGCTGAACGGCCTGTTCTTGGTCTCCCAGACTTAGGTCTATCCAATGTTGAGCCAGTTGCTTCAAGGCGTGTGGCAAAGCGTCGAATTGTGCGACCAATCGGTGCCGGACGGTGGGGAAATCGTCGACGAAATTCACGTTGTGTTCGTATCACTGATGAATTATTCCGTAAGAACATTGACACAATTATTCCACGTTCTTGGGGAGTAAAACGGTCCATGTTTATTTTCAGTGTATTTTACATTTGTTCACTACACAATTTTCAACAACAGAATGACAGAAAATGTCATATAAAAAAAAAAAATATTTTCTTTAGTGCCAGTACTTTTGCGCCACCCAGTATATATATATATATATATTGATATTTATATATATAATAAATATATATATATATATATTATGAATGGAATTTTATACCTGATAACAATGTTGTGGGATAAAAACAAACCCAGCAGTGCTCGAAGGTTCACCTAATTGTTTTTACAGTCGACTACTACTGTATCGTACTGCAGTAGAGACCTTTATGGGCTGATGGTTAGAGATGCTGTCGTTGATATTGTAAACAGTCTTAAACTAAAATAGGAACCGGTTCCCAAGGACAGCTGCCGGACAGATGCATGGCGACATGTTTACTACTTGAGGGTGGTAGCTAGCCAGGCCAGCGTTTGCTCTATCCTATATGGAAATACCCTACTTATTATAGAATGAAGCTCAAGCCACAGCGGGATTCGAACCGAGGTTCTCATGCGCGGCAGTGCATATAATCATTGTCAATAGCTTACCATAGCAAATAATTCAATGAGCATAAAATATAACGCCTAAACAAAAATAAGCAGGAGGTGGGTACATTGTGATGCTGTTGTGTAACGATGTGTAAAATATGGAGATATTAATATAAATAAACTGTAAAGAGAATATTACAAACACAATCTCAATAAAGAAGCTCCCCCCGGCACCGGCACCGGAACAATCAAGTCATTTATCTTGCGACTGTACCTACTATACCTCCGCCATCCATCATCTCATTTGTACTCACTGGGCGGGGACTCTATATATTTATTTATTGTATCAGAGGAACTTAAACTAGAAATTTCAATTAGGACCGAGCAGCCTATACGACTTTTATACTGTGATATGACAAACGAGCTGATCGTCTACCCGCACAGGACTAAGTAGTAGCCCGCTCACAACACGAGCATGCATATAGCCTTCGCCGGCATATAAAGTTAAAGTACATGCGCATAAAGTCCAATTTTTTATAAAATAATACCTACACATTTACGCGCATGCCTTACAGATTTGTTCATATAAGTCTTATGATTATCTACTTAAATCTTAGATCGCCTCGTTTTTTAGTGTGTGTTTTTATAACTTTGCTATCAACTAATGAATGCAATAGAGTTTTCTTGCTTACCTTAACTTATCGATGAAATTCATATCTAATAGTTTTTCCATAATCCCAACGATTGGCACGTTTCATGGGGTAGTCGCAGTGCAAGATGGCAGTTATGACGCTGCTGCCCACCTTCTAGTATTTTGCCCTTCATCGACTCTTACGACTTCCTCGGGATGATATGAGGGGGTTCAATTGTAGCCCGGTACATATCATCCCTTAATATAATTATTATAGACGATTCTGCTAGAGAAGCTGGATTCAAGCTCTGATCATAATTAATATTACATAGTCGAGAAAATTTTATTGGTAACCAAGGTTCCTCGACAGTAAAGAGGACGTTGCCGGCGCGGCGCCGGCGCGGGCGCCACCTGAAAACAACGAGTCGTTCCATTTGTTCCGAAGTGATTATCCAATAAGCGCGAACAGGACGTGTTTGTCACGCGCTTGTCACCCGGTCACCGGTCGCGTGCACCGCCCATTGTGTTGACTCGAGCCGAAACTAATAACTATAGTTTTATCTAATATGTTACTGGAACTTACACTATCTGTCAAATTTACCATTTAGGTTGGTTTCAACACCGAAACACAATGCCGTGCAGTGTGAGCTAAATTAATCGCGAAAAAGCTGCGAGATATATGTAGCATTATTTCAAACGAGGATTGTCCTTTTCCTTAAGCTGTTTCAAACTAAAGTCCGGCCTGTTATGCAGTAATGCTGCCACCTCTGGGACTGACGATTGAATACCAACAATACAACTACTTTAGTGGAGGGTACACTGCGAACGCCGCCCGCCTCTTTACGCTAATGGGTGTCGCTCCAATTGCTACCCACCCTGACTTTGAACTTACGAAACATATAGATATACTATAGATGGGTCATGTACCTATTCTAAAATACGTAAACCATTTTGAGCTGAAGTCCAAAATGCAAGGATTCACTTTTCGTGGTTCACAAATCCATTACTGGGTTTTTGAAAGAGTAACCCTTTGAATGGTTTGTCTTGCGACATCGTCTACTAAAGGTAACTCGCAGCAGAGTTTATATATAGGGTCCATTTTATGTCTTACAATGTTTAAAAAATCATATTATTATCAAATAAAAATTGGTAGTTTTTTTCTTTTTACTTAGGTACTTCCAAACACCCGTACAGAAACAAATCTTGGGCACATAACGAGAATTGTACAAAAGGCCACATTCATCTGATTTATAATCACCGTTAAAGATTCATTGTAACGCGGTGAATGCCGTTGAACCTTACGTTGTTGGAGATAGAGGCTTTTTGCGTTATAAACGGTGTATGTTGGAGGTTGGCGAGGTTGGCGGATTGCCAGCTGGGGTTGTCGGTTGCCGCACTGACGTAATCCGGTTGCGGTGCGTTACGGACAGAGCTGAGAGGCTGCGCGGCCGCTCCCAAGGCAGCTTTAGGATACAACTTGTAAATGGACCCCGCAGTTTATTTGTTTGTGACTTAATTGGAATATATTGTCGACTCGGGCAAATGCGACACTTTCCCGTTACATTTTAGCTAACATAGTGGTTGTGTAAAAACTGTTATTAGTACTGGCACCGTTTGAACTCGCTTTTTAGTTTCTCGAGTTAAACAGGATCCTTTTACTATGCCTACGCCGGGTGTCCAAAGGCTGTCAATTTTGAACCGTAGCAGATTTGCAGCCGGTTGCAATTTTCACAGAATATTTTTTTTATGGGATAGGAGAGCAAACGAGCAGGCCGCTCACCTGGTGGTAAGTGATCACAGTCGCCCACAAACATCCGCAACACCAGAGGTCTCGAGGATGCATTACCGGCCTTTAAGGTGGGAATATGCACTCTTCTTGAAGGTTCCTAAGTCGTATCTGTTCGGAAATACTTCACCTGGCAGCTGGTTCCATAATGTGGCAGTGCGAGGTAGATAATGCCGTCAAAATGGCAAAGTTGTGGACTTCCAGACGTCGACATGAAATTGATGAAACATCATGCTTTGTCGGGAAGGCCGGTAGCGAAATTAAGCTGCAGGTAATAAATCGAACAGTTCATCAGAACAACATATAGGCCAATGTGCCAGATTACCTAAACATAGGAATATTTAATACAAAAATTAAAAATATAAAACGGGGTCTCCATACCAGATGAGGTTTTTGTTTAAATCGTAAGAAAAGTAATAACCAATTATCCATAACCATCGATACTGGTATAATTACAATCTGAAGTATAAAAAAAACTATCCAAATTCTATTCAAACTATCCTAATTCTATATAAAACGAGAAACTGAACTGAATTAAATAATAATTAAATATATCTAATATATTGCAGCTTTGTTTGGTTCGCAATGGTCGGTGTTCGAGTGCCACTTGGCTTGCGTTATTGTTATCAGGTTTAGCTACGTTACGTGCGTCGTCGCGTCGCGTCGTCGCCTCACTATAATAATCGAGCTATGTACGCTAGATCTCCTTCACATTGCTGTATCGTCATAAAACTTTGGCGATTGTGTATATTTCTGAAAATACAATAATACGTATAAAGGGAACGTGGCGTCCGAAATGGAATTACCAAAATTATTGAAAAAGGTTTCTGTGTTTTTTGCAACAAATATGAGAATTTTGTATTTTAAAATACTAATTAAGAAAATAAAGGTTTTTTTGTCATTTAAATTTATAGACACAAGATTAAAGTTTTAGTTACTTTTGTGTTGTTCTATTTATATCAATTGTTTTGATTACACAATAAAATAACAGGGCAATGCTGCCAACTGGTAGTGGGCTGGACCATTTGGACTGCCGGATGTGAGTCTGCAATGACTTATAGGTTGTCTAAATACTTTCATTGTAGTAGTAGCTGTAGTATATAATTCGTAGTATTTTATGAGGCATACCGCTGGTATAACAAAAAAACTTACGCTAAAATAAAGTAGATAAATGCATGTGACTGATGATGACAGAGATAAAATAAGTAGGTACGTCAGTTATCTACCATATCGTTTTGTTTCTCTAATTTTATGAATTAATTTAAATTGAATGATTATGTTCAGCTGCTGTAACCAGTGCAGTGGTGTATCCGCGTATCCGGTCTACCTGTGCCCTGTGAGGACAACAAACATTAGGTAATCTAAGTGATGAAGCTCATTGTGTTTAACAATAGCCAGTCCCGGCCGACCTGCATCAGAAGCTTGTTATGAGCTAGTATGAAAACCAAACACATTAACGTTCCAATAAAGTTCAAAATAATAAAATAGAAAAGACAAACGACCAAAGGGCTGGCGCTTACCTCGGCCAGAGAATTAGTCTTGCCATACAACGGGGTAATGCTGCCAGCCTTTTAGGTACTCTACCCGCGGACAGTGACCTGAGCTCTGTTTTCTACTTATGATTGCCTCCTGGTAGAAAACAGAGCTCAGAATTTATAAGTGTAATATTTTTAGGTCATAAGTAGATATAGTTAAATTAATAATAACAAATACTTTTAAAAGTATCCTAAAAAACATTAAATAATATTTAAATAAAACACTTAAAAAAGCATAAAATTATATATCTAGTGACAATTCCGCCTAATTTTCCTGTTATCTACGTGACGTCATAAACATCACGCAGCCTAACCGGAAGAATACCCGACTAGTTTCGCTTCTAAACGAAGCATCTTCAGGAGGTCTTGACTTACCGAGCGCACGATCGAGACTAAACGGCCAGCGGCTAAACACGCCTTTATATAGGCCCGATCCTGACTCACTGTTCTTTGTTGTAGCTTACAATTGGTAAAGATATACGTGTTTATAGTGATAATTATATAACAATGTTATTGAATTGCTTGTTTATTATTTGTTTGTTATATAATTATCATTATATTCATTGTTATATAATTATCACTATAAACACGTATATCTTTACCAATTGTAAGCTACAACAAAGAACAGTGAGTCACGATCGGGCAAGTATGCGTTAACCGGACCGAACTGCAGGTGATATACGAAGGCAGGATGGCTTTCTTACTGGTAGAGACTTGTATAATGCTTGTCTCAAAAATGATAAGTGATTTTAGGGTTAGTGGCATACGCACCCAATGTCAGCTCCCCCCGTGTCAGTTGCCCACGATCTCAGTTCCCCCCGATAAATTTGATTGAAAGAAATGATTACCATATATTAAATATACCGTTAGCAAAAAAGAGTTTCTCTTGATAATAATATATTTATTTCAATATCTTAATTGCTAAAATTATATTTAGTCAATTGTTTCGAATGGTTTTTATATCTTGCGTATTAATAACACATACAATTGTGTTATTAAAATGCAAGATTCAAAATTCAAAATGTATGCATACTAGCTAGGTATTATATCGAGGAAACGGGACTGCCGGTACTATGAATGAAATTCTATTGCTCTCGTAATCTTTCAATTCTGACGGGTTTAACTATAAATCACCATTTAGTCCAGCGCATTTCTTACAAATTATAAAATTTGGGTTACTGATAACAATAGTCGGCACCCAGAAACACAGATGAAAGTGAAAACAGAATTATGCAAAAACTATATATCAGTGCAAATAATTTTTGAAAGGCGTATTTTGAAATTTTTCAAAATTAAAATATTATTGTTGTACTTTGGACATTCCAGCATTCAGAAGGGTGAAAAACACATTATGTAGAAAGCATAGCAAAGATTTGAAAGTTCCAATAACAAATTTCAAGGAACCACTTCATATATTAATCCCCGCAAAATGTAAGCCCCTTGTATTGTTTGATTACATCAAAGATGATTATCGCATTAACCTTATTGTAAGAGAAATAAAAAATATAACCGCAAAAAACTATTTCAATTTTTCAGTACAAAACGGCAATTTCATACTTAATCCTTTATAGTATCTAACTTTTAGTTTTTTCTTTTAGTAAATTTAAATGTTTTATGATTGTTGATTTCCTTTTATTGAGTGTTTAAAATTGTTTATTTTATATACTTTGTACAATTTTAAGTGATTTATAAATGCTGTTTTTGCCTGCTGTAATGTTAATATTGTTGTTGATATTTACAATGAAACTTTCAAATTAATAAATGATCGTAGAAAATCAGTCTTTCCTTTATTTTTCTTATAATCCTTTATTTATTCATATACTTGCATAATATATACAGTAAGTTCTTATTATAAGTTTTATAAAGTAAGCTTATCTATGACAAAAATCTCTTCCAACCAACCTAAACTTGTGTGCCCTCATTCTTTTTTAAATAACTTTAAATACACTTTCGCTGCTGACAGTACAAATCACAAAAAAATATTCGCTCAAAATTTATCGGGGGGAACGGAGATCGTGGGCAACTGACACGGGGGGAGTTGACATTGGGTGCGTATGCCACTAACCCTGATTTTAAACTGAAATTACTAAATCCAAACTCTAACAATAAACACAAATACAACATTACTAAGTACAAAACGCAACGTGCATACTTTTTACTGCGTCACGTTAAGTGTCACAGACTATATAATGGCTGTTTAAGGCTCCAAAAAATATCTATCTCATAAAATGTCATACCAAAAAGAGAGAAATCAAAGTCAAAGTCAAAATCATTTATTCATTTTAGGCGTCTACGACGCTCTTATGAAGGTCAATTACAAATTTTAATATTGAAATATACTACATTGTACTGCAAACAAAAATTATAGAGCCACTGCGAGAAGAACGGGCAAGAAACTCGGGGCCATTCTTTTAAACGTTTTTTAACTATGTGTTAAGTACTTACTATATAGTAAAATTATTACAATACTTAATTTACATTACGTAGGTGACAGGCGCTAGCTTGGCAGAGGCGAACCAGTCCAAGCATTTTTGTCGTTTAAGTAATCACAAACTGTGTATTAAGATTTCTTTATCAAAATATTCTTCACATGCAACTTGAATTTTCTTTCTGTGAGCGTTGTAATATGTTTGGGCAATTTATTATAAAACCGCACACAATTGCCTAAGAAGGACCTTTTATTTGTCTTTGCTAATCTAAAACCTGGCGCCGCTATTTTATCTTTATTCCTAGTGTTATAATCGTGATTGTCACTGTTTGATTTAGATTTGCTCAAATTTTTACGAACATACATAATATTTTCAAATATATACAGACTTGGTAAAGTTAAAATATCACTTTCTTTAAAAAGTTCTCTCAGGGATTCCCTAGGATCCATTTCATATATGGCTCGAATTGCACGCTTTTGTAAGATAAAAATTGTTTAGATATATATTTGTAGCCTCCCTCCTATAACCATGTTATAATGGCTAAACTCTAATATGTGTCTGGTACTATGTTTTTTTTTCTAAGCGGATCTAAAGAGGATGATCTACTGTCCAGTAAGTAAATTACATAATTACTTACTGGATAGTAGGAGATTGCAAATTTTAAATCTTGCATCTTACTGGACAGCTGCGTGAATAAGTCTCCGGTAGAGTTCACTTTCGGGATACTTTTTAAAGATGTTATGGCAAGATTACATACCATTTGTCAGAAAATCATTTTACTGGCCTCGTGCATCGCGTAGATACTTACAGGATACAAATTTAGCAGAGTTGTAAAAGTACTGCTTTATTACAAAAAGATAAAAGACTGCATGGACAATCACACTATCTATTTACGATTGTAATGAATACCGATATCGATCTTCTTTTTCGACGTTAATGGATGTGTTCAAGTCGTCCTCTAAGTTTAAGATAGTAATATAGTTTATTTGTTACTTTATTCATAGTGCTTATTGAACATTTCCCAGTTAAGAATACAAAAACTTTCAAAACGGATGATGTAAAACTCAATTACGGGGAGTATACTCCTAATGTGCAGCATGCCACGCTGTGAGTAGGGTGGCTTGACAACACGAAAAGCAAAAGGGTCCACTAGCAACTAGAATATTCCAAAGACGGCCACCCATAAAGCCGAAGCCAAAACTTTTTGCAATAGTTATCTTGTGTTGTTACAGAAGGGATGTCGTACCGACCTCACAGAGTGTGACAGTAGAAAGATAATTGTGTTTTTATTAAGATATATGAGTATTAAACGTTAACTAGACATTAAGGTATATACCATTTTAAAATGTCATGTGATATCACCAGTGACGCTCTCAAAGTTGGCAAAGCTCTCAAATTTCAAAATTATCATATAAGAATTGGTTAACTCTCTGAAAACATCTGTCGTGCTAATATCACTTTGCTGCAGAAAAAGGATACAAAGTTGAAATACTTAACCAATTATCGTCGCGTCAGCCTCGTCTCACACCTTTATAAAGCTTTTATAAAAGAGATCGCAAATCTAATTTCCGGCCAAAATGACTCACACCAACCGGAACCCGCTGAACAGGCGTCAGCTCCGGTCTCCCAACTACAGACCACCGCCAAGCCTTGCACCAACCCATAGAGAAAGTCAACAGTATCGAATCATTAATCATTTATTCTGTGCCTATAATACCTTGCTTTCATAGACTAGTTTAATGCCTTTGGCGGTCTTCACCACAACTCCATATTCTAAGCCATTTAAATCAAGATAGACATAAAAGTAATATAGGCAGCAGTAAACAGTAGTTGTGTTTGTTAAAACACAACTGCTCTAAAAGCACTGCCGATATATATAGATATATACATAGACCACCGTTCAATATACAGACCGTACAGTCAAGCGTGCAGGATGACTCGGTGTCGCTTAAACTGCTCTGCTCACGAGAAGTGGTATTTAGGTTATTAGCTACCAATAGGGACAACGAGGGTTGAGCCGTCGTTAAGAGGTGGTTGACCAATCTTCGGTTCACCTAAGACATAACCCTCTTTGCTGATTCGGCTATACAACCGGAATTGACGATTCATCAATTGAACACGGCAAGCCACGAATGGTTTTTTTATGATAGCGTAGTATAAATCGTTTTGCACATATAGTAAGTTATTATTATGCAGGTTTTAGGTTTAAATTCTGATGAATGAGTAATTGGCTTTCTGATGTATTCACTCATTGTTAAAGGTAGTTGTATAGGTGTTGGTTTCCAAATAATAAATAAATAAATTATTAGACGTTAATCGAAAAGAAATAAAATAAATAATCATAATAAATCAAGAACAATTAATAACAAAAAAAAACTTCAATGATCAGAAAAAGAAGTATATTAAATACTGGCGGTAATAAGTACTAATTAATTATTTTATTTTCTTTCTATAAAAAATAATTAACTTAAGCTTGACAAGAGTTTATTAAGAAGTCGGAAAATTTATGTTCGCGGAACGTTTCGTATGAGAGTCCACGAGTTCTAGCTTTACTCAACTCCGAGCGACTGACGAACGCAAAACTTATATTTTACTTTACTGCAGATCGTTGATATGATGTTATTAATTATACCTTAGATATTATGTTACAACCTAACTTTGAAACGGTACGAGATATCTAAAAGTAACATCAACTCCAGTGTTCTACTATAGCGGAAATTATAAGCAATGACTTTGTCCTTAAAGAACAAAAACTTTTTTTTATATAATTGTGATACAAAGCTTAGTCTCTTGACTTCTCTTAATTAAAGCAAGCCAGGAGGAATATAAAGTGTTTTTTTATATATTAACCCTATACCGAATTTTGAAATACCATGAAAAGGTACAAAGTAAGGAAGCGAATGATTAAAAAGCTGGCTAAGTAGCCATCTCTCACTTGAGACTCGGACTCACTCTATGGACCCCAAACCGAATGGCGAAAAACAATTCGTCTGTCGTTAATACGTACGTAACCAACCACAAATGGAGTATATAGGTATTGTGTTCGCATCGCACGGGAGCCTCGCCTCGGAGCGCGAGTCCGACTCTCACTTCTGTACAAGTACAGGACGATCAGAAAACGTACAAATATAAGGGATTTTTCTTTTCAGTCGCGTAGTAGGTACCTACCTGTAGCATCCCGCATAAATATTTATTGTTATAAGTAGATGATTACAAACGAGTGTTCCGTGTTATCTTGTGTGATCTGAGAAGTGTACGTCCGTCGTCGATATCGTAAAGAGTAGTAAGCAGAAACATTATATTTCATATCGACGATAAAGTAGGTCGGTATATTTCCGTATTATCAATTAAGTATGTGAATATTTCCATGAACCTATAATCTGAGATTGTGAATGAAGGTGGATTACTGGGATGCGGGTGGTTGTGTTATATATTATTCAAAAATATTATCACATAATCCATAATATTAATGTATCACAAAGAACACTTAGGTTCTGTGGAAACAGCGATATATACAATATTTATATGATGGATTAGGAAAATATTGTATTAATAATTCTGCTGTCAAATGCTTCAATTTTATCACAATCAGACTGCGTAGGATTGAAAGAGAAGCAGCGATGGTAAAATTACGATCAGGCTGAGTAAAAAATGAAAGATAGTAACTTAAACCGAAAATGTACCTTGTCCCTCCTGAAAAGGATTGGCTAGTTTATTGTTATATTTTTGAACAAATACATGTTTACGTTATAAACTTTCTCTAAATTGCAATTGTAACATTGCAAATTTATTCTATCTAGAAAATTGTTTCGGAATAATTTGGCCATAGAGAATATGACCAAGATTAACATACATTTTCTTATTGCTACAAACTCAATATATTTTGCTATAAATAAATTCAAGAAAAGCCCACATCAGTTTTACACGGTAAGAAGAAACCAAAAAGCAAACATTTTCCATCGTGTTCCTCTGGAGAGTCAGCATCTGAAGATGCGACGCGTACAAGCGAGCCGCGCACGTTGATAGAAAACAGTTGCGGGATGTTAGGAACCGTAGATGCGCGTCTCTTACCCGAGATTTTCCTATTAATTAGGCCATAGTCGTTGGAAGTGTATATTTAGGAAAAACCACGTTCAAGATTAGTTTAAACAAAATATTAATTAGTACGAAAACATGTAGTTAGTCTTCAAGGAATGCTAACGATGTGCTCCGATACTTAGTGCTAATAACATGATTGCTAATTTGGACCGCCGCGCGCCGGCGCCGCGCCGCGCTCTCAGCTGTTTGGTGTTAATGGTTGTATTGTATTGATAGCAGAAATGTTTACATTGTCGAGCGGTTTCGAACATGGTAGACAACAGGTTAATGACATGGAGTTCTTTGTAAGTTTTAAAAGTCATGACTAGTACAAAATGTTTCCATTTATTAACAATTTTCCCTTGGTAAGGTGGTCCCGTTAAATATATGTGGATTGTTTTAGCATATTTGTTTATATCGATGCACTGCTGGTTTAAAAATGACGTAAGTGAAGTACCTATGTATTTGGATAGGTATAGATTTTTATTTAATAACCATATAGTGGAGATAGCTATGGATGGCCGCGCGGCGCGGGTTCGAATCCCACCGCAAGCTTAAGCTGCATCGTATGGTGGTATTTTTCTTTTATACTCGTAGAACCTGTTAGCCATTTTCGACCGTCATCATCGCTGAAGCAAGCTTTTATTCATTTATAGCTGATAGGCTAGCCTTCGACCGCTACTTGATGATAAGTGATTATGTGGTTGAAGATGTTGTTCAGGCTAACGAAGACTTCCTGGCTCTCAAGGAGAGGTGCCGGAACACGTCGTTAGGTAGATTGGCGGCAGATTTTCTACATTTAATTTCTACTTAGATCAAAGGTGTGGGTAAGTTACATATTGTAGTAGAAGGATAGCCTATCAGCACTAAAACATTTTTCACGCGCATATCTCTAAGAATTTTTACTTACAGTAAGTAATTTTAGGCATCTAAACCCTGTTTTGCCGGTTACATATATGTACTCGTACGTGGGTAACTGTGATTGTGTAGTATAAATAATATAAATCATAAAAATAAGCATTAATAGCTCCTCCGTCATGTACTTGAAACAGACGACGCGACTGAATCTTGAAGAAGCTCCACCGATGTAAATATAAACAAGACGCACCTTTGTTTGCATCGTGATATTGGCACAGTGGTCGCTCGCCACACCGGCGCGGCACCGACCGGGCCGCTCGCGCGTGCCAACTCTCACCCGGACAAACACATCACTTCACCATTATCAAACTGTTTACTATCATTTTGATCACTGGCATTTGGAGCACTGACTGTCGATCGACTACACTTCAGCACAGATGAAGATGACGTAGAAGCACAGGCGGTCACTTAGAAGAGAATTGTGATATAAGGGTTCAAAAGGTAACAGAAGCACTGGAACTGGTGTAATGGCACATGTAGAGTATGCCGCCGGCGGCGCGGCGCGGCCTCTATCGCCTTCACTACTGCGACGGCAGTTGGTCAGTGGCCGGCGCGGCGGCTCACTCACTCACTCACTCCCGACACTCATTATTTAATGGGCAGATAAAAGATTATCTATTGAGACGTCCTCAGCCAATGTGACGTGTTTATCGTACCGCACGAGCAACGAGCCGCCGCCGCCACCGCCGCCGCGGGGAATGGACGACAAATGACGCGGACACGACAAATGTTTGGAGGCATAACAGCGTGTGATATGAGAACTCTGGGATTAAAAGTCATTTATTATCTATTACTTGTGCAATAAGATTGATATTGTAAACTATAATATGACTAAGCGTTATCTGTTATCACGTATAGGTTATTAAACGTTTGGATTGCAGTACTATTGAGATGCATACGTTTTAAATGCAACTTCTTGCTACTGTCTATTCCCAGTATGACCGGAGTGACCTGAGATCAATCATGATAGTAGAGCTAAATAAGCTCCAAGCCAAGTTGATGACACCGTGCGACAGAGATGAACCCCGAGGTAGACCTACACTACACCCGGCCGACACACAGCCTGTAGATAAATGTCACTAAGCGAGATAACGTGTTCTGACCGAACACTACAAACACAATCATAATTATTTAGTATAATGTGACCTTTATTCTTATACTATGGCGCGGTGGTAGCTTTAACAAAGTAAGTTTGATGTATTGTAAGAATAGGCTCTACTACACACCTGTATTAGCGTCGCTTGATACCACTAGTAACGTGCTTGATACAGCCGTGTGTCAGCGAACTTGTTTTCAAGAGAGGTAATATTTCATTGTACCAATGAAAGTTTGAACAGGTTTGATTACTCCAGATGTTTAATTACGTCTAACGGAAAGTGGTTACAAGTGGTCACAAGGGCAAGTGAATCAAATCCAGTTGTTTTTTTAATCTGATACCACCAATCACGGGGCTCACCGCTCACCTGATATTAACCTGTAGCCTCTGCCTATAATAGATGCATTTCCTCACAATCATAACAGGAGGATCGTTTACGGCGAGTATTGGGCACTGGTTGACATATGTACAGTCAAGTCTCTGATATTGTCTTGAGGGCTATTATGATGAGTTAATTATATAATCAGTTCATCTAGTGAAAAATTACAACGATCATATCATATTTAGGTAAAATTGACAATTAAAAAGTACATGAAGATGGAACACTATTCATTCTGAAAAAAGTGTTTTTTTTATTGCTCATTGGCTGCTTTTATCTGCCCTGTTAATGGTATGTTCGAAAGTATTCATAAATTATACCGATATAGAATCACTGGACAGCTGCTGGAGTGGAATACCCCTGGGGGTGGTAGCCAGCCGAGCATTCTCAAAACGCTCTACCACCTTTCAAAAACATGTGCATATTAAGGCCACGAAGACATCTAAAGGAAAAACCGCCGATTTAACTCAATGACAAAATAGCCTCAGCTTGCCATACTCGCGCTCGTTTACTACATTCTACATTCGCCTTAATAAGTAGGTTCTTTTACGTTAGTTCTATATTTGTAGGCTTTTGTTATTGACAAGCCTCATGATTAACCATATTCCTGATGAATCAGTTCAGATTTATTCTGAACTGAAAGTCAAAATTATTGATTCAATTTAGGCGTCTACGACGCTCTTATGAAGGTAAATTACAAATTTTAATATTGAAATATTCTACATTGTACTTCCACGCTCAGCAAAAAAAAATTATAGATTCACTGCGAGAAGAAACTCGGGGCCATTCTTTTAAACGTTTTTAACAATGTGTTACATTTGTTATTATATTAGAGAGTCCGTGCGTGAGGAACTAAGCCAGTAAAGGCTACTGGCCTCTTATATTTTTATCAAAGTGGCGCTCAATTATGCGTACGAGAGTTTATTTGTGATAAATGAGTTAAATGTTATCTGCGAACGCGAATAGTCATTAATACAAGGTATTGTGCGAAATGTGGATGGACAATGTAGTTGAGTGTATACTCAACTACGTTGTCCACATTTGTGTCACACAGTTTGATGACAATGAGTATTCATTGTCATTGGGTACCCACAGCATGTACCTACGTACGTAATACCTCTACTTTATAATAGTTAATATGTATATAACGCGGAGATTACACGCTACCCTCAGTGTCATACTAACTAAGTATTACTTATCTAGGTATGTTTGAGAAACCAACTCGTAACTCTCAGAACAGAGAACTTTGATACAAAGATATAAGAAGAC
Organism: Plagodis dolabraria; assembly: GCA_963854805.1. NCBI lineage: Eukaryota > Metazoa > Arthropoda > Insecta > Lepidoptera > Geometridae > Plagodis > Plagodis dolabraria. Next base: position 34,876,483 of record OY978447.1, read on the forward strand.
TAAAAACAAACTGGAGATGCTGTTATATATTATGTTCAAGCTCGAACTTGGTTAATTGATACTTATATGCAACTTGGATGGGCCCCGACCCAGGCTATTATGGTGTAAAATAGATCTTGAATGGTCTTTATTTGTTTCTAATACTGAAACAAATAACGATTAATCCTAGACCTCATGCAAAACATTACCAGAATCTGCTGATTCTGGTAATGTTTTGCATGAGATTTGCAGCTTCCTACAAAAGTATATACCGTTTAAATTTATTTAAAATTGGCAACTGCAGCAATGTCAAAAATAGCTGATCATCGCGCCTTTATATCAAAGACGGGGATGCTTTTGCCAACTCATAGAAAACAATTTTGCCCTACAATAAAAAACAAATGGCCAAGTGCGAGTGGGACTCGCGCACCGTGGGTTCCGTACAAGCCTGTAGGGATATAAGTAAAATTTTTGGTATTTTTATTGCTAAATGAAATCTATTAATTTTCAAATTAAAAAAAATATATATATATAATGTATGCTCTTCGCAATTGTTCTTTTATCTGTTCTATAAGAGCTTACTTTTTACCTTTCAAGATTCTGAGAAAGTACCCTGAAGGTCTTGATTCCTTTGCGAGAGTCGAAAATTTGCGACATAAACGGCTGTATCTTTTGATTGCGTTGGCTTAGAAGTTTGATTTTTTCACAGCTTTAAGGAACGGTTAAGCTCAGTATTCAATATGAATTTTAGCTTGATAACTCCACGTGTTCCTGAGCATACGAGTATCGACAGACATACTGGCTTTTGCTATAGATCAAACAAAATAAGAACTTTTGAATTTTACTTTATTTTACTTTGTGGTGCACAACCATAACTTCTAATATCATAATCTGATTGCGTATTATTCAGTATCGGTAACTACATAATTATAGCTACGTTACGCGTAAACAAATGAGCAATTTGTTTAAGCGATGTTTCAGTAAAATGCGTACAGTTACTAATACCTAATCACTACTCTAATCAGAGATAATGCCACAACCGCCCGCCCTACCGCACCGCGCCGCCCTAACATAGACGCGCACGAAAATACTGCTAGTACCCTGAGTTCAAGTTTTCATACGAGCTTTTACGTGACCAGGTAAATTTTGTAATAGTTCATTATAGCACCCGCAAAGGTCGCTGTTAAAAAAAGTTATGGAAAAAAACAGCCTATACTATATTATTCTGAAGCTAGTCTTTGACTGTTTCTCACCTCATGGCAAGTGATGACACGGTTGAAGAAACTGTTTTGGCTTACCAAGAATGAATGACTCTTAAGGACACTCACCGGAAAACACCGTTACGTGCTTGGCGACAGATTTTCTACTTGCACGCTCATTATTAAATGCCACTAGTGATTATCAACTCAGGTATATAACGACCGCAGTGCACATTATATATAGATAGATTTGCTCAGCTTAAAAAACGAGGACTTAAAAAAAATATAGTTAGGTACGTAAAACATAGTAATTATGAAAACTCGTATTGAGTGTTACGTGTCGCGACAAAGCGACTAGGACCTCGTCGTTGGAGAGGAGCGGTAGTGTCCCAGTCCGCCTCTACACGGACCGCCATACCTTATAGATAAGCTCCACAACTGTATCGTTAAACACACTGATATCAATACTGTAAATTCTATAATTCATACACAAAAAAAAAGGATACAATTTCAGCCTCGAAGTTAACACAATAGTTTATATTTTATTGTATCTTGATAGAACAAGCACGAAACCCACCTGGTGTTTAGCGGTGACCTCTGCCCATAAAACATGCTGTTCGCCACTTATGAGGACTGCGGCTTGCGCCCATCACCCTGAGACTCAATGTTCGTTAAGTCTCATGTGTTTTTTTATTTCACCGGCACCACACCCTTCAAAATGGACCACAGTAATGTGAACACCCTGAATGCATGAATAGTTACGGCAGCAGTGCTCCCCGGACGAACTCGTTCACAAACAGTTGTACTGCTACTAAATTAGGTGCAGGTTCCACTCGTAATGATCGAGTCAACTATCGTGAGTATACGTCAACTAACTTTCTTTTTCACGAGTTTAAATAGGAGGAGGTTTGTATATAGAATAAGTCTCAACTTTTTTTTAATTATCTATATTTTTAACTATTTACTGAGACCTATTGAGTATTGCCTTTAAGTTGGCCCAACTTAAATTTTATCAACGTCGAACTAGTAATTCAAAGTTAGACTCAATGAAGTAACTGATAAAAGTATTTGCCTGTATGTATAATGTACCAAATGCCGAATATTGTCGATGGTGACCAGTATTGTAGCCGAGTCAATCTAATCTCCAAGTATATTTTTTTTAATGTTATTGGGACGGAACAAGCTCGACCACCTGATGTTAAGCGGACCAACCTCTGCCTATAACAGATGCATTTCGTCACAAGTCACGAATTGCATTGCGCCCGTCACCTTGAGACATAGTTGTTAACTCTCATGTGCCCGTAATTTCACTGGCTCTCAGGGACTGCTGCCGGAACACACCGTTAGGTGCTTGGCGGCTTTTCTACTCGAGGGTGGTCGCTAGCCAGGCGGGCATTCGCAAAATGCCGTACCACCATGGTGAAGCTCAAGCCCGCGGCGGGATTCGAACCATGGACCTGCTGCGCGGCAGTTCATAGCCAATGTCACTGAGCCATCACTTCTTCAAACATACTTAGTATACATTATGTTAAAAATTAAGTTCTAGAAGTCGGTTTATGAAAATGTGAGCATGTCGGAAAATAAAGTGCTACGTGAAGAGACGGACTCTTTCTGAGAGAGAATGAAGTCTATAATTTCATAACATTTTGTTTTCATAATAGTTTACGAAATGTATTAAGATCCAGGTATTTTAGTCAGGTTTTCAAATGTGCAAGAAAATTGAGTAAATTTGGAACAAAGGTAGAAAGTAAAACTTGGAACAGCTTTCAAGCTTAATTAAGTTGGAATTGGTAAACGGCCCCCCTGAGGGCGACACCCCGACGGGAAGGTCACAGGTCACAGCACTTGCATGCACTCTACTCTGAAATATATATCTAGCTAATGTAATAAGTAAGATATTTAAGTAACTACATACTTAGTCTCCTGAACATAGAATAAAATAACCGTTTTTTAGGGATCCGTACTACAACAAGGGAACTTTTAGTTATAACTACTAAACATTGGAACCGTCGTAAGTAGCAAGTTGAATTATTCACAGAATATGAGTTAGTGCGGCGGATCACCTAACAAACAATGAGTAAGCATAACAAAAAGTTTAAAATGAATGGGGGCTCCCATACAAGAAACGGGGTTCTTTTTATACGTTTATAGGGTTCCCGTACACATAGAGCAAAACGGAGCCATGAACATAAGACTCCAGTGCCTGTCCTTCCGTCCAACAGCGACACAAGGGTCTCTCGTAATCGGAATCCAAACGAAGACACCTTTACACAGACCAAACCAAAAATTTCGTTTTTTTTTTAGAACGATGACCCAAAGATGAATAATAACTACATAGTTATTTTTCACACCTTGGCTGATAACGAAAACTTTTTTGCATCCTCGCATGTGGCGTCTAGCCAGAGCTCATTGGGCAGAAATATATTTTTTTATATTCTATTATCTAAAACAATATATAAATAAATGAGAAGCCCTCAGTTGTCTATTTTAGACGATTTTTGGCTTGGATAAGTACTCAAAACTAAACTAATCAAGATCGTATCACGGAAATTAAATGAGATAGGTAGGGGACGATTTCAAGATTCCTTCTGGTTCTCATACAAAACTGTTCGACTCCACTGAAGCTGGGCCTAATATTGATACAATATGTACATTAAGTATATAATATCCTCTATTTAACCAACAAATGCTGAAAACACTGATTTGAGGCTGAGGAGCTCACAACCGTCTTGTGTTATTACCGCGGGTCGTACTCACGCTAAAGATTACGTACTGTATAAAGAAATAACGACATTCTTGGTATCTGTATTAGAACGGAACCCTAGGTGCGGTAGACCAACTCACACTTCTAATTTTTCTTAGCAATGTACTTTTCATAATAATATTATTTCATCGATAGACTAATAATAACACATTTGAGAAGACTAATTACAGGAAACCGAGAAACCAAGAACGTGGCCCACCTGGTGTTAAGCGGGAACCCCACACATATCAGATATAAAATATGATCATAACAGATACAGTTACTGCACTGCGCGCTGGGACATACAGTTGTTAAGTCTCATGTCCCTGTTATTTCACCGGCACCTATACCGGCCTCGCCGCCTCACGCAACCGTGACTCCCAGACGAAGGGCTACAATATAGCCCGAAACTGGTCGGAATCTATCCGGTAAATATTACGTGAGTCCCAGCCGGGTGCTTATTTAGTCATAATGGACAAAACTCGCGATAGTTTTCTAAGTGAAGGCACCTATACCCTTAAAACCAGGATATAGTAATGTGAACATTACTGCTTGGCGGTAGAAAAAGGTTTGTGGAGTTTCCCGGAGACATTAAAGAACAGCCACGACATCAGGTTGACAAGACAGTAAGTGTTGACAGCGAGTACGTCAGTACTTTCTTCCTACTTATTCCTAAAAGTAACAATCTCCAAACTTTTACGATCCCTAAATGTTCCCATTCTTCCCCAAAACATTTGTAAGAACGACCTTGACTGATTCCAGGGCACATCGCGCGTTACATAAATAATTTCTTACATAATAATTATGGAAAACAGAAGCTGAATAATGGCGGGCGGCGCGGCGAGTTCCAGACGGAGTTCAATTAAGAAAGCAACGACGTCCGACGACGGCGCGGGGCGGCTGGCGGCCGCGGGGCGGGGCGGAGTAAATCGAAGTCAGAATTCATTTACTACGAGACACGTCATGAATAATTTGTTAAATATATTTTATAAGGGAAGATGATGGAATGAAATGAAAGTTTTCATACTTGACAGATTAGTTAGGTATGGTCGATTTCACCCGCACCAAAATAAACAATGCATGTCATTTTTATTTATTTTCTTTATTTAATTATCATCACTCATACTCGGAATGTAGGATTTGCACTGTATGCGATCTATATGGCAGTCTGCGATCGTCCGCTTAGACAATAACCACCCTCAAATAGAAGATTAACTTAGAAAGGGATCGCAACCCACACATCCCGACAAATGCAGTGGTTAAAATAATAAAAGTGTGGATAATATTTTGTAGTTTGAAATAACAAGCGCTCCCCAAATGTAATGAAAATGATGATTACAACTCCTTGGTTCTTCCCGCCGCAAATCTATACACGAAAATTTTCTTGGTTTTAAATGTTCATGATAATCTAAGATAAAATTCTTCAGTTGAGCGAGCGAACTAAGCGAGCGGAAATGAAATGTATTTATTTGTAAGAAACACGGTTTTAAGAATTTATATAATTTTTCAATGTTACACATTTGAGATTAAATGAGATTGTTTTATAAAATCAAAGTGAACACACCGAATAAAAAAAACTAGAATATGTTTAAAAGGACATAAATATTGAATTCTTCCGCTATACATACTTTTCCAACAAACGCCACTTATTATACAAAATAAGATGTTGACGAGTAACTAACTAAGGTAGTGAGTAACTCACTTGATAAGATATTTCAAAGTATGACCACTGTGTACTCGTCTCTATCGGACTTATAAAACATTATATGTTCCTTGATATTAAAGTTACCTATTTGTAAAATTATAGCACATTGTATTTTGGAGAAGGCGATACATAAACTAGCCTAGGTCTTGTCGACCCCTGCTCTATTAAGTATTTATTACTTAAATAGAGAATATTAACTTACGAGTAATATAGAAAAAAAACAGTTTCGTAACTAGTTCAAATTATGAGGTGGACCCCGTAACAATAATGGGCTAAAATTCACAACTATCACGGCATACAGTAGCAAATTATCCTACTAAAATTATAAACGCGAAAGTTTATAAGGATGTATGGATGTATGTATGGATGTTTGTTACTCTTTCACGCTAAAACTATTGAATGGATGTAAATAAAACTTTACAGTAATATAGCTTATACATCAGAATTAAACATAGGCTATAATTTGTAAAGATATTATGTGAATTGTCGAAAATATAACGATAAGTGTCAAATAAGTAAGTAAAAAATCAGCCATATGCGATCTACTCTGGCGTGCGCTGCAAAAAGTGTCACACGTACATAATGTATAACGGAAATGTTTATCTTAAATTTTCCTACAAAAAAGCTCGCGACAGCATTTATCTATCTTTTATGTGTAAGCCATTATCGCCAAAACATGTATACTATTAAAAAAAACTAATGCATATTCGGTAGTAGCAAATTGATCCTTTTCAAACTAATATTATAAAGGTAAACGTTTGTGAGTGTGTTTGTATGTTCATTACTTCTTCACCCTCAAACGACTGGACCGATTTTAATAAAATTGGGTATGATAGATAGCGAGGTAGATACAGAGTACTGCAAAGGATGGAGGAGGGAGCCACTTGAGCTTATTACGAAAATCGGAGACATGATCATATTTACGTAAGCCAACTGTAAATCTTATAAAAAAAATATGGTATGGAGGTAGATAAGGCGCTGGATTAACACATAACATGCATTTTATCATCATCATCCATCACCACACGGGTGTAACCGCGGGGCGCAGCTAGTCTATGTATAATGGTTATCAGACGCTGACACCGCACATACTCGGACGGAAATAGTTTTTATTCCACTGCTAGCTTCTCAAACATTGTAATCAACGTCCTATATATATTTTTGGTTTTCGGTTATCATTCTACACAATGTACCTAAGTTTCAAATTTGTAGCAGATTCCGTTTAAGATCTGGATTCCCGTGAAATAAGGACAGAATGACAGAAGGCCGAATCTCATAAATAGGGCTCCGTTTTCCCTTTCGGTACAGAACTCTTAAAATCATGAGTATTCCATTAAAGAGGTTATTACCGCAGTGGTCGACATAAACAACGTTAATGTTCACGACATAAACACGAGGGTGAACGTCTCGCCTCCTCGGGGGACTATACAATTGATTGATACTTACGGCGAACTCGCGACCTTCACATACTAACCACATGGGAATAACATCTGTTGTTGTTGTTGTCATCTAACTACATATAGGTGTACATCTATTTACACATAGCACAGTCGATAACAGCCTGTAGAGGAAACTTATGAGTAATAAATATATTCACGTTACACGTTAAGCTATAACTTCATTGACATTGCGTAAAATTTTAAATGTTAAAGCAGAGATAGCCGAGCAGTTACTGCGGTGCCGCAGGTACATGGTTCAAACCCCACCGCCGCGCCAGGAGTTGCAAATGCTGGCCTGACTAGCTACCAACCTCGAGTAGAAAATCTGTCGCCAATTACCTAACAGTGTGTTCCAACAACAGTCCTTGAGAGCCACTAAAATGACTGGCGTATGAGACTTAAAAACGATGTCTCAGGGGACACCCTGGGCGTAGTGCAGATCGTCAATTGTGACGAAATGCATCTGTAATAGGCAGAGGATACCGCATAACTTAGGTGACAATTACATAACGAAAAAAACGTAATTTTTTATCCTCATTTCCGTTTTGAAATTTTGTAGGGTGACTTATAAAAGAAAAAAATATTAGTACTATATAGTATGTATTTTTTTTATGCTTGATTATTTAGCCTTTGACCACTATCTCACCTGATGGTAAGTGATGATGTGGTCGTTGTTCAGGCTAACCTAGAATAACTGGCACTCAAGGACAGCTGCCGGAAGACACCGTTAGGTGCGTTGCGACAGATTTTCTACTTGAGGATGGTAGCTAGTAGGCGCCAGGCATTCGCAAAATACCCTACCACCATGCTATAACGACTGCCATCCGAAGACATGTATACCCTAATAAATTGTTTCTGTGTATATTTTTTCTGGTTTACGGGTTTCTTACTGATACTGAGGCAAGTCCTTGGCTCCTTTTCACCGATTGGTAAGTAATGAAGTCGAAGACTAAAATATTATATTGGACGAAAGCTAAAACCAAATGGTGTTCACGGGTTATTGCCAGAAGAAAATCTTAGGTACTTAAGGGCACCGATTCAACTTGAATGTTGTAACTAGTCCGGTGAGCAATACCAAAATGCCTTCCCACCACGCTAAAGCCGTAGCAGGATTCGGGCCATGGGCCCTAAGCACGGCAGTCATTGCTACTGGGACATCATTCCCCCAAAAATATTACGATTAAATGTAGTCCAAAGACAGTCTGTTAGCTCTCCCCATACGAGTATCTACCTGTGGAACTCGTTGTTAGGCAGCAGCGCCTCCTGGAGAACTGCTATCTCACACTGCGATCCCCGAGACGCCGGCCAACTGTGGCGATTTAGCAAACTATCCTAATGGAGAGGATGCCTGTGTTCAACGGCGTCTGGAGGTCATGGCTGTAACGTACTTCCATAAGACACGCGGACGAGCTCGTGGCGTGGACGGGACATCTTGTTTCATTTTATAAAGTACGGATACATATACCAAACATTATTCCTATTATATAAAATTCCGTTGTAAAATCGTACACTCATCGCCGAAGCATATTTTTACACGACTGCCCAAAAAAGGAAAATTATGTTTACAGGGTTTATGTATGTATGTATGTTTGTGAGTTTCTTTATTCCACCATAATTTCTAAACGGCTTAACCGATTATAATGTATGAGATATATCGTTAGATATGTCTTGTTTGCGCAAGTAAAACTAATTAAAAACAAACTGCTATATAACTTTTTGAAGCAGTGATAGCTCAGCATGATGACTTTGGCTATGGACTGCCGCGCAGCAGGTCCATGGTTCGAATCCCGCCGCGAGCTTGAGCTTCACCGCATGCTGGAAGGGCTTTTTGCGAATACCCGCCTGTCTAGCGACTACCCTCAAGTAGAAAATCTGTCGCCAAGCGCCTAACGGTGTGTTCCGGCAGCTGTCCTTGAGAGCCAGTGAAATTACAGGCACATGAGAGTTAACAACTATGTCTCGTAGTGACAGGCGCAGTGCAATTCGTGACTTGTGCCGAAATGCATCTGTCATAGGCAGAGGTCAGTCCGCTTAACATCAGGTGGGCCTCGTGCTTGATTCGTCACAATAACATAAAAAAAAATAACAATAACGGCTATATAAAAATAATTAAAAACAAACTGGCGGATTTTAGACGCCAAAATTTAAGCTCAAATATATTTTTCATACACTTTGTTATCATATGGTTATCAAAATGAAGGGCTTTAAATAAAACGATTCCATATATATATATATATATATATATATATATATATATAGTTTGCAGTTTTAATTTCAAAAAAGCGATAGTAAATAATTTCAAGCGAGTTTTTACTTTTTAGTACTTTCTACGCATTTATTTTACAAAGTTTTGTGCAAGTGAAATGTTGTATTTTATGAAATATTTATTACAAACAAACTGACTTGTGAACCATTTCCAAACAACGGATTCCATAGTTAACTGCGAACAGAATAGTTTCCAAACGCTTTATTTGGAAATGAAAGGAAATAGCGCCATTATTAACGTGTTAGAAATTGCGTCAAACATCAATCTAGGCAATTTTGAACGGAAAACCCTTCGAATAGGCTCAAGCGATTGCCTCAAGGTTGTTCCTTCAGTTCCCAGGGCTTTATTGAGCTAGCTAAACAGGCGCAAACACCAACGGGCCGACGCGGCGCGGCGCGGCGCTATTTAAATCTATTTAGTTTATACAATAGGTACGTTGTATCGTAAATCGTATTGATTCAAATAATCTTCTGTTTTTTATGAACCTTGGTTAGGCGCCTACATTTTTTTTAGAATTTAAGATGAAATTATGTAAGACGCTGACAAGTGCTAAATAGCTTTACGTGATTTTTTAGCAAAATGTATTCGGTTCGTAGAAATTATATGTTTTGATAACATTAATTAAAGCCAAAAAAATCCTAATCACGTTTCCTTAAAATTTTCTAGATATAATAAAATTGCAAAGTTGACTTTAAATTACTTACTCTAGTAATGTAAATATCTTAATAATTTACATACGAATGTGTATGAAATTATGAAAATAAAATAGCAAAATCTAATCTAGAGGGACAACAAAAGCTAATGATTTACGTTACAAGTTTCGTGTTATTTAGCTCACTCTCAGATTTTACCTAAACTGATCGCGATTTCACCATCGGCCCATCGCTGCCTCTCTTTCTTACTAACGCAGTCAGACAGTGACAAAATGTCAGCATTTGAGAGCATCATAAGTATTCACAACATCGTACTCCATAACATTTTCAAATTTTTAGATCACAAAATTTCTCGAGTGGTCCTCCGAATTTGCACATCGCGTGCCATCACTGGGCTATAGAATATCACTCGACTGTGCCCAAATTTTGTGCTCTTATTGTATAACTTTAACCGATCCCGTGAAATGAACGGGGGTTCGATTCCCATTTTAGGTTAAAATTTAGGCTTAAAAAGATTATTAATGTGATCTTCGCTTATCACGCAATAGTGTTTGTAATTATTTTGTAATATTCGTACTTCACCGATTTTTTTTAAAGTTGTATGACACGATACGAACGATAACGTAGTCGGAATCAGCCTTAAATCCAATAAATCACACTAGGAGTAATATTATAAATGCGAAAATTTGTTAGTGTGTATGTTTGTTACTCCTTCACGCCGAAACGACTGAACAGATCTGGATAAAATTGGAATAATTTTTAACACAGGATACTTTTCAACATTGTTTGCGCGTGTGAAACCGCGAGGCGCAGCTAATTAATAGTTAGGTATTTGTTAAGTTATAAGATATAAAAGTTTTATTGGCCCTTTTGTACATTTTTTTACAGGCAAGTCTAAGGTACATTTAAACATTTTTATACTAATTAAATATATTAAATTAAATTTATTATTTTTAAGTATTTACTTCTATGTAAATAATTTATTAAAATTTAAAAATCATAATATTTTACACTTAATACAGTTAAATACAATTTGCAGTTATCACGTTTGCACTTGTCCTAAGAACAAAGATTCTAAAAGCTGCATTGACATATTATATTCTTTTAAAGTGTAGAAGGGATATATGTTGAGCTAAAAAACTGTCGCGAGTTTTGTCCATAATTATTATTTAGTAACCGGCTAGGACTCGCGTAATATTTACCGGATATTACTCCGACCAGTTTCGAACTTATTTGAAGTTCTTCGTCTGTGAGTCACGATTGTGCACAGCGTCGAGCGCGGGCCTCAGCACGTAACTGGCGTTGAGACGGTTGCGCCGTAGCTGTCAAAGTCAGAGTTCCGCCGTCCAAACTGTCACTTCTGTCACTATCACTGTAATTGTCATGTCGTTTTGATAGGTATATATATATGTTATGCGCGGCTGCAAAGTTGTTATTTGGCGCGAGTACTTGTACCTGAGGAAGCTAAGGATTCTAGGTTTGAACCATGAGCGAAGCGGGTGGTTCAAACCTAGGATCCTTAGCTTCCTCGCAGATTTCAAATAATACACAATACCTTTCCGAGCTCGTGAGTTGAAAAAATATTTAATACTAAGTACGACATGAATATAATCATGTAGGTACGGATTAACTCATATGTCTCTTGTCCAATATTCATTGTTATTTCCGTTTGAATGAGCGTCGAGTCGCGTCGGTGGCTCAGCGTGTTTCGGGACGTTCTGGTGTATGCGAGGTATATAGACATTTGTTTAGGGAAGGTTTTGGTTAATCCAAGGGGATGAAGGTAAAAGGTAATCATGGATTACCGAGGTATGAAAGTGAGCGGAATCGGGAGCCGGATTTGTGGGCTGGATGCCCGGTGCCAACGGCGCCGTGACTTGTAGGAAACACTAGTATGGGCTGTTACCGACATCCTAGGAATAGTCACACGGGCGTGTTCGGCTCCATATCATACTATAACAACTCATTATCTGCCCATTACACATTGTTAGAACTAGTAGAATTGTGATTTATAGTTACGAGTGTTTCTTTTGTAAAGATTGAATGGTTGCTGTGGTCGTGGAATCATACAACTTTTTTCTGTTTACTGATTTTTCAACGTTCTCGGATCTAACTGATTTGTACAACAGACAAAAACAGAAGTTGACTTTAAATTATTTGACTGACGTCCATTTTTTTTCAATCATCAAACAAACTGATACAATATAAACCGACCAAATTTAAAACAAATGAACTTTTCTTTCAAACAACCAACGTTCGTTTGTTTTTATATTAGTTGTGTAAACGTACATTAATTCATTAAACTATCTGATGAATGTGAATCCGCCCCTAACTTACATAATTAGATTGACTTTTATGCGTATTGCGTACAATGAGGAGTTTGAATTTAGATTTTAATATGACAGTTGATTTCATATTATTTTTATGGTGAAAATAGGTAGTTGTAGGTAGGCCGCGGCCGCACCTGAACGCAGTGGTTACGGCGCGGGCGTAGCTTAAGTCCAGGCAGTCAAAAATAATTCCCACGCTAGCTCCGCCCATGCGGCGCAACGATCCCCGCTGCACCGAACGACGCGATGTGCAGCGGCGCACGCGTCTCGCTTATAAAAATATTTGTGTACTTGAAATTAGATTCGCGAACACAGATACCATTGAGACGATTTCAACTTTTTTATAATCTTATTCACGTGACGCATTTCGATACATAAAGTAACTTTGTATATACTGAAATTGATGTCACGTTTGTATTTTTATCAACATTACTAATATTTCTTAGTAAGAAATTGATTATTTGATTTACTTTCCAAAATTATTCTTACGGTCGACAGTAGCTTATAAAACTAAAGCCAAAAGTTTTACTTTTTACAATATGATCATGTCTGCTCGACTTTATTGGTATATATTATTATGTATGAATGTATTGGTATATATATTATTCATATTTAACTGAGGGAACTGAAAGAAAGAGGGTTCTTAAATTGACTTGTCTATTTTTTATTTTATGTTTGACCACACATAACTTTTTTACTGAACCTTACAATCTTGAAGATTATTTATTTGCTAGTACAGTTTAACTCTTAATTGGTTTCATTTTAATTTCATCAACATCGGTCGAACGGTTTGCCAGTTACAGTCAAACTTACTAAAAAGTAATTTGCCAAAATGCCTTGACGATCGCAGTGCTTCTAGCAACGAATGTAAGTGGCAACTATGAATATAGATGAAAGTTATTGTTAAATAGTGATAAAATCTATAAATAATATGTGAATAATAATCTCTCTAGTAAAGTCTGTAGTCATCAGTATATCAAATAACCTGTCTAAGTCAGTTACATGAGCACAAAATTATTGCACCGGTATCAACCAGTTAGTTACCAGACTTTTTAATTAAAAAAATTGTTTTCAAGTCTTTTTTTTTCTTTGCTATGTTGTTGTGTCGCAGTCTCTGTGTTTATAGAGAAAACATATTGCACCAAACCAAAATAAAGTGAGACAAGGGTCGGAATATGATGATGGTACATATCAGCCCAAACGGCACGATATATATTGATAAATGGGGGGTGTTTTTAAATTCTCCGTAGTAACGAGTGATTTCTACTGATTAAACTTACCACAAAAATTTCATGACCCCTTGGCGTGGGCGATAATTTATGAATGAATCAACATTGTTCTCAGTATCTTGGAATGCGATTAATCAGATTACACATCATTAGAATAAAGTAAAATACCATCAAATTGAATGAGCATAACATTATATTATATTCGGTGAATATGGGTACAATTGACCTGAAATAAATGGATTTGATTTGATTAAATGTTAGTTGTGGCCAATATATTTTACCATGACTCGTCATACAAATATGAATTATAGTTTTTCATAACTGTGCTACGGTACACGTTCCCATAATAATATAAAGTAGGTTGTTTTTTTATTGCTATCATATAATTTTTAACTATTAATTACTAATGTTGAAAATATGTTCGTATACATCCTATTACGTTTTATTTTTCAGTTACACTGGTGAACAGAAAGGTGTTATTTTACTACCACTCTGCTTTTAGATACCAACTATGGTAAAAATTAGATAGACCAACCAGATATAGATCTAGCCACTTCTAAACAGCAGGATAAGATTTTTTACCAAACTTACAGAAGAGTCTATATACGCAATTGTAATGGCCTTAAACTTAGGGTTTTTTAAAAATAACACAACTGCAGAAACATTGTAGACAACATGTTATACAAGCTTCTTTTAATGCAACATGGCAGATAAGTGAGAGAGTGAGTGGCACTGGAACAGGTGACTAAATTAGACATTTAAATAAAAACAGTGGATTCTTAGATTGTTAGTAAGTGGTTATAGACAAATTAAGTTAAGATGTATATAAATTAACAAAAAATCATTTATGAAATAAAACATATATTATTTTCAATTTATACAGTATTAATGATTATACAGAATTAATGATATGCAAAAGTGTACGTGAGAAATAACGAGTATCGGAACGGAAAGTCAAGTTTTTTTTCAAGTTTGCAGTCCCCCCGATCGTCACCCTGTGACCACGATCACTGCAAAGTGTTTGAAACGTCAGGACAAAAATAATGATAAATATACGCGATTTAAACCGTTAAATGTTGTTTAATTACTATGTGTAACAATCGCGAAAACCTAAGACAACATTAAGTCAAGTCTTCTTTTTATGGCGGGAGGAAGTACTGAAGCATTTGCACTTTGATGTTGCAAGTCACCCTCGACAGCCTCCTCTTGATTTTATCTTTTTCTAGAAGTATCCGCATATTCTTGATCCCGGATCAGTCTTTTCTTGGGTGGTGGGGATCGACCAGCTCGGGCAGAAGGGAGTTCATATAGAATGTGACTAGTTTTGTCTCCATTTTTTTCGTCCAAAATTCTTCATCTTTTTGTAGAATTTCTATTTTTAATTTGTTGTCTCCATACTACACGGCAAATTAGCATTTAGTTATATTACAAATGTTTTTTTTTTATGCCTGATAGGTTACCCTTTGACCACTATCTCACCTGTTGGTAAGTGATGACGTGGTCGAAGATGTTGTTCAGGCTAACCTAGAATTACTGGCTCTCAAGGACAGCTGCCGGAACACACCGTTAGGTGCTTGGCGACAGATTTTCTACTTGAGGGTGGTAGCTAGCCAGGCGGGCATTCGCAAAGTGCCCTACCACCATGCAAAATGTGCATTTAGCCTTTAGTTTGATAATATCAATCATATTTTTGATTGATATATATACCTGCAAAATACATTTTACAGACAATCAGTTACCTGAAGCCTTCAGAAAAGCAACTGTACATTTCTGTTTGTCCGACAATCAATTTCGCACAATTTGTAATATAATTTGTAAGGATAAATGTCGGGAGAGCAGTCGAATGACACCTGTCAAAAATCCAAAATGGCGATTTCAACACGGCCACCATACAAATTGCTCCGCCCCTGCTGAAGCTCGGCCTTCAGAAAGGGGGTGTTGGGAATATGATAATTTAAATACATAAATTCAGATAATTTGCACGTCAGATTTTTTGCACGTCAAGAGTACAACATCGCTCTTTACCATCTATCTAATACCCTAATAACCGAAAAGGGGGTGAAGGCAAGTATAATACGTATCAACGATGGCATTCGCAAAGGAGTATTGCTTCAGATAGGAGGCCGACCATAAAATTTAAGTCTTACTCCGCACAATTATGTCAATGCGTTGTCTTTTGTGTAGGTACTCAGAAAAAATATATTGTTTATACCGATCCTACAGAGGTGTGACAAGTGCAGGGCGATAATAATGTAAAGTTTTTTTTTTCAGTGTAAAAAAGAAAATTTCATTGTATTTGTACATTTATACGTTATTTTATTTAATTTTACCTGCTGCTCTGCTATGGATAGGTCAAAATAATTTTTAGCCTAATATAGGTAGTATATAAAATATTTCCTTTACGAAATTTCCTGTGAATAAAATTTGCAAATTTAACAATACTAAAGTATTATGTTCAAAGAATTACTCACTTATTTTCGTGTAGTGGAAGAACAGTCTAAACTTATAATATGAGATGGCGACTCCGACAGTTCTCCCTGTTCCGAGTGATCTCGGACTTCGACTGATTTATTATTTTTTTTCCTGAGAATGAAGGTGCATTTTTGAGCACAGTCTTTTTTATTATACGAGTATATACACAATCTATTTATTCCACTCTATTATTTTTGTATAAATCGATACTTATATGTACATGTCTAAGTGATAAAATGTATATTTAAAAGTACCTATGCAGGTGACTTTGTAGATAATCTCTTGAATATATACCTACTTGCCTGATTCTGAATATTCTTTCATTGATATAAATCTACATCTAGTCTTGAGGGACATAAAGAATGTTCGATGTTTTATTGCGATATACCTACCCACCAAACTAAATGCTTTGATTTGCTACGCTTGTGTTATTATTATTTAGCAACACTCAACTCCATTTACGGTTGAACGGCAGCTGTACTTTAGAGCCAGATAATTTTAGTTTACACCTGTTTGGCACCTTCAACCACATCACTTACCATCAGGTGAGACCATAATTATACATATACCAGATATTATTATAGTACCCTACTAATCATACTTAGATTAGTACGACATATAGTTATTTTACAGCTCCATTACAGTACTATAGGAAACCTAGTTGGTATAGAATCTCTTAGTTCGGTCGAGATAGTATGTTTCATAAATAGAATAAACACAAACGAATATTAAATTTGCATAGGTGCAATAGGTAAAAAAAAACTGAAATATTATACGCTTTTGCCTCTCTCATAATTCTTGCAAAGTCTTTGTATCGACTCTTCTGCTTCCTTTTTTTATTTTTTAGTTATCTTTATTTCCCATATTGATTGATATACCTACCAAGATACGTATTTATACTGCTCAGGTGATAGCGCGCGAGCGACAGGTCCACGTCCAACGGCGTACAGCGCGGCACTGAAGGACAGCTCTTACGCATTGATTTTATTTCGTAAGCGTAAGCTAATAAGGTTGAATATCGAATCTTCCGATTGACCGTAATCCTGCACAGAACTAAAGGTCGTAAGTCTAAAACACAATTTAATTTATTATGAGAATACTAATAACTCTAGGTATATTTTACTTTTACAGTGGATAATAAACTACATTTCCTTTCTATGTGTATTTATTATTGATATGTAACTGACGTAGTTTCCAAGAAAAATCCAATAATTTAAAGAAAAGGCTTCATTTAAAAAAATTAAAACTATCGAGTAAATTTCTTTCAAATGTGTTTCTGTCTTAACAACGGATAGAAAAAGGTTTGAAAATCAAATATTTAAGTTAACGTGTCGATTGCATATTTAAGTTGGTTAAAAAAACTAGTCGAATGAGAGTATTTTTTCCGCAGCCTCGTCTTAACTTGTATATCAAAGTAACTTGAAGCGTGGCAAATGTAGATACTTAACCATACAAGTACAATTTAAAAGTTAAAAAAGTACTGTTACGTGGCAGATTCGTTAGCCGTTATCCTATTAACACATGACTGTGCATTAACTGGCACATGTGCCATCACACTTAGACAAATAGCGGTCATAAAAAGGCGACATGTACCGTCCTTGTATAATAGCACTATATGCTCAGTACTTTCATTACGGAAATAAATCATGATAACTAACGATTGTTGCGATATTTGCCAAATGAATCACGATAAGTGTTATATTATCAGTCTTTAAAATAACTGATATCAATTTTATAAATAAAATGCCTATGTATGTGTGTTTTGTATAAAAAGACGGTCTTTGTAACCCAAGCAACTAACGCCAATCTAAATTAAATAGTTAGGAGCAACTATTTAATTGGCAAAGTAAATAAATAGAACCCTATAAATAGGACTCCGTGGTCTGTCTGTCCTTCCGTCCGTATACCAAGGGCTGCTAGCTCTTGAGTAAGGGTAAGGGAACGAGTTACAAACCTGACATTTAGATATGTTTTTGTTAAACGTTAACCTAAACACCACTGTTAGACAAGAATAATGAGAGTCGAGCCGTTATAGCTATGGACTGCGGTGCCGAGGGTCAATGGTTAGAAGCCCGCCGCCGGCGCCGACTTTACCATCACTATAAGGGCATTTTGCGAATTCTCGCCTGGCTAGCTGCACCCTGCAGTAGAAAATCAGTCGCCAAGCACCTAACAGTGCAGGAGAACTTGAGAGCCAGTAAAATTACAGGCACATGATACTTGAATGTCTGCTCATTATATGCTCCTACAGTGGTAAATTTAGACCATTTTTGTTACGATGTCTATCTCACAAGCAATATTTAATCTGGATTTTCGGTATATTATGAATAATAATGTAATCTAATATTTCTCATGTAACTTTTAAATTGTGTATTGAAGAACAAAATTTTATATTTTGTTTTCGGGTTATGGCATTGTAAACCCTGAAGGAGCGAGGCCCGACTCGCAATGGGCCAGTTTTTTTTAATAAAAATTGGCGGTTTTTTTATTGTCCTTAGACCAGTCTTACCTAATGGTAAGATATTATTTATTATGATCTTTAGAACGGAAACTAGCTCTTAAGGACAGTTTGTTGGCGGAACACACAAATCGTTGCTTATCGGTTTTCTTCTCCATGGTGATATCTAACCGGGCAGACATACGCAAAAAGCCCTACTAACTAATGCACGTATATGCATTGAAAATAATTGAAAATGTCACGGTACCAGAACATTGTAACTGATTAGCGAGTTGACCGGCGGCGCAGCGCGGCCACATTCAAACGCCTACATGACAATATACCGCAAAGTTTACCCCACAACGTGAACTGAAGCACGAGCACTGTTTGAGGTCCGAGTCACATTGTTAATGTCAACGCCGCGCGCCGCCTGCCGCGCGTCGTCGCTGCCGACCGCTCAGGTTGCAGAGACTTGTGCTAGCAGTAAACTGCTCAGTTTCTATGAAATTTAGTGAAGATTCTATACGAGTAGCTACAGATTAGCAGTTACTTTTCAGACTTAGTAATGTATTGTATTATGACTTCTGCTTTTGTCAATGAGATTTTCTACCGTTTCTAATTCAGACAGTCCTTTCAATCCTGATTGACATTAATTCATTGGGTATTACAGGGCTTCATGGTGTGGAAACGTTATCGAAACTAATAACGAAATTCGTCTCGAGCTAGAATTGGGAAATTCGAAGGCTATATTTTATTTATTTATATTTTATTTAATAGCTACATACTTGTTAGCAATTTAAAATTGATTTTTATGAAACGCTAAAAGAAGTCTATTTTTATGATTTCAAATTATTCATTTGGCTTAATGTAGGTATAGTATACAGAGATGGTGACTGCTAACGCTACCCCATTTCGCCCTACTAGACGGCAGACTGCTCATCCCGGGTTTTTAGTGGGTAACCTCACTTACTACCCCCCCCTCCCCCCCCGCGGGGGTAGTAAGGCCCTTCAGGCGAGGACTCCCACATAACCACTCCGCTCCCCCCGGGGCGGGTGGTATCCATAAAGGATTTTCCCGGGTGAAAAAAAAAAGAAAAAGGTATAGTATACAGGTTTTGTCTAAAATAAAATGTGGCTCTACATTTAAACCTTAAAGGCGTGCAAATTACTAGGTTCATCTAATTTAATTTAGGAAATTATTAATAAAATGTCATTTCATGTTATTAAAAAAAATATATTATGTCAATCATTAATTTATAATTTATCTGTTTATGTATAATAAACCCTGTCTATCCAAAATTCCTTTAATTTGAATTTAAATAATATTTGTATCTTTTCGAACATTTTTGCTGAGCCCTCTTTCCCAGAACTTTTGCACAGAAGTATCGTGGTGCTTGTTAATACGTACTATACTGAATTAGATCCCTCCGATCCAGAGACTATGCATATGGTATGTATATACTGCAACGCTTTTTCTGCTGCATATTAATGATCTACTTAAACCCGGTATCTTTGGGTACGCAGATGACAGCACCGTTATGGAGAGTTACACATCTAACGCACGAACCAGTGCATTACAAATCCAGTCTCATAGAGAAGCGATGGTTCAGCGCTTGAACTTTTCTTTGAAAGCAAAATTTGAACTTGGAACTTTTCTTTTTTCCGACTGTAGCGATGCCAATCTGGTTAAGTTCAACGCTGCTAAAACCCAGGCTTGTCTTTTCTCCTCCAAACGGAGCCCTTTCCAGCTGGCTCCTACTTTTAGGGATGTGTCCGTGACGATAAGTAACCATCTAGAGCTTCTTGGCATCTCTTTAACACCAACTTTCAATTTCGTGTCCTATATTGAGTCCAAAGCCCAGCTTGCCTCAAAAATTTGGTGTTTTGGTTAAGGTGAGACAATACTTCACACCGGGACAGTTGCTTAATCTTTGTCAAGCGCAAGTCCGATCGTGTATGGAGTACCTACTCTCCAGCTGGAGACACTGGGAGCTATTGAGAGGAGAGCTAAGAGACTCATTTACGACGACCAACTGAAAGGCAAGAGACTCCAGAGTCTCCAGCATCGCCGCAAAGTCGCTAGTTTATCGGTTAAGTGTTACCCAGTCCGGTATACAAAAAAATCGTATTCAAGTATATTTGGAGATAAAAGTATACCTTGGAAACTGCCTTGTGCCCGCGACTTCACCGATATATAATGTGGTTTATCTCTTGCTGCCTGTTACAGATTATAAATAATTTAGAGTGGCAACACTGCTCTTTAATAATGTATATTTTTATCGTCTAGCAATACTCTCGCTTCCGTTCGATTCATGTGTGTGCTAGGCAGGCTAAAGAAAGTTTAACAAATAAATATTACAAAAAGTTATCGAAGTTTCACAAACCCATCCAAATACTTTACATAAAAATTATTGGTCCTTCGAGCCGGATAATCCACACCGGGATAATAATAAAGCTATATTTCGCTAAGAAGATACAATTGGCAGCCATTACAAGGACATCACCAAGGACAAGACTTTCAAGCCTCACAGCACATCACTGCGTTCCGCCAGCGAACACCTGCTACAATCTACAGTTCCACCAGCGAGCTTATACCACATTCTACAAGCGGCAACAGCCATACATACTACAACTTACAAACTGAGTTCCGACTGCGAACCACGCCACATGCAACAACCTACAATAACCACAACTTATTGCACGTGAATATTCCTTCAATATTGATGGTCAATCATGGCAACGTCAGATTCTCTGGACAAGCTAATATCACGTCGAAGCAACTACAAAGGTCGTCTCACACGAATATATAACTTTGTAGACAATGAGGATAATCATACCAAAATATATGAAATAAAAGTACGACAAGCTGAGCTAGCAGACTTGTTCAACAAATACAATGTAACACAAGAAGACATAGAAATGTTAGAAGAACAGACAAGCAAAAAGCCTTTATATGATATTGATAGAAGCACTATAGAAGACAAGTACTATCAATATCAAGCAAAGATTGCAGAAATCCTCAAGGATCATGACCATAATCAAACTACAAACTCTTTCCAGTCCCTCCAACGGCAGGAAAGTAAAGAGCCAAATCTAAAACTTCCTTATTTGCAGATCCCAACCTTTGAAGGCAACATAAGCGAATGGAGTAACTTTAAGGCACTATTTGATGGAGTCATCGATAACAACAACCAGTTGAATTCACTTCAGAAGCTGCAATACTTGAAGTCACTTCTACGAGGTGAAGCTGCCAGTCTCATAGGATCTCTCAGCGTAACAGCAAGTAACTACAAGCCTGCCTTAGATATCTTTAAAAGAAGGTATGAAAACAAAATATTATCGGTTAACTTCCATATTAAAAACATTATGTCGTTTCAAAATATCAATAGAAGCAATCTCAAAGACTTTCTAGTAACTTTACAACAAAGTACTGATTCATTAAAAGCTTTGTCTGTACCAGTCGATACCTGGGATATTATTTTAATATACTTAATTGTTCAAAACTTAGATCAGAGTCTCAGATCTGCCTGGGAACTGAATTGTAAAAGTGATGATCTACCTACACTCAAAGAGCTCACAGAGTTTCTCACACATCGAGCAAGAGCCTTTGAACTCATGTATGATAAATCTCAACCTGTAACTAAACCTAATAACAATGTAACTAAATACAAACCAACTCGTGTCTCCACACATGTTAGCACCGCTACATCTAGCTGTACCCTATGTAAAATGTCTCATGAACTATATAAGTGTCCAACCTTTTTGGAAATGCCAATTACTAAGCGTAATGAGCTAGTAAAGTCGGAAAGACTGTGTTACAACTGTCTCAAACCTTATAATCATCAGCATGTTTGCTCAAAGAATGTTTGTTCTCACTGTGGAAGGAAGCATCATTCAACACTTCATAGAACTTTTAACAACTATATGACCTCTGTTCCGGAAACATCAAATGCCAATAGTAATACTACAGAAAAGGTAAGTTCTTCAGTGGTATTCTCCGACAATCATACTTATGATAATGTAAACAGTGGTACGCAAGCATCAGTCATGCATTTACAATCAAAGCAGTGTGAAGTTTATTTATCTACTGCACTGATAAAAATACAACAATATGATGGTAATTGGATTACATGCAGAGCTCTTTTAGATAGTGGCAGTCAAGTGTGTCTAATAACAAGCAATTTAGCTCAAAAATTGCAGTTGTCTCTCTCAGAACAAACTAATTATAGCATTCAAGGCATAGGCGCTCAACCAATACAATCATCAAAATCAGTTAAAGCCAATATAGCATCTCGCAACAGCAACTTTGAAACTACAATTACCTGTGTAGTTACAGAGCATATTTCTACAAAATTACCACAAAACTATATTCCTATAACTAACTTTAAACTGCCTAAACATTGCAAATTAGCAGATCCACTATTTTATGTCCCTAAACATATAGATATACTCTTAGGAGGTCAATTATTTTACACTCTCTTGCAGCAGGGTAGCATACAGTTAGGAAAGAACCAACCCACGCTCATAAATTCAGTCTTTGGCTGGGTGGTAACAGGTGATATTGAACTAAAAATACAAGCCAATTTTAATGATACAGTCCATTACTCACAAAACAAACAATTATCAAACCAGACAGTCATATCAGCTCATGCTAGCTGTGAGACTTCTTGTGATAAGCTACTACAGCGTTTTTGGGAACAAGAAGAAGTCAAATCTTCCCCAATTAATACACCAGAACATATTTATTGCGAAGAGTTGTACAAAAGTACTACCACTAGAGATGAAACATCAGGTCGCTTTACAGTACATCTTCCAGTTATACAAGACAAGATAGATCAGCCAGGTCAATCCTACAGCATCGCACAAAAGTGTTTTATGACATTAGAAAGAAAACTTCATAACAATCCTCAACTACATAAACAATATAAACAATTTATTGATGAATATATACAACTAGGTCATGCATCTTACATACCTAACCCTACCTTATCTACAGTAGACAAACAAGATAAGTCTAAACAATTCTTTCTTCCTCACCATGCAGTAATTAAACCGCAAAGTGTATCAACCAAACTTAGGGCTGCCATCCGTCCGGGTTTCCCCGGATTTGTCCTAGTTTAGAGGGCGTCCGGGGGGCGTCCGGGAGGGGTTTTCAAATAGTGTCCGGGGAAAACCCGGACATTTTAGTGTCCGGGTAATCCGGATTGATTGATATATAAGCAATCGATTGAAACAAATCTGAATTGAAAATTCATTCTTAAGCTGCATACAAGTTTACTCCGGTGCTGCAAAATCTCCAACAGAACGTCCCCCGCGCCGGCCCCCACCATAGAGAACTGCCGCCGACCCCGATCATACACACACTGTGTTGCCGTTTTGGCGCATTTGGTGGTAGGTCTAGAATATAATTAATTTCTAGGGTCTTTAGCGCTTTTTTCTCATTACCTGCGCTAAAAACGTCTAGTGAAATCTGGGGAAAACATTATAATCTTGATATTAGTTGGGAAGTCAAGTTACATTGTGCGTTTATTCGCTAGTCCCGCGGCAATGGACGAAGGAGAAAAACTCACTAAAAAGCACATGGTTTCATCTCTGATAGAAATAAAGTATAAATATAAGGATCTGGAGTGGCTTTGACTTTTCCGAATTCCTGTTGGAAAAGTAAGACCACTTTGACAAAAATTTTAACCTCTGAAAAATACCGAAATAAATAAAAAGATTTTAATATTTTTATGTTTGCAATAACGCATGCTTTGCGGATTACATTCCAATATTACAAATATACGAGAGGAAAATATAATCATGTGCGGGACTCGAACCCGCGTCATCCACCCCTTTAGCCGAGGTATGCTCTGATCTGACCGTCATGTTAGCTCAGTCGGTATATATTACCTAATATATATATTAGCGGGACCGCACATGACTATATTTATTCCTCCCGTATATTTGTAAATTTGTAAAGTAAAAAGATCTTCAGCTCGTCAAAATTTAAACTTGTTACTAACTATTAATATACAAAAAAGTTTACCGTTTTGGGTACTTAATCTAAGTAAAACAACAAGATGGCTTAAAAAATTTGATACTACTTTATAGTTTCTAACTAGTTACTAATTTGTTGATTATTTATCAACTTATTAGGAAACAGCTAATAAAAAAAAAGTTAATATGGATAAAATTCGCGATAGTTTTCTGAGTGAAGATTATTTATTAAACCAAAAATTATAATTTATTTCTAATTTGATAAGTACCAAATAACACTGATCCTCATGATTTTTATCACCAGATGGCCTCAGAAAAAGAAGAGTGAATAATTATGTGTGTAGCACTATAGT
Organism: Plagodis dolabraria; assembly: GCA_963854805.1. NCBI lineage: Eukaryota > Metazoa > Arthropoda > Insecta > Lepidoptera > Geometridae > Plagodis > Plagodis dolabraria. The sequence continues at coordinate 34,901,267 of OY978447.1, forward strand.
TTTTGCGCAAAGAAGTCATATAAATGAAAAAAAATATATGAACTTTGTTTTCATGGGTGTCCGGGGAAAAAAAATCAATTTCACCCAAATGTCCGGGTTTTTTAAGATTTTGTCCGGCATCGGTGGTTTAGGTGATGGCAGCCCTAACCAAACTTCGTGTTGTATTCAATGGAAGTAGTCAATCTTCTACCTCGGTGTCTCTCAACCAGGTTTTATATGAAGGTCCAAACATATACACAGATATTATTGATATTATCATAAGACTTAGAACTTATAAGTTCGTACTATCTTGTGACATAGTTAAGATGTTCAGAAATATAAGAGTAACTGAAGATCATTGCAATCTACAATGTATATTATGGAGAAACTCTCCTGATGATAAGCTTCAAACCATTAGGTTAAATACAGTTACCTATGGAACTAGATGTGCCCCATATCTAGCTTTTAGAACATTACTTGAACTTGCAAAACAAGATGGACATCTTTATCCTCTTGCTGCTCACTGCATACAACATCAAACATTTATGGATGATGTTCATTGTGGTTGTAATTCACTACCTGAAGCTATAGAAACATGCAATCAGTTAATTATGTTATTTAAAAGAGGTGGTTTTCAACTACACAAGTGGACCGCTAATAATCCAATCATTTTACAAAGTGTCATACAAAATCAAGACAAGTTCTCACCAAAAAGCTTAATTATTGGTGATGAAACAAGCACACTTGGTCTCAAATGGGATCCAGTGACAGATGTGTTCAAAGTTAGTATACCTAACTTACAACAAAAAGAGTTTTCTAAAAGAAGTGTATTGTCAATTATTGCTCAAATCTATGATCCAATAGGTTATTTTTCACCAGTTTCAGTGAAATTAAAGATTTTCATGCAATGCTTATGGAAAGAAACTACTTTAAATTGGGATACCCCACTTCCTTCACATTTACTATCAGAATGGTTACCATTGTATAACAGTTTACAAATACTTAGAGAAATTACTATACCTAGGTATTGTTTCTCAGATATACCTTCTAGAATTCATTTAGTAGGCTACAGTGATGCCTCACTCGTGGCATATGGATGTTGTATCTACTTGGTGGCAGAATATTCTAATAAACAACCCACATCCAACCTTGTAATTAGCAAAACTAAAGTAGCTCCTCTGAAAACAGTTTCTATTCCTCGACTAGAACTATGTGCTGCAGTTTTATTATCAAAATTAATGCTAAAGATAAAACCTGCACTCGAAGTAGCAATTAAAATACAATCTGTACATTTCTATACAGATTCAACTATAGTTTTAAACTGGTTAAGATCTCCTTATAAAAAATGGGAAGTCTATGTTGCAAATAGAATCTCTCACATATTACAATCCACTGATTCAACTTCTTGGAATCATACCAGAAGTCATGACAATGCCGCTGATGTCTTAACACTTGGCATACATCCTAAAGATTTACAAAATCTTTACCTATGGTGGCACGGCCCTCCATATTTATTACTATCACAAAATGAGTGGCCTCATACCCACACTCAGACACTCACTCATACTGATAATATATCAGAAATTCAAGATACTACAGAATTTCAAGTAGAACCCTATATCTCAACTGAAACTAGCTTACATACAGCTTGTTTAGTTTCAGAATTTTATAATTATGAAGATATACACTATTTTATAAATATATTTCAAAGATTTTCAAGCTTTCATAGATTACAAAACACTATTGCTCAGTGTTATAGATTTGTCAACAATCTTAAACATAAGTGTAGTACTTCAGGTCCTCTTACACTTGAAGAATTAAAATTCAGTCACAATTTTATCATCAAAATTGTTCAAGCCTCTCAATACAAGAAAGAGTTAATTGAATTAAAGTCAAACAAAGGCAATTATACCTATACATCTAGCCCTATTAAAAAGCTGTCACCTTTCATAGATAGTGATGGTATTTTAAGAGTAGGAGGTAGAATCAAACATGCCAATGTTCAATATAATCAAAAATTTCCTATCATTCTACCAAACAAGAATCATATCACAACACTTATCATTAACAAGTTTCACATAGATTTGTTTCATTCAGGTGTACAAAACACAGTTCCTAACCTGAGATTAGTATACTGGCCTATACATGCCAGAGTAGAAGTCAAGAAAGTTGTTTACAAGTGCATTGTATGTACTAGATATCGAGCTCAAACTTGTAAACAAAAAATGTCTAATCTACCTTATCATAGAGTAAACTTAGAGCGTCCATTCCTACACTCAGGAGTCGATTTTGCTGGACCTATTTATATTAAGTCATCCAATCTACGCAATGCTAAATATATTCGATCATTCATCTGTATATTTAGCTGTCTCTCCACTCGCAATACACATATAGAATTATCAGAAGATACCACAACTCAATCGTTTCTCGCTTGCTTAAAGAGGTTTTCAGCTCGAAGAGGTATTTGTAACACACTTTATTCTGATAATGCTAGTTATTTTCATTGTGCTAATAATGAACTACATGATCTATATAAAATGTTCAAAAATTAGACATCTTACAGTCAAATCATAGAATATACCAACCGTTTCAGCATCAATTGGGTATTTACTACACCTTTAGCTAGTCACATGGGTGGAGTCTATGAGATTGTTGTAAAGCAAACTAAACAATTACTTAAGAAGAAATTAGGTAATTGTAGAATGACTTATTGTCAATTATATACTATACTTTGTGAACTTGAGTCTATCCTGAATTCGCGGCCATTATTTTTAGCTTCAGATTCAAGCCAAGACTTGAATTTTTTATGTCCTTCACATTTCACTATAGGAACAACCTTATTAGATATTCCTGAACCAAGTCTCATCCAAATTTCAGACAATAAACTTAATTTATGGCAAAGGATATCCTCTATAAAACAACAATTTTGGAAAGAATTTTACAAGTCATATTTATCTGAAGTTCAGAGTAGACAAAAGTGGTTTAAAGAGTCTCGCAATCTGCAAATTGGAGATCTAGTTATCATTAAAGACGAGAATACTCCTCCGTCTACATGGCCGGGGGTGCGTTCCTCCTACCCGTCGGCCAAGACAAATTATGGTCTAAACGCCGTTCCAGCACTCTAATCGAGCTTAATTTGATCCTGTCAAGATTTGATCATACCCGTTCCGGGCGACCTGTCAGAGCAAATTTTGATCTGCCTGGCCAAATTTTTACTACCTTTTGAATCGGCCAAATCTTGGCCAGCTGTCAAATGTGACATATTCTACAATAAATAATAGATTTTGTACAAGCTAAGCCAAGGATTAGTGGCATACTATGTTAACATTGCTTAATTACGTATTATGCCCCATTTATTAAAAATGTAGACTGTATTTTATCACCTAAAACCATCGCTGTCAATTCCATATTTTGAAAGGAGCTTTAAAGGTCGTTCCAGGTGCCTTAGAGCAATTATTGCTCGACCAACATTTACTGGAACGCGCCCCGGTAGGCAGAATTATCAATGTACACATATCCAAAGACGACCACCTAACCCGGTCTGTCACAGTTAAAACTTCAAAGGGACAGTATCAACGCCCTATTCACAAGCTTGTTCTTTTACCTATAGAGTAATTCTGCATATCTGGAATAACATAAATCTATCATTATTGTTAAATATTATTGTTCTATTTTTGTAAACATAACCTTTAAACATAAAGGTGACTGACCTGTACTACTGACAGTGACAACTATTGATCGTGACATTTCTATTTTATTTTTTTTTTCTTTTTCTATGACACTCTACTACATCGATCTTGACTGACTTGATCGTGAGTTTTTCTATTTAATAATATTATCAAGCTAAAATATAAGTTTAAAATGTAAGCCTACCTATAAATTAATATTACTCTTAATCTTGTATAAACTCTATTTATATCGATTCTAGCATCGTATTACGTATAAATTCATGCACCCATAATATTGTATAATTTCTTTGCAAATTAAATCATAACATTATATAATTTTTTAATTCAATTAAATCCTAATATTGTATAACTGTATAAAATTAAATTACTTTAAATATTTCAGACCTTCGGTCAGCGCGGGGTGTATGTTACAGATTATAAATAATTTAGAGTGGCAACACTGCTCTTTAATAATGTATATTTTTATCGTCTAGCAATACTCTCGCTTCCGTTCGATTCATGTGTGTGCTAGGCAGGCTAAAGAAAGTTTAACAAATATTACAAAAAGTTATCGAAGTTTCACAAACCCATCCAAATACTTTACACTGCCTAAGAACTATGTACGTCTATGTCAAGATTTTCGGGACAAAACTAATCTTATCTGTATTCTTCGACCCGTTTCCAATGTCTACGACAGCCTTTTGGCATGCTGTGTGGGGGTAATAATATAAGGAAAGTTATGTACATTACAATTGAAAGACATTCCCTATCAAATCTCCTCGCAAGTCCAGATTTACATTTATCACATTGTTTGTATACGGATATAGCGACTGACGTGATTGTGGGAATTACATTTTCAGACAAACTAAACAACTAGGTATAAGAAAGCCGTACTGACCAAAATAACAAATACAATACTTGAACGGCGCAATGCGAATTATGATAATGTTATGTAAATGTAGGTGGTGCGCAAGACAGAGTCGGGCAAAGGTCGACGTGATCCCATTTTATGGAAGACAAAGCGAGAGGCTCGTTTCGTGTCAACGGGAGCTCACTGAAACGTGAAAGAATCAAAACGTCTATGCAAATGAACGTTTTATTCAGAACGCTTTACCGATAAAATAATCAAAGAATTTTCGCGTTTGATGCCTTGAGCTTTCTTCTTTGATAGTAATTTTGTATTTTCATATTTCATTTGAACAACACTCTACTTATTGTAAAGAAAAACTCATAGAGTGAGTTTATGAATACTGGAGTAAGACATTAACAGAATTTTCAAAATAGAATCGAAATTTCTAGAAATGCTCGCTTTGCATTACGAAACACACAATGAAATCAACAATACAGAATACAAGAACTGGGCATCACATAGGTACATCACAATAGCATTTTCATAATGCAGAGTAGGACTTTATATACGACTTGGTAAATTGTATGCTGCATACAATGAACATACTTAGTATAGTTGTCTACAGATTAATTCCTTGCATTGATAGGGAGATAGGGATTGTGGTGCAAAACAATTTATAATTTTATATATTATGATACATCGATCTGACGTATAACTCGTGTAAATGTTAAAAAACTGTGGGAAATTTATATTATAAGTATTCTTGTAATGAATTCTGTATAGCATGATTATAGATTCAATGGGTATATGGCGTGTCGTGTTTCATAGCGTATAATTATAGGTATAATATACTCATTCACACAAAAGATATCGAACATACTGACATTGTATTAAAGATATCGAACATACTGACATTGTATTAAAGATATCGAACATACTGACATTGTATTAAAGATATCGAACATACTGACATTGTATTAAACATATCGAACATACTGACATTGTATTAAAGATATCGAACATACTGACATTGTATTAAAGATATCGAACATACTGACATTGTATTAAACATATCGAACATACTGACATTGTATTAAATTGCTGTATATCTGCAACGCCAACGGAAAACCTCTGAACCTTTGAGAAACTTCTCGGCAGATATTCCCCCAAGGAAAAGGATTAAAGGGTTAGTAAGCCCTTCGGAGAGGTTCTTAAGTTTACAAAAAGTACGAAAACTGAGACAAGATCGTGCATAGAGAAGTGTTGGTGCCGACATTAAAGCATGGTAGTGAAAGTTTGGAATGGCAAAAAAAAGATCGAAGTCGAATAAGTGCAGTTGAGGTCAGAGCTTTAAGAAGTATGTATGTATGTTTTACAAAATAACTAATTTAAGAGAGGAAATATTATAATCATGTGCGAGATAGTTTTTCTTCTCGTATATTTGTTATTAAGTAATGTAATCCACACAGCATGCGTTACTGTAATAATAATAATATACAAAGTATGTATGTTACTTTGTAAGACAAGTCTCGTCATCTAAAACAGCACAATAAGAAACCATCGAAAAATACGAATATGCTCGTACCTAGTAGGGTTAGCCGAGGAAGGTGTGCTTAGAAGGTGTGGACATGTAGAAAGGGCGGAAAGGAGATCAATAAAGAATACAAGATGAGTCAGACACCAAGTTGGAAGTTGAACTAAGCAAACGTATACTGAATTGGACGTACTGGAAAACTGCCTGATAAAGGATACCTAACAGATGTATCTGGTGCAACACGGACTTCCGCCGTGTCGAAATGCTTTAAAAGGGAACGATGTCTGCGAGGCATTGCATGAACCTTCACGAGATTGACGGTTCGTATTTCCCTTTTTTTAAACCAAGAGACAATTCATGTCAAGATCGTTGCGAGTGGAAATCCGTAGTTTACGCATATACTCCTCCAGGAAACAGGGTAGACGTTACGAATGTTTTATTTATAGCCAAAAACTTAGCCTCTCACCACCATATCACTTGATTACGTGATCGAGGAAGTAAAACTTACTTGGTCCAGAATGAAAACTAGCTCTCAAGGAGTACTACCGGTGTACTATTGGAGCATACCGTTAGGCTCAACAATAAAGTATTCAGTATAAGTGCTTGGAGTACTACCGGTGTACTATTGGAGCATACCGTTAGGCTCAACAATAAAGTATTCAGTATAAGTGCTTGGCGACAGATATTCTACTTGAGGGTGGTAGGTAGTCATGCCTCACCATCGCGCAAATGTACCTTTCATATACGAGAAACGAAGTCAGAAAACCATTTAATATTCACAAGGTTTTTATATGAATTTTGCTTTTAAAAACATCTGGCCCTTGGGGAAATTTAGAAATCACAAGTCCTCGCCGAATGTTTATAATTCAAGGGAACAAAGCTGGAAACAAACAGACTGTATAGTGTATACCTAATATAATAAATGAACCGGACCGAACTACAGGTGAGGTCCGGTTATATACGAGGCCCCCTGGCCTTAATAAAATTGAAAGAAGCAAAATGTAAACATTTTGCTTCTTTATCAAGCGGTCCATGGATTGATCCCCACCGCCGCCGGCTTGAACTTCACCACATGGTGGAAATGACCTCATTTTGCGCCTGGCTACCACCCTTAAGTAGAAAATCTGTCACCCAGCACCTAACAGTGTGTTCCGGTAGCAGTCCTTGAGAGACAAAAGATTCCAAATCTCTTTGTAACGCCACATGAGCAACGAGCCAGTCCTTATTACTCACTAAGCCCTAGCAGGGACTAGTAACAAGTTAAACAACATTACGTGCTCTATCAGCAACGGGACGAGAACCTTGTCAGCCTCGACTCTGAATGAACACACGTGTAGTCGAGTGAAGAACCAGCCCTCTTTTCCACAATCTACAACGTGTCGACAATTCTCTGCACACTTCGCATACAAATGCTTCAAAAGTTGTCACTTGACAATCAAATGTGAACTACGAATTGCCGAACTACACAATTATGGGCATATCCCTATTAGATAGGAAGTCGATAACGATGTCGCCATTAGAACAGTCAAGCATGATATACTCTGTCGAATCCATCTCAAAAATATGGCAACGTAAATAATCCAATCTTAATGAAGCATTGAAGACATTTAGTTCAAGTATTTTGAGGTCATACCAAGTCTACAGTTGCAGTGCCGTCTAATCTGAGCAAGTTCTCATATTGTATTTCGCTACCTGAGTTGTTACATGGACACAGCTGCTTATGTTCTAACAACGTACATAATTAAATTCATTTCAGTGAGATATTCTGCATCCGAGAAGTTAACACTACTTTGTTGAGGTGTGCAGGGTACTCTAGCATGTTAAATAACTGGGCAAACAATAATACTTTAGTACTGAGTCTCGGAGTGACGAGGGCAGTGCGAAGTCAAGCACAATGATGATGGTGACAATGCATATGTAATGGACAGACGTAACCGCTGACCATTAAGTAAGCAACAACTTCATTATATAAAAAGGGAAGTTTAATTCTACCGCGTGGTGCGACCTGTACTAAGAGTCTGAAACGCTTGACAATATCGGATCAAAATAATAACTACTTTACCACAATTATAAACTTACAATTACCAACTCTCAAGGTATAAAGACGTTAGGTGTTGGTCGGCATATTTTCTACTTGAGGGTGGTAGCTTTAGCTAGGCCAGCATTTCCAAATCGCAGTAACACCATGCGGTAGTATCGAGACCGCATCAGAATATGAACCACGGACTTGCGCAGCAGTCCGCAGCTATTGCCGTTGGACTTAGATTGCTTCAGAACGCTGTTATTTCTAAACCTTCCATTTGTGTGGAAGATCGATATAGAATTAGATTCAGTTGACTATGAACTAAATTCTTCCAGCGTGATGGAAATAGACGATATGGCGCAGATTACCGTATAGTCACTGGTTGGCCTCGATCCGTCTTACCTCTCGTGGCGTCCCGTAAGTAATCCGTTTAACCTAAACTATACGGCTAATAAACCAATTTGCCGCCTCTCTTCATGTTCGCAGCGCACAACTCCACCGGGATGTTACTTATTTATTCATTACGTTTCTGTTATGCTTGGACTATGTAATTGACAGCTAGTGCTATTTGCTGTCATTGAGTCTTACATATAGACGATCTTTAAGATCCGTAATTTATTTCAAACAGTTCAAAATTAACTAATTTCGGATTACCGACTCAAACAAGTATTATGAGATTTCCGGTGGGGTTAGATTACTCTAAATATAAATGAATAGTCATTCAGAAATTCAGATTGATTTAGATTTATGTAGGTACTAAGTAATGTTAAAAGTAACTTTAAAGTCGTATTTTGGCCGGCCACGGCCTGAGGATATGTTCTCCAAAATTTCGCTCATGCACGCTAAGGCAGCATGGGAACGCGCTATCATGTGCACCACTTATGTTGGATGTATTATGCGGATGCGGATCTAAATCATCGAGTTCCTCGACTAAACCGATCAGAGGACACATGGCTCACACTACAGCCAACAATAGTTTTGACGAAACAGAGACTGTTTTCAAAAGAACATGCATTCTCAGAACTTGGAAATACCAAAAGGTTTCTTATTGTAAAGACATTGATTAATAACCCTTTTGGTACAGAGCTCTACAATATACCAACCTCGGTATCTCAACCGCATCAGGCAACCTTCATAAAATATCTGGTCAATTTCCCAAATTGGCCTGAATTCAATCGAGCTTGCATTAAGTGGCGGTCAAATAAAGCCTGGTATCGGGAATTAGGGCCGTGCCGAGTGGAAATAGGCGTGACCCAGATCCGAGCCACCTACCGATTCTCACAGGCACCCGATATAGAAACTGCACACTGCCAACTATTGTGTACGCTTTACAGCCTTTCAGGTATACACGAATGTTATAGATAACGGCATGACATTCTTTACACAGTCGCTGTGGTCTCCCTGAGGAAGCCTTCTGGATTACTAGGTGCCTCGCAACTAGTAATCCAGAAGGCTTCCTCGGGCTCCCACTCCTCAGGCTTCAAGGCTTCCACGTAGTCCACCATTGTTTCCTAATTATAAAATCGTATAGTATATCTATATAACCTGGCAGCAGTGCATACATTGCTGTGTTACTAACAAGACAGGGAAGCTAATACACATGTGGGCAATGTAGTGTATATACGCAATGGTAGTAATTCTGTATCCACCACAAACTTAGCAGCATTAGAACTGTTTGTGCGAGTTCGTCCGGGGTAGTGGCTGCCACCATACCTACTTATACCGCCGAGCAGTAAAGTTCACATTACTGTGATCCTATTTGAAAGGTGTGGGTGCTGGTGAAATCACAGACACACGAAACTTAACAATTTATTGTCTCAGAGTGATGGGCGCAGTGCGATTCGCCACTTGTGACGACCTGCATCTTGTATAGGTAGCGGTTACCGCTTAACACCAGGTGGGCCTCATACTTGTTCTATAATGGTATAGGTATCTACGAAAGTCCTTATTCTGTCAACATTCATATCCAAAATGGATTAAAACGTTACGTATAACCATTGACCTATATATACATATATATATATATATATATATTTACATCCTAGAAGCTTTTTGGCGTCATGCACGTGGTGCATTATTACGACGTCCTCCAGTTCCCATTGCTTTTTTTAACATGTCTTAATGAATATTGCTTAGCTCTTCGATTGCCAGCTCCGTGAGATACGTAATTTTCCGATAATTTTATTTTTCGCGATATTCTTCTTGCATTCGTGCCGCAACATTTTTGAACCCCGAACCATGGTCATAAATTATGGGCGTCCTGGATATATTGATCGTGATTTACCTATGGCATCGACTATTTAGCGTCCTCATAGGATGAACGACATTTGTGAGTGCGACGTTGCCATCTTTATGTTTACTTTCTCTTTCTTTGACAATCGCTTGTATGTACATTTATAACAATTTGGTCAAATCTATATATATACGGATGCCCGATATTTTTATATAATTTATTATTAGCTATCTACACGTAGGAACAATGGATTTTGATAAAGTTAAGTACACAAATAGTTTATAATAAGATAAAGAAAATTTAGCTCCTGTTTCTGAGATTTTCGCACAATAAATCGCATGTAGTAGCAAGAATAACACTTACGGGAACGATTGTTATTCACTGCCAACTACCTAATCATCAAGATAGAATAAAACTTTACATATAGTCTAAGCAGCAATATAGCTACCTTTGAGAAAGTACCTACCTAACACAAAGTATTAAAGAGTTAAAAGCTCTATCTACGATATAATTATCATTTATCATATAGGCCTGCCTAGGTACGCAACTGTCAGCGATGTCAAATCGACATTGCGCATTGCATTGCATACCTATCTACCTACATAGCTATAAGATCACAACAAATAATAAAGTTAGTACTATGTATCTACCTACGTAAATTCATAGAATAAGTGTAGGTATATATTTGTAGTAGGTATAAGGTAGTACGAAAGTTTATATGGTAAACTTAGCGATGATTGTAGGCACTTACCTAATCAAAATTAACCTATGATTAGTTTTTGAATTTTATTGAAAATAATTTAAATCAGTTACCTACCTACCCAGTCCGAAATTTTTGGGCCTTTTTCATATATGTTCTACCAGAATTGGTAGATCCACGATGACATCGTGATTACCGCTTAGAGACAGATTTTGAAACCCTTCCACCATGCGATGAAGTTCATGCACGCGGCGGGATTTGAACCATAGACCTGCTGCGCGGCAGTCCATAGCTATGAGCCATCACTGCTTCCCGTTAAGTGTTAAGTGACAGAATTTCTACTTCAGGGTGGTAGCTAGCCAAGCGAGCATTCGCATAATGCCCTTCTACCCAGTGGTAAAGCTCAAGCCCGCGGCGGGATTCGAACCATAGACCTGCTGCCCGGCAGTCCATAGCTAATGCCACTGAGCCGTCACTGTTTTACAAAATATGTTGTAGTAAATGCAGTAAGTTACAAATTATGTAATAAATAATTATTGTAAATATTAAGTAAAATTATTTGTTCGTAGTAAATGTAGTAGTTTGTTCTTTTCATATTGATGCCATAAACATACCTATATGTTTCAGAGATAAAACACAATTTTATAAGAAATGTAATCAATGACAATCATGTCACTTGCAATATTGAAACAGTATCTACCTACTAATGTTATTATAAAACGAAAGATGACTAAAAACAAAGAACAACAGAAGGATCGCCCTAAATAGGTAGGTATGTAATATATTACATATTTATTTAGGGCGATCATATATTGTAATCTATTTATCATATTATCTCACACGAGCAACGTACCTAACGTATATATAGGTACTACAGGTAACAGGTACCTACTCGCCGCGAAAATTTATTGCTCTGTGAATTTAAAATATTATTTTATCTGAAGAACCTACACACATCGTGACGTAGCTTGAGACACTATCTCCGTCCGTCGTCAAACATAGTAATTCGTTCGGCATGGTTCAGCTTTCATTGATATATCGTAAACAAAAATATTTTAAATAGGTAGGTATGTGTCGAAAGTTTGTGGGTATGTGTGTTACTTCTTCACGCCTAAACGGCTGGATGGATTTGGATGAAATTTGGTATGGAGATAGCTTATACCCTGGATTAACATAAAGACTACTGTTCATCATCACCATCATCACCCTTTTTCATCAGCGCGCGGGTAAAACTGCGGGGCGCAGGTAGTTGGTAGCTACAAATAAATCATGCAGGACAAGATGTTGTACAGAAGTACAGAACGGACCTGTGACACTTCACCACAAACGGCACATATGATTAAACTGTGGCTAGGTTGTTGCAGAATCAATATAGAAAGTGTGATAATTTGACTATTTAATGTAATAGGTGGGTTTTTTGTAGTAGGTAGTTTGTGTGTAGGTAAAGTAAAGAATAAGTTAGTTTGCATAGTGTACCGATATGTAATATTTATATTTCAGGGTAACCCATATTAGGTAAATAAATAAAAACAAAAAACATGTAACTGTATCACTTTTATTCCGTGTTTTAGAGAGAGAGAGTAGACTTATAATACGCTAAGACGCAAGAGCTAGAAATAAGAAGACAAACGTTGATTAATTTTGTCAACAACACAACGTTTATTATGTAGGTACAACTATGGCACTTCGTGCTAGACACACAACTTAGCTAAGCATTTAGAACGCTAATACGCAAGAGCTAGAAATAAGAAAACAAGCGTTGATTAATTTTATCAACAAAAAATTAACAACACAACGTTTATTATATAAGGTTGACATTAATTCATCAACAATACTGCGGGGGATGGTGTAGAATCGATAACGGCATGTGTTCCACTCATGTTTAATTTTCACATACAATAAAATCAGTATAACTATTTTCTGAGCGCGGCGCGTTGCCTTTTAGTATGATATCGAGAACCGCGGTTTACTCCATTCTCACATGTACGAAAGCTACCAGATGTCAATTAGACGCTATCATTATGGCAAAACAGCTGTTTTGCCCTAGTGATAGACGAAGCTGTTTCACGTACCTATTCTGACGAACGCGAAGGCCTTACCGGCCAATCTAGCTAGACTGTCGAATGCTTTGCATAATCGCCAATCGATTAAACTCATCTAAATGATAAAAAAAATTTACTTACCTACATTCTTTTTAATTTCAAGTTTACGTAGGTACGTACTGTATTGTGTTGCAGCTACTTAGGTATGCCATATTGTGATAAACCGCTACCGCGTCGCGCGTTCTTTTGTCGCAAGCCGCCAAAGACCGACTAGGCAGAATAGGTACACAAAACAGCTGTCTATTGTGCCTAGTATAGCAGTTCATTGACTTCGCGTAGCAATCGTGCGTGTGTGTGAATAGAGTAGATACACCGTGTTCGTAGACCGCGGTTGTCTTTGCTAGTATTCCCAAAGCCAACGTGCCATAGCTTAAGCAATAGTACAGACTTTTTGTGTATGTGAATATTAAAAAAGAGTGGAACACATTCCGTTATCAATTCTACACCACCCCCCGCAGTATTGTTGATAAATTAATATCCACATTATATAGGTACAACTTTGGCACTTCGTGCTAGATACACAACTTAGGTAAGTACTTAGATACTGTAATTCTAAAACATCTTAGATTTAGAGTAAGGTTGAGACAATTAACGCACTATTGTTAAAAGTTTATGCCTTTAACAATTTGTCAACTTCGCCGTATATTGTTAACAAAAGTTATTTTCACAACAGATTATCAACTACTATAACTAATCAATGTCACAAATATTAATAAAATCACCTTATATGTCAGCACATAGTGCTGGACGTGAAAATTACTTTAAGAACTAGTAAAGCAGAATTTTCAGACTTAAATTGTTATAATTACGATCACAACAATTACAAATTGGTAATAAAATAACTTTATAATATTTTTATTCAAATTCTCTTGACTATCCCACTATAGTCTGTTTTTTTTTAACAAACGAGTACTGAGTATGTCTCTCGCACATTTCTGATATTGACAGAGTGAGATGGGTAATTGCCGTCATTGGTCAATGTCTTTGTTCTTGTTTTGAAATTGTCAAAGCCCGATCATATTGAATACTTCTTAAAATTTACCGTAGAAAAAATTACGTTATTATTTTACGATTTAAATTTGCATGCTGAGTATACTCGTAACGAAATTTTCTGTTCGCGTTCATGATATAAAACAATATTGTAATAGTATATATATTATGCAATTCAACATATAAATCAAATAATTCTACTACAATTCTTGTAATCTTAAAAATTTTCGTCATCCTTCTGATGAACTTTCTGCAGATACGTCAATAATAAATTGTTCAACATATTTTGTACATGATTGTCGGTTCCGTACATTTTTGTTTCTATCTTAGTTATTACATGATTGAGACAAGAGCACCATTTTTATCTATTCCCTTTATCTACTCCTTGTAACAAAAGAGTTCAGACTTCATAAATTTTATAACTTTTGTCATATCCTGCCATAGCCCTTCACTTGAAACCAAACGAGTGCAATTGGGTTGAGCTCACAGTGATACGTCGGCAAACGTATGACGAGACGATTTGTTGACTTAGCAACAACATTTTTTCCGAAACGATCTTTGTTTTGCTTACCCTAATTCAAAAGTTGCCACTTTAATATTGATTCGTTACAAGCAATATTTTTCGAATTGCATATACCTACATGTAACTACAGAGTTCGTGTGGAACGAATTTTATGTTGATTACGCGGGCCAATAGCAACGCAGTAAAATTTTCGGTACTCGTTTGCTAAAAAAATAGACTATAGATTTGAATTAGACATCCGTATATAGCAATTGAGCGTCCGTATAAAGCTATTGGTAACAAGCATATAATATGTACATGTTTGTCTAGTCTATTTTTTTTATAAATTTAAGAAGAATATTGCTTAATTAGGTACGTAATAACTTCATTTGTGGGTTAAATATAAATATAGGTATGATAAAATCGGAATTGTATCGTACCATGGCCTGAACCAATATTATATAATATGGACGTCCAATATTATATATGGACGTCCAATATTATATATGGACGTCCAATATTATATATATGGACGTCCAATATTATATATGGACGTCCAATATTATATACGGACGCCTAATAGCTGTATACGGACGTCCAATAACCTGGCTACTTTTATTATAAAAATACGGCACTATGTGAGGCAGTACTGTTTGGCTACAAGTTACTGTATGGTGGAAATTTTGTTGCCAATTGTGTTGCACCATATTGGATTATTCCCATTTGTCCCCACAGATTTCCCCGGGACAAATGGGAATTATTGGCAGTAGGAAGAAATATGTTTAATCAACTTCTCTTGACGATCCCACTAGATTTAAATTAGACTTCCGTATATAGCAATTGAGCGTCCATATATAGCTATTGGTCGTCCGTATAAAGCTAATGGATGTCCGATTTCTCCTTTATATAAAGAATTTACTAAACATATTTAGCAGCTTTTCTGTCGCCATGCACCTAACGGTGTGTTCCGACAGCTGTCCTTGAGAGCCCGTAACTCTAGGTTAGTCTGAACAACATCCTCGACCACATCATCACTTACCATCAGGTGAGATAGTGGCTTAAAGGCAAAAACCTATCAGGCTTAAAAAAACAAATTTAAGCCTGAACCACCGTTTTTCATTCGCGTGGTGTTGCGGATGTTTGTAGGCGACGGTAATCACTTACCATCAGGTGAGCCGCCTGGTAGTTTGCCCTACTATCCCACAAAAAAAATACCTTTAGTGGCCTCTTATGACACCCACAGGTAGCAATCGGGGGGTGACATTCTAGCTCGGCACCCCACGGGGCATAAAACGTATTAATATTATTTATGTATTATTTTTCTACTAACAGCTAAACATTGCTATTTCTAAAAATATCAACACATAAAGATTCATAAAGATTTCTACCAAACAAAATAATACATGAATAAAAATAACTTTCTTTTATAAGGGTAGCTACTGACTTTAAGCTATTGCAAGTCTAGGCAGCGGAGTAAAAAGGTCTTTCGGATTCCACACTGGTGGGTGGTATCGTCATTACATATTTAAGTCTAGTCTAAATGTAAATATGTTGATTAAATTTCAAAATTGAGGAAATTTATAAGTCGTAAATTTTGTAACTAAAATATCGAAAAATCGATATTAGATTATATATTAGATATTATATTAGGAAGAAATATTGTTAATTAACTTCTCTTGACTATATTTTCATAAAAACTAACGTGAGTTGACATACTTATTAACTACGTATACCGGCTAGAACTCACGGTGTTTAGTCGTTATCTCCGACCGGTGTTCGAGCGGTAAAGACGCTCATTCTCAAGGAATGCGGGCAGCTTCGAGGGCCGCTAGACGCGCACTGCGGGCGGCTGCTCGCAACGCCCTCTGCGAAACTTGAGGAACGGCGGGCAGCAATGGCATCGCAGGCGTGGTAGGGGCGCGTACGTCACTGTCACTATCTTCACTGCACTCGTCAAAAGTATGTGTAGGGTCTTCGCACACTATTGCAATTACGTCTGATTCGCGGGTAAACAGTTTAGCACTGGTCGAGGCACAATTAAGCACGGGTTTCCACGCAGAAGGTAGATTCCAACCACCGTCCCTATTAAAATTTGGATGACGGTTTATTTCAATAGCCTCACGTACTTTTCGCGGCACAAAATACTTTTCTCTCGCTAGTACGGATGCTTTATCAAACCGTATGAAATGTTTCGTATCCTTAATTAGGGCGTGCTCGGCTATTGCGGATTTCTCGACTTCAAGGTTCTTAATACACCTGACATGCTCCGTCAACCTTGTAGCGATGTTTCGTCGTGTTTCTCCGATATAGGACTTTCCACAATCACACGGCACTTTATATACCCCAGGCCCGGCAAGTGGTTCTCTGTCTTTCGGTGAACGTAGCATTTGTCGGAGTTGTCCTTGTGATCGAAAAATCGCCTTAATTGAGTACCTCCGTTTCATCAGGTATCCGATTTTATCCGTTATTCCTTTGATGTAAGGTAGATACACCGGCGATCTGTTGACCGTGGTAGGTCGCATGCGTTCAGTTCCACTCACAAGTCGAGAACATTGGCGCCAATTATAACCGTTATTCTCTAGCACCCTTCGGACGTGTTCTAGTTCGGCATCAACTAGCCGAGGGTCACATAAACTTAATGCACGGTTAATTAGAGCTCTTGGTACCGAAGATATATGGCATGGGTGATGATGGGAGTCAGCTCGTAGGTACTGGTCTGTGTGTGTCGGTTTCCTATGCACAGTATGAGTTAACGTACCGTCAGGTCCCCGTATCACTTTAACGTCCAGAAACGGTAGCACTCCCTCTATCTCTTCCTCAACGGTAAACGATATCTTCGGGTGTACCGTGTTCAAATGCGACGTGAACTGACGAAGAACATCTCCAGAAATTACAGCGAAAACGTCGTCAACATACCGCCACCAGAACCGTGGCTTAGCGACAGCTGTAGATAATGCTGTGTTCTCGAACCATTCCATAAAAATGTTTGCCGCTACTGGAGCTATTGGTGATCCCATCGCTACTCCATCAACTTGCAGGTAATGGTCTCCACGCCACAAGAAATAGCCACTTTTGAGACAAAACTTCACCAAATCAATGTAAACAGTGGGTAAATTTATTTCCTGTATCATTTTCGATATGATGGTGATCGTGTCCTCTACTGGTACATTGGTAAACAAAGAATTGACGTCAAAGCTGACCATTAATTCCGATGGCTCCATTCGCACATTTGCTAACAGCTGGACAAAATGTCTCGAATCTTTGACATAGCTGTTGGTTCTACCAGTCAGAGGCTGCAAGATAGTAGCCATATGCTTGGAGATCTTATAGGTAGGAGCATCAATCTGGCTGACTATAGGTCTTAATGGCCATCCTGTTTTGTGGATCTTAGGCAATCCATATATCTTGGGAGACGTAGGGAGTATTCTCTTGACTATCCCACTAAATTTGAATTGGACATCCGTATATAGCAATTGAGCTTCCGTATATAGCTATTGGTCGTCCGTATAAAGCTATTGGGTGTCCGATTTCTCCTTTATTTAAAGAATTTACTAAACATATTTTGCAGCTTTATCATCGTGTTTTAATTTACACTACATATAGGCACAACTCGGGAAGCGAGTCATGGGTACATGAACAAATTACTCTCGTACTCGGGAGCTGGGTGGCGGGCCCTCAAATTGTTAGAACGTATGTATTTAATGTACAGTTTATTTATACATATTATATATATATATATATATATATATATGGGCATTTTGTGAATTCTCGAAGTGGCAAGGGTCACTAAAAAGGGGAAGGTTTTTTACCAAAAAATGGAACCGACTTCAACACTCCAAACAGTGAAATAATTGGTTGAAGTCGGTGCCATTTTTTGGTATATTCAATAGTTTGAATGAACCAATTGTCATATTATTGTGCGCATGGTACCGACGTCGACAAGTTATTTTACACTTTTGAGTGTTGAAGTCAGTTAATTTTTTTGTAAAAATCCTTCCCCCGTTTTAGTGATTCTTGCCACTTACGGGAACTATTGTTATTCACTGCCAACTACCTAATCATCAAGATAGAATAACACTTTAAATATAGTCTTAGCAGTAATATAGCTACCTTCGATAAAGTAAACCTACCACAAAGTAGTAAAGGGTTAGAAGCTCTATCTACGATATAATTATCATTTATCATATAGGCCTGCCTAGGTACGCAACTGTCAACGATGTCAAATCGACATTCGCGGGCGCGCATTGCTTGCATACCTATCTACCTACAAAGCTATAAGATCACAACAAATAATTAAGTTAGTACTATGTATCTACCTACGTAAATTCATAGAATAAGTATAGGTATATATTTGTAGTAGGTAGGTATGAGGTAGTACGAAATTTTATCTGGTAAACTTAGCAATGATTGTAGGCACTTACCTAATCAAAAATAACCTATGATTAGTTATTGATTTTTATTGGAAATAATTTAATTTTAAGTTTATTACTATAAATAAAAATCTTTGTAATCACACTAATAAAAAATAGGTAGGTATGTGTCAAAAGTCTGTGAGTATGTGTGTTACTTCTTCACACCTAAACGGCTGGATGGATTTGGATGAAATTTGGTATGGAGATAGCTTTTACCCTGGATTAACATATAGACTACTGTTCATCATCACCATCATCACCGTTTTTCATCAGCGCGCGGGTAAAACTGGCTATATGAAATAATTATATTTCAATAGTTTTTATATCATGCTCATTCATACAAAAACGTGGCTAGGTGATAATGTAATTGCTATCATTAACTTATACATAGTTATTATTACTTATACTATATAGGGATAAGTGAACTTAAGTTTACATCTGTCACAACCGGTATATTCAAGTGGAAACCTTGGTAGGGATAGGTGTACAAGCCGAGTATATTGTAGAGATTTCATATTTGAGTAAGGTAAAACCAATATCTTGGAGTGACGAGCAGGGATTTTACGGTAGAGGTATTTACAGATACGTAATTTATTATATTATTATTATTTATTATTATTATAATAACAATATTGAGGTGAATTCACATTTCATGTTCTCCTATTGGATGTTGAAATGATGTGAGTGGAGTGTTGTTCCACATAGGGTCATAGGGTGCATGACATGGCTTCTTATAACCTTCATGCCCAGTTCACGCTAAAAGTTGCGGGTATAGGTTGCTACCTACGAAATGATTTCAAAAGATAGCTCGCTATTTAGAACCTGGGCAAAGTTGTTATTTTTATGCTACCAAGTAAGTAAGTACCTACTTAGTAATTAACGTTCACGACGAATTAATACCTACGATTCAGTCTAATAGCAATAGAAAAATTAGCTACAAAAATTACTTATTCAGTCTTGATGATGTATAATATTTTTTTGGAAAACAATAATTCAACAACAATAAGTTGATTCAATTTTTCTATCATTACTAATGTCTTAGAAATAGCAACCTTTACGACGTTGGTACCTACCTACCTCAAGCAAATATTCTAGAGGTTAGCATCTCAGCTCAGTCCTTGAGAGCCAGTGAATCATTCATTACAAAGACATATTAATGATCGAAGATTATAAATTACAGGCAAATGAGGCTGACTGTACGTATATTTTTTCGTAACATTTACTGACTTTTTAAAAGTTTAAATGAACTCGGGCTCCTAATGATACGCAACGCGTACACCACCTAAGGCGAATATATTGTTTTGCTTAAATATCGTGTGATAATTGTGATTTATTGTTGGATTGTTGCAAACGAGCTGGCAACGTCGCAGTTGTGGACGCCAAATACGCGGATCCATAGTCAGGAACTCTCCGCGATATGCGGCTTTCAATATACGCACGACAGCAGCGCCACACCTGCGCTAAGATTTCGTCGCGAACTTTTTAATATATTGTTGCAGCTATTTAAGTGATATTTTGGCTTCTATCGATATTTGTCCTATGGCTAGTCAGGACCAATGGGACGTAAGTGCCACTGGCCAACAAAGTGGCGTCCAGTATGCGGACGCCAAAAGCAGGTGGACATCAGTTTAAATGCACTTTTCTCTTCAGAGGACGTCTAATTGTTTGCGGGATGTATATATATATATATATATATATGTGTATATATATGTATATATAGGTCAATGCGTATAACATCAAACCTATATAATAATATAATGAAAATGTTTCAATTTATTGTAGACAAGTTTAAAAAATTCAGGTCCTGCCTGATGCACTATTAAAAAAGATAATATTTTTAGATTTTCAAATAAAACAGTTTTGTTATGTTTTCATTGCACATCTGAAAATCATTATATTTTCTATTTTGAACATTGAAAATTAGTACGTGTAAGGTCAGTACAATACGTTCTCACACACACATGCAAAACTGTCGCGTCGTCACACTAATATACTCGTACCTCGAACATTCTGCATACAGTTAACGATCTATTATATTCGATTAATGATCACTAACCACTGCTTGGACAGTGGTCTGACTTAACCGACAGGTCAATAGAACAAATTGCTACCTATTACTGCCAATTGAACAGATGCAGTCACCTTGAAGGGCAAACTTTAAGAATTCCAATGTTTGGTATGCAATCAAAGTTATTCACTGGTAAAAATAACAATCAGTGACATTTCAGAGCGATTATACAAATAAAGAAGATGCTTTCTTATAAAAAATATATCATTCTCCTTAAAATATTCTTTTAATATAAAAAAAAACTTACTCCTATTCGTTAAATCCTATTTTGACAATGCGACAGTCTTCCTGGGAATCAAAATGGATTCAACTTTACAGTGGAATCCACATATACATGATCTATCCGGAAGACTTAGTTCTGCTGCATATGCAGTTCGTAAGATAAGACAGCTAACAGACGTAGCTACTGCACGGCTAGTTTATTTCGCGTACTTCCATGTCGTATGGTGTATTGTTATGGGGAGCTGCTGCTGAGATAGAGACAATATATATCTTACAAAAGCGTGCAATTCGAGCCATATATGAAATGGATCCTAGGGAATCCCTGAGAGATCTATTTAAAGAAATTGATATTTTACCTTTCATCATTTTCATCATTTCAGCCGCAAGAAGTCCACTGCTAGATATAGGCCTCCCCCATAGATTTCCAAATAGAACAGTTGGAAGCGGCTTGCATCCAGCGTCTTCCTGCGGCCTTAATAACGTCATCTGCCCACCTTGTAGGTGGTCTACCGAGGCTGCGCTTGCTAGTTTGTGGCCTCCATTCGAGAACCTTTCGGTCCCACCGACCATCAGTTCTGCGTGCCCTGCCCATTGCCACTTCAACTCGCTAATCCGTCGGGCTATGTCGGTAACTTTCGTTCGTCTACGGATCTCATCATTTCTGATTCGATCTCGTAGAGAAACACCGAGCATAGCCCTCTCCATAGCTCGTTGTGCGACTTTGAGCTTACATATAAAGCCCACAGTTAGAGGCCACGTCTCGGTTCCATATGTCATCACTGGTAACACACACTGGTTGAAGACTTCTTTTTAAGGCACTAAGGTATTCTGGACGGAAAGACTCCGTGAAGTTTCCCGAACGCTGCCAAGCCGAGTTGAATTCAACGATTGACCTCCTTCACAAAGTTGGACTTGCCTAGCTGGACTGTTTGTCCTAAGTAAACATATTTGTCAACAACTTCGAGTACCGAGTTCCCCACTGATACCGGTACAGGCACAACATGGACATTCGACATTACCTTTGTCTTGTCCATGTTCATCTTAAGGCCTATCCGTGGAGAAACTCGATTGAGGCTTTTGAGCATTGTGCTTAAGTCTTCCATAGATTCCGCGATTACCACAATATCGTCGGCAAATCGGAGGTGAGTGGTGATCTTCCAATGCGGCAGTGAACAGTTTAGGAGATATGACATCTCCCTGTCTCACGCCTCTTTGTAATGGTATCGCCTTCGAACTCTGT
This sequence comes from Plagodis dolabraria, assembly GCA_963854805.1. Taxonomy (NCBI): domain Eukaryota; kingdom Metazoa; phylum Arthropoda; class Insecta; order Lepidoptera; family Geometridae; genus Plagodis; species Plagodis dolabraria. The sequence continues at coordinate 34,923,790 of OY978447.1, forward strand.
TCCTATACTCGGACCGACATGGTGGCGTTATTGTACAAGCACTTTCGCACTTCAATGTACCGATAGTCAATGCGGCATCGTTGGAGAGACTCAAGCACCGCCCACGTTTCGATCGAATCGAAGGCTTTCTCATAGTCCACAAACGCTAAGCATAGTGGCAAGTTATACTCCTCGGTCTTCTGTATAACTTGCCGCAGCGTATGGATGTGGTCTATGGTACTATAACCTTTTCGGAAACCGGCTTGTTCGGGAGGCTGGAATTTATCAAACCTGTGACTGAGACGGTTCGTGATGACACTTGAAAACAGCTTATAAACATGACTCAGAAGCGTGATAGGTCTGTAGTTTTTCAGCAAAGTGTTATCACCTTTTTTAAAGAGCAGCACCACCACGCCTCTGTTCCATGCTTCTGGCGTTGTACCTCCAATAAGAACGGAATTGAAGAGCTTCTGGAGGACTTTGAATACCGTTGTTCCACCCGCTCTCAGAAGCTCAGATGTGATTCCGTCATCACCAGGTGCCTTGTTGTCCTTTAGCTGTTTCAAGGCCATCCTAATCTCGTACAGGCTGATGTCCGGGATATCTTCGGTATAGTGTCGGGTCAGCTTGGCTCTTGGGTCTTTGACCAAGCTGTAATCGGGTTTAGCATTTTAACTTTACCAAGTCTGTATATATTTGAAAATATTATGTATGTTCGTAAAAATTTGAGCAAATTTAAATCAAACAGTGACAATCACGATTATAACACTAGGAATAAAGATAAAATAGCGGTGCCAGGTTTTAGATTAGCAAAGACAAATAAAAGGTCCTTCTTAGGCAATTGTGTGCGGTTTTATAATAAATTTCCCAAACATATTACAACGCTCACAGAAACTGGTTCGCCTCTGCCAAGCTAGCGCCTGTCACTTACACAATGTAAATTAAGTATTGTAATAATTTTATTATGTTAAAAAACGTTTAAAAGAATGACCCTGAGTTTCTTGCCCGTTCTTCTAGCAGTGGCTCTATAATTTTTGTTTGCTGAACGTGGCAGTACAATGTAGTATATTTCAATATTAAAATTTGTTATCGACCTTCATAAGAGCGTCGTAGACGCCTAAATTAAATAAATCATTTTGACCTTTAATTTGTTGACTTTTAAATATACATGATATCGGTATACAATACTTTATGATATGTGTATGCGTACAAAACCACCAAAAAATCTGTCCGAGTGGGAATCAGGTCTTGCTCTTTTACAATTCTGCATTGCAACCGCCGGTAATGGAATAAAGATCACAGTTTCAGAACTACATTATAAAAAAATCGTCATTTTCAGTATTTATTGCCTTAATAGAGGATATGATATATTTATATATATATACATATAAACTCTTTTGCAATAAAAACGGGCACTTTAGATAATTTTTCTCTACTTCAATGAAGAAGAACAAGAAATAGGTTTTGTTAATTTGACGTTGTATTGGCATGTTTTTTGAAGCATCCTGGCTTGATTCTTTACGTTCCAAATTTAAAATTTGAAATTATTAAAAGAAAAATAATGATTATTGTGGATTATTCTAAAATTCCTTTACTAATGGCGCGAATTGCTGAAACGATTTTTTAACTGATTACGATATTTTAAAACTTTTTGGATATTTTCTGCAAATTAAACAATTTAATCTTTCTTTTAACATTAAATACCACTTTTTGATATGAGTGATAAAGCGATAAGGGCCGGTAAAATTATAGCCCTACTTGAAGAAAGTTGTTCGCAAACTTACGTGTCTCAGCGGCTAAATGTGAGTCGTTCAACTGTCCAGAGGACTTGGCAACGGTATCAAGAGACTGGTTCGGTCAAAAGAAGACCCGGTTCGGGAAGAAAACGATGCACAGAACCAAGAGATGACCGCTTTTTGGTGAGTCAGGCGTAGCGTAATCGTAAGGCGTCAAGTGTGGACCTGAAGAAGAGCCTTGAAGAAGTAAGAGGAGTTGAAGTTAGCTTGTGGACGGTCAGGAGGAGGCTTTTGGCTGCCAATATCAAGAGTTACCGCCCAGCTCGGGGCCCTAAATTACTCCGTGAGCACCGTGTTGCTCGACTTCAGTTTGCTCTGAACTGTGCTTCATGGACTCTGGAGGACTGGAATAAAGTATTGTTTTCTGATGAAGCTAGAATCTCTTTGTGTGGAGAGGACCGACGCCGGCGAGTGCTGCGAAGACCACGGGAACGCTATGCGGAAGTGTGTTTCGAAGAAATCACTCCTTATGGCGGAGGCTCCGTTATGTTTTGGGCAGCAATTAATTCGACGGAGCGTACGGAGTTAGCTTTCATAGAAAATGGAACATTAAATGCACACCGGTACTTAATGGAAGTCCTAATTCCATATGCACAACCCACATTGACTGCACTTGGAGAAGATTCCATTTTATGCAAGCAAGCACATGCAGGAAGTTGGGATCCGTCGTTTAGATTGGCCAGCTCGAAGTCCTGACCTCAATCCAATTGAGCATGTGTGGGATGTTCTAAAGAGACGGGTAAGATCAGTGCAACCTGCTCCACAAAACATCAGGGAGCTAAAAATAGTCATTGCAGAAAAGTGGGAACGTATTCCTCAAAACTTTATTAAAAACATCGTGGAAAGCATGCCCAGAAGGATTCAAGCCGTGATTTTGGCAAGAGGAGGTCACACTCGTTATTAGGTTTTTACATTTGTAACTTTATTTAATTAAAAAATTTCAAAAAAAACTTGTCTTTATTGCCGACCACTTCTTAATGATTGGGCGTAATGCGCGATTATAAGTATACAGACTACGTCAAAGAAATAAATTTCATTTAATTAACTAAAATCGACCTTTGAACGTAAATTTCCTTAGGTGCCCGTTTTTTTGCAAAAGAGTGTATATACATATTATACCACAAATCCCGATTCTAACAAGTTTAGTTTTTTAAGATAGGCTCCGGAACAAAAATTGTCTAAAATTGACAGAAACCCATATTTCAATTTTAGATAAAAATATACTTAGGTATTTGTAGTCTACTTAACAAGTTGTAGACGATGACACCCCTCGCGCTGGGGCTCATAAAAGTTTTTTACGTCTACCTTCTTGTGTAGGTATTGTAAAATACACTCTGAAAAATAATTACATAACGTATTAAAATGTCAGGTTTGCATCTTGTTTCTTAAACGAGCTAGAGACTCGTAACATACGGACAGCGGAGTATCGGGATCCGTTAAAATCATGGAATGATTCATAATTATTAAGAACTAGGTGCCTTCTGATAAGTAGAAAAATAATTTGTTTGATAGAAAAATGAAACTAACATATGAGGCAATAAGTTTTAATTTCATACTTCAGGACTCTATTAGTGTTAAACAAAAAGTATGTCGTAATCCCGCAGTGCGGCAAGCATCGATCGGTAGGCCTATCCCGGGCTGGGCTGGGAATGCTCCCGGTAAACCTGACCCTATTCAGAACTATAACCACACGCACGACAAAAAACTGATACGAGCTCTGCTAAGCCCTCTCTAGGAGCCTCGGACGCGTGTTGTCAATAGTATCAACTGTCCGACAATGGGCACTTTAAATAACTAAGGTTTCTTAGAAGTGGGAATAAACAAGAACAACGGATCCTACGGACACTATATTATAACAGTAATTTCTTGGTATAATGCTCTTTTTATACGAGCAAGTAAGCAGTATGAATACGTATTACGTATTATATTACGTATACTTGTATTTACAACTTTTAGCACACAAAATGTTCGCACGTCGTACTTGGGATGGACGGACATGCATTTTAAAATTGTGGTACAGTGGTATTCGCTAAGCATACGACACAGCTTTAAAATTATACTAAAAACTTCACCTCCACTTTCTGTGATTTATAAATCAAAGTCTTGATCTGTTATACTGAATGCTCACTGAACGCTTATAGTGCCATTGTATGCCTTTGGGTGATCTAATAATAATATGTAACACATAAAGCAGGCTTAGTTTGCTGAACAACATATCTGACAATAATGATCGAGACGAAGCAATCAGTTTATCAATTTGTATATAGTTATATAAATAGTTTGAATACTGATAAGCGAGATGTCTTTTCTCTCTTCTAATCAGAATAAATACATACTGTATACCTAGGTCACAATTCGTGTAGAAACAAAGTTGTCATAGAAATGAGAACGTTCAAAGATATCCGATAAGTGCTGATAGCATGCGATCCAATTCAGTCGTTCAGCTAACGAGACAAGCTGAAACCTGTGTTCTCGGAACAATAATGTAGCACGTGACACTGCCACCCTCACTTCGGGAACGTGATGCGAATACAACTAATATTGACACGTTTCCTTCAAGACACTGAGAACAACTTAATCATTTTCTTTTATTCCTACATTCACATACTAAACTTTCATGATGCTATAACCGCTAATACACCTCGATTGCTAATTGCTATGTAAGCAGCGACTGATCAAGAGTTCAGACCGCTCTAGGCTAATTATGAGGAAGCGCCCCCGCCAGATTTGTAACAGTCGGCTTAAAAAGTAGTATATTAGTTTCGACAGTTTAATAGTGTGAATTTTTTTAACATGGTATACTACCTAGGAAAGTGTTCAGATCGATCTGCAAGCGAAACTAACGTAACTTTAATCTGCACAATATTGAACATGAACATGAAAGTAATTATTATTAACACTAGCTTTCCGGGTGCGGCTCCGCCAGCGCGTATGTCGGTTATCGCGCAAAAACATTAACCTCTTTTTGCGCAGTTGGATAAAAACTATCCTATGTTTTTTCCCGGGTCTCAAACTATTTCCATACCAAATTTCATTCAAATCGGTCCAGTAGTTTTGGCGTGAAAGCGTAACAGACAGACAGACAGAGTTACTTTCGCATTTATAATATTAGTACTGACTAGCTTTCCGGGCGTGGCTCCGCCCGCGCGTATGTCGGTTATCGCGCAAAAACATTAACCTCTTTTTGCACAGTTGGATAAAAACTATCCTTTGTTTTTTCCCGGGTCTCAAACTATTTCCATACCAAATTTCATTCAAATCGGTCCAGTAGTTTTGGCGTGAAAGCGTAACAGACAGACAGAGTTACTTTCGCATATATAATATTAAGTACTGATTAGTACTGATAATATTAGTTCTGATAAGTACTGATAATCAAAAGTCAAAATAAGTTAAAAATTCAATAAATTACATTAAAAGACATAATTATCTTTTTTTGCAAAATTTCTTTAGTTAGTACGAAATTGTGAACGTGTTTGTCTTTGAGGTCGAATTCAAAATCGGAACTTCAAAAGGGCTGGTCTTTGTCTCTCTCTCTTTTTAATGGCGGGAAAGAGATAGAGTGTGAATGTTTCGAATTGTATGATTAACCCAAGCCTGAATAAGATATTCGCGGCTATCTGAAAAAAACAAGTTACTTTGTCTCACTCAGTGAAAAAAATCGCATTTTGCTCACTAATTTCAGACAGCAAAACTTATATGTTTGAGCTACTGAAGAGAAAAATATATTACGTAACATTTTTGAAACTAGAACCAAATATTTACAGGTAAAATATCAGTTTTATTTGCAGTAAATACTTATTTTCGTTTAAATACAACAATATTGTATGTGTCGGCTTCTTGAAGGAAATACCGTAACGGGTTGTCCTTGATGAATGTTCATCCAATTAATTGGCAATGACAATGGCACAAGGGTAGGTTTTCTATGCTATTCTTTTTTACACATAAATTATCTGCTCAAACCTGGCAACATTGGGTATGCAAAGTTGTACAGAGATATATATCCAATGCATGCGCCAGAACAATAGCATAAGTTTTTATAATAACTTATAAAAAAAATTGTTGGAACTGAATCGGCGCTATAAAGAATCTTGAATCTTATTAAGTATTTTTCGTTAAAACCATTGACCTTCCACTGACGAACGTTATCGTTTCAGAATCTATTGTTCTACTCGTTTAGTTAAACTGCTCGTCCACTTTATACTACAACAATAGCTTTATCAATAAGATAATAGTGATCAACGGCTCGACCATTCCATAAACTGAGGACGCGTCTAAGCGGAACCACCTCTCACCTCACACAACACAACCTCTATTAACGCGTTCTCTCTCCCAGAATTATTAGAATTGAATCAATATAATCTTTCTTCACATATCCGTCAGCCGTGAACATCCAGCGGATATTTTATTGAATGCGAATAGTTAGCCTTTGACCACTACTCTCACCTAATGGTGAGTAATGATGTGGTCGAAGTTGTTGTTCGGGCAAAACTAGAGTTTAATCAGTGGGTAAATGATGCCTGTGAGTGTGAGGCTCTCAAGGGCTGCTGCCGGAACACACCATTAGACGCTTGGCGACAGATTTTCTACTTGAGGGTGGGAGCTAACCAGGCGAACATTCGCAAAATGTGTTACCAATATGCCGTAGAGCTTAACGTGCTCTCCGAATGACGTACACGCTCAATAGTAAATGCCACTCAGTAGTAACGGTCACCCATCCAAGTATAGACCGCTGCGGACGTTACTTAATCTAGTTAAATCTCTCAAGAACAAGATCTGCTACGAGAGCTTATAAAAATGTTATATCTACATTTACATTTGATTGCCAAGCACCTCATCTAATAATACAGATACCGAAGGCCTTGCAGGATTTTAGAATTATGAAAAGCTTTTTTGAGGAGTATGGAAAGCATCCCTGAAGTAAAATATGTGGTCCGAGCACTCACCAGAACAGAATGCAAAGCAGTTCCGAAAATATATTATATGTATAAAATATAACAAGGTCTTTCGACATTTCCTCTGACATCGTATTCATTTCATCTGCTGAAAAATATTGATAAACATAAACTCATAAACATAATGTTTGTCATTCGCAAGGACTGTCGTAAAAACTGTCTTATCTCTCGGAAACTCTCCAATGCCATTTCATTTCCTTCGACCTCTCCCTTCAGGATATAAACCAATAAGACACGAGTACCGACCGAACAGGTTATGCATGGAGAAGTACTGCTTATGATTATCGATTCAGCCGTTACTTTGCGGAAATCCATATAGTAAGTAAAAAGCAAGCACAAATTTTCAGAACTTCTACGCAACCGACCCGGAACGGTTTTCAGAGCGTTTCGCTTAATCGCTAAGCACCTTCAGAAGGTCTCGACTTAAATCGCACGAATATTGTCAGAAATCATTACCAGACTTTTTTCTCAATTATTTTGTTATTACTACATTATGTAACTATACTTTTAATTAATATTATTGCATATTTCAGCACAGTAGTATAACAAGGGCAATTAAGTATGTTTCGCGATAACGGCCCAGAGGTAGCGAGGGTTGATAGCCGTGCTCGGTGTCCCCGGTTCACATCCTGCTACAGTATTTAGTTTCACATTTGAATGTTGGTAGGTATTTAGTGAATGTTTGCGTCGCCTGTGTAGAATAGAAACCACTTTCAAGTAGAAAGTAGCCAAACACTTCTGTGTTCCGCCATCTGTCATTGGGGCCAGTTCCCGATCTAGGTTTAATATGATGATGACGTATAGCACTTACCAACAGGTGAGTTATTGCTCAATAACGAATCATAAAAACTTACCAAGCGCGGGTTGGGCCTCGCTCTTGTAGGGATAATGTAACATAACAGTTAAAAAGAGAAATAACTGTTTGTTAAAAAATGTTTGCTAGGGTAGCACTACACTGAGAAAAATGCCTTTGGACCTTAAATCGAATTTGACCTTTTACCGTTGAAATGTAACTACGTAAGATGAATTCACAACACTTACGATGATTTTCACCACGCAAAGCGAATTCAATAAAAATATACCATGTATTAGCATAAAAACCACCGTCAAAAAATGCCTTCCGTAAAGTATTTTCAGAATTGAACGTAATACAATAATAATTGCAGTATTGACTATAAAATATGCGTTATTTTTACGGCGGTTTATATACGGTGATTATCACTATAACGTACGGCTTAATCGGCCTCATCGAAAAGTCAATATTTAAGAAAGACCACAAAATACACCTTAAATGAAGACGAAATGAAACAAACACGAAAGTTTACAATCAACGCACTTACGCGATTTTTTCCGAAACATACGGAATTATTCGCCTTACTATAAAGTCAATATTTAAGTAATTCCACAAAATTCGCTTTAAATTAAAACGAAAAGAAACCAACACGAATGTTTTCAAACGACACACGTACGCGAATATCACTGAAACGTGCGGCATTATTCGCCTTACCATAAAGTCAATAGTTAAATATTACCACAACGTACACCCTAAATTACGACGAAAATATACAAATACGAAAGTTATTGAACGACGCACGTACGCGAATATCACCGAAACTTTCTGATAAATCGGCCTCATCGTAAAGTCTATATTTAAGTAATACTACCGAATTCGCCTGAAATTACAACGAAAAGAAACCAACACGAAAGTTTTCAAACGACACATTTACGCTCATATCACTGAAACGTGCGGCATCATTCGCCTTACCATAAAGTCAATAGTTAAATATTACCACAACGTACACCCTAAATTACAACGAAAATATACAAATATGAAAGTTGTTGAACGACACACGTACGCGAATATCACCGAAACGTACTGATAAATCAGTCTCATCGTAAAGTCTATATTTTAGTAATACCACAAAATACGCCTTAATTTAAAACGAAAAGAAACAAACACGAAAGTTTTAAATCGTCGCACGTACACGAATTTTGCCAAAATATACGGATTTATTCGCCTGAATATAATGTCAATAAATAAGTAATACCACAAAACACACCTTAAATGAAGACGAAAATATACAAATACGAAAGTCTACAATTGACGCACGTACACGAATTTCGCAGAAACATACGCAATTATTCACCTTATCATAAAGTCTATAGATATATAATACTACTAAACACACCTTTATTAAAACAAAAAAATACAATCAAGAAAACTTTCTAACAAGGCACATACGCGAATATAATCAAAACGTACGGCATTATTCACCTTATTATAAAGTCAATAGTAAAATATTACCACAATATACACCCCAAGTTATAATGAAAACAAACAAATACGAAAGTTTGTAGACGACGCAAGTACGCAAGTATCATTGAAACATACGGATTAATCGCCCTCATTGAAAAGTCAATATTTAAGTAATACCACAAAATACGCCTTCAATTAAAACGAAAAGAAACAAACACAAAAGTTTTCAATCGACCCTCGTACACGAATATTACCGATAAGTTTGGCTTTATTCGCCTTATCATTAAGTCAATAGTTAAATACTACGACAAAACACACCTTAAATTAAAACCAAAAAAACAAACACGAAAATTTTATAACGACAACGTAGGCGAATGTCACCGAAACGTTCGGAAATCGTTGAATATTGTCCCAACATACACCAAAAATTACAAGAAAAGAATGCAAATATGAAAGTTTTTAAACGCCGCATATCCGCAAAAATCTTCGAAACGTTCGACATTACTCGCCTTTTCATAAAGTCAATATAACTTAAATACAAATTGATCAAAAACTACAACGTAAACAAAAAAAAAACATTTTAATTATCTTTGCGAGCAAATTAATTCAATATTTTAAAGATTATGATTGTACTAGTTATTAATTATATTACATAATTAAGTGTAGTGGTAGGGATACTATTTAAAAATTCTTTGCGTATATTTTGTATAGTTAGGTATGGCTTGTATCTTCTCCTAAGTATGATAGGAACGGTTCTTCCTTAATGATATATCTATGGACGGAGGGACTTTGTGACGACAGACAGTCGGTTAATGAACCTACGTTGTATGACAACCAGTTTAAGAATATTAAGATCATTGGTGACAGCCCTGAACGTTTGTCTAGATAATATATACCTACTCTGACGTGAACGTGAAGGGAGTTCGCTCTAGTGTACGTGGCAGTTGTGCTTAGAATGAATGCATTGATTGTACCTACAATGCTAAAATTACATTTATCAGAACACAACCTACGTTTCTCCTAAATCTTAGAAACCTACCTCTGATAGATTTCCATTGTCTACACTTATCTGCAGCAATCATTTTCAATTAAGTATACATTTTTAAGTGAAGCTTAGTTGTGTGGCATAGGCTCTTAATTAGTCATTCCCTTTCCGGATTAATATACAAAAACGGCAGCCGAGTCTTCCAGAGGTTCCGTGTGCATCTATATAAGCACAGATTAGATAAGTACATCACTTCTTTTATCTTGAGGGAATGTCGCCATTTTTATACCTGGTAGTTTATAGATATTACGGAAAAGGAGCGGTTTATAACATCTCGGCAGTGTCCATGAAATAATTATCTACGCCCGCTCTGTAGACAAACGCGTGATAGGGCTGCCTACTAATTGTTACTCTTTAGATAGGTAGGCCCTCTTTGATATAATTTTGCTTATTGCATTGTGTACAATTACACCAAGTCGCTAAACCAATAAAAAAGTAACATTACAAATAAAAAATGTTTTGTCCGGTTACAGAGTGCTCTAGGTGCTTACATATAGTGTTAGGTATAGGCGAGGGAAACACACGGAGGTTCATACTGAAGCCAACCTAACATAATTCGGCCAAATCACTATCGTATTCTAAACAACCCCTTGCAATTAAAAATTGTTCAGCCAGACGTATAGATACAGGTCATACAATCGATCAGTGATCACTGATCACGTAGAAATAGGAAAACTATTGTAGGTAGGCACTAGAAAAACATTTCACTTGCTCTTGTGCAATCAGGAGTACTGTAGGTAAAGTTAACTATAAACTTTCTGTAGGTACCTACAGAATATTATAGGAACCTACACTACTTACACCTAAATTAGCCGTTGAAAGCATTATCTACTTACCTACTTTTATCATGAGGATTTAAAGACGAAATAATTCGTAATGAAGATGTGATGATCACAATGGGTGGTTTTCTATAACGATAAAAATGCCTTCAGTAAGGCGAAATTAGTGGTAGCGGCACGGGTAAAACCGTCATAGAATTTCGTTGGATAAAACAATGTTGCCCGCTGATAACAATCTTAGCCATTTATGACCCAAATAATTTAATTTAATAAATTTTATCGCCGGAAATTCGTCTATTATAAGTTATAAATTTAAATTAAATTAAACCATTGTTAACATATTGTAGACACTTAGACCACTCACAGCGGACGCGAACTGATTTTAAATAGAATTTCTCTTTCTTCGGCTTATATTTTGAATTTCTATGGGGGTTTATCAAAAATCACAAGGGGGAGGGGGGTGTAGTAAGATATCACGTGTATTTATTTTTTCATCCGTTCATGTACTAGTACAATATATGTTTTTGGCATAATTACACCATTCCTATAATATTATTTTTAAGCCTGTCAAAATTAACCTGCAACCTTCCTATCTAGACATTTTAGTCAAGGTCCTTAATTTCAGAATAAAATAAAATTATACTTTATTATAGTATTTAAAGATAATATTCTAAAAATCAAGCGAGGTCACGTGTGATTAAAAGTTAGTATAATTATCTATTTTTGAATACCGATTTTAATAATTAATATTTATATCCTTTTTTACAATTAATATTTTTTTTCAATAATTATTTGAATTGCTTTGTCAACCATCGCTTTTAATATTGTTAATTTGAAATCGACAGAATTTTTGGCGACCTATGCGACTCGGATTTTTGGGAGTTCGCATTGGCAACACTGCTATCTAGTTTATCTTTTCTCGTGTCCGTGCGTGCACGCAGCCACGCATAGCACAGTTCGAGTGCATGTTTCGTGTATTAATAAAGTAAGATATGGACTAATACGCGCTGGATTTGTTATCAAAATGGGGCTACACCCAATATATACGTTCCGGGGTAAGTAATCGTATGTTACTGCAAAGGTTATGTTTGTGCTTGCTTGTGTTGGCGTTTGCAAAATTGCTCATGCAAATGAGGTTAGTTTTGATAAAACCACATTATTACACTGACGGACAATATACTGCATCAATGTTCAGGATTATTGTCCGTCGACATGGTGCATCAAAATGGTAACAGCGGGGGTTTGACGGCACATCACAACTTTATCAGATATTTTATAAGCCCATGTGGTACCTTACATGGGATTCATGGACGAAAATTTTACTCAAATGCAAGATAGTGCTCAAACACACGTCACTGCACAATGGGTGCCGGTGAAATTACAGGCACATGAGACTTAACAACTTTATGTCTCAGTGGGTGATGGGCGCAGTGCAGTTTGTCACTTGTGATGAAATGCATCTGTTATAGGCAGAGGTACTTCTTAACACTAGGTGGGCCTCGTGCTTGTTCCATCACAAAAAATACTATCAAGTCCGTAAAGTCTGCATCATATAAGAAAATTTAACTCTACCTACATGCTACATGCTATGTTTATTTAAATGTGGTATATTCTTTGTATTGAAAATTGAATTTTCCAACAGGCAGGACCATTTCAATCCAAAGGAAGGCTTCGGGAATGTTATATATAATACGATAAAAAGTTACAAAAGCTTTTAGAAAGAGGCAAGCTACGAGCGATTCCAGTGACTTTCATATCTGGATCCCCAAACGCCGTGTCCTATGGACTTATCAATAATTGATGAATGTAAGTATCTCACGTATGATATGTTTTGTTTGTTAATGAATCTGTAGATTACGCTTAAAATATACATACAGTTGAACATTTAACCTCCTCCTTTTTTAAGTCACTTTATAAATTGTATTTTTTAAGATCAGTCCATTAATTCAAATTTTTAATCAACTTCCAAAAAAGAGGAGGTTTTCAATTCGTCGATTTTTTTTGTTTTCATAGCTCATAACTTCATCATGTATAAAGTGATTTGGAAAATTATTTTCTTATTTGAAAAGGTCTCATTCACATTCATGAAAATCGGTTTGGTTTCAGTTGGTTGTTCTAATTTTTTTTAATTTTAATATTTTGACCAATATTGAATCAACCCATTTTTTTAAGATTGTCATTGATACCATAAAGCTACTGAACCATTTTTGATAGGGTTTTAATAAAAGCAATAGTATATTTAAAATCAGTAAACAAATGACAGAGACATAATGTAACAAAGATTACAAAACTACAACAATATTACAAAATTGAGATTGATTGAGATCATCCACCTTTCGGAAGAAGTCGGTTTAAAATCACTCGTATTCGAATAGTATTAACAGTACATATATATGACATTTGTTATGTAGGTGTTTCAATTTTATTTTTTGGCCATACTACCTCATTTACTAAACAAGATAAACCCGTCAAGCTTGGCCTCAATTCATTTGTGTTGGCAAAAAAACCAACGAGTAAGGTTCAACCTAAAATGTATGGTAAAAGCTGGTTTTAGAAGAACTTTTTTTAATATTTTACTTATTTATGTTTGATTTATATTTTTTTCCTGTAAAATTTTACTACAAATAACTTTTTAATTTCAGTTGAGGCAGACATTGTAGAAGAAAACTTGCAATAACTATTGCCGTACAGGGTGCAACACCATGGACCGAACTAATTACATTTGGCTACTACATCAAAAATCCAGCTTCAAATACTGTATGATGAAAAGGGAACTATAGGACTACCTCAATGAGTATCGTAATATTTTTTATGTATGTGTGCATGACTGTTTCCCAATCGTTGACATAGATACAATTAATCGACCTAAATGTCATGTTGATACTGATTTCCATATAAATAATTGATCCTAATAATGTTCAACCACTATAAGATTATACATACTACCAATACCGCTAATAATATCAGCGATAATATCTCGATTGAGTTACGTAATATTAGAATTTCTTACACCTCCGGTTATCATATTCGTGAAATTATAATTTGTATTTATTACTCATTGACCATATTTTATTACTTTAAGACTTTAGAAACTGTTACAATATAAGTGTTAATTAAAATCTGACAATTTTTTTTTAAATTTGTAATAATACTGAAAGGGATCATTATAGAAATGAACAACCTTTGCTATGGATATTGTGCTACCCTGAAATCGCAACAAAAGTATCAGATATTCATACAATAACTTGATTTACCCTCGCCCAAACTTATGGAACAGCTAATATTTTGCAATTTCAAGGTTGGTGTCGTAGCAAAACTTATTCATGAAGATAAATACAATTAGTAATACTCGATACCCAAAAGACAATAATAAAACAATATATAATGCGTAAAATTTGTTTTATTCTATCTTATATCAACAGATCTATTCTAAAGAGAGTTAAGAAGATAGGCAGGTAGGACACGTAGGTTCGTACAGTTTATTTTGCTGTATGTATTTGATGTAACAAACAACTTAATTAATATTGATATCCTTTTACAGCATCATGCGAGTCTGGGCAACAGCATTTTAAAGTCAGGCAACATAATTCTCTAAAGGCGTGATTAGCTGCTTTGATTTGACATCATCAAGTTCATGTAAGGGACGTTGAGCCGCTACGCTACTGATGCAATTTTCGTGTGACTACTCATGCAAGTTATGAAATATATCAATAATTAAAAATAACTGCAGTTCTTTTCAAACTTTTGTAGCGGCCAATTGCTCTATTATGTGAACTTTATGATGGTAAAGCAAGTTAATCACACCTTTTATGAACTGCGTTACCTGCCGTCCCATAGATTGGTTATCGTTATTAACAAAGCGTTATAATTAGTAAAGAAAACTCACTATACCTTACAAAACTTTTAATAGAGCCTATCTGTACCGTTACTTTCGACTTACGTTAAGATAAAAGATCGCTTTAGTATATAATAATATACTGTATTTACAAAACGTTATGGTTAGTAAATAAAGCTAGAAGTACCTTACAAAACCTTTAATAGAGCCAATCCGTACCGTTCCTTTCACCTTACTAAAAGGTAAGGATCGCTTTAGTATAGAATAATATACCGTATTTACAAAACGTTATGGTTAGTAAATAAAGCTAGAAGTACCTTACAAAACGTTTAACAGAGCCAATCTGTACCGTTCCTGTCGCCTTACTAAAAGGTAAAGAACGCTTTAGTATAGAATAATATGCCGTATTTACAAAACGTTATGGTTAGTAAATAAAGCTTGAAGTACCTTACAAAACCTTTAATAGAGTCAATCCGTACCGTTCCTTTCGCCTTACTAAAAGGTAAAGATCGTTTTAGTATAGAACAGGGGTGGGCAGACTTTCACTAATGGCGATCTATATCAATAAATTGAGACGACAAGCGATCGACTTACAATAAGACAATTTTTTTTTATGTTAAATCGTTTATTGTAGGTATTGCGCACATATTACTATTTAAACATACTTTTATTTACAATTAAAGAAGTACAGTTTCTTATTATACAAGTTAATAACTAATAACTACTAAAAATAAGTATGAAGCCAATCACATGAACTAAGAGTGTTTTTATCAGTTTTCGGGCCTCTCTGGACCGATTTACTTAGAGGTCGATGCTTGGCACTGCGTATTTTCTGCTAATTTCTCATAGGAAGGCACGTATTTACTAAGTGCCAAACGTAAACAGGAAGACAAATGTTCGTCGGTAAGTCGATTGCGGTATTTGGATTTAATTATTTTAATTTCAGAAAACGCAGATTCGCACAAATACGTCGACCCAAACAAAGCAGTTAATTGCTGTGCGATTTGTTGGAGACTTGGGTATTTTTCTTGGGACAAAAGAGACCAAAAACTGATATCTGTTGCTTTGGCTTTTAGGTGAACATCTGAAATGATCTGTATCATCTCGTTTTCGAGAGAAGACAAATCTATGTCAAAAGTATTCGATATTTCAGAAGCAGTCATTTCAACATCCACACAAGAAAAAGGATAAATCATGAAAGTAACAACGTTCGTCAATTTTTGTAAGTCAGAAAAACGTCTTTCAAACTCGCTGAGAATATTTCCAAGTTCTGTTTCGTATTTATTATAATTTATTACGGCGCTTGCTTTTGCTATCAAACACGCAATAATTTTTAAGTCCTTTTTTTTCAGTTGGTTGATCAAAAGCTGCAATTTACTTTTAAATGAGTTAATTGTGCTAATCATGTCCATAATAGTTTTATCTTTCCCTTGTAGCTCCAGATTTATAGAATTCAAATGACCAGTCACATCAGTAAGGAAAGCCAAATCACACAGCCAACTTTCATTTTTAAGAATCTCCGTGTCATCACCCCTTTGGTCCAGAAAAGAAATGATTTCAGGTAGTAATTCTTGAAACCGTTCTAAGAACTTTCCCCGGCTCAGCCACCTTACGTCTGTATGGAGCAGTAAATCTGTGTGCTCAGATTCGTTGGCCTCCAATTGCACTTTGAAGAGGCGTCGTTGCAAGCTTCTGGCTCGTATAGAATTTACGATCTTCATAGTGATGCTCATCACATCTGCCATGTTCAGTACTTTCGAACACAACACCTGCTGATGAATGATGCAATGAAAAGAAAAAAAAGATGGGAAGTCGTCATTAGCTCTGCACAGTGCCACAAATCCATTAGTCTTTCCAGTCATTGATGGTGCTCCATCTGTTGTTATGCACACTAGTTTATACAGAGGCAGCTCGTAGTTTTTCGCAAAACTTAGAAAAGCATCGTATATGTCTGAACCGCGAGTGGTTTCTTTCAAAGGTATGATTGTTAAGAACTCTTCTTTAGACGAAGTATCTGGAAATGCCATCCGAATAAACACACATAGCTGGGCAGTGTCAGTCATATCAGTGGATTCATCAAATTGTAAAGAAAAGAATGAACATCTCATAATATCACTTTTTAGCTTTTGCTCGATATCACTGTTCATGAGCTCAACACGTCTAGTTACAGTCCGACGAGACAACTGGAGCTCTTTTATGGCAGACATGATTTCAGTTTTATTTTTAAAGTCGCCAAATAACGAATTTGCGCCTTCGAGAAATGCTTCTTTCAATACCTCACCATCTTCAAAGGGTTTTTTGTGTTTTGCCAATATATGAGATATTTTGAAGGACGCAACTGTCGCAGCTTCCGATTGTTTACTTGGCCTGGTAAGCATAGCTTGCTCGGCCTTCAAGCTACCTTTCAGATCTTGAACTTTCCGACGTCTTATTTCACTTTTGAGAGGAAAATCACTTTCGTAAATTTTATGCAAGGATTTATGATGCCTTTCTAAGTTGCCGCGTTTAGGCAAAGCTACTGAAGCTCGACAAACAAGACAAATACCATTTGTCTTTCACCATGGTAAATAAGAATTCTTCTTCCCATTCATCGTTGAAATGATAAGTTTTACTTTTTTTTGGCGCACTCATTTTAAATAATAGTTACCAACTTCACTCTCTCCTTTAGTTACACTCAGTACAAAATATATTCATGAGCAGCACGAAGTCACACGATCACGAAAGTTATTGGGAAACATAAACAAGTACAGAATCCAGAATCACGACACGACGTCTCATCGAAACCAAAATCTGTGCGAGACTGGCGAACACGTGCCGGCCGTCGGCAATTGTCAAAGCAAAGTAAATCGGGCGGCAAGCATAAAGCTAATTCGCCGCCCGCACAGGTCAAAGGACACCGCCGCGCCGCCGCCGCCGCGCCGTTCAACGAGCCGACACCGGCACACGTGCACAGTACAGCCGCAAATAAATCTGGTGTCTTCTTATTTCATATCGACATTTTCGCAGTGAAAGGTTGTTTGTTGACAAGTATTTTCTTAAAGTTACGCGCGTGTAAAATAAAATGTTTTTTATGAACGCACCTTAAATACTGGTATTTTGACTGGTGAAAAGACCACTGTTATTGGAATTAGCCCAACACGTCAGTACATTTTTAGGAATGCGTGCGATCGACCATAGATTCCCTTGCGATCGACCGGTCGATCGCGATCGACCGTTTGCCCACCCCTGCTTTACTCTATTCACTTATTTTATTATTAATCCAGTTAGCTTTTTTTCGGGAGATAAAAGGAATCCATTAAAAAGACACGAATTATGTAGGTAACCTACCTACTAGTAAGTAAATTTATTTTATTGTCTTACCTTTCAGAGTTTCCAGGTAATCTAAAAAAAGTTATCTCTATTGACAAATTCATGCAACCAAAAACAGCACAATATATCCTATTCGTCATATTAAATATGTACATGAACTTATTTTTTGTTAAAGAAAATTACACACCGTCCATTCGTCACTGCGGCACAGACGCGACTGTCTGCGTACCGAGCGCGGGCCGAGATCGAGGCGCGTAGGTATACCTAACTCGCGTTTCGTCCTTTTCTATGAAGTTGAAATACTGTATAGATAACATTACCGTGATACAGATTTGCGAGCAGACAAGTGGGGTGGGATGCGCAGGGTTGTGCCCTGTTCTTTCACAGTCACAGGGCTTCACTCCTTTTGTTTCGTTTAGTGCGTCTGCGACGGATTCAACGGGCCGGCGGCGGCGCGGCGACGAAGTTGACCGTTGCCATAAGTTTTTTCGGCTCAGACCAATCCAGCCATTTTGTAAAGCAAGCGCATAATGAGAATTTTAAATAAAATATCATGAAAGGGTTGTTCTTTACAAGAACTAACCATATCATGAGAGTGGTAGCAGGCATATGCAAAATGCTATAAAGACTGCCATCATTCCACAACAACCAGGACCTAAGGCAACATGAAAGCACTCAGTAAGTACTTAATGCATACATTTACAGTCACTTACCACTATGCAGTCCTATTCACTGCAGTCATGTCTAGGATGGATAACCTCCATCCAAGTGACAGGCCACATGACAACATAGTTTAACCTATTTGAATAGTTAATAACAACTAGTCAAGCTGCACTATGAACACTTCATGTGTGACAAACTACCTACAAAGTTAAATTGCTAATATAAATATTGAATAGATATTTAACACCTATTCAAATCTAATAGAAACTCAATATTCAAATTAGCAATAGGCCACAGATCAAAGAATCACCAGGATTAGGCTAAATAAGATAATTTCCTATCTTTGGGGTTCAAGTTTTATAAAATGCAGCTTCCTACTTCTGGTAAATGCATGCAACACATGTTAATGTTCAGTACTTACCATCATAAATAAGTAGTGGCCAAACGTTTTTTTATTTTTCATAGTGATGGGGCATTTGGCAAATGCCTGCTTTGTTAGTTACCACTCTCAAGTAAATAATCTGTTGCTGACCACCTAACACTGTTCGAACGGGTTAGAGCCATAAATTTACAAATTATTGGAATACAAAATGTTTTGCCCCGGCCGGGAATTGAACCCGCGTCCTTCCGATTTCGCGCCGGATGCTTTATCTATTAAGCTACCGGGGGTACGGCTGCGTCGCCGAAATTTTGTACTCCAATCGTATTTCTTAAACCGTCATAGGGGACGGTGAGCGGCCATCAACCAGACTACTAGACTTCATCTGACCGAAAGAAGTGTTTTTTCGCTTAGTACGCGGTAGTGCTTGTAATCATAATATATAGGGTTAAAGCCAGTTCTCATTCATCTGTTTACCACCTTTGCCCACATCATAACTTACTATAATGTAAGATTGTAGTCAAATATAAGCCTTTCAACAGTAAATAAAAATAAAGATTCAATGAACAGATAAGCTGTACAGATCGGTGTATATTTTGAAAAATATAAATTTATTGATGACAAGAAAAATAGAAATTCTTTCATGAAAGGAATCTGTCCTTTTGTGATGTAGAAAGGTTGAACAGTATGTACATTTACAAATTTTTCACATGGAATGTTTATTATTTTCTATATATACTGTAATTTGGCATTTAACACATTATTAAATTTTATGTAGGATATATTTTAGAAATAAGTATTTGATATTTCAGATAAATATATGCAGTTCTATTTGGAATCCCACCATTTCTCCATTTTGATGAGGAAATGGCTCTTTTACAATAACTGGAGTCCAAGCCCAGTGTAGTTATTGTGCATGTAGTCTTTAAAATATTTTGTTAAGATAATTTCCCATATAGAAGACTGAGCCCGTACAAGATAATACTTTGTACTTGTCAACTTTTATTGGTACCTACTATCTAAGATTTTTTTACCTATAGATGAGTTGTGAGCTCCCCATATTTACTAGACGCATGCAAGGTAATTACCATAGTCGCTACCAGTCTTGCACTTCCGAGCGTCCGGTGAACATTGCCAGGTAAGTACATTGCCGCTAATCGTGTTTTTTAGGAATAATTTGTGGACAATATGCCTTTCTGTGTCTTTAGACACTGCACCAACTTATACAGGCTGTGAGAGATAAGAAAAATGTTTAATTTCATGCATAATTATTGCTTTCATTGTTGATATAGAAAATAAATTATGGTAAATTTTGTTTTATCTTAGGAACTAATCATAGTGAAATGGACGAGCGAGATGTGTGTATCGTTTTGTGTCAGAGAGTGAAAGAGATCACACCGTAATGATGTTCGGAACGTCTCGTGGCGGTTCAGTGGTAACACAAATTGCTTATTTATCACTTTGAATCAACAGATATGACGCATAATATTTGAATGTTCTTTCCTTGTCATTACAAACTGCATATACATGTGCATAGGTATGTAGATAGGTAAATTCTAGTAAGCTTTTAGAGCAGTGGTGTTCGTATATAACTACTCTATGTATTTCAACTCTCTGCCTACTACTACACATATAACGTGCATACTGTATAGAAACTATAGTGATAGTAACAGTATAGAAACTTAGAAAGTAAGTAGATCTCCCGATTTTTCCAAATCATCACCTGTTTTTTTCTTTATTGGTTAGGTTTTATAAATCCTAGTCTGGCAGACCAGCAGCTATGAAGGTGAGTAAACTTTTTAACTTTGGAGTTATCATTAGAAATATAAAGAGTAAATAAAATCATGATGTTATTAGACTATTATAATTATAATATATGACAGGTACCTAATATCTTTTTATATTAGGTTAAAAACTAAGACTTACCAAATTGCTTTAGACGACTGGACGATGCTAGAAAACAGCTCGGACCATCGCAACACTCGCGTATGGTAAAAATCACAATTAAGTAATGAAAACAATAGAAAACTGCTAGTTATTTAATTGAAACAAAAGACAAATAAATTGACGTACACAACGACTCGATGGTTCGCTTGAAATTTACTTTCGATACTTCACTGGCTATCACAGCTGATATTGCAGTTGATCAAACGTGTATGTGTGTATACTTTGGAAATGTGCAAATCTCGTACAATATTCCGCGAATTCAGTTAAAATCGTGTAAACCACAGTGTAAACTGGAGGCTATGGGCTCTTGGGATGTTGTAAAATAATCGATTTTTATTTTAATCAATTATTATTTTCTTATAATCGATTTTTAAATTCGATTTTTTATTATAATATTAATCGCGTATTAGTAAATCGATTATATTGATAACGTGTTTAAATCGATTTTCAGAAACAGCTCTTATCTATGCGACCATTGAAAAAAACTTGAAAATAAACAAAAGATTTATAGTTTTTGAGACCAAGCATAGTTCCTCAGGATTTTTAATGATCATTTTAAGTAATATATAGTGTATAATTAATATATAATGGTATAATTCTGAACTCCGATTAAAGCATTATAACGCACTAGCTACCTGGGCGCGGCTCCGCCCGCGCGTATGTCTGTTATCGCGCGAAAACATTAACCTCTTTTTGCGCAGTCAGATAAAAACTATCCTATGTTTTTTCCCGGGTCTCAAACTATCTCCATACCAAATTTCATTCAAATCGGTCCAGTAGTTTTGGCGTGAAAGCGTAACAGACAGACAGACAGACAGAGTTACTTTCGCATTTATAATATTAGTACTGATTATCAATCGCAGCTAGGCATTCATGATAATGAAAATTCTAAAGAAAATATATTTTTAGGATACACAATAGACAGCACAATTAGTCGTGCGTGGAACGAAATGCGTGAAACTCGAAAGGTAGTTAAGGCTCGCTTGAGGTGGTGCCTCAATAATACAGAGCAAATCAAAATGGACATTCTCGTTTCACAACATGCTAAACGTGATTTCGGTAGCTTCTGGAAGAACACTAATAAACTAAATCATAAGCCGGGCTTGCCTGTCTGTGTCAGTGGACTCAGTGATCCGACTCATATTGCTGACATGTTTAAAGAATATTTTACGATGAGATCGCCTTCGGGGCCATCACAGTCGTTCAGTGTAAACGAATCTTGCGGGCAGGAGATTAACACACATTTTAAGGCGAAGGACGTTAAAAAAGCCATAACATCGATGTCGCGAGGTAAGTCCCCTGGCCATGACAGCCTAAGCATTGAACATCTGAAGACAGGGGATTCAAGCGACCATACTGGTTATAGGCCTATTTCCCTAGCCACTGTCTTGGCAAAAGTGCTTGACAGTTTGCTTAACACTGAGCTCGATAAATACCTAAACATACATGAAAACCAATTTGGTTTTAAATCAGGTCAGTCGACGGAATCAGCTATCTTGTGTTTGAAGCAGACTGTCAAGTACTACACAGACCGCAGTACTCCTGTGTATGCCGTATTCCTTGACCTATCAAAGGCATTTGACCTGGTTTGCTATGACATCCTGTGGCAAAAACTAACCGACATCTCCACGCCTGTAGAACTAATACAAATCTTTAAGTACTGATATTCAAACCAGGTCAATGTCGTTCGATGGTCAGATGCGCTGTCGGAGCCGTACAGGATGGAGTGTGGAGTTAGGCAGGGAGAGTTGACGTCTCTGAAACTCTTCAACTTGTACGTCAACGGCCTCATAGAGCAACTCAGCGGAACTCGTGTCGGCTGCCATATTGATGACGTCTGCATCAACAATATCAGCTATGCGGACGACATGGTTGTTGGCGGTATGTGAAGAGTATGTGCGATCTCATGGTTTCGTCTATAACGCGAAGAAGACCGAATACATGGTATTTCGAGCCAGGGAAGGCAAATGTCTGGATAGCGTACCATCCATTAAACTGAACGGTATCGCTATTAACAGGGTTGAACAGTTTAAGTATCTCGGGCATATTGTGACCGCTGGCTTGAAAGACGATGAAGATATTGAGAAAGAGCGGAGGGCGTTGTCTGTTAGGGCTAATATAAGTTTGCTCGGTGCTCGAGGGACGTCAAAATAACTCTTTTCAAGGCATTTTGTACGTCCTTCTACACTTGCGCCATGTGGATGTTATATACGCAAAAACAGTACAGCGCCCCCCGTGTGCAATATAATAATGCTTTTAGGGTGGTGATGGGGTTGCCTCGGAGATAACGCATCAGGGATGTGTATATGCAATGATGAGCGTCTATTAATGATCTGCCTTGCATGGTCAAAGATTTCTGTGATATTGTTTTATTCGCAGATGATTCCTCTCTGATTTTTAAAGTAGATAGGAAAGATAGTGAACTCATTCATGTAAATAATTTGTTATCTATGATCTCTGAATGGTTCAACGCTAATAATCTTCTCTTAAATTAATAAAAAGACAGAATGTTTAAAGTTTTCGTTACCAAATGTTCCTTATGTTGTACAAAACATTAAGCTTGGCCCAGATAAACTCTCTATTGACAATGCGACAGTCTTCCTGGGAATAAAAATGGATTCAACTTTACAGTGGGATCCACATATACATGATCTAGCCGGAAGACTTAGTTCTGCTGCATATGCAGTTTGTAAGATAAGACAGTTAACAGAGGTAGCTACTGCACGGCTAGTTTATTTCGCATACTTCCACAGTATTAAGTCGTATGGTGTATTGCTGTGGGGAGCTGCTGCTGAGATAGAGACAATCTTTATCCTACAAAAGAGTGCAGCAAAAATCGAATTGGCAGACTAGCCTGACACCACTGCGCATCACTAAGACTGATAATGAATAGATTCAGGCGTTACATTGCGAAAATCCATATTTAATAATAACAAATATTTTAAGAAAACATCAAATTAATATTTTAATAAAACACTTAAAAAATACAAAAATAGTCTATTTTTGTATTTTTTAAGTGTTTTATTAAAATATTAATTTGATGTTTTCTTAAAATATTTAAAAAACATTTGTTATTATTACTAAGACTGATGTTTAGCGTCTCCTCGACAACACGTTTAAGTGCACTGTCAAACCGGAGGACCTGCTCTGGGAGCTTTCAAGTTGGCGCCGTTCGAATGACATATGTCAACTTGGGCATCCCGAAACAGGCTCTCAAAAGTACCAAGGAAACGTGAGCTGGAAGGTTCCGAAAATGGTTCTCAAGTGATGTCAGGGTCTGCGTCTTCGAATCCAGGCTGTCAGCCAAGCCCTCCGGAAAAATGGGTGAACCCAGGAGGTACACGGATTTGCGGTCCATAACCCTAAGCCCGGGAATGAGGGATATGAAACTGGCACTCGATTCCGCTGCCTCTGGACTACAGGGGTAAAATTCGCACTTGGTGGTGTTAACCTCCAGCCCAGATTTTTAGGGCTGGGAAGAGTGTTTTCACATCCCGCCGGACTACTTCTGGACTACCACCAATAGTTCCATCATCCAAATACCAGATGTTAAGGAGGGACTCTAGGGACTTAATGGCCTTATGAATCGCCATACTGAAAATAAGTGGTCCCAGAAGATGTTGATATGAATCTCTTAGGTTTATTATTGGAATTTGAAAAGCATGTTTTTTTTAAATAATACAGAAAAATCGATATATTTCGTAGACACCGATTATTTATATTCATAAAATCGATTATTTTTGAGCAAAGAAAATCGATTTTTATTTAATCGATTCTTTTCCATTAGTCTCACATATCTATTATAGGTCTCGATTCTCGAGGGACTCTGTAATCTTTGATCTATAATAGCAGAGTGTATAAAACTAGAGGTGTTATATTAGGATCATATATTCATATTCCTATTATCGAATATAACACTTCGTCGATATTAACTAACATATTACTGGGTAATAGTCAAATAATAGTGAGAACTTGTCATATTATTCGTTCATATAAGACGCGCAATTTAACTGTTATTGGTTAAAATATTATGTGTAATAGTTGAAAAATCGCTCACGTTTTTGAAATAAATGTACAGTGATTTACTTTGCCTTCATACTTTAACAGGCTTAGACTGTCAATGAAATAGTTGGTGTACTATTTACAAAGTAAATCAAGATATTTACAAGGATTATAATTTGTATTTACAATATATATGTAGATTATTTTTACTTTCTTTTAGTTTTTAAAGTTTTTTGATATGTTCTAAGTATTATTTTTAATATATTTTAAGAGTAGTATGTAATAGGCAGCCTTAAAATAATAGGTGTACTTAAATAGCCCATGACATTGGAAAATTATAATAATCTATCGATATCCATTACATGGTCTCATTCTGACTATCCACAAGCTCCTATACAAAAACGACATGTATTACAACACATGCAATAACTTCACCGAACTCCTCTGCGCGCAACCGGGCCGCGAGGATACATTGCAAATTGGAATGTCGGTGTTGCATTCTCTCGCGACGAGTGAGAGTGAGATGGCAAGTCACTTGTAAGGAAGAATAGCGTCACTCGGTCGCCGACGCCGTCACGTCGCTCATTATTATATGATTAACCTATTACGACAAAAATCATATTACCTAATATTAAACTTCTGTCTTGAACCTATTACATATACCTAATACGAATATGTTAGTTACACCTCTATATAAACACAGAATGACATCACAGAGGGAGGAGTACTATTATACTCCAAGGAAAAGAATGTCAAGCGCTAGGACGATGTATTATGATACATCGTCCTAGGTCAAGCGCATAAGAAAAATGCCACAATAAGTTCTTTGGGATACAAATAGATGACGTTAAACGTAAACCTGTCACCACCTATAGCTATAGGTACAGAATATAGATATATAATAATAAAAAAGTATTTTGTTGTATTAATTTATAATACACTTGGTCAATCAATCAATCGATCGTTTATATATAAGAATACATAGTCATCATCTTAAACATCATGGCGGTTTGTTCTTGTATTAGTTTGACTGTACCGTTATGCGAAGCTTATTAAATTGAGATAGGCCCTATATTTTCCGCCTTATGTTTCTTAATCTTTGTCGTTTCCTTCTCCCTCTTCCTGATGTCACTTCCGCATGGCAGTGAGGGCATTCAAGGTCATGAGTGCCGCCATTTTTATTTCTCATTGGCGTAAACGTAAGCGCTCTGATCGTAAGCATAGGAAATTAACCAAGGAGGTTCGCGTTCTTCGCGAACAAATTGCTAGTAAAAATGTTAACTACGAGGTTCATACAAACTTTGATCATGATACAGTGTCCCTTTTGTCTGATAGTGATACACTTTACAACCAGCTGCCTAAAGAGTCCTCCGGTAATGTCATACCATTCGATACTGAATTCACTCTTAAGTTCGAAACGAAATTGTTGGAACCTTCAGTTCCGAAAACTTCTGATACACTTTTAAAATTACTCAATCGGCTTCAACATTTTGAACAAGTGATTGCAACGAAATCACATACGCATAGGCTCAAAAGTTAAATAATCACTCGCCAGGATTTATTGCTATCGATATGAATGAGGAAGTAAAAGCATATGAAAATTCGCGTCATCTTATATATAACGATAAAACTTATCGCAGCCTTAAACTTGTGTGCCCTTCAGCAGAAAGAATCATTACAGTATGCTATACGTGATCTTTTGGGATGGGCTAAGGAGATCGACTTCATAAGCTACGAAAACCTTCATCAAAAGGTTGAAGAAAGAAGGCTGTTCTCCACAGGTAGTTTACATAAAACTTCATCAGACTTAATACAGATTATTTGCGGCCATCGTGTTGAAATAATGGAAATTCGAAGAGACAGTGTTATTAAACATGCAAAAGATCCCTTGACAAAAGCTAGCCTAAGAAGAATGCCACCCACACACACACATCTGTTTGATGCAGAACAGTTTACTGCCACAGTCAAAAAGGCAGGTGGAGTATGAAAATGCTTTTGGCCCATACAAAAGGCTAACAACTTAGCCACGCAGGTAACTAACAAAAAAACATGTGGGCCCTCGCAGGGTTTTCCCAATGCACGTTACGGAAATAGCGCATATGTGCAAGGTGCTTATAATCCACCTCCGCGGAGTGGTCGTAATGCTCGTGGTCATGCTCCTCAATATAATTCGGTCGTGCCAAACAATCGTTTTCACCAAAACGCTTCTGGAGGAAAATGTTTCAGAACAAATTTACGAAATCAGGCTAACTGTGGATGGAAGCGAGTGTCTTCCTCCTCTCGACAAAACAAGGACAATAAACGCCATAAGTATTGACTCGAAGCCGTTCCAGGTGGGCCGATTAACAGATTACCTTAGCCAATGGGAACAGTTGAAAGCGCCAGCTTTCATTCTGAAAATAATAAAAGGGTACCGAATACTTTTTTGGCAAAAACCACCACTCATTTACCCCGATCGCATCGGGACAAACAAAGCGGTGCCAGAATCAATCAAAATGGCAACTGTTATAAACGAAATGAAAGCTCAGGGTGTTCTAGAACAGGCCGAAGTCTCGCCGAGCTTTATATCATCGATGTTTCTTGTCCCCAAAGGCAACGGTTCAGTTCGTCCGATTTTAATTTGAAGGCACTAAATCAGTATATTATAACGAATCACTTCAAGCTGATATATGTACATCGCATCCAAGATTTCCTGCAACCAAAGGACTGGATGTGCAAAATAGATATTTCTCAAGCCTACTTTCATTTGCCAGTGCCTCGCAACCACAGACGATTCCTTCGCCTCGTTTACCGAAAGGAATTACTGGAAATGACATGTCGATCTTTCGGTTTATCCACGGCTCCAAAAACATTTGCAGCTCTAATGAATTGGATAGTTTAGGTTCTCAGACTAAAAGGAATCAGGATAGTAGTGTACCTGGATGACATTTTGGTGACTCATCAAGACACGACACATACTACAAAACCATACTATGGTCATTGTGATCAATACTCTAAAAAAACTAGAATGGTTAATCGATTACAAAATGTCGAGTCTGATTCCCTCACAGAACTAGATTTTTTAGGGATTCATTGGGACCCTTGGGTAAACCTAAAATCTCTTCCCGAAGAAAAGATCATTCCGATTATAGGCAAAATAAGTCGAATATTGCAGAAACAGGGCACAACACTCACAGAGCTTCAGAGCCTTGTAGAACTACTCAACTTTGCAAGCTTTGTAGTACCCAAGGGCAGACTAAACTACCACGCGCTTTAATGCGTACTAAACATAGCTCTGAAGTCAAAACGCAAGATAGTGCCCACCATTCCAATCGCTGCCACAAAGGACTTAACATGGTGGCTTCAAAATTGCATGCGCCCTTCACCCATACACATTCCGACGCCGTCTTATTTCCTCGCAGCGGAGGCATCGGATATTGCGTGGGGAGCTCACTTGGAAAATATGTCACTGACACGACAGTGGACAGAAGCAGAGAAAAAACTTCATTGCAATCAAAAAGAAAGTTAGCAATTCTAAAAGTCTTTCAAGGTCATTGTCGGTTTCTGAAAGGTTGTACAGTATTGACTCAAAGCGACAACAAGTCCGTTAAAGCATATCTCCGTTACGAAGGAGGTACCAAGTCGGCTCCTCTCATGGACTTGACCTACCAAATTTTGCAAATTCTGGACGAACACCAGATTCATCGAAAAGTTTTTCATATTCCCGGAATTTACAACAGAGACGCCGATCATCTTTCAAGACTACCTACGCGTAACTCCAGAATGGCACCTCTCTCCAGAATGCACGAACAAAGTCTTCTCCAAATGGGGAACACCTGTAATAGATTTGTTTGCCTCCAGCGAAGCTCATGTTGTGATGAAATACGTGTCTCTAGATCTGACCGACAAGCAAGCCCTGTTCCACGATGCCTTCTCTCGAATGTGGAAGTACAGCCTAGCATGGGTATTTCCACCCCCATTCCTGATACTCAAGGTCCTCAGCCACCTCAATCAAGCCCAGGGAACTTAATTGTTAGTAGCCCCACGATGGCAACGGGTATTTTGGCGGCTGAATGTCAAAACACGATCCCTAGCTCCCCCGTTCACTCTAACGCAGTTGGACAAAGTCTTTATCGATACGGTGACAGGACTACCACCTCCCAACGTATTGGAGATGACTCTGGAAGTGTGGAAATGTGGGGGTGGTCTAGGTCATTAACGTCCTGGGATATAAATCAGTTAAAACTATTATAACAATCTAGGCGACCTTCAACAAACAAAGTATACAACTTTGCATGGAAAAAATGGTGCAGTTGGTGCGAGGAGCACAAAGTCAACCCCTCCACCCCAAGCGCAAAAGATTTTGCTAGATTTTTATCTTCACGTAATTCATAGATTGTCATATAATTCTATATTATTACACAAATCGGCAATATCCACTCTTTGTGACCCAGAAATCTCAGGTTACCTAAGTTCTCACGTCCTAGATAAACATGTTTTGAAATCTATATCGCTTCTTAAACCACCTGATCGTACATGAACTCCAGTTTGGAATATTGATGATTTAGCTACTCACCTAGATATATATGTGTTTGATCCAAATAATGCCTTTCAAGCGCAAAGACATACGGCAGCTTTATTACTGTTATGTTCGGGAAGGAGAATCCATGACTTGACATTGCTCGTAATAGATTCCGATAGTTATACATTTGATGAAAAAGATAATTCAATAGTTTTTTTGCCTACATTTGGGTCAAAAACAGATTCGACTAATTATAGGCAATCTGGCTGGATATTATTTCACAATCGACAGAGTGTAAGATTAAACCCAGTCTTCTGGGTAAAACATATCATATCCCTTCTAGAAAATCGTAGGGAAGCTGCAAACATCAAAAACTTGTTTGTGAATATTAGAGGTGAGCCTAGATTTGCTTCACGAACAAGTATACAGGTTGGATCAGGTCTCTGTTAAAAGACGCTGGTGTAACGGCATCTCCAGGTAGTATACGTTCAGCCGTAGCGTCTAAAAATTGTCTTGACAATTACCCCCTGGCAGCAAGGGGAAATTGGAGATCTCAAAATACTTTTTGTAAATTTTATAAACGAAGAAAACGAGGTGAAGCCTCCATGCAATAAAACATCTGTTACCAGGTTATTTAATACAATTGATTGATCAATTATAGATTTATAACCAAACTAATCAGTTATGTAAATAATAATTATATTGGGTAAATAAATGCCCCTTTTTGTTGTATTTTCACATTTTGGTTAAATCTACTTTCGATGTTATAGCCTATATATATAAACATATATATAATGTTTAATAGCCTCAAATGTCTTTTATTTTTTGTTTGTGAATTATAATCCAGCACTAATCACTTAATGTCAATATTGCTTTTATTGGACGAACAAATCTGCGGATTTAATTTGTTTTCTTGATTCAGATAATATATTATGTGCAATAACTTTAATAGTTCCTATATTTTGTTTCAATGAATAAATCTTATTTTGTGCATTTTCTCTCACTACTTCATTTTATTCGATTATCGACCTTTTATAAATCTTCTTGACTTTTGCTACAACTACCTGTTACTTTCACATACTACAAGGTCACATTGGCGTCAACGTCACTTCCACCAGGCGATAAAAAACACGTCTCAATTTAATAAGCTTCGATAACGGTACAGTCAAATTAATAGACGCGTTTTACCTACCAATAAAACACTTATTAATTTACTTACCTTATTCGAAGCTTATGATTTACACCTGCCAGGTGAAATATCAGACTTAATGAGAAATAGAAATGGCGGCACTCATAACCTTGAATGCCCGCCACTGCCATGCGGAAGTGACGTCAGGCAGAGGGAGAGGGAAACGACAAAGATATAAGAAATATAAGGCGGGAAATATGGGGCCTATCTCAATTTAATTAACTTCGAATAAGGTAAGTAAATTAATAAACGTTTTATTGGTAGGTAAAACGCGTCTATTTTCCCTGCATGCAAGCGCCCGAATATTAAAAAAATATTTTTGACACTAAGATATAAAAACTCCTCTAAACTATAAAAACAATTACTTATAAACCAGTCACATAAACGATTTATAAATAAATTTCTTTTAATAACTTTAATTACTTCAGGAATCCTATTATATACTCGTGTATTAATACAATTATTATATACATTTTTTTGTAAATATCTTAACGACATGGAGGGTGGTATAATAAGTTTACAAACGTGGCTCGATTTTGCCGTGAAAATACTTCGTTTCGCATCGGGATGGTCTTTAACGAATAGACAAACTGCTTGAGGCTCGGGACATGAGCGCCATACCAAACAATATGAAATAATAGGCAATATTATGTATTAATATCCGCTGTTTTATAAAAACGCGCCATCTGCGTGATTTATTGAGCCATGCCATACAGAGTAAAGCAAACGCTGAACAACATCGAGTCCCGCAGCGCGCCCCTACACTGTCATATAACTATTGGGTTCGCAACAGAGTAAAGCAAGCGTCGAACAACACTGAGACCCGCAGCGCGCCGCCGCGCGCCGCCCGGGCCACATTGCACCGCGCACTGTCGATCGTGTGTAGCGGTAATCGCGTGAGTGGGTGCGCGTGCGTTCACTTTACTAAAAACAGCTGATTATTTTATTAAAATATTACGTGTTCATTCTAATTATTTTCTAAGTGATTTTTAACATGGTACTAAAGATTTAAGAAAAATCAAATAACAAATTTAACCTTACTTTGTAATTTTGTAAGCTTATTCGCGCAGCAGGTGCTAATACAAAAATTACGATGTTAGTATATTATTTTACTCTTTGCTATGCATACCCATAACTCTTATATCGCATCGCTAGTTAAATAGCAGTTACCTTGTATCATCAACAGCTGTCATTTTGAAAACTGTCTTATCTAAGATCATCTTAAGGTTGTACTTAAATACACGAAGTTTATTTTCATTTCGATAGTTATCATAGTCGACATAAAAATTAGTAATAATTGTTATATATCAATTTTGCAGCTGTTTGTGTCACAGATGTCTTATTTGAAATCTATCATACATTCACACCCAGGAAAATAATAATAGCGTTCAGAAATAATTTTAATAAAATCACCTTGAACAGTGACAGCTCCGCTGTCAAACTGACATTGTATGTAATTACTAGCGGCCCGCCTTGGCTTCGCACGGGTATTTAAGTAAGTATTTTGACTATATATTGAGATATAAATTATCCTATCTTTTAAATTGGATTAAATTGCATACGGTGTGCAAATTAAATTAAAATTTGGATCAGCAATTTAGGAGTCCATCGCGAACAAACAACGTGACACGTAATTTTTATATATAAAGATGTGTGAGTGTGTACTTACATGTGTGCTTTGACGATGAGCCAAATGGTACTAACTATTAATAAATATGTGGCCGTGGGCGATGTGATCGTAATTACTAACGTTCCTTAATACGAATAAATGACATTTATTCGTAGGTTCCTTATGACTGTTCCAGTCGGTAGCGTTTGACTGCTGTGTACATAATAGTTAATACCAACGTAACCGTCAAAAGCGCAAATTCTGAAACGGAATGGATGATGGTCGCTATAATAATGTATCGGAAGGCAACCTCACTTCCTCCGTGACTATTGTACGTAGTATTAAAACACAATAGGTAACCACTAGGAGGAAGTATCGATACTTCCTCCTAGGGTAATGAGGATTCAATAATTGAATCCTCATTTCCTACTGTCTATCAATGGGGTACGTTCAGAACCTAAGTTAGGCGCATTCAGAGTGCTACTTTTCACACTAACGTCTTTAACAATCTTAGAATAAAGCGTTCGGTTGTTGATAACTCGATCTTTCCGCTCCTTCGAAGGTTGCAACTTTTTGACTTTTATATTGCTTCTATAGGGACGCAATTAAAAAAACGATTGATAACAAAATCAGGGGATACTGTTTAGTGTTGCAGCTACATATCTATCATCCCCTTCCAAATTTAAATTATACCAACGGGTAGCTAAGGAATCTATTATGCTAAGTAAGGACTGTAACACATCGCGCGCGACGGAGAAGAAAGCCCGCCATTTTGAGACCATATTGAATGCCGTATTCCACTTGACGCCAATGACGTTAATTTCGATAATTTCGACCACATTTTGCTTGTATGGTTCATTTAATATAACCATAGACACAAAATGAAGTGAAAATTATCTGTACGTTATGTCGTGAACATTCCCAGGGGTGCGTTCTTATTTGTCGTCCGACGACGTCCGACGACGCCCCGAGCGTTTTTATATGCCCGGAGCGATCGTCCGATGATCTTCCAGAGCGTTCTTATATATCGCTCGACGACGCACCGGTCGCCCCACGAAATCGGTGGATAAATATCGCCCTGACGTTTCATTTGACAGTTGGGACTTGATTTTTCTTTGTTTTAGTTACTTTTTGTTTACGTAGACTTCTGTTTACAAAATTGTATTATTATTATTGTTATATTTTGTATGTTTGTTTTAGTTGTGTGTCGTGGAAAAGTACATAATTGTAAATACATTTCTTCCGAGTCAGTGAAACATATTAAGTAGTGTTCTTGATACAGATATGATACAGAGCCGTTCTTAAAAGGCGGACGACGAGCGTCGCTCTGCTTGGAGCGATCATCCGTCGTCGGACGACATATAAGAACGCACCCCAGTTCTTTTCGTTTTGGCCATAAACAAAACTGCATTTTTCGCGCCATCTGTTAACTTTTTTTAAATTGTAATGATTGGAATTCAAAATACCCTAAACAAAGATATGATACTATTAAAATAAAAAACATATTAAAATTTGTGACATTCCTTGTTGCAGAATAAACAATGAACAGATGCAAAATTATCGGTCAGGGATCACCAACCACTACCTATTCCACCGAGCAATCTCCATCGTTTATCATTCTCTCTATCCACGCGACATTGGCGAAATTGTGGAGATACCGCAGAAGCTACTAAACAAAATAAGAAGAAGAAGAAGATGAAGACATTCCTTGTTATTTGCCTGTGCCCTTCCCTTCATATGTTCTATGGTTAACTGCAATCAACTCAAAGCCTTGTTGTTTGGTTGTTTATTATTTATTCGGTTTTTATTGTTTTTCAGTGCTTGAACGTAGCCATGAAGATACAATTAATCCGTATCTAATCCAGTTGCTATGAAAAAAAATAATTCAAAACGAAAAGAAACGATCATAATTTTTATTTTGTATTTTATAAAGAATTAGTATTATTCTAGAATGGAAAGCCCACAGTTATTTTTAGTTGATGAAAGAGTTAAAACATTCAAGAACTGGCCGTTTAGTGACAAAGAAATGTGTAACGTCAAAAATATGGCTGCCGCAGGCTTTTACTCAGTCGCAACAGGTAGCGAAGACGCTGATGCTGCTAAATGCTTTCTTTGTGGCAAAGAGCTGGATGGCTGGGAAGCTAACGATGACCCCTGGATGGAGCACAGGAGCCATGCAGCTCAATGTGCGTTTGTACAACTTGGGAAGAAAGAAGACAAGTTAATGGTTAGTCTGTCTTCACTTTTTATAAGAATGTTTTAACGTCTTTCTGCTTCTCTGCTCTTATTGGCATCATAGGTAACAGTGGCGAAACCAGCAAACACCGATTCCCGTCGGGCTATCATCATGAAATCGTAAATCTGTACATACTTCTTTGCACATTAACTTCATGTACCTAAATAAAGTATATCATATTAAAATGCTGGTTATGTCACATATTATTTGGTACATATCAAATTAATATAACATTGTGTTTGTTGTTATTCTTCTGAATATATGTGTAAAATTAGATCAAATATTTGTTATTATATAGGTATAATTATAAGTATATTATTTTTCATTCACTTTTGGATCCTTATCCAACTCACACTTTACCAATATTAATATATGATTTGTTGTTTTGAATAAATGAATGAAGTTATAATTAAGTCATTTTATTATAAGTAATATAAATAATAGTAATCAATTAGTAATTGAAGTACATCAATCACAGCAAGTATGACACTTGTATGTTAATAAAAACATAATATTTATAACCTGTACTTCTTGTCTGGTCTTGGACTACTGGCAATGTGAAGAAATTTACCAACAGTTACAGTAAAACAGCCTGCAATGGCACTTATGCTAGTCGCCTGATACAATTCTTCACTTATGTTGATAGTTTATATTTCCAAATTAGAGACAACAAGAGTTATACAATACAATACAAAAACTGTGTTACTGATGTTGTAAATAAAATGGAAAATGTATTATCTCTGTTTCAGTTATCCGAGTACTTATCTGTGATCAAACAGTTCATGTTAAATGAAGCTAAAAGAATATGTGAACTGGCCAAAGAAAAAGTGGATGATAAAGCCAAGACTGTCCAAAGAAAATGTCTCCAAAGGAAGTAACAGTGTAATTATTTGTCAAAGAATATTTGTAACCTGAAATCAGATATTTTCAACAAAAAGTGTTCTATTTCCATATATTATGGCCTATAAATTATTGGATTTGGAATCTAACTTGATATATATGCTGTTCTATAAATAGGAAGACAAGTTTAGAGCTTGAATGATGATAATTGTACTGAATGAAAAGTTAACTGGCAAATGGAACTGGAGTTCTCATATTTGGACCCAATGAAATATTAATGATTATGGCAGTTAAGATTACATTGTTTCGGTCAAGACTTCGAGTCATGCAAGTGGCATTCCTGTAGAGTGCTTTCATGCTTCGGAGGACACATTAAAGCCTTCAATATGGTTTTTGTCTTAGGATAGCAGAGATACCACATTATTACCTAACCCTAGGTGGTATTGTGGCCAATTAGTGATAAAATATCAATTCAATTTAACAATTATGATTTGTAAATAAAATATTAAAGTGTGATAAGTAATTAATGGCTTTGCTTGGATGCAATATTCCTATTATTACCCATGTATTATTCCAACTTATTACTAAATGGTTTTTCCATTTTAGTACATTAGTGTTGTGGTCTATACTTATTGAGTGTATTGCTGGCAGCGATGACATTTGTCTAAAGCGAGGCTGGCCATCACAGTGGGATCAGCATAGCCCTGGATAGACAAGCTAAGGTTGTGGATTTTATAGCGTGTAGAGAAAGGGCTGCTAACTGCAATGATGACCAAGCTTCTAGGCAGAAAGAGTCTCGAAGAGAAGAGAGCGGACGTGCGCACACTTTTCAACGAGTGCAAACGGCTTCCCGACTAAATGCTACGATCGCCTGAGAACAAATCTGCCTCAGACTACACGACGCGAAACTAAGGCAAATATAAGTATATTACGCGACGTACCTGATTGGCAAAGTGAATTCAAGACGTTTAAAGATGAAATGTTGGAAGCTATCACAACCCTTGGGACTAATATGAGTACGGGGTTAAGCCTCAGAGCAATACTTCTTAGTTTGTCAGAGGGTTAAGCAAAATGGACACAAAACTAAATAAGCTCAACGACATTGAAAAGTCTACTGTCTACGTCTAGGACTACTTAACGACGCGTTATGAAGAATTGTCAGAAAGTGTCTGATCTACAGGTTAAATTACTACAGAATGATGAGTACACCCAAAATCTAGAAGACCGCATCGAAGTTCTTTCCCGAAACGCAATAACCTCGCACATCGAAATTCGTAATGTTCCCAACCAGGACAAGGAGTCCAAAACCGATCTGTATAATTACATCCTGAACCTGTCCATAAGGCACTAAACAGTGAACCACTGGAGGTTCGTAATATTTATCGGTCGACAAAGAAAGAGGGCCGTCCGACTATTGTTGTCGAATTTAACAGTAGTGCCACTAAGATCAATTTGCTAAAAGCAGCGAGAATGTATAACATAAAGAGTGCAGGTAATCGCCTCTCAGCTTCACACCTCGGCATCAAGGACACTGCCCCTATATACATTGGTGAGCAACGAGGAACAAAAATCGACGTCTCTTCTACTTGGGCAGACAGCTAACAAAAGACGGCTCCTACAAGTTCTGCTGCAGTCTACATACGTAAATTAAATGTGATGGCGGCACCGCTATCCCGCTAAGAACCGAAGAACTGAACACAAAGTAACCAAAAATCTACTGTGATTTTAACGAAAATTTAGTTTTTGTCGTCGGGTGTACAAAATATGTATAGAGCGTGTATTATTGCTTACTGTATCAGCCTGATCGTCCACTGCTGAACACAGCCTCCCCTATTAAGGGGGTTTTGCCATAATCCCCACGCTTGGCAGGCGGCTTGGGGATCGCAGTGTAAGATGGCAGTTCTTTAGAAGGCGCTGCTGCCCACCTTCCAGTATTTTTCCCTTAGTCGCCTCTTACGACACCCACACTGAGAAAAATGACTGTCATGATTCATGACAATTGTAAAGGAATTTTGAAATAAATATCCGTATTCCCAATAAAAACGGACCAAGAGTATTTAATTATAATTTGCATGTAAATCACAAGAATTTACCATGAATTGATGTTACGATAAATAATCAGGCAACAGCACAAGATTTCTTAGTGCTGAATACTCATGTTTTGTAAGTACGCGTCGTAACAAAATATCATGACGAACTCGGAATTATCCCTAACAGTAATGACAAAAAGTCTTGAAGGGAATCATAAATATTTAAGAATGAATGGTATAGTTTCATTAATGAAATGATAAATTATTGTGATATTCACCAAAATAAGAATACATTTTCCTAACAACTTTACGGGAAAGTTTTGATATATTTTCGATATCATCATAGCAGACTTAAAAGAGCTTTCTCGTTTATTATCGTGAACCTGTAATAACTTTTAATGCGTAATTATTCCTGTTGATTCTGCTGCACTACACTGCCGAGCGTTGCCGATTGCTGCCGATGTCAATATATTAAGGGCCCGTTTCAGAATGTCATGATAAAGTTTTGGGTTGCTATGCAACACATAAAATAACTGAATGATAAAAATGACAGTTAACATGCAGCGTGTTTCAAGCTTTAACCGATGGATAGGCTTACTCGATGACTGTGAAACGCAAAGATAGTGTTTTGTTTAATAAATATGTTCTGGGTAGTAAAACCGGAACTTACTCGAATATTCTGAAACAGGCCCTTAGTATAATGTTAGCTGAATATCTTTTGGAACCGTCGGATTATTTCGTTTGCGCGATGCAGGATTTCATACATTCTGACGCATTTTGTATAGGAAAGAGCGTAAATAGCGATAGCGCCATCTAGGTAGTTCAAAAGGAACCACCAGTTTGAACTCTTTTACATGAATATGGCTGAACAGATGTATCTTAATAAAATCAGTTATTTACTCTATACCACAAAGAAGAAGATGAATCTCTGATGATGACTCATTGGTTAAACATTTTTGACCAACAGGCTAAAGCTAGAATGGGCAAAATTGATATTGGCTTCAACGTGACCTACATAACACAAAAGGACATTAGGTTAGCTTAGAGACAAATTTTCTACTTGAAGGTGGTAGTCAGCCAGACGAGCATTCGCGTAATGCACTACAACATCTAGGGACGTCGTGCCGGTCACGAAAATTTAACATGACATTACTATCATTCATTTTTTCCCAACCAATAATTATTCCATAAATTATTTAGAACGTTACATCATAGTAAATTATTGGTAAAAACCCGTTAACTACTCATGATTCAATAACATTTTGTGGGTAGAAAATTATGTTTTTTTGTCATGCTCGGTCTTGATATTTTATTTTCGGTTTCGCACTAATTCTTGATTAATTGTCGTGCTACATTTTACTCACGACAAACTTGAAAATTTATTATGAAATTCCTGTTAAAAAGCAGGTATATCCTAATAATTTCATATTGAGTTACTTTATTTTTAAATGAAAGGCTGTCATGACTTCTGTTTGTTATTTGAATTGAAACTTGTAGTGATGGAACCAAAAGCATATTTGCCTTCGTGCTATCATACTCTTGATATTATTACAGGCATCAGCATTATCAATTATTCTGCACGTCAATAAGTAATGAAGGACGGAAGTCATTTTTCTTAGTGCACGGGAAGATATGAGGGGGTGCAATTCTAACCCGACACCCCACGGGGTATTATTGCTTACGGTGGTGATAAACGGCGCGGGCTAGCGCGAGCCAGACGACGGATCATCGTCCGTGTAGTCTCGGCTCGTCTTAGCCCGGACACGAGCCTGTGGTGATAAACGACGCGTGATAGCGCAGACCGCGCCATCAGCCCGTGCCGCCCGCGGATGCGGTTTTTGTGACCTGCATTTTTAAGATTTCATATAGACGGTTCCTCTTCATATAGTTGAATAAGTCCATAATCATTTAATTCACGTATATGTGTTTCAAATAGAAAATTAAACTCCAAATGAGCGTCTTGATCCTTGGAGCGCTCTGCACCGTCTGGAGGTACACGCAGCCTTGGAAGGTACATTCCAAGGCTGCGTGTACCTAACCTATATCTCGATGGTACCTACATACAATGTGTCCATGAGTATAATAAAAATACCGATTTCGTAACATTGTGGACACCTACAGTAATATTGACTTTAATTTTAATAATCGGTAACACGTTTTAGGGTTCCGTATCGGTCCCCAACGAGCAAAACGGAGCCCTGTTAATGAGACTCCGCTGTCTGTCCCGGTCACGGGTCTCTCTAGCTCGCTAAAAGGCTGAGTTACAAAATTGAAATTTAGATATGTCGTGAAAAATATAAAAATATTAACACCAGAGACAAACATTCGACTAGATTTTTTTTACGTAGGGCTATATTACAAGAGTAGGTAGAACAAAAAACTTGCACAGTTGCTATACTGCGTTTTTCATAATACAATACTTTATTGAGGTACCTAGTAGTGGTGTCAATTCTGTACCCATTCCCTTAATTTATTTATTTTTCTGAGCAAAATAAATCTAAAATATTGCTTGTTGCTTTGATACAGGTGGTGTGGCTGATCTTATTGCTAAACTAGTTAAATTGCTCTCTGCAACATACCCATTGAGCAAGTAATAAATATTATGTTTGCTAGTCCTCTGAGACAGCCTTTAAGGATTAATTTTATTCATAACATCGATATACATTTATTATATCTTGGTGTACAATTAGCAGTTAGAACTGTGAATAATTTATATAATAAGTAACTATAATCAGATGAATACATGATTAAAAAATTCGTCGGTTGTATAGAAACATTGGATCGTCAAAAGTTGAAATAATATACTGTGAGCGTAGGTACCTACACTTCATCATTTTGCTTATTGTAGTGCTTTCCAATCGTGAACAATACTTAACTTTCGTAATGATGTCATTAGGGCATGATATTATCCGAATTATTCGGATATCCGTTGTATATAATTATCCGAATATATTTGATGGTATTATTCAGATAAAACGGATAATTCGGATATTTATCTTCTAATTATTTTATGGTCTATTGTTAATTTTAATCATGCTTTTTACCATATTACACACCAGACTTACTTTATTAAATGCCCATTTATTAATTAACTAGTCTAATGAAGTTTGATTAATTTATATTTATATGTCGTGTGATCGCTTAGTGAAGGCAACCTTTCTTTTGGAATATCGTAGATTTTTATTTATTTGTGCTTTAATCAAACATCATTATTAAGATGTTTGATGCACACATAGTGATAATATATCTGAAATGACTGAAAAGTAAATAACATTATATTCTATTCCTTTGTTGAGCATGTTATAGACTTATAGAGATTTATTAAAATTTATATAATATTTTAAATTTTAAAATTTGTTGTGTTTTGTTTAAAGGATTTTGTTTTCTTTTTAAATTAACCTAATTCTTTTAAAGCTAATTTATATCTGATTTGCTTTTGATTTTTAAGCGATAAGACTGATTTTTAACGAAGACATCCCGGACATCAGCCTATACGAGATTAGAATGGCTCTCAAACAGCTTAAGAACAACAAGGCGCCAGGTGATGACGGAATCACGACAGAAATTCTGAGAGTGGGTGGAAAACCGGTACTCTCAGTGCTCCAGAAGTTATTTAATTCCGTCATCATTGAAGGTAAAACGCCAGAAGCGAGGAGCAGAAGTGTAGTGGTACTGTTCTTCAAAAAAGGTGACAAGACCTTGTTGAAGAACTACAGGCCCATTTCACTTCTGAGTCGCGTTTATAAGCTGTTCTCGAGAGTCATTACGAATCGCCTTGCTCGCAGGTTTGATGACTTTCAACCTCCCGAAAAAGCTTTAGTATCATAGACCACATCCACACGCTCCGCCAGATTATACAGAAGACTGAGGAGTATAATCGGCCATTATTTTTAGCGTTTGTGGACTATGAATAAGCCTTCGATTCAATCGAAACCTGGGCTGTACTGCAGTCTCTTCAGCGATGCCAAATTGACTATAGGTACATCGAAGCTCTGAAATGTTTGTATAGAAACGCCAACATGTCGATTCAACCACAGGACAAGAGCACAGAACCAATCCAACTGCAGCGAGTTGTGAGACAGGGAGACGTTATTTCTCCAAAACTGTTCACGAATGCGTTGGAGGACGTTTTTAAGGCTATATAGGATATTCGAAATCAACCTATTTTTGATTCACCCGTAAACAATGAAATATTCATTACTTTGATCTGAAAAAAATATATGTTGTAGTTCAATATGCTTGCTAAATTATTTTGTGGTTCAAAACACGATAATTACAACTTCACTCGATTATAAAAAATCACGAAAAGAGAGAAATTTTGATCGTTTTTTAGGTCATACGTATAATATATATAATATATATAATATATATATATATATATATATAATATATCTTTTACTATAAAAAAATATGTCAAAAAACAGGCAATGATGTTTAGAAGAACATTTTGTGGTTACTTTTTCTCAAAACGGTAAATTTATTTTTAAATACAATATTATATAACTGAGTGCCCCGTCTGGCTTGATTCAGTCGTCTGTGAGACGTGTCTGAGGTAGGACCTGTGTCGCTTTTGCCGACTCGCTGCATTCCGTCACTAATCGATCGCTTTCCTGTTAGAGTTATTCGTTGTACTTGCAGTTTTAAAAATGTAGCTAATTTTTACGTTTTTAATATCACAGTATACACGTAACAGAAGTATAACTAATAAACATAGGTAGATTTTTTGCTGTTTCTTTTACTTTGGTTTCCGTTTAAAGATACTTAGATCTAAAGGAGTATTTACAACAAAAAAAAACACATGAAGAATAAGTACTTACATACCTAACTTTAAACTCGGTATTTTTGACCGAACGAGAACTTAGTTCGAGCGAGTTGCTTCAATTTAGAAAAAAATGCTTTCGTATGTCCGGTTGTTCTCCTCTACAGGTCGCATTTCTTAACCGATTTCGACGAAATTTTGGGAGCAGGTTTGATAGTTCAATAATTTTTTTAATCAATTGAGTTTTTGTTTTTTTTTTCAAAATGACGGAGATATACATTATAAGGTGTTGAAAGTATGGACGCCTGCGCTAACTAAGTACTAAGTAGAAAATCTGTCGCCAAGCACTTACCTATCGATGTGTTC
Organism: Plagodis dolabraria; assembly: GCA_963854805.1. Lineage (NCBI taxonomy): Eukaryota > Metazoa > Arthropoda > Insecta > Lepidoptera > Geometridae > Plagodis > Plagodis dolabraria. The sequence continues at coordinate 34,966,263 of OY978447.1, forward strand.
AGCAATGTGTCCTTGAGAACCAGTAATTTTGCGTGGTGGTAGAGGATTATGCGAATGCGCACCTGGTAGCTACTACCCTCAAGTAGAAAATCTGTCGCCAAGCACTTACCGATCTGTTCCGCTATGTGATCTTGAAAACCAGTAATATTGCGTGGTGGTAGAGGATTATGCGAATGCGTGCCTGGCTAGCTACTACCCTCAAGTAGAAAATCTGTCGCCAAGCACTTACCTATCGATGAGTTCAGCTATGTGTCCTTGAGAACCAGTAATTTTGCGTGGTGGTAGAGGATTATGCGAATGCGCGCCTGGCTAGCTACTACCCTCACCACCAGTAATTTTGCGTGGTGGTAGAGGTTTTGCGGATGCACGCCTGGCTAGCTACCACCTTCAAGTAGAAAATCTGTCGCCAAGCACCTACCGGTGGTAGCAAGCCAGGCGCGCATACGCAAAATCCTCTACCACCACGCAAAATTACTGGTTTTCAAGGTCACATAGCGGAACAGACCGGTAAGTGCTTGGCGACAGATTTTCTACTTGAGGGTAGTAGCTAGCCCGGCGCGCATTCGAAAAATCCACTACCACCACCCAAAATTACTCGTTTTCAAGGACAATTTTGCGTGGTGGTGGAGGATTATGCGAATGCGCGCCTGGCTAGCTACTACCCTCAAGTAGAAAATCTGTCGCCAAGCACTTACCGATCTGTTCCGCTATGTGATCTTGAAAACCAGTAATTTTGCGTGGTGGTAGAGGATTATGCGAATGCGCGCCTGGCTAGCTACTACCCTCAAGTAGAAAATCTGTCGCCAAGCACTTACCTATCGATGAGTTCAGCTATGTGTCCTTGAGAACCAGTAATTTTGCGTGGTGGTAGAGGATTATGCGAATGCGCGCCTGGCTAGCTACTACCCTCACCACCAGTAATTTTGCGTGGTGGTAGAGGTTTTGCGGATGCACGCCTGGCTAGCTACCACCTTCAAGTAGAAAATCTGTCGCCAAGCACCTACCGGTGGTAGCAAGCCAGGCGCGCATACGCAAAATCCTCTACCACCACGCAAAATTACTGGTTTTCAAGGTCACATAGCGGAACAGACCGGTAAGTGCTTGGCGACAGATTTTCTACTTGAGGGTAGTAGCTAGCCCGGCGCGCATTCGAAAAATCCACTACCACCACCCAAAATTACTCGTTTTCAAGGACATATAGCGGAACAGACCGGTAAGTACTTGGCGACAGATTTTCTTCTTGGGCGTGGTAGCTAGCTAGGCGGGCATTATGCCATACCACCATGCTACCCGCCATCAAGCTACCACTCTCAAAGAAAAAATCTGTAGCCAAGCACCTAGCAGTGTGTTACACTGAAAATCCTATTTGAAACTAATAATGTTATTGTTCCCACTTCCCGTCATTCATATCAAATAATATAGGTACGTGCTAATAAACTCTCCCCCCGCAGCGTATCGCGCCACCGCATAACCGCACCCCCGCCCGCCTGCTGCACTCTCATTGACTAACATAAAATACATATACCGAAATGGAATTTGGTAATCGTATCGCAATTATGCTAACAGATATATACCTGTTACCCTTATTTCATTACGGTATTTACCGAAATCGTATCGGTAAATACCCATACCGTAATATCCCTGCTACGTGGCTGCTTACATGTGCTCACCCTACATTTTAGAATCGTATTTCTACGGGCAAAGTGTTATTTCTTTTATCTTATTTATCAGTTATATACAATAACAAAATAAAATAATTCCTTTTTATAATTTATAATATTAGCATCGATTAGTTTGTTGTATTTCAGAATACCTATGCCAAACTAAACTTACTAATCATTGAAAAGTATGCAATAACTTGTTAAAGTCGGTACCATGCTCATCTAAAATACTCTATTTTCAACTTCCGCAAGTTATTTCATACTAATTATACATTTACTCTACAGACGACCACATGCCAGAATTCAATTTTTCAGCTACTTTACAACGTATTGGTAACAAAAATAATAAAATAAATAAAGTCTAGTCCATTATTCGCCGTTTGTTTCGGTTAGGTATAGGTTTGTTACTTATTTCGTTTACGAGCTAAAGACCAATGACTTACGGACGGACATACAGACAGACATCGGGCACTCATAAATATGCGCTCCATTTTGCGTTTTGAGTTCGGAACCCTAAAATATATCCGAACCAAATCTAATAAAAATAGGTACGTATTGTGAAACGCATATTTTTATTCTATAAGCGAATAAAAATATTCAGAAGAACAAAACAATTATTTAGATGCAGTTCTGGATTTAGTAGCAGATACCTAAAGTTGATCAACTAATACACTGTGACGCTAATAGCGTGCGGCTGGGTACAATCAGCGAGCGACCTGTCGCGCGCTGTGCGACTAGAGCGTAGCGCTAGCCCGCAACTCTCGGACGCTAAATTTGCCTACTGATTGAGAATATAATAGCCTTAAGGCCCTATTGTAGTTATTTTAAATATTTTTTAAAATCTGTAACTCAAATAACACTGAACATTTAGAATAAATAAAATCATTTACATAAAGTTGAACATACTCTCCAGGAACGTATGAAGCCGAAAACGTGATTTTGAATAATTTCTTCGATAAAAAAAATTATCAAACATGACACCATTTCGGTTTTAAAATGACTAGAACTAAAAGATGCTATCATCAAACCATGTGGAAGTTATACCAAAAGATAGAGCTTGTTATTTATTAGGAACGTATGAAGCCACATTTTCTAATTCAGCTATAGTTTTTTAACAAGAAAAACTAAACTACAAATCTAACGATTCAAGCTCTCACGCACTCCGTTTAGTACCCGCCTAGGCGCTATCGAGGTAGGACGCGTGTCGTTTTCTCCAACAAAATTCTGGCGGTCAATTTCGTGCTAGAAATAAGTTAAAACAATTAATTAAAAATGCAAAGTACGATGGAGTTGAACAGCCAACAGCGGCAGTCAACATGTATGTTCTCCCTAAATAAAAAAAAACTTTCTCGATGGCATTGTTTTCACGCGCCATAGTAAAAAAGTATAGTATGGCTTGATAAAGGTTACCGCTTGGTTATCCATATAATGAAATTAACCGATGCAACTACCGATAAGTTTGGGTATTTTTGTAATTTGAAATATTATTTCAATCAAAATATCCTATTATAATATATATTATAAACTAAAGTTTATAATATATCGGTAGCACTTATCGGTGTTTACCGCTATGTGTCCTTGATAACCATTAATTTTGCATGGTGGTAGGGCATTTTGCGAATGCGCGCCTGGCTAGCTACCACCCTCGAGAAGAAAATCTGTCGCCAAGCACTTTTCAGTGTGTACCGCTATGTGTCCTTAAGAACCAGTAATTTTGCATTGTGGCAGGGCATCTTGCGAATGAGCGCCTGGCTATCTACCATGCTCAAGTTGAAACTCTGTCGCCAAGCACTTATCAGTGTGTACCGCTATGTGTCCTTGAGAACCAGAAGTTTTGTTAAGAAAGCTACTCTGATTTGGCTGAAAATCGATATTTAGGTTTTTCTGGACGACTTTATTCCAAATTTGGAATAAATTTTTCGATGACGCCTGCCAAGTGAAGAAAGTTACTCCGATTTGGCTGAAATTCATAATCTAGGTTGTTCTTGACGTCTTTATTCCGAATTTGGAATTTATTTTCCGATGTCATCTGCCAAGTGAAGAAAGTTACTCTGATTTGGCTGAAAATTTATACTTAGGTTTTTCTGGAAGTCTTTATGCCAAATTTGGAATTCATTTTTCGATGACGTCTGCCAAGTGAATATTACTCCGTTTTGGCTGAAAATCAATGTATAGGTTTTTCTGGACGTCTGTATTCTAAATTTGGAATAAATATTTCGATGACGCCTGCCAAGTGAAGAATGTTACTCCGATTCAGCTGAAACTTGATATCAAGGTTGTACTGGGCGTCATTATTCCCAAAATGAACTTATATTTTCAATACCATCTGCCAAGTGAATAAAGTTACTCCGATTTGGCTGAAAAATGATACCTAGGTTTTTCTGGAAGTTCACATGCCAAATTTGGAATTTATTTCTCGATGGCGTCTGCCAAGTAAAGCAAGTTACTTCGATTAGGCTGAAAATCGATGTCTAGGTTTTTCTGGACGACTTTATTCCAAATTTGGAATAAATTTTTCGATGACGCCTGCCAAGTGAAGAAAGTTACTCCGATTTGGCTGACATTCATAATCTAGGTTGTTCTTGACGTCTTTATTCCGAATTTGGAATTTATTTTTCGATGTCATCTGCCAAGTGAAGAAAGTTACTCTGATTTGGCTGAAAATTGATACTTAGCTTTTTCTGGAAGTCTTTATGCCAAATTTGGAATTCGTTTTTCGATGACGTCTGCCAAGTGAATAAAGTTACTCCGTTTTGGCTGAAAATCAATATATAGGTTTTTCTGGACGTCTGTATTCTAAATTTGAAATTAATATTTCCATGACGCCTGCCAAGTGAAGAATGTTACTCCGATTCAGCTGAAACTTGATATCAAGGTTGTACTGGGCGTTATTATTCCCAAAATGAACTTATATTTTCAATACCATCTGCCAAGTGAATAAAGTTACTCCGATTTGGCTGAAAATCGATATCTAGGTTTTTCTTAACGTCTGTATTACATATTTTGAATTAATTTTTCGACAATATCTGCCAAGTGAAGAACGTAACTTCGATTTTGCTGAAAATCGACGTCTAGATTTTTCTGGATGTTTTTATTCCGAATATGGAATTAATTATTTGATGACGCCTGCCAAGTGAATAAAGCAACTCCGATTTGGCTGAAATTCATAATCTAAGTTGTTCTTGATGTCTTTATTCCTAATTTGGAATTTATTTTTCGATGTAGTTTGCCAAGTGAAGAAAATTACTCTGATTTAGCTGAAAATTGGTATCAAGGTGGTGCTGGGCGTCATTATTCCCAATATGGACTTATTGTTTCAATATCACATGCCAAGTGAAAAAATTTACTTGGATTTGGCTGAAAATTTTGAAGGTTTCTCTGGACGTCCTTAGGTTTTTCTGGACGTCATCGACGAATAAATTCCTAGTTTGGAAACTTGGAATTTATTCGTCGATGACGTCTGCAAATAGAAAGATACATCGATTTAGCTACCAATTGGTATCTGGGTTGTTCTAGACGTTCTTATTCTGAATTTGGAATTTATTATTCGATGTCATGTGCCAAGTGAAAAAAGTTACTCCGATTTGGCTGAAATTCAAAATCTTGGTTGTTCTGGACTTCATTATTCTAAATTTGGAATTCGTTTTTTAATGACGTCTGCCAAGTTAAAAAGTTACTCCAATATGGCTGAATATTGATATATATAGATTGATATATATAGATACATATACCAGTACAACCTTGATATCAAGTTTCAGCTGAATCGGAGTAACATTCTTCACTTGGCAGGCGTCATGGAAATATTATTTTCCAGGAAAAGCTAAGTATCAATTTTCAGCCAAATCAGAGTAACTTTCTTCACTTGGCAGATGACATCGAAAAATAAATTCCAAATTCGGAATAAAGACGTCAAGAACAACCTAGATTATGAATGTCAGCCAAATCGGAGTAACTTTCTTCACTTGGCAGGCGTCATCGAAAAATTTATTCCAAATTTGGAATAAAGTCGTCCAGAAAAACCTAGACATCGATTTTCAGCCAAATCGAAGTAACTTGCTTTACTTGGCAGACGCCATCGAGAAATAAATTCCAAATTTGGCATGTGAACTTCCTGACAAACCTAGGTATCATTTTTCAGCCAAATCGGAGTAACTTTATTCACTTGGCAGATGGTATTGAAAATATAAGTTCATTTTGGGAATAATGACGCCCAGTACAACCTTGATATCAAGTTTCAGCTGAATCGGAGTAACATTCTTCACTTGGCAGGCGTCATCGAAATATTTATTCCAAATTTAGAATACAGACGTCCAGAAAAACCAATACATTGATTTTCAGCCAAAACGGAGTAATATTCACTTGGCAGACGTCATCGAAAAATGAATTCCAAATTTGGCATAAAGACTTCCAGAAAAACCTAAGTATAAATTTTCAGCCAAATCAGAGTAACTTTCTTCACTTGGCACATGACATCGGAAAATAAATTCCAAATTCGGAATAAAGACGTCAAGAACAACCTAGATTATGAATTTCAGCCAAATCGGAGTAACTTTCTTCACTTGGCAGGCGTCATCGAAAAATTTATTCCAAATTTGGAATAAAGTCGTCCAGAAAAACCTAGATATCGATTTTCAGCCAAATCGAAGTAACATTCTTCACCTGGCAGATGTTGTCGAAAAATTATATCCATAAAATAATGAAAAATATACGCGAATTAATATGTTAATAACTCCAAATTTGTAATACAGACGTCCATAAAACCTAGCTGTCGATTTTCAGCCAAATCGGAGTAACATTAACACTTGGCAGACGTCATCGAAAAATAAGTTCTAAATTCGGAATATAGACGTCAAAAACAACCTAGATTTTGAATTTCAGTCAAATCGGAGTAACTTTATTCACTTGGATGACGTCGTCGAAAATTTAATTCCATAAAGACGTCCAGAAAAACCTAGGTAGGTTTGAATTTTCTTCCTGATCTCAGTCGCAGTTGCAACTGCGGATACTCACTAGAATCGTAAGGTAGGCATATAAAGTGACATGTTACCGGAGCGTATCGCGCATCTGCATATTCTTTGACCGTTATATTTGTGCAGCGAGCGCTTAACGTTTGTTGATTTCCGGCGGCGATGCGCTGGTAAAGTAAGCTCGATTAGGCCCAGATGCTGAAGGCCATTGGCGACTTAATACGCCTTAATTTAATGGCAATGTCTTGATACGCACGACAGCCTAAAAGTGGCTTTCTCTCTCGTATAATCAATTATTTACCTTCCGTGTTTTTGTAGCCAGTATATTAATTCGATATTAATACATTAGCAAGTATGTAAAATTATTGTATATTTACTACTTACCTACATATTTCTGATACAACTAGCCTTCGCTGGGGCCCACGTGTCATTGATTTTCTTTGACATAAGCTAAGTACGAGATGGAAATTCGAAATCATTTATAAAACTTTGACTTTGACAGCGCCGACAGGTCTACATGGCTGCTTACATTTGCTCACCCTACATTTTAGAATCGTATTTCTACGGGCACAGTGTTGATTTTTTTTAACCCATTTATCAGTTACATACAATAACAAAATAAAATAATTCCTTTTTATAAAATTAGTTAGTTTGTTTTATTTCATAATACCTATGCCGAACTAAAGTTACAAATCATTGAAAAGTAAGCATTAACTTGTTAAAGTCGGTACCATGATCATCTAAAATATTCTATTTTCAAGTTCTTTCATACTAACTAATACTAATTTACTCTACAGGTAACCACATGCCAGTATGCAATTTTTCAGCTACCTTACTACGTATTGGTAGTAAAAATAATAAAATGAATAAAGTCTAGCCCATTATTCGTCTTTTGTTTCGGTAAACGTTCTACACAATATATCAAAATTTCAGGATTGATACTTATTTCGTTTACGAGCTAAACACCAACAATGACTTACGGACGGACATACAGACAGACATCGGGCACTCATAAATACGACTCCGTTTTGCGTTGAGAACCCTAAAACAATGTATCCGAACAAAATCTAATAAAAATAGGTACTTTTTGTGAAACGCATAATTTTATTCTATAAGCGAATAAAAATGATCACAAGAACAAAATAATTATTTTGATGCAGTTCTGGATTTAGTAGCAGATACCTAAAGTTGATCAACTATTTAAGTTTAGTTACACTGTGACGCTAATAGCGTGTGGCTGGGGACATCGAGCGAGCGACCTGACGCGCGCTGTGCGACTAGAGCGCAGTGCTGCGTAGTGCCAATAGCCCGCAACTCTCGCACGCTAAATTTGCCTACTAATTAACTAAAACCGGGCCTTAAGCTCTTGAACTGGAAAGAATTCGGCATCAACATCTATGGCGATTACATCACTCAATTTGTTTCGCCGATGATATAGTCATAATGGCAGAATCGCTTAAGAAACTCAGTACAATGCTCAGCGACCTCAGTAGAGTTTCCCAGCAGGTGGGTCTTAAAATGAACATGGACAAGACGAAAATTATGTCTAATGTCCATGTTGCACCCGTACCAGTAGTTGTTGGGAACGATACGCTCGAAGTTGTTGACACTTATACCTGGGACAGACTGTTCAGTTAGGTAGGTCCAACTTCGACCAAGAGGTCGCCCGAAGAATCCAACTCGGATGGGCAGCGTTCGGGAAGTTACTCTTCTCATCAAAGATCCCGCAGAGCCTGAAGACCAAAGTCTTCAACCAGTGTAAGTTGCCAATGATGACATAATAATATGGCACCGAGACGTGGTCCTGAACTTTGGCCCTTATGGCCAAACTCAGAGTCACTCAACGAACCATGGAGAGAGCTATGCTCGGAGTTTCTTAGCGCGATAAAATCCGTAACGTGGATATTCGCCAAAGAATTACCAAAGTCACCAACTTAACTTTCAGAATTAGTAAGTTGAAGTGGCAAAGTCAAATAAACGACGTTCTTAATATACGAAAAGTTGTGTCTCCGGTAGGGCACCACTACTAAACAATAAAATTACACTAGTTTACTACAACAATTTTACACTTGAGACGGCAAAAAACTAAGTTTGCTTCAAAATTACAGTGTATAAAAACGATACAGTGATACAAAACTTGATTAAACAGTATTGTTAGTTTGTTTTAAATGTTTATCACTAGTATCCGAAATACCCATGTTATCCGGATATATCCGAATAGTAAATTAGGTCGGATAATTGCATGCTCTAGATGTCATTAACCTTTTCTATTTCTAAATATGATTACAAGTGCTGTCGAAATATTAAGAATTTATAATTTTATATATATTTTATAATTATATTATTAAAATCTCTCATTTCGAAAGTGGGAATCGAACCCACGTCCCCCGATTTTACGCACCAGGTGCCTTAACTACTGGGGCATAGAAGATCACTCGGCTGAGCCATGTTCTCTAAATAAAAAAAAAATATTATTATATCCTTAATTCTGCCGAAGAAGACATTCAGAAATTACTAAAATAAGCCAATGAAATAGCTGAAGATTAAATTTGGAGCTGCGTCTTCCAGGCACTATTATGGGCATCCAACAATAAGTAAAAAGGGCAAATAATCTCCAACTTGTTTGTTAAGCTAGTATTTTGCCGCTCACTATACGAGCATTTGAGGTTCTGTTCGTTGTCATCTTTATTAGTATATATTCAGTGAGGCTTGGCAAAGATATATAAAAAAACTTTTAGGGCTCCATATTGAAACGGATAACGGAATCCTAATAATGACACTCCGCTTCATCCTTCCGTCCGTATGTCTCTGGTAGCTAACTTGTAGACGGAACACTAACAAACCTGAAATTTAGATATTTTTGGATGAGTTCTGACCCAAAGTAGAATCCTGAGTGCAGCGAGGGATTCAAAGTTACTCGAGCCACATAATAAAAAGACGGAAAGTTCCTCGAGCTTGAGTTGGCTCCCGAGTGGACACTCTTTTTTTTTATCAAAATAAGTAGGTAAGTTATGAATAAAAATATTACGTTTATTTATTTAGATATAATTAGGAAAAATAAGACATAGCTTAGAAATTGTTAAAGGCTAATGTTTATAATTATTTGAACAATTTACAAAGAGGTAAACATTTCATTTGATTATTCGGGAATATTCTGTTTTACGAGTATATATTTTTAAATATATCGTTGGATTTGCTAAAGAAAGTGTTTTAAATAAAGAACTATATTTTTGGGTCATAGGGATAATTGCGACCTATCGCGGTATAATTCCGGAAGAACTTAAAAGTCGCCTTTATTGCATTTCAGCCAGAGTTTATATTTCATTTTCCATCCTTATTACCCCATAGATTTTGATATTGTAAGTTTTTTAATTAATAACCGTTAATTTGAATTCCTATAACTTAGTCCCATCACCCCAGAAAAACCTTGATGTTCAGAGTGACAATGGTTCTCAACATACCATTTGAGATTTTAGGAAGTTCAAAACTGCACGATGGATAAACAAAGTTATTTTTAGGTACTTACTTATTTTCTTAATGTCTTTTATAGAATGTCAATAATAAAATAAAACAACAATTCAGTGAAATCATTTTGTATTAATTATGTAGGTACTTCACTTTGGGTAACAATTAGAATTATTTAAGAATCAACAAATTATATTAATAATCCTTAAACATAATTATTAAATCACATAAGAATCACAGACTCTGATAATTTTTGGCTACTATTCAGAATCATAGTACTAAAATAAAAACTTAAATCGTACTAAAATAAAAAAAAAACACAAGTGTTCATAACAGCAAAACGTAATATTAATAAAAATAAGTAACTAGGTACAGTTTGGCCATCGGATCTTGGCGAGTCTGAAGTTAAGCTCTGCGAATTTTAGCGCTTGAAAACTCGTAAAAAAATAAATAATTTGTACAAATAAATGCAATTTGCAGTTGTTATTGCTGTTAAAAACTGTTATTGGCATTTATTTTTTTAAAACCTTTATTTTAGTACGAGTTACCCCAACCGAACTTTCATCAAATATATTTAAGAACACTCCCAACTAATCCTTTCAAAGAAAAAAAACAAAATCGGTTCATCCGTTGGGCAGCTACGATGCCACAGACAAACACCACACACACACACCATCTGTCCACATTTTTGCCTCGAGGGTCAAAAGAAACGATACACTTTGAGAACTACTGACAATTTCAGTTGGAAAACGTAAGTGCGAAACAATCATATCGCAATAAACCCGGAGGAGTAAATAAAAAAAAAATTAAAAAACACAGTTGTAACCTTATATTCCTATTATTATTAAGCACAATTGTGCTTAATAATAATAGGAATATATGTTATATGTTTTATGTTATATATGTTTTTATGATTGGTTTTTGTCTTAAGACAAAAACCAATCATAAAAACAAACAAACATTAAAATAACTTACCAGGATTTCGAGAAAACTAACTTGTGGTTATTACGAATCACCGAAATTTGGCGCGAAATCACTTTTCTTGAATAATTTGACGACACTCACGTGATGTTAGCGCGAGCGACTCCGGACGTCTGTAGCGACAAGTAATCAGCACTCATATTGCTGCGTTTGGTAGATTTCTTGCACTTTCGGAATATACCCATTTTCGAAATAGCCCCAATGCACCTAATATATCAAGTGATCATTAATTAATTATTGAATTATACATTAAATAAATATTCTAAATTATATATAATATAAAAATTTTCGAGTATGGTGTCCACTTAAATAGTTTGCACTTGCTACTTCGCTACTGAAAAAAAAAAGCGAATGAAAAAGCATGTATGAATATTTTCTAGCAAGCAAATATTTTCACGGATACATAATGGAGAAAAGTAATGCTGTTACATTAGTTACCATAGCAACGGTGTATTTTGTTGACAAAACCCTTAGCAACGATTTGTCATAACAAACAGTCCTTGTCAATAGACTTTTTTGTATACTTAGTTTTTATTTTAAGTTGTGGGAAACGACTGGAAAATGGGGGAAGTGAAGAATTTAGAAATATACGCTATTGTTGGATTTGATGGTAAGTACAACACAAACTTTTACAGAATTAAATATTTTATTATGTCCAACCAACCTAATTATTTATGTGTATGTCCAGCTTACTCAATTGATATTTCTTAATTCTGAATATGCCAATATTTAGAGCAGATTTAGTGCAATTATGAATACCAACTCAAAATTTAGGTGCCAAATAAACTTCGATACTACACGTGATTATTAGTGTGTTAGCTGGCGTTATGGTCTCCAGCTGACACATGCTGTATATACGAAACGGCTAAAGGTGTGATTATATACTATAGCCAGGGATTTAGAGCATAATTTGTGCCAGTGGCACAAAAATTTTATAAAGCAGTTCCAGCCGGGCGCGGGTGGTTTGTGTAACCTTTAGGGCCCACTTGGAGTAGGGTTTTATCATGGTTTGTCGTAAACTTCCCAGTAAATTGGAACAAGTAGGTACCTATCCTCTTCGTTAATCTCAGAATAGAGAACTTTGAGTGTATCACCTACGTTATATAGGTACTGCAACAAGATGGTCTGACCAGATCAGAAATCACTCGTCTAAATTCTATGTCGCAGTGAGAAAGGCTGCAGCCCCAAATTAATGGAAACAGTTTGTCCTTTCCCACTGAGCTTAGAGTGACCACGACGTTCAGCTACGACCGTAAAGAGAGAGAGGTATCTACTGCAGACTGCGATTATTATCATTGCAACGCACGTTACCTCGAAAAAAGACGTATAATACGTCTTTTATAATTATATATTAATATAATATAATTATATATAATAATAATATATAATAATAATTATAACATAATAATATATTATATATTAATATAATATAGATAGACAATAATTGTCTATCTATTCCAACCAACTGTAAACTGTAACCTCCCAGGCAGATAACCGTAGGTATTGTGAGAGTACGAAACTGAGTGCGTGCGTGCGGTGCTCTACTCGATCGAATGCCTTGGAAAGATCACAAAATACCAGAGAACATAGAAACCATCGTAAAAAGCATGCTATTATGATCAATGACTATTAATATAGAGGAGGAATAGCAATGGGCCTAAAATCAAAAAAAATATCTCTACCTTTCCTAACACCTAATTCGTTTACCGTAATATATGACATAGCACTCACTTCCGTAGTAGTGTAAATTCTATTGAAGTAATTTCCACGAATTAAGTAAATTCCTTCTCTTTCTTCCTTTTCTATAGCTTCTAAGTCAGTCATTAGAGTGACCTCTAATTCCATGAAATTAGAGCTTAATAATAGTAACCTATGAGATATAAAATCAAAAGCTCGACTTACAAAGAACACTGTTGTTATTAATATTTACCCCTTGGTATCCACATGGACGATGGAGTGACAAGAAAATAATTATAAGTGAGTTTTGTACATCAATGTGTACCTACGTAGACGTGTAAATGTGTGTGGCTGCGACCACCAGCCGCCATATTATTTCTAATAGGTGAATAGAGATAGTGTAACTCTAACCTCCATGTGTTTCGCTTGTCTCGTTCCATATATACTTATCCGTATATATATAAAAACAACGTGACACGTAATTTCTTATATATATAATGTTCATTCGAATTTAAAGTCGGATGACTCGCACACTGCGTTCCGATCCGAAGTCCACATATAATAACTAGCCACCATTTTTCTAGGATCTGCCATACGAGGCCTCAAAGTCCACCCGGATGCAGAACACATCGTGTATCCGATGGGCAACAAGGTTTGCATCCAAGAATGGAAGAGTAAGAAGATGCACTTTCTTAGTGGGCACACGAACAGCGTCTCAGCAGTGGCGCTGTCGCCCAAAGGGACCTTCGTGGGCTCGGGACAGATCAACCACATCGGGTTCAAGGCGTCTGCGAAGGTGTGGGACTTTAAGAAGAGAGTCATGATTGGAAGTCACGAGTTACACAAGGTAAGAGCGGGTCTGAACGAAAGGAATAGACTTCTGGCAGCACCACTATTCTCACACGGTTATGTAATATCGCGTTCGCGCGTTGCTCGAGTGACAATTGAGTTGAATGATTAGGTAGGCATGGTGTAGTGTTGTTGTGTGAGCGTTTGTTCAGTGTGGGTTGTCGGTGGGACAGGTGCGAGTGGAGGCGCTCGCGTTCACGTCGGACGAGCGGTACATGATCAGCCTCGGAGGGCGCGACGACGGCTGCGTCGTGCTCTGGGACTGCATAGCGGCCTCCGCCACCGGCACCGCCGCCGCAGCCAAGCTCACCACAGGCGACGCCGTCACGCTCACGCCGCTCAACTGCCGTCTCAACTCCTTCGTCACCGGCGGCGATTGTGAGTATCTCCAACATTTACCGGTAATACTTAGATAAATCATGTCAAAGTTGATAGTGAGTTATAGAATATGAGTGTGTTATAGCGAACCTCCGCGTGTGGAACATCAGTGCGGAGAGCAAGACCATGGAGGTGGTGGACGTGGCGCTCGGCAAGCTGCGCCGCTCCGTGCGCTGCATCGCCGTCGCTGCTGACGACTCGCACGGATACGCGGGCACTACGTACGTACCGTACCTGCCTACCTACCTACCTACCTACCTACCTACCTACCTACCTACCTACTCGCCATTACTTACCAAACTATGCAGCGTGCATGTATGGAGTCGAACATTGAAACAATTTACCATGATCATTGAGTACTATTTCTGTAACGGTTAAACGAAACCTACCCTGCGTTTCAGAACTGGTGACATGATAAAGTTCTCCATCAAATACCCATCGGACCCGCTGGCGTCAGTGGCGCACTGCAAGCCGGCGCTCATCGGGTGCCTCGCCAAGTGTGGCATGCTGCGCAAGAACAAGCGTCCTGAGTCGTGCTGCTACAGTCTCGGTAACGATCGAGAACATATATTTAATATTTCTAAATATGATTACATGCACGATAGTGCTTGTAATGATCAAATATCACAGTTAAAATAATAAAATTAAAACATGTAATTCCGACTCAGTCGAACCGGTCTCGATAGCTCAGTGATTAAGGCACCCGGTTCGTAAAACCGGGGGACGTGGATTTGATTTCCGCTCAAGATAAATCAAAAAATTTGTTAATGTGATGTTTTTATTACTATGGATACTGTAATTAATCTGATTGTGTTTAGGCATAGAAGCGATCCTGATAATGTCTGACGGTTGCCTGATCGTGGGCGGCGGCGACGGGACGCTCGACATCCTCGATGAAATCAACTGGAAGGGGGAGTTCCCCAAGGGCAAGATACTCGACCCCAACAAGCCACATTTCAAAGCTGTGAGCTCACTTACTAACACAGCTAATCCTGTTCATGTACAGCTTTGGCTTTTTGTTTTGATTCAACCAACAGCCACAACAGCAACTGGCGATATACCGACTTCGACACTTGATGAAAAAGTTGAAGATGATTCATGACTGATTTCATTTTGCAAGACGGAAAAAGACGCTATGACCTTGATTTTAGATTCTTTCCATAGTACAATCTCAACATTTGACTACGATCAAAACTGTGTTTCTACAAAAAGCCACCATGCCTAATTACTTTTCGACGAAGACCAATAAATACCTTTAGACGACGAGAACTAAACCATAAAAAAAAACCGTTGTTGTACCATCCATTCTTTCGTATCCAATTTCTGTTTGATTAGATCAGTACAGAAACTTATAATAAATTTGACAAAATGAAGAAATGAAACAATTCATTAAAGCTTCAATAATATTGGGGACTAAATCAGCAGTTGATTCTCTGAGTGACATTACCTGTTTTTAAATATATTCGTATATATAAGTGCCGCCAGGATTTTTATGTTTTGTACAGTGTTTAAAGTCGCAAGTTTTCTTTCGCATGCGGCCTCTTTATGTAACTTATTTTCTTTATGTAATTTATTTTTGAAGCAATGATAGCTCAGTGGCTTTGGCTATGGACTGCCGCGCAGCAGGTCCATGGTTCGAATCCCGCCGCGGGCTTGAGCTTCACTGCATGGTGGAAGGGCGTTTGGTGAATGCTACCACCCTCAAGTAGAAAATCTGTCGCCAAGCACCTAACGGTGTGTTCCGGCAGCTGTCCTTGAGAGCCAGTAATTCTAGGTTAAGCCTGTTAACACCTTCGACCACATCATCACTTACCATGAGGTGAGATTGTGGTCAAAGGCTTACCTATCAGCAATAAAAAAACTAAAAAAAAAAAACTTATAGACAGCCTTTGAGCTTTACCTCAGTGGTTAGTATTAGGTAAGTAAGTGATGGTGTTCCTGTATAAGTGGTAGTCGCAGAGTGAGGCTTAGCAGTAGAGCAGGTTCTGTTCTGAGACGTAAGTAGGTAAGTATAATATAGAGGGTGGGTACGTTAGCTCCGCAGCACGAAGGTGGCGGGCTGCATCACGTCGCTGGAGCTGATGGAGTCGGCGGGGGCGGGGGCGGGGGCGGGGGCGGGGGCGGGGCGCGGCGCGCGGCGAGTGCTGCTCGTGGGCACGCGCTCCAGTGAGGTGTACGCGCTCGATGTGGACACGTTCGTCGCGACGCT
Source organism: Plagodis dolabraria (assembly GCA_963854805.1). NCBI lineage: Eukaryota > Metazoa > Arthropoda > Insecta > Lepidoptera > Geometridae > Plagodis > Plagodis dolabraria. Next base: position 34,982,450 of record OY978447.1, read on the forward strand.
CGTCGTCACGTGCCACACGTGCGCCATCAACGACATCGCCTTCCCCAAGTCAGTACCTACCTAACTAGATATACCTAACTACCGCACTACACTACACTACACTTGGAAACGTTTTTTTTTGTTTCTCTTATGCGTCTATAGACGTGGGATACATTATATTAATTTTATGGCCTATACAGAGTGAAACGTAGGTACATGTATACTACATGCTTGTTATATCTAGGGCCTCAGAGCAATTAAGTAATTCCTTCTTACTTTGTCAGAGTCTAGGGCACAGAGTACCTACTCATAGGTAAATGATATATAAGGTGCATATTTAAATATCAAAAATGCCGCGGAGGGTGGTTTGGAATCGATAACTAATTGTGTTCCACTCACTTTAAATTTATACAAACAGTGTGTGAATGGAGTATACCGCGGTTGTCGTCGCTGTCATTGTCAAAGCCAACGCACCACTGCTTAGATAATAGTCAGTACTTATTCTATGTACGTAAAGGTTAAACATGAGTGGAACACGTTCACTTATCGAATCTAAACCACCCTTCGCAGTATTATTAATATATTCCTTATATAGGTACACTCATTTTCGCAGACTTTCTGCCCCTCCCGTGACCTCTTTCGAAAATCTCGCGTCATAGTAACATTTTATTAAAAGCTACAATTATTATCCAGCCAAATTCGCTCGCGGACCTAATGACGCACACGCACTGTATGAGACAAGGAAGAACACGCAGCAGTGTTGTAGCGTCGCGTCGTGTTCTGTTGTAGAGGCATGGGCGGCGTGTTCGCTACCGGCGGCGGCGGCGACATCCGCGTCTGGTGCTTGGCGACGTGCCAGGAGCTGCTGCGGATACAAGTGCCCAACTTCACTTGCTCCGCGCTGCTCTTCGCCGCCGACGGGAAGAGCATCATCTCTGGTATCCACATACTTATATACTTACCTACACCATACATACACATTACGTACTTACTTACATACCTACATCTCACTCACACATTTGCTTGTTTCAAATATTATTCAATCAACATGGATCAGATTACCTGGAAACTGAAAGGTAATACTATAAAATAATTTAACTAACTAGTAACTAAAATTATTTTATAGTCTACATATAGTTGACGGTACATAATGTGTGTCTTTTTAATGTACAAGTATTTCCTTTTATCCCACAAAAAAATGACTCAATTAATAAAAAACAGTGAATAGTACGTCCTCTTAGCCTCTATAAAGGCCAAAATAGTTCACTTTGTGATACCAACATGAACTTTTAGTATGTTAATAAATATAGTGTTTACTCTAAAAAAAACATCGGGACACGAGCTGTAAAATGCCTGGATCCGAAGCTATGACGTCATCAAAATAGCGGCCACTGCATTTTGTATTAAGTTAAACTTTTTAAAAGAAACTGGATTTTTCAAAGTAACATTTTCATAAATTTTTAAATATTTTTATACTTCTACTAGTAGCGTGGTGTCATATAAGAACAATATTCTAGAAAATTTAATTACCTTTAATTTGACACCCCACACGTATATTTATGACTCAAAGTTTCAATATAATTTGCATTTTTCAAAATGCAGTGGCCGCTATTTTGATGACGTCACAGCTTCGGATCCAGACACTTTACAGCTTGTGTCCCGATGTTTTTTTTAGAGTAAACACTATGTTTATTAACATACTAAAAGTTGTTGCTGGTATCACAAAGTGAACTATTTTTTTGCTAAGAGAAGGGACTATAAAGGAAAGAGATTGACACAAGTGAAATAGGTAGTTATAAGCAAGTTATAATAATGTTATAGGTAGTTATTAGACTGCGGATTTTTTTATACTTTAAAATTTATTAATAAAGCATTTCGTACTGTTACACCTAATATATTGCTGACCTAGGCCCGAATCCCTCAAAAACCTATTTACGCGTTGTCAGCAGTATTTTTCTCTGTATAAACGGTGGCTTCCAAAATTAAGTGCTCAGATTTATTGTGATAACTCCAGGAGTCACCAGACTCAGTACCAGTATACCCTTCAGGTGGAACCTCTGCCCAAATTAGAACCAAAAGTGACTTGCGCGAACTTTTAAAGTCAAGTGTAAATTAATAATTTTATTTTTCAAATAAAATAAATGTGTGTGTGTCCATAAGTTGTTTTTTTAAGACAACTGAATAGGTCCACACAACAGTACGTCTCACAAATATTTTTCGGTCGTAAATTTTTAAGAACGATTTTTATTGAAACATGAACATGTTTTTTGATTAAATCTACCTACTAGTCAAATAAACAACATGCATTTTTAGTGAACACTTCCTGTTCAATTCACGAATTATTTTATTTGTTTATATAAAAAAAGTATATATTTTACAAAACTAAATGGAAACACAAAGTAGGCTAATGTTATTAAAATGCTGGAGGCGGGCAGCCCTATCGCATGTTTACGTACAGCGCGGCTGTAGGTAGTTATTTCAAAGACACAGCCGAGTTAAAATACTGTATAGATAACATTACCGTGCCTATAGTTATGTTTGTTGCCGTGCCAATATGTTTTTTTAAACAAACGAGTACTGACAATTGTACTGCGTACTAATCAATACTAAAGTTGCAACTTTTCAATTAGGATAAGCAAATCAAAGATCTTTTGGAAAATAATGTTGTAGCTAAGTCAACAAATCGTCTCGTCATAAGTTTGCCAAAGTGTCACCGTGAGCTTAACCCAATTGAACTCGTTTGGTCTCAAGTGAAGGGCTATGGCAGGATATAACAAAAAAAATACAAAATTTATGAAATCTGAACTCTTTTGTTACGAGAAATGCGCGTAATAACCAAGATAGAAACAAATTTTTGTTTCTATCTTGGTTACCACATGTAACATGACTACCATTTTTATCAGTAGCTAAAGTGGATAGATAAAAATGGTAATCATGTTATATGTGGTAACCAAGATAGAAACTAAAATGTTCGGACGAGAATCAAGTACAAAATAAGTAAGAGCAATTTATTATTGACCTATCTGCACAAAGTATAACAGAAGAATGAAGATATTTTTTAAGATTACAATTGAAGTAGAATTATTTGATTTAGATGTTCTAGCTAGTGCATAATATATTATTATATAACTATTACAATATTGTTTTATATCATAAACGCGAACAGAAAAATTTGTTACGTATATACTAAGTATGCAAATTTAAATCATACATTAATTACATACGTAATTTTTTTTTTTCACCGGCGGTATGCCTTTATTAAACAAAATACTATGAACTATATACAACACTACAGCTACTACAATAAAAGCATTTAGACAACCTATAAATCATAGCAGACTCATAGGCAGTCCAAATGCTCCAGCCCACTCCCAGTTGGCAGCGTGCCCAGCATGCTGGCAGCATTGCCCCGTTGCTTATGCAATAATGCTTATTCGTTGAGCCAAATATGTGCCAGCTTTTTGATCACGCGTCGCATCGACCAAGCGCTCAGATAGGTTTTGGGAAATACGATGAGCTCCCGGTCCTCACGGACCCAACGTTTCTACACCAAACGGCTCAAATATGTAACCCATACCGAGGTGAGCATATTTATTTATTTCAGGGAAAACCAACAGCTAAAGTAACTTAAATATAAAACACTAATAGTAACAGAAAGCTAATTATAGGTTTTCACCACAGAAAAGAGAAAGCAATAGAAAGGTGAAGGGGGCGTGGTCCGCGAGCCTTACATACTCCTACCCTACGGTTCAATTCACGCAAATATGCGCTATTTGCACTATATGCACGCAAACGGTCGGTTCATAACTTGCTAAACAGTCACCACGATAGCATAATGACGTCATCTTTGACGTCACCTCCGACCGCAAACAACGCTCACAGAAAAGTGGTAGTGCAATGTATGCACAAACGTCAAACTCAAATCTTGACAGATAGATGAGGAGATTTTTATTGTTGTGGTTAGAATGTTGAACGTACAAACATCTGTTCACAAAAGAATGCCTTGAAATGCAATACTTCTATTATCAATAATTGATGTGAAGGTGATTTTTTTGGGTCAATTGCGAAAAAGCAAATTGACAGTTAGCAGATGTTATAAGCGCGGCTACATATCGGTTCACATCGTTTGCGCGCAAACAGTGCATATTCTCGTATTTTAGTTATGAACCAAGCTTTTGCAATGTATATATACTATAATCCTACTGACAGTCGACCCGCGGTTAACGCGCCGCATGCATCTGCGTAAATGTATATGAAAATGCCGCGTTGTGCTGTTATAAATTGCAGATTCAATAGCGATGTCACAAATGTAAAGAAAATAGGAATATCCTATCACCGGAAAACATAATAAATTGTTCCTAAATGTTTTATATTTCGCTGATGAACAGAGTCGGTGCAATGTGACATATAGTGATTGATGATTTTTTTATCGACAAAATGTTGTCGATAAATTGTTAGTCACTAAATGTCACCTCATTCCAATATCTAATTTGGTGCTTTCTTGTTAGACCTACAAAAGCAATAACCATCTGTTTTTCTACTTTTAGTGCATATAGAACTTTTATCAGGACGTAAAAATACACGTGTAGATCAGAAGGTTAACATCAATTAAATTAACACATTATTCAAATATTTTCAAGAACAGGCAATTTTCAAAGTTAGGATTTCAACTTAAACTCTTGTTTTGTGGCTCCTTTGAGCACCACCACAATTTCGCCAATGTCACGTAGTTAGATAGACCATCAAACGAAGGAGATTGTTTAGTTTTAATGAGTTATGTCCAGTGAGAACTGGCCAAGGCAAAATTGGTGCTGAAACATAAGATGTTAGTCTTATGTTTCAGCACCAATGAGTCGGACGTTAGTCATCTGTCAACTGGACGAACATAAATACACTCACACCCTTACACATACACACACACACACACACACACACACACAATATAGAACACCTGGGAATAACTTTTGGATAAGGTATATAATATGTAGAGAGATGAGTTTATTTTGGGACACCAGAAGAATATGTGATTAACATTTCCTTCGTCCAAACCACATTCACAGAGGGAGTTATCCCTAATCTTAAGTTTGGCCAGGAAGACTGGGTTATAGGAATAGTTTAGACCAGACGGCATATTGTAGAGGTTGTCACTTTAGCAGCGTTTTGGAATTTGGAGAACCAGAGTTTATTGGGAATCTCAGGTTGAATGTAACCATAGAATTTACTTTTTAATATTCTATAAATTTGCCATTTCTGGTTCCAAGGTTTTTTTAAAGATGGTTTTAAAGTCGAACAGATATCTAGCGAGAAAAGTTGGGAAAATGTCCTTGAGAGTCTGTATGAATGGCATTTGTAGCACAGGAGTCAGCTGATTCGTGGCCCACTATACCGGCGTGACCAGAAATCCAAGCTAGGATAACATTTATGCCGTGAGAGCTACATTCGAAAAGGGCATTATATATATATTTTTTAAATTGGGAACCTAGATTTGGACCGAAATGGGTTCGCAAGAATAGATTGGAGGCAGCTTTTGGAGTCTGAAAATATGATAGTTTTGTTCAGATTGTGTGATGTATAGATCATCTTAAGTAAATAAGTTACGAGAACTGAAAACTAACTATTCGTTATGTAATCCTAGAATATCCTAAAACTTGTTAATATTTCACATTTTTAATAACCGCCACACTAAAATCATATTTTATCTGTGTTCATTCTGGACTAGCCAATGACGAACCATCCTGTCTAAGTTCGGATTGGCTGATACGTTGTGGCGGCAACTCCTGATTGGTTGTGGTAAATATGGCGGGAAGTTTCATGAAGTGGCGACAGACACTTGGCGCCAGTAATTGCTATAAAACCAATGTCTCACCTTACTGAGCCTGTCTCTGTCTTGATTCTTCACAAGTGACTTCCGCATCGAGACCTATTGCTGATTAAGTTAAGTGTTCTTTTATTGATTTATTTAGTGTAACATAACTGCTGTTCACGGTGTTGTGTATGGGTTTAAGTTTGTTAACTTTGTTCTTCCTTAATAGTTTGCCCATTTGATTATATCGTTGCGAATGGTAACTATAAACTGATACAGAATTAATCCATGTGAACCTAATGTATTATGTTTATTAAAGTGCTCAATGTGTTCCTATAAATGTTGTATCTTTTGAGTTTACCTTATGATTCCCTTTTCGTAGAAATTCTAGTAAGATAAGTAGTTAATTACTAACTCAACTAATAGTACCTTATTACATGGAATCGCATCCTGCCAAACATCTTATAAGTTATTGAGCCTATATATTTTTTCATTAATAACTGCTCTCTATCTTGGCAAATCTCATAAACTCATCTGCAATTTACCTCTTGTTATATATAACATGACTTCGACCTTGACCTCGCCTTTTATTTTTATGAACCCCTATCTGTGCCTATCCCTAATACCACCCTTTACGCGAATTTCTTGTGTTTGTAATAACTTTACTACAAATAAGCAAGCCTATAACATATTATATCGAAATTAAGCTGTACTTCGCAGTAATAGCATTATTTTATTTTAATCGTCTCCTTCTTATTCAGCATCTTCACTGCTGAAGGTCGTGTCTAGGTCTGAAGTAGTGTTAATCGCTCGATGTACTATGCTCTTCCACATGCTTGTTTTCAGCGGTATTTTAAGCTTTTGGTATAGACATACTAGTGAGCTATATGGTTCAGTCAAGACGCTTACTTTCCTGTCATTACTACATATTCAAATGATTGTATAAAACCGCATAAAAACTTATTATAGCACAAACGCACAGCACATCAACACATTACCTATAAATCGTTTTAGGTCGACGGAAAAGTTTATCGATAAAATGTACTACATCACTGGCTAGGATACCACTTTTTGTACCGAATAAATAAATAAAATAAGATCAAATTTTACTAGATATCCCAATAATTATTTTCTCGTAACCATTTTTGTGCAGTTGTTTGTGAACTATTTTTCAATTGCCTTTTCTCAGATTTTACCAAGGAACGATTTTAAAATTAAAATTATACTTGACTGAGCTGAGACTGCACAATTACTGTACAGATATTGTCAACTGGCAACTTTCAATACCATATATCTGTCTCTCTCACTGAAAGGGATAGCTTGACAGAGTTCACAAGAAATTCAAACTTACCACTCTTTAGATAAAGTGTATTTTCAACTGTTATAAATTGGCTTATTAAACGTTTCAACTGGGTAAAAATGGGACTAATCAGGAAATCGGATTGTTTGTAGTGAACAATAAAGATGTAATGTCACGTATCATTTACATGTGTTGAACTGGCTACGCTCGTTTTCTAAGGAAACTGACATGGCTGCCACTCTAAATAGTATTTATATCTCTATGGTTTTCACGTATAGTGACAACATAATTACAAAGTGTGAGCAATAACAATATCGCTTATGAAACATATTTATGTGAAAAAAAAAGGTTTTTTTTAGGAAAGACCTTGAAAACAAAAAACAATAAAAATGATAATTACATAATTAATTAATAATGTCAAAATTAACTTACAATAGAGTTTAATTATCGCCTCTGAAGAAATTAGTACTGAACCGTTGTCTGACCGAGTTTACGCTCGTACAAAATAGATCCAGATCATTATGCCTGTAGATTTTATTGAATTGGTTGCTAGCTCGCCAAAGAAATGACTTTTGTCTGTAGTTTGTTGTCGAGTGATTTTGAAGGGGGCATTAATGGAAATTTTGTCCTGACAAACGATTTTGTTTGTAGTTATTTTTAGTAGAAAAGATAGGTCGCCAATTTCGCGTCTTTTATATAGTGGAAGGATATTCAACTTTTTGCAGAGTTCATCATAATTGAAAGACTATTATAGGGAATTATAGGGAATTTTTAACCTAAAACTAATTTAATTTGAATTCTTTCAATTCTATCTATATAAATATATGTTGTAACGGGGGGGATATTTGTGCCGCTTGAGTTGCTCCGCCGAAGTAGCCGCAGCGCCAACCCTCACGTTGGTTTCAGAAAGATGTGACGGCGCTAAAGTGTCAACGCACGTAGCGTCCCACACTAAGGGCCGTCCTAACTTCCACGGAACCAGAGTCATGCCGTCAGGTGTTTTACCATCGTCACGCATCAGACCATTCGGTTCCAGAATAGCTGCAACATTGGCGCTGGAAAAGCCCGGCGAATGATATCGTTAAGGCTGGCGTGGTGGGTAATTCGACCAGCAATACGCGAGCAGGAGAGGCCATGGTGACCGAGTTGATCAACTGCAGTACCACACTGGCAGTGATGTGCAACACAACACCTTGCACCCAAGCGTAAGCTAATAGCTAGACGAAAAGCGGATGGATCTATAAGGCTACCAGTTTTGTAAGAAGGAATGGCCTGTAACCAAAGACCAGATTCCCACACAGAAACAGCGAGAATACGAGCACGATCTGCGATGCTAGAACACGTATTTAAAAGATCTTTCCGTGTTAGCTCGCATAGCGGCCGATCCCACTGTTTCTGAGATGACAACATTTTTGGGAATTCAGTATTTGGACAAGCCAGTCTCCATGTGTTTTTGGCCTCAGCCAGATATGCTACATCGAAAGAGCCTAAAGATCGTGCAAGAATTTTTTCTACCAATTTGTGTGTACTGTGTACAGAAGACAAAAAATCTGGTAATGCCACACTAGAAATTTTGCGTATCCCTATGCCCCCCAACCTCACAGGGAGGGAAGCTTGCACCTAAGCCCTATATTTTTTATACAGTAAATATAAAACAAAGAACCAATGACGGCAATGACCCATCTCGCTCTGTCAATATCGAAATGTGCGAGAGACATACCAGTGGCGGCCTTAGGGGGTGGCAAACAGGGCATCTCAAATCGCCAGGGGCATCGCTCATGCATGGGCCTCGCGCCTTTAAAAAATATAGTTTTTTTTAACTATATTTTTTTGATTTTGATGCTTTATAATTCAAGTTATAATTCATTAAAGTTAAATAATAATAATAAGGTAAATTAAAATAATGATAGTTTACTTATTCATACATTCAAAAATTAATTGAAAAAATTAATTATGTAGTACTTGAATATCGCGCCTCGAAACACTTGAAGATCGGTTTTATTTTTAAATCGCATAGCACTCGGGTCAGTTCTGCCCGACTAGCATGCACGCCGCGAGTGAATTTTGTCTACCCTTTATCTCGTGTAAAATAGACATATACACTCGAGAGCAATGAATCCGGGTCACTTAAAGAATGTTAAAAATCTCGGAAACTAAAAATGATAGGTTAATGCAATAAATTGTATTTAATAGACAATGTAATACTCCTTAAATGAAAGTAAAAAAAATATGAGTCACCATACATTTTATTAACACAAAATTACATAAAGAAAAAAACTGCTGATCTCTCCTTAAAACAAAAATAGGAAACATGAAATGTTTGAACTTTATTACGATTTTCTTGAATTTTAATACTTCGTATTGCCTCCTCGTGCTTCCATTACTGCGTTTACGCGGTTTGGCATGCTGTACACCAAGTTCCTTATACGATTTTGGGGAATATTCTCCCATTCCTCTGTGAGAGCAATTTTGAGCTCACGAAGCGTGATTGGGGGAGGGTTTCGTTGTTTTACGCATCTGCCTAGCTCGTTCCAAGCATGCTCGATCGGGTTGATATCCGGGCTGCGCGCTGGCCACTCCATACGAGTAATGTTCATCTCTTGAAGGTAGTCATTCACAATCCTACCTGTATGAGGTCGGGCATTGTCATGCATAAATATAGCATCCTCACCTAAATTGACCATAAATGGACCAACGTGATCATTGAGGATTTCTTCCACATATCTTACGCTAGTTAAAGAGCCGTTTTCTATGATCACCAGCTCTGTGCGACTTTCAGAAGAAATTCCGGCCCACACAAGTACAGACCCACCACCGTAGGCTACTTTTTCTTCGATGCATGCTTGCTTGAATCTTTCCCCTGGTCTTCGATACACTCTGTGTCTTCCATCGTGCTTGTAGAGCATAAATTTTGATTCGTCGGAGAACATAACTTTTGACCAATCTTCAATACTCCAATTTACGTGGCTCTGGGCATATCTTAGTCTCGAAATACGATGCCCACGCTCCAGTTTAGGGCCGTTTGCAGGTCTAAGGGGTTTTAAGTTAGATTCAGCAAGCCGACGTCTTACTGTCCATGCACTTGGGTTACTTCCTCCGAGGCGTCGAAACTGATTGGTGAGTTCAGTTCCTGTGAGAAAGCGATTTCGAAGCATGGTGTTCACCAAGTATCGGTCTTCTCGTGCTGTGGTACACCTGGTTCTGCCCGTTCCTGGTCTGCGTAGGTTAGAACCAGTTTCTTCGTAACGTCGGAGAACTCTTTGTACTGTTGACAGCGACACACCGACAGTCCTGGCTGTATCGCGCTGACTCCGGCCGGTTTCCAGCATTGTAAGTATTCTGGTGCATTCTTCAGGCGTAAGCGACATAATTTCAGCTTGAATAATGAATATAGAGCACTATCAACATGGTTTATGTACCCACATAAATGACAGATTACAAACAAAAGCAAAACCAAATGCTGTAATTTCGTAGTTCCATCTTCGAAAGTGGCCCTTTTTCAAATTTGATTTTTTTATGATATAACTTTACAATAACTAAGAAGTTTTAATACCTTCATTTAAGGAGTATTACATTGTCTATTAAATACAATTTATTGCATTAACCTAGCATTTTTAGTTTCCGAGATTTTTAGGATTCTTTAAGTGACCCGGATTCATTGCTCTCGAGTGTTTGTAAAATAGCGACGTTGATGATGAATTAACTACATCAATCAATCATAAAGGATGCGGTTTACGGCTTTCCGTGTCGAATATTCGGGCTAGAAAATATAAAGATTGGATCAGGTGATTGGAAACACTTGGGTGATTACCTAAAGTCTCATGAATCTAGTCGACATCACAAAGATTGTATGTTGAAATGGATTAATTTAGAGAATGGTTTAAAAAGCTGTTCCACTATTGACTCCTTGGCCCAGTCACAAATTGAACAAGAAAGGCAACGTTGGAGAGATATTTTAGAGCTATTGCTCGCAATTGTAATTTTTTTTGCATCTCACAATTTGGCCTTCAGGGGTCATAGAGAGAAGTTAACATTTGACTCAGTGGGACAAGAGTGAGACAAGCGGCAACTTTATAGATTTAGTAAAGTTAATAGCCCGATTTGATCCCGTGCTGAGACTTCACCTAAAACAAGTAAAGGATAAGACGATTAATGATCACTATATCGGAAAAAAACATTCAATATGAGCTCATACAATTAATGGCAAGTCACGTGAAGACTCAATATGTAGAAAAAATATTAAATAATAAATATTACTCAATTATTCTTGATTGTACTCGCGACGTTTCTCGTGTTGAGCAACTTTCAATTATTAAAAGATTTTGTAATACAAATACCTACAGCTAAACTTGAAGAACATTTGATTGGTTTCTTAGTCGTCGAAAAAACCACAGCTGTGAGTTTGACTAATTATACAATCACAGAATTAGAACTAATCATATAATCACAGGGTATGATAATGGTGCTAATATGCGTGGTGTTCAAAAACGTATTTTAGAAATTAATCCACTTACTTATTTTGTACCTTGTGGGAGTCATAGCTGGAATCTTACCTTAGGAGATGCAGCATCGTCTTGTGTTCAAGCAAAATCTTTTTTTGGTTTGCTACAAAGGTTGTACACTCTGTTTGCCAGCTCAAGTCAGAGGTGAGCTATTTTAAATGCTCATGTAAAATCGATATCACTAAAACCACTTTCTGTAACTAGATGGGAGTGCAGGGTAGCATCGGTGAAGGCCGTTAAATACCAACATTTTCTGTTAAAGGATTTAACAGAAAATGCATTAGATTGTCAGTAGGACAGTGAATGCCATTCTATAGAAAAGGAAATAATTACCTACGAATTTGTAGTACACTTGTCATATGGGATGACATTCTTACAAAGATAAATGTTATAAGTAAAATGTGGCAAAGCGAAAACATGCACTTAGATGTGCCTATACAACACCTAGACGCATTCACAAATTGGCTCGATAATTATCGAGAAAATGGTTTTCAGACATGCCTTGTAACAGCGAGAGAAATTGCCGAGGAAAATGATATTCAAAGACAGTTCCAAGAAGTCAGAAGACGACGTAGAAAAAGTCACTTTGATTATGAAGGAGAAGATGAAGCTCATGAATTGAATGCGGAAGAAATTTTCAAAATAAACTATTTTTATGTCATTGTCGACAATGTGTGCGCAAGCTGCCATCCTAGGTTTGAGGCACTTAAACATCATGAGAGCATACTTGGTTTCATGTACAATATAAAAAGATTAAAGGAAATTAGTAAAAGTGAACTATTGACGCAATACAGTGACTTGCAAATATCTATGACAGTAGGAGAATCATGGGATATTGATGGACATGAATTGTACGAAGAACTGAATATGTTCATCCGGGTTTATGATGGAAACGACGACATTATCTCGATGCTGAAATACATAATAGAAAAAAAAAACTGAAGTTTACCCCACCATCGAAATAGTCTTGAGAATTATTGACACATCACCTGTTACATTTGCGTCTGCTGAAAGGAGTTTTTCGAGGCTTAAAATTATTAAAGCATATTTGAGGATTTCGATGACACAAGATAGGCTTTCAGCCCTTGCCCAGCCCCCAGCTATACTTTCAATCGAAAATGACGTAGCTCATTCGTTAGATTATTGTGCTTTTATTAAAGATTTTAGTCTTAGGAAAAGCCACAAACATCAATTTTAAATATCTAATCTCTGTATTTGTTAATTTTGTAGATCTTCCAATATAAAATAAAATATTTTAAAACTCAAATTATATTTATTTGTATAGCTTTAGCATTTCTCGTCAAACATGACAAATACCTAAACCAAACAACCGGACCTACTTTCGCATCGCATACTTTTCACGAAGGACAAAGGGCCTCGCAAAGACCTGCTGCCCGGAGCCTCGCAATAAGTAAGGCCGCCGCGGCGCTGCATACTCAGTACTCGTTTGTTAAAAATAACAGACTGTACCTATTGATCCCGGTCTTCTAATTATCAGACAATTAAGCTGTGTAGATTTAAGTATACACCACAAATAGAATAAAACTAGTGTTAGTTGTTTAAAAGAGTACTTAGTGGGAATATTCTTCCTTTATCGAACAAATCCACCATCACTATCACTATGTATACCTTTTTGTTGAAACGTTGTAACCTATTATTTCCAGCATGGAACGACGGCAACATCCGCGCTTTTACTCCATTGACCGGGAGGTTGATCTACTGCATCTACAACACTCACAACAAGGGCACCTCGGCGTTGGACTGCACCTCGGACGGACGGACACTCATATCCGGAGGGTGCGAGGGACAGGTAGGGGCTCTGCATCTACAACACTCAGAACAAGGGCACCTCGGCGTTACACTGCACCTCGGACGGACGGACTCTTGCACAGCTTCTTTACTAGTTTTCAGGGCCCCATTTTTTTTTTCTATATTAAACAATATATTTTATAGCAATATATTGGGTACGGAGCCCTCAAAATAAGTTATTCATTTATATTACTTTAAATATTGACTGTTGCCAAAGAAACGAAAATTGTAATAACTTTTTTGGTAAGTAATCAGCAACCGATTCTTTATTTACATTAAAAATAGTTGAAAACACTAGCTACATCTTTATTCTAAGACCGCACATAGTGTTCGTTAGTTGTGTTCAAATTCAAAATTCGTTATTGTATAGATTATAATTACACATTCAAATGTTAAGGGTCTGCTAACACTGGACGGAGAGTAAATTTGTACTAAATCGTCGATCGCCACTATTATATTTGGATTGCGATGGACTAACGATTCATCTCGTCCTTAAAAAGTAGGAAGAGAACATTCACGTAAATACTGAAGTGTCACAGATAAGTGTCAAAAATCGATTAAACTAAGGCACGCATTTTGCTCGACAATTTGATACAGGTAGCACAAAATAGAAGTAGTATAAGTAAACACAGACGATTTCTTTGCCCTGCCATGTTAGCGCTCAGACATAGCGCAATATGTCTATTTTACATGAGATAAAGAGTAGACAAAAATTACTCGTGTCGTGGCGCGCATGCTAGCTGGGCTTGTGACGGACAGTGGAGTCTTAGTAATAGCGTCACGTTTTTACCCTTTGGGTATGGAACTCTAAAAAATAAAGTTTCGCTAGAAATATGCCCACAATAGAAATGGAAATAACGGTGTGTTTACGGTTGTAGGTCCGCGTGTGGGACATAAAGCCGGAATGCCAAACGTTGAAGAAGGTGCTGAAAGAGCACAAGAGCCCCGTGTCCGCTATCCAGGTGTCCCCCAACGACACTGAGGCCGTCAGCGCCGGCACCGACGGCTCCGCCATCATCTGGGACCTCGTGTATGTCTACACCTCCCTAACTACCTGCCTCTCTACCTCTTTAGCTCCGTGTGCTCCTTCGAGCCGGTATCTCAATATTTTCATGTCACGTCTCTGCTATGTTATTCTGATGTATCACATAACGAAGAACACGGAGGCTGGCTGACACTTTTATGCATTTTAGAAAAGACGATTGGAGTGTTTGAATCAGCTTGATACCGACTTCTAAAGGTTATTTAGAATAGAATAGAATAATTATTTATTGCTACAAAAAAGAAAACAAATTACATACAACTTCTTACAAACAATATAAACTTATAGCAAAAGGAATACACTCAGTTTGAGTTAAGTATGGCCACACCTGTTAAGTTGCAACCATAACACTGATTTTCAGTGAATTCCAGAACTCAGACTAAGATGTTCGCCGAGAAAAAAAAAGAGTAGAAAAAAAAAGCGAGTTCAAGAACTACCAATCTACAAAATACATATATATATCTAGGCACAGACAAAACAGCATACTAAGAATAGGAATTTTGCAAATACGATAGATTTAATAACATCATAAATAATAATACATTAATTGAAAATAATAATAATAATACGATCTATATAATGAATAATTTTGGTTGAATAGTTATTTATATAAACCTGCGCAAGTAACAACAACGTGGGCGCCGATGTCAGTTTGTAAATGTGTAAGTAGATGTGTGGTGAAGAACTCACAACTAGAGTTGCCGCGAATAGCTGTTATAGCGAATAGTCGAATACCGATTAATCGCCATTCACTTTGGCGAATAGTCGAATAACTCGACATTACTATTCGACATAAATAAGGTACATTAAAAATATTCTAACTTCTTCTAAGGTTGTGACAAAGAAAACAATAAGGCTAAAGAAATCTGTTTCATGCTATACATACCTACATATATGTAACGTAGTAATTTAATTTTTAAAAGCTGGCAGCCCTTTTCTTATACATATTTTACGGGGAATACCCCGTTTTGTATAACCCAGCATTTATTATTGCAGGGGAGTTCCCGCTCAATCAATACGCTTGTGTTTAGGGTAGGCGGCACGCATTTGTAATTGGATTTTCGACATCGGTTGACCATTTTTATTTTTTTCTTTCTATACTTATTTGATAATTGCTATTGAATTAAAGACTTTTGAATACTTTATTAGTTAATTAAAGTGTTTCTTAAAAAGAAGAACAATCATGCCAAACCCAGGAAAAAAATCTCATGTTTGGCTACATTTTGAAGAGGAAGAAAACATTGCAAAATTTACTTTGTTGTAATGTTAAAATAAGTAGAGCAGCAAAAAAAGCAGGGACGACGGCTTTGCAGAATCATTTGAAATTCAAACACCCAGGTTAGTTTTTTTGACTTCTATAATTTTACCATTAAAAAGTAATAATAAGAATGTTATATAATATATTATTTGTTCCAAAAGTTCTTTTCATTTATGAAGTATAATTTGTACTTGCGAGTTTTGTAACACATTATTTAAATAATTGCCGGTACCTACGTTCCTGATTAAGGGTTGTTTTCTTTGTTCGCAGATGAGTAGTATGGTAAAATTTATGGAAGCTCAAGTGGTCATGCTCAACATAATGCTCCCGCAGAATCAACTCCAAGTACCTCCTAATCCACCCAGTTGCCCAGTCAGCCTTTGGTACAACCGTCACTGCAACAACTACTTGAAAAAAAAAAGCTCTGGGACATCAACGATAGCCGAGCAAAAAATATCACTACTTGATTGGTGAAATGATCGCTATTGACAACGAGCCACTTTCCATCGTCGATCATCATGTGGGCTTTAAACGTCTTATTAATAATAATTTGCCGCAATTCACCATTCCTGGCAGGACATATTTCACTGAGAAAATAATTCCACACATGTATGAGAGAGTCGTTAGCAAACTAAAAAATGAGTTAGAAAGGGCTGAAGCTATAGCATTCACTACCGATCTTTGGACTTCTTCTGTAAATAATGCTGCATTTCTGAGTTTCACAGGACACTGGATATCAGAAAACTTTAAACTGAATCATGCCGTTCTAAACATGGTCGTATTTTCCTGAATCACACACATCAGAAAATATCAAAAGGGAACTGTTACAGTGTGTAACGAAATGGGACATACCCATTGCTAAAATTCAAGCGATTGTTCACGATAATGGGGTGAATATGGTGAAAAGAGTTAAGAATACTCTACTTCTTTCAGAGCGTTGCTTCATACATACTCTGCAGCTGGTGATAAATAATTCATTAGATAACAGTTCTCCAATAAAAGAAATTCTTACTAGAGCCCGCCGCATAGTGACACATTTTAATCATTCAGGATATACAACATTTGAAAGTATTCAATCTGAGCTCGGACTTCCTAAGCATAAACTGATTCAAGATATTCAAGCTCGCTGGAACTCAACATATTACTTACTGAAGCGTCTATCTGAGCAAAAAGGAGCAATTTCGGTGTATATATCAGAATTAAGGAGCGTAAATTTTGAAAACTTGAGCAGTGATCAGTGGGAGGTTATAGAACATCTGTTAAAGCTCTTAAAACCTTTCGAAGAGATAGCAAAAATCACGAGTTCCACATATGCACCTATATCAGATGTGATACCTAGCACTGTTTCATTAACCAGATACCTAATGAAAGATGCGCTGATTCAACAAACTGCACACGTTGATGATTTTAGAAAGGCGTTAATAGAAAATATGCAAGCCCGTTTTAACTTGGACGATCTATGCTTTAGGAAGACATATTACTTGTCGAAATTTTTAAACCCCCGCTACAAGGACTTTTACTGTGACGCTACCCAAGCTGAACGGATCCGTAGAGCTGTGCTCAGAGAAGGTCTTAGGCTTTCTTTAGATGACGAAAATGATGATTCCTATCCAGAAACGGCATCCATAAGGTCTCGTTTAGACAATGAAAGTGAGCATGTCGATTCAGAAACTCATAAACCAAAAAAAAAATCGCCCAATATATTGCATTAGCAAAGGCTGACAGAAAAATAGACCCATATGAATGGTGGGCTTTGAGTACCAATAAGAATAGATTTCCTATTTTAAGTAAGCTTGCTAAACGATACTTAATCACACCAGCAAGCTCTGTTTATTCAGAGGGACTATTTTCCGAGGCAGGTTTAATTTATGAGGAAAAGCGACACCGACTTGCTCCCGAACGAGCAGAAAAAATAGTTTTTTTGCACCACAATCTGCCTCTGTTGGATTTTAAATATTAATTAAGAAGCCAACTAATTTAATTTCATGAATATATATAATATCACAGGAACATAATACTACAGAAATTAATTAATACTGTGTATTGTTTTAGGAAAATAATAAAAATTGATTAATTTTGACTCATTAGTTTTTTGTTCGTTAAAAGTATATTTTAGGCGACTATTCGCCGAATGCCGAATAATAGCGCTAGTATTCGTTATTCGGCGAATATAAAAAAAAATTCGAATAATGCCGAATACCGAATAATAGAGAGTATTCGCGGCAACTCTACTCACAACTTCACATTTTGTGGATGTAAATCAGTCCCATTTATATAAAAAAACAAATATTTAATAAGTTGGAATCATGAATTGCAACACGCACATGAAATATGTTTCTTTTTTGTTGGTTTGTTCTTTTTCAACTCAGCAACTGATAGTCATGGTCTTTGCAGACCTAACAAGTTATAAGGCCGGAATGACTGTCGTAATTCTTTTTATCTCGTTCGACTATTAAGCACTTGAAGCGCTCGTAGCGAAGTTTGCTTAGCCAGTAATTCTAGGTTACTCTGAACAACATCTTCGACCACATCATCACTTACCATCAGGTGAGATAGTGGTCAAAGGCTAACCTATCAGGCATAAAAAATGAAACTCTAGGCATCGCAATATTACCAACTAGGCTGGAGGGACAGTTATGGGTAGAAAATAATAGACAGAGCTCCTTGTCATCAGTCCCAGCTACCCGATCGAGAAGCTAGGTACTTACCTAATAAAATGACATCTATTTAGGAGTGTAGTATTGGTAACTGAAAGTTCAGCGCTATGCCAACACTGATATATTTACAAAACTTTTAGTTAGGTATAGATATCTACGGACGTCGCCGATCACACAACCTGTGTTCGCTTGGTGTAATATACTCGTACCTTACAATTACAACTCACCCAAATTACACATTAATGGTTTAGTATAGCATGGAGTATTGATGGATACCTTACTTCACGTAGTAATAGCATTTATTCAATTGCACAAATTCGGATACGTTTTGTTACACAATTCATCTGGGTTTAGTTTAACCCTAAACACACCCAGGACACTCGACTCATCCATACAAAAGCCGCGTTACATCTACCTATTACACATACACTACACAAATGTTCTTTATGTACACACGTAATTGTGTGCGTGGACTCTAAGGTTGTCACCATATGAATAATTATTGTACTTACATACCTAACAATCTTTTAATACTAATATTAGTCGCATTAGATTTCGTAAATTATGCGTATCTACTTACCTAGCTGAATTTACAAGCACAATAGTAGGATGTAGGAATATCGACATACGAATACACACAAACGAGTAAGTAACATTACTTCACATTTCACTCCATTACTTATACAATAATAGATACCTACACTATACAAAACGTATCATTCCAGGTTTACATTAGAAAAGCCTAGTTGGTTATATTGCGATACCTAAAGTACTAAACAGTCGATAAAGATAAAAAAAATAAAACAGTCATTCCGGCCATGTTACTTGTTAGGTCTGCAAAGACCACGACTATCAGTAGCTGAGTTAAAGAAGAACAAACAAAAAAAAAGAAAGATAATATTTGATACGCTTGTTGCAATTTATGATTCCAAGTTATTAAATTTTTGTTTTTTATATAAATGGGACTGATATACATCACAGTTTTGAGTATTTTTATCCACCGAAAAATTAATCTTCAAAGTCGATTCATAACCGATGAACATAAATACATATACACATACAAACCTCCTTCTTTTTGAAGTCAGTTAAAACTTCAAAGTAGTCGCTGTGGTTTTAGTAGTAAAGAAAAAAATATTTCCATTTACTTTATGCAATACGCTGTTACAAAGACACCTTTTTCGCTGCGTACGAAGTCCGATACCCATACACACGAAAATCTTCTAAAATAATCATTTTCGAAGAGCCGTTTGAAAAAAGTTGTATGGCGCGTCCCGAGCTCAAGGCAGCTCAAAGTCAGCTCAGAATCGGGGCGGAGTGAGGAAGGCTCGATTGGTGGGGGGACAGGAGTGACCATTCTATACTTAGTATTATATATTATATGTCCTAACCTAAATTCTGAAGTAAAATGAGTTCGGCTATGCAGAAAGGAGGGTAATGAATAATGATCTTGTCACCTCTTAAGTTTTTTTTAGACTAATTAGGTGTTGGTATTTCCGCTCATTGATAGATAGATAGATAACACTTTATTGTACTTTCTTATTACAATTAATATAACTAACAAAAATTGTTCATCTTAAGATAAAAAAGATAGTACAATCGACGGCCTTATTGCTAGGCAACAATCTCTTCCAGGCAACCGTAGGCAGAAAAATCAATTTGATTAACATCGGGGTAGAGTGTAAAACTAAGTGAGATTAGTACACTAGTTGCATACTTAAATATATATACAAGTACCTATTATATATATATATATATATATATATATATATATATATATGTATATTATACACAAATATAATTCATGGTAAAAACAAAATATTTAATCGTGATCCATTGAGGAGAGGTAATACATTTTAACATCATTTTTAAATGAGATAATCGATGGCGCTTTTCTTATTGCTTCTGGTAAAGAGTTCCACAAACGAGCAGCTTGAATGGTGAAGGACTTGTCATAAAATGAACTCGAGTGTAAAGGTACCTCCAAAACGAAATTGTCTGATGATCTCAGATTAAGGTTATTAGAGCAGCTAAGGAATTTAAAACGATCCTTAAGATAGCGTGGGGCTGAGGGATTAAACAAAATACTATAAAGAACAGACAGAGTATGAGTATTCCGGCGAAGACGAATAGGGAGCCACTTGAGCTTGTGTCGAAAATAAGAAACATGGTCATATTTTCGTAAGCCAAATATGAACCTAATACAGAAATTTTGAAGACGCTCAAGTTTGTTTAACTGGTCCACGGTGAGGTCAAGATAGCAGGCGTCAGCATAGTCAAGGATAGGAAGGAGAAGAGATTGTGCAAGCGCAATTTTAGTTGCCGTGGGTAAAAAGTTACGTAGTCGCCGTAAGGAACCTGCTGAAGCAAACATCTTGCAACTAACGTTTTCAATTTGAGGTTTCCATGACAACTACTGATCAAACGTAATGCCAAGATTTTTTACAGTTTTACTATATGGAACAGAAATGCCATCTATGATAACAGCGGAGACAGTACGCCACCTTGAGGGACACCAGCCGTCGTATCACACCAAGAAGAAAATTTATCTTCAAGGCGAATCCGCTGTCGTCGTCCATGTAAATAGCTATGGAACCAGCCACATACTTATTTTATTTTTTTATTTTTTTATTTTATTTTATTTAGGAAACAAACAGTCATACAAAGTTATAAAATATACATAAAATTGAACTAAAGCTAGACTTAAAGTTCCATAATTTGCAAAAGGTAAAGTTACACCCAAAAAGTTCTAGAAAGTAAATACAGATAATTTGACTATAAACCCACTCCTTAAACTAATAAATGCAAAAGTTACTTAAACATGGAAATACACTTATTCCTTAGACTACTAAAAGATAAATGAAAGATGTCTAAATCACAAAGCTTGCAATTATAAAAAGCACAGGCACGTCTTAAGGCTTTGTCAAACAGGACGCGTAATTAGCGCTGCGTAATAGCGTTAAAGCGGCGCGTTTTAACGTCGCGCTCTTTTCATGTCACACTTGACTAGAGCCCAACGCTCCTTAACGCAACGTACCATTCGCTAGCACAGTGTCTGTCGATAGCAAGATGTGAAAGCTTGTTCGTTATTAAGATGTCGAGTGATTCAGATGTGGAAGAATTGTTTCTTTTATATGCTCTATCGCGGTATCAGAAAAAAAGAGTATGGGTGCACGACATCAATAAAAAGAGAGAGGATTTAGGAGAATATCATCGGTTGTGTCGCGAGCTTGCATCACATGAAGATCGTTTTTTTACATATTTTCGTATGTCTCAAGATTTATTCGAAGAACTACACGAACTGCTTATCCCAAAAATAAGCAAATGTACCACAAACTGGAGGACGCCTATTTCTACAAGAGAAAGACTTGTAATCTGTCTAAGGTAAGAAATATTTTATTTTTTAAAATACATGTTTATTGCGTTATCATTATGAAAATCAACTGAGGATGTCGACGCGCCAAAATTATTCGCATGTAGCATATCGATTTCGCGTAGTGGTTGTCGTAGCTGCTCAGGCTGTTGCTGGTATGATGAAGAACCAATATTAGATAGATCTATAACAGTTACTGGGGATAAATCTTCGGCTCCAGAATTGGTTACTTCATAGGCGACAGAGTCTTCAGTACTTATAACAGAATAATGTGATGAATTGGTCAATATCTGGACGTCTTCTTGCAGTTCCTCTGCTTCTATGCTTGCAAATAACTTAGCTAGTTCTACTTTGGCTTTTATCTGTTGGGGTTTGGAAAAACTTTTAAATGTTTGGGCATAACTTTTGAATAGATGATCTATGGCATCATACTCTTGTTTCTTTTTATTTTGAATAAAATGTATAACCTTATCTATCTCGCTTTCATTTCTTTTAATTTTTTTAGCTCGTGTACGATTTATGGAGTTAACATGAGGTGTCTCTGACGGAGGTATCTCTGGCGAGGGTATCTGTGGTAGAGGTGTCTTTGGCTCAGGCGTCTCTGGTAATTGTATCTCTGACGCTGTAGTTTCTATATCTGACGATGCTTCTGGCGTAGTTTCTCGAACATTTGAAGATTTTTCTCGATCTGTCAAGGTTGAGTCAAGGAACTGTAACTGTGAAGCCCAAGGCCATTTTGTAAATTTTTTTGCAGCTTGTCCTGTCGTACCTGCAATCTCTTTTTTGTATCTCATATAATTGTCCCTCAAGCTCTTCCATTTTTTTCTGGCTACTTCACCTGTAAAATAAACATAAAATGTATTATTTTGTTTCAGGTACTTAACAACGGGTGATTCACACCAGACCATAGCCTTCTCCTTCAGAGTAGGTCGTTCAACAGTTGGTGGTATTGTAAAAGAAGTCTGTAAAGAAATCTGGAATACATTACAACCAGAATATATGCCATCGCCAACTGAAGAGACATGGAAACAATCAGAGAAAGGTTATAGGGAAACGTGGAACTTCCCGAATTGTGTCGGTAGCATCGATGGAAAACATGTCGCTATAAAGTGTCCCAAAAATAGTGGATCAGAATATTTTTGCTACAAGAAGTTTTTTTCTGTAGTTCTTCTTGCTATAGTCGATCCATGTTACAAATTCACCGTCATCGATGTCGGCAGTTACGGGCGTAATAGTGATAGTAGCATATTCGAGAACTCAGTGTTTTATCGTCAATATATACATGGTAAATCTCTGCTGCCAGATAAACCTCTTCCAGGAACCGAGGAGCCCGTACCTCATGTACTTATCGGTGATGAAGGTTTTGCTTTAAAAACATATTTGATGCGTCCATTCCCAAGAGCTGCAGCCACACAAGACGAAAGAAAAACAAATTTTAATAAAAGACTTTGCAGGGCACGTCGGGTGGTTGAAAATGCTTTTGGGATATTAGCACAAAAATGGCGCATTTTTTTACGTCCTATTGATTGTGATGTAGACACAGCAATTGATGTTATTAAAGCTGCATGTTGCTTACATAATTACTTACGAACAAAACAAGGACCAGAAATTTCAACCCCAGAGTCGGAAGTGGAAAATGAACCTATGCGTGCTTTAATAAATCATCGACCAACAAATAGAAGATCAACAACAGCAGCATTCGAAACTCGTGAAAAATTTGTGTCATATTTTAATCAATAAAATTCACATTACTTACCCGTTTCATTTATCTCATTTCCGATTTGTTCCCACAATTTCAATTTAATTGTTATATTTTTATAACAATTATCCTTTATATTGTACAAACATGGGTTTTTTCTTACTAATTCGATCAATTTTTCAGACATTGTGCACATTCACTCGGACGCTAAAATAAAATTTGTAATAAAATACAACGCTCGACGTCAAAGCGTCCTAACGCCGCGACAGAGCGTCGCGTACTGCTAGCGCTGGCGCTCTGTTTGACGGTATATTACCATAGCAGTTCAACACAACTCAGCGTCATAGCGCGCCGTCAGGTTAGCGCTCTGACGCGCGCTAAGAACGCGTTCTGTTTGACGAAGCCTTTACATAACTATTTCTGACATAACAATTTTTACATCTTGCAATTACAAATACATGTTTACAACGGCAAGTTCGTTCACGGCTACCTGGAACCCTAAATGAAATGTTTTGCAGAAGCGCGGGGACATCGACTTTATAATTAATCACTTTGTGTAAATAAAATACATCAGCACAGTTTCGACGGTGTTGCAACGTTAACATTTTATGTCTGCTTAATGATATTTCATAAGAATATGGATTACCTATCCTGAACTCTAAAGCTTTCATAAATTTCTTTTGGACATTTTCCATTCGGTTTATATGTACTTTGTAGAATGGATTCCAAACTACGGAGGCAAACTCCAATATACTACGAACATAACTGCGATAGAGAACTTTATAGGTAAAGGAATTTTTAAACGGTTTCGAAATCGAAACTGTTGGAGATATGTTATAACAACGTAATTATACGAGTATACACCAATACTTACCTAATTAATAAACCTACAATAATTTAATTAAACTTAAAAATATAAGTTAAGGAATGTACGTACGGTTTACTGTATAGGTACAAATTGCATAGTTCTGCTTAAAGCTTACCACCTGCCTACTATAAATTTTGCCGATTAAGTTTCTATGAGTATTCTGAATTGAAATCGCGAAACCAAATGATTTTGTTAAGCTGATTTTGTAAATGTTTTTCTAGTACTTAAATGAAAAAAGAAATCAAAAAGTAGTTGTACATCTCAATGTACATGTTTAGAAGAGCTTGATTTGGAACCTGCTCGCTTGATATGGGCAACATAAAATACAGATTGCATATATATATCCAGCTTTAACAACGATAGGTCGATGATAACGAATATATGATAATTTGATAAAAGTAAGAAAGTATTGTACGTAGTAATTTATGTTGTCTTCATTTTAATAAACACGTTTAGTTGCAAACTAAAATTTGTAACTTAACTGTGGCCCTTATGGACGACCTCAGAGTCGCTCAACGTGATATAGAGAAAGCTATGCTCTATATATCAGTTTCTTTGCGCGATAAAATCCGGTACCTAAACATTGACCTATATATACTAGACTAGACGACATCTCAGACGAGGATAGTCGACCGGTGCAAGTATGCTGGCCGGCATACTCTGCCCAACGCGTAGCTGGGCACTCGTAAAAATTACACGCACTTTACGATCGAATATTGTGTATTATCAATTGTTTTTCTTACTATAGTCTATTTTTTTTAGCAAACGAGTACCGAAAATTTTACTGCGTTGCTATTGGCCTGCGTAATCAAAATAAAGTCCGTTCCACACGAACTCTGTAGTTACATGTAGGTACATTCAGTTGAGTCTTCGACTACCTGCGCATCGAAAAATATTGCTTGTAACGAATCAATATTAAAGCTGCAACTTTTGAATTAGGGTAAGCAAAACAAAGATCGTTTCGGAAAAAATGTTGTTGCTAGGTGAACAAATCGTCTCATCATAAGTTTGCCGACGTATCATTGTGAGATCTACCCAATTGAATTGTTTGGTCTCAAGTGAAGGGCTATGGCAGGATATAACAAAAGTTATAAAATGTATGAAGTCTGACCTCTTTTGTTACAAGGAGTAGCTAAATAGACCATTCATATTATCATTTTGAAGCGCTCGTAGCGAAGTTTGCTTAGCCATTCTGAATCGATCAACAAAGTTAAGCAACGTCCGCCGCGGTCATGAGTTGGATGGGTGACCGCTGGTGTCATTACTACTGAGCGCTTCCGTGCTTCGGAGGGCACGTTAAGCCGTCGGTCCCGGTTGTTATCTCAGGATGGCAGTCGTTATAGCATGGTGGTAGGGCATTTTGCGAATGCCCGCCTGGCTAGCTCCCACCCTCAAGTTGAAAATCTGTCGCCAAGCACCTAACGGTGTGTTCCGGCAGCCGTCCTTGAGAGCCAGTAATTCTAGGTTAGCCTGAACAACATCTTCGACCACATCATCACTTACCATCAGGTGAGATAGTGGTCAAAGGCTAACCTATAAGGCATAAAAAAAAAAAAAAAAAAAATCATCCGCCATTTTTATAAATCAAAAAATTCTACGACAATTTTTGTAATTTTAAAAATTTTCGTCATCCCTCTGATCAACTTTCTGCAGATACGTCAATAATAAATTGCTATAACATATTTTGTAGATGATTGTCGAATCCGTACATTTTTGTTTCTATATTGGTTATTACATGATTGAGACATGACCGCCATTTTTAACTAACCAAAAATTTTTAAGATTACAAGAATTGTATTAGTAGAATTATTTGATTTACGAGTATATGTCGTAGTGCATAATATATATACTATGACAATATTGTTTTTTATCATGTACGCGAAAAGAAAATTTTGTAACGAATATACTTACCATTCAAATTTAAATCATAAAATAATAACGTAATTTTTTCTACAGTAAAAGTATTCAATATGAACGGGCCTTGACAATTTCAAAACAAGAACAAAGACATTGACCAATGACAGCAATCACCCATCTCACTCTGTCAATATCAGAATTGTGCGAGAGACATACTCAGTACTCGTTTGTTAAAAAAAACAGACTACGGTAAGTAAAATTATTTTATAATCTACACATAGTTGACGGTACATAATGTGTGTCTCTTTAATGGACTAGTATTTCCTTTCAACCCACGAAAAAAAATGACTCAATTTATAAAAAAAAGTGAATAGAGTAAATGAAAGTGATTGACACAAGTGAAATAGGTAGTTATGAGCAAGTTATAATAATATTATAGGTAGTTATTAGAATGCGGATTTTTAATACTTTAAAATTTAATAATAATGCATTTCGTACGTCTCACAAATATTTTTCGGTCGCTTTGAGAACGATTTTTTAGTCAAACATAAACCTGGTTTTTTGATTAAATATACCTACTGGGCAAAAAAACAACACGCATATTTAGTGAACACTTCCTGTTCAATTCACTAAGTATTTTATTTGTTTATATAAAAAAAAGTACATTTACAATCACAAAACTAAATGGAAGCACAAAGTAGGCAAATGTAATTAAAATGTTGGAAGTGGGCAGCCCTATCGCATGTTTACGTACCACGCGGCTATAGGTAGTTATTTCAAAGAAAGAGCAGAGTTAAAATACTGTATAGATAACATTACCGTGACATAGTCACCGATATAGCTTTCAGAATTGGCAAGTTAAAGTGGGCGGACCGGGCCACATTGGTCGACGAACTGATAACTGATGACTACGCGCTCGGACACCCTCGTGGTCAACGAGTTGTTGGCCTTCGTGCAGAACAAGCTGGACGTCATTGACGAGCTGAGTTTGCAGCAGATATGTCTGTCTAGCTACAAGGACATCCTCGCAGCCAAGAAGGTCTTAGTGGACACTGCCAAGACGTCGTGGCGTCTAGGAACACGTCAAAAAGATGGAAGCGGCAAGAAAGGCCTACAAGATATCTTCAGGGTTTTCAAGGAAACAGACCCTGATGAGATTACAGTGACCTATGTCGCCAGGGACCTCCATTTGTTACCACCGGTAGATTTCTCCTCAATCGATGTGACCTGCCTGTTAAAGGATATCATGCGATTGAAGTCCGATGTCACCGATTTGAAGAAACAATTGGAAAAATCGAATACTGTGGTTTCTAGTTTGCAAACTGAAATAATAGCTTTGCGCAATAACGCTGTGCAGGCAAAACTGCCGTCACCGGCGTCTATGCAAAATGTGACTGTGCGACACGCTAACCGACAAAATGCGCGACTCAGCAGTCCCGCGGACTCAAATATCACCGATTCACCGCGGGGCATTGACCGAACCTTGCAACCGACCTCGATCATCGAGAAACCCACTCAAGTTATGATTTCTTCCGACTTACCACCAACATCCGGGAAGCAGAAGAAATCATATGCACAAGTGGCACATCAGTGTACGCTGCCACTTACGAAGAATGAGAGTGCGGGGAGGCCCGCCTCACGTTTGGACCCAACAACATCCGGGAACGAAGTACTTCAGTACATTAAAGAGAGGTGTGAAAGACGTTGAGTACCATTTGAAGTGGGGTTACAGCGGCTGGAATCCAGCCGGGTGAAAACTTTTAAATCTTACGTGCTTCGGGTTCCAGTGAAGAATAAGGATGCGTTCCTAGTTCCCGATTTCTGGCCGGAAGGCGTAGTATACAGGCGCTATAGGGAGGCGAGGCCGAAAATGAATCCCAAAACTGTTTAAAAGTGTATTTTTTATTATATTGTTTATGTTAGTCTGTAAGGTATATATTTCTATAGGTCAGTGTTCAATCCTGTTGCCTGAAATAAAGATATATTATTATTATTTACTTTTGGTCAGCATTTTGCATCGTCGGTTTTAACATCAAAGGCGTTTAACCAATGTTTGATTCTTACTATGTGGTGTGGTGCAGTTCCCTGTCGCGGCGGCAGGTGATGTACGCCAACACGCTGTTCATGTGCGTGTGCTATGAGCCCAGCGGCTGCCAGCTGCTGACTGGCGGCACCGACCGCCGCGTCGCCTACTGGGAGACGGCCAGCGGGAACCTCGCCAGGGAGGTACACACACATACCTATAAAAGTACTTTCCTTAACAGCTTTTTTTAGTTACGAGTAGGGCTGCCATCACCTACACCACCGATACCGGACATTTGGGTGAAATTGAGTTTTTCCCCGGACACCCATGAAAACAAAGTTCATACCTATTTTTTTACATGTGTACAGCTTATTTGGGCAAAAACTACAGTGCTAAAAAACATAATTATTCACTATTCTCTTTCTGAGACAATCTGGTGATAAAAATAATGAGGAACAGTGTTATTTGGCATAAAATTAGAAAAAGAATATAATTTTTGATTTAGTAAATAACCAAATAACAATAGTACCTAATTAGAAACTACAAACTACAATAGTATCAAAATTTTTGAAGTCATCTTGTTTGGTTACGTAGATTAAGTACCCAAAAAGGTAAAACTTTTTTTGTGTAAATTAAAAGTAAGTTAAGTAAGTAGTAGTAAATTTTGACGAGCTCAAGATCTTTTTACTTTACAAAATTACAAATATATACGAGAGGAAACATGAACAATAGGCGAACAGTAGGCACTCGTAACTAGGGCTGCCATCCGTCCGGGTTTCCCGGATTTGTCGTAGTTTAGAGGGCGTCCGGTAGGGGTTTTCAAATAGTGTCCGGGTTTTACCCGGGTTGTGTCCGGGGTTTTTTTTTTTATACCGAACTGGGTAGCACTTGACCTCTATCTCACCTGATGTTAAGTGATGATGCGATCGACGATGGAGCGCGCTTACCCAGATACCTATTCACTCGCATTTTGAAGACCCCCATATTGTACTTAACCGGAAACACAGACTCAGGCCGGGTATTCCATTCCCTGGCGATCCGTTGCACGCTCACCGAAATGTATCCGATAAAAACCTGATAAACTAGCGACTTTGCGGCGATGCTCGAGACTCTGGAGTCTTTTGCTTACTAGTTGGTCGTCGTTAATGAGTCTCTTGGCTCTCCTCTCAATAGCTTCCAGTGTCTCCAGCTGGTATTTGGCAGAACCATCCCAAAGGTGAGAACAGTACTCCATACACGTCCGGACTTGGGCTTGATACAGACAGGTTAAGCAACTGTCCCGGTGTGAAGTATTGTCTCACCTTAGCCAAAACACCAAGCTTTTTTGAGGCAAGCTGGGCTTTGGACTCAATATAGGAGGGGTCCTCTCATCTGGTCGCCAACCAGCACGATGGCGCACCTCCGGGATTTTTCGCGAGATGGCGGGGCAGCCTTTCATGAGTGGCTGGCTCACTACTTGGGCCCCCAACTATCTGCGGTCGGCCAGCGGAGAACCGTGCCTCGGATCCCGCTGCTTTCCAAGATTGGCTGCCAGGCATATTGACCTTCGATGTGTCACGACTAGTTATAGTAATAAGCGCAACTGTTTCCGACCCGTTCCCCATGATGGCTTCACCAAACATCATGCCGTAACGCGACCGCTTGGCGGCATGGCTTTGTCTGGTAACACGTCGCGGCCTAAGCCTACCACCTGTCAGTACTGCTCTTTTAGCGCCACCCAGGGGCCACGTGTAGGACATCGAGGGCTAAATCCTACGGACGCGAGCAGTATAGTCCCCCAATATCCGGATTGATTGAAATATAAGCAATTGATTGAAACACCGACGCAGCATATACTCGTAGGTATGCATATTCACTCGTAAGCTGCATACAGGTTAACTCCGGCGCTGCAAAATCATTCACTCACTGTGTTGCCGTTTTGGCGCATTTGGCGATTAGGTCTAGAATATTTCTAGGGTGTTTAGCGCTTTTTTCTCATTACCATACGCTAAAAACACCTCATCATCATGTTTTTTGTGAGTTTTTCTCCTTCGTCCATTGCCGCGAGACTAGCGAATAAACTCACAATGTAACTTGTGTTGCCAACTAATATCAAGATTATCATGTTTTCCGATAGATTTCACTAGATATTTTTAGCGTATGGTAATGAGAAAAAAGCGCTAAACACCCTAGAAATATTCTAGACCTAGCGCCAAATGCACCAAAACGGCAACACAGTGAGTGAGTGAATGATTATGTGCAGCGCCGGTGTTTCAATCAATTGCTTATATTGCAACAATCCGGATTCCCCGGACACAAAAGTGTCCGGGTTTTACCCGGACACTATTTGAAAACCCCTACCAGACGCCTTCTAAACTAGGACTAATACGGGGAAACCCGGACGGATGGCAGCCCTAGTTACGAGTGCCTACTGTTCGCCTATTGTTCATTTTTGGTGCTTATGTCAGAGAGTTGAAATACTAATCTTAGGCTTATGTCATTGAATATATCTACAGATTGACAATAGTAAATTGAATCTTCTAAAATTATTTGGAAAATAACATTATAAACTTTACTTATCTTGTATAGCTCGAGGCCAGCAAAAATGGAGCCATTAACGGACTTGACATCTCGAAAAACGGAGAATTATTCGTCACAGGCGGGAACGACCAGACGGTTAAGGTGAATTTGTTTTGTTTTATTATATATTTATTTAATTACATGGAAAACCAACAGCTAAAGATAGTAGTAATAGTAACTAAAATAGATACATAAAGCCAATTACAGGTTTTCACGGATAGAATTATAATTAAATATATAAATGCCTGCCACAATAAATTTAGACATAAATATACAAGCCAAAGTGTCTTAGGATATATTATTATACAATTATGATACATATATGCAAATCTGCTGTTTCCTACTGCATAACGAAAAAAGTAGCACTCAAGGTGCGTCTTGCCGTGGGAACACTACACTCAAATATGGGTCAATATTATTAAATTTAGTGAGTCTGTTAAAAGTTCTACTCGCTCGCACTAAATACGTATTCTGCCTATACTTCGTGACAGCTCTAGGGATTCGGAGAGGGGGGTTAAACCTTGGAGATTTCTGTGGAATATTGAAAATGAGTTTGCTGAGCAATTCCGAGCAATCTATATTATTGTGAATAAGTTTTAATAAATAAAAATAGTCAGCGATGTCCCGTCGCTTATTAAGAGGCAGGAGGTGGAATTTTTTACATAGGTCAAGATAGTTACATGAATTATAAGGTACTTTTAACCGAAAGCATATGTATTTAATGAAACGTTTCTGAATAGCTTCAATACGAACTATATAGGTATATATGGTAACAAGGATTCCAAATCTGAGATACGTATTCCAAATGACTTCTTACAAACGTGCAGTATAATTTTTTATAGTTTTAGCTTTTGTAAATGATTTAGATAGTCGCATAATAAAACCAAGGGATTTAGAGGCTTTGCTTACTATATCATTAATGTGAATATCAAATAGTAATTTAGAATCATGATACACTCCCAGGTCACGAATAATTTACATATAATATATATAATTATAATCGATTCGTTACATTAATTTGATAATTGACTCTACCTTTGACACCTAACCCCAGAGATCACGTAATTGTTTGTGGGCATACCAATAGGTATACAATTATGTAGGTAGGTACCTTTTTCTTGGTTTTCCATATTACCGATCATAAAAGAGTTTGGAAAGCTACTTAAACACTAGTCTATGATCAGTATGTCCTAGAGCTGCAGAGACAGTGTCCCTTCTTGTGTATTAGGATAAGACGTAATTGAATCCTGCACTAACACTGTGTGTGTGTGTGTAGTTGTGGAAGTACCAGGAGGGTATCTACTCCCACATGGGGCTCGGGCACGCCGGCGCCGTCACGTGCTGCAAGTGCAGCCCCGACGGGGCGCACCTGGTCAGCGTGTGCGCCGCGGGGACCATCATCGTGTGGACGCTGCCTCAGGTATGTCGCCTCGCCTCCTGCATACATACTGGGATAACATTCTATCATTCATGTCTGGTGTTACAACAAACCACCTCAGTATACTTCTGCCTTAATGTCGACAATGCACTGCCTTTAGTGACTTTTGCGACACATAGGTAGGTACTCGTATATCCGTCGCTACTTTTACTAACAATATAATGTGGATATTAATTCATCAACAATACTGCGGGGGATGGTGTAGAATCAATAACGGAATGCGTTCCACTCATTTTTAATTTTCACATTCACATAAAGTCTGTACTATTGCTTAAGCGTGGCACAATAGACAGCTGTTTTGTGTACCTATTCTGCCTAGTCGGTCTTTGGCGGCTTGCGACAAAAGAACGCGCGACGCGGTAGCGGTTCAACACAATACAGCATGTACCTAAGTAGCTGCAACACAATACAGTACTTACTTACGTAAACATGAAATTAAAAAGAATGTAGGTAAGTAACATTTTCATCATTTAGAAGAGTTTAATCGATTGGCGACTATGCAAAGCATTCGGTAGTCTAGCTAGATTGGCCGGTAAGGCCTTCGCGTTCATCAGAATAGGTACGTGAAACAGCTTCACCTATCACTAGGGCTGCACCTAACAGCTGTTTTGCCCTAGTGATAGCGTCTAATTGACATCGGGTAGCGTTCGTACGTGTGAGAATGGAGTAAACCGCGGTTCTCGCTATCATACTAAAAGGCAACGCGCCGCGCTTAGAAAATAGCTATACTGATTTTTTGTATGTGAAAATTAAACATGAGTGGAACACATTCCGTTATCGATTCTACACCATCCCCCACACTATTGTTGATGAATTAATATCCACCTTATATATACGCATTTTTAAGTTTGTCGTGAATGTTTATCCAGGAGTACAGAGTACAGTCCGGGCGGAAGTCATTAGATACTCCGAAGAGCGTGACGTCACCGAAGAGCTTGAAGGAGGAGCTGCGCCTGCCGCTGGAGGAGAGGGGGGCGCGGGCGGCGGGGGACAGGCAGCGTCGGATACCCGCCGCGCCGACCAAGGTTAACGGTCGTGCTTATTATTAAGGTTCCCTACACAAAGGGCAAAACGAAACTATAAATTAGACTCCGCTGCCAGTCTGTTTGTCTTTCCGTTCGTCCATACGTCACGGCACGGGTCTCTAACTCGTAAACAGAATCTGAAATTTAGATATTTTGTGTGAGACGAAATGACCCAAAAGGTGACTGTTACACTAGAAATTAAATTATTTTGAAGGGGGCTCCGATACAAGAGAACGCGGCCGGTATAAAACTACTTGCAAACTGTGCATGGGATGTCATCGTCTAGAGTACCTACCTTTAATAGAGTACAAGTACCTACATATATGTTGTACTTGTTTTATAAATGAGGGCTGTACCTTTTCATTATTTTCTTTATTATTAGGTCTATAAAAACAAATCTACCGTGTCCTCTATTTAACCACTGAAGCGGTTATTTATAATGTAATTTTAAAGTTGTGAAACTAATCAAGAAACATTTGCACCACGCACGGGCTGTTGCACTCAGCGGAACCTTAGAAGAGCGAGCTCCAACTAGAACTCGAGCATTTTTGTTTATTACCATTTGGTTATAATAATTACATCTTATTGCAAGTGAAGTGATGCGCTGGTCAAACATGATAAACAGACTAAGTATAGAATGGGGATCAGGCTCTCGAGGACAGCTGCCGGAACACGCCGTCAGGTGCTTGGCGACACATTTCTGTTTGAGGGTGGTAGTCGTAGGCGGGCATTAGCAAAATGGCCTACTACTGTGTAAAGTCTTAGTTTTCAGACCGTACGGCCTATAACGACTACCTTGTAAAGATAACAACCGGTATCCGAGGACACGACACGACGGCTTGACGTGCTCTCCTAGGCACGTGGCGAACTCAGTATTAAATGGCATTGGCGGTGACCGCCCATCCCAGAAATGACCGCAGTGGACACTGTTTAACCGAACAAATAGGCAAACTGCGCAACGAGAGCTCAAATATATAAGTAATATACGAGGGGTGATCCAAAAGTAATGATAATCAAAATAATACACGGTGGTTAATGTTACAAAAATAATTTATTTTTCTACATAGTCTCCTAATAAGGCAATACATTTAGTTAAACGTTTTTCTAAACCTAGGATTCCCTTAGAAAAAAAATCTTTATCTTGACTCTCCCAAAATACCTCAACAGCTGCCATCACTTCGCTATCATCTTCAAATTTCTGGCCTCGGAGATGTTCTTTGAGCCGAGGAAAGAGATAGAAGTCACTGGGAGCTAGATCTGGCGAATAGGGAGGGTGTTCGAGCAGTTCGAACCCTGTTTCTTGAATGGCAGCCATCGCAACTGCGGCTTTGTGAGCCGGTGCGTTGTCTTGGTGAAACAGCACCCCAGTTCGCAGTTTGCCGCGCCTTTTTTCTTTAATGGCCTCCCGTAATCTTCTTATTTGGTCTGTGTAGTAAGAGCCCGTAATAGTAGCTCCCTTATCCAAGTATTAGACCATAATAATTCCTTCAGCGTCCCAAAAAACGGACGCCATAACCTTTCCCGCCGAACTTGAGACTGAATTTTTTCGGCGTCGGTGAGGAGGCTCGTTTCCAAGACATCGACTGCTTTTTGGTTTCCGGGTCGAAATGGTGGACCCAGGTCTCATTCATGGTCACGAAACGTGACAAAAAATTTTCTTTATCGGCTTGGAACTTCTCGAGATTAACCTTTGAAATGTCAACTCGTTTTTTCTTTTGCTCGTCTGTTAACATTCTCGGTACCCAACGCGCAGAGACCTTCTTCATGTGCAATTCGTTGGTTAAAATTCTTTGAACGCTATCATAAGAGATCCCTGTCATCTCAGCTACGTGCCTGACGGTCACTCTTCGATCTGCCATCACGATATCCTCTATCTTTTTGGCATTGTCTTCAGTGGTGGACGTGGATGGGCGTCCTTCACGATGTTCATCTTCCGTGGATGTTTTACCCAGCTTAAACTCCTTGGCCCAGCGTGCAACCGTGGAATATGGAGGGGCAGAGTGCCCCAATGTTTCCACCAAGTCGTTGTGTATGTCTTTGGTAGACATTTTTTTCAGAGAGAGATATTTAATGACAGTTCTGATTTCGTTTTTCTCCATTTTGATGTTATCACTCCGGTTGTCAGTATTCAAATGAATGTATGTCACTGGTCTTCGTCTCATATTCTGTGATATGGGGAAAAGGGTTCAGGGCATTGTGTGCCCTCTGCCCTTGGCTTTTCTCGGCTCATGACGATGAGCCGGTCTTTACTACGGCACGTTTAGCACCTGTCATGGTGTCTGTGAGGGGTGTTCCTGCCGGGTTCGCACTATGTGTCCCGGCGATCTCCACCACAAGGCCGCGCCGGGTTGATCCCGCTGGTGGAAAGCCCAGCGGACCGATCAGCGACGCGGACACTGCTAGCCAACAGGCCCACCCCCCTCACCTCTACATCTTCATCTATGTCTTCTTTGGCATCTTCTATTATAGCATCTCTTGAATGCGGTTTCGCTTTCCAGCTTCTTCTACCCTTTTTGTCAGGGGGTCTCGCGTGTAGCGGCGCCAGGTTTCTTAGATGCTCATGCTGCGATTTGTCCGCCCTTTCAAACATTTTCCTCGTCAGCCCACCGACGAACGTCTGGATTGTCTTTATTTTTAGGCCTTTGGCTACAGTACTGTTTCTCACG
Source organism: Plagodis dolabraria (assembly GCA_963854805.1). Lineage (NCBI taxonomy): Eukaryota > Metazoa > Arthropoda > Insecta > Lepidoptera > Geometridae > Plagodis > Plagodis dolabraria. The sequence continues at coordinate 35,018,305 of OY978447.1, forward strand.
TACCGGGGTGCATTCACAATAGTTCGTAGCGTCATATTTTCTTGTGATTGCAGACTGTTTCTGCTTGTGGTTGATATGAAAGCGTACCACGCCGGCGCCGCGTATGTGAGACGGGATCTTATGTAGGTCTTGTAGATCCCCGTCTTGGTCCGGCGTGGTAGATTTGACATTAGCACTGGTCTGAGTTTGCTCCTGGCGTGTCTGACCTTTCCAATGATGGTTGCAACGTGTTTTTTAAAACTTAGTCTGCGGTCAATGGTAACTCCGAGATAAATGATATCTGTTTGCCATGGTATCTCTTGCCCCTTTAGTGTAAGTTTCTGGGGTAGCGGCGTGTATCCTGTGATCATAGCTTGCGTTTTGCTAATATTGACCGCGAGTCGCCACTTCTCCAACCATTCTGGTAGAGCGTCTAACTGCTTCTGGATTTTCTTTGCTGCCATTCCCGGATTGTTTGATGAAGCATAGAAAGCTGCGTCGTCCGCGTAAAGGGCTAGCTGCGCCTGCCCGACGACGAGGATGTCGTCGGTATACCAGGCGTAGCACGCGGGCGAGAGGCAGCTTCCTTGCGGCACTCCTGCCTTCACTGGTCTCTTCGATGAATGTGCGTCATCCACTGATACGATGATATATCGGTCTCTGAGGAAGGATGCGATGATCTCGACGGCTCTCTTGGGGAGGGGCGACTTCGACAGTTTGTACACCAACCCCTCGTGCCACACCCTGTCGAAGGCCTTTTCCATGTCTAAGAGAGCCGCCACCACTTTTTCCTTCTTATTGTAACTGGTAGCCATGTAATTTACCATTCTGGTAATCTGCTGTGTGGTTGAATGCTCTGCCCTAAACCCGTACTGTTCCGGTCTGGGCGTTACGTGTGGCGTCAGCTGTGTCAGTAGGAGCCTCTCGAATAATTTCGAGAGTGTGCTCAGCAGCGTGATCGGCCTGTAGCTTTCTGGCTTCTTCGGGTCCTTTCCGGGTTTAGGGAGCATGATTACCCGTCCGACCTTCCATTGGCTTGGGAAGCATTTGGTGCGCTGTACACCATTGAAGATTCTTGTGAGTGCCACCACTGCCCTGGGTGGCAGGTGTTTGAGTGCTTCGTTTGGAATACCATCTAGTCCGGGTGCCTTTTTGTTTGGTAGACCTTTTATGGCTCTCTTGACTTGTCCGGGTCTGAAGAAGGGGATAGTCTCCTCCGTCACCGGCTCTGTGGATGCTTTAGTGTTGAAATATGCCTTTAGATGTGCATTTATCATGTTCACGTGCTCTATGTCTTCTGTGGGATTTGGCTGAAATTGTTTCTCAAGGTGGTCCGCAAAAATTTCAGCGCGTTCTTGAGATTCAAATTTTAGCATTCCGTGCTTGTCAAGTAGCGGTCTTGTGGGAACTTTTTCATTTGCTAGTTGGCGGCAGAGACGGTGGACGGAGGGGGTGTCATCCGTGATGTCTATTATGTGCTTCTCCCATGTGTCAGCTGAATGTGTAGATAGCTCCCTTTTTACACGTTCTACCAACGCATTTACTTTTTTCTTCAAAGTGGGGCACCGCGTCGTTTGCCACATGATCCTGGTGTCCCTTTTCTCGCGTATAAGGTTCCTAATCCACATCGGGAGGGGGTCGGGACGCTCTCCCGGTGTGCTGGTGTGCGATGCTGCTTCTAGGGACGCCTGGATTGACGCAGTGAACTCTTTGGTGGCTTCTTCTATGTCTTCTGTCGTGTTGACTGGTCTCGTTACCGTCTTGGCTTGTGCTTCGTTGGCGAAAGACTCCCAACAGATTTTCCGCCTCCTCGCGGGGGCGGCTACTCTACTTGGGAGTGCCTTTAGTGTGAGAAGCACTGGCCTGTGGTCGGACGGTAGATCTGGGAGTGCCGTGAGTGTAGGCATCAAGTTCAGCCCTTTGCATAGAGCCAGGTCAATCACGTTACATGTGCCGTTCGTGGCGTAATGCATGGGCTGATCTGGTCCTAGTACATCGAAGTTGTGGTCCATCGAGCATTGGTGAAGTCTTCTTCCATTTTCATCTATGTGTGATGAGTGCCACTGGGTATGTTTGGCGTTCATATCGCCAGCTGCTATTGTTGGTAAGTCATTACTAAATATGTCCTTCAGTTCTTTAGCTTCAATCTTCTTTTTAGGTGGCTTATATATTGAAAACAATCTGTGTGTGGAGCCGGCGATGCTTACTATCACACCCAGGGCCTGCACTGAGTTGTATTCTTTCACTGGTAGTAGCTGGTGGATGACTTTGCGATGGACCACAACCGCGAGTCCTCTATAAGCCCTTCCATCTTCTGCTTCTTCGTCCTTCCGGTATACGAAGTAGTTCGGTATCCGGAAACTTTGTGATGCCTTCAGGCGAGTCTCGCTGACCAACAATACATGGATTTTGTGCTCCCGGAGGAAGGTGGTCAGCAGTTTAGCCTTCCCCCGGAGTGTTTCGGCATTCCAGTAAACAACTTTAAAGTCGTTGTGATCCATTATTGCCTTGCAAAATTCTCATTAGCCCCTGTAAGGTGGCTGTTTCCGGATCCGTTCCTCCCTGGACCGCCTCCAGGATCTCCTTAAGGACTCCAATTGTTTGTCCCTGGGAGTCGCGTCGGGGCGCTTCTTGTTGTTGGATCTGTGGCTGCTGTTGTTGCTCATTTGTTTTGCTCTTCTTCTTCTTCTTTTTGTTGGCGTTCTTGTTGACGTTCTTGTTGGCGTTCTGCCCGGCTGTTCTGGGCATATTAGCCGGTGCCATCAAGGACGCCGTTGCCGTTTCTTGTACCGTAGCTGGTACTACGGGGGCAGCGCCTCTTCTTATGGCTTGTGTGGCAGCCACAGTTCCCGCCTTCTTATTCCTTATCTCCTTTTTAAAGATGGGGCAGGATTTAAAATTGGCGGGGTGCGTCCCCTGACAGTTTGCGCACGTCGCTGGCTCCTCCCTGGGACGTGGGCATTCTCTGGCGGCATGTTCTTCCCCACAGCGTACGCACGCCTGCTGACGGTGGCAGTTGTGCGAGCTGTGTCTGAATTTTTGGCAGCGGTGACATTGCGCGGGCCCTCTCTTGCCGCGCCATGCTTCAATAGTAATTCCGGGCATGTATAAAATCTTTGTCACGTCATATATCGCCGGGATCAGATTTGGCGTCTTCTTGAGTTGGGCGTAGAAGATACTGCCCGGTTTGCCCTGTCTTGCCTGTATGTTCTTCATATACTCTACTTCGAATCCTTGTTCAAGGAGGTCTGCGGCGATCATGTCTATATCCGTTTCAGCTGGTAGCCCGCGGATAGCGACTTTTAGGCTTCTTTCAGCTGGCAGCGAGTAGCTGAACCAGCTGATATTCTCCTTTTTCTCTAAGTCGGTTAAGTATGATTGTATTAATCTATACTCTTTCTCATCCGCGGGCATAAAACGGATCCCTTGCCCGTAGGGTCTGCCGTTTGGAGTCCTGCCTAGCATTCCTGCCAGGGTTTTAAAATGGGCGGTCCAGTTATTGATTTTTTCGACGATGAGAGGTGGATAGCGAGGAGCTTTCTCCTTCCCTCCGACCGGGGCGGGGGTCGCCTGCGTATCCATCTCCTCTCTCTGTTGGTGCCCCGTCTCTTTCCTTCTCTGAGGGGGCTGGGGTGCGGTGCGGGGAGGGGCGCGGCTATTGCCTTCTCGCTCTCCTGCCGTCTCTTTTACGCTCTTCTGTGGCTGCGGTGGGTTGCGGGGAGGGGCCCGCGTCACGCCGCCCTGTTTTTCAGTAAGCGCTACTTGCGCGAACGAGGGCTCAATAGGGCGTTTTGCCCTCTGCGGTAGTGGCTCAGTGGTGGGTACTGTAGCCTGTTTAGGTTTCTGCGCGGGTTTCATTTCCGCGTCGGGCGCGGGCCTGGGGTTGACCGGGCTTCTGTCCCGGGAAGATGAACCCTTCTTCGCAGCCGGCGGGGTCACTGATAGTGACCGCGCGCGTGGGCGCTTGCGGCTTTCTTGAGAGGCTTCTATCTGGCTACGTATTTTTGTAGGCGTGTGCGTGGATGGTGGCAGTGTAATGACAGCTCTTGCTGCGAATTCCAGGGATGCCCTATCGTCCGCCGAGATATCAGTACCTTCTAGTTCGGCCTCTTGAAGTCTTAGGTACAGGCTCATCCACTGCATCATTCCCTCTGAGAAGGCACCGACTTTAACAAGTCGGGAGAGCGTGCACATATCGCTCTCATATGTCATTCTTGGAGACATTGGTGCAGTAGCTGGTACATTCTTAGCACTTCCAGACGCTGTCGGTGGGCTGGAGGCTGCATAAGGGGGTGACTCTGGTGAATCTGGTTGGCCCTGAGAAGGGCCTTTTTGCGCCTCTTGGCGGCGCGGGTGCTGCGGAGCATGGTCATGCTGGCCCTGAAAAGGGCCCTTGTTTGGACCCGGATCACGGTCCATGACCGACGGCAATGGGAGCAACCGGCGCGACTTAAGTATTAATACCATGTAAACATGGTATTAATACTGGTTGTCGTTGGTCTGGGGAAGAAGTCTCCGCAATGGCCGGGGCCACTGGCGCAATCTTACCGATTTATAAACAATTATAAATGGTGAGATTTGCAAAGGTGTGTGACGGTACTAGTCCGTGCGCACTTGGTTACAGCCGATCCTGAATGTATCTCCCTGGAATCATGGTGTATTTATACGATTTTTTCTCGCGCACCTTGTGGATGCATGAGCAAGCAAAAAAAATTTTTTTTAGATTTTAATACGGTCTAGAAATACCTGATTATCATTACTTTTGGATCACCCATCGTACTTAAGTTTATGGAAAAACAGGTAGATATATAGAAACGTATATAGGCTTTGGTATAGAAAACGGGTGGTTATAGGTGGAGCAGATCAGCGCCATGGACACGTCCCGCAGCTCCGTGGTAGCGCGGTGTCCGTGTGACGTCACGGGCGGCGCGGGGCGGGGGGGGCGGGGCTCGTCGCGCTCTGACGTCACTGCCGGCCCCCCAGCCAAGCCCACCCGCTGCTGCAGGCCGCCTGGTATGTCATGTCTTGCCACATTTTTCAACACCATACAATAAATGTACTAACGCAACATATAACCATACTAGCAATATAGCTGAGATGGGAGAGATGGGAGAGATGGGAGAGGGCGCTACAGCGCAATGTAAACATTAGCTCCGTAGTAAAATTTCGATTAAAAATAGTAAAAGTGTGAAATATATCAAAGAAAACAGAAATTTTCATAAAGTAAATCAAAATATACAAGTGATATTGGAGTCAACAGTTAAAGTGCAGAATTTGGTATCAAAAACACTAAAAATATATCAGTGATGTCAACAATGAACAAGTGCTAAAATTTCAAATTTTACTTAAACATATCAAAAATTAATAGAACGAAGTAACCAGAAACCAGATAAGTGATGATAAGGTGCCTTGCAGAAATCTGAGGTAATAATATAAATTACCATTCATAACCTCAAATGATTACCACAACATTATTGCTAGTTTATGCTGCATAGAAATATTAGAACAGCGCCATCTATCAACGAGTAGGAAAACTGTTTTTAACACTGCCATCTACTGGGACAAACAAACATCGTATCAATAATAGGTGCAATATAACACCGCTTAGTACCGCTACTCACCGCTAGAGACCGCTATCAACATGAACAATAAAAAAATAAAAACCCAAGAAACCATTACCACCAGCAATGTATGTGCAGAATGTCATCAAAAATTGCCCAAAAGGGAATACCTTACTTGCGCTTCCTGCAAAAAGACTTACGACCTTGACTGTGTGGGCGTTTCCTCAATGCGGTTCAATAACACTATGCAACGAGAACATAAAGAGAAATGGAGATGTCCAGGTTGTTATTGTCAACTGCCAAAGACAAATAATACGAATACACCAATACATACCCGAGGTAAAGAGCAATCAGACCCAAAATCTGAAAACAATAACATAACAACCCGAAAACCAACCATTCCTATACACGATGACTCGGTGAGCTTGGAGGATTCCAGCTTGCTGGGAGATACAATTTGCACAGATCATACAGGAAATTTACAAAATCACGAGAATCAAACAGAATTAACACTTCAAAACCTGCAAAAAATGATATGCGTTCAATTAAAAGAAAATAATAAATCTATCATATCCGAATTGCAGAATACTATCCAAACTGAAATAAATAAAGCAATAACTAAAGTAAAAGAAGAGCTCGAGAAAGAAACTAACTACCTATCAAAAGAAAATAACCAAAGAAAATCAGAGATATATGAAACCAACCAAACCATAGAAAAACTGCTAAAACAAAATGAAACCCTGAAACTAGAAATTAAATAATTACAAAGCAAAATGTGCCTGCCTGGACCCAACATTGTACCTGAGAAAAACAATGACAAAAAAATAGTCCTTTATGGCCTGCAAGAATATTATAGAGAAAACGAAAATGACCTACACTACCGAATTATTGATTTATTTCGAGATACCTTTAAATATAGACCTGATGGGTCATATTGAAGACACGTACCGGATAGGAAAATATTCTAACAACTACAACCGACCATTAGTCATAGAGCTGTTAAGCAAAAGAAAAGTCAAATATATACTAGATAATACGTATTACTTAAAGGGAACAGGTTTATCTGTAACTCAATTTCTAGACAAAAAGCACGTCAAGAACGACAAGCAATGCGAGAAGAAATGCTCGATGCTAGAAAAAGAGGCCTACATTCTGTTATACTGAATAATCAGCTCTACATCGAAGGAAAACCTGTAACAACCAATAATTACTATAATAAAAAAGAACAAGAATTAAACAAGACATCTCATAATCAACAAGAATATTCTCAAAAAAATAATAACAAAGATGACGTGACGAACCATTCCTTTCGAGACAACTAATTATGAACATTATAATTTTTTATTCCAAATTATGCAAAGTTTGAATAATAAACAACATATTATAGAATCTTTCATTGCAGACCACACATCGTATCAAGCAATCTGTATCTCAGAAACATGGCTCACAAAAACCAAACTAGAATTAATAAAATTCAGTGGATACAAAACCGCAGCGTCTTTCTGTAGAGAAAACAGAGTTGGAGGCGGCGTCTGCATCTTTATTCAAGAACACATTGAAAGTAACGAGATACATGATATAAGTGCCATGTCCATGGAATATGTAGTAGAATTCTGCGCCACTTACGACTTTATGTCAGAATATAAACTAACACAGCATATACTAAGACCTACTCACATCACACATATGTCTTCAACATGCTTAGATCTTATATTTACAAATTTTAATGATAATGTGTGTACATTAATAGAAGACTTTGGCTTCACAAACCACCTGTCAACCATCATAAAAATTAAAATAGAGAAATACACAAAACAAATAATGCAGTACAAGGAAAATAAAAGAAAATAAAACTGTTTAAATGTAGCAAAATTTCGATCGCAGCTCAATAATATCAATTGGAATAATATTACTACAGAACATAAAAATGTTAATGAAAACTATAAGGTATATGACACACTAATAAAAAATTTAAATTCATGTATACCAAAACAACAAACGAAAGTAAGAACTGCATCAAAAAAATACTGGTTAACAAAAGGTATCAAAATATCTTGTCAGAATAAAAGACTCCTAAAATCTTTTGTAATAAAAACAGATAATAAAATAATTAATAATTATTATAAAAAGTATGAAAATAGTTTAAAAAAGATAGTGATACAATCTAAAAAACTAAATTATATACAAAAAATTAAAAAATCCAAATACTCAAATACTCAAATACTCATTTATTGGTAAAATAAATTTACATGTCAAGTTAGCAATTATGTTGGGTATACATGTGTATACCTACATCTATAAATAATAATTATTAAATTCAAATACAATAGATTCATAATGTTAAAAAAACAGTTCAATTACAATAATAATAATTAATAATAATAATAATCCATAATAATAAATAATAATAATAATCAATAATAATAATAATTTAAATAGAAATAATATGGACATAACTTACGAAATACTATCTACAATGTCATGAACTCTTCAAATCTATAAAACGTTTGCACGATAAGCCAGCGCTTCAGACGGGACTTGAAGCAGGCCATGCTGGGCGCTGCGACGATATCGTCGGGGAGCTTATTGTAAACGGCGGGACCCAGTATATGAGTCAATTTGCTCGACTTGGTAAGGGAGCGTGATACTGCCGCGAGCTTGTTTGAGTTGCGGGTGCTGTACGAGTGATTGTCACTGTTTTTCTTGTATAGTGCCAAGTTGTCTCTCACATATACTGCCACCTGAAGAATCAAGATGGCAGGCAATGTGAGAATTCCAAGTTCTTTAAAATACGGTCTTGCGGAGGTGTCTCGCGGTATTCGCATAATTGCTCTTACGGCACGTTTCTGCATTCGAAAGACTCTCTCCCACTGTGCGCAACGCGCCCAGAGCTCCGCGCCGTACTGCAGCAGCGAGTGCACCGTCGCAAAGTAGCACGCGCGTGACACCTCAGCGGGGGCCACTCGGGACACTCTACTGAGCGCATAACAGGCGCTTCCTAATTTTCCACACAGTTTGTGAACATGCCACTCCCACGTCAGCCCCTTGTCTATTTCAAATCCCAGGAAAGTCGTGTTTTCTACTTGGTCTATCATAGCACCGTCCACTTTAACCGCCAGAGGTCTTGCCACCCGACCTGATAAATTAAAGTGGATGAAATGCGTCTTGCCTAGGTTGAGTGCCAGCCCATTACTATGAAACCATATTGCAAGGGTCGAAGCCACCTCATTCAGCCTCTCTTCAAGACGATCCACCGTAGCGTCAGTGACGATTGCTGCAACGTCATCGGCATACAGTAGTACGTCTGCCACTGTCACGACATCTGGCAGATCATTTAAAAGGAGGGAAAACAATATGTTGGACACAGAGGATCCCTGCGCCACCCCCATCGAAAACGAAAGCGGGTCAGACTTGCTCCTGCCATCTCCAGCGTCTACAATTTGGGACCTTCCTCGCAATAAATTTGTCAACAATTCATACGACTTCCCATGGATTCCATAATGCTTTAATTTAACTGCCAGCACAGCGTGGTCAGCTACGTCAAACGCTTTGGATAAATCGCAGCATAGGACTGCGACTTGCTGTTTGCGCTCGCGAGCGGCCACCACCCGCCTAACGACTTCCCTAGTTAAGCTAGTAGTTGAGCGTCCTGCACGGTAAGCATATTGCCGGTCGGATAGTGCGCTAGTCGACGACAAGTATTCTATTAGCCTAGAACTCAATCCATTTTCAAAAATCTTGGCAATTGCGGGAATTATTGAAACAGGCCTATATCCATCCATATTTTCCCTCTTTCCCTTACCCTTAAAAATTGGTGATATTTTGCTCACTTTTAAACGACCTGAGTATGATCCTTCTTTTAAGCATGTGTTAAATAAGGACGATAGCAGAGGCGCCAAGGGTATGATGGCCGTCCTTAGCATCTCCATAGAGAGACCATACACGTCCTTCGATTGCTTGGGCGGTATGCGTGTGGTGACCGTGTGATACACCTCGTCCGCAGTATAGTTAAAACAATGTGGAGCATAATTAATGAAAGAACAAATAAAAACTCTAAAAATGACAAAACTAATATTCGGCTAGAAATAAATAAAACTATTATCTCAGAACCTAAACAGGTAGCGAACATTTTTAATAGCTTTTTCGCATCTGTAGGTGAGAAGAGCACATTAAAAAATATACCCAACGAAAAAACTAATCCGCAAAACAGTTTTGTTACTCAATATAGAGAAAACTCATTTTTCTTAAGTCCAGTACAATCTTCTGAAGTCTTTAGTATAATAAAAAGTCTAAAGAACAAGAACAGCCATGGTATTGATGAAATACCACCTAGTCTTATAAGAAATTGCGCTGAACAGTTAACTGTGCCTTTTACTCTTTTAATTAATCAATCCTTCAATGAAGGTCTTTTTCCCGACATGTTGAAAATAGCACTCATAAAACCTATACACAAGAAAAATAATAAAACAGATCCTAATAATTACCATCCCATTGCCCTATTACCAGCACCTTCAAAAATATTTGAAAAAGCGATGTGTAACCGCGTATATAACTTTTGTGAAAAGTATGATATTTTTGATGATTCCCAGAATGGATTTTGAAAAAAAAGATCTACAACATTAGCAGTCTACAAATATATACAAGAAATACTTAAAATAATCAATGATAAAAAATACGCAATCGGTATCTTACTCGATATGTCGAAGGCATATGATAAAGTCCAATTTAAAATACTATTAGATAAATTATACAACATAGGAATCCGCGGCACGCCTCATAAATGGTTTACATCGTACCTAACAAATAGACAAAATACTATGAACTATATACAACACTACAGCTACTACAATAAAAGCATTTAGACACCTATAAGTCATAGCAGACTCATAGGCAGTCCAAATGCTCCAGCCCACTCCCAGTTGGCAGCGTGCCCAGCATGCTGGCAGCATTGCCCCGTTGAATTGCAATGCTTATTCGTTGAGCCAAATATGTGCCAGCATTTTGATCACGCGTCGCATCGACCAAGCGCTCAGATAGGTTTTGGAAAATACGATGAGCTCCCGGTCCCCACGGACCCAACGTCTCTACACCAAACGGCTCAAATATGTAACCCATACCGAGGTTAGCATATTATGCTCCATATTGTTTTAACTATACTGCGGACGAGGTGTATCACACGGTCACCACACGCATACCGCCCAAGCAATCGAAGGACGTGTATGGTCTCTCTATGGAGATGCTAAGGACGGCCATCATACCCTAATAGACAACAATTAGTAGAAATAGAACACTTAAATACAACGACTAGTGAAGTACAAAAAGTAAGATCCGATAATAGAGCAGTGAATGCATCCATTCCACAAGGCAGCGCAATCGGTTGTCTTCTTTTTTTGATTTACATCAATGAAATGCCAAAAATCATGGAAGAACCATGTGTCCTATTCGCCGATGATATTTCCCTCCTTATCTCATGCAATAGTAATTTAAACATTAATGAAAAGATCAACACTATTCTTCACAAAACAGAGGGATGGCTACAAGAGCATAACTTAGATATTAATTTCAGTAAAACAAAAATAATACCATTTCACCCACATCAAAAAAGCCCCATTGGTTTAGACATCACATTTAATAACACAAAACTAGAAACTGTAAATAAGTTTACACTTCTAGGTGTAGACATAGACACACACATAAATTGGAAGGACCATGTTAAAAAAGTTCGCCTAAAATTGGCAAGATTTGTGTATGCACTCCGCGAGATAAGGAAGACGACCGATTTTAAAACTGCTCTTAGCACATATTACGCGTATGCGCACGCATGGCTCAGCTACGGTGTCGCCCTCTGGGGTAGCAGCGTGGATGCGCCATCTGTATTCACGGCGCAAAAGAAACTATTACGAATCCTTGTCAATATTAAACAAACCGATACATGCAAACCCCACTTCATACGTAATAGAATTCTTACCCTTCCATGTATATATATAATAGAAGTCTGTTAATTTGTAAGAAAATACCCTGAATTTTACGTGAAACGCGAAGATATACCTAATAAATATTCTCTAAGACATAGCCGTAGAAAACAACTTATAGCACCACCTTCCCGACTAAAACTGGTATCATCTGGTCCGCTGGAGATGTCTGTAAAAATATATAATCACCTACCTGAAACAATAAAAAACGCAGTGAAGGACAAAGAATTTATCAAACAATTCAAAGATTTATTACTCATAAAATGCTACTATACAGTCTATGAGTATATGAATGATAAATTGTAGTACAACAAACACTGAACATAATAACATGCACCCTACATTAAAGCACAAACATTTGGTAATATAGAAATTATATATAAACATATTTTAAATTAAATTATAGATTAAAATTACATTGTATAGCTATAGTTTAATATTATTAAGATTATAGTTTTAAAGAAGAATGTTCCCTCTCGCAAGTTGCAGTGCCCTTACGGGGTATCACAGGAACTACAATTTTATGTTAAGACCGCAATTGTTATGTGATATGCAATAAAGATATTTGATTTGATTTGATTTGATAGCGTTTTAGCACTATAGCTTCATTAAGTTCGCTGTCAAACGTTTCGTCTATGGTTGTCCCTGTCTAAAATAATCTATCTCTGAAGGCGTTGTCTTGCAGAGAGAGCACTCCGCGCGCCATTTTCCCTCGTCGCTTCTGTACTGTCTGGCCAATATATTAGCATATTGGCCATTCTTCGTTGTTTCCTTAGACAGGTAATCTGTTAATAAAATGCCGTGCTTATATACTACTCAAGACAAAATAAGGGCCACTAGCTTATTTATATTCAAGTGCACTTTAGTAAACTGAAAATACCTAACTGATAAGTAGCACTATATTGATATTACGAACTCTGAAGCGCTCGTAGCAAGGTTTGCTTAGCTGGTCTTAACCGACCAGCAAAGTTAGGCAAAGTCCGCCGCGGTCATGACTTGGATGGATGACCGTTAGTGACATTACTACTGAGCGTGCACGTGTTTCGGAGGGCATGTTAAGCCGTTGGTTGGTTGTTATCTTAGGATGGCAGTCGTTATAGCACGGTGGTAGGGTATTTAACGAACACCCGCCTGGCTAACCACCCAGTAGAAAATATGTCTCCAAGCACCTAACGGAGTGTTCCGGCAGCTATCCGTGAGAGCCAGTAATTCTAGGTTAGCCTGAACAACATCTTCAACAGCATCATCACTTGACACCAACACGTGAGATAGTGGTCAAAGGTTAAACCATGACGAAATTAAAAAACTCTTTGTTTTCTGATCTCTTTCATGCTGGTGTTCGTGTTCCTAATTTGAAAAATACTGACCATCCAAGAAATGTAAAAAAAGCATGTTATTCTAATGTTTTGCTTCAATTGCCTTCTTAGCTTATAAATTATCGCTAGTATAAGGAGAACAGTTTTACTTTTTAAATTTTAATTGATTATTTATCATCTCGCGTTAACCATGCCACCGAAGACACATGGAAAGGATTACTGCAACCAGAGCCATTACATTGATTCAAGAAGGACGTTCACAGCGTTATGTGGGTTTGCAGTTGGGATTTCTCAGAGAGCTATCCAAATGCAAGGAACCGCCAAGAGGCCGGCAGTGTTGCCAGAAGACCTGGACCAGGTAGAGTTCGTATGACAACGGAGCACGAGGATCGGTTCGTCCAGTAAAGTGCTCTTCGGGATCGCACACTAACAGCTCATCAGTTACAACACCACCTACGGCTGACGACGGGTGCCCGTGTCAGTGATCGATTGAACGAAGACCGGCAAACGAGTTGTTCGAATTCCTCTGACCAGGGTTGAACGTGCAAACCGTTTAAGATTATCCCGTCAGTATTTGAACTGGTCCACGAAGTTAACCATTTCGGTGATCCCAACCTAATGGTTTGGGGTGGGATTAGCTTACACGGTAAAACTGAGCTTACCAACGCGGGTACCGCGTAACCGCAGAACGTTCCATCGAGGACATCATCTGAGCCCATTTACAAAGCGGTCCTGGAATCAGCCTGATGCAAGACAATGTCCGTGCAGCTCGAGCAACCCAAACGGTACTTGAGGAGTCTCATATTGATGTATTACCTTAGCCAGTTAACAGTCCGGATTTATATGCAATCGAGGATATGTGGGACTACAACCAGCACCAGTTGCTTGACGCCCTCAAACGTGTCTGGAAGGAGAAGTGAGTAATTTGATCCAGAGAGTATGCACGCGAGGCCTCAGGAGTGCAATGCTAAGAGAGGTGGACATCACACACTCGTTACTAAAAAGAAGAAACAAACGTGACAAGAAAAGTATGAGTCCTTTTCCGGTGATTTTCTTTTGTTCACGTTTTCCATTCAAAATGGCCAATTTCTTTATGAAGTTTAAAAAAAAGCAATTCATGATCATTGCCTTAAAAACAACTAGTACCCGTCAGTTATGTCTTTACTGTTTTAGTGGTACAGCATCAAATCTTAATCAACAAATGACATATTTTATTTTGATTAGCAAGTAGCATTTTATTAATAGACTACCTGTCTAAGGAAACAACCACGGATTTAAAGAAGTTAAGAGATGGACTCTCTTATCATTATTATCTCAACAGAAACAACGATGAATGGCCAATATTATGCTAATGTTAATTGGCAGAAAACACTCGCCTTAAACTTGAACGCCCATTTCTCCATCTTATACGTTTTTGGCAATCTTCCTCCATTTTTTACCATCGTGTGCGAAGGCATGTTACCTTAGTATTTACTTGTTGCTGCAACAGTGGATACTAAAAATACCGTCGTATTTTAATGCGGCACCGTTTTAAAACTTGGCAACAATACTTGCACTATTTTTATCTTATAAATTAAGTAATAATTCACAGTGCAATAAAGTTTTTTTTTTTACCAGACAACCTCCCCACAAAGACGACCAGCAAAGAGTATGTGAGCGGCAGTGGGGACAGGAAGTGATCCACCACTTGGGTATTGTCATACTGTGATCGGTCAAAGCTGTGTAAATCGGGAAGTTAAGTGCTTTGTGTTCATTATGACTAATTATTTTATATCTACCTATACCATAATCGTAATAATTTTATAAATAAAGTTTTGTACTTCCATATAATTTTTTATACAATTGTCAAATATTTATTGTTCCCAAAGGGTTAATGCACTAAAAGATGAACGACCTCCAACAGACGAAGAATACGTCGAAAATATTTTTAACTAATGGTTCCACAATAACATGCACGCACCACAGATCAAAGAAATAGAGTTAGTTTCCTGATCTGAGGCTCGCACCAATATTTACGGCGTTCACTTTAGGTTGCAGTTCTTATTCTAATTATCATCGTTAGTAAAATATAATGTGTGCGAGTGCATTGAGTGAGCATCCTCAGAAAAAAATAATATAATAGGATAATTTAGTAAAAGCTCTAAAAACTATTGTAAAACCAATATACCTTCTTGTAAAAAGGTAAAACAAAAGATAAATCGTTTATAATATGCCCACTCAGTTCTCACAGAAAACCGTCAATATATTTAAATCTATTGAGTTTACAAAAAAATATTTTATACCAGTTTTTAGTAAAAGTTGTGAAGAGTATAAGTATGTGTTGACAGATCGCCTAGTGCCGTATTTAAAAATTTACAAATAGTCAATTGTGCTCACTCAACCCTCCATTTTCGCAAGGGCCGATTGCCCTCTACTGAACTATAAAATTAAACTTCGTTATATTACTCATGTTTAGTTCATGTTCAATAATGTTTCGTAACATACTAAACGAAACTCTATCGTATTACATATATAAGTAATTTATTATTTTATGTGCTCACTCAATCCACACATATAAAAACCAAAAAACATTAATATTTTGTTAATTATTGGTTACCGCAACAAAAAGCTCAGATCGTGTTTTAGTATTTTTTTTACTAAATATCTGCGCTTTCACTTCTAATTAAACTTGTTTACTTTATGATATATACTTATTTTATGAAATTTCGTAATGTAGGGTAACCACCCGTTATGTAAAAGTTCCGGTATTCTGAATAATGTTTTTTCTTTTATATATGGCTTCTCATATATGTGTATTCAATCGTTGTAAAGTTTTAGGAATATTTTGAGTCTATGAGCTATCCTACTAATATTATAAACTAGCTTTCCGGGCGCGGCTCCGCCCGCGCGTATGTCGGTTATCGCGCAAAAACAAAACCTATTTTTGCGCAGTCGGATAAAAACTATCCTATGTTTTTTCCCGGGTCTCAAACTATCTCCATACCAAATTTCATTCAAATCGGTCCAGTAGTTTTGGCGTGAAAGCGTAACAGACAGACAGACAGACAGAGTTACTTTCGCATTTATAATATTAGTACTGATTCGAAAGTTAGTATGTGTATGTTAGTTTGTTAGCCGCCTCCAAAACGGCTTGGCGGATTGCGATAATATTTGTAAGATAATACTAAACTCCTTCGAACATAATCATGATAACTTATTGCAAAAAAACATTTAAAATCTAATAAGTGCTAACATACGGTGGATGCCTACATCTTAAAAACTATGCAATGTTTACAATTAACCCCAAACAAGGTGGCTAAACTGGTGGTAGGTTAGCTGCGAACATACAATCCGATCCAAGGCCGAAAAGGACAAAGTCAGCCATGTGGGATGTTGACTCGACGATCATTGTCCTGATAGTCATTGCGGCGAACGGCCTAATAGCGAAGAGCCTCGACCAACAACTCAAGAGGCTTTCGCTAGACGGTTGGATCAAGGGTCAGATGCAGAAGGCAGTGATACTCGACACGACACGCATTGTCCGAAGGTTCCTCTCTCTGCAGCCCTAACAGCTGGTAGTTTGGACTCTGCCCCGCTGCCGGCGGCATCCTAAGGATCTCTGTTATTCCTGGCCCCGGTGGCACGCCAGGTAACGATGGAGCAGGGGGTGCGAAGAATCCCCGGCAGATGCACGGCTACCGCCCTCATAAACGACGACCCTTGGCCCTGGCAATACACAACGTACGTACGCTCAGGGAGGACCACAAGATAGTCGAGCTGGAAGAAGATCTAAGCAAGTTACGATGGGATTCATGGGATTATCGGAAGTCCGAAGACAGGGACAGGACACCGTTATCCTTGACTCCGGTAACTTGCTATTCTACCGGGAAGGACACCAAAAATCTCAAGGTGATGTTGGGTTTCTCGTCCGGAAGTCCCTTGTGAACAACGTTGTAAAAGTCGAAAGTGTGTCCAGCAGGGTAGCGTACCTTATACTCAGAATCACAAAACGGTATTCGCTGAAGGTCATACAAGTTTACGCACCGACCTCGACACGCTCAGACGATGAAGTAGAGGTTATGTATGAGGAGATATCTGAAGCCATACATTCCTCCGAAACATTCACCGTTGTTATGGGGGATTTCAACGCTAAGTTGGGCACACGGAATAGTGATGAGTTGAGAGTGGGGCCATTTGGATATGGGCAGCGGAACCAGTGGGGCAAGCGGCTGGTCGACTACATGGAGAATGAGGGACTCTTACGATGAACTCCTTATTCGAGAAGCGACTATCCAGGAAGTGGACGTGGATAAGCCCCGATGGTTTAACAAAAAATGAGATCGAGTTTATCATGACGACCAGGAAGCAAATATTCAAAGATGTCTCTATGATCCATAAGGTGAAAACCGGTAGCGATCACCGTCTCGTTAGAGGCACATTGAATATCAATGTAAAGCTTGAGAGGTAGCGTCTGATAAACTCCACGCTCCGTCCTAGCGCTGCCCAAATTCAAAACCCCGAGAGCTTTCAACTCGAACTACATAACCGCTTCCAGTGCCTAGCTGAATGCGAAACAGTGGACGAGATAAACAACGGGTTGGTGGAAGCTGACCAAGCGGTGGGGTCTCAGTTCTGTAAGACCCCCCGCCGAAATAAACCGAAGAAACTCTCAGAGGAAACCATAAAGTTGATGGAAGAATGGAATGAGATAAGACTGCAATCTTCAGCTGATATGTCGAACTACGACAAGCTCAATAGACGAATTTCGAAGGCACTGCGACACGATTTGCACGCCTTCAATACTAACCGTATAAAGGTCGCAATCGAGCGTAACAAAGGCTCCAAAGTGTTCGCAAAACATTCGTCTATAGGGCAAATGACCAAGCTGAAGATCGACGATGGCAGAATCTTCTCATCAAAACCGGAGATTCTGAGAGAGCTTGAAAGGTTTTATGGATAGCTATACACCTCAACATGAGAACCTGTTGTCAGTGCGGCTCAGGACAAGAGAGCTAAACTGACCCGCACTATACCGAAGACATCCAGAACATCAGCCTATACGAGATTAGATTGGCTCTCAAACAGCATAAGAACAAGGCGCTAGGTGATGACTGTATCACGACAGAACTTCTGAGAGCGGGTGTAAAACCTGTACTCTCAGTCCTCCAGAAGTTATAATTAATTCCGTCATCCTTGAAGGTAAAACACCAGAAGCTTAGAAAGCGTAGTAGTACTGTTCTTGAAAAAAGGTGACAAGACCTTGCTGAAGAACTACAGGCCCATTTCACATCTGAGCCATGTTTATAAGCTGTTCTCGAGAGTCATTACGAATCGTCTTGCTCGCAGGTTTGATGACTTCCAGCCTCCCGAACAAGCCGAGTTCCGAAAGGGCTTTAGCACCATAGACCACATCGATACGCTCCTCCAGATTATACAGAAGACTGAAGAGTATAATCTATGAAAAAGTGGACTATGAAAAAGCCTTCGATGCCATGGAAACCTGGGCCGTACTGCAGTCTCTTCAGCGATGCCAAATTGACTATAGGTACATCAAAGGGCTGAAGTGTTTGTATAGGAACGCCACCATGTTGATTCGATTACAGGACAAGAGCACGGAACCAATCCAACTGCAACGAGGAGTGAGACAGGGAGAAGTTATTTCTCCGAAACTGTTCACAAGTGCGTTGGAGGACGTTTTTTACAATGTTCAGCGACCTCAGTAAAGTTTCCCAGCCGGTGGGTCTTAAAATGAACATGGACAAGACGAAAATTATGTCTAATGTCCATGTTGCACCCGTACCAGTACTTGTTGGGAAGGATACGCTCAAAGTTGTTGACTATTACATATACCTGGGACAGACTGTCCAGTTAGGTAGGTCCAACTACGACAAAGAGGTCGTCCGAAGAATCCAACGCGGATGGGCAGCGTTCGGGAAGCTACGGGACATCTTCTCGTCCAACATTCCGCAGAGCCTTAAGACCAAAGTCTTCAACCAGTGTGTGTTGCCAGTGATGACTTATGGCACTGAGAAGTAGTCCTTAACTGTGGCCCTTATGGATAAGCTCAAAGTCGCTCAACGAGCTATGGAGAGAGCTATGCTCGGAGCTTCTTTGCGCGATAAAATCCGGAACATGGATATTCGCCAAAGAACCAAAGTCACTGATATAGCTCTCAGAATTTGCAAGTTGATGTGGCAATGGGCGGGCCATATTGCTCGACGAACCGAGAACCGAGAGAACTATGCTCGGAGCTTCTTTGCGCTATAAAATCCGGAACATGGATATTCGCCAAAGAACCAAAGTCACTGACATAGCTCTCAGAATTTGCAAGTTGATGTGGCAATGGGCGGGCCACATTGCTCGACGAACCGATAACCGATGGGGAAGAAAGGTCTCGAGTAGTTACCACACTACACTGGAAGACGTAGAGTTATTAGGCCCCGCACGAGGTGAACTGACGATATTGTGAAAGTCGCGGGTAGCCAATGGCTACAAACGGCTAATAGCCGTTGCTAGCCAATGGCTACAAACGGCTAATAGCCGTTCTTTGTGGTGATCTATGTGGGAGGCCTTTGTTCAGCAGTAGACGTCTTCCGGCTGATGATGATGAGATAAAATCCATATCACTTACATAGTATATTAAAATGTAACTCAGAGAAAAAAAAAGATCTAAAATCCCAAAAATATTATTAATGTCACTAAAGACGTCAATATTGTCAAAATATTTACATAATTCTTTTTTTAAACTACCAAAAATTGTTATGTATAGGTTGAGAAATTATCTTCTAAGACAAAACCCACAACATTGACTTTTCATTTTCCCGCCTAAACTCGAACTTAATATAGCCCAAAAAACATGTACAAGTTTAAATATGTATGTTATCAACGTGAGAGTTTTCAAGTGAATAGATAAATAAAGTAGTTAATAAATTAGTCAAGTAAATGTCGATGGTCAAGTCAAAGCTATGACTCAGCTTTGACTGTCATGCCTCCGTAAAGTGGTAGAAGTTTCCAAAACTTTACGGAATGCTAACAAGGAGCTCAGATGGAATCACGAAAAGCCATGTTCCTCGATCCAGTGTCACTTGCCTACATTCGTGCACATTAATGAACAATTAATAGTCAATGATCCACCATAATTACACATTAAAACTCAGTCACTATTTTCGGAATATAATACTTTCACAACAATGACTTTTCACTTTCCCGCCTCAATTCCTAAAACATACTTTACTTTACTTTGATTACTGCGAGTTCTAGGAAAGTAGTGCTGAAGTGCTGGAAAAAAAAATTGGTAGGTATATCAGAACTTTTACATAACGGATGGTTACCCTACATTACGAAATTTCATACAAACAATAAAATAAGTTTTTTTTTTTGTATACCGAACTGGGTAGCACTTGACCACTATCTCACCTGATGTTAAGTGATGATGCGATCGATGATGGAGCGCGCTTACCCAGAAGATACCTGTTCACTCGCGTTTTGAAGAGCCCCATATTGTAATTAATCGAATAGACAGACTCAGGCAGGGTATTCCATTCCCTGGCGGTTCGTATAATGAACGCAGAAGCAAATCTCTTCGTTCGGGTAAATGGAATATCCACCATATATCTCTGAGTATCCCTGGATGTCCGATTATAGAATGGGGATGGCGGAATCAAATTGTGAAGTTCCGTTGCACACTCACAGAAATGTATCCGATAAAAAACCGATAAACAAGCGACTTTGCGGCGATGCTTGAGACTCTGGAGTCTCTAGCCTGCCAATTGGTCGTCGTAAAGGCGTCTCTTGGCTCTCCTCTCAATAGCTTCCAGTGTCTCCAGCTGGAATTTGGCAGAACCATTCCAATGGTGAGAACAGTAGGTACTACATACACGACCGGACTTCCGGTGTGAAGTATTGTCTCACCTTAGCCAAAACACCAGGCTCTTTTGAGGCAAGCTGGGCTTTGGACTCAATATAGGACACGAAATTGAAAGTTGGTGTTAAAGAGATGCCAAGAAGCTCTAGATGGTTACTTATCGGCACGGACACATCCATGAAAGTAGAAGCCAGCTGGAAAGGGCTCCGTTTGGGGGAGAAAAGTCAAGCCTGGGTTTTAGCAGCATTGAACTTAACCAGATTGTCATCGCCCCAATCGGAGACTGCCTTAAGAGAAAAGTTCAGGCGCTGAACCATCGCTTCCCTATGAGATAGGATTTGTAATGCACTGGTTCGTGCGTTAGAAATATAACTCTCCACGACGGTGCTGTCGTCTGCGTACCCAAAAATACCGGGCTTAAGCAGATCATTAATATGCAGCAGAAAAAGCGTTGCAGAGAGTACTGATCCTTGAGGGACTCCGGCGTTTATAGCCAATTGGTCGGAAGAACAGCCATCGATGACCACTCGAATCGACCGATCGCAGACACTAGAAGACCGGTACCCCAGTAGACCGGTTTCGGCGAAACCCGTATTGTCGGCCACTGAGGAGATTATTCACTTCCAGGTATGCCAGGAGCCCTTGGTTCAGTACACGTTCCATCGTCTTACAGAGTATAGAAGTGAAGAGCACCGAAGACTTGTGGGGTATGTCAGTTAAAGTGGCAGAGTCTATAATATGCATTATTGCACCATATTTAAAACAATATTCAATCTTTGTATTGATAAAGGAAACTTCCCCGACTTAATGAAACAAAGTAAAATCACTCCAATTTTGAAGTCGGGGGCTACATCTGACCCTTGCAATTACAGACCTATTTCTATCTTACCTGTTCTGAGTAAAGTATTCGAAAAAATTATGCTCAAACAACTTCTATCCCATTTTAATGAGCATAATATATTGAATGAGAATCAGTTTGGTTTCACAAAGAGCAGATCCACAACAGATGCAGGTGCTCAATTGATGTCACATATACTTGAAGCCTGGGAGAGTTCACAGGATGCTATTGCCGTATTCTGTGACCTTTCTAAGGCATTTGACTGTGTAGAGCACCGCACTCTGATTCGAAAACTTTCACATTATGGTATTCGTGGAAAAGCTCTGGATCTTATAAAGTCATATCTGTCAGACAGGCTACAGAAGGTTAGAATAAATGGCAATACTTCTTCCGGGTCTTTGGTAAGAATAGGCGTACCGCAAGGATCAATTTTAGGACCTTTTCTGTTTCTAGCATATATAAATGATCTGCCTTGCATGGTTAAAAATTTCTGCGATATAGTTTTATTCGCAGATGATACCTCCCTTATTTTTAAAGTAGATAGGAGGGATAGTGAACTTATTCATGTAAATAATGTGTTATCTATGATCTCTAAGTGGTTCGCGGCTAATAATCTTCTCTTAAATTAAAAAAAGACCAAATGTTTAAAGTTTTCTTTACCAAATGTTACTTATGTTTTTTTTTTTTTTTTTTAAGCCTTATAGTTTAGCCTTTGACCACTATCTCACCTGATGGTAAGTGATGATGTGGTCGAGGATGTTGTTCAGACTAACCTAGAGTTACTGGCTCTCAAGGACAGCTGCCGGAACACACCGTTAGGTGCTTGGCGACAGATTTTCAACTTGAGGGTGGTAGCTAGCCAGGCGGGCATTTGCAAAGTGCCCTACCACCATGCTGTAACGACTGCTATCCGAAGACAACAACCGGGACCGACGGCTTAACGTGCCCTCCGAAGCACGGAAGCGCTCAGTAGTAATGTCACCAGCGGTCACCCATCCAAGTCATGACCGCGGCGGACGTTGCTTAACTTTGCTGATCGATTTAGAATGGCTAAGCAAACTTGGCTACGAGCGCTTCGGCCAAGCTTAATGTTGAACCAAACATTAAGCTTGGCCTAGAAAAACTCTCTTTTGACAATGCGACAGTCTTCCTGGGAATTAAAATGGATTCAACTTTACAGTGGAATCCACATATACATGATCTATCTGGAAGACTTAGTTCTGCTGCATATGCAGTTCGTAAGATAAGACAGCTAACAGACGTAGCTATGGCTTGGCTCGTTTATTTCGCGTACTTCCACAGTATTATGTCTTATGGTATATTGCTGTGGGGAGCTGCTGCTGAGATAGAGACAATCTTTATCTTACAAAAGCGTGCAATTCGAGCCATATATGAAATGGATCCTAGGGAATCCCTGAGAGATATTTTTATAGAAATTGATATTTTAACTTTACCAAGTCTGTATATATTTGAAAATATTATGTATGTTCGTAAAAATTTGAGCAAATTTAAATCAAACAGTGACACTCACGATTATAACACTAGGAATAAAGATAAAATAGCGGTGCCAGGTTTTAGATTAGCAAAGACAAATAAAAGGTCCTTCTTAGGAAATTGTGTGCGGTTTTATAATAAATTGCCCAAACATATTACAACGCTCACAGAAAGAAAATTCAAGTTTCATGTGAAGAATATTTTGATAAAGAAATCTTACTACACAGTTTGTGATTACTTAAACGACAAAAATGCTTGGACTGGTTCGCCTCTGCCAAGCTAGCGCCTAACACCTTCGTAATGTAAATTAAGTATTGTAATAATTTTACTATATAGTATGTACTTAACACATTTTTAAAAAACGTTTAAAAGAATGGCCCCGAGTTTCTTGCCCGTTCTTCTCGCAGTGGCTCTATAATTTTTGTTTGCTGAACGTGGCAGTACAATGTAGTATATTTCAATATTAAAATTTGTAATTGACCTTCATAAGAGCGTCGTAGACGCCTAAATTGAATAAATGATTTTGACTTTGACTTTGACTGAATAAGCCTGTATCTGGCAGGGTCTGCGCGACCACTTTTTTGGGCACGGGCTGTACGTTTCTAAGCTTCCAGGACTTAGGCACTTGACCAGTCGTTATAGACAACCTAAAGAGGCGAGTCAGTATTGGAGTTAAATCAGGCGCACACATCCTCAAGACTACAGCTGGTATACCGTCTGGCTTTGTTCACGTCCAGATCGCGCAACGCTTTAAATACTACAGACTGTCGAATGCGGATTTCTAACATTAACGTCCCGTAGTTTGGCAGGCGAGAAGGTACAGCATTGCCAGCATCTAAACGTGAAGACTCCGTGCAAACAGAGAGCCAAATCAATATTTTTTGTAAACTCAATAGATTTAAATATATTGACGTTTTTCTGTGAGAACTGAGTGGGCATATTATAAACGATTTATCTTTTGTTTTACCTTTTACAAAAAGGAATAATGGTTTTACAATTGTTTTAGAGCTTTTACTAAATTATCCTATTATGCACACTGTCTCCATTGATGGGGATACAGGCGATGATGACAACGGGAACGTTTTACATTTTTTTTATTCAATTCCCATTGTCCCCATTGATGGGGATATGGCCAATGGGGACATCGGGAATACACCAAAATGCTGAAATCTTTTCCACCAAGACTTTCTGTATATGTAATAGTAATATGCATAAAAAAGTTATTGAAGAAAGTTTTAGATAAAACTGTATCTTTGATTTTGAATGTAGGTAGGTACCTACATATTTTTCGATAGGAATATAGGAAACTAGCTTTCCGGGCGCGGCTCCGCCCGCGCGTATGTCGGTTATCGCGAAAACATTAAACCTCTTTTTGCGCAGTCGGATAAAAACTATCCTATGTTTTTTCCCGGGTCTCAAACTATCTCCATACCAAATTTCATTCAAATCGGTCCAGTAGTTTTGGCGTGAAAGCGTAACAGACAGACAGACAGACAGACAGACAGAGTTACTTTCGCATTTATAATACTAGCTTTCCGGGCGCGGCTCCGCCCGCGCGTATGTCGGTTATCGTGCGAAAACATTAACCTCTTTTTGCGCAGTTGGATAAAAACTATCCTATGTTTTTTCCCGGGTCTCAAACTATCTCCATACCAAATTTCATTCAAATCGGTCCAGTAGTTTTGGCGTGAAAGCGTAGGTAACAGACAGACAGACAGAGTTACTTTCGCATTTATAATATTAGTACTGATTAGTACTGATTTAAATAGGAAATCCACACAAACATACGGCTTAAAATTAATGTGGTTTAGAAATCAGTTTGGTTTCGGTTATCTTAAAATAAATATGGGCCAATTTATAATGTCTTGCATTCACACAGACAGCATTGCATTGGCGGAAGTTCTCAATTCGTCTGTTTTTTTATATGTTTGTTACCTCAGATCTCTTGACTGGGTGAACCGATTTTGAAAATTCTTTTTTTGTTTGAAAGGTGATGCTTGTCGTTTGGTCCCATTTTAAATTTCATCAAAATCGGTCAAGCCGTTATTGAGTTATACTCCAATAACTGAAAAATATGTACCTATCTTGATGATAATAGTCGTTGAGAATGAATAACAATCGCTCTCGTAAGCAGCAAGGGTCACTAAAAAGATTGAAAAAAAAATTTTTAACAAAAAATTAACCGACTTAAACAAGTTATTTCACACTATTGGGTGTTGAAGTCGGTTCCATTTTTTGTTAATTTTTTTTTGTTATATTATATTATGGAAATAATATTGACAATGTATCTTTTCTCTTTTGCACAGGAGCGTAAATATATATACCTGTATTATTATTGTCAAAATGTAGGTTAGGTGTGATTTATACGTTAGTTTTTCAAATCACTTTTATATTAACTGCGCGCCATATCTCTTTTGGTAAATATTGGTTTGAGGGGTCATGGTGTAGCTGTGACACTCATGTAATGGATCAGCATAAGACAACTTATGACCTATGCTGGCCATGTGAGGTGAGTGTCACCGTGTGCACCTTGTCAGCCTCATTTGGGTCGCCAAGATACAGGCCTTGCCTAGTTTGGGACCCGCAGTAAATCATAAGTTAGTGTTGTGATTTTCAACTTAAGCAAACAATGCTCTTAGTTTTAAAAATATTTATTGTAACACTTGTAATACTTTTCTGGCAAATAAAATTATTATTGTTATTAATTAGTGTTAGACTGTAACTGGAATTCTCCCTATGGTTCCACCATTTTGACAAATATCGCCGTCTCTGTCTCACATTAGGGAATACGGAGAGCAGTCGAATGACACCTGTCAAAAGTGCTCCTCTCATTCTTCATACTGCATTTGGAATATGGTTTGCATCTGTTTCGTTCTCGCTCATGCACATATGCGCAGTGGTTCGCAAACTTTGTGATCGGCCCATTTCTGGAAACTACGGGTATAATAAAAAAACATATAATTTTTTTCTATTGTGACGGAACAAGCTCGAGGCCCACCTGATGTTAAGCAGACTAACCTCGGCCTATAACAGATGCATTTCGTCACAAGTCACGAATTGCACTGCGCCTGTCACCAGGAGACATAGATGTTAAGTCTCTGTACCTGTAATTTCACTGGCTCTCAAGGACTGCTGCCGGAACATACCGTTAGGTGCTTGGCGACAGATTTTTTACTTGAGGGGGGTCGCTAGCCAGGCGGGCATTCGCAACTGCTTACTGCGACTACTAAATATGGTATGTAATGTAAAATTTCTTTGGTTATATAACGTATCTACCTAATTGTTTTTTACTTCCGATATTTTTGAGCTTTCTTTGAAACTAAACTGTTCACCAAAATTTAGATAACTGGCTTTTTTTCGGCATAGAAAGTAATTACTTGACTCCAATCTATGAAAAATTTAGGCCTATTAGCATCGACGGTACCCATTATAAGAAAACTATTCTGTGTCAAACACTCTGTACGAACTTAATAACCATAATTTATTCAAGAATCATTAATCTGTGTAACTTAAATCAATTTCACGTGATTTTCTTTAATTAAAAAAAAATGAAAAATCTAGTAACTGTTAATTTACTGCCCCCCAATTTCCTCAAATTAGGTATAAAGTTTGAGAGCCGTCGATAGAAGTGTTGACGAAACTCGTGTCCCGGTTACGTGACATCCGGTCTCGGAGTGTAATACCTGGCGTAGTATATTATTGTATCATGGTTATATTGACTTGAGACTGTCAGATTGACAAAAACAACTTGATTTTCACTCATAAGATGTAGGTACTGAGTACACTTAAAGTAAATTGACTTACTTTGTTAAAAATAATAAGTGTATTCGTCTATACATTGTACATACACTAACAAACAGACAAAGCTATTAATTATTTATTTGAAAAAGAGGCAAAATATATTTTCTTAAATAACAGGGGATACTCTTTAGGATTATCAGATAAAAAAACCTATACTTACTACCAACTTATTTATTGCAAAGAGCAATGTAATAATATTATACTAAAACAATACTAAATATTTAAATTAAAACCCTTCGAAATATTACAATTAAAAATATAATAAAAATATTTTAAAATTTACTTTTATAAGTGATGAAATTTAATGACCACCAAAATAACAATCGTTGCCCTAAACAGCCTCATCAAAAAAAAATAATAGGTACAAATAAATGAAACCTGTACAAAATCTTTCGGGCTATTTAAGTCATGCACTACAAAAACTTTTCATGACCCAAAAAGGCCACGCGTGCACCAAATTTTAACTTGCAAAGTTTTTTGTCATTACTACCCAAATATATCGCTACGTTTGCCTAAAATGTATGCATATAACCAAGTATATTATATTGATGGCAAATTAGTTGAGTCTCGCGGCTTTATTTCCACCCCTCACCCCTCCCACCCGTCCCTACACCGCACGCGCCGCGCCGCGTTTCAGCTACGCGCGAGCACTGGCGTTGGCGTTGCGTATTCGATTAGTCGGTATTTACGATGGCGAAAGAAAACTTAGCGGGACCGAAATCTTGTGTTCCGCTGTTGAATACTTCATCGGAATCGGAGGAAGAAGTTGAGCCTGCAAAAAAACTTCGAGGACAAGCTGAGGAGCGGAAGAATTTACAAATGAGAAAACCTGGGCACAAAAGATTCATATGGCTGAAGACGGCGTAAAAAGGTACTATCGTTGTAACAAAGTGAAGGCTAAGGCTGATATGCAATGTTCTGCGGTAGTGTATCTTTTGTTCGATGCATCATGTGACGACATATTATTGTTTCGTGCTGAAACATGTCACGATCACGAAAATAGTGATTCACAGTCATTGAAAGGTGGATTAGAAGAGAAAACAAAAAAGGAAATTGAAACATTATTTGAACTTCGCCTATAACCTAAATCAATCATGCAAAGTTTAAGTAAAATTGATGGGATAAATCAGCCGACTAAAAGGCAGTTAAAAAACTATCTCAGTACTATACGTCAAAGAAAATACTTCACATTTTTGTTTTCCGCATTGAAAAACGCTGCTTTATCCCTCTACGCACATGAATTAACATGTAAAGTTTTAGGTTGTGATGCAGCCAAGAGCAAACAAATCGCCTTTGCGTGCACCTTTGGAACTGATGCAGTTATAAGAATGTGTTGGGCGCAAGCGAAGAATAAGATGCAAACAAAAGTAGAGCAAAGCGTGCAAAAAAATCACAAAAAGAAGTTCTACAACATATTGATGCCTTACAGTGTGCCTCAACTCCGGAAATATTTGATCGAGCCTGCGAAAAGTTCTTAGAAAAGTGGAAAGCCGAAGATGACTTCGTGGTATACTTTGAAAGCGAATGGCTTATATCCAATCGGTGCTGGTACTTGGGCGCATCTCCTGGATCTCCTGCCACCAACAATGCCTTGGAATCTTTTAATAAAACTATAAAAGAAAGACAGCGGCACACTTAGTGAGCGTCATCCTTTGGCATGGTTTTTAGTAATTGCGTCTGTTATGGTCAGAGATTGGTCTAAGGAGTACGAGTTTAATAATGAAAGACGCTTTGCTCTTCTCCCAACAGTATCTCTAAGAATCTGGACGGAAAGTTACCAATGGGCAAAACTTTCAAAGCACGTGCCGTTAAAAACGAACACTGAGCTGATTTGTTCTTAGGTATAGAATTCCAGCTGTCTCTGATCTGGAATGTAAAAATTATGAACGACTTTGGGAGACTTTTGAGTATAAAGAACAACATTTTAGCGAACGGGAAGTTATGTTGCCCCGAGAAAAAGAAAATTGGCTCCAAGGCAAATGCAACTTTTTTTTTTATGCTTGATAGGTTGGCCCTTGACCACTATCTCACCTGATGGTAAGTGATGTTGTTCAGGTGTGGTCGAAGATGTTGTTCAGGCGTATGCATTACCCTAGCAAGAAAATCACTCCTGGAATAAATTGAGTTCTACCAATAATTAGTGCGTTATACGCTGTAAATGTGCACCAAATAATAAATTTGTGCACTTTGCCGTTTTGTTAAAAAAAAGGAAAAACCAATTCTGCTGGAGTAACGTTGTTCCAGCAGGAAAATTTTGATCGAATGATCGGAAAGAAAAATTAAGTATATGGACAGATAGCTTATATTTGTGCATAAATGTGCGCCAAAAATTAAATTTGTGCGTCGTAAGGTTTTCGAGATATTTCGTTTCCTGCTGGAGTAACGTTTAGCAAAATCCATTTTCTCGAAAACCAATAATTGTGCGATCTTACAATAAAAGTATATTAGTAGCTCTTAATTTGTGCTTATTTGTGACACCATTAGATTTTCAAAAATCTGTACCATTTCTACGTAATTATGCATTTACGAAAATAAAAAAAATATGTCTAGCGCTAAAACGAACAAACGGTTGTACTCACTAAAAACGGTATTTGGTTCTTCTTGTAATTCCATTCATAAAAAGTAAACTTATTAGACAAAATATACACGCATTTATCAATAATATCAATATATATCGCAACCGACAGTGTCATAGTTAGACATCAAAATGCAAGAAATAGAATTAACTCAACATGTTTCGGTGTTAAACAAAAGTTAGTGCGTTTAATGAAATATTTATACTGAAAATTTCAGCTTCATATGTAAAGTATTAAAGAAGATATGAACAAAAACTGAAACAATAGCGAGATTACTGGTTACCCGAGCAAATTCGAAAGATAGCAAAAAAGCGGCGGTTTCATACATATTGATGAGCTTCTTAACTTTGCTCAACTAACAGGTTTACAAATATTGTGCCTGGGTACATTGGGGCATAAAACTGTTAAGGGAAATATTTAATTGCTTTTTATATTGAGTTTATATAAAATGTATTTTATGTAGGTAAGTAACGGTATGTATCTAGTTTGTAGCTTTCCCAACAATAAAAGACTAATAAAATAAATTCGGGTTCCATTACTAACTCAAACATTTTAATGAAATGAAAGTATTTTAGGCATATTAATTGAGATGTTTTTCATTAATTGCTAGTACAAGGACAAATTAGCTTTACGATTGTTAGATGGTGCAATTAGTTAACCATATCACAGAATAAATAATAGTACCTACATAGTTGTTATTGCTTCTCTTCAACTTACCTATACAATACCTACGATTGCAGCGAAGAAGTCGACTGAAGTTCGTACGGCTATTAAATCATGGGAAAGGGATTTATATAGTGTGCTCTGTTGCACTTGCAATTCCTATGGCGAGACGTAGAGATGTAACCACTGTCAAATCGATGTTAATATGATAAAGCAGTTGAAAAGAATAGAATTAACTCTTATTAATTCGATAAAAATTTTCGTAAGTAGTACACATAGGTATTTAAACAATGTTGAAACCAAATTCACTTACGTTAAATCAGCCGAGTAGTTCAATATCGACCGGTTTTGCAACTATCAGAGTCGCTTTGACTTAGTCAGTACTAACTTAATCGATTGATATTGGTATAATTAAAAGGTTTTTCTCTAAGAGCGCTCGAACTTAAAAATAAAATAAAAAAACCTGTTGAAGTGATATTGCCAAAATTTTTATTTTATTTTAAAGGATATTCGCTTACATTATTTATGGAATATAATTTTAGCCAAATGGCCGCAGCGTCTCCGCTGTAGGTGGTGCATCTTGGTGGACCAATTTTGGATGACATTTTCGAATAAATGGGGCTCAACTTCAAGAAGAGCGCGAGTTACGTTGGCCTACAGGGCGGCATTTGACTGTAGTTTGTCTGCATAGACTAGATTCTTCACGTAACCCCACAGAAAGCAGTCGAGCGGTGTTAAGATACACGAATTCACACGATATTGGTGGCCAGTTGATGTCGCCACTCGCTACTACGTGAGATGAGGAAGCATTCGAGTTTCTCATCCAATAAATTTAATGTTTCCCGTGCTGTATGGCAAGTGGCGCCGCGCCGTCCTGTTGGAACTACATGTTAGTTAGATCCATACCATTTAACCTAGGACAACAAAAAAATGTTATCATCTTCGGATTGTTGACTCTGCAGGACGGCCATGAAAGCCATAGATTGGACGCAATGCACGGAACGTAAGGCGAATAGGGTACTGAATTATATAATAAATTTTAACAATTTCTACGCGTTGTTGAAGCGTGTAGCGTTAATGTTAATGTTCGATTTTGGGTAGACAAAACTAAACATGTTTTGCAAAGATTAGTGGTTGTGTTATTCGGTGCTCACAAACTATATTTGTAATTTAGAATCGACGACATAGATCAAGCAATTTAAAATAATTGTAAAAATAGCAATTGATCAGTGATTGATATGATGAATGCCATACTTACTTGATAAATATTTCATAATAGTTCTTCTGTATATTAACAGAAAAAAAAATATTTCTTTTAAACAAAACCTGCATTTTCATTTGATATTTTATAAGTTGCCTGAGCGTAGGAATTACCTACATAAATAAAAATATTTCGACAAAATAAAAATCTCAACAATACCGTACCGCTATTATAAAAAAATATCACAAATTCCTCTTTAAGTATTTTATGCGTGACTGTACGGACATGAGCTTCCATTAATACTACTTATTAAAGAAGACCATCAATATGTATGAAACCGCCGCTTTTTTGCTATCTTTCGAATTTGCTCGGGTAACCAGTAATCTCGCTATTGTTTCAGTTTTTGTTCATATCTTCTTTAATACTTTACATATGAAGCTGAAATTTTCAGTATAAATATTTCATTAAACGCACTAACTTTTGGTTAACACCGAAACATGTTGAGTTAATTCTATTTCTTGCATTTTGATGTCTAACTATGACACTGTCGGTTGCGATATATATTGATATTATTGATAAATGCGTGTATATTTTGTCTAATAAGTTTACTTTTTATGAATGGAATTACAAGAAGAACCAAATACCGTTTTTAGTGAGTACAACCGTTTGTTCGTTTTAGCGCTAGACATATTTTTTTTATTTTCGTAAATGCATAATTACGTAGAAATGGTACAGATTTTTGAAAATCTAATGGTGTCACAAATAAGCACAAATTAAGAGCTACTAATATACTTTTATTGTAAGATCGCACAATTATTGGTTTTCGAGAAAATGGATTTTGCTAAACGTTACTCCAGCAGGAAACGAAATATCTCGAAAACCTTACGACGCACAAATTTAATTTTTGGCGCACATCACATTTATGCACAAATATAAGCTATCTGTCCATATACTTAATTTTTCTTTCCGATCATTCGATCAAAATTTTCCTGCTGGAACAACGTTACTCCAGCAGAATTGGTTTTTCCTTTTTTTTAACAAAACGGCAAAGTGCACAAATTTATTATTTGGTGCACATTTACAGCGTATAACGCACTAATTATTGGTAGAACTCAATTTATTCCAGGAGTGATTTTCTTGCTAGGGTAATGCATACTGTTCAGGCTAACCTAGATTTACTGGCTCTCAAGGACAGCTGCCGGAACACACCGTTAGGTGCTTGGCGACAGATTTTCTACTTGAGGGTGGTAGCTAGCCAGGCGGGCATTCGCAAAATGCCCTACCACCATGCTATAACGACTGCCATCTAAAGACATTACTATTATATATTTATTATTATCACTACCATTTAAAGACAACAACCGGGACCGACGGCTTAACGTGTCCTCCGAAGCACGGAAGCGCTCAGTAGTAACGTCTCCAGCGGTCACCCATCCAAGTCATGACCGAGGCGGACGTTGCTTAACTTTGCTGATCGATTCAGAACGGCTAAGCAAACTTCGCTACGAGCGCTTCAAAACTCCAAAGAAAGAAAAATAATATAATCTTTGAGCAACTGTCCAAAGTCCCTCAAAGATTATATTTGCAAGCACCTCGTTGGATTATCAATCCGACTTAAACACGTCCAGCCACCTCCAGAAGCAAGAACTGTTCCGATTCGCATGAAACGTAAAAGGGGACGACCAGCTAAAGCCAAGAAAGCTGTAATAGTACAGTAAATTATGTACATAGATGTGAAAATTTGTACCTAGAAGACTGATTCTTAATTAAGATTTTAAAATGATTGTAACTACACAAAATAATTGTATTTTATGCTTATGAAGACTGATTCATTCGTTAATATTTTAAAACAATTGTTACCATACAAAGGAGTGTGATGTTATGTTATTTGAAATCTGATTCTTCATAAATATTTTTAATATTTAATGTTGGTTGTTTGAAGACTCATTTATCACTAAGATTAAGTTATTTGAAGATCCACTCTTCATTAAAATTTAAAAATTACACTAAGGACTGTTTTATTAAGTTTATTTGTATGTACAAATAAAACATGTTGTTTTATTTATTAGTTTGAAAAAGAATGAATAAATGAACGCAAACTATTTTTTTTTTTGTGGCCGTTATTATATTCATATCTCTAAGCTCAGCCTTTAGTACACATTTGACGGTAGTATCGGTGAACCTTTTTAACTTCATTTATATTTTTTGGGTAACAATGATTTTTGTTTATTTATTTACTTTTTAGGATAAAATTGTGTAACATATTTGGATGAAATTTTTAAATAAAATGCGGGTACATATTTGGTGCATGAGTGGCCTTGTTGGGTAGCTCAGCAATGATTCTGAAGATACTTGCCTTATATAAGATAGTAAGATATCAACGTTTATTGGTGATAATTTCATAATAAAATGGGGATTAAATTCTGGTAAGTACTTCGGATTTTTGGGCGTTTAATTTCATTATATCTGGTGATTGCTTAAACCAAACCCTTTTTTAAATGACAATTCCACTTTTGTACGCAACGTTCTCCAAACACTAAATGATATCATGATGATTTAAGAAGGATAGCTTGAAGTATCGTGCGGCCGCTTTTTAATGTTGATTCGAATTTGGTCTGGTAATCTACCAAAAATATTTCGAATGGTTTTTTATCATTATTGTTTAAAGTAATGGATATACATACTTACATGATTTTTTGTATACGTATTCTTAAAATAGCTCACATTATTTGTAGAAGCGTGTAATAAGCCAGCTCACCGAAAACTAGTGTTTTTGTATTCCAATAACTTCACTCAAGATTACTTCAAAAAAAGACAAAATCGTTAAGAAC
Source organism: Plagodis dolabraria (assembly GCA_963854805.1). Lineage (NCBI taxonomy): Eukaryota > Metazoa > Arthropoda > Insecta > Lepidoptera > Geometridae > Plagodis > Plagodis dolabraria. The sequence goes on from OY978447.1 coordinate 35,052,380, forward strand.
TCGCCAATGATAGGTAGTAGGCCGGGGAAACTTTACAGGAACATGTGAATATATAACGGATACCAGTCGGCAATAACGCGTTGGTCTTGTTAGTTCGGGAGCCAGAACATTTTTCCATTTTCTAGGAAATAAAATGAAAGCTCATGAACCATACTAGTCATGTTAATGAAAATTCCGGCACAAATATGCACAACTTTACTGTATCTGTATACAAAAAATCATTAATGTGCGTTCAACTGTTTCCGATATATAGCAATTGCCAAAACGTTCGCACAGCAAAAAACGAAATATCTCTGAAATATTAAGGGGGCACCGAGCTTCTGGCGCTCAGCGATTTTAGGTATTCTATGCGCTCCGCGTATGTGTGCGTGAGTAAGGCACACAGTGATGCCGCGCGCCGCGCCGCCGCGCCCCCTCTGCTGCCGCCAACAAGATCAAGCAACTAAATATCTATGCGCTGACCCGCCGCGCCGAGCTGCGCCATTCGACTAGCTAGGGTGCGACTAACATTTATTTACAAAATAAAACAATAACTTTCAAATACTTTTATTGAATATGTTCAGCTAAAAAACGTTTTTCCACATTTATTATTTTTCATTTCTGACTTATCGGTTCTTCAGTAGGTATACATAATTTACTCTTCAAAGTAGATGTAACCAATTTCCAATGGACTAGCTAGGGTGCTACTTATATATATACAAAATAAAACGACAAATTTTTATTTATATACTGTTTTTGAATATACTTATTCACGTAAAAAACCCTTTTTTCACGACGTCGAGGTACGTCAGTAGGTACATATAATACAGAACGGGTATATAAATAGGGTAAAAACCCCAGTGATCGACCCTTTTCAAATTTACATTATTCACTCACAGTAGACGTACTCAATAGATTTCCATAAAGTATATATATATTAAGCAATTTTTAGCTATAATTACTAAAAAAAAGAATAAATTACAACAGAAATCGACAATTTAATTACAAAAGAACAAATATAACAATAATTGATTGGAAAAATAGTCACTAGGGAAATAATTCAAGATTGGATACAAAAATAACGTGGTGACGTCACCCGGGACACAGACTTTCGGAGATGTTCACGGGCTGACGGCTGGAGGCAGAAAGAGGGCGGCGCAGGTCTGCTGTCGGTTTTATATGATCGCTCCACAAAATGGCGGCTTCATGCTAACTCGGCTTCTCCTGACTAGCGATCGTCCTCGGCCGCATTTTTCAGTAACTCAGCGAGAGACAGGCTTTTTCCTTGGACTGATATGCTTTCATTGCTACAATCAGCAAATTGACTCGTTTGGGGCTTGGGGCTTGCATTAAGTTGTTTGTAGTAACATGATTTAGTGGACCTTGGACCATGTCTTTACTTCGTGTGCTGGAATTTGGCTGGTTGTTGGTTTTATGAGGCTCAGCAGAGATCTCGTGTTCAGCTATAAGCAAAGAAAGCAAGTGTAAGTTTTATTCTAAAAAAAAGTGTCAAAGTAACTCGAGCGAAAATATTATAGTCGAGTTGATCGCATCAAGTAGTCAGTCATGTTAAGCAGAGCCGGAGCTCAATGCAAACAGTCATGTCAAACAGAGCCAGAGCTCAATGCAAACAGTCAAGTCAAGCAGAGCCGAAACTCGATGAAAACAGTCATTAATAAAGCAGAGCCGGAGCTCAATGCACAGACACAGCAGAGCCGAAGCTCAATGCACACAATCATGTCAAACAGAGCCGGAGTTCAATGCAAACAGTCAAGTCAAGCAGAGCCGGAGCTCAATGCACAGACACAGCAGAGCCGGAGCTCAATGCACACACAGCAGAGCCGAAGCTCAATGCACACACAGCAGAGCCGAAGCTCAATGCACACACAGCAGAGCCGAAGCTCAATGCACACACAGCAGAGCCGAAGCTCAATGCTCACACGGCAGAACCGAAGCTCGATACCCATACATAGCAGAGTCCAACGCTTAGTGATCCCACAGTGGATCCCAGCGTTGAACGTCCACATAGCAGAGCCCAAAGCTCAATGCACACACGACAGAGCCGAAGCTCGATGCCCACACATAGCAGAGTCCAACGCTTAGTGCTCCCACAGTGGAGCCCAGCGTTGAAAACTCAACACAAAACAGGTACAACCGGCAGAGCCCAAGCTCGATGCAGTCACAAACCAATAATAGAATTTAGGTATTGGCAACAATAGGTTCGTAAGTAAAATAAGGTTAACTTACTCTCAAAAAACGCAGCACACGACTCTGGGGTCCACTCTCCTCGCCAAGCAACTATATGCTCGGCGGCAGCCTGAGTAGTTTTACCATACGAACCACGCACAAGCTGCAGCAAGTACCGGTCGCGATGCAAGACTTGCGTGACACGGTAGGGCCCTCGCATCCCCGAGTCCAATTTGCCTGTAATCTAAGCAGATTTGTTTCAAAAAACTTTATCATCTACATTATTAAAGGTTCTAGATCTTTTTCGACCTTTGTTGATCTTGCCTTCACCAGTTTTGCTCGAGCAATGCATTAACCCGCTGTCTTTGTAAGTAGCTTTCAGTGACAACATCTCAGTGTCATCACGGACAAGTAGTTGCCTCGATGCCAGTTAGGAGCTGTAGTGGCGCTGTTTTTGTTGTTTATGCTTAGGTGTTATGAAGTGAATTTGACTTCCGATATAAGGAGCCAAACTGAAAGCTTGCACTTTCAAATATTCGTCCTTTATGACAAACTAAACGTTAGCCCATAGAGCGAAACTGCATTTTCATAACCTTCTTAAGTGATATGAGTCTTGCTTTTTTAAGGCATAAATTAGGCAGTATTTTGAGAATGCGTCAAACGTCGGCAACACATACTTGTAATCGTTTGAAATGGGAAGGGGACCGAGTGCATCTATATGCACAGTATCAAACTGGGTTTCCCGTTTGTTCCAAGATGAAATTGGCTAGTGAGGAGCTCTGGGGACTTATTTTTGAGAAAGACACACTAAACAGTGACTGACATATTTTTTACAAAAGTACGAAGACCAGGAAATCAAATATGACGTAGAATGGGATCTACAGTTTTGTCTTCATTGATATGTTTATATTGGTCGTGAAAAATTCTCACAAAGCTGAGACGGTGTTCTTTAGGAATGAAACAGAGTAATCTAGGCTCTTCTCCGACTGGTAAGGAGTTTATTTGAAATATAGCAAATCATTGCGCACAACATATTCTGTCTAGTTCGTTGTTATTGACCTTGTCAATCGGCGTACGCGTTTCTTTGTCGGCTGATTGAGCAAGATACATACACAGTGCCATATCCGATGGAACTAGCATCCGTATGCAGCTGCATCGGTAAATACGGGTCAAAACTAACACGGATTCAGTCGTAAAAATAAATAGCTAAAACGGATTCACTCGTAACACAATCGATTAGGTACTTATGAACATTATCACGTTATGCACCCCAATAAAATGAAATGCCTGTCCGCGTCAGGCCAGTTATGTATGCAGTTTTAATACCCGAGAAGGTGGTGGATCTGTTTTACATTTGTGGGCACAGGAGAATGGACTAGAGCTTTTATATTTCGATCGCTCGGTTTCACCTGACCTTGAGAAATGCAATGATCTAGATAGTCTACTTGGCCACAAATGAACTTTGCTTTGACTGAAAAACGTGCAGAGGTTAACGTCGAGAAGAAGGACCTCGAGAACGCTTTTCAAAGGCTTCTACCGAAGAATCCAGTATGGGATGAATGCATCAAGAATACCACACAAAGTTTCTTAATCATAGGCTTGAAAGGTGGTATTTACAGGCATCTGTTTACTGGGACGGACAAACAGACTGAAGATTATTTTGTTGAATGTATCCTACATGATCACAAAACAATACTTACATCTATCCCTATCTATGAGCACCGGTACATTAAACATTTTTGGTTGATAACAAATAACTTGATATGTGGGTAATCGTGCACAGTAATTGTTTTATCACAGACGCAAATAAGGGAAGCATATGACCGTCTTTCAATTTATTCTTCTAACGGAATAGTTACCCAGTTTAGTTATCGGACAGCAGTCGTGACGTCATTGTCTGATGAAGCGTTTTTCAGATCACTGCAAAAGTTAACCATTTTGTTACGTTGTTCGACTTTTTGTTTGGTAAAACAGACACTGACGTCATGACCCTTCCTTTTGCAAAACGAGCACGTCATAGGTTCCGTTGATAAAGGCAGTGCACTAGTTTTAAACCGTTTGGGACACAATCGCTGTACATGATCGGTAGATTGACACAAGAAACATTTTAAATCGCGGGTAGGCACATTATTATGACCATGTTTTCGCGGATTACGATCGAGTCCTTTGTCATGAGTATGTTTTATGCCACTGACCGATGCTCGAGTGTTTGGTTTTGTGTAAATAGACAAAAACTCAACCAAATTTTTGGCCGTTAAATGAGCATTGGTCGCACTGGCACGTATCTGTGCGTCAGTTATTCCACGTATTACAATAGATGTTGTCAAGTCTTCACTTAAGCCCTTAACGATGTTTAGACGCAGAAGACATCGTCTAGCATATTCTGCGTAAGGGGGGTAGCTGTCGGAATTTATACTCATAACGTCATATAAAATGCCAGCTATATCGATTCTTCGTGAACACAACGGTTTGAACTCTGTTTTAAAGTTTGACCATGTACGGTCATTTGTAATCCAGTCATTTAACGAACTACGGGCATCACCTTTTAGGCAATTGGCAATACGAGAAAGACACTCGTTGTCATCCCAATTGTTAATATTACTTGCCCTTTCGACTTCTTCACACCAAGAATCGATATCATGCAAGCTAGGATCAAAGTTTGATATGTAATAATGGGTGGATCTAACCTTAGTCAATGCACTTAACGCTCCAATGAGACGGTCGGTGGGGTCCAGCGACGTACTAGCAGAAGTGCTCGCGACCGACTCTGGCGGCGGCGGCGGCAGCTGTGGTGTAGACGCCCTTGTTTGCGCCTCAATGGCGCACGCGTCCGACGCTGGCGTCTCGGTGCACGAAGCCGGCCGTCCGGTGTTTTCAAGCGCAGTCAGGCGGGACAAAATAGCTCCAAGTGTTTCCTGTAGGCTTTCAACATTTGAGGTTTGATTAGTTCTTTTTCTAACCCTACTATGAGAAGTAGATTGTTCAGACATGATTTTATTTTAAAATTTTCACAAAATCGAATGCATTTAGTACTGTACGCTTAACAGAAAAATAACGATAGGCAATGGAGCCTATCCCACTTCTGAATTAAGCAATTTTTAGCTATAATTACTAAAAAAAAGAATAAATTACAACAGAAATCGACAATTTAATTACAAAAGAACAAATATAACAATAATTGATTGGAAAAATAGTCACTAGGGAAATAATTCAAGATTGGATACAAAAATAACGTGGTGACGTCACCCGGGACACAGACTTTCGGAGATGTTCACGGGCTGACGGCTGGAGGCAGAAAGAGGGCGGCGCAGGTCTGCTGTCGGTTTTATATGATCGCTCCACAAAATGGCGGCTTCATGCTAACTATATATATATATATATATACGTATATTATGTGTGACCACGAATAATCACCAAGAATATCCGATGTTGGTATATTTTTGGACAGAGTAATTTACATCCCCTAGTAGGTTTTTGAGTGACACCTAATCAATAATCTACATTATAGTAACAGTACTTACATCCGCAGCAATCTCGTCCATTTGCGTAGTAATGGGCACTAACTTAAAAAAATCTGCTAAATAAGAAATCGAAAGATATTTAGTAGTAGAAGAGAACAGTAGAAATCTTTATAAATTTAAAACCAATTTTTTCAGTTTGTTAGTGACGTGACTTTCAATATTTATATGCTTTATTCAAAGTCAAAGTAATTTATCGTACAAATTTTATATTGAAATATTCTACATTGTACTGCCACGTTAAGCAAACAAAAATTGTATAGAGCCACTGCGAGAAGAATGGGCAAGCATCGACGGCAACTTGGAGCCATTCTTTTAAACGTCTTTTAACAATGCGTTACATATTATATTCCGAATATACAAAATATTATGTATGTTCGGAAAAGTGAATTTAAATTAAACTGTGACAATCACGATTACAGCACTAGGAATAAATATAAAATATCGGTGCCAGGTTTTAGACTAGCAAAGACAAACAAAATATCCTTCTTAGGTTATTGTGTACGGTTTTATAATAAATTTCCCAAACATATTACAACGCTCACAGAAGGGAAATTCAAGTAACACGTGAAAACCATATTGATTAAGAAATCCTACTACACAGTTTGTGATTATTTAAACGACAAAATTGCCTGGACAATTCCGCCTCTGCCAAGCTACCGCCTGTCACCCACGTTATTTAAACAAATATTGTAAGAATTGTATTATATGGTAAGTATCCCTTCTGTGAGCATTGTAATATGTTTGGGAAATTTATTATAAAACCGTACACAATAACCAAAGAAGGATTTTTTTTTAAAGACCCCTCAGAGATTCCCTAGCATTCATTTCATATTGTCCCAAATTGCACGCTTTTGTAAGATAAAGATTGTCTTTATCTCAGCAGCAGCTTCCCGCAGCAATACACCATACGACATAATACTGTGGAAGTACGCGAAATAAACTAGGCGAGAATTAGCTACGTCTGTTAATTGTCTTATCTTACGAACTGCATATGCAGCAGAACTAAGACTTCCGGATAGATCATTTATATGTGGATCACTGTGAAGTAGATCCATTTTGATTCCCTAGAAGACTGTCGCATTGTCAATAGCGAGTTTATCTGGGCCAAGCTTAATGTTAAGTTCAACATAAGTAACATTTGGTAAAGAAAACTTTAAACATTTCGTCTTTTTTGAATTTAAGAGAAGACTTTTAGCGGCAAACCATTTACAGATCATAGATAACATTAATACATGAAAATAGTTCATAAATTTTAAAGTTTTTGCAGAGAGGTTCGATTGAATTTATGATAATGAAGTTGACTACTCAGGTATTTGGTTAGTTATGGCAAGAAACATGAAAGTCAGAAAGAGAAAATAACTAAGATTTTTCCGCTTTGCTTCTGGAATTAGAATGGAATTAGAATCGCGGGAAGAATTGCTTTTCTACGTTTTCTGAGTTTTTTTGTTTATTGCATCTAAAATATATTGTGGCTCACGAATTTGCATTTTTCAGTCTAGCCTTGAATCAATATCAATAATTTCTGGTAGCAGGTTTTCCATATTCTTCTCCCAGAATTCGTCATCTCATTTTATTTTCTCTATTTTTATATTTTTTTCTGTCCACACAACAAATAAACAAACTGCTTTCCTAGTGATGTGTAGTTGACCTTGCACCTGGTAGAACCAATCATGTTGTTTATTTATTGTCAAGTTTCCGGTTCTCTACTGATTCCAGAATTTTTTTTTCTGCTATTCCTTCTTCTACTGTTTTGTCTTTAGACGAATACGGACTTGATTTCAATGATTTTATCATCTATCAATCCATCTGGACTTGCTGCCAAAAATGACAGTTCAGAATCGATGAATAAGCCACTTTTTTTTTGTACCATTGAAGTTAGTTAACACGAGTTTGAGTACTTAAGCGAACTGTTGTTACGCAATATCTTCGTGTTCCTTGCCATAACGAACGGATTTTGCGTGGCTTAAATCACCAGTCACATTTACAAGACTTTATACTAGAGGTGCACATATTATAAGGCCTCTATTGCATTCCTTTCCAAAAGTAGACGCAGTAAGGCGTAACTTTCTCTCTTGGTGCCATTCAATCGAATCTGCCTGCAAAATAGTTCTTTTTTCAAGTGACTGGCGATCATAATCAGTAAGATTAATTTTCTTCATAAGTTTTGATTTAGCAAAATCAAAGTCAGCTTGTTCTAGATCTGGCTTTTGACAAGACTTGCCATAATATTTGTCATTGGTAGTGATTGTACACTTTTTTATCCCAAAAGATTTTGATGATCTACGTTTTAAATCAGCAATTCTAAATTTTTTTATCGCGTTTAAATTCTAAGCGTCTAACAATAGGACTTTGCATTAAAATCTTTTTGCAAATATACGATCGCGGTTCTTTAGTGTTAAATGACACAACTGAGCCAGCACAGCGAACTGTTTAAGACTGTCGACTTGAATAATTAATTCGTTTACCGCCAACTAATTTCGCGATTACACTGTTGAATACTTCTGCCATATTACTATTTACATCATGTATTAGGCTTTTAGCATTGTTTACCAATCTGGACATGATTTTCATGACAGGAGCAAAAATATTACTAGACTTCATTTCAGCAACAAAATCTGTAATTCTGTAGGTTCATTTTGATCAATATTTTGGCAGAAATAAGGTTTGTATAGTTTATGATTTCCGAAAACGTGATTTGGTGCATTCAATTACTTTTTGGGCGAAACTTGAATCTCTTGAATTTATATGTTTGACAGCTCCTATAACTGATCTACGCAAGCGCAGTATATTTTTTCCTAGTACTTTGCGGTATTTTATAGGATAGTAAGTGTTTTTGGTTAATTCGTCTAGTTTCGTGCAAAAGTTTCTCAACAGATGATTAGTGCATTCAATTTTTTCTACCAATAAGTTTCCATAAGGTTTTGCTTCTAATATGCTCTTATATGTACTGGAGTCCCCATCAGCAATTAACTTAGAGTAAATCAAGCCCTGATTTGGTAAAGAATGTTTAAACCCTTCAACTATTGCTACGGATTCCATTCCACTCTGACCATCCCTTCTTCCATCTGAACTCTGACCATGCACAAATCATACAATATTTGTTTTTAACTGTAATTTAAAGGACTTTCTTTGTTCTGTAACCAATAATTACTGCAGCACCCGACAACGCGTTATAATTGTTTTTAAATGATCTTTTTGACCAACATCCATCAGCAACTACGCTAATCATAGGTACTCCGTCTGCATTAACATCCCGAATAGCGAAGTCGTACTCTGCTTTTGCTGCTTCTTCCATACATTTTTCTTTTGCCGTTTCCCATAGTTCACAGACTGTTGCGTGACACTTAGCAAATGATCCGGCATAGAAGGTATATCAAGTGAGGCCGACACTTGTTCTAAGCCTGCCTATCCTACACCTATATATATTAAACCACCTACCACATTTTTGTTGAGATCAAGTTCTTTGTTATTATTGGATTTTTCACAATTATTTAAACTTAATTTGGCGTTGAACATTTTGCAAACACACTCGTACTTTGATACAAACCCGGTTCTTTTTTCTCAGACTAATTTCAAAGGATTAAAATTGCAACTAAATGGAGAGTTATGCTGCGAAATTTCCTGCAATTGTTCAAATCTGGCAACTGATACGTAGAAACCTAAAAATTAAACCAATTTTAATTCAACCAAAATATATTTCATTTTATTTATCTAACATCAAGGTTAAGCATACCTTCGTTTATTTAAATTCATAATTGTGCAATCATAACGTGTTTTGAAATATACATTAAAACACAGAGAAAAATCATCTCAGAGCAATCAAAGTTACCACCAATCACCACTTAAGAAGAAAATTATATGTAAGTATAATGCTTAATGTCCACAGATAAATCATGAAACAATTGTACTAGGACACATAAAACCATCATGATCAATATCGAACTTACTTCATGGCATTATTTACTTGGTGTGAGTAATTCATGTTATTATCTATTTCATCCTCCGCTGAAAGACAAAAATGTTGTGCCGGTGTATATGGTACCCAGTAATAAAACAGATAATATAACGTATATATTATAACATTATATATCAACAAAATAGTTTTTTTAAGGAAATTTTTATTTATTATTTGATAATTTAATTCCATAACGAAAACTGGTTATGTAGTTGTAATTCTAAAGTGTGGTAAATTTTACAATCCGTATCATCCAATACCCTGGAAATTCGAAAATATTAAGATGGTTTGGTAAATTAGCAATTGAAACCAAATTTATTATATAATTTCCTTAAACACGTTACGTTCAAGTCATCGGTTCTTCTTCTTATTTTATTTAGTGGCTTCTGCGGTATTTCCACAATTTCGCCAATGATCAGATGACTTGTAAACGTACCATTAGTTGACAGTTCACGAAGTATCATCTAATGATATCCTTTTTGAACAATAAAATAAATTAATTTAAATATAGAAGACCCGACTGCAAAACAGACAATTTAAAATTATAACTAAAAAACCGAAGCAAAATTGTGAATAGCAAAAATTTTTTTAAATTAATTTATTCTATTGACTTTTTGTGTCCCGGCGCACTGTCATAAACAAAATCTGTGATTTGAATTTTTCTGTCATACTTGAATTATATTATAAGTCGGATGAAATGTAGTGATGATTGATTGCTTGCCAAACAAAAGAGACAAATATGGGCTACGAATATTTATAACTATTATTAATTTCAACTAACGCTGGCCATTTTTACGCAATCAAGAACTTTTTGAGCTATTTACCTATAAATTAATTCTAGGTTAGCCTGAACAACATCTTCGACCGCATCATCACTTACCATCAGGTAAGATAGTGGTCAAAGGCTAACCTCTCAGGCATAAAAAAAAATTAAAACATAAAATTGTAATATCTTTTCATTTCCTTTATCTTGATGGCCTTTTTTTATATATATAATGGGTGACAAACAAGCAGACGACATAAATATAATATTATATATTATTTATTATATATTATTGTAATATTATTTGGTCTGCTTATATATATAATATAGGTTTGATATTTATTTTTTAATAACGTATTATTATTTCGCGCCAAAAAAACGACATTTAATTTTTTCATATACCCATCTAAGTCCCCTGTGTTCTAAATACAAAAAAAGTGTGGGTTCAATTGTTGAAGTCAGTGCATACCGTAGTAGAGATTACAACGTATGGATTGAATCATTCACGCCTGGGAAGTCAGTTTTATATTTTATCAAAGAGCTTTTATTAAGTTATTTTTATTGTATATTTACTGTACTTACCTAGGTACAGAATATTTGTGTTCAAAATTTTCAGTCTGTAGTGGTATTTCTGTCAGCGTGTCATCACATGAATCAAAATATGTGCTTTGCTGTGAAAAGCCAACATTTGGTACATTCACCCTATAAATATTTTATTATATTAGTAGATTTAATTTAGTAAACTTTACCCAAACTTGGAAGATATAATTGTATAAGTACTACATGTAATACTAAAGAAGGCATAGAATTTTCTTTGTCTTCAAAATTTTCTGCCTGTGATATTTGCTGCATCGCGTCATCACATGATTCAAATGTACTCGTACTTTGCAGTGAAATGCCAATAGCTGGTACATTTTCCCTATAAATAGAAAAGGTTACAAAGAGTGGTTCAATTAGAATTAGTTTTAGTAATAAATATTGCTGAAATAAAGTAAATACTCGTTTTAAACTACCTACGCAGTTATAGGTATGTAGGTTGAGTATACATACGAAGTAAGAGTATTCTCTATGTTTTTGATATTCTCGGCCTGTAGGAGTCTTACTCTAGAAAGATAAATTTGATTATGTTTGAAACATTTCAATGTGATTTTAGAATAAATGCATGTTGGGGTAAGTAAAAATAGGAACAAATATATGAATTTTACCTACTTTATTTCTTCATGCAAGCGTTTTGCATTAATTTTTCGCCAACCTCTTCGCTTCTTTGATTTATTATCTTTGTGCCCCATAGTAAATAAACAAAATTATTACGTAAACTCAAATATAGTTTTTAAAACCGTGCGTGAGCTCAAGCGACACGTGTTCCCCGTCCGACGGCCGCAGCGGTACTAAAGCGGATAGGGGGGAAGCGTCGCAGCTCTGGCTAAAATGGACGGAACGTGCGTGAATTTAGGTATTTCTTTTGTATTATAAAAACTAATACCTATTTGGAAAATGTAATGTGTATACGTTACAGAAAACACATTGTTCTTTTTATTAATCATAAACTGATGACTTTCCGTTAAATATTTACGCCGTACTAAGGGTTTATTTAGTTTTTTAGATACAACTTTGGATTTTTTTTCTATCGAGGAAATTTTAAGTAATCGTGTTTCTAAGTTGTATGATCTATAGAATGAATCCTTAAATATTATATATATGAATTGCAGAACTCAAAATTAAGAAATAAAGATACAGCACGGGATCAAATGAACCACAATTACGTATCGCTGCCTCGGTACAGGCTTAAGAGGCACAAATAGCGTGGATACGGTGTACCGTATGTGGACAAGGAAATTGACGCGATTAGTGTGGTGTGTCTACAGCCCTACACGGCACATAACAGTGACAGTGAAGCTAATGACATATCGGACAATTTGACAAGTGCAGCTGAGCCGGGAAAGACAGCGCCATCGTTACGTCAGTTACGTGCTGAGTAGTGGTGGATAATATAGCATCTAGCGCCATAGCATAGCGCGTTATTGCCTTGTAGCGCATACAGCGTGCTATGTATATATTCTCTTCGCGCTATAAATATAACGTTTAGCATCAAGCGTCCACTAACGTGGCTGGATAGGCCTATAACGCGGATATGCGCAAAGCGTGTTAACGCGACCGAAAGCGCGCGATGACTGAAGCTTGGCGCTATCACGCTATGCCGCTATGCTGTGTAGCGGCATAGCAGCAAGCTTCAGTCATCGCGCGCTTTCGGTCGCGTTAACACGCTTTGCGCATATCCGCGTTATAGGCCTAGGCGCTATATACCTACCTGTAATGTGTTGTGTTGATTGAGTGTGACCGCGCGCGATATAGTTGCTCGCACTTACCTATAAGTTAGCGTTATAAACAAAGTGTGTATATTCTAAAAACTGTGAAAGGACACGTAATGAATGTTTGAAAAGAAGTGTAAATAGACGATTTAGATTATAAGTAACGATAAAAAATGCCTAAACGTAGTAGTGATTTACCGGTATGGAACTTATTTTAAAAGTCTAGTGATGGTAATAAAATTGCTATTAGTAATTACTGTCGTGGCGAGTTCTCTTTTAAGTCAACCATTAAAATGTAAATAGAAAGATCACCTCCATAGAGAGATAGGAAAAAGATATCATTACTGTACTTATAACTTAAATACAAAACAAACAAAAAAATGAATATAAAGTAGAAAAAAAAAACAAAAATTGTTGATTTTTGTATATACTAGAAATTAACTTCTAAATACGCCTATAATTGCACACATTTCATAACACTACACAAGACAATTATAGACAATCCTAAGTCTGAAAAGTATGAAGGAAAGTTCATTCCATTTATTACAATAAAGCAGTGCAATAATTCTGTGTTAGAATCAACTCGTTACTCGTTAGAGCCACGCTAGTGTCGAGCCGAACGACAACGGCAGACAGCAAGTTACGCCTGACGCTATTGTGACGACACCTAGCATATGCATCTAGCGCGAGCGCCTTGTTTCGTTATAACGATAGCGTATAATATAGCGCGCTATTCGAATATAGTTTATAGTCTCTAGCGCGTTGGTGCTGTATAGCGGATTTGAACAATACTAGTGCTGAGGCCCGCGCTCGCCGCTTCGCGCAACCGTGACTCCCAGACGAAGGGCTACAATATAGCCCGAAACTGGTCGGAATCTATCCGGTAAATATTACGTGAGGCCCAGCCGGGTGCTTATTTAGTCATAATGGACAAAACTCGCGCTATTTAACATACAGCTAGACCCAACAATTTAAAAAAAAATTGCTGGGCGAATGTTCGTGCGGCCGAATCCGTTTTTCTTAAATAACTCTGAAGCCGTTAGACGCACAAATATAAAATTTCGGGCACATTTACACAATATAAGGCACTAATTATCTGCATCATTCAATTCTTGAAAACGCGATACTTTTTGCTGGGCGAATACACACGATTTTCTTAGCATAGCAGTAAGTACTATAATGATCTCTCACTTACTTGAAATATGCCTACGGATTGGTTTTATTTGTTATGAAGTAGGTACACAATTTATAAATTGTGTAAGTATACTTACTGTGAATACATTCACAGTAATACTGCTATGCTAAGAAAATCGTGTGCATTCGCCCTTGCGGAAATACTATATTCAACTAATGTTAATCTATATACTGTGACTTTAGTTACTGTAAATAAGTACATTAATGCTCCCCTTTAACACTCTAGCCTCCTCCCCTCCCCTGCCTAAACAAATTTGGTAAGATCCTACAAATGCCACCTTAAATACACATTCTAGGATGAAAGGCCAAGGTCTTATTAGGAACTTTGCTGGTTAAACCCTTTGCTTCAACTTCTCTATGGCATATAAATTAACCACTTAACAATTTCTATTTCATAAATTTGTTAGGTATTATATTTGTTTGTTTTTATTGTTTGGTCTTTAGGTATGTTTGTTTCCCACGGCACAGTAAGTTCTATAACTACTATGCGTTTTAGATCTTTATTAGTATAGGAATATGTCTGATCTGGAAGATGAAAAACGAATATCCTCAGGAGTTTTGTAGTGTCTTTATATGTGTTCATCAAAAGAGTCCAATTGGGAGCTGCGCCTAATATATTTAGGGTGCAATAGTGAAATAACTTTGAAATAGCTTTACACTTTTATTATAAATGGCTTAGACAAAAGTATATGAAGTCTACCGCCTCTCCATATGTTACCTGCTATGTTTTCATCTTGGGCAGTTGAATCCGTGGCACCGGTTGTATGGACGTAACTGGTAGGGATTCTTCTCAAGTAGAAAATCTGTCACCAAGCACCCAACAGTATGTTTCAGTCGCCATCCATGAGAGCCAATACCGTCTAGGCTTAACCTGTTACCATCCTCAAACACATTATCATTAATAATATGTGGTTATATAAGTGAATAGGACTTACAATAACTTACCTATGCTAAATTTAAACATAGATCTAGCTATTTACTACAATGAAACAGTTTCTTTTCACTATTATAATAAACTGAATGAGATATACAGCCATAAAGTTTAGATTAAGTTATTTTGTACCATCTTTGTATGGTTTTATGTAAAATTCCCTTGCTATACCTGAATAAATGCACAGGTAAACTTAGACCCCAACAAACTTGAATGTCATTTTAACTGTCTTTGCAATTCTATTGCTACCTGATAATTGAATTTGATTGTGCTGTTTCATCCCCAAGCTTGGCTCTTACAGTAATGGAGAACAAGCTTTCCATCTGTTCCAAAGCATTCATACAGGTTCTTCACTATTTGGTCTGGAGATGGAGCAAATGTCTGGTTCACATACAAGAACTGAAAAGAGAACATTAGATTCCTATTATTTTCAACAATCCTTATAGTATTTACCTCAAATTGCTAAGGGTAAAGTCAAATTCAGACATGATGAACATTTGCTAGGAAATTAGGATGCAATTAGAAACCTTGATGAGGCTTCTTGATATACACACATAAATGTTTCTGTTTATTTACCTTTAGAGAAACATGGGATAGAAATAGATATAAGTCTTTGACAATATTGCTCAGAAAAGTAGTCTTCTGGTATCCAGCATGACAATAGCACTCAAAATGGTTGAGTAGAAAAAACATAGCAGTACAAATTTCCAATGAAAAGCAAACAGGTTGAAGTAGCTTTGAATTTTTTGGCATTTAGGTACTGATGGGAATGACTAGGGATTGAGGGGAATGATTAGGGACTGCACAATTGAAGACTACTTACTTGGTATCGTATAAAACAAATAACATTTCAATATAAATGTTGAGTGAACAATATGTTTCAATCAATATTATTAACAAATTATTGTTTGGAAATATATTCAGCATTATAAACAAAATAAAACATATTCAAAATCATTTAAAATGTGGTGTGTATAAATATAAAACCATTTGATTGATTAACAGAATGACATGACGGGGTGGGTACGTGACAGCAAGCCCATGGCTAGTTGTTACTGTCACAGGACAGTGACAGTGTCAGCTCCACGTCCGTTTATGGGTGTGTTCGCAGTTTTATGCAAACATTTATGGTTTTTTTGGTGGTTTTGTTAACATGTTTTAATTCCCTGTTCATGTGCGTTCGTGATGTTAGTAGTGAGTTCCGAATGAAAACCAGCGCTATGGTTCATTTATGTACCTAGCACATGCTGGGTCGGGCTCATTTCTGACATCACTCAACATCTAAATATTTTTTATTTATGTAATATTATATTTTTGAAGCACTCATAGCAAAGTTTGCTTATTCATTCTGAACCGATCACCAAAGTTAAGCAACATCCACCTCGGTCATGACTTGGATGACCGCTTGTGACATTACTGTCTTTGAGAGCCAGTAATTCTAGGTTAGCTTTCGTCTTCGGCCACATCATCACTTACCATCAGGTGAGATAGTAGTCAAAGGTTAACCTATCAAGCATAAAAATAAGTATATATATATTTATATATATTTTGATTTGTCTGTTTATGTTTGTTCTTTAATTGATTGATTTTTGTTTTATATGTAATATTTTTTTTTCTTTTGTTTGTAAATGTTTGATGTTGTGTGTTGTCATAAATAAATGTATTTTCTTTCTTCTTTCTTTCTATTTATTCAATGACACACATTAGGTGTGGTAAAAGATTCAATACCTAATAAGTGAAAATCCATTTTTTGGGAAGAACTGACATTAAAGGCTTTTTGGCCACCAGATCAGCTTTAACCATCAAGTAAAAAATATTTTGTCACCTAACAGTTTGTACCAACAGCTGTCTTTGAGAGGTGTAGCTTAGGCTTAGCAATTAGCCATTTGGTACTGCTTAGGCATTAAGCATTGCAACAACCCATGAAAGAAAAAAATGTTGGGGGTAGCAAACTAAATTACAAATTTGCATTTTCAGTATCTGTTGGATAAAAAGTACATGACATGCATATTCCTAACCAGTTTAGTTTTTGAGATTTACCTAGTAACAAAAATAGTCTGTGATTGAGTTGCAATAGATAGTTGACGCCCTAATCCCCCTGTGCTATGTGAGCTTCTCGAACTAACCTATCTGATAAAGTTGCCAACTTAAATTTTAGGGAATCAGCACTTACTAGCGTTGGAGTTACTTACTAGTCTTTCATCAGGCTCTAGCTTAAGGTATTTCTTGACGAACTCCATGATCCAACCGATAGGTTTTTCTGCATCAACAGCCCATTTTTTCTTCTTCATTATTGGGGCATTGCCAGTTGCCTTTAGTAGAATGTCAACTGGAAATATTGAAGATGTAGGTTAAACTTTTCTTTACCTGTTTTACATCATAATTATTAAGACGACTTAAATATGAAATACGTTAAATATTTAGTACCTATGTTTTCAACCAAATAGAACAAATAGAAAAAGGATCCAAACATGAACTAACCTTTGACTTTGTCCAATTTTGCAGAATCATTATTTTCTTTCGGGTCACCCCCAATTTTTAACTTTTCCGTGGCAGACGAAAGTTCTGTGAGAGCATCTTCGTTTGTACTTTCGTCATCCATTTTAAACATAAAATATTATAAAGTCCAATTCTTCTTTGTTTATTTTGTTATCCCTCTCCTCGCCAAAGATTACAGAGTGAATACTCAACTCATTAGTCATAACCATAGAGAAAAGTAATATACCGGGGTGCGTTTAGGCGACTTAGCCAGGATAAGATAGATAAACTTAACTAGATAAACTTCAAACACCCCGTTTACGGCCTCCTCGAGACGAAAATTTGCACAGACTAAAATTTTATATGCCCCGTTTAGGCGCGTCCACTTGGTTAAATCTTCGCTAAGTAGATTAAATTTTAGCGACATTTTGAGGTCGCGAAATTTTCGTCGGCTGTCAGATTTAAGCTACATATATGTCATGTTACTTCAATCATATTACCAAACACTACGGTTTAAATCACGCAAACACTGCTGTCACTGCATACATTGCAAAAGCTTGGTTCATAACTGAAATACGAGAATATGCACTGTTTGCGCGCAAACCATGTGAACCGATATGTAGCCGCGCTTATAACATCTGCTAACTGTCAATTTGCTTTTTCGCAATTGACCCAAAATAACCTTCACATCAATTATTGATAATAGAAGTATTGCATTTCAAGGCATTATTTTGTGAACAGATGTTTGTACGTTCAACATTCTAACCAGAACAATAAAAATCTCCTCATCTATCTGTCGTTATTTGAGTTTGACGTTTGTGCGTACATTGCACTACCACTTTTCTGTGAGCGTTGTTTGCGGCCGGATGTGACGTCAATATGCTATCGTGGTGTCTGTTTAGCAAGTTATGAACCGACCGTTTGCGTGCATATAGTGCAAATAGCGCATATTTGCGTGAATTGAACCGTAGGGCAAGATTACCTACGGAAGGGCGGGAAGACATACTATATAACAAGACAAGTTGTATACATATGTTTGTTTTCCTGTAGATATTCTTGTTGGATTGTTTTGCATTGGTTTTGGTTAAATTTTTTTCTACTTTATCGCGGGATTAAAAAATAATAATAATGTATATTATATTTATTGGTATTGTATCCAGGAGTTTTTGAAAATTTTTCAAGATTTGGAAATATAAAAACTTCGTTGCCGAATGTCAATTGAATTTGACAACAATAATTGACGTACGGCTATGACACCGTTTAGGGGGACCGCATCGGCGAAATTTTCGTCTGGTGAAAATTTGTTCTACTCGCCTAAGCGCTCCCCTGGGATGCGTTCCTCCTACCCGTCGGCCAAGACAAATTATGGTCTAAACGCAGATATACGCCGTTCCAGCACTCTCATCGAGCTTAATTTGATCCTGTCAAGATTTGATCATACCCGTTCCGGGCGACCTGTCAGAGCAAATTTTGATCTGCCTGGCCAAATTTTTACTACCTTTTGAATCGGCCAAATCTTGGCCAGCTGTCAAATGTGACAGATTATACAATAAATAATAGATTTTATACAAGCTAAGCCAAGGATTAGTGACATACTGTGTTAACATTGCTTTATTACGTATTATGCCCCATTTATTAAAAATGTAGACTGTATTTTATCACCTAAAAACATCACTGTCAATTGCATATTTTGAAAGCTCTAAAGGTCGTTCCAGGTGCCTTAGAGCAAATATTGCTCGACCAACATTTACTGGAACGCGCCCCCGGATAGTCATAACTCAGCTCAGGAGCGCGTTCCGAAACTTGGTTAGAGTGCACTCGGAGTGCAACGTTTCACTCTAACGTCGTTCACAACCTTCGAGTAGAGCGCAACTTTTTTACCTATCAAAAGCGGTCGTTAAGAGGTTGAATCTTTAACTGACATGACTTTAACATGTCTCGCCTATACATTTTGCTATTTCTCCGCCCAAAATCGATATTTGAAGTAATAAAACAACCGAGTCGTTCGGAACCTTGGAGTAAGTTAAAGCAACCAAACAACTACACTCTGACCCTTGGAACGCGGCCCAGCTCATCGCCTCCAAGCAGTGTTGCCAGATCCGTGAGTTAAAAATTATTCGAGATTTATTGCAAAATTATCGTGTTTTTATCGCAAGTCCAAATTTACGTTGTAAGTTATTTAACCGAGTCTAATAAGACAATATTTATTACTATACGGCACAAATTTGGGGGTGTAACCTTAACAGATATCGTTACATTTTTCAAGTAGATCCTAGATCTAGTTAAGCCCTGTTACTTATCATATTAGGCAACTTTAATGTTAGGCGCCCACCTTTCTGGAAACTACACGCAGGTTATTTCTGTTCTTATACGAATAAAATTTTTAGTATATGTACCTATATACAAGAAAATAATATTTTTGATTGAATATGTGTCCTAAATTAATGTTAATCAAAATGTAATTTTATCCTCAGAATTAGAACTCAATGATTCAATTTCTGCGGATGAGGCATGTAGGTCTTGATGGGCTCTGGTTTTCTCAGAGCTGTAAATAACTGAGCATTGGTGAACATTCAATCAATCTCGGTTTGGTATAAAATCAATTCAGCAGGTTTTTGCGCTACCACTGTCACAGCCTAATTAACTAAAACTATGCCATTAACAGAACTGGTTATAAGATGGTATCGGCTATTTTATAACTGTATTTTGGATAAAAATCATTTCACATTCCACGTTCGACTGGACTTGACTGGAGCCTGGACTGCTGCTATAAATTACAGAAAGGTGCGTTCTGTAATTTATACAGAGATCTGAATTCATAACAAAATGATGGTATATTTGAAAAAAATATGAAATGAAATGAAATAATTTATTTACAACAGTAGCAAAGAAACAAGTACAAAATATTTTATAAATAGAATATTAATAAGGTATTCGCTACATGTCGTAAAACGGTCTCCAACTCAGCATATGCTAGTGTAAAACTAGCGCTGGTCTTCCGTTGGAGCCGGCTTTGTGACGTCACGGAGGTTGTTTTTGACAACAGCCCTATATGAATATATAACGTGTATATTAATTCATCAACAATACTGCGGGGGATGGTGTAGAATCGATAACTGAATGTGATCCACTCATAATTAATTTTCACATAAACAAAATTAATACTAACTATTGCCTAAGCTGTGGCGCGTTGACTTTGAGAATGATAGCGACGACAACACTCGCGGCCGCCGTGGACTAGACTCACACATAAACACACGTTCTAGGTATTCTAACGCATTGCGAGGGCAATGAACTCGGTAGGTATACCTACGCATTGCGAGGGCAATGAACTCGGTAGGTAAGCTGTGGCGCGTTGCCCTCGAAATGCGTAGGTATACCTACCGAGTTCATTGCCCTCACAATGCGTTAGAATACCTAGAACGCGTGTGTATGTGTGAGTCTTGTCCACGGCGGCCGCGAGTTATGTCGTCGCTATCATTCTCAAAGTCAACGCGCCACAGCTTAGGCAATAGTTAGTATTAATTTTGTTTATGTGAAAATTAATTATGAGTGGATCTCATTCAGTTCTCGATTCTACACCATCCCCCGCAGTATTGTTGATGAATTAATATACACGTTATATATAATACGAGTATATAAATTACACATCAAAATGCTTTTGAAATTAAACACATTACATAATACAAACAAAACTAACAATATACAATAAGTTATACGTAGCTGACAATAGCAAAACAAAAAATAAAAATATTAAATACAAAATATCTGATTACTTAAATTCAAAAATAAATAAGAAAATATATAAATATAATAATTGAGATTCTGTCTAATACCTCTTTTTACATACATAACAGGTTTTGTACTGGTGACATGTATCGTATCATATCGATACTACGGTAGGTATAATATTTTTTACCTACGCTAAAACAATAGGCCTTTGTTGAATATAGGTAGGTACCTATATTAAACACTATATTGCACTAGTGTCATGCCTTTGGATTTCTTCGCTTTTTTGGTGGTTAATAATAAGTACTTTCAGGTTAGATTTAAACATCACAATGGTTTGCAGATTCCTGATCGGCGGCGGAATGTTATTCCAGCATTTGGACGCAGCGTAGCGGAAGCTACCTCTAAACGCAGCGGAACTATCCCGCTCCGTATAGAGCTGTCTCGCGCATTGCCGCGATCCAAATGACCTGCGATTTGACACCCAGGATAGTTTATCATATAAGTACTTGGGAACTTTATGTTTAATAACACCAAAGAGAAGGCAGGCTATATGCAGTTTTCGACGATGTTTCATTTTTATAATAAAATTTTTATTTAGGTATGGAGTTACATGAGCCTTAAATGGAATGTCGAAACAGAAGCGTGCGCAAGCATTTTGAACACGTTGAATAAGTTTTTGAGTCTTTGCTAATAGGCGCGGACCGAACACTACATCCATATAATTCAGCTTAGATAAAACTAGTGACTCCACTAATTGAATACGTAAGGCTTCTTTGATAAACGGCCTCATTCTGTACAATACTCTAAGTTTGTAAAAGCACCCGTTTGCTGCATTTGCGACATGCTTTTCGAACCGCAGCTCAAAGTCCATATGCTAACCCAGATTTCTTGCTTCATAAACTCGCTCTATGGGCTTATTTTTAAGCATTACACACACCGACGGTCTCACGCTCGTTATTTGATGTTTACTACCATCGTAGAAGTCTGATAAAATATCGTGCGATACGTGGTTATTATTTTTTATCGCATGATACTCAAATATATCGTGGATCTAGGATAATTATTGCAAGTCTGGCAACACTGCCTCCAGTCCTCGAAAAAATATAGTACATGAAAAATAAAATTATACCACGTTTGACGTATAGTCATATTTTTTTTATATATCCCATATGTTAAAATTTGCGGCGTTTTTGTTTGAAATCAAAATAATGAATATATACCTATGATATTGTAATATGTTTGTTTTATTTAATCAAATTCAGCCAAGTGGACGTCGATCTCAGCTAATGAACTTCGTCCTTAGCATTGTCACGACCACTGGGCCAGAATGCCAATTTAGGATGACAAAAATAGAATTTCGGAATATCTTCTAACTTTCCAAAAGTACTCTGTTTCGCTTCCTTAATAAACAAACAATACGATCATATAAAAGACGTATTCAAAAAAGCACCACATAAACATGGACAAACGCGTTTTGTGTCCCCTTTTCTCGCACGGCAAACCTGAGTCAGCGGCCCTCAAAAACTCGACGGAGCAACTATGCTTGTTTTATGTCTTAGTGCTTAAGGCCCTTGGGTACGTCAAATTCGTACTTTCTAAAGCGAACTCCTCCGTAACCGCTGAAGTTGAAGACTTGAAAAAAATATATTTTATAGATGAATTCAAGTACAACATTTGCAACATATGATTTTACGGTATTACTATTACTTTTGCCTTAAAAAAAATTCAAACTACATACTATTTCTTGACTTATATGGCGAACTCCTTCTAAACGGCTACGATTTTTGAAAAATAAATTGTACCATTAAATTTATAGATTGTTAAACTTCAATTATAACATAGCATTTGTAAATCCATTGATATTTTCCTAAGAAAATGTCGAATTATTCAGATTCAGAACGCTTGCGGTTCCGAGGTGCTCTGCGCGGACGCGGGCGGCAGTGTTGCGCAAGCGTTGGCACGGGGAGGCTGTGTCGCTCGTAGCTCCGCTCACGCTTTCGACTGATAACGATCTTGTCTTTGTATTAGTGCATTGACACGCCAGATTCGTAGCTGTGTGCGTGCAATGATTCGCTCGCTGCAGAGGGCCAACTTGATTGCGACGTGAAGTATGCGCGGTGACGCTTTATTATTGGTATTTTGTAGACAAATTTTATTCGAATTGTCTCACATATGAAATGAATAAAAACTTGAAATTGACAATGTTGTGGGTAAATTACAATGGGCGGCCTTATCAATAAGATCAATGAAAAGTTTTATAATATATGTACAAAATTAATTAGTAATGTCTATAACGCTCTCATGTTATAACTGGTTAACTAAAGATAATATATTTTTTTATATTATGGTAAATAGTTTCCGGCTTTAGTAGTTTGTAGGGTACAAAATGGTTCTCTACTACATTTAGAGTTTGTATGGGGCTACATACATCTTTTGGAGTTCTAAGCTTTTCTTGATAATTGTATTAGGTGTTTTGATATAGGTTAATTAATACTACATAAAGATAACGTCTGCCAAGTGAAGATGGATAACGTATCTCGAAAATAGTGAGAGATAGGTAAGGGAGATTAGCACCGTGGGGTGCCGGGTTAGAATTGCACCTCCCCATATAATCCCGTGGGTGTCGTAAGAGGCGATTAAGGGAAAACTACTGGAAGGTGGGCAGCCATGTGGGGTGCCGGGTTAGAATTGCACCTCCCCATATCATCCCGTGGGTGTCGTCAGAAGCGTCTAAGGGAAAACTACTTAAAGGGGGGCAGCAGCGCCTTCTAAAGAACTGCCAACTTACATTGCGATCCCCAAGACGCCTGCCAAGTGTGGGGATTATGGCAAATACCCCCTTAAAAAGTGAGGCTGTGTTCAGCAGTGGACGAACTGACTGTTACAGTTACAGTACTGAAAATCGATATTTTCTGGACGTCCTTATTCCAAATTTGGAATTTATTTTTCGATGACGTCTGCCAAGTGAAAAAAGTTAGTCCGATATGGCTGAAAATCGATATCTAGGTTGTGCTGTGCGTCATTATTCCGAATTTGGAATGTATATTCCGATGACGTCTGCCAAGTGAAAAAAGTTACCTAGATTTGGCTGAAATTCAAAATCTAGGTAGTTCTAGACGTCTTTATTCCGAATTTGGAATTTATTTTTCTATGACGTCTGCCAAGTGAAGAAAGTTACTCTGATTTGGCTGAAATTCAAAATCTAGGTAGTTATAGACGTCTTTATTCCGAATTTGGTATTTATTTTTCGATGACGTCTGCCAATTGAAGAAAGTTACTCCGATTTGGCTAAAATTCAAAATCTAGGTAGTTCTAGACGTCTTTACTCCGAATTTGGTATTTATTTTTCAATGAGGTCTGCCAAGTGAAGAAAGTTACTCCGATTTGGCTGAAATTCAAACTCTAAGTAGTTCTGGACGTCTTTATTCCGGATTTTGAACGTATTTTTCTATGACGTCTGCCAAGTGTGGAAAGTTACTCCAATTTGGATGAAATTCAAAATCTAGGTAGTTCTGGACGTCTTTATTCCGAATTTGGAATGTATTTTACGATGACCTCTGCCAAGTAAAAAAAGTTGCTCCGATTTGGCTAATAATCGAAATCAAGGTTTTTCTGGACATCGTCATTCTGAATTAAGAATTAATTTTTTGAAGGCGTCTGCCAGGTGAAAAAAGTTACTCCTATTTGGCTGAAAATCGATATCTAGGTTTTTCTGGACGTTTTTGTTCAATATTTGGCATACATTTTTCAACATCTGCTAGGTGAGGAAAGTCACTCCAATTTGGCTAACATTCAAAATCTAGGTAGTTCTGGACGTTTTTATTCCGAATTTGGAATTTATTTTTCGATGACGTCTGCCATGGGAAGTAAGTTACTCTGAATTGGCTGAAAATCAATATCTAAGTTTTTCTGGACGTCCTTATTCCAAATTAGGAATTTATATTCCGATGACGTCTGCCAAGTGAAAAAGTTCCTCCGATTTTGCTGAAAATCGATATCTAGGTTGTGCTGTGCGTCATTATTCCGAATTTGGAATAATTTTATCTATGTCGTCTGCCAAGTGAAGAAAAATACTCAGAATTGACTAAAAATGGATATCTAGGTTGTTTTAGACGTTATTATTCCAAATTTAGAATTTGTTTACGATGACGTATGCCCAGTAGATAAAGTAACTTCGATTTAGCTGAAAAGATCGATCGTCTAGAACAACCTAGATATCAATCTAGGTTGTTCTAGACGTCTTAATTCCAAATCTAGAATTTATTTAACAATGACGTCGGCCAAGTGGAAAAAGTTACTTTGATTTGGCTACAAATCGATACTTATCTTGGTTTTCCTGGACGCTTTTCTATTCGTACTATCGATCTTAATTGTTATTAACTTGTTGTGAAGTCCGTGAATCCCTGTAGGGTGAGTTCCTTATTTATTATTGTTATTTCATAGTGCTGACTAAAACCTATGTAACGTAAACAGCTGTGCTGCCCTACCGCGCTAGACTGTGAGTTTTAAAATGTGAGTCGCTGGTAACAGTACCACGATCGTGTCGGCGCGGCTTGGCAACAGTTGGCTGAGGAATATCAGCTACTAAGCCGGTGTCTTCCTTCCAGGATTCCACTTCACTGATTTAATCCGAGGACGGGTGTTTCGAGCACTCACTACCGAGATCCAGAACTATCAGCTGACGCCAAGACCGCCACATCTGGGACCTGGATCACGTGTACTATCAGGCCAGTGTCTCCCTCCGGTCTATGTAACTTCAGTAGAACTGTGCGGCTGTGCAACCTGATAAGGCTTGGCCTAATAAACTTTTCAAACCTACTCCCTGAGTTTACCTACCTACCTGCTGGCCGTGGGATGATTAGCAGTTCCCTATCGCCGCAGTACGATAAGACTAGGAAAATTATGATTACTTATCAAAGACGCACGAATTAACATCAAAATAATATTTTGACTAACCTCGACGTTTCGATCAAGTTGCATTGACCGTGGTCACGAGTAGACTGAAGAAGTGGGTGTCATCGTCTTGAGGAGCGGCGGGAGCGATTTAAATCTACCCCGCTTGGTTTTCGTTAATGTAATTTAGAAACATGAGTTTAGTTCACGAAAGTTTAAAGAAAAGTACTTATAAATCAATTATTCAAATCTCCTAATAAATGAGAAAGTATATCGGTTACCTTTTCACGATGGAACCAATCTTTACAATATGGCTGTAGATAAATTGCCCATATTATTATTTCCTAGACAAGAAATTATTCATCTCATATCTCGTACCCGGAAAGTAGTGTTTGTTTGATGCGAGTAGCGGGTGGAAGACTGCTTCCCACCTATGGGCGGGAAAATGTAAAGGTAAATACTTCCTTCTCAAGGGCTGACATGTCCAATAGCACAAACGTTGGCCATTTTGTATTTTTGCGTACGACACAGTCGTCCCTATTCTTATTTTTCAATGTATTTTCGCCATTATACAAATCTTCCTTTTATATCGTCGTTTTTAAACGAGTAAACCCGCGTCGGCTATAATCTCATTTATAAGGAGATTTGAATAAACGATTGATTATTATAATTTTCTTACTCTTATCCGATATATCTTAGCGTTTTAAAGATACGTCATCTATCTTTACATAGCAAACGTCATTGAAAAATGAAATCCAAATGTAGAATAATGACGCCCAGCACAACCTAGATATCGATTTTCAGCCAAATTGAAGTAGTTTTTCACTTGGCAGACGTCATCGGAAAGTAAATTCCAAATTTGGAATAAGGACGCCCCGAAAAACCTAGATATCGATTTTTAGCCAAATCTTAGTAACTTTTCTCACTAGGCAGACGTCATCGAAAAATAAATTCCAAATTTGGAATAAAAACGTCCAGAATAATAATAATAATATAAATCTTTATTTAAGCCAATAACACTTTTTCCAAATCTTGTATTGCTGGTGGTCTTCACACTTCGACGTTGAAGTTTGTATCGTTAAGACCTTAATTGATAGCTGTACAGTGCACAGTTGACTTCAGTAAAATTTTTCACGCAAAATAGTTATAAACATAAATTTAACTTACAAATTATCCATAAAATAACATCTTGTTCAGTTTCATAATTTTTTTTTTATAAATTATCCACACAGGTGGTATTTATATTTTAACTAAATTTGTGTTATTTACGTGTTTGTATGTATGATGCTATATGGTGATATATAAACTGAAAAATTCAGGACTTGATTATATAAATATGTTTTAATAAAAGGGCTAAATCTTCTTGCAAAAGTTGTACGAATGACAGGTTATTTTAATTGGAAAACTCGTTTATGTAGCATATTACTAAAATTTGCAGATTTTTTAAAGTGTCTCTGTGCGAACTGAAAACAACCTAGATATCGATTTTCAGCCAAATCGAAGTACATATTTCACTTGGCAGACGTCAACGTAAAACAAATTCTTAACATGGAATAATAACGTCTACAACAACCTAGATATCAATTTTCAGTCAAACCGTAGCATTTTTCTTCACTTGGCAGATGACATTGAAAAAATAATTCCAAATTCGGAATAATGACTCTCAGCACAGCCTAAATATCGAGTATCAGACAAATCTGAGTAACTTTCTTCACTCGGCAGATGACTTTGAAAAATAAAGAAAAGGAATAAAGACGTCCAGAACAACCTAGGTAGGTACACTATACATTTTCATTTGACGACTGATCTCAGTCGCAGTTGCAATTGCGGATACTCACTAGAATCGTACGGTAGGAATATAAAGTGCCATGTTACCGGAGCGCATCGCGCATCTGCATATTCTTTGACCGTTATATTTGTCCAGCGAGTGCGGAACGTATGCGGCGATGCGCGAGTAAAGTAAGCTCGATTAGGTCCAGATGCTCAAGGCCATTGGCGACTCTAATCGCCTTAAAACTGAAAAGTGTTTAAAATGGAGAGCGAAGCTTCAGGTATGTCTTTTTAATAATGGGTGTTAGTAAATTTATTTTTTTCGAATTTTGCGAAATAATATTTTTTTCCGTGAAAGACTATTTTAAAACAAAAAAAAACTTAGTTTGACTTCATTTGGTAGACATTAAAAAAAAATCTGCATAGTTCCGCTGTATTTTATAGTTTTTTAAACACAACAACCTATGAAGATTCTAAACAAACTAAAATCCCGTCCCTGTAGCTGCCCCTTTGTTAAATATAGACCCTTTTTTCAGGTAAAGTCACGTTGACCCCGGTTCTCAGCCGGGGAAGCTCTACAGAAATGAACTGTTTTTAGTGCTAAACCACGAACTTTTTTTGGTTTTTCTTCATTCAAGTGTGTTGAACGTTTATACTCATTGGACAAGTTTAATATAAATAACCCTTTGACATTGACCCATTGACAAAACAATTGAAAAATGTAATTAAAGTGTTTGTCACAAAGCTTTTAGCTAAATGTTGAGAATGTAAATTTCGATCAGTTCGTAGAAAAACATGGCAATAGGATCACCGAAAAATGTATGCTCCCAGATATACATTCTACAACTACCCAACTAACCTATATCTCCAGGGAAGAGAGCAGGACCAAGTTAATCGTATGAAACCAGTTCATAACGCAGCAGAAAGAGAGAGACTAAGCCTCTTGTTACTGATACGAGTATTACTCCTGCAAAGCTTTGTTTAGCGACTGAATCAAGTCTGGTAAAATCTAGCAAAAGAAAAGTGGCTCAAGTTTTAAAACTTGCCGTAAATTCGACTCCACGAATTTGAGAAGAATTGAAAAAGCTCATTCTTCGTCTTCTGTAAATTATGTGCCATATTATAGTGCCGAAGAAGACCTTAATTTAACCAAAAACGGATACAAAATAATGCGGATGGATGCAAAGAAAAGGGGTGCTGATATATATTCCTCTTATCATGTGATTGCCAAGCTAAAGTGCTATCCGCAGAATTTAAGAGTTACCGAGAATAGAGCTGTAGTACCGTTACAAGATCTTTTTGTACCACACCATTCAGAGACTGGCACACGTACATTCAGAAGTAATTTTGAACAATATGGATGACAATAACAACACACTGGAAGTCTATTACAAGTGGGGTTTAGACGGTAGTGGAGGTCACAGTATTTATAAGCAAAACTTTTCAAATCATTCAATGAACGCTGATTCAAACATAATATTATTTACAGTTGTGCACTTGGAGTTATCAGAAATAAAAGAAGGGAACAAAAAAAATATTGACAAATTACTTACTCACTACTCTTCAACCAGATACTGCCGTCCAATTTCATTTAAAATAAAAAAAGAAAAAGCGCAAAATACTAAACAGGAATATTCAGATATCGAGCAGCAAATAAGGCTATTGCGGCCTACAACCATTGTTCTAGAACACAGAACAATACTTTTTAAACATATTCTTATATTTACAATTTGTATATTTTACAGCAGCTCTAGAAAGTATTCAAGCAAAATAAATAAATAATAAATACATTCATGCGTAACGTTGGTGTATTCCCGATGTCTCCATTGGCATATCCCCATCAATGGGGACAGTGGGAATTGAATAAAAAAATATAGAACGTTCCCGCTGTCCCCATCGCCTGTATCCCCATCGATGGGGACAGCGGGAATAGACCAAAAAGTAAAAAATGTTGCCCACTGTCCCCACTGCTCGTCTCACCGTCAATGATAAATAATATAAATAGTTGAATGTTGTCATCGTTGCGACTACATAATTATTTCGTTGTCTCACATACATAAAATACTAAGGGATTTCACTTACAAAGTATTTGACAATTATTATAAATTAGTGTAATATAATAATATATAACATAATATAAAATATATGTCATATAAGTATGGCGATTTTGAAAAAACTACCATGGCCGCAATTCGCGCAGTTTTTCCGGAAGTGGACGTCCAAGGTTGTTATTTTCATTTTAATAAAGCCATATGGAAAAGGGCGTGAATTAGGACTAACAAATAATAAGACCTACGTCGCCAAGTTGCTCTTAGTGCTGTGCTTCCGCTGTTGCCGGAAGATCGCGTTCTAGAAGGGTGGTTTTATATTACTGACGAAAGCCAAGATGACACCCAAAGCGCAAAATTTCGAAATATATGTTGTCGCAGTGGATTCAACCTAATTTTATAAGAGTATGGTGCAGTTTTGGCAAACGACACCGAACGAACAATTTTGCAGAAGGGTGGCACTGCAAATTGAACAATGCAATCGAGAAAAAAAATCGGCCAAGTGCGAGTCGGAATCGCGCACGAAGGGTTCCGTACCATTAGCCATACAACATTAGACTTCATATTTTAACCTTTTTTTGTTTTAACATGCACGAGTCCGACACGCACTTGGCCAACTTTTTGTATTTGTTGTTATAGCGGCAACAGAAATACATCATCTTCTCAAAACGCATCCAGAGATAACTTTTTTAAATACCTAACCTGGAAACTGAAAGGTAATACTATAAAATAATTGTAGTAACTAGTCAGTAAAATAGGTACATAATGTGTGTCATTTTAATGGACAAGTATTTCCTTTAATACACCGAAAAAAAAATGTCTCGATCACGAAAAAAGTTAATAAAGGAAAGTGATTGACACGAGTGAAATAGGTAGTTATAAGCTATAACTACAACATATATAACATATATACTATAACATACTACAGGTATAATTATATTAGAATGCGGATTTTTTATTCTTTAAAATTTATAAATAAATCATTTCGTACGTCTCACAAATATTTTTCGGTCGCATATTTTTATGACTGATTTTTTTATTAACATGGTTAAATATAAACATGTTTTTTAATTAAATCTACCTACTAGTCAAAAATGAACACGCATTTTTAGTGAACAATTCCTGTTCATTTAACAAAGAATATTATTTGTTTATATATAAAAATCGGCAAAATGCGAGTCGGACTCGCGCACGAAGGGTTCCGTACCATTATCTATACAACATTAGACACTATTATAACCTATTTTTTTAGTTATTAAGTATGCGAGTCCGACGCGCACTCGGCCGATTTTTAGAAAGTATTTGTTGTTGTAGCGGCAACAGAAATACATCATCTGCGAAAATTTTAACTGTCTATCACCGTTCTTGAGATACAGCCTGGTGGCAGACGGACGGACGGACAGCGAAGTCTCAGTAATAGGGTCCCGTTTTTACCCATTGGGCACGGAACCCTAAAAAAGTATATTTGCAATCACAAAACTAAATGGATACACAAAATAGGAAAATGTAATTAAAATGCTGGAGGCGGGTAGCTCTATCGCATGTTTACGTACAGCGCGGCTGTAGGTAGCTATTTCAAAGACAGAGCCGAGTTAACATACTGTATAGATAACATTACCGTGCTCAGAGTGTATTTAGTGGTTTGGTTATTTTTAAGCTAGGTACTCTTAGCCCATAGGTAATAAATGACGCGGTTTTTTTTAACCTCAAATATTGAGATTGATATTAGATCAATTATCTCTCATCTGATAAGGTGTTTGTTGTGTGTTCTATTTTTGTGAGATAGAAGCAAAAAAATATACACGTATGATGGTACCAATTTGAAAAGCATAATACTACCGGCACCGCACCGTTACTTGCAAAATTCAAATGAATCCTCCTATAATCACCTATAATTTAGTCATCTAAAACGTCAAAGTCATGTCAGGTAAGTTTGTAAACTTTTCGACCGATTTTGATAATTAAAAAGTTCCAACCTTCAGAGAGACTAAAAAGTCATGAATGAAGTGAAAAGTTGCGCTCTGAGTGCGCATTAACTTAAGTTCTGAACGTAGCCCTGTACATGTGTGCTCCGACCATCGAGAAACTAAGTTAGTTTCTTGTAGATGGCTCTGACGATAAACCAAACCACGGTAATGTTATCTATACAGTATCTTAACTCATAGATAACATTACCGTGCTTTGAGCACATGAATAAATAACCGTACAGAAAAGAGGTAAAATGCGAGAATATTACTTTAA
Source organism: Plagodis dolabraria (assembly GCA_963854805.1). NCBI lineage: Eukaryota > Metazoa > Arthropoda > Insecta > Lepidoptera > Geometridae > Plagodis > Plagodis dolabraria. The sequence goes on from OY978447.1 coordinate 35,084,381, forward strand.
CTTCACTATCGGTCGAACGTTATTGCGAAATATCTGCTATAGATCTTGTGGACATAGATATTTTTCTATTATATGTATATATAGGACAGGTTTAGATACTATAAACTACGCTAATTACATTGGATATTTAGATACCTAGCGTAGATTGGCCTGCGATTAACGATCGCAATAACAGTGCAGTGGCGTTTGCAGAAGCCGTAAACAATGTATTAAATAGTCTAGTCAACTAGTTCAAAAACGTGAAAAATAGAAATAAAGGTCCTGAAAATATTGTTAGGATTCTTATGTAGATGTGGTTCAGTATATCTCTTAATTATGAAATATGACTGTTTGAGAAATACAAAAAAAATTAGGGGAAAGAAGACGGAAGGTACCACTCCCCAGGTGGGGAAGAGAAGCTTCCACACACCTAACTAAACTACCTGCCTACGCTAGGATGTCGACAGATGCACAAATAAAAAACAATATTCCTTGAAGCGTTCAACAACTTTTAAATTTATTTATTTAAAATTAAAATTTTCACCAAAGATCATGTAAAAAGAGAATAAATAGGTCCAGAACACTTTCCTTAATTAGGTTGGGTTATTCGTTAGTACCAGGTACAAAGATTAACTCTGAATTTGGAAATTTTATAGCAATCACTGATACTAGCGAACAACAATTTACTTAAGTTTATGATGTCATAAGTTTAGTTACTTAATTTACAATTTCTGTGTGCCAGCAACGTAGATCCACAAAATTTAAGTATATTAGAAGGTTATTGCTTTATAGTTTTAGTATATTAGTGTAGAGAAAAAATAGAAACCAGCCTGCTCAGAAAATTCTATATAGATCTCAGGGTAACGTCGTGAGTCGCATAGGGTGAAAGATGAATTCCGCAATATTAAAGTAAAAAAAAAAGAAGAAAAGGGCGCCACCCGGTTATGGGATACCGGGAAAATACATAAATACCGTTGCAGCGTGGAGATTCACAGCCTGGGACCGAAGGCTTAGTTAAGGCGAGCAGTCCCGGATGTCAGGCAGAGCGCTGACCACAAGTACAGCTCTGGCTGTCTGCCGGAGTTGGGGCTATGGTAGATGTGATTTGAAGCGCTCGTAGCGAAGTTTGCTTAACCATTCTGAATCGATCAGCTAAGTTAAGCAACGTCCGCCGCGGTCATGAGTTGGATGGGTGACCGCTGGTGACATTACTACTGAACGCTTCCGTGCTTCGGAGGGCACGTTAAGCCGTCGGTCCCGGTTGTTGTCTTAGGATGGCAGTCGTTACAGCATGGTGGTAGGGCACTTTGCAAATGCCCGCCTGGCTAGCTACCACCCTCAAGTTGATAATCTGTCGCCAAGCACCTAACGGTGTGTTCCGGCAGCTGTCCTTGAGAGCCAGTAATTCTAGGTTAGCCTGCAACAACAACAACAACTTCGACCACATCATCACTTACTATCAGGTGAGATAGTGGTCAAAGGCTAACCTATCAAGCATAAAAAAAAAAAAAAAATGTAGATATGGTAGGGTATTTTACCAGCCCTAACCATGAACCTCCTGGAAAACGCAAGGGTGCGCGTGTCAATTTACACTATCTCAGGTTGAAAATAGACTTTGCCTGAAGGGCATATATAAAAGGGTAGAGGGTAGACACATCTAGGTATTGCAAAAGGGGAACCAGTCGAGTTAGCAGTGGTGGCCCGGCCACGTGGTGGACACTCGGGCGCAGCCCGCCTCACTTCACAAGGAAAAAAAAACACGTGATTTTACCCAGAACATCGGCGCTTTACATGTTCAATCGATATATTTAACACGTGCAAACTAGAGAAGGCGTAGTCGAAATAGCGGCGTGTCGAAATGTGCCACGCGGTTCAAAAAAATCGCGGAGCCTCACACGGCACATTTACGAAACGAAGCACTGAAATTTAGCCCGGCTTTATAACCTACAAATTCGCGTAAAAACACTACACCAAAATGATTAAACACTTTAACTAACCTTTCTTTTGGGGAGGTTCGAAGGCTTTCGAAGTACGCCACGTGGACGCGTCACGAGTCCACGACAGGGAACGAAGTCGCCTCCTTGAATTTAGTTAAATTCTTTTGATTTCAGCCGGTATGTCTATTTCATCGGGATGGATCCTCTGGAAGGCGGAGGTCGAGAGGAGCACTGCCCGGCTTTATTCCAGCCCTCGCATCAGGCAGCGCGACGATTGGCTGCGAGCGACTGTACGGTGCTCCGAGGAGTAAAAGAACTCGAACTGACCTTTGCAGGCCTATTTAACGAACCCCGGATTTCTCGAAACTTTTTTTTTTTTTTTTTTTTTTTTTTTTTAATGTGGCAATTGTCAAATTGACATTTGTGCCAGTTTCACGTCAAGAATTAAATCAATAAAAGACAAAATTTTGCTATTAAAAAGTGATGACCAGAATAACTAACGTGGTTATATAATATCATATAGGATAGAAAATAACTAACATATACATATTTTTATATAAGGAGAAGTACAAAGTATTACATATTGAATAAGGAATGATTAAAATTAACATGATAAAAATATAACTTATTATAAGTGAATATTATTGAGAGAGAGGAAGTCAGATAAAATTTTATATATATCAAAATTATTAGACGATAAAAGTTCAGGCATGTAAGTTGGAAAGGAAACTTTTAAAGATTCAAGGCATAAATAAAACGCTACATGGTTATAAAGGGGACATGAAAAGAATATATGATTGAGATCCCCCTCATCCAAACCACATTCACATATAGAAGAATCTTTAACATGAATCTTTTTTAAATGAGTAGGAGTACAACAATGACCCAACCTCATACGGATTAATGATGATGTAAAACGTTTGCTTAACTTTATCCGGGCAAACCACGGTTTGTTCGGAATCAAAGGTTGCATTTTAGCAAAACCAGATCCAGTTGACCGACTACTGGTTCTCCAATGTAATGACCAAGATTTTGATAAATAAGATTTTGGAAGACATAATAAGTCATGGCAGTAATTAATAAAAGGAACCTTGTCTCCACAAACAACTGCATCTTTAGCAACTTTATCAACTCGTTCATTGCCAGAAATCCCAACATGACTGGGTATCCAAGCAAGAATAACGTCAAAACCCTTAGTATAACATTCAGCAATAGAACTTTTAATTTGAAATAAAATTGGGTTGTGAGCATTAGAAGAAAAAGGGTTCGAAAGTAATGATTGGAGAGAACTCCGAGAATCAGAAAATATAATAGACCGATGCAGCTTGAAGAGAAGGATATATTTAATAGCCTCAAGGATAGCCAAACATTCCCCAGTAAAAACAGATGATTCAGGTGGACATTTGACTTTTTGAACGATATCGTATTGAGCATGAAAAATGCCATAACCAACACAGCCAACTGGTGAAAGTTTTGAAGCGTCTGTGAATATTGTATGCCAATCACGCCAATCTCTTTTAAGTAGCTCGCGGAAGTATTCATCTGCATAAAGGTCACCTTTACAAATATCAAATTCTAAAATTATATGAGGTTGAGATATAATTACATTAAATTCATAATTGAATATTGGAAGCTTTTGAGAACGATAAACAGGGTCTTTTAAGGAATTAAAAATAACGTAACTCTTAACAAGCAAAGGAAAATGTTTACATCTCCAAAAACGAGTAGAGTTGACATATTGATGAAGCAGTTGTAATTTTGGAATCAAAGGATGATTAGAGAATTGGATAAATCGGAAAAAGAATCTGTTAGCAAGGAATTGACGACGAAGGTGAAGGGGAGGGTCAACACACTCAACTTGGAGAGCATTGACTGGAGAAGACTTCATAGCTCCTGTGATAATACGAAGAGCTTTCGATTGAATCAAATCAAGTTTACTAAGGCTTAGTTTGTTAGCAGGATCCAAAAGAAAGCATCCATAGTCTAAGACGCTTCGAATAATTGCATTGTATAAAAGTTTTAAGTTAAAAGGATGGGCTCCCCACCAAACACCGGATAAGCATCTTAGAACGTTGATGTTTTTTTCACATTTTTGGATAATGTATTCACAATGCTGACGAAAATTTAACTTGTTATCTAAAACAAGACCTAGAAATTTTATTGATTCTCTAACTGAGATTTGACAATTATTAATGAAAATATTGATAGGAGGGGGGTTTCTTTTACGGGTAAAGAGTACAATATTACTTTTAGAAGGAGAGAGTTCCAAACCATTTTCGCTAAGCCAAACATTCAATTGCTTTAGCGAGTCAGAGAGACAGTCACTTGCCACATCGATTTTGTTATTGGAATTATAAATGAGAATATCATCAGCATATTGTAAAATACGACAAAGACCAACAGATGACTCTAAATCATACGTATAAATATTGTATAAGAGAGGGCTAAGCACCGATCCTTGGGGTAAACCACGCCAGATAACTCTACTCGGTGAAATAGAAGGATTGTCACAGCGGAAAAATATAAATCTCTCCGTCAAAAGGTTCATAATAAAATTTCTTAATTTAACAGGAATTTTTAATTTAATTAATTTACTTTTTAGTATTGAAAGTTGGACATTATCGTAAGCAGCAGATATATCAAGGAAAGCTCCGACAATTGATTCACCACGAGAGAAACCAAGTCTTATATCTGTAGTGAATATACTAAGACTATCCATGGTACTTTTTCCTTTCCTAAAACCATACTGAGATTTAGCAAGTAATTCATAATATTCAACATACCACTCTAGTCGATTTTTAATAAGGTGTTCAGCTATTTTAGCTAAAACAGATGAAAGAGCAATAGGACGGTAAGAATATGGATCATCTGGATCTTTGTTAGGTTTGAGAATAGGAATAATAAATTGCGATTTCCAGCTATCAGGGACATAGCCAGAATCAAAGATAGAATTAACAAGGCATAAATAATAATTCAGGACACAGTCATTAGCCTTAGAAAAAAAGGAATAAGGAATGCCATCCATACCTGGAGCAGAATCTTTGACCGATTTCAATACGTTTTTCAGTTCTACGATAGAAAAAGGCTGATCTAAAACGTCGTTAGAACTATAGGTAAAATGAGAAGGAAGTTCATCAGGTAGAGGACAATATTGAGGCGCTAATTTGTCCATAAACGAGTCAGCCCAAGACTGACTCGGGCAACAACGACGATGAGGAGGGCACCAAGCTCTTCTATATCTGTGAATTTTATTCCAAATAATTGATAATGGAGTATGCGGGCCTATAGAGCAACAAAAAGATTTCCAACCATGGAATTTTTTGGTGTGGAAGAGACGTTTTGATTGAGCAATCACTTTGTTCAATAGCATGAAGTTCTCTTTTGTCATGGAGAGGCAAAAGGTAGTTTCAGTTTCATTACGAAATTTAATTGCCTCCGAGCATTCCTTATCCCACCATGGAGGAGAAGGTATTTTACTCGAACTACTTTTTTTAATATAGAAAGACATATCAGCACAATCTAAAAGAGCTTTAGCAAGGCCCTCCGAACAAATTTTAATGTTATTGATTTTAATCACGGGTAGTTTAGAAATATTGATCTCTGCAATTTCATTAAATTTATCCCAGTTAGCATTGTCATTTAAAATATATTTAAGAAGAGGTGAATTTCGATAGACTGTTGGAGCCAATTTTAGTGAAATATTTAGAATAATAGGACAATGATCACTGCCATGAGTTGAAAGCAGAACGTGCCATGACAAAAGAGATGCAAGATCTGGAGAGCAGAGAGATAGATCAACTGCACTAGGAAATTCGTTTGGGCGGGTTCTTCTTGTAGGAGAACCATCATTAAGAATACACAGATTGAGAGTATCAAGGGAATCTAATAGAAAAACTCCAGAAGAATCTGAAATACCACAGCCCCAAACAGTATGGTGGCAATTAAGATCGCCAAGGACTAGGAGAGGTCTAGGAAGGGAGTTAAGAATAGGGATAAGCTTACGGATAATAGATATGGAAGGAGAGCAGATATATAAGGAAATTATTACAAAAGATTTTGTACGGACAGCCACAGCTTCAAAGCCAATCTGAGAAGGAATTGAAATAGGGGAAAATGACATATTATCTTTTAAAAATAGAGCAACACCACCACAACCATCCTGTCGATCTCTTCGTACATCAACATAGCCAGATAACCTAAAAAGGGAATCAGGTCTAAGCCATGTCTCAGAGAAAGACAGGATGCATGGTTTGTATTTATTAATTAAAAATATTAAATCAGTTTTTTTATTGTTTGAACTACGACAGTTCCACTGGAGGATCCTGTCGGAGGGATCCATTTTGGAAAAGAGAGAAAAGAGTATTCAAGTTGAAGGCATCGTTGGACGGTAAAGCGTTTGGGGAAGAGGAAGAAGAATTACACATAACAGTTGATAACAAATTTAAAAGCTTTATGAGCTCTGCTATAATATCAGGAACAGTAGGCAATTCAGAATTTTTACCTATAGGATTAGGGAGGGCACAGCCATTTTGGGAGGGAGCATCATAATCATTCCTTATTATGTTTAAGTGGGCAGCCCGATCATACCCAACACGGGAAGTAGGAGAGACATGTACAGTTTTGGAAACTTTTTTCTTATAATGAACTTTAGATGGTTCAATTGTCAAATTTTTAATAGAGCGATTTTGCGGAGGAAAAGATGTTACAGAGGGTGCGGCAATTTCAGCATACGATGATTTAGACACAGGAACCATTTTTGAAGCTTCAGCATACGATATAGCTTTTTCAGACATGACAAGTTTAATATTTTTTTGTCTTTGATATTCCGGACAACATTTATTGGTAGCGAAATGATTACCATCGCACCATATGCATTTTGCACTATCAACATCTTTTTCACAGGAATCTGCTAAATGGTTTAGACCACATTTAAAACAGGTGGGTTTTGAGCGGCATTGAGTCTTGGTGTGGCCATATCGGCAGCATTGATAACATTGTATGGTAGGTAAAGAGTATAACTCAACAGGAATTGAGTTATAACCCAAAAAAACTCGTGAGGGAAAGACTTGGCCATCAAAAGTCAATACGACCGTTTGAGAAGGTTTCCAATGTGTAGATCCTTCTATGATAACTTTAAAATTAAGACGACGAGCTTTAATTATGGGACCACAATCATTGGGAACCTTCATTTCTGTCATAATTTCTTCGGGAGACATATCGATTGGGATGCCACGGACAATGCCTAATCTCGTTATAATAAAGGATGGAATGAAAGCTTTAAATTTATTATGAGATAGAGACGGAGAATCCATAAATTTATTGGCACAGGCAGCCGAGTGAAAATCTAAAGAAATTCTATTTCGACCGACGCTTTTGATGGAACCATCTATAACTCCTTCAAACTCTCTGGAACGACTAAATAAAAATCTGCCAAACGTTACCGGATGTAACGAGGTGCCAGCAGTTGGAGACGATTCATTTCTCTGTACATGTACCGTAAATGGACCACGATCATTTGGGCCATATGACTGGCGACCAGTTGGGACATAGGAATTTTGTGATAGGAGTGGAGAAACTCGAGGGGAATCAGGCAGAGGGACAGAAGGGGCTATTTGTTGGTCAATATGGGTGTTTGGATCTCTGACAGAGGAAACTGAATCAGGGAGAGAGTGTTGACCAGGTTGGAGAACTACATCTGATTTTAATATGAGTGTGTCATTGGACGACTCTGACTCGGAACGAGAATGATCTGTATTAATCTTTCGTGCTTTTTTCGCTTTCGAACGCTTACGAATTACTGTTTCATATGGTAGATCATCAACAGACATTGTTATTGATTCAAACGCGGCTGGAGAAGGAGGTTTTACAATAGCTAATGTTCCACCAGGATCAGGGGGTTCATTCATCTTGATGAGTATGAAGCTAAGATACCAATCTACAAATAATATTTATACTAATATACTATAATGCAGCTACTCTGGTCTAAAAATAAGAATAATTTATCAAGAAAATTAAATTTGAAAAATTTAACCAAAAATCCACGACTTGACGCTACACCGTAGAGCACAGATCTCCTTCTCGAAACTTCTATGAGAGGGGAGCCGAAACACAGAGATAGTACAGACCGTAGAAAGAAAATAGTAATAGAAGCGCTATGAGCGTATATCTAAGGGATAGCAATAGTTTATGACGTTGTTTATGGAAATGCCAGGTGAAAGATTTAACCTTATTGATGGGGTAAAAAGCAGTACCAGATTTAATTTAATTATATTATGATAAACATGAATACCTATCATCACATACTCAAGTTGTTGCCAATCTCATTATAAAACCTAAGGTATTGGTTTTGGATTTTTATGATTGTTTATAGAATTTAATCTAAAGTTGTAAAAATAATTTTACACCCGAAGATATGTTTTCCTTTTGGCTTTCCTATTATAGTCTAAATATGGGAAATTATTACAATCACGTCATCTAAACAACACCCAGTAAACTGGAAGTATAGAACTTATAGGAATAAATAGTGTTGGAATTGAGTCCGTTCTAAAATAAGTTACATTATGTGTTGTCTTGCGAAAGCAATGAGATTCAAAATGTTCAGAGCATATTCAAGCATTCCGTACTTTGTACGTTATGTTTACGTTTTTTTTTTGCCTCCGGTAAGCAAAATCCATATAATTATCTGGTATTAATTTTTTTTTAACTGGCAACATAGAAATAACATAAATCTTATGTACATAATATATTAAGGTAAGTACGAAAGTTTTGACGGAAATTTTTATGGCATGCACCATAAAAATTTCCGTCGTTTACTAAAATTTGCGTATTCTCGAATAAATTTCTAGACAACATGCGAGTGAGAAATACAGTTAATCTTTACTTACCTTGTTGCCTAAGCTTCTAGTAATGATGATGATTTTGACTGTGACGGATTTTGACTGTTTCAGCACAGTCATGAATTAATTTACTATAGTAAATAATATACTTCAACACTTTTCATACTTGTTCTAAATAGACAAAATGTATGGAGTCAAAACATTAAAAATGTATACCATTGTTAGTAAACTAAACAACGATTTAAATGTATTTTTAATGCTACAATAAACTTGGACTGACAATAAAAATGAATTTAAATCCGTTATTTTCCGTAGGGTAAGCTAAGTATAAACTTGTTGAATATATTATGGCTTGTGGTTTTCGTGAGATAAATAAAAAAAATTAGTCTTTTTATGGGAAAACTACTTTCTGGGTAATAGTATCCCAAACTCAATGGAAACCCTAATAATTAATGAAGATGCATGAAAATATTGGGGTCACGTGTAAGCCAAGACTATCTTCTCTAGACGGTTAATACATAGATTTTGCATAGATTAAGTAGGGTAGGGGAACCGGTCCACCGGCCGGCACCTATCCATCGGCCATTCCTGATCCTCTTGCAGTATTATTTAGATATTAGCTACTTAATATTGCAATATAGGAACGAAAGTCTTGTAAATACTCTTTGATTGAATCGCCTGATACCCTAAAACATTATTCGGTTGGGTTACTATAACAAACGATTTTTAAAGAATTGTTTAATTTCACGTTGGCAGATGAGAAAGAGTTACGCACGCAAATACAAAAAAAAAAATTGACTCGCCTCTCGTTCAACCTTAAGTTTTTTACTGTTATACTAAGTAAATGTTGATTGTTAATAGTTTTATAGCTGAAGAGAGAAGCTATAGTTATTCTTTCATAATTATTTTAATAGTATTTGATTTTAAATAACGATTTTTAAAAATAATGTATAGTGAATTATAGCTGATAGGCTAGCGTTTGACCTCCATATCACCTGATAGTAAATTATGATGTGGGCGAAGATGTTGTTCAGGCTACCCTAGAATTACTAGTATTACTATTAAAGTGTAACAAATTAAATCAAACATCAAAGTACAGTTTTAAGTATGTACTGCCAAAACTATGAGGATATAAAAACTATAGAATAAATGCGTGTTGGGCTAGTAGGATATTTTAAATAGATACATACATACATATTACACATAAAAATGTTTTTTTTTTAGTTAATTGTATGGATACATTAATTTTAAATCAATTTTAAATGTTCCGACCGAAAACTGGGTAGTGCTGACCGAAATCCGGCGATTTCTCTATATTTGGATTTATATATTTTTCTATAAAGAAGGAAGCACTTGACGTTCCATTAAATATTAAATACGTAAACTACATTATATAGGGTACATATATCAATAAACAACGCAGGGCTCAATCAATTGTAGATTTTTTTCTAGCGTCTTAAAATTGAATGTGCCATTAAATGGCCGTAAACTGAGTATTCCACCCTAGTCATCTTGCATCTGTTGAAGGATTAATACTCTGTGCAAGGCGTGCGTTCACAACCTCACAATATGTCGGATCAAATGAAGTCGTTCCGACCTTCAAAAGAACCGTAACAGTATAGCTATTTAAAACAAAATTAATTTACCCTTGTCCCTCTGGACAGACCTCAATTCTTAATGAGAAGTAAACAAACAAAAGGGTGAATAATCACCCATTACTGATACAGGTCTAAGCCGTAGAAACAGCCTATATTAAGACACATTAGTAGGTACAAACAAACAAAAAAAACATATAAAAAAAGGTTACAGGAGAATTACCCCACGCTCCGGCGACCAGACAGGACGTTTCCCCTCCCCATAGGAAGGGCAAGTGAACTCGCTATGGCGGAAACGGGTCGCCGAGGCGCTAGGTAACAAAACCCAACAAACAAAAAAAATGGGATAAGTACCCTAGGGGGATAGGCAAAGTAAAAGAGAAGAGGGGAAGAGGGAGCAGAAAAGAGGAGGAATGCCTTGGCTTCACCGGCACCCAGAAGGGGCACTGATGACAGAGTGGCCTACGGCATGGTTGCCACCTTCCAATAGGATCCACATAAAAAACTAACCTATAACTATGATAGGTATTTAGTTATTCTATATGGTAGAATATAATATAGACCTATACGTATATATGTACCAGCTGAGATGAAGGAAATAAAGCGTTGATAACACTCCGGTATGTCTGTAAAATAGTTACAAAAACTTTAAATTTTAGCTAAATTGCTAATGATAAACTATGTATCAATATGAGCACTAACTGAGTAAGATTTAATTACTAATCCCTGCAAAAGGAGGGTAAAACGACAGTTAAAATGACTGCCTACTCACCAATAAAATTAACTGGAACAAGACCAGTTGTTAACATTGTTTATGTCTTGTCTAAAGAAAACAAAACAAACAAAAGGAGTTCCCACGCGCAACAAAGAAACAAGTCGACATGGTCAAGGAGAGTATGGAGAAGGTCCTATATAACGTTTTAATTATTATTATTACATAAATAATACAATATAATACACATACATACATAATTTCTCAACTCCCAGGGAAACAAACAAGGAGCCATCACTGCTTCAATAAATGCCTAAAGGAAGGTGTGTACCCCACGCCCCTTAAAATATCGAAAATATCACCTATACTTCAGGGCAAGGGCAAGTGAGACGATATGGACGCTTACAGACCGTTCTCCATTATCCCGGCTATTGCCAAGGTGTTCGAAAACGGTCTGAGTTCTAGGCTGATCGCGTACTTGACGGACACCAAAGCGCTCTCCGAGCACCAATATGCCTACCGTGTGGGGAGATCCACTATATCCCTGACTCGCGCGGTGGTACGGCGTATCTTGGACGCTCGCGAAAGCACGCAACAAGTCGCAGTCTTGTGCTGCGACTTTTCCAAGGCCTTTGACGTAGCCGACCACCAGGTACTCGCAGTTAAGCTGAAGCACTATGGAATCGTTGGGAACGCTTTTTCGGTACTCACTGATATGATATAATTTTAGGACCTTTTCTGTTTCTAGCATATATAAATGATCTGCCTTGCATGGTTAAAAATTTCTGCGATATAGTTTAATTCGCAGATGATACCTCCCTAATTTTTAAAGTAGATAGGAGGGATAGTGAACTTATTCATGTAAATAATATGTTATCTATGATCTCTAAGTGGTTCGCGGCTAATAATCTTCTCTTAAATTCAAAAAATACCAAATGTTTAAAGTTTTCTTTACCAAATATTACTTATGTTGAACCAAACATTAAGCTTGGTCTAGAAAAGTCAAAGTCAAAGTCAAAATCATTTATTCAATTTAGGCGTCTACGACGCTCTTATGAAGGTCAATTACAAATTTTAATATTGAAATATACTACATTGTACTGCCACGTTCAGCAAACAAAAGTTATAGAGATAAAACTCTCTTTTGACAATGCGACAGTCTTCCTGGGAATTAAAATGGATTCAACTTTACAGTGGAATCCACATATACATGATCTGTCTGGAAAACTTAGTTCTGCTGCATATGCAGTTCGTAAGATAAGACAGCTAACAGACGTAGCTACTGCTAGGCTCGTTTATTTCGCGTACTTCCACAGTATTATGTCTTATGGTATATTGCTGTGGGGAGCTGCTGCTGAAATAGAGACAATCTTTATCTTACGAAAGCGTGCAATTCGAGCCATATATGAAATGAATCCTAGGGAATCCCTGAGAGATCTTTTTAAAGAAATTGATATTTTAACTTTACCAAGTCTGTATATATTTGAAAATATTATGTATGTTCTTAAAAATTTGAGCAAATTTAAATCAAACAGTGACAATCACGATTATAACACTAGGAATAAAGATAAAATAGCGGTGCCAGGTTTTAGATTAGCAAAGACAAATAAAAGGTCCTTCTTAGGCAATTGTGTGCGGTTTTATAATATATTGCCCAAACATATTACAACGCTCACAGAAAGAAAATTCAAGTTGCATGTGAAGAATATTTTGATAAAGAAATCTTACTACACAGTTTGTGATTACTTAAACGACAAAAATGCTTGGACTGGTTCGCCTCTGCCAAGCTAGCGCCTAACACCTCTTCTTCTCAGTCGGGCACTCTTAACAGAGTGGTCGTGGTTGATATGATGGTGGTACATGGTGGGTCTTCAACGTCATCAGTCTTCTTGTTGGTGAGCACTGATCTGGCAATGCTTCTCCATTTTTTTCCGGTTGGTAGCGTTGCGCGTGCACTCAGATATGGATGATTGTGAAGCCGTTTTGATCAAATCAGTCCAGCGAGTGGGAGATCTACCTCTAGCTCTCTTTCCTGCTACCTGACCCTGGACAACTAATCGTTCCATCGAGTTTTCATTCCTGGAGATGTGCCCGAAGAACTTCAAAATTCGTAATTGGACAATCGACGATAGCCTAGTCTTGATTTTAAGTTCATTAAGGATAGACACGTTTGTCCGGAAGGCAGTCCACAGGATCCTCAATAGGCGCCTCCAACACCACATCTCCAGAGCGTCGATTTTTCTGCGGTCCAGTAGTCTTAAGGACCAGGTTTCAGCACCGTAGAGGAAGATTGGAAAGACTAGACAGTTCATCAGTCGCACTTTTGTATTTTTAGTAATCCTTTTATCTTTCCAAACTTTTTCCAACCTCTCTACAGCAGATCTTGTAATCGCGCACCGTCTTCTAATCTCGTCCTCGCAACTTCCCTCATTTGATATAGTAGAGCCGAGGTATGTGTAGCTCTGTACTACTTTGCAATTTGATATACTCAGTAGGTCCGGTCTGTTGTTATTCGCTCGGTCAACTATCATCATTTTAGTCTTGTCTCGGTTAATCACAAGACCGTATTGTAGGCTGATTGTTTCTAGGCGAGCCAGGAGATCTTCCATATCTTCTTTAGTTTGAGCGAGAAGAGTGGTATCGTCAGCGTAGCGGAGGTTATTTATCAGCCGGCCACCAATTGAGATTCCTTTATTCCATCCTTCAAGAACCATTCGCATTATATACTCCGTATATGTATTGAACAGCAATGGTGACAGAATGCACCCTTGCCGAACACCTGATTCAGTGTGGAATTCGTCAGAAAGCACATCATCTAATCGAACAGCTGCTATTTCTTCATCATAGAGTCGCTTAATAAGGTATGTCAGATGATGTGGAACTCCCATTTCCAATAAGATTTTCCACAGCCCTTCACGCACAACTGTGTCAAATGCCTTGCGAAAATCCACAAAACAAATTAGAACTGGGGTGTTAAATTTCTGGCCTTCTCTATGATCTGTCTTAGGATGAGTATTTGTTCTCGTGTGCCTCTTCCCTTTACGAAACCAGCCTGCTCCGATGCAATTTGCCATGATAAGTATGCCTGGAGACGAGTGCATAAAATATGAAGCATAACTTTACTTGCATGGGAAATAAGGGATATCAGCCTGTAATTGTTGCATTTCTTAGTCGAGCCCTTTTTGTGAAGCGGTATAAATACCGAGTGGGTCCAATCTTTCGGCCACACTCCGGTTTCCCATATTTTGCAACATATGACATAAGACATCAATTCCTGTCTCACCCATCGCCTTGAGTACTTCTATTGGTATGTCATCAATTGCGACGGCTTTATTGCATTTTAGATGTTTAACCGCTGCTCTCACTTCATCACGCAAAATGCTCGGTTCATGTTCATTGAAACTGTCTAGAGTACATATCGTGGAGCTTGGTGTAGTACTATTACTAGCAAAAAGAGATTTACAGTAATCCTTCCAAACATCCACTATATCCCTGATCTCAGTCACCGTTACACCCACGGAGTTTTCTTTTGCCCATATTTTTGGTTTAAAATGGCGTGTTAAATATCGTACCTTGTCATGGAGATCTTTGGCTTGGAAATTATCGGAATGTCGCTCAAGTTCTTCACATATCAATCCTAGGTAGTTATTGCGATCTTTTCTACAAGCAGCTTGTACAATCGCATTCTTGGCATTAAGTTGTGCAATGTTTGCGCCCGAGGATTTGAGATTTCGTGTTTCTTCGACTAGTTTCCAAGTGCCTATAGTCATCCAATGTTGTCGTTTTGGTTAGCGTCGTCTTGGTTGTGCTACTACTATAGCGTCCTTGATGTAGCTTTTTGCCAATTGCCATAAAGAGTCTGTATCCTTGTCTTCAATATGTACTCGCCAGGAAGAATGTTTGATGTTGACCGATTCTTGAAATACCTTTGTATCGGTGACCTCCATTCTCCTGTTAGTTTTTATCTGCCTAGTTCTTTTTAGCTTTAACCGCAAATCGGCAACTGGCAGTTGGTGATCAGAATGACAATCAGCTCCAGGCATAGTACGCGTGTTAGTAATCGAACTTCTCCATCTAGATCGAATTAAAATGTAGTCGATTTGGTTACGATATTTGCCATCATGTATAAAGTCGTCTCGCGTGATGATCAAAAGTAGTGTTCATTATGGTCAAGTTGTTATTCGCCGCAAATTCTATCAAGCGCTCTCCTCTTGGATTTCGTAAACCTAGACCATAATGCCCAACGATATTTCGTATTCCATTATCCATGGTAGTATTTCCCACTTTCAAGTTAAAGTCCCCAATTATGATTAATAACTCTCTTTTAGGTGTTCTAGCTATAGCAGTTTCAAGATCATTATAGAAATCTTCTACAAGTTCAGATTTAGCAGTCATCGTGGGGGCATAAACCTGGATAATGTTTACAGAGGTCGGTGAAGCGCTGAGTTTAATAGTTATTATCCTTTCATTTACTGGATTATATCCCAATACGGCACGATTCCACATCTTAGGGATTGCGATAGCCACTCCAGAAAAGCTACTCGTGTATCTGCCGGAGAAGTAGATGGTGTGTTTCTCGGAGTCAAAGTGGCCACTCCCTTTCCAGTGAGTTTCGCTTAATCCTGTTATAAGTAACTGGCATCGTTCCAACTCTTCTTCTAAAATATGAAGCTTTCCATCCTCCAAAAGACCACGTACGTTCCATGTACCCAACCGTTGAGGTTTCCGTAGATTGATACTACTTCCAGTCGCATAGTTTCCACGGGATACCTGGTTGCCTGTATCTCCATGGCCGGTAACCAACTTCACACTCTGGGCCCCAGTCGCCACAGAGCGCCGGTCGCTACGCGGGTCGCCAGGCGGTCTCTTTCTATGTACTTTTGTTACCATCATGTAACTTTCATGGGAAGAATAATGCAGTAGGTTCCCCTTACTTTCTGCATCGCGGTATTATAACCTCAGTGGTTATAATATTCCTCGAGTGAACCTATTTGGAAATTACCTCCTTGCGCTTCACTTAGGTACTGATGGTTACCGCTGCCCCCCATCAGATTCCAGTTACTACGCCGCTGTGGCTCGCCTCTTCCGCTGGTTTGGCCGTACCGACACCTTCTGTCTCCGCCCTCACCACCGTTGAGGTCTTCACCCGTAACCCTGGGCATGGGTTCTATGTTATACCCCACAGAGCTGGGTTATATTTAAAAAAAAATAACTTATTAACTCTAATGTTATTTTGTGTGGTGAGTATTGTATAATTGTCTTTTAACTTGGTCTCCTCGGTTTTTACTAGGATACGATACTATACTGTTTTCTTAGGCGGCATTTTATTCTTCCTCTGAAAATAAACAGCAAATATCACAACCCTTTAAAACGTGAGTAATCCGCGATAACACATTATCACATTACTTTGAAAAAAAAAATATGAAGTTCATGACAAAACTACATGGCCATAAATGGGGTTTCTACGTACACCAATTGTGGCCAAAGGAGAATTTCAAAATTTTGGTGCCATTTGTGGCCACCTGCTCATAACCCCACTTCTTAAATGTACTGCATCAAAATAACTTTACTTCTACGAACTAAATACATTTTTAAATTAAAATAATGAAAACAATAAAAAAATAAACAAAGATTCCGAAAATAAAAACTGATTACCCACCCGCTGGCCTTATTGTTTTTGTTAAGATCTACCCACTTTCAGCACCCGGCTTCAGAAAATGTCAGATATATGTCAGCCGTATTATGTCAGAGTGAAGTTTGACACATCGCAACTGTCAATAGGAGTAGTGTTGGCATTATTCAATATTTTAAATACCATACACAGTAAAGTGATATGTTGTCTATGCCTTAGCTACATCGATTTTAAAACCGAAGTGGCCAAAAAGGGATCAGTGGCCAAAACCGGGTCTTCTGCCCTATTTCTAACAAGTCTGACATCTGGAGTTATGTCGTTTTTACACTCTTGTTCGGCTCAAAACGCATTAATGGATAATTTACCTTCCATCACTAAAGGAATAGAACAAACTAGCACGAGACGGAAAAGCCTTTACGAATGAATCCTACCGGCTGTGCCAGTCAAAACTGGGGATTAGGGAAAACCCTTTTTGAAAACTAAAATAATTAAAACGAAAATATATGTGTTGCCGATTCGGAGGCTAACTGTATAATGAATTCTTATTACAAAGGAGCTTAACAACTATCTTAACCTACCACGGGACCACCAAGAAGCCTTAGTCAGCATTACAGAGAACTGCAAGAGTTTCTGCTGATCAAGCCCCCTCTAGTCTAGAGCGGATGGGTGAAGGGGATCCATAACTACCTCTTTAAAATAAATGCGGCTATAACCATAAATAACCATAAATGGAATCAACTTCAAAACCCATAAGTGTGAAATAACTTGTTGAATTCTGCACCATGATAGTTCAAAAGTACCTACCTATTATCACAATATTGTGACACATGGTACCAAACCGGCCGATTGAAAGATGTTGATGAAATTAAAATAGGACAAGCATCATTATCAAAATCGGTTCAACCAGTCAAAAGTTCTGAGGTAACAAACATAAAAAACAGATGAATCAGAACCTCCCCCTTTTTTGTAGTCGGTTAAAAACAACAAATATGTAACTTTACGAATTGTCTTAACTTCTCACTTCATTTTCTATAGGTATCTACTACTATATTTTAGAAAAAGTATTACTCGTATTTCTTACTTTCCTTTTATTTTAAATTAAAAGTATACTATTTAGCACAGGTAAAAATCATGAGTACTTGGACTAAAGCCGCATTAATTTTAAATAGGTACTATTCATGTTATTATTATAAATAAATATTAAAGTAATATTACTACATAATTATGTATTACCTTTCTTATATTCGAAATGAAAATGAGAGTGTTGAACACAGGTGAAAGTCATCAATTCCTACACGGACTACTGCTTCCAAACAAAAATTACACAATTTTTTTAACTTCTGAATTAATTTGATATAGGTAGACGTACTACTCATGTTATTACTATCGATATATATTTTAGACAAACTACTATTTTTTTAGATTAATTATAGTCTAACTAAATGAATAGTAGTGTTTAAACACCATACTCTTTCATTTCTAACTAAGAAATCGGAATTTCTGTATGTTATGTATTATATTATTGTACATCCGGAATGGATAAACTATTAGCACGTGACAATAACATGATATATCAATATTCTGGGAGAGAGTGCAATCTGTATTGCACCACGAATTTATGTCAAAATCCCAAAATTGTTGACAGACTTGAGATGTCTGCGGCTACCGCTCTTTGGGAATCCTCGTTGGTGGTATAAACGCTATCCGTCAGCGAAAATGAGTTCCAATGTGGGCAAATTGTTACAAGCCTAAAGTCCATCAGGTATTGCTGCACATTAGGCGTATAAACTAAACTTTGGCAAGTTGTTTAAATAGCAAACTGGTAGTTAAACATAGCTTCTTATATTAGACTAGCTTTCCGGGCGCGGCTCTTTTTGCACAGTTGGATAAAAACTATCCTATATTTTTTCCCGGGTCTCAATCTATATCCATACCAAATTTCATTCAAATCGGCCCGTAGTCCGGTCGTAGTTTTGGCGTGAAAGCGTAACTGACAGACAGACAGACAGAGTTGATTTCGCATTCATAATATTAGTAGTGACATCTGTTTCAGATTCACACATTTGTTCTCCTGAAGACGTTCAAAATTACATAACCCAATCGATCAATAATTTAAAAATCTTACACCTGAATATACGCAGCATTAACTGCAACATAAATGGCCTTATTGTTCTACTACATAGGATTCCTCTACAGATTGATATTATCGTGCTCTTTGAATGCTGGCTGAAAAGTACTCCCTCGTTTCCAGTTTTAACTGGGTATGACTCTCATATAACTTCTCACACAAACCAAAATGATGGTTTAGTTCTTTATGTAAGAGTGGGTCTTGAATATTCGGTCGAAATTCCTGAATTTATGGAAGCCAATTGCCTGGTCCTCAAAATGTCAAACAAAGCAGCTATATTAGCAATATATCGATCTCCCTCTTACAAAAAAATCGAAGCCTTCCTTAATTGTCTTGATGCAACCTTAGAAAGTGTAAAAGACTTCAGAACTGTTATAATTGTTGGAGACATAAATATAAATTTAATAAAAGACAGTACATAACGATCGCTTTGCTGAAGAGTATCTGAACACTACCACCTCGCACGCTATGCTGCCTGTACACTTATTTCCCACCAGATTTAAAAACTGTTTAGACCATATTATCCTCAGGTCACCTAATTCTGCTACCACACTGATCCTTGACACAGTTGTGACTGACCACTCTCCTATTTTATTCTGCTGTAACACTTGTGTCCAAGTACCTACTGCAAATCGTACATTTAATAAATTAGATATACCTGCTATGGTTTTGGCTTTGGAAAAACGAAATTTTACACCCATCCTTGACTCTAACGACCCTGATAACGCATCGAACACTCTCGTCAGCATGGTCTCTTCCGTCATTAAACTTAATACTAAAATCATTTCGATCCCCAGCAGAAAACGCATTATTAAGCCTTGGATGACTCCAGCCCTTCTTAGGTGCATTCGGTTTAGAGACAAATTATACCAGAACTTAAAAAAGAACCCTAACGACTCTGTGCTTAGAATGAAATTCTTACGTTATCGTAATTACTGCAATCGTCGACTTAAAAAAAAGAGATTTTGAACGTGGTGAATTTCAGAAAGCCTCAAAGAATCCAAAAGAGACCTAGCATGCGCAAATAAGACATATCTCACGCATGACACGAGAAGAGTATTTTTCTCGCGCGTAGAGAGAGTGGTGGACGATAGCAGCTGCCGCACCACGCTAAGATCCGTTCATTGAAATTATCTATGGACGATTCTCCATTGCGCTATTTGTTGGTTGAATTGCGAACAGTTTTATGAAATAAGCAGTGATGGACTTTGTACTAATAAAATACCATACTATTATAAACGATTAAACATTTTTACCGTTCTCGACACTTCATTAGGAATTATGATGGTTTTATGATTAAACCTTTCCCGATGATGTAATTTTCAAACGAATGATGAAGATGTAAATAGAATTGGCGATTTTTCTGCATAATGTAGGTAGGTATTTCATTTTTATCTCTTTTGACGATGGCTGCTTATCTGTTTTTCTTGTTGATGAATGCTAAGTAGCGAAACAAAGTTTTTAATTTTTATCATAGCTACTTAACTAGTTTTCAGTGCCCCATTTATTTTTCTTTTTTAACCGACTTCCAAAAAAGGAGGAGGTTCTCAATTCGTCTGTATTTTTTTTTTATTTTTTTTAATGTTTGTTACCTCAGATCTCTTGACTGGGTGAACCGATTTTGAAAATTATTTTTTTGTTTGAAAGCTGATGCTTGTCGTTTGGTCACATTTTAAATTTCATCAAAATCGGTCAAGCCGTTTATGAGTTAAACTAAAAAGATTGAAAAAAAAATTTTAACAAAAAATGGAACCGACTTCAACACCCAAAAGTGGGAAATAACTTGCCGAAGTCGGTACCATGCCCACAATATTGTGATAATAGGTACTTCTGAACTATCATGGTACCGACTTCAACAAGTTATTTCACACTTTTGGGTGTTGAAGTCGGTTCCATTTTTTGTTAAAAATTTTTTTTTAAACAATAATAATATTTTATAACTAAAGTGCTATAGAGTGTGGAACCCTAAAAGAAATTTATTCATTTAGATTACTTTAAATGTTAACTGTTGCAAATTTCATGAAAATTAATAGATTCAAATACAAAGTATTGCATTCCTGAGGCTATAAAATACCTAACGAAATTTATAACTAGACGTGATGCTACTTTTCAATGTGAAACATTCTCACTGAGTAAACTATTGGGAATTGTAAAAAATATTAAAAGGAAGGATTCTAAGGACATACCTAAATGACATGTCAACGCAAGTGTTGGACTTCTTGCCTGATTTTATATTTGATATTTTTTGTGAATATTTTAATAGATGCCTCGAATCTGGAC
Source organism: Plagodis dolabraria (assembly GCA_963854805.1). Taxonomy (NCBI): domain Eukaryota; kingdom Metazoa; phylum Arthropoda; class Insecta; order Lepidoptera; family Geometridae; genus Plagodis; species Plagodis dolabraria. The sequence continues at coordinate 35,105,480 of OY978447.1, forward strand.
AGTTTCCAAAAGCATTGAAATATGATTCAACCTATCTATAAGGGAAAGGGAGAAATGGATGCACCAAAAAACTATCGGCCTATTTCTCTTATTCCCATCATGGCAAAAATATTAGAAAAACTGGTAAGCAATAGGCTAATGACTTTTTTTTTTAATAATAACTTATTGAACAGACAGCAGTTTGCATATCAATCAGGTAGATCTACAGTAGATGCGACTAGAGAGGTGATCTCAAAAGTGATGCACCACCTCAACTACCGGCAGACAGCAGCTATCTTCTGTGACCTGTCACGTGCATTCGAGATGGTGAATCACTCACTTCTTCTTCAAAAACTTTCTCACTACGGTGTAAACGGACCTTATTATGACATGATAGCATCTTTTTTTAACGAAAGAATGCAGCTGACCATGGTGCACGGAGTAAAGTCTGACTCAGAGCTGATAGGTAATAACGCCGTACCACAGGGCTCAATAATGGGAAACTACCTATTTCTCATTCTAATGAATGACATTACAACCGCGTCTTCTGACGCTGAATTTGTATTATTTGCGGACGATAGCTGCCTTATAGTCACTGCAGATAGCCTCAAAAACCTGAGAACAAAGGTAAGCAGTGTAATAAATCAGGTTTCACAGTGGTTCAGCTCAAACGGAATAGCACTCAATGTCGAGAAAACGCACATAATTAATTTTAATATTTGTGGAAGACATACTGAAAACTTAAACATTACTTATAACGGAATGAGCGTTCCTCAAGTTCAGTATGTAAAATATTTGGGAATTATAATAGATCAAGGGTTGACATGGGGTCCCCATATTGAAGCAACCTATGGACGGCTCTCATCGGCGTGTTTTGCGCTTTTCCGACTGACTGCTAGTCTCCGTATTGACAACACCAAGAAGGCATATTTTGGGTATTTCCACTCAATAATGCTGTACGGCATTGAATTTTGGGGGGTAGCAGCCGACTGGGAAAGAATATTCAAAGCTCAAAAGCGCGCCGTCCGAATCATGTCTAGCGTTGAGTGGGATCACCCCGCGAAGGAACTGATCGTGAATCTAAAAATACTCACCCTACCTTGCCAGTTCATACTGCAAGCAGCAACATACGTAAGAAAAAATCAGGAACAGTTCACAACGGGTGCTGATCTCCACGACTATCAAACGAGACGGCGGCACTGGCTCAGGCTGCCGACGGGTCGCCGACTCAAAAAGTCAAGAAAAATGTTACACTTTGTAGGTGTAAACCTATATAACAAACTTCCCAATAACATTAAAGATGCACTTACCGCAAGCGCATTTACTTACAAAACTTAAATCGCTGCTGCTCGCCAAAGCTTACTATTCTGTAAAAGAATTTCTAACAGACCAATCGATCGTTGATTCATAAAAATTATACATCTTATTAATAAATCATTCTAATTCATCATGATAAATGACCTTCCGGATGTCATTCAAAACGCTCAATGTTTATTGTTCGCGGATGACCTCAAGTTGCTGAGGGCGGTAAAAGATGAAGGTGACTGTCAGCAGGAGACGTAGACAGAGTTGCCGAGTGGAGTAAAGTAATAAACTTTAATTAAATGTCTCTAAAGTGCTCGGTAATCTCTTTTGGCAGACACCTGCAGCCGCTGCACTTCGACTACAAGCTTGACGGCGAAAGCGTGAAGCGAGTAGTCGCCGTAAAAGATCTCGGGGTCCAGGTAGATAGAGTTGACTTTTAGAGACCACATCGTACAAGTTTGTAAAAAATCGTACAGAAGGTTAGGTGTTGTCCTACGGCGATCAGCTGGTTTCAAAAACATAAAAGCGATATCGGCCCTTAATGATGGTCTTGTACGAAGTCAGCTCGAATACAACTCGGCGGTGTGGTCTCCACACGAAGCTAAGTACAATTTAATGCTGGAGTGAGTGCAAAATAAATTCACTCGGTTCCTGTACTTACGGCTATACGGCATTTATCCCTTCTACCCTCTGATGTATCCTACTCTGTTTGTTCTGGACATGGTTGGATACAACAAGTTAGAGGTAAGAAGAGATTGCACACTCGCATACTACATGATAAGAGTATTTAGAGGAGTTTGGTTTGATGGCTCGGTTCTGTCGCGAATGGGACTGTGCGTGCCGAACGAGTACGTGAGGCGCCGCCGCCGGCCGCGGCTGTTTGCGGTGCCCCGCGCGGACACTTAGCTGCTCGTTGGGTGCCCCCTGCTCCGCACCCTGCATGCGCTCAATCGAGTTGCCGAGCATATCGACATATTAACTTGTTCCGTGACAGAATTTTATAGGACAGTAGTAGGTGCATGACGCTATGTTATAGATATAAATAAATATGTGAATTTTTTTAATGCATAAATGATAATTTTTGACTTGTAATATGGATTTTAAAAGTATATTTATTGACATTTTAGTAATATATTTTTAATTTTTTATGTGTATAGCGCCTTGGAATATGAATTCTGTTATGCTGTGTATGTATAAGTGTGTAAAATAAATACTTAACTTCAATCTATGTTATTAGAACAAAGGAGATTGCCCATTTCACTAGGAGACTTAGGTCCCCTGAAAAAGTTTAGTGTCCTGATTATTTCTTTTTTAATTTGTTAATAAAAACGTCTAATTATAGGATCAGTAGCCATTTTTCATATTTTTACCCTAGTTTAAGAGTAATTTATTTTTTAAGTTATAAAAATTATTAATCATCTACATAGATATTAAGACTATAATACTTTTTAGACAAATTGAATGATACCATAAGTATCAAAATCCGCAACCTGATAGTTTAGGAGGTAGTATCAACAACTTTATTCTGGTCCTTAATAATTATTCAGATTTAATATTAACGCCCAATCCTCATCTAATTCATTGCTTTTTTCTAGACAATATAACAATAAATATGGTACTATTTTCTCGCACATGCTCCAAGTAGTAAGATTTTGCCTGTTTGTATTGATAAGATCCAAATGCGAATCTGCTTAAATCATTTACATTTAATCTAGGAAACTAATCAGTACAGTACAGTACAGTAACCGGCAAAACACGTGAGTTTTTTGCCGGTTAGTGTATAACTTGATGCTATTTAGGAATAGAATAGACATTTCAAAAGAAACGATTATTTTCTTTCACGCTATCAGCTCGTCATTGACTACACTCTTGACAGTAGCACGTAAACATTAGTAGTGTTGACAGTTAACATGTTTTTAAATCGAGACATACCATATCGATTTTTCCTGACTTAAGAGTGGGTTAAGACAGCCGTGCTTCCACGCTATACCATCACTGATGCTTATATATATGGCTGCTATAAATCGTTATTTTATTATATTTTATACTCGCTGAATTCTAACGTTCACCTTGCTACTAGCACTGCGGCACACCTAACAGCAAGCCATATTGTATTGAATACCAGGCATCTATAAATATACATCTTAAAGGACTTGTAGCGGAGTTTGCTTACCCATTCTTAATCGATCAGCTAAGTTAAGCAACGTTATAATCTAATAAACGTCATAATACGTCAATATCATGACTTAGATGCTTGACCGCTAGTGACATTACTACTGGGAGCTTCCGCGCTTCGTATGGCACGTCAAGCTGTCGGTCCCGGTGTTGTCTTCAGATGGCCGTCGTTACAGCATGGTGGTAGGGCATTTTGCGAATGCCCGACTGGCTAGCTACCACATTCAAGTAGAAAATCTATCGCACTTAACGGTGTGTTCCAGCAGCTGGCCTTCATAGCCAGTGATTCTAGGTTAGCCTGATCAATATCTTCGACCAAATCATGACTTACCATCAGGTGAGATAGTGGTCAAGGGATATAAAAATAAAATAAAAAACATACATAAACTATCAATAGTACCGATAGTATATTCAATAAGTATACTTACGGTATGGATCGTTTCTGCGCTGTCGATAGATATTGAAAACGTGTAAAAAAAAACTATATGAATAGCAATGAATTCAATCAAAGCTATGTATTTTTAATCGATCTAAGATTCTGGAAAAATGGGAACTATAAATAACTGGCAATTCTAAGTTGGCAATATTTTAGTGAGGCATAAGGACTGTGTATCCAGTTGCCAATAACTAAAAAAAATGTAGTGCATATTATCTTTGGTTGCTTGTTTTGAAATAACAGGAAATAAATAATTTATAAAAATTGTACTCTTTAAGAAAACTTTTAATGCCAGGGTGAAAAGAAATACGCTGTTAATGAGAGAAGAGCAAAAAAATATGCAACGATTTTAGCATAATATTTTAATAGGACACTCCGCCATATAGGGGACCTGCCTTTGAACATTCTCCTTTTTACCGAATAGCCAAATCTTTGTATGCTTATGACTAAAAGATATTTAACTATTTGACAAGGCTCTTTTCATGGATCAATCTAGATCAAAAGTAAGAGCTATACTATTGTTAGTAGGTCATGTCTATGTTAAAGCATAAACTAAAGATATACCTAGATATCGCATACATCAAAGTGTGTATGATGTGATGATTGACTATTTGGATTATGAAGTATTAGCAGGTGAGATTAAACCAATACAACACAAACCTATAGCTGTTGAAAAATTTCCAATGACTGAGAATATCCATGAATATAGGCAGTTCTCGATTTGGCTTAGCTATTTTAGAAATGTTGACACAATATTTAGATAATTTTCATGACCATCTCAAAGGTACTAAAGAGAAAAGTTTGATAACAATGGGCAGATGATAAATCAAGAGCTTTTACAAGTTGTGAGCGTATTTATTTAGTAGTAGTTTTGGCACTTTCGAACCCATAGTTGAAAACGGAATCGTACACAGACGTAAACTCACAATGAGGACTAAAAAGGAGTGTTAATGTCACACATTGAACAAAGAGCTAGGATTTCTTATGTGGCTCATTTGAGTTATTTAATTTTTATTTATTTTTATATCCTCACGATACAAGACGGCTTCTTAATGTACACTTTTGTTCGTATAAAAGACAAAAAATAGCGCTACCATTAAAGATTGAAAGAATTCTATTTTTAAGATTTTGGCACTCCCAAAAGTTTAATTTCAGATCGAGAAACTTCCTTTTCTCATATAATATCATAAATATTTCAAGCACTGTAGTTTTTAGGAAAAAAATTGCGAGCACAACTATGAAGACATGTCATCGTCTTGAAAAATTTTGTAACTCTAGTGTTTCCTAAAGTCCAATTTGATATTTTTAAATTTAATTTTGATCGAAAAACTTACAGCCTAATTATAACAATAAAATTAAAATGTATCTTAGTAGTTAAAAAATGGGCCAATTACAAGTTTTCACCTTTAACATGAGAATATAAAGTGGTACTAAATAATCATTCATATTTTGTAGCATAGGTATATGGGAAAAAAATGTTACCGAAATATCAAGTCTGTAAAAAAAAACGAATAAAGAAATATGTTAATCTGTCGGGAAATTGTGACAACACAAACAATCCTATATGGAATAAAACACCTTAGGAGATCCTTTTTGGTTAAGACGTAAGGGAAATACAGAAATAACCTTTAATGAAGTAATTAAAGGTATTCCTTAAAAAAAAAACAAAAGATTGCCCCTTCCATATAACTAATAAACTATGTAACGATAGATGTCAAATAACAGGCAATGAAGTTTATTTAGTGACGGCCAATAGTGATTGAGATTAATCTTGAAAATTGTGCAAAGAGTGATTCAGAAAAACCAGATTTTTGAATAGAATATTATTTATTTGCTTGAAATGCGAGTACATTAAATGTTTTGAACAAATCGAACTAACATATTATGTCGCCAAATTAATAGCATGTAAAAAATATACTATAACAGTTTAATTTTAAGATTAATTCTTATTGTCCATTGAGCACAGTGATTTATCAAACATAATTAGAACACATGAAAGTATTCTATTAATAAGTAAAATCTTCATCGAGAGAGTAGCAGCAACCTGACTTAATTTTTACACGACTGCCCAAAACATTGTTTGCACATTTGCACCAGGAGCGTTATGTTTTCGGGGTTCATGTGTGTGTGTCTGCTTGTGGGTTTCTTTATTCCGACATAACCTCTGAACGGCTTGTCCGACTTTAATGTATGAGATATCGTTGGATTTGTCTTGATGACGCGGGTGGCGCTGGGTACACGAAAGAAATTGGCGGATTTTAGACCCCATATTGTTTTTCTTCTTCCAAGCCCATCGACTGCGGTCTCAGGGTGAGGGGCTTTACAAAAGGATTCCTAAAATGTATATAACTTGCAGTTTTAATTTAATGGAGCGATGAAACGTCTAACGAACATACATTATTTATTGCATTCATTAGGAATTAATTTTATCAAGATAGACAAATCTATATCTTCTATTTATAGTTCTGTGTTTAGTCATAATTGTCATTGTCAAATGTAATCCGACTGACAGTTGTGACTTTATATCTGAAGACAATTTTTTTTTTCTAATATTACTTCTTATAATTTGTCTCTTTGTGCGGCGTTAACCAAATCGTGTTCGAATTTATATTGATGTGGCTAGTAATTATTATTGTTATTGTGTTTTCAGTTCTGTGTATTTTTAGTGAATAGTAACTTTATATACCTACTAAGATTTTGTTATAAAACATACCCGGCAGGTGTATTTCTGTTGTTATTTTTTTTTTGTTAGTTTTGATTGAATTATTATTTATTAATTACTTCTCTGCATATTATTAATATTTATATATCTACATATATATACATTTTGAATATTTTAATTATTATTATGCTAAGCTTATTTGATGATAGTGTATGCAGCGATAGCGAACAATATCTATCTTCATCTTCCTATATTGACAGTCGATAGTTTTCTCAGTTTACCTACTCTGGCTGACACCCTCGAATCTCAATTTTCTGATGTACCTAAAAATTTCATTGGAGTTCATATTAACGCGCAAAGCATCCCGGCTCATTTTTCAGATATGCAGGCATCCCTCACTTGCAAAAATATCCATGCTATAGTAGTCTCTGAGACCTGGTTGAAACCTTGTCTTCCCACTATTTCTTACTCTTTGCCTGGTTTTCACCTAATCCGCAACGATCGCACTGGCAGCAGGGGTGGCGGGGTAGCTATATACCTCAAATCAAATATCCCATATTCGGTAATCAGCACATCGCTTCAGCCTCCACCCTCCAACGCCGGTGAGCATCTGTTCGTGGAAGTACTATTGTCAAATAATAAAATCCTGCTCGGAGCCTACTATAGCCATTCCTCAAGTGTCAATTACTTTTCCTCGTTTGAGAAGACTCTAGAAGATATTATCCCCTTAGACAATCATAATATTATATTGGGTGATTTCAATACCTGTCTCCTCAAGAAAGACCATCGCTCTAATTCCCTCGAGTCAGTAATTAGCTCTAGCAACATGCATTTACTCCCGCTAAATGCCACTCATCATGCCCCCAATTGTAATCCCTCACTACTTGATTTATGCATAGTATCGTCCCCACAACATGTTGCTAAGCATGGTCAATGTCCCGCTGACAATTTTTCATATCATGATCTGATTTTCCTATTCTATAAAATTCGGCCCCCAAAAGTAAAACCCAAAATTATTCTTCAGCGCAATTTTAGGGGTATAGATCAGGAACAATTTTCCAATGATGCCAGGGAAATTGATTGGTCACCGGTAACCAACGCTATGACCGTCGATGAGCAAGTGGCGATCTTCAACTCATTAATAACGCAGTTATACGACAAGCATGCTCCTTTACGAGCCATACAACTTAAGCAACGACCAGCAGCTTGGCTTACAGAAGACATAAAATTGTTAATGCACAAAAAATCCACTGGTAAATATAAGTATAAAATCCGCCCTAGTGACACTAATAAAAATAAATATGTAAAAATACGAAATCGCTGCAATATGGTGTGTAGGGATGCTCTACGTCGCCATGTTCATAAATCCGAGAACGATGATCCAGCAAAGATCTGGCAATTTCTCAGCTCGATACATTCTCTTAATCTCCATTTCTCTTCAACATCTCCTATTGATGTCTCTGAAAAATCAAACACTAATCAATTTCTTTCATCCTTACCAATTCCAGACTACTCTCCTTTTATTCTGAATCGGGTACATGATTGTGATGTTAAGAAGAGCTTACTTTCTGTCACTTCCAATGCTGTAGGCGGCGATGGAATTAGTCGTAATATGCTCGTGCCAATCCTTGATATCATCCTTCCTATACTCTGTTTCATCTTTAATAATTCCATCTCCAACGGCATATATCCAACCATCTGGAAAGAAGCCCAAATCATTCCATTACCTAAAAAACCTAACCCTAAATCTTTTTCCGAATTCCGTCCCATATCTATTCTCCCATTTTTATCTAAAGTTCTAGAGCGCCTTGTTCACAGTCAAATTAGCAAATATCTTTCCAGTCATGATCTCCTTAATCCTTTCCAATCTGGTTTCCGTCCTGGGCACAGTACTGTCAGTACTCTTGTAAAGGTTACTGATGTGATGACATACTGTTTTCAATGGAAAATGGAAACATGACTGTACTTACATTATTAGATTTCACTAATGCTTTCAGCACTGTTGATTTCGATATACTTTTAGCAATACTACGCTCTATTAACATATCTCCAACAGTACTCGATTGGTTTCATAGTTATCTGTTCGGGCGCCAGCAACGAGTACGCTTAGAAGAGAAGTTCTCTTCCTGGTGTTACACAACTGCTGGTGTCCCACAGGGCGGCGTACTATCACCTCTCCTTTTCGCAATATTCATCAATACCATTTCACAAAATCTTTCTTCTTCCAACCACTTAAATGCAGACGATCTTCAAATTTATTCTCAAGTACCTCTCGACAAGCTTTCTGAAGCCATACATTCCATAAATGATGATTTGAAATGTATTACTGAATGGTGCAAAAAATTTGGCCTCATAATAAACACAAGCAAGACCCAAGTGATAATTGTGGGCAGTTCACGTTTCATCTCAAGGGTGGACTGGTCTATTATTCCTTCTGTATTTTTTGATGGAGTCCCTATTCCCTTTAGTGAAACTGTAAAAAATCTGGGCTTGACGTTCGACCGTTGCTTGAGTGGGGCTCCTCAGCTGCAAGTGACTAGTCGCAAATTGTACGCCACTGCAGGTGCTTTAAAGAGACTGCGCAACTTTCTTCCTGTTACTACTAAAATTGCCCTAGTTCAATCCCTTTTACTCCCAATTCTGGATTACGCTGATGTCTGCTATCCAGAACTCACTGAGGAACAGCTAGATAAGCTTGAGCGTCTTCAAAACTTCTGCATCAGATTTATATTTGGCTTGCGTAAATTTGACCGCATATCTCAATTTCGATCTAAGCTCAAGTGGCTCCCTATTCGTCTTCGCCGGAATGCTCACATACTCTCTCTCCTTTACAATATTTTGTTTAATCCATTGTCCCCGCGCTATCTTAAGGAACGTTCTAATTTCACACTGCAAATGCTCTTAATTTAAGGTCATCTGAAAACCTATCCCTTAGTATGCCTCAACATGGCACATTTTTTTACGATCAATCTTTTTCAGTCAGGGCTGTTCGACTGTGGAATTTACAACCGATTTCTATCAGGCAAGCCCAATCTTTAAATACGTTCAAAAGCCAAGTGAAACAGTTTTACTTGTCTGATTAATTACACCTGTACTGTTCGAAGCTGCTTGTCACTTCATTATCTCAATTGTAGGATAGTTATACGATATGTGCGTACTTATATACAAACATAGCATAATTAGTTATATATTGTATAGTGTGTGTGTGTATGTGTATATATAATATAGTATTGTTGTATGTAAGCTTGTAAAAGTATATTGTTAGTATTTAAGTCATCTCTGTTTGTTTGTATAGAAAATATTTATTTTTAATTTTAATTTAGCAGTTTGTTCAACCAGACTGTTAATGTTAATTTAATGCACCCCCGTCTTATTAGTCCTATTTCCTCTCCATTCAAAGGTTGCCTGGAAGAGATCGCTATTAGTGATAAGGCCGCCCATTGTAACACTTAACTGTAATCCTTTATATTTTGTTTTGTTCTAATGTAGTGGTGTGTACAATAAAGAGTTATCTATCTATCTATCTATTATTTGCAGTCTTTTAGAGTATGTACTTGTTTATTAAACAAGTACAACACTTTACACACTTCTTATAATTTATGATTGTAATATGCTTCATTCTAACACGTATTATGAAGGTATATTCAAATGAAACACCAAATCAGCTTACAATGTTTTTTTTTTAATTTTTAGTATCATACGGATCAGAAAAGGCCTAATGTTATGTTTAGTTGTTGATTGTTTTGCATAAAATTAAGTATATTTAGATGAAAAAGAAGGTATGCTCCTGATAAATATACCAAACACATAATCAATAGAAATCAAATTTCAAAAGACAATGAAATAAAATTAAAATTAATGAAAATAATAATTGTAATAATAAATAATGAATCCGTTTAGTGTCATTAGAGATAATTATACTTTTTGGGTCATCAACAATTAGAAGAAGAATCTTTTTAATAACTTAGCTTTAAATATGTTTGTTTCCGTGCGCCGGAGTCTGCACGATGTCCGATGGCCGAATGTTATGTTTTCATTCGGTATTATGGTATTATTGGACAGCAATAAATATTAAATACTAGTCAGTAAGCGGATGTGGTAATGGCAACACCAATCCGATAGTGGCGCCACCATTTTGACGGAAGAACATACGACACACTCTGTGATTGGCTGGGTGATTTCCAGCTAAAACGAGTGTTGACTGTTGACACGAAGTTAAGGGTGGGGCATTCTTGAGACGACCACCAGGCTGGAAACATGAGAGTCGAAGTGCTGTTCTGTTCTTTACACTTGTTCTGTCAAGGCTGTAACATTTGCTGCTGCCAACTGCATGGGACTGGTTGTAGAAACAGTGGCTTAGCCTCAAGAGGTAACTAGTATAGCTACTAAATTGTACTTAATTATCAGGATATTTCTTTGATTGTGGTAAGACATCAAGTAGTTGAGTTGAGCTACAAGCGAAAGCAATTTTTTAAAATAAATAAATAAAAAGAGGATATTTCTGTTTTGTAAAAATATTTATTATATATTTATATACAATTTTAATTAGGAGCGGCACGCGGGACACCATTATAGAGGTACCTACAATGTTTTTAGTTGTTGAAGTAACGACGCGACGCGACCTCTGAGCGGAGAGGGTCGACTTACATAGTACTGGTGCAAACAAGCACGTCACTAGCTGCGTCGCCTCCTCTGCGTCGCACAATGCTTGCCTCACCTCATATATTATTTTCATTAGCCTATTGATAAATGAATTACTTTTGACCAAATTTACATCACAATTTTTTAAACTCTGGTAAAACATTTCTATCTACGAGAATTAGTAGGACTCTTGCGATTACTAATCACGTGGCTTTACACGCGACGCGAGCGAGACACAATGTTGGTAAACCTGTTAAAACAGTTTTGATAAATTGTGAAACAGGGTTCTATAAATTAATATGTAATAGATAGAGTGAGACAGGTGGGCACCCATAGACTAGAGTAGACCAGTAGGTGCCGCTGCGGTATAGATGCGTAAAGCCGCGTGCGCAGTGCTCGGTCTCAATTGAAAATACTTAGTTCATATTCTTACAAACATGCCCGTCGCCGATATTAACGGTTTTATTTACAACTTTGGAAATTTTCTACTTAATTTTTTTTCTAATGTTTTTTGGCGACAGATATCCGCTTATTAAAACTATGCTAACACACAAACAAGCATCCAGATGTTCATCCCTCGTCAGCTATCACAAGCGCGTGGTTACAACTAGCTATTTATTTATACAAGTGCTTCCTACAGACAAGTATATACATGCGGCCGGGCGTCCTCGACGCGCATACCAACATCTACATATATACAATTTAGATTTTAATATACATAAGTACCTATGTACCTACTTACAAGTATAATGTCACCTTAAATTACATAATTACTTTGAATAAAACGTCATTGCAATATTAAATGGACAAAAATAAGTTTGTTCCTGTACATAATTGTTTATTTTGGTGGAACATCGCATGCGGGAGTCACCCGGCCTCGATTAATGATGGCTTCCTACCAACGACATAGAGCGGTGGAAATAATATAAAACATGTATATTACGTAAATTATTAGATAATTTATAATAAGTTGGTCTCGGTTTCTCTCCGTATCTAGTCCGTCGGAAGGCGCCATCAGAATGTCCTATCTCCGGAACGAACGCATCGCGGTGTCAGTGATGTCACGAGACGCGATGCGCGGTGTCAGTGACGTCACGAGACGCGATGCGCGGTGTCAGTGACGTCACGAGACGACGCGCGCGGGTTTACGACTACCCGCGCCCTTGCCTGCTGCGGTAACGTCGACTTCACTAGATTTTACGTCTAATACACTTTGTATAAGACTAAATCTACCGAAATCGGCTTTCACACACATAATACTAAACGAGAAAAGAGAAGCCGGAGTCTATGTAAAGATAATACATACGATCAATTTTAAAATATTTTTTTCGATCGGCGAACCGAAGCCTCGCCTCGCAAGAACACGACCAGACGTCACCCCTGTCTGCTATACGTTTTGAAAGCGGAGGCGGATCTCTAGCCAGTGATCAGTAGAGCGCGAGCGGGGCGATGCGATGCGATGCGAGGCGAGACGTCCTGTTTGCGATGATTAACATTAATTAGAGTCTAGATCACATGTTGGTTCAGTGCGCTAGTGCGCGTCGGCGCGGTGGTGCTGCGGCGGCAGGGTGGAGGCGGCGGCGGAGCGCATCGGCGGGAAGTGCCTGTGGTCGCGCAGGTCGAAGGGCCCGCGCGGCGGCGAGCCCTCCAGCGCCGCGCCCAGCTCGCTCGCGCGCTCCGACTCTGTGCGCGCACACGGGACTACGTCATCGGGGGCCTGCAGCGCGGGCGCGGGGGCCCCATCCCCCTCCCGGGCCCCACGCCCGCGGCTACACTGCACCCCGAACGACACCATCCGCTACGATATCCACATCGGTCCACTATCATTCGTACGTAACGAGACCGGGTAACGTCATTTATTCTTTACGGAAAACGTTTCCAGCAGATCGTACATTGGCCTTGTCAATATGTGTGCGTACTTCTAGCGGCAACATGTTGAATAAGATGATTTGTTTCCGCTGGGAGCACGTTCTCCCATATATGTTTATATATTTTCAAAAAGGCCACACGAAATAAAGAAGTATACCAATAATTACAGTATAACGATAGTAAATCTGTGTATTTAAATGAAATTTGTGTGTCGTGAGACTTAAGATGCCGCTGGTGGAACGTTTGTCTGTTTGCTGGATATCCTAAACGGTTACGCACAGTCATGATTATTTTTACACATGTCGTTATGAAATTGTGTGTAATCTTTCTGAAAACATAATTCGAAAAAACATTACAATTAAGACGAATAAAATCATATAGAAAATAAAATTTTCTTATATCAAGTGTATCCTAGAAAATAACGTTTTCCGCAAAAAATAAGTAACTAAGAACAGCGATAACCAATACCGGACCCCTCGTGTAAGCTTTGAGAACAGAACGCCAGACCGACGAGTGGTTAACGTAGCGGACACTAACAAAACATGATGTGCAAAGCTGATTCGGTAAACAATGTATGATACAAGATTTTATCAAATTTACCCAATGAGGAGCGTAAGCATCTCAAGTTCGAAGCCGCAGGTTTGGTTAATAGTAACGGGCAAAGATATTAAACAAGAGGAATATTTTTTTACAGTAATTTCTGAATGGACTGACAGGTATTGTTGTTACAACAACACACATAAATATCGCTCGAGTGGAATGCAATAAATATTGTGTGACTTTCCTGAATAAAAATACTTAACAAACAATGGCAACAGATACTTAGAAATTGAGAGGTATTGATTCGCGGGGCTAAGAACAGGCGTCACGCTGATTGCATTTAGATCGCCCTTACCATGCTCCATAGACAGTTGCAAAAATGGCCGCATTTTTTTTAGATTCAGCTAACGTTACTAATATATGAATATATATATTTATTTTAATTAGATAAGCAAGAATTTGACCGCTGTCTCACCTGATGGACAGTGACGTGACGACGTAGCAGATACCTATTAACTCTGTTCTTGAAGGCATCCAGATTATATCTACAAGGAAATAGAGACGCTCTGGTAGGGTGTTCCGTACTTCGCCCGTACGCATTATAAAGCTGGATTTAAAACGTTTTGTGCGTATTTTTGGAATATCGACCGTGTATGGATGCCGTGTTCCAGTGCGTCTTGTTGTCCGATGAAAGAAAGGAGAAGAGGGAATAAGGTTATGTAAATCGTTCGTAGTGAAGTGCCAATGAGCTTCTATGCTCGATTATCTATGGTTCTGATAGAACTAAAGGTGGTGATTGGCTTCGAGCTGGTATTTAGCCGAACCATCCCAGAGATGGCTGCAGTAATCCATACAAGATCGGACTTGAGCTTGGTGGAGATTTAGAAGCTATCCCGATGTGAAATACCCCCGGACTTTCCTAAGAACACCCAACTTATTCGCAGCTAATTTAGCCCTGGACTCAATAAATGACCGGAAATTGAGTTTCAGTGTAAGAGACAACTAGTAGCTCAAGTTGGTCTGTTATCGGAACATGCACACTTCGGAGGACAGGAGTAAGAAAGAAATGACTCTGTTAAGCACTAAAGAGAGACGCCTGGGCCTTTGAAGCATTGAATTTGACTAAATTGGCATCACCCCATTCGCAGACTGCCTCTAGGGCCAAATTCATTCGCTGGACCATCGCCTCTCTATGGGACTTGATTTGTACATCGTCGGCCCGTGCATCGGATATATACCTCTCTACAACTGTGCTGTCATCTGCATACCCAATGATACCGGGTTTGAGCAGATCATTTATGTGCAGCAAGAAGAGAGTATTAGAGAGAACCGACCCTTGAAGTACCCCGGCATTTATTGCCAATTTATCGGACAAACATCCAGCAAGGACAACTCGTAACGATCTTTCCCTCAAGAAGTCTGAAATCCCAAGAGCACAGGCCAGCGAGTAAGCCATACGATGGAAGCTTATTAGCAAGAATGTCGTGCTAGACCCTGTCAAAGGCCTTTGAAATGTCAAGACAGACGGCGAGCGCTTCTCCGTACATATCAATGGCCTCGCTCCAGATATGAGTGACATATAGGCATTACGATAACCGTTTATTAGAATTAGGTATTCCGGCGCACTTTTAAAAGAAATATTATTAATGTTCAATTTAAACAATAGTACTAGTAAAAGTAGATAAGAACAAGGCCAACGTAGCTACCAGAGACATGTAAGGAAAAAATCAATTAATATGAACTCTGTGTTCAACGAGGCTAGGATAATGTATCGATCCTATTGGTGATATTTTTCCTGTTACACCGATCATCTTCCTCGCACATATCTGGTGGTTACACAGCCTTAGTGCGATACTAATGGTTATAATAACAAATATTTCATGCGCACTATCAAGAAATTTTGGTCGTGCGCTTGCAGAGTCAAGACCTCCTGCAATGCATCGAAAATTCGTCCGGTTTGGCTGCGTGGCGTTAGTGACGTCACGTCGTGTTTTATTAAAATATTAAATAAATGCTTTCTTCTTTTATATTGTTATAAATATTTGTTATTATTAAATACTAGCTTACCGGGCGCGGCTCCGCCCGCGCGTATGTCAGTTATCGCGGAAAAACATTAACCTCTTTTTGCGCAGTTGGATAAAAACTATTCTATGTTTTTTCCCGGGTCTCAAACTATTTCCATACCAAATTTAATTCAAATCGGTCCAGTAGTTTTGGCGTGAAAGCGTAACAGACAGACAGAGTTACTTTCGCATTTATAATATTAGTACTGATAGATTAGAGCAAAGCAACGCCTGAATCTGTTCATTAACTAATGGTTACGTTGCATGGTCAGAACAGGAATAAGTAAACCTGCCTCGATATTATATTCTAACTAATTGTACATTTTTAACATCTAATTTATGAAGTATTGGTTCTGTATCTTCAAGAAGTGAGAAAAGCTTCCAGATGTATTGCTCATTCTCGACATAAATTATGGATGAAAATATAATGTATGTCATTATTAAAATGTTATTTATTTGCTTTTCGTCACTAATTGTACTGTCACATTTGTGGCAAGTTGGCGATCTAAATGCGATCGCGACCATATTTACTGATATTTGAGTCCGCTGACTGTATGTCTAATATTCACGAAGTACATTATTAGGAAACGCGTGTTTCAAACATTCTTGAGTCGACTCGGGATCGCAAATCATTCAGACAAAAGCGCCAATAGATACGGACAAACACAACGGATATACAACGCCCTCAAAAGATCCAAATTATTTAGATCTGGAATGAATCGATTTAGGATTTTTACTTAAGACGCTGGCAAGTGCTAAATAGCTTTATTTGAACAGGTTTTTAGCAAAATGTAGTAAAGTGTAGCAGTAAGAAAATGATATGTATGTTAATCTTGATAATATTATCTTAATCCAAGAAAAGTCCGCTACACGTTTCCTTAAAATTTTCTCCATAGAATAAAATTGCAAAGTTGGCTCTAAATTACGCTTGTAACGTAAATACTCGTATCTTAATATTTACATATGCTGTGTGTATGAAAATATATTAATAAATATATAGCAAAGCTGTATCAAGAAGAGGTACAAAAAGTTACATTTTCGATTTACGTTACTAATTTTGTGTTATTAAGCGTACTTTCGGATTTTATCTAAAGTGATCGTGATTTCACCATCGCTACCTCTCTTTCACTCCTACGCAGTCCGATAGTGACGATATTTCAGCATTTGACAGCGTCTTAATGTCTTTTCTCTCACACAAAGTTACAAATCGCATGCTAATTCGATTTTTCAGTTCAAGAGTTACCAGCAAGACATTTAAACAATTTCTCACGAAAGCCCTGAAGATACTTCTATGTTTTTCAACAGAACTTGCCCCCCACTGTAATCTCTTATTGCAGCATCCCTACTTCACATAAACAATAACACACAAAGAAGTTATCAGTATTCGTGACATAGATACGGTTATTGTCAAAAAAGGGAGGATCTAGTTTTGGCAACCGTAAAACTAAGCTACTAAAAGATCGTAGCGTTTATTGAATTGCTATGTTCGTAGCTTCCTATGCAATACCTATTCTAGCCCATTGTAAAATCCATGCTATAAAGTTCATGTTGCTTTTGGAGATATAAGCGATTTTCATAACACCTATCCTATGGCATCAACATGTAAACAGCATGAGGTATAGGCTCAATAATGATCGATATTAGTCTCGATGTAGAATAATAGGGGTTATAAACTATTATCTTACGTAAAACAACTTATTTAACATTAAAGGGCATAATACAAATCTTGTTTTCAGTTACGACGCAGCTGCGGCCCGATAACATAGAGTATTTTTAGCTTTGAATTTAAACAATTTAGGCTGAAGTTTCAGTGAATTGCCTCTTTCCCTTTAGAAGAAATTCTTATATGTAATAACAACAAATACTTTTAAAAGTATCCTAAAAAATATGAAATTATATTTAAATAAAAAACTTTAAAAAGCATAAAATTATATATCTAGTGACAATTCCGCCTAATTTTCCTGTTATCTACGTGATGTCACAAACTCGATCGTGCGCTCGGTAAGTCAAGACCTCCTGAAGATGCTTCGTTTAGAAGCGAAACTAGTCGGGTATTCTTCCGGTTAGGCTGCGTGACATCACGTAGATAACAGGAAAATTAGGTGGAATTGTCACCAGATATATAATTTTATGCTTTTTAAAGTGTTTTATTTAAATATTATTTAATATTTTTTAGGATACTTTTAAAAGTATTTGTTATTATTAAATATGGATTTCCGCAAAGTAACGCCTGAATCTATCCAATCCTTATATGTGTATGTGCCATTTATTTTGTCAGCTTTCAACAACTTAGCCAAATATTTTTGTAGGTTCTGATTACATCTTTCTACCATTTCACAGATTGCAAATCGACGACGACATTTTAGATTTGTCCTTATTGTCCCATAACTCAACACGTCTTCTTCGTCAATAAAGTTATGTCCTTAATCGCTATGATTTTTTTGTGACGATCCAAAACTACAATCACTTGGATTAATTAACGACAGTCGTTTGTTTTGGTTAGGTATGGCACACACTTCCGGGATAACCATCGCGTTAAAGTTTGAGAAGTTAAGGAGATTTGCATTTGTCTTTGAGACATTTGCACATTTCCAGTACAGTGCACTGTATAACTAAATTGACCCATTATGCGTTATCATTCTTCGTTGGCGCACCTTTTGCAGCAAAATCATTCCAATTGGGTTTTTTAATAACACTATTAATCCATGCCAGGCTTGTGAGAATGGCCATTCATCTTTTTGCGCTCGTTTTATGGCTTCTTTCCATTCGTCACTAACATCTATCTTAAAAACTTAACGGGTACAACTTTTTTGCTTGCGTCGCACAAGCTTTCCTCGAAAATATGTCCGCGTATCCGGACCCGGAACGTGCGTCACTGTGGTTTTCGATCTTGATTTCAAACTCTTGAAGCTATTAAATTAAAAAATTTAAACCATCACTACTTTTTTTCAGGGTTTTTAAACTTTGATATACCACTTTAGAACAGCATGATTTATTCGTTCACAGATGGAATTGGCGTTTGAATGAATAGTTAAGTCTTCACGAATGCTAGTAGCTTCTAGTGAGGCAGTAGTTTCCTTCTGGTTTCAGTAATGCGAATCAGCTGCCATGTAAAGTACTTCCAAACAGATATCATAGAATACAGGTTTTTTATGATTCTGGTTTATCTGGTTTATCTAGGATCTTTAATCTCGAATAACGGCGGATGCATCGACGAGGTAAAACGACGTATGGCGATCACCAGGACCTCAATGGACAAAATGAGGAAAATATGGAAGAACAGAAATATCATCAAAGCCACAAAGATCCGACTAGTGCGAACTCTTATTTTCCCCATATTTCTTTACGCCGCAGAGACGTGGACCCTGCGAGAGATCGAAAAGAAGAAAATAGATGCTCTTGAGATGTGGTGCTGGAGAAGAATGCTTGAATTGTCGTGGACCGAGTTTCGCAGAAACATCTCGGTACTCCAAGAACTCGGCATTAAGCAGCGTCTCTCAGCTATAGTGCAATCCCGGATCTTCGCATTCTTCGGACATGTTTTGAGGCGAGGTAGTCAGTCCATTGAGTGTCTTGTCGTTCAGGGTAAAGTGGAAGGCACGAGACCGCGCGGGAGGTCACCCATGCGATGGACTGACCAAATTAAATCTGCGGTGGGCGGTCCCTTGCATGAGTGTACCAGGATGACCGTAAATAGAGGGCGATGGAGTGACATTGTAAGGCGCATTACATCTGCCCCCACTACAACTACATGACGATCACGCCCGCCCTGTCAAGACCGTAACGACTGAGAAGAGATGATTCTGGTCGTTACTTTTGTTTTCATTCTCAGTGTTTGAACATGATAACCAAGAATAGGAACATCGCATAGTATTATTAGTTTTATTTTAATTTTCTGATGATGGCTCACGTTGCTTAGCCCATAAAACGAACGCTTTTCCTCAGTTAGTTTTCGTACCAGGAGCATAAACAAAAGCGTGGACTTGGTCACCTTCTTCCACGAGCCTCAAATGGTTCACTTGGCGCAGACCCCAAATGTTTAGAAATAATGAGCACTTTCTTAGACTCGGCTTCATATTCACTCTTCAGAATTTTACCAGTACACGTTCAAGGTTCTGAAGATGGTCTTTAAATTTTCCGCCATGATGATGTCATCGAGATAAACAAGACAAAGGCCCTAAATTAACTTCATGAAAATAAGCTCCATAAGCTTTTCAATCTGATAAGAGCATAGAACAATCCAAATAGCATAACTCTGACTTGCCAAAGACCCTTGCACGTCATAAAAGCAGTTTTACTTCTTGTCTTTAAAGTCGATTTCTACGAGCTTATAGCCACTTTTCAGGTCTTAGGTTGTAAATCACTTTATTTTCGTTAGCGTATTCAGAGTACCATCAACCCTTGGTGATGGGAAGCTGTCCTTCGTCTTAATGTTATTGAGCCATTGAGAGTCAACACAGGAGCACATAGTGGCAGTTTTCTTCTTTATGGGAGGAGGATACAAATCTTGTTTACTAGTTGCGATGCAGTAGAGCACAAAAAATTAAGTCCCTTTTTTATAAAGTTGAGTTCAGGTAGGTAAATTTAAGCGCTGACACATGTTTATCCACGACGGCTTTTACTAGATCATGCGATCCTTTGTGACATAACGGGATTAATTAATTATGAGCATAAATTCTCAAAAGTACGACCGCTTCACAGCAGACCGGAGCACTTAGATAGAACTTCCTAGAAGAAATTTTATTATTACGAAATTTTAGTATTGCGAAATACTTTCATGCGGTATTCGGAAATAAAATATCATAATATTTTCTTTGGCATACCAATGACGGGGGAAAGCGTTATCTGTTAGTTTTAATATAAATAAATGTAAAGAATTCTAAGCATTTCAAGAAATTGTTTAAATCTGTTGCTGTTCTGCTTTCATCTCAAATTTAGGAAGTATGCGTTCGCGAGTAGTAGATACAATATAAGTAATAGGGGCAGGCGCGTGTCGCGGTCGGCACTTACCTCGCTCATTGCGGCCAGTCCTCCGCGGGGGGGTGGGGGGCCCCCGCGCTCCCCGCGCCCGCCCCGCCTGCCACAGTAACACTCGCGCTCAGACGCTGCCCCCCCTGCCCCGTGGGGTGCGGGGGGGCCGGCTAGCTCCATCACACCATTCATCCACACAACCATATGTAACTAAGTCAGTGGTCGCGCCGCCCACGCCAGTATGGACTGACGTGGCGACGGACGCTCGCCAACGTCACTCAGTGAAGCGGGAGGGCTCGGGTTACAACAAGCAGGAGGGAAGGAGAGGTGCACAGGACGTAACGTGACCGACTCATTCTTCGCTACACAAATTATTATTTTGGATTTATGTTAAATACCCCGGGGGTTCAAGTTTTTAAAATCTGAAAGATTCAAAATTTTATGTGCCGTATTGTGGGCCTCTCCTGGTATAGACTTTCGTTTTCAATCAATGCTACAATAGAATATTTGAGTTCCGCGGTTTCATACAGTTGAACCGAAACTGCTGAAATTATTGAAACACCCCTATCAAAAAAATAGTAACGCTAAACAGGGTATATAATATTGATCCAAGATGAATTATTTGGTAGCGAGTAACGAATGGGCTGTACATTGTTACCGTGTGGGTATACCTGTCATCATCGCGGGGTCCCGGCCGCGCAGTGCGCCCGCGTAACTGTTGCCGGCGCCCACTGCACAACACAACACTACAGCCGCACTGCACTCGGCCCCCGGCCCAGGGCCCCGGCCCCAGGGACCAAGGGGCCCACACTAACCGTATATATCCGCCTCGATCCGCGGTAGAGACAAGGCATTTCGAGAATTTGTAACAACGCATCGCAATAATATTAACTGGTTTTACTAAAAAACAGTAGCTGTTGAATGTATCAGTTGGGGATCATATTGACCATTTGATTGTCATGATCTGCAACTAATATGTTTGTTACTGAAACTTAACCTTCAATGTTTCGAAACGGTGGTCTCTGTCGATGATATCGATGCGAATATGTAGGAAAGTGTGTGATGCAGTGCGACACTATTATATTTTATTCGGTACCTGAAGTCCGGCCGCGAGCGCCACGTCCCTTACCTATTCTAATCCATATCCTAATATTATTGAAATGTTCCATCTATACATTAATATTTAACAATTTAGGCAAATCGTTTCACTCTTCCTGTATTTACTATCTCTCTCTATCTAATCGTTATTTGATAACAGGTTCTCGACGGTAAGCCCATCTCCACGAGGTCCATATTACTCTCCTTAACGATTTAATCTAATTCGTATCTTACTATTCAAAAGATCTATCACATTTAAAAAAATATTAGAGCACAACATTTTAGCCCCGGGCGGGAATCGAAACAGCTGCTCACTACACGATAGAACTTACAATCACATTTAGATAGATCACTACGAGTATTATTATGACTTATGACGTTTAATAAATATCAAATTCTTTATTGTTGACACAGTTATAACAAATTACAAAACATAATATTGTTTGTTTTAGAAATATCTAAATTAGAAAGTTCGTGGTTGACGAACACTGCGGTCAGCGGGTGCAGCATAGTAGTGCCCTACGTGCGCAAAGGAGGACTATTACTTTACTAGGAAAGGAACAACTTCACATTTGCGTAATGTTACATGTATCAAATCATATTGTACATAATCCTATCTAGTGGTCCGGACGCTCGCGCTCGTATCATTGGCACGGATTCGAACCGCACTTTTGACGTATACATATAATAATTACATATAAATTACATAATAATAATAAATATATGCGTTATATATTATGTTTTAGTATATTAGTGTTGAAATGTTCCGAGATGATGGTACGCACGAGGAGCTCTAGTGTTAGGAGTTCACACGAGTGCGGTCAACCGACGCTCCAGCTCCAACAAATAACCAGCGGAACATGATCCCAACGATTATGTAAGCTATTCATTTTATGTAACTACTTCAATTATTTTCTTATTGATTTGGTCGAAAGGTTCTGATTACCGCTGTAATACTTTACCATGGATATTAGTTATGCCATACAACATTTCCATAAATATTTAATTTGAGGGTATAAATTCTTCCCATTAAACTGGTATATAATATAGCACCGTATATTTAAATTTAAATTTTGTTTACATACATTTATATCAATTCAAAGTTTGCCTGAAAATGATTGCTATGTATTAATAAAGGTTGGTGCAAACTTACTCCTCGGTTGTATATTTGTTATTTTTTTGTTGTTTTGGTGTAAAATAAAACGTCTTCAACTTATACATTAAAAGGCGTAACTTTTGAATTGCTAAATTTAGGGCTTGGCAATTACGATATCTTTACGAAAGTAATTTGTGATAAGCCTATCGAACATAAAACGAACGATATAATTATGTGAACGAGTAAAAAGAGAGAATGGATGGCGATGCGAGCGGGGGAGAGAGAGTTAGTATTAGTAGACGAGTCGGGTCGGAGAAATAGGGCGGGGCGGGGGGAGGGAGCGAGAGGCGATGGAGCGAGAGGGACGAATGTCGGGCGCGGTGCGCCGCATTATGTATGGCGAGAACTTAAATATAGCGCGTCGTGAAGTGACAATGCAGAGACGAACGATCAAGGTCTCTTTACCTCAGGGATAATTAGTTTAAAAAATTGGATGCGTGTTGAAATTATTTCTCCAATACGCAATTTTCAATTATGTAAAATCGGATTGGACGTTAGGATATTTATTTTGACATCGTGCGTTGATATTGTCACTTCACTGGATGCGTCTCCGTAAAATTTAGCATAATTTAGAATTAAGTCTATAGGATTACATAATTGTAAAAATATAAAAGCAAGTGAAAGACGTGTTCTGTGTGTGTTTGTGTGAGATGGAATATGTGTCGGAGGATTCGGAGCTCGGCGACCGCCGGGTCCTACGACGTCGGCCACTGGAGCACTGCACCATCAAACGTAACGGTCCGCAGTGCGGGTGGAGGCTTCTCTGGTAGGCAGCGCAGAGGTACTCACTTCACGCTATTCTCCTTGTTTAACGTGAACACCTCTCAATCGAAATTTCCGACATATTTGTAGAACCACTGAGAATCAGCCGTTCATTTTGGTTAACAATAGTCTGGTTAACTGAAGGTTCGATTGTACCTACACCTTTTTTGGGAGACGATGCTAACGAACGTCAAGCTGGAAAAGTATTCAGAACAATCGTTGAAGGATTTTTGCTCCATTTTTCTCTTCTATATGAGGGCAAACCGCGGATCTATCTTCTTGCGGAACTCGATTAATGAAAAGAATATTGTAATCAGAAAGTATTGCGGAGGTAGGAGCAGGTCGGTAGGTGTTGTGTTAAAAGGGAGCGTGGAAGAGAGTGTATTGTGTGAGTTGTGTAGCGTGTGGAGGTGGCGGCGTTACCTTCTCCGGATGCGGCGGATGCGGCGGGTGCGGCGGGTGCGGCGGGTGTGGAGGCGGCGGGTGCGGGTGCGGCGAGGGGCGCGTCGAGCAGCGTGTGCGTGCGCAGCAGCGTGCACTCGCCGCCCTCCGCCGCGTCCAGCGCGTACACGTAGAGCGCGCCCGCGCCGCTCGCCACCAGCACGCGCGCCCCGCGCCCCGCGCCCCCCCCGCCCACGCTGCAACGCGACAACACCCCCTCACTCACCGACATATACACACCGTGTATCGCCGGCCCGCGTTGGGAGCGCGGAGGGCGGCCCCCCGCGCGATGAACGACAACTCCCGTAAATTAAAGCTCCCTGTCATCTTTAAGTAGTTAAACGACTGATGGTAATTTGTCTACCTCCGAGAATTTTCAACCAGAGATGACATCGGAAAAGCGCCACCATTTAATTTGGCGCGCGATGAAACAGTTTCATCATTATCGCCGACGGGCAGCGACTATTCTATCGACGACGATTCCCGAGATGCCTAAAGTCAGTCGAGCGGCCGTCTATGGTTATTTCAGTGTGCGATCGGATCATTTGAGCGTATTGTCCTCTATGATGACGACTAAGATCTTGCATGAGGAACACTCCGTCTATCTAGATTTCCATAAAACGCATCAAACAAGCATACATTTTCGTAAATGTTTCAAATATAGCTGCATAAATACACAGACACCTAATATTTTACAAATAATTTAATCATTTAACTCGCTCCATTATGTCGGCGGATAGCACTTGATATATAGGGTTTACAAACCACACTGCAATAATCCACATATAGAACGCACTAAGCTATTAAACTACTCTGACTGACGGTATTTATGTCCACCTGTAATATTTTCATTTATTTGTCATCATGAATCGTTTTTTAATATTTAAATCATCAGCAACCAGGAGCAGTTTGAAATATGATTTCAACAAACCCGGGAAATTAATGATGAATATTAGAAACTGTAAGGGTCCTAGGTGAGAACCCTGAGGCACGCCAGATGAGACTACTGGTTCTGTTGACCGAAATTCTATCTAACTGCGAGCGATTATGCAGATAGATCCTTTACCAACGCTTAAGTGTGCCAAGCAAAGCTTAGGAATAGTCCTAAGCTTTGCAATTTGGCTAATAATAGTTTGTGGTTGACTAAGTCGTAAGCTTGACTAAAATCCATATATATGGTATGTTCTTCTCCCTCTATATAGAGGGAGAAGAACATTTTTTTTTTTTTTTTTTTTTTTTTTTTTTCCCCGGGGGTAGTTGTAAATAATACATTACTAAATAATTTCTCTTGATTAATTTATTCAAAATTAATATATAAACACTATTTAAGAGCCTAATTCTTATGTATAATTAAAGTGAAGTACACAGTACCTGCCAGGGAGTGTTATCCTTTCTGTACAATCATTGTTTGCTAAATTTAACTGGAAAACAAATTGGATCACTTCACACATACAATTCAAGATGGATGCCATTCAACAATCTGTAGCTCAACTTCAATTACTATTTGATCAGCGCATGAATGCATATCAAATGGATCTTCAGGCTGCTGCTCCTACAGCCAATGTTACCAGCTTGGCATCTGAGTTTGCTGGTTTCCGTGACTTCATCATGACTGCTGTGCGCTGCCTTCAAGACCAGGTTGAGCTGCTGAGACAGCAGCAAGACAGTATGGAAATGCGAAGTCGTCGGAAAATACTCCTCCTTCATGGTCTTGCTGAGGAAAAGGACGAAGTGACTGCAGCTGTAGTAGCCAAAGCTGTGTGTACCCAATTAAAAATTCCCAATTTTACGGTAAAAGACATCAGCCGCTGCCATCGGATGGGCCGCAAGGCCTCTCCTGATAAGCCCCGTCCAATCTTGCTAAAGGTATGTAGCTCCGAACATAGGAATAAGATCTGGTTCGCGAAAGCTTCTTTAAAGGGGTCAGGAGTTACTATATCGGAGTTTTTGACGAAGTCGCGGCACGAGACTTTTATGATGGCCCGCCAAAGGTTTGGCATCCAGAAATGTTGGACCAGTAATGGTTTTGTGTTCGTGCAGGGCGCTCAAGAAAAGCGACACCGAATCAGTTCTCTCGCTGAACTTGAGAGAATTGAAGTGTCGGTGACGCCTAAGACAGCATCTGTTGCAGCTAAAGAACCCGCAGCTGCACCCAAAACCCGACGAGCTGCTGCCAGAAAGTGAAGCAAAGATTACCGATGTCTTATTTATTGAAGCTCCCGGAACATTGGTTGTGGTATCATATTTTAATTTTTTATTTTTTTCTTCTTTTTATCAATCTATGCCTCATTAATTTACTTGTATTGATTTGTAATAATACTTTTTTCTATACACAGAGATGAAATTATATTTTGTTGTGAGGTAGAAATGTAAACAAAACAAACAAACATAGATAATAAAAAACTTCCCTAGATTAGAGTACTTAATAGAACAGAAATGTTTTTACCATAGTGTAGATATGTCTTTTTTTTTTTTTTTAGTTTTACATTGGATTCGCTATGTTTGCCACTTTTTCATTAGGCACTAAATTACCTCTTGAGCTGCATATATTTTATATTGTGCAAGAAAGAATCTAAAAATATTTTGCATTTGTATACTTAGTTTTTAATTTCTTCTTTTATAATATGATACATTTCACTGTTTATTTGTTAGTTATAATAATGACACGCAACTGGCAGGTGTAGAAATATTCGTATTAGTTTTATTGTAGTAACACTACAATACGTCCACACATATTTATATATATATATAATATACATATATATTAGTATTTAAGTTTACGTACTTATATTTTATTATGCTGAACATATTTAGGCAAGATGATAGTAGCGACGCAGAGGATTTTTTGTCCTTATCCTCTGATACGTCAATATCAAGTAATAATAGTTTCGTAAGCATCCCATCGCTATTCGATAATCTGGAATCACGATTTTCTGATGTACCAAAGAACTTTAACGTCATTCATGTAAACGCGCAAAGTATTCCGGCCCATTACCCCGATATGCTGGTGTCTCTCAACAACAAAAATATACATGCTGTAATAGTCTCCGAGTCATGGCTTAAGCCTTGCTTACCATCTGTCTCTTACTCTATGCCTGGTTTCAATCTGATCCGCAATGATCGCACCGGTAGCAAAGGAGGCGGGGTGGCTATATACTTGCGATCACATATTCCCTTTTCTGTAGTCAGCGCTTCTTCTCAGCCAACTCCCTCCGATGCGGGTGAACACTTGTTCGTTGGAGTAGTTCTATCACATAGAAAAGTCTTGCTTGGAGCCTATTACAGCCCTTCCAAAGATATTAATTACTTCGCATCTTTTCAAAACGTCTTGGAAGACATCTTTCCTTTATACGACCACACAATTATAATGGGTGATTTTAATACCTGCCTCCTTAAACAAGATAGTCGTTCTTCTTCTCTGCAATCTGTGATTAATTCCTGCAACATGCATATCCTCCCTCTTAGTGCAACTCATCACTTCCCAAACTGTAACCCCTCACTTCTTGATTTAATTATAGTATCATCTACACAGCATGTTGCAAGGCACGGTCAATGTTCAGCTGATGCTTTCTCGTATCATGACCTAATATTTCTGTCCTATAAAATTCGTCCTCCGAAAGCTAAGCCTAAAGTCATACTTCAGCGCAACTTTAGTGGTATGGACCAGGAAGCGTTTCTTTGTGACGCACAAAGAATTGATTGGTCTGCGGTAATAAATGCTGACACTGTGGATGACCAAGTCGCAATTTTTAATTCGTTAATAACACAGCTATACGATAAACACGCACCCTTGCGAGCTATTAAATTAAAACATTGTCCAGCGCCTTGGCTAAGTGGTGAGATCAAAGCGTTGATGCATAAGAAAGTTGTAGCTAAAAACAAATATAAGCGTCGCCCTGGCGATGACACGAAAGCTGCATATACGATGTCTAGGAATCGTTGCAATATGGTGTGTAGGGATGCATTTCGTCGCCATGTTCATAAATCACTTGATAATGAGGATCCCGCCAAAGTGTGGAGATTCCTGAGGTCTTTGGGTATTGGTAAATCTACACAAGATACAATTCCAAGTAATTTAAACATCAACGCCCTAAATATTCATTTTTCTTCCACATCTGACATTAACGATGCAGATAAAAATAATGCTTTACACTTCCTTTCTACTTTACCTTTACCCGACCATCCACCTTTTGTTTTTCATCGATTCTCTGATTGTGATGTTAAGAAGAGTATATTGTCCATTAGTTCTAACGCTGTTGGTTGTGACGGCATTAGCCGCAACATGATTGTACCTGTTATTGACATTATTCTCCCTATCTTATGCTTTATTTTTAATAATTCCATTTTTAAAGGAGCATTCCCGTCTGCATGGAAAGACGCTCAAATAATTCCTCTCCCCAAAAAACCGAACCCTAAATCTTTCTCCGATTTCCGACCTATTGCTATCCTCCCGTTTTTGTCAAAGGTCTTGGAGCGTCTTATCCACAACCAAGTAAGTAATTTCCTTACCCATAACGAACTTCTTAATCCGTATCAGTCCGGTTTTCGGCCAGGGCACAGTACCATCACCACTCTCTTAAAAGTCACGGACGATATACGTTTTGGTATGGATAATGGTCAGCTTACAGTTCTGACACTGTTAGATTTCAGTAATGCATTTAATACTGTCAATTTCGACATTCTCCTTGCTTTACTTCGCTCTCTTAACATATCTCCAACAGAAATCGATTTATTTCACAGTTATCTGTACGGGCGCAGGCAGCGTGTACGTCTTGAAGACAATTTATCGTCTTGGTGTGACACGACAGCAGGCGTACCGCAAGGCGGCGTGCTATCTCCTTTATTATTTGCAATATTTATTAACTCTATTTCACAAAATCTCTCTTCTTCCTACCACCTATATGCGGACGATCTACAGATATATTCGCACGCTCCATTACATACATTATCTGATGCTATTATTACAACGAATACTGATCTTGATCGCATAACAAAATGGAGCAAATCCTTCGGATTGAAAGTGAATCCCGGCAAAACTCAAAGCATTGTTATAGGCAGTTCCAGGTTATTGTCAAAAGTAGACTGGGCAACGCTTCCTCAGGTAATTTTCGATGGAAATGTTATACCTTTCAGTTTATCTGTTAAAAATCTGGGTGTGACTATTGACAACTCTATGACTTGGGATCTGCAGTTACAAATAACAAGTCGTAAACTTTTTGCATCGACAGCTTCTTTAAAAAGGCTGCGTAACTTCCTTCCCACTACCACTAAAATTGCTTTAGCTCAATCTCTCTTACTCCCTATACTTGATTACGCTGACGCCAGCTATCTAGATCTCACGGAGGAGCAGCTGAATAAGCTTGAGCGTCTTCAAAATGTTTGTATAAGATTCATATTTGGTTTGCGCAAATATGATCATATCTCTCAATTTCGTTCTGAGCTCAAGTGGCTTCCAATACGTCTTCGCCGGAATACTCACATTCTCTGTCTCCTTTACAATATATTGTTCAATCCTACATCCCCGCGCTATCTCAAGGAACGTTTCAACTTCCTTCAATGTTCTGCATACTCATTGAGGTCATTAGAAAATCTTATACTAGACATTCCACCACATACCAGTTCTTTCTACGACCAATCTTTCACTGTTAAAGCTGCCCGCCTATGGAACTCTCTACCTGTGTCCATCAGACGTGCACCATCTTTAAATATATTTAAGGACCAAATAAAAAAGTTTTATCTGTCAAATGTCACATTGTAAGTACTTGTTCTTGCCTCTTTGCTTGAAATTGTTTATGGATATCCTTACTATTTCATTTATAATTGCTATTATTCTTGTAGTAAAATAATACATATATTTAACTTTAAAGATATATATTGGGTTATATATATATAAATATATATATTTTTTTATATCTATGTTTTTTGTACCTATATTCTACATGTATATTTGTATACATATAAAAGCACGTGCTTTAAATTCAGAAACTGTACTTAATTTATTATTTTTATTTTTCATATATTTCTTTTATAGTTATGTACATTACTACACCCCTTTAAAATCGGTTTTACAGATCCTCTCCATCCAAAGGTTGCCTGGAAGAGATTGCTTTCAGCAATAAGGCCGCCCATTGTAACACTATCAATTTGAATTGTAATTTTTGTCTCTTTCATTTATGTGGTGTGACAATAAAGCATTATCTATCTATCTATCTATCTATATAGAACTTCAAGAATGTCAGCTTGTATAAAACTTAGCCCATAAGATTGGTATCACTTGACTTTCGAGATAGGAAACTATGCCATTTGTGTTTTGTAATATGTGAATCATCACATATGAAAGATTTTCTTTACTACAAGTGATTAAAGCAATTTGCCCATCTCAGGCGAAATAAAAAGCTGTTTATAATTACTTACACGCGAGATGTCACCATTTTTATGTATGGGGCAATATACGCTTTTTCCCAAATTCTCGAAAAATACGGCTGTGGATTTTTGAAAAATTCTAGTCCAGGATTGAGCAATTGACAAAGCACATTCGACTATGGTAGGAAATAGGAAGAATTTAAAACAATCCTGTTGGAGCAGTATGCAGCTGTGACTTAGCAGGGTTATAAGAATTTCCTCATTTCGCTAAGTGGTAATGTAGAAGAGCCGTTAATGATATGATACAGAAGTCGTCAGGGACATAGTATAGAAGCCGTCAGTGGTAGGATATAAGAGCGCGTGTAAGGTTTGGCATAGTAGAGGTGTGTACATACTTGGTGATGGCGACCTGCGGCTGCTTGGCGGGCGCGGGGAGGTGCGCGACGGCGAAGGCTCGGCCCTGCGCCAGCACGTCGGCCACCTGCGCCGGCAGGTACGTAGCGCCCGCGCTCGCCACCTGCGACAGCCACCCCATCCAGCCCGCCGCCGCCGCCGGGGGCGCGGCCTCCTCGGGCGGCGGCGCGGCCGGCTCCTCGGCCGCCACCTTGAACACGTGCACCGTCTCCGTGTTGGAGGTGGCCGCCAGGAAGGAGCCGCACGCGCTGAAGGCGAGGCAGGCGATGGTCACGCAGCGCTTGACGCCGCGCCGGAACTCGTAGAGCTTGGCGCGCTGCGGCACGCTGAAGACGCGGATGACGGTCCCGCGCTCGGAGGCGGTGGCGAGCAGAGAGCCGCACATGGAGAAGGCGAGCGCGGCGAGCGGCGAGTCGTGCGCGCTGATGGCGCACTTGGCGTTCAGGTGGACGGCGTCGAAGATCTGCACCTCTCCGACGGCGCTGCTGCCCGGGTACGCCACGTGGCAGCGCTCCACGCTGGGCGACAGCGCGCACAGCCCGCGCGGGTTGGGCGGCGTCTCGCGGATCGTGTGCAGGATCTTCATGTCGCGGATGTTGTGGATGTGCAGCGACTCCTCGAGGCACACTATCAGTCTCTGAGGAACCACAACACGGATCACATACCGAACGGACTTCTTTTCTTCGGCGGACGACTTTCTCCCGACGAGTTTTTAACGATGAAAACCTATATGGCTGTACTTCAGAGATGTTGTCTACCGACTTTCTGCTCCTTGCGATTAAAGATGTTTGCGATATATTTTTACTAAGTATAGTAAATTTATAAAGTATTTATGAATTTAGATTTTCTAATACACGAAAAAAGATATTGTATAATTCTAGGTTATCCTGAACAACATCTTCGACCACATAATCACTCACCATCAGGTGAGATAGTGGTAAAAGGCTAATCTATAAAGCATTAAAAAAAACAATTGCTCAAAAACATCGACAACTACGAGTACTACAGAGTTTGTAGACTTTGTTATGTTTATTGAGAAAACTGACGATAGATCCGAGATGTGATAGATGTGAGAAAGTTGCACAAAGAATAAACCCTCATAAATATTTACATTGAATTTTGAAACCGAACTTTTTAAATATAGATATAAAGATTCTGCAATGAATACTAAAAAGTAAAACATTTTTTTATCTGAACTTAGTACCATACAGAATATGGAAGTGTTGTTGACAGCCTGTAATTTGTTTAGGCAGGGAAGGGCCAGCAGATGAGCAGGATCCAAGGCCCTGTACTGTCAGTAGGTACACATAGTGTTTACGACTCACAGATCGGTTCAGCTTGACGGCGAGGATGGTGTTGCTGTAACTGTAGTTGCATATCTCGGTGCCCTTCTTGTAGTGACACACTATCAGCTTCCTGAAACGTACAACATTATGTTATCAGTTAACATTATCGAGAACAGCGAACTAATGGAATGTGTGGCTGCTGCGGGAACTCGACCTTCCTATGTGAGTTCAATGAGAACTTTCATCAGTATATGAAGTTGGAATATACCAGTTAATAAAACATAGTAAAGGGCGAGATTTGATGATACCGCTGTGAAATTTCCTACACTGGAGTTATCTTATCCATCAGAAAATAAGTCAAAGTTACTTCGGATCAAGTCTTTTTTTTGTAAGACGTTTAAAAAATGTCAGTAAATAAATCACATACATTCTTATAATTAAAACATAATATAATCATAATTTTTGCGTTCATGAAATATTATGTGTATTTTGGGAGACTGATTACAATTTTTATTTAATTGTTTGGCCACAATGTATTACGTAATTGTGTGTCAGTAGTTATTATTGTATTTTTAGCTAAAATTAAATGTGGCTTCATATTATGTAGATGCATAATATGAATCGATTTAATATTTACCGAGCCACGGACAAATGTTATGAATGTTTTGTTACGAGCTATTTGCACGTGCACAGTAGGTAGGTATCGATAATAAAGCGCGTTTTAATGAACTATACATACTTACATTAAACATACGCACGTACATATGTATATATGTATAAATATAGGTAGTCGTCATAAATCCTACTCGAGGCGCGTGAGTCACACCACATCGTGGCAGCCTCGAGACGTCACTGCACTGCCTCCCGCGCCTTAATGTGCACGCGACTTTACTGATGCAACTCACTGCTTTGTTATTTACTCACATCACAGATTAACTACGAGTCCTCCCTCACATACGTATATCATAGTAGTAAATGTCCGCGGCTTCGTTCAAGTGGTACAAGTCCTTATAGACGTAGTTGAAGTTCGTGAAGTTCATTCAATACAGTAAAACCCAGTACGTAAAACTTCGTCCCCACCCGCCGCTATAAGAGTTGGGATCGACTCAACCAATCCAGATATGAATGATCAGTTATTACAATCAGTACTAATATTATAAATGCGAAAGTAACTCTGTCTGTCTGTCTGTCTGTCTGTCTGTTACGCTTTCACGCCAAAACTACTGGACCGATTTGAATGAAATTTGGTATGGAGATAGTTTGAGACCCGGGAAAAAACATAGGATAGTTTTTATCCGACTGCGCAAAAAGAGGTTAATGTTTTCGCGCGATAACCGACATACGCGCGGGCGGAGCCGCGCCCGGAAAGCTAGTACTATAATAATTATTATTGCAGAGATTTCGTAGCTGTAAACCTCGCGTCGCGAGTCTGCCCTTGCGTAGCTTACAATTGAATAAAGGTTCACTGCGCACGCTGCGCTGATGGGGGAATGGGTTACAACAAAAAATTAAAAAGCCATATTCTGAAAATTGATGAAATTAATTTGATGTGACTCATGTAATTTGTGTTATTTTTTCATTATTTTACTACCCCTTTAAGTTTATCGAATCAATAAGTAATTGTTCTGACAAAATATTGCTTTTTGATATAAAACATTAAAAGACACGTTTAAATTTTTTTGATATGGCTGATATAGTCTTTAACTTCCGACATTTTGAAAAAAGTCCACAAAATGACTCGACAAAAAGCTCTATGGAATTATCAAACCTGCTCACAAATTTTCACGAGAATCGGTTGAGAAATTCGGCCTGTATAGAGGAGAACAACCTGACATACAAAAGGATTTTTGTGTAATCTGAAGCAAAGACTGAAAATACTAGATATATTTTATTTCTCGATTCGTTGAGTAGCTCCCAGATGTAGTAATATGCTCGAGGCATGACAAACTTTATAAGATACTATCTATATACCAAAATGTTATGCAAGATAATCTAGTAGTTTTAACGTGAGCCTGCAAAATATCAGAAAATATTAGTAGTCTGGGCCGTGGGGCCCTGGTGGGGTTATTATATAAGTTTTACTGTATATTGTCATAACAACGAAGAGTGCCTTGTTCATTAGTATAGCGTTGGCATCTCTGTTTGGATTCGATATATAGGTATACCCATCAATTTGAATTATAAAATGTCAAATTCGCAATTTATGTTAATTCCGTTCGCACTCCTACCACTGTTCTACTAGATATTTGTAAGCAAGTACGCATTTGGTCATTAAATAAAAAAGATAGTGTGATGTACACGACAAAATAAGAACATAACATTACACACATATATATAATACTTATATAATTAATTAAATAACAGACGTATGAGGCACCTCGGTGCAGATGGCCCATTGCACGGGAGCGCTGCACGTGTTAACTGCTCTCGAGATAGCGGCTGAAGCGCGGACCGTGACAAGGGGAAGATCCCCTGGACATGACTTTACTGTAGCACGCGGGGACGGCTAGCCTCTTGACTTCTCGAGTGCTAGCCTTAATTTGTAACCTTTGTATGGGTCATTCATACCTACTAAAGAATACTTATAACGAAGAACTTGGTGGTGCCCTAATAAGACCGGAGATGCTTTTGATATTTAGCATTATAGTCCCACTGGTGAGCGGTCTACTCGACAAACAACTAGAAAATCATGTTACATTACTTACACGACGCCCAGGTATGCTTTAAGTCAGGACTCTCCACTGAATCTGCGGTTCTTTGTCTCAAGCATCTATATCCGATACTACATACATACATAAAATCACGCCTCTTTCTCGTAGGGGTCCACTTCCACTTACCTATTAATTTATAGTTGGCAGAGACCACGATTTCCCCTTACTACGATCCTTACATATACTCTTTCGCTTCATCTACACTCATCAATCTTTTCATACATAAGCGTCAGTTTGAGGCACTCCTGACATGCCCTTTTTTCAGATCGTCTTCAATCTGATTTCGAAACGTTCGCCTAGGTCTTCCCCTTCCAAAACTTCCTTGTCCTATGTATAGTCATTCTCATTTCATTCATTATCTCCACATGTCCGAACCATCCCAACATACCTTTCTCGATTTTAGTCACTACATCCTCATTCACAATACTACTAGGACAGAATAACGTGCGTTAATGCGTGGATTGCGCCACAAGAATTATCGATTGAATTTTCGATTGCAATCGATTGGGGGCAAACCAAAGTTTACTCTTTAATAAAAAATAAACTCCTGGGTGAAGTTTGTCAATGATTTGATTTATTTTGTGGCGCCATGCTTCAGTACAATCAATTAAAGGCCTTGACACCGCGCCGGTTGATGGGCAGTATTGAACTCATTGATGTAGGGTTGTTTATCTAAGACATATGCCAGAGCGGCCCGGAGACCGAGACACAGAGCGTTTAAAATTTTCTTAAAGCGCGATCGAGATCAGGGCTACTACTACAATTCGACGAAGTTTCGTTTTTCGTATTTCGAACGACATTTTAGACCACGAAAATTAATTTTGCGGTACGAAATTCCTTGTTTGATATAGTCTATGGTCAGACCGCATCGTTCATCACAAATCTTGCCCCGCTATGGAATCTCCCATACTACTTTGAGAACGCTATTATGGCTCAATCAGTTTTAAGTCTTAAGCTAGAGAAATTAAAGAACATTTTCACATGGTAAGAGTCTGAGAGTCCTAGTTATGGATCAGCGAGAGGTGTCGCTACTGTTCTATTAAATACAGATTAGATAATATTTAGAATTTACGTTAATGTCTTTGTTCTCATTCTCTTAGGTATTTATATCTTCATTAGGTGTTTTTTCTGCATATTTAGATTTCGGCTTTGATTCCTTATAAGCAAAGGAATAAATTATAATTTCATATTTGGAAAATTTGCAAACTATACGAATCCGAGTTAAAAAAATATTATTCAGAATCTACACAGCCAAATGCTTGCTAGTCTTTGCCACGAACGCAGTTAGACAAATGAAAGCCAATACGCGTTTTGCGGATACCTTTCTTTCGGACACGAAGTTCGATACTTCGACGAATTAGAGAGTAGGGGCCCAGGCTGGGGTCCTTCCGGCAGGCTTACTCAATTGTGATTTCTTCTTCAAACGAGAGATATAACCACTACCCGCATTCCCAAACGGGTCCAGTCGATTTGAGCGCGGGCTTCCCAATTAATCTCTAAGTTTCTTTTCGGTATCTATGTTACTCACTTTTGTGCCGGCTGTTGTTCCAGAAATTGTTGCTTCAATGCGACCATGAATATAGCACCGAGTATCTCATTATATTTCGCATAAAGCAGTGTAACAATCGTTATTGTTACTTTTGTAGTTATAAAAATATTTTATTTTTGTAAGGTGTAGTGAGAAAACAAAAACTATGTAGGTAGGTTTCATTGTCTACAAATGAAGATTATATTGAACTCTTCTATTGTTGTTACGAATACAACAGGTAAGTATTGGTTTCACCGTCCACATTGTTCTTTGTACGAGCTGCTAAGTTACAACGCGGTCACATTAACTCGACGCATCGCTGTACCTACTGAACAGTAAATTTCTTTTTTTTGTGAAACTACGACATGTTTATAACGTAATGGGACATTTGAACATTGGTCAATAACGAGGAAATTATTTAGTTGGATAATCCAACGAGTTGTGTACTAGTTACTATATCGACGTATGGTCGCGACGCGGACGGGTTCATCCGCGGCCGCCGCGTCGTCGCCTCCCGATATCATATTTTGGCTGGAATGTGGTTTTCGAGTAAATACTGTAAACATTCCTAAACTTGGGTACGGAGGGTAAAAACGGGACCCTATTACTGAGACTTCGCTGTCCGTCCGTCCTTCCGTCCGTCCGTCCGTCCGTCCGTCTGTCACCAGGCTGTATCTCAAAAACGGTGATAGCTAGACAGTTGAAATTTTCAACAAATACAAAAAATTGCCCAAGTGAGAGTTGGACTCGCACACGTTAAAACAAAAAAAGGTTAAAATACGAAGTCTAATGTTGTATAGTTAATGGTACGGAACCCTTCGAGCGCGAGCCCGACTAATTATTGAAGACAGTTAAAACATTATTTTATAAGTGACCCCATGACAAAGTGTCCACTTGATTAACAAGTGTAGGTAAGTATACCTTTTGTCATCGTTTCTATTCATTACTATTTTGTGTTCTCTTGTTATATATATAACACACACTGTGTGCTACACTTCATTATATTTAATTTATACATATTATAAACTTTCATCACGAAACAATGCGTTCGTATGAAAGACAGCTGTACATTTTTTGTAACGTTTTTGAGATTCCTTTAGCTTTATTTATTTGTGATTTAGCAGAAAAATTTACACATTAAAATTTTGCTATTTGTCGCAAAATGCTCATCGACCATTCGGCCGGCGCGGTGCGGATTGAACGGTGAACCTGCGGGACGGCAGTCCATAGTTATTACCGCTCCGCTACCATTGCCATTGCTCCATGACTGTAATCATTGTGCAATGGATAATCTATAATGTTGTTTTATTATGTAACTAGAGGGCCTCGTCGCGCCGCGCGCGCCTGCGTCGGCGGCGGCGCACGGCCTCTTAACAAAAATGTCATAATATACATAGGTACTTACTTTGAAAGTATTCTATAGCCTATGTTCATCAGGGATAATGTAGTATTCTAATGGTGAACGAATTTTTCAAATCGGTCCAGGTTTTTTAAAGTTTATTCGTTACATACAAAATACACTACTTTCCTCTTTATAAGTAGGTACCTAATATTAGTGTAGATGATTTCGGAGATGTTGCATTGCATCTTATTTGATATTATAATCAGTGACTTGGCGACATTTAACGTAGCAAGGCCTGCGCGCCGTACCTACCTAGGTACATATATCTATAGATAGAGACGAGACGAATTACTTAGCATTGCATGTATTTACCGTGCGGGTGCCGGGTCCATAGCGTTGCAGAGTAAGAGGCTAGAGGGGCCTGGGACTTGCAACCCAGGTGTTTGTAGTGTTTTTCATACGTGTCCATCAAAAGAGTCCAATCGGGAGCTGCGCCTAAGATGGAGAGAGGCTTGGATTTCGTTTTTTATTTTTTATGCATGATAGGTTCGCGTTTGACCACACCCTGCCTGATGTTAAGCATTGGTGTGGTCTAAGATGGAGCACGCTTACCTATAAGAAACCTATTTACTCTCGATTTGAAGACACCCATGTTGTATTCATCGGGAAAAAAAATTGTAGATGACCCTTCTTTCACAAACTCGACGTGTCGTTTGTTCGTGGCCAGACCTTTTTTTGCTCTAGCTACCGAGAGACTCGCCGCTTCTCGTATGATTTCGAGGCCTCTATCATGGCGACGTGAATAATGACCCCTATCAAGGAGCACCTTGCATCCTACCAATAAGTGCCTTGCTGTACCTATCGCCTCCCGACAAATACCGCAAGACTTTTCAATGACTTTCCCCCATCTTACTAAGTTACTTTGGTCTGGGAGGGTCATCTGAAAGGCGTTTAGATAAAATTTTAATAAGGCAGGTGACCAATCGTATATCAAGGTGCGCCACTTTAACGCCAGAGGGATACAAAATTCACCTATGGTTAGGCATTTGCTTTGTATTTCTAAGCTCTTGATTCATCTTCACGTTGTAGAAAAGATTTTACACTGATCAGTCTTTATACTCAACTTTGTTTTTCGACCCAAAACCCGCTTTGCAAGACTGTGCACCTATCATAAATTGTTTGTGGGATTGAAGCCTCGAATCAAGGTCGGAGGCACTTTTGTCTTTTGGGAGAGATGCGACTATTTCGTCTCGAGATTTTAATAAGACGTGCGTTTTGGTAACTCTGAGGTGTTTATAGAGCTCCGATGGTTTCTTTCATTTCATCCCAAAATTAGTTTGATCCCTAAATAAAGTAGATAGGTCTGCCGAAAGTTCAAGCGCCAACCATGACTTCAATGTCCTTATGGCGTTAACATCCAGCTTTGTTTAAAGGGATTTAGTATTGTCTTATACTAAAAAGGCCAAGTCAGACGTGATGTTAAGTAATTGACATATATTTTTAATGTTACTTATCGGTTATTGGTCCACCGTATTAAGGTATTTTAGAAAGCTATCGACAACTGCGTCTAGAGATGATGTGCGTCCTTTGTGATCTATCTTCCTACCAAGAAATTTAAATGGCACAGCTTCTGCAATTGTGGAAACACATTCTCCTCCTATCAAGAATCCCGGGTCGTAAGAGGTAAATTTGATACTCCGTCTACCCAGACACAGACAGTGGCATTTACTTGGTTTGTTCTCGACCCTTCAGTCCATGTGCAGAACTCATCCACTTCTCGTAAAAGTTCCTGACATTGTATTGGGTTCCGTGACAGAATTGCAAGGTCGTCAGCAAAAGCTAAGATGGACTCTGTGTATCTGTTATTGATCTTAAACCGATAGCCCACTTTTTTCATGACTAATTAGCATGTCAATTAAAATGTTAATGACTATATTAAATGCTATTGGTACAAGCAACATCCTTGGAACAAACCCACATTGTACTGCAATGTGTTAGTGTTCGATGCGATGATGTCGCTGACCACAAGTTAAAAATTTATACCATTTCATTGCAAATAACAGCAGTCTGTGCTGCACAGAACCAAACGCGTTCTCTAAGTCTATCCAGCATACCGTTATTTGTCTTTCATGTGTTCTGGCGTCATTTAAACTTTCCGCTAGCAGAGTATTGTGTTCCAGAAATTCCAGGCAAAAACCCTTCCTGGTGATTAGGTCTGAAATACCTATTTTTTATCATAAATTGTGTCATTCTAGTTTGTAAAATTGAGAAAAATATTTTGGATATTGTGTTGGTTAGTGCAATCGGCCTAGTATCTTTTGGATGAGTTACTTCATCTTTTTTTGGAATGAGGACAAAAATTGCTTTTCCGAATGCCACTGGTATTGGCTTGCTTGACCAGATCTTAATGAAGATATTTAAGAGATGTTCACGAACCGATGGGCCCTTTTTATATACTATATACGGGATACCATCAGTGCCTGGAGCTAATTTAGATGTTTTCTTTTTTACTTGATTGGTTATTTCCTCAATAGTAGGTGAGGTGGTTTTAAACAACAGGAGGATCATGTGGCCTTTGGTTTGTGCGATCCTCATATGAACTCCCATGCTTGGGCAATTTGTATGTGCTTTTAAAGTAGTCGTAAATCTGTTCATTGGTCAAGAGAAGCATTCCACTTTGTTGGGAGGGCGTACCACAGTGTAGGGACATATGTAAGTATGAAAGTTGCATGTAAGCGATTTTGTGTGCGAAAGAGAAATGAATGATCGGAAGTCGGCCAGTTTCATTAGGGAATGTTCGATTAGGGAATTTTGTAGTAATAAATAGTAAAGTGATGTTAAATTCACTATAAGGTAGGATGAAATGGTTATCTGCAATCGTGGCGCACGTCACCTATCAAGGTTTATGTGTGCGCCCTTATTTCTTCCATATTCGTGTTCTTGAATGTCTACTGGGAAGGGTAAATCAAAATACTTCATTTCGGTGATCACCATTAATTATTGTCCGTCAGAATTACACGAATTTAGGTACATAGAAGGTTATACTATTGAGGTGGGCTGAAGTACGGACGCTCGGTACAAACGCGAGGGGGCAACTGAGCGCATGCGGCTACTTTTGCATAATCATCAAATTGCGCTCACGTTGCATGTGTCCCTACACATTGAAAATGTTTTTTGAGTATTGAAAAGGGTTTTTATCAAAT
Source organism: Plagodis dolabraria (assembly GCA_963854805.1). Taxonomy (NCBI): domain Eukaryota; kingdom Metazoa; phylum Arthropoda; class Insecta; order Lepidoptera; family Geometridae; genus Plagodis; species Plagodis dolabraria. The sequence continues at coordinate 35,146,425 of OY978447.1, forward strand.
TTAACCTCATGTTTTGCTCTATTAAAGTTATCGCGATTTTCTGTTATTTGTAACGATATACCTTGAATTAATTTTAGAATTCATATTAATGCCCTGGACAGTTGATGACTTAGATGATTATCGCCCATGGCCTTGGCATTCCTAAGTGCTTTCTCGGCATTTTCAACTTAAAAGTATTTTCTTTGTTTTGATAAACATAATTACTATAATTAGTTGGTAGTGGATAGTGCTCGAAAAAGTATTCGTAAATAGTTATCTATACTTTTATTTTACAAACGTGTAGTTCGCTAATGTTTTGGCTTTATGTAATAGGGTACGAACGGTATTGTCATCTACTTGTCACTTTTGAGCAAAACTTTCAGAAAATGTCAATAACGATCCGACCCGGTAATCCACCCAGGTTCTCTAGATTCCAAAGGGACACTTAACGCCACTCAACCATCGAAGCGGTGTATGCGAGCGAGGTACATATTACGAATATTATTCTCACAGACTGACGGGAGTCAGCTTTTTGACGGATAATCTTAGTGTACAAGAAATATTAAAAGAGATGTTTCCTCTGCGGCATCACGAGTAGTATACCTACGTATAGTCGCGTTGGAACAAACGGTCGTTGTGTGACGCGGACGTTATGTAACGACTAGGTAGGTAGGTACAATGCAAGAGTTAGCGCGGCCAAGTTCACGTCCACGGCGACACAGAAATAGCCGCGGTTCGGGACTCGCCCTTCGTTTCACGTCCCGTCACACGCCACAATTAGCGTGGTCGCTAACAGCGCGGCACTCGGCAACTTCATTGCACCTCACCGCATCGCTTCTATCCATCTGCAGACCGCGGAGGTTACATGACCTCAGAGCGCAAGTGGCTTCTGCGCCGCACCGCGACCCCCGATGTCGCGCATTGTAGGCGGACGACCCATTGGAGGCGATGCGATACGATACGATGCCTTTGTCGGTATTGATTGCGCACATAAACACACGTAATAAACGTGTGGTCTAATCTATTCCGCTACTTCGAATTCGATGACAAAGTTAGTAAACAGTAGATAGATATTTTATTTGTATAGACCGTTTGCATTTAGCGTGACCTTGATCGTCGATCACGATTGCGTATTTCAAACTTGCGTAGGCATGCTTCGATTCGAACGCTCACTTTGTGTTGACGTATGACGCAACGCACCGCATCGAGAGCCTATCAGCTGTTCACAAAAACATTACAATACTAACTGTTGGTCAAGCTGTGATGGCGCGAGTAATTATTGACGTCACACGCTTCGGACATCAGATACGAGAATGCTGCAAATAGTCTTTGTTTAACTGTTATCAGCAGTAATGAGGAATTAATAACGTTTAATGATCTATCAATCGGATATGTTGTAGGAGAGATTAAATCGGACAATGAGGACGTTGCGTCGTCACAACAGGCAGGTGCCCAGCCATAGGTGCCTTCGTCGAGCGAGGCTACATCCTTGCCGTGCACTCTTAGGTAAGTACCAATGGTATCTCTAGGATGTTGCTCAATTATATGTAACGCGGCGCGGTGAGGACGACGCGACGACGAGGCCATTTCCCAATGAGTACACGTAACTCTAGCACTTATCTAGCTACCTAGTGGTATAGAATATAGACGACAATTGTTACCCAATCTGTGGTAGTGTGCAGGCCTGAAGTGTCCGTGCACTATATTCTAGTTAAAACTGTACTTTTGACTCGGTACATATTGCCAAGTATTTGTACCAGTGGGCGAAGCACATTCACCTTCACAATTAAATACTAAAATTCTCTTTATTATACAAAAATATTATCATCTAGTCACTATCCTATCGGCAGTGTTAACTGTGGCTACCTACTTAAAGAGGACGCGAGCGACGTAAGCGGTCTTTAAGTATTATTGTTTCATCCAAACGATTTATTTATAGGGACGAAGTTGCGATGATATATTATAAATAATAAAAAAAACTAACAAAGGTGTCTTACCAGGTGGTAGGTCTCGGCAGTAAGAACCTCTTGGTCAGTACCACCGCAGCGTAAGATATTCTGCCTTGAAGCAGTAGTGTGCAAGTACTACCACTGTAATGGATAGACGTGACGCTCACCATCAGGCGGGCGACTAGTAAGACTATATTTCACAATTAAAAAAAAAAACAATAATCACCTAAATTTGTTGACTATCCAGATTTTCATTTAGTTTTATGTTTCCCTCCTGTCGTTTAGTGCTTTTAAGCCATTAGGGATTGATAGTCCAAAATCCTTATAAATGAGCCTACCGACAGATGTTCTCTGGTATTCTCTCAATTGTCTGGTCTGTACTGTGAGTATACTATATATACTCTTCTAGAATATACACCCATTAAGGAACCGTATCGTTTTGTTTATAACTTACATTAAATATTTACTGACATCAATTTAATAAAATAAATGCTGTAAGTTTAATTTGCATTTTTTATTACAAATCATTGTATTAATCACATTCAGAATTGAAACTGCTAACTCAAATCCCTGTTGTGTTGTGCACAATATACCTATAATTATGTAAAAGACTTGAGCAAATAAATTGTTGGACTAAATAGTAATAAAATGAATACCGCCCACTCCGGCTACTGGCTCTGTAACGGAGCGACGCGACACGGACGTATAACTTGTGTCATTTGGACTACGAAAATGTGAGCAGCACGCACCGTCTGACGCATTTTGTTACAAGTGACCAACTGCACTGCGCCCGTCGCCCTTAGACGTACAGTTGTTAAGTCTCATGTACCTGTAATGTACGGACTCGCTTTAACACACTGTTAGGTGATTGGCGACAGATTTTCTACTAGACAGTGGTAGGCTAGCCAAGTGAACATTCGTAAAGTGCCCTTCCACCGTACAGTGGAGGACGCTCAAACCGGCGGCGCGGCGTTATCGCCGTTTCGTTCGAACCCGAGGTACACCAGTTCATAGCTCTTACTATTCGGCTATCACTACTTCAAAATAATATTATAATACTTCGAAGGTCCCAACCCGATACAACTAAAACATAATACCAGACCGCTCTGTTATATAATAGTGATCGACTAACAAGGAGCTATATATTATATGAATGAATGAATGAATGAATCAACTAGTACCTCCTTAATAATCAGTATTAATATTTGAACAAAACATATTTATATTTACAAGGATTTCAGCAAAGTAACGCCTGTATCTATTCATTATCTAATAGTAGCTCCTTGTTGGTCGATACGATAGGATATTCTATACTATAATTGAACACCTATGCGACTACTATTGTTAGAGGACATAAAGAAAGAACTGAAGGAAACCGTGCAGTATGCAATACAATACAAAGGTGGAAGTACTACAAACAGGATGTAATATATACCTACCCACAGATACGGTCTTGTTCAGTACAAACAAATGCTTCATATCAGTTACAGTTGTTTGGACAATCGATTGACATTGAAGGTTGTGTTGTGTTCATTTGAATAATTCGGCGCGATTGCCGATTCATAGAATAGCGCGAGAATTACTTTGTTATTGTGAAACCGGTTATTAATTCTGTAGATAACAAGTTCCTATATACTTACTTACCTACTCGTAGTTCATATATATTCTACGTAATTAATTTATACAATGCGGGAAAGAAGGTCATTCATATTTTTGTATTCATTTTAAGAATGTAGCTACTTTCTCATTTCACCGAATGAAACAGAAACTATCTATTCAATATATCAGCCATGTAGAAAGTTTTATAAATTAAAGTTTCTATACATGGGACGCTGGAGGGTTGTAATATATTATTTATATATGTAATAATATTATTTCCATGTAGCTGATACACGAACGTTTCAATTTAAATAGCTCTTCACAAACTAAATGTAAATAACTTTTTTAAGTGATTATATTTTATAATTGAAATACTTATTCAGCAAGTTGATAATTTCAATTATGTTGTTGAAAATGAGAATAAGGAACTGGCAACCGTTTACGGTGGTAGGTATAACCTCTGACAAAATAAAAAAGAAACGGAGGCTCGTAAAACATCAAACCGAAGCCACACTTTTATACATGTGTGCGATAGAAGTGTTGCCATATGAAAGCAAAAATAACTAAATTGTAGGATTTATGGGAGAAATTTTAGAAGATACAAATATACAGCAAAATCTGTACGTAAGAATACTTCGAAATAACATAATATTATTTATATTGTGCAATATTATTATAATATTACAATATTATTATAATACTAGCTGTACCCGCGACTTCGTTCGCGATTGCCGTACCTGCAGACTAATTATTCACATTTGTGCACTGTTTATCCCATATTAAGCAACACTGTGTTCTGCGGTGAAGTACTCTTATAGTAAACCATAGCTCAGAATGGAGCTTTTTACTTTGGATTTCAAAACTCCCGGGTTGTATTTTCCAGAAGACAGTAGTTAAGTAACTCAGAGAGTTCTTTCCCGGTTCGCACAATAAATGTTGAAGCAAAGTACATTGTGCGTTTCTTTAGAATTTCGATTTTAAAGCGGCGGTTTGTTTGACGGTAGATCAAACAAATTTTTTTTATTTCTCATTCTCGGAAAGTAGTGTTTGTTTAATCTGAGTAACGGGTAGGAGAGGCTCCTTCCCACCTAAGGCCGGGAAAAACTCATAGTAAATGCTTCCTTCTCTTGGGCCAGAATGACTTGTAACAATTGTAACCATTGGTGTAAACAAAGTTATATGTCTAAGATTTTTCGTTGTAAAATACTCTGTTGTTATAAAAAAATTAATAACAACTATGTTTGGCAGGGTAGTAACTAAATATAAGGTAAAAAGTGTAGGTTAAAAAAAAACTAACTAAAAATTTCCCTAAATTTCATTGTTCTAACTCCTAGTGTATCTTTGTATCTTCTACTCATGTTTATTATTTTTAGTAAATATTTAAAAAAACTAATTTTTTTTTACCGTCCTCATATTTTAAATGAAAAGTAGAGTGCTTAGCACGTATGTAAGTCATCGATTCCTACTTGGACTATAGCAACATTAATTTTAAATAGGTTCTGCTCATGTTATTAAAATCAAAATAAATAATATAAAAAAACATACTATTTTTATATCGTTATTCCTTATATTAGTAGTGAAAAACAGAGAGATTCCTCTTCGGGCAATAGCCGCCCGTAAATATTCCAAACAATTTTTTACGTAAAATTTCACAAATAGTTCTATCCTCTCAATAATTTTTTAGTAAGTAAGTTATTTTTTCAATTAATAATTTTTAGAAAAGATAGCGGCCGGGATTCAGACAGACAGACAGAAAAAAAAACAGTTTTTGCATCAGTATCAGCTACAGATTGCTCTGAAAAAATATTTTCAAAATATCTGAAATGTACAGAATTGAACCTGTTACAGTTTTATTATGAGTATAAATAGATAAATGTAAGCGTCTTACCCCTTGCGCTTCCCTACCTGCCTTCTCCAACTTGTTATAGATATAGATTAGACTGATTAGAGCATTGCATGTTATGAAAAATATACATAGGGAAATTGTGCTTATCGTAATAAAAAAAACTGTGTTTGAAATATCAGAATCTTTTGGAGTGGTCCGACTACAGACCTATCTATTATACCTATACGATAAAGTGCGAACGCCAGCTTAAGATGAGCCGTACGTTCAAAGGTTCCTGTACATTCTGGATGTCAAGTTATTTGGAACGTAATATTTAGGTTGTGATGTTTGTTATTTCTGAACTTCAAACCCGATGACTTTGAAATATTTACGGGATAAATTTTAAAGTACCACTATTGTAACAAAAAAATCGGCCAAGTGCGAGTCAGACTCGCGCACGAAGGGTTCCGTACCATTAGCTATACAACATTAGACTTCGTATTTTAACCTTTTTTTGTTTTAACGTGCGCGAGTCCAACTCGCACTTGGCCAATTTTTTGTATTTGTTGTTATGGCGGCAACAGAAATACATCATCTGTGAAAATTTCAACTGTCTAGCTATCACCGTTCTTGAGATACAGCCTGGTGACAGACGGACGGACGGACGGATGGACGGACAGACGGACAGCCGGACAGACCGTTTTCACCCTTTAGATACGGAACCCTAAAAAGAACGTAAGAAATCGGACTACGCGTTAATAAATTACAACTAAGTGTATATTTTGACTTTCATCCCCTCTCCCAAGGGAACCATGCTGAATTTCGAGATAAAAAGCATAAATTATCCTACCTCGTAGTATGAACTCAAATCATGCTAAGTTTCATTGAAATCCATTCAGTAGTTTTGGACTGATGCGCGGCCGGGATACAGACAGACAGACAAAAATAAATAAAAAATACAATTTCGGCATTAGTATCAGCTACAGAGTACTGTAATTTTTTTTTTCAAAATATCTGCCATGTACAGAATTGGACCTGTTACAGTTTTATTATAAGTATAGATTGCACAATCTAAGCGATTATTGTTTAATATGTTCCGCATTTTTTTGAGATATTCTAGACTTTATGTTCTCTAGGACAATAAATAATTGACTAGAGGCGTGTTAGGTTACGTATATGGTATGGTTTCGCCGCAGGTGCCGTTGTTTTGTGTTTTTTATTATATTTTTTTGACGGAATAAGCAGAAAGTACATTAAATTCAATACTTACGTGTGAAAAGTAATTTCAGATAACTTTTTCTTCACTGAATATGTTCTGTTTTTGCAGTGTTTTATCACGCAAGTGGGCATTTTTAGTTTATTTATTCCGTTGTGTGACGTGTGTAATGTGCGACGGCCTATCGTGAACTCAGAGTAGGAGTGCATGATATATATCGATATTACAAAAAATATCGATTTATGAACACGATATATCGCTTCCGAAATGTATATCGATACATCAATCGATATTATTCAACCGATACAACACCATAGCTCACTTGACATGTTTGATCAAAACCTTTACATTTTCAAAAGGGATGTTAGCAAAGTTGTTTTTATGGCAAATTGATCGTAAACGTTGTTAACACCACTTTAATTTTATCATTTTCTATTAACTTTTAACAGTATAATATAAGTGCATACTGCTAATTATGCTGATCATAATGTGTACACATATTTAGGAATATAGTCCGGCTCGTAAATGTTAACCTATATCATATTATGTGTTCTTTTAATGATTGTATTCTGTTTTGTGTATCAATATAAATAAATAAATAATTAGATACTGATTTATGGTCGGCAACGTATTATAAGTTAAACCACGAATTGTGAAATTCGTGGTTTAACTTGGCTATTATTCACATAATTAGCCTGCACACTTTGTTGTAAACAAAACCTTCGTAACGGCATTTTTTTTTATGCAAGCCTATATTTTTAATCCAACGTGTAGAGAAAAAAATATTGCGAATTAAAAAAATAAAGTTTATTTGTTTCTTTACCCTAGCTGTTTTTACTTATATCATCCTGTCAAATATTTAATATTATAGACTAGCTCAATTAATTAAACAAGAAAAACATTTTCTACTATATATAGAAAATATCGATATGTTTCTCCGATATATCGCAAAGTATCGATACAACACTACGATATATTATATCGAAAAAAATATCGATACTTTTTTTGTTTGAACATCCCTAGCTCAGAGCAATAAGTCTAAAGAAAATCAAAAGTTACAATAGCCACTAAGATTTCACTAATAAACATTAGCTTGTTTATTTAATGTATATAATCTTAGTAAGTAGTGATACGTACACCGACTTTTGAAAACTGCACACTTTTGGAAACAATCTAAAATGTATGTCTGGCAACACTTTTGTTGACATTTTTATTCGAAATTATAACCTGAATTTCGTTGTTTAATATTAAAGAAAGTACATTATATTCAATACTTACGTGTGTTTTAATACTCAAGCTGGTTTTTATTTTATTTATTCTGTTATATGTGACGTGCATAGCGTGTGATGGTCTATCGTGAATGAGGACAAAATTGGCCGAATTTGGATACGTTTGTGTGAGTGAGTTGTGTCTCACATAAAATTGGCCGAATTTGATGCTTCATCTTCGATTTTCATAAGACTCACTCTTTCTTATTCATTTCTCTGAGGATATAACCAATTTAAGCGCGGTCGATGTTTTCCAGTGTGTTACTTTTTATTAATTTCGCAAAACTTTACGAGTGCTGTAAAAAAAAACCATCGTGCGGAAAACTCTCTCTACGCAAATATTTTTTTAAAGAGACACAATTTTTCAATTAATTTCGTATCAATATAAAAATAAAATCTAGTTGCGTATATTTAGTTGGTAACAGTCGAGATCGCAGTTTTTGAATAGAGGTGAGAAAGTGCAGCATCGGCATAGCATAGTAACAGTTAGTGAGCCTACCTGGGCGCGGAGACAGTGACGACGGCTACGAGCGAGGAGCTGAAGAGGCGGTCGACGAGGCAGGTGTCGAGGCCCGACCGGCTCGCGTAGATCTCCTCCACGCCGTCGTCGGCCGTCAGCGCGAACAGGTGGTACCCGCTGCTGCTGCCCGCCACCAGCGACCTGCGACCATACATCTCCGTCAACTATACCGCTACGGACACGGCTACGGCTACGGCCACGGGTTCAATACCACAACGCCAGATTGTGTGCCCATAAACACGACTCATTTCAACGTACAAGTTTTGGAATTATTTTTTGATTACAACTTATCAGTAGTATATACTTAATATAGTAAGCTAAGTCAAAAAGCTAGCCTAGCCCATCAGGCTAGGCTAGCTTTTTGACGACAATCTCACCTGACTTAATTGATGATGTGGTCGAAAGGGGGTGAACAGGATTAATCTAAAAAGGGAACTAACTGGCTCTTGAGTTAGCTGCATGGCACGCCGTAAAGTGCTTGGCGACAAATTTTCAACAACAGGGTTGTATTTAGCCAGGCAGGCATCCGCAAAATGACCTATTATAGATAATGTATTTAAAGTGGTGATCCCATTAAAATCCTATAGCAAAAAAGCATTATCTGTCTATTTGGGACAGAGTCTCACCTTTTATATTTTAAGTTAAATGCTAAATTGACTATATATATATCCACGACAATAAAGTATACAAACGGTAATGGAAACGCTCGGCGTTTTTATGACGTCACAACATATTGTTCACTATATTCGCGTGCACATCCGAGATGTAGGTACATATTTCATTCATTCTATAACGTGGAATCTCAAATTTGGCAGCCAATCTACATGACCATGGTATTGGCGAGTTGCAAATAGTATCACTCACTTGCACAGTCATTTTACTAAACACCAACGCACATGATCCCATAATATACCCATTAAATAATAGTAGTTTATGCAACTGTCATATAATAGAGGATATTAAAATATTGTTAGGATACAATTATTTAATTTCATGAAATATAAGAAGTTTTTTTTTTTATATATTATGGGTGACAAACACGCACACGGCCCGCCTGATGGTAAACGTAACCGCCGCACAGTGGGCTGAAAATCGAGTTTCATAGACATAGACCTCTTTTATTATAAACATTTTTTTTCTTGCTGCAAAACAACGCAGAACCTCAGCAGGAGGCTTAACTATATCATATTTATGCATCTATGGCGATTATTTCTGAGTAATGATTTTTACAAATAAAATTTGTGAAAACATGAATTTATGTAATACGAAAAATATTAATTTTCATAAATATATATTATATTGTTAGCGATCTAAGCTATCTGTGAAGAGTGGTGGGGCGCGATCCTTATAAATACCAGCGCGGGTAGCATAAGTATCACTTTCTTGTTGACTTCGGTTGCGTGCGGAAGCTCTGTCGGTTTGACGTTCGGTGCGATCAGTGAGTGATATTGTTTAGTTGGTTCTGTTGGTTTGTCTAAATTGTAAGTAGTTAAGTTTATAATGTTCTCTTTGAAATGATTGTTATTGATTAAGAATAAATTGTATTTTTTTATTGATATTTCACTTCTGTCCTAAAATCAGAAGTGGGATCTCAATCCAAGCCCTTTGTTTTGACTGTATCGGCCATAAGCTTATTTTTTTTTTTGAGTAAACAAACCAAAAGAACTGATTGGGTTTTCCAAGCCTCAACTTGTTATCGATTTGTTTCATCTGTGCCTATTTTGTGTGTTGTGTTTTGTTCTGTTTAAATTATGCCAAAACCGCGTAAATCACGCAGCCGATCGCGCCGACGTCACATCACACGCGACCGGTCGCGTAGTAGGTCGCGTAATGTAGTCTGTGCGAGAGAATCACGGCGGAGCATGCGCACACCACCATTATCTCAATTGCGAATACGTTCTCGTGCTCGGGCACGTTTGCGTTCACACTCACGGTCTCAATCACGTTCACGCTTGCATCGCCGCGCGAAAACGCGTTCTCATTCACGGTCACGGTCAAAATTACAGCGCGATTCACATTTGAAATGTAGCATAGTGGACAGTAATCAACCGTTACATGCTAACCTAGATCTCACACTCGACACGATCTTAACAAGATTAGAATCGATTGAAAATAATTTTGAATCTACCTCCAAAACCAAAAGTATCGATACTTCTGCTACACAAGCATTAGCTGACGCAATACAGTCCATAGTTCCGGGCCGCTCTCAAAGCTATTATATTTCTAACTTCGACCCGTCATTGCACGATATCGATTCCTGGTGCGATGAAGTCGATCGCGCTCAGCTGTCTAATCGTTGGGATGACCGAGAATGCTTATCGCGAGTCGCAGGTTGCCTAAAAGGCGATGCAAAGACCTGGCTAAATGAGTGGGTTAGTAGTGATAGATCCTGGAGTAGTTTTAAACGCGAATTTAAACCGCTCTGCCCACGAAAGCTAGATTACGCAAACATTTTGTTTGAAATTATGAACACCACATCGGATAAGTACGCGTCATACAGCGAATATGCGCGACGTTCACTGCTACGCTTACGTATAATCAAGGGACTGAGTGAAGAGTTGATGACTCTTATCGTTATCCGTGGCATTAATGATGCACAAGTACGTGCGGCCGCTGCTAACGCAAACTTATCACCCGAGAACCTCGTATCATTCCTGTCAATTTACGTGAAACCTAATCAAAACAACACGTTGTCCAAAACTCAGTCATCGTTTCATACTAGGAAACAAAGTCATGATAAAATGACTTCTTCCGGCAGCGAGTGCTTTAATTGCAAGCAGGTAGGTCATAGAAGTTACAACTGCCCAAAGAAGCCTACACTCTCTGATCCACCAGTTAATCCACCATCCACTTGTTCTTTCTGTAAAAAGCGTGGTCACAACGAAGTCGACTGTTTTGCAAAAGCAAGGTCCTTAAAACCTTAACTGTGGCTGGGTTTACTATAAATCTGCGCAAGTGTACATTCCTATCACTGAGATTGAATACTTGGGTAGAATTATTGGTGGAGGTCAGGTTTGGCCGAGCCCACTGAATGTTTTTAACATATCTAGACACGTAACTAAGCTCAAATGGCGCAGGAGGCAGATGACGAGACTCGGTCGCTCATCAGGTGAGTCAATGCTCAAAATGCGCAAAACTCAATTTAGATTCTGGTCGTTACGTTAGTCAGAACGATGTCCTGTACTAAAAGTTCATTCCTGTCGGTGAAGAACCCAGAATCCTTTGCTTTATCCCCAAGGAACATCGACTTAGATTACTTACGCATATTTTACGTTGAACATACCTATATCGAATCCGAAAAGACATCGGACCTTATTCTTAAACATTTTTGGTTCCCTGGCATGAGGCAATTTTTTAAGAAGTACATAGGACACTTCCTAGTCTGTTTATCAAATAAAATACAAGTACCTAGAGCCCCCCATCAAAATATTACTTCCTGGGAAAAACCTGAAGTCCCATTCTACACATTGCACATAGACGCATTGGGCCTCCTTCCCAAATCCACTGGTTAAAGTTCGTCCTTCTGTTGGTTGATGCGTTTACAAAATACACCTTGCTACATCCCATCTATAGACAAGATGTAGATGAATTAATTAGAGAATTCGCGAGCACTATATCCCTCTTTCGGGTCCTTTAATTAATAGTGACAGACAAGGGTAGAATGTTCGAATCCTCCAAATTTGCGGGGTTTGTAAATGACATAGGGTCCAAGATTCACTTTATCACTAGTGATATGCCCGAACGGTTCTTAATATGATTCGCGTGGAAGTCAACCGTAGAAACGCTGCATGGGCTGACGTACTATGGAAACTACAGCTGACACTAAATGTCACGATGCAGAAGTCTACACAGGCTTCCGCACTGAAACTTTTGATTGGTCGATGAATCGACGCCACCACCCCAGTGATTCGGTCACTCATCCGTGACATGGCGCTCGATAGTGCGCAGCCAAATCGGGAAGCGCAACGAGAGTTACGCCGATCTCGAGCCACTGGACTGCTGTAACGAAACCTAGTCCAACAAGACACGTACGCTAATTGGAGCAGGCTTCCGCCTCGAGTCTTTAATGTTAACGATCTTGTATTCGTAATTAAGTGTTCACAGTCAACCGGCAAGCTGGACTCAGGCATGCGAGGCCCCTACAGGGTCTTATGTGCGCTGCCGAGCGGACGTTACGAGCTGCGACTGCTAAGTGGCTCATATGGGATGACCACACAAGCCGCGGCCAGTATATGGTCCCCTGGCGAGGAGAGTGGTGTTCGGATACTTGCGCTGCATTCTTTGAGCGTGAGTATTACATAAGACACATGAAGGACGGACTGCGTGGACGATCCTACCGGCAACAGTCTGCGCGATGTTGTCGCCCATGTGTGTTTGGTGTGTCGAGATGAACTGCGGGGCATCTTGACGAGAATACATGTAAAGGACGGACTGCGCGGACGTTCCTTTCGGCAATAGTCTGCGCGATGTTGCCATACATGTATATTTAGTAAGTGTGCCGAGATGAACTGCGGGGCATCTCGATGAGAAAACATGTAGAGGACGGACTGCGTGGACGATCCTTTCGGCAATAGTCTGTGTGATATTGCCCTACATGCGTTTCGACTGAGGAGGCAAACTGCGGGGTGCCTACAACATGTAGAGGACGGACTGCGCGGACGATCCTATCGGCAATAGTCTGCGTGATATTGCCCTACATGTTTAGTCATAATGTATGTGTAATGCTTAAAGATGATGAATGAAGAATGATGAAAGCATGAGTCGTTCGGAGTTTGTAGAACTTCATGAAATAATTTTCATGATTTTCCATGAACTCTTATGTGTTCTTAGCTATATAATGTTTGTGGATGGATGTTTGAGGGCCTTAAAAGAAGAGTGTGCAAGAGAAATAGGCATGATTAGTTGATAAAATTTATAATAAGGTTGAAGTTTTATGGTTCACAGATGATGATCTAGATACGGACACTTCTAATGCCAGCAAACAGTCACAGCCTCATCCTCAAGACGATGATGCAACGGCTGGTACTTCCCGGTCTGCTGTACCTGAGGGTGTCACCCCACTTCAAGCGCTCCCTGGCATTCAAGACGCGGTCGAGGGCGACGCATAGTCAGGAGAGGCCGTGTTAGCGATCTAAGCTATCTGTGAAGAGTGGTGGGGCGCGATCCTTATAAATACCAGCGCGGGTAGCATAAGTATCACTTTCTTGTTGACTTCGGTTGCGTGCGGAAGCTCTGTCGGTTTGACGTTCGGTGCGATCAGTGAGTGATATTGTTTAGTTGGTTCTGTTGGTTTGTCTAAATTGTAAGTAGTTAAGTTTATAATGTTCTCTTTGAAATGATTGTTATTGATTAAGAATAAATTGTATTTTTTTATTGATATTTCACTTCTGTCCTAAAAATATTTATGAAAATTAATATTTTTCGGCTTCCGTGCGAGTGCCCGTTATTTCGTCTGGTATGATTAATGTACTTATTTTTTACTATTTTTTGATATATTGCACACACCGCGCACGCGGTAGACTTTAGGTGAAAAAAATAAATATATACTTAAAAAAACATATTTCTCGATTTACTCATTATTGTAAGTGCATTGAAGGTGCATTAAGTGCTGTATTATAACATTTCGACACTCTTCTAATCATAATAAGAGTGTAAAAAACTAAAATAAAAAAATTTCGCTGCCATGTTTAGAATTTACCTGTTAATGCCATATTTTATGATATTTAGTCATAAACGCCGATACTTTTAGTGTATTTATTTATTATAATTAGTACAAAGGGTGACTAGGATACTCCACAATATAATAGTTACAAAATGTACTGCGGAGGTTTATCTCCATATCTTTGAATACCTGCTAAACTTCCCTAATTAATGAGGGTTGATTGTTTTCTAATAACCTTAAAAATGTCAGTACATTCAAATATAGGTACGTGCTTTAGCGTAGGTAAGTTTTGGTTTATTGTAGTCAAACGGATGATGTTAGGATCTTATCTACTTATTATTACAAAAGCAGTTGTGTGCGATGGAAGGTGAAATACAATCACTGAGAAATACCGCATGTGATACAAACGAAACTATTAATTTAATTTTGTAATGAAAACTATAGATGGGATCTAATCAATGCACTTACAATAATGAGTAAATCGAGAAATATGTTTTTTTAAGTATATATTTATTTTTTTCGCCTAAAGTCTAGCGCGTGCGCGGTGTGTGCAATATAAAAATAGTAAAAAATAAGAACATTAATCATACCAGACGAAATAACAGGCACTCGCACGGAAGCCGAAAAATATTAATTTTCATGTTTTCACAAATTTTATTTGTAAAAATCATTACTCAGAAATAATCGTCTTAGATGCATAAATATGACATAGTTAGGCCTCCTGATGAGGTTCTGCGTTGATTTGCAAAAGAAAAAAATGTTTATAATAATAGAGGTCTATGTCTATGAAACTCGATTTTTAAATTGAATTGAAACATCCTTGGTCGGGACACATTGTACTTAATAATTAAAAAAATGTTTTAAAGCATTGTTTTGCTAGGAAAATAATGCTTTAATTTATTTTTTTAATTTTCTTAAAGAAGTATGTAAATAAAATATGCCAATAAGTCTGTATTTCATTTCATAATCAGAATATTACTGAATGAGATTATATAAAATACACTTAAGTACCCGTAAAAAAACTCGTAATGTCGCGTATTACCTACGTGATTTAAGCACTAACTATAGTTAGACAGCCTAGGAACAAACCCCAGAATATATTATCATATTTATCGTCATTGTTTGCGTTTTATACAATTATACCAATAAATACTATGAACTATGAACTATGCGTTATGACAAATGCTGAAATATCAGTACAAATGGTTTTGGTGAAAAACAAAATAAGGCTTATTAAAACTAAACTTGTAACTTATATCGAATATGTGAATAAGTTATGATACTTTACGGCACAAGCGTTAATTTAGAGTTAACTTTGGCATTTTAAACTAGGTATACTTATTATTTTACTAAGTGTTTTGGAATCAACTTGGGCTTAGATAATATGACCCAGAAAACATACTTCTTATTGCTACAACTACTATTTTGTTATAAACCTGTTCAAGGAATAAAACTATTTAGTACTTGTCAGGGACCGTCTGAAACGATTGTGAGTCAGTGATAGTTTGTGTCTACCGACAGAGAGGTGTGGTTATAGCGTACAAATAAACGCTTCTTTTCTACGAAGTTTTCGTAAAAATGGGAGTTGAGTTAGCCCCCTGACAGAGAAAAACATTGTTTCACCTCAATTTGTAGTCTAGAGGGTCTGGGCTAGATGAGGGCCAGTCTTCAGCTCTTACAAAGTCCGAAAAGTTGGTTTCAAGCCAGGCTTGGGTAGTTCGTGCCTTATGAGGTGCAGCTGTCAGGCTGGAAAGTCGACGGTACTTTTTAAAAAGTGCATTGCTGAATGGTTTTACAACACGATCCAAGAATGTCTCTTTTAGAACTGTGAGCGTACACTTTATCATCTTGCTTAAAGTAGTGCTCTTCATCAAAAGTTTTTCAACGGTAGGTAAAGAGCATATTTATGTGCCTTTCACCAGCGTATCGCGACAGAAAGCGTTTTGAACCACTCTCTTTAATTATAAAGATTGATTTAGGGC
Organism: Plagodis dolabraria; assembly: GCA_963854805.1. Taxonomy (NCBI): domain Eukaryota; kingdom Metazoa; phylum Arthropoda; class Insecta; order Lepidoptera; family Geometridae; genus Plagodis; species Plagodis dolabraria. The sequence continues at coordinate 35,162,425 of OY978447.1, forward strand.
ATGAACTGTATATCGACGATAAGCACCGAGCTTCAGGTCGTTTTATAATACCTAGCGGGAACCTTCTTTTCTCGCTATAAGATTTTTTGCTTTCTAAAGGGATTTCGACTAATTCTGGCTTTAACATCATTAACAGCCTTTGTAGTTCTAACAGCACTCGGTCGCCCCGATCTTTTGTAGTCTTCGACGGAGGCAGTGTTGTTGTATCTGTCGAATATACGAACATACATACAATATACGTCCATACCATGCACAGATTATTTTTGAGGTTTACAATGGCTTAAGATTGAGCATGCAAATTGGCACAGCTTTTGCACATACAGGTTTGAAAAGTTGCTTGTCAGCCTGGAAAACCTGTTCAAAATAATGATGAACAATGCTCCATATCATTCAGTGAAACCATCAACTCAAATTGAAATTCATTTATTTGCTTTATAATAATAATATAAATAATAAAAGCCTTTATTCAGATAGTAGTTGTACATATGAAAATATCTTCTAAAACTAGTTTATAACACTCCTATCTGTGTGTCCTTTTGGACAAAAGCCTCCTCCAACTGAGACCATTTATCCCTATTTCCTGCCACTCTTGTCCACATGCTTCCTGCTACATCTTTTATGTCATCAGCCCATCTAGTGGATCGGCCTCCTCGATTTCTCTTTTTGTCCCTCGTAAACCAGTACATAATTTTTTTTTGTCCATTTTTCCTTTCCTCTGATTGTATGTCCTGTCCATTTCCACTTAAGTTTCCTTATTGTTACTATAACATCGTTTGTTTTAGTTTGTATCTTTATAGTGGTAGTCCTTACTATGTCTGACAACCTTTTCCCCATCATGCTTCTTTCCATGGCCATTTGACAGTTGGTAAGTGTCTAAATGTGGGTTTTATTAGTTGACCAGGTATGGCATCCATATGTAAGCACCGGCTGTATGCAAGTGTTAAATAATTTTCTTTTAATGGTCATACTCATGTCTCTGCTTTTCATGAGGTGCGATAACTTGACCTAGGTAGACATATTCGTTTTCATAGTCTATAGTGTTGTTATTAACATAGATAGGTTCTATTATAGACGCACCGATTCACTTATAATTGTTCAGCACAAGCTCACTGGATCAGTTGACAGCACTAGACTGGTATTTATAGAACTACCCTCAGATGAGGACATAACATGCCTTTCCCTCGGGATAGCTCCACACATATAGTTTCTATTACACTACACTTATTGTTATTACACCTATTATTGTAGAGTTCTATCTTTAAGATTATTATAGTCTACTTTTACTATTCTATTATTATGGGTCATCATTATTTTTATTGGGTTACTGCTTTTTTATTCCTCATCATTATCCAGTACAAATTCTTCTTCAGATTCAGTACTGTACTGCCTGGCTGATCTTACTTTCTTTTTTGTGGATGCCAATGGTTGAGGTGGATAATGCACGTTTATTCCTAGACACTTCCCCAGAACCGCTCGGCACGGCGATGTCCTGTGGCCCTGTCACTCCAATGATATCCGCCCATTTCCGTGGTGAGGGTATCACTATTTCACTGCCCTCATCACTTCCCCTTTCTACTTCTTGAGTGTTCGGTTGCTGTTCCCCCTGTGTTGCTAAGGTTCCCCCAGTGTGCATCTGGTTGATGTGTCTCATAAGCAACCTCCCATTCCATCGCACCAAGTATCTACACACCCCAACACGTTTCTTTACAACTCCCTTTAACCAGCGGGGTCCTCTGCTGTAGTTCCTGATGTACACCACCTGTTCTATGTTAAATGAGCGTACTTTGATTCCCGCATTAGTTATTTCCTTTTTATTTGTATATGATAACGGGTTCAAACAATCGAACTTGGTTCTAAGCCGTCGGTTGTTCAAAAGTTCGGCTGGTGTTTTTTCATTTACGGTATTCGGCGTCGCCCGCAGCACATATAGCATGTTAGGGATACGTATATACCAAGGTTCGGATGTTCTCTTTTTTAACTTATTTTTGACCGTCTGCACTGTCCGTTCTGCTTGGCCATTAGACGCTGGATGATACGGTGCTACTAATATCTGTCTAATGCCACATTTTTTCAGATAAGTTTTGAATTCTTCCGATATAAAACTTCTCCCATTGTCACTTACTATGGAATCCGGTAATCCTTGTTCTGCAAATATATCCCGCAGTGTTCTGATTAATGTAGAGCTACTCATATCGTTAACAATCTTAACTTCTGGCCATTAGAATATGAGTCTATCAAAATCAAAAAAGTTTTTCCTTGAAAAGGCCCAGCGTAATCAATGTGTAATCTAGACCAAGCTCTAGCAGGTTTGATCCAATGATGAGTGACCTGAGCTGGCATATTCTTGGTTTCAGCACAGACACTGCAATTTTTTACCATTTCTTCTATTTTCTTATCCATTCCTGGCCACCAAAAGTAGCTCCGAGCCAAAGCTTTAGTAATCACTATTCCTTCATGGTTCTTGTGTAAATTCTCAAACATAATGGTCTTATCTTTTCGGGCATGACCACTCTACTTCCCCACAGGACGCAATTAGTATGTACGGACAGCTCATCCCTTTTCTGCCAAAATACCTGATAATCTTTATCCACTTTGGATGGCCACCCATTCCTAATCCAGTACAAAACTTTGCTTAATGTTTTGTCCTTCTTAGTATGTGTAGCTACTTCAACAGCAATAAAACCCAATTCTACAGGAGTCTCCTCTATTAACAGAACTCCTAAATACTCCTCCTCTGATTCTGATTCCACAAGCTCTTTTGCAGGCCAGCGACTTAAAGCATCAGCATTACCCAACTTCTTCCCTTCCACATATTGGATTTCATAATCATAAGAATTTAACAATAGCGCCCATCGCAACATTCTCGGCGATATAATATTTGGAATAGGTTTCCTTGGTCCAAATATACCTAGCAAAGGTCTGTGGTCTGTTTTTATGAGCACCTTCCGTCCACTGGTTCTTTGTCTATCTGTGCGTAATTCCGCTCATGAGTATTCATAGTCCGCGATGCAAACATTATCGGTCTTACTGTTCCATGGGAGCATCTTATGTTCCAATACCGCTCCGAGGCCATAGTCAGATGTATCACATGACATAATTAATTCCTTTTCACTATCGTAATGCACCAAGGTATCTTCACTAGATAGCATTACCTTCAATGTTCCAAAAGCTCTGAGGCATTCTTTAGTCCAATTCCATTTAGACCCCTTTTCCAATAATCTATATAAAGGCTCGGCTATGGTAGCCTTATGAGACAAGAACCTGTCATAAAAATTTAAGAGCCCTAAAAATGCCTGAAGCTCCTTCACATTCCTTGGCGCTGGAGTCTTCTCAATAGTGTTTATTTTGTCTTCTGTGGGATGAATTCCTGTTTCATTAATCACAAAACCTAGGAATTACACTTCTGGTACTGCAAAGGCACATTTTTCTTTGTTTACCCTGAGACCAGCCTCCTGTAATCTCTGCAACACTATCTTCAATCGTGCATTGTGCATCCTAACATCACTGCCACATATTACTATGTCGTCTAACAGGACCGCTATGCCTTGGATTCCTGAGAGTAACAAGCTCATTAACCTTTGGAAATTTCCAGGACAAGCTTTAACTCCAAAGCCCAATCTTTTCATCTTGTATAATCCTTTTGGAGTGTTCAGGGTCAGTTAGTTAGCAGTCTTGTCATCTACCATCACTTGGGTATATGCTTGCTCCAAATCAATCTTTGAAGCGCTCGTAGCCAAGTTTGTTAACCATTCTGAATCGATCAGCAAAATTAAGCAACGTCCGCCGCGGTCATGACTTGGATGGGTGACCGCTGGTGACATTACTACTGAGCGTTTCCGTGCTTCGGAGGGCACGTTAAGCCGTCGGTCCCGGTTGTTGTCTTAGGATAGCAGTCGTTACAGCATGGTGGTAGGGCACTTTGCAAATGCCCGCCTGGCTAGCTACCACCCTTACGTTGAAAATCTGTCACCAAGCACCTAACGGTGTGTTACGGTAGCTGTCCTTGAGAGCCAGTAACTCTAGGTTAGTCTGAACTACATCCTCGACTACATCATCACTTACCATCAGGTGAGATAGTGGTCAAAGGCTTACCTATCAGGCATAAAAAAGAGAATATTACCCCTCCCTGTAACTCTACAAAGGCTTCATTCAGTGTAGATAATGGGTAGGTATCAGTGTTTGTTACCTCATTCACGGTAGAGCGATAATCACCACGTAGCCGCACTTTTCCATTGGGTTTCGGAACTACTACTGTAAGTGTAGCCCAATCAGAGTGTGTAGTCGGTTCGAGGACCCCTTCATCCACTAACCGGTCAATCTCTTTGTATACTTCCTTTCTCTGGGCAAATGCAACTGGTGTACTTTTGAGAAACCTTGGAACCGATCCTTCATTCGGTGTAATATTCACTAGTGGCCCTGTATACTTCCCTAATCCTGGTTCAAATACTTCCTTATACTTGTTGATAACTTGTTTTATACACTGCTTTTCATTGGAAGATATCTTAACGTTATTGATTCCCTGTATTATTATTCCCAGATCAGAAAACCAGTTCCGTCCAATCAAACTTGTACCACTCCCTTCGGCAATTAAAATTTCCCTAATTTTGTTGATATTTTTATACTTCATATCTACAGGAACATGTCCCAGTAGTTTTAACTTGCCGTCTGTATATGACTTCAACCCAATATCCATAGTTACCAACTGAGGTAGTTCCCCTTTCCATATGAATCTGGCGGTGTTCTCGTTGATTATAGTCTATGGGCGCAGCCTGAATCCACTTCCATCAGTAGTTCTCTACCATTCAAGAACACTTTAATTTGAAATGGATCTACTTTATATTGTCTAATACTATTAAGGCCCACCTCATACAATCCATTACATGTGGAATTGTGTTTTCAAATTCAAAATCATTTATTCAATTTAGGCGTCTACGACGCTCTAATAAAGGTCAATTACAATATCAATTATATATTCTACATTGTACTGCCACGTTCAGCAAAAAAATTTATAGATCCACTTGCCTTGCCTTCACCATACAAGCTGCTTCTATGTGTCCTGTCCTTTCATAGTGGCGGCATTTACTCCAGCGAAATCTACATTCCCCTTTGTGTTGCCTGCCACAGCGAAAACACTCAGACGAATTTTCTTCTTTCCCCCTTTTCTTGCTAGTAAATTTATTGACTTCCATAAGCACTTCCATATCCTGTGTAATCAGTGTAGCACTGTTGCTGCTAGGCCCCGGTTGCACTATCAGATTAGCATCAATGTTAGCTGTTTCATTTGACAGTACAATTTCACAAGCCTGTTCAAATGTCAATTTGTTCTGCTGTAACAGTTTCTTTTGAATATCTTTATCCTTTATACCACATACCAACCTATCCCTCAATGTCCGGTTTAGATCGGCGAAATTACATGCAGCAATGTGATCTCTTATTTTCTCCCCTTCATCTTGACCTCTTGTATGAAATTTATAGGATTCCACAATTTCATTTGGCTTAGGATGGAAATTATTGTCCAAAATGGCCACCAAATATATGAAACTAACCTCATTCACTTTTTTTGGAGATATCAAGGAAATCATTAAATCATACAGATCAGTACCACAAATTGCTAGCAATTTCGCCTTTTTTTTCGAATCTTCCACTATTTCACTCGCTTCCAGGCATAACAGAACCTTTCAATATAATTTTTCCAGCACCCATGTGCTACATCAAAGACATTAAATTTGATACCCATATCATATTTTTTTTAAATTTTCACTATTTCCACACACTTTAACACTATTAATTTCCACTTTTCCAGTTTCCCTCGTCGCCACTATTATATACGCACCGATTCACTTATAATTGTTCAGCACAAGCTCACTGGATCAGTTGACAACACTAGACTGGTATTTATAGAACTACCCTCAGATGAGGACATAACAGGTTCTTTCTTTCCATTCATCATAATTTTGGTTTTTTGTGTGTTCATGATTAGTCCTACTTTACGACTTATCCTGTCTTGGTCTTTTAACATTTCCTCTATTTCTCCTTTTGATGGTGAGAGGATTAGTAGGTCATCAGCAAATCTCAGATGTGACAGATACTCTCCGTTGATTAATAGTCCACATTTCTCCCAATTTAGCTGGCGGAAAATCTGCTCAAGTACGGCTGTAAAAGTTTAGGTGACACAGGGTCTCCTTGGTACGCCAAGGAGACCTCTTTCTATTTTTATTTCTTTACCTTCCTTTTCTAGTTTTATTTTGGGCTCTGCTGTTTTTGTAGATGTTTTTTAGTATTCTGGTATATTTATTTTCTATACCCTGGTTTTTCAGCGCTTCCCAGATGCCTTCATGTTCCAATGAGTCAAATGCCTAATTGTAGTCCACAAAGCAGCAATAAAAGGTTATATTGAATTCTTTGCCTTTTTCAAATAGTTGTTTCACTATGTGTATGTGATCTACAGTCGAGTATCCACTCCTAAATCCAGCTTGTTCTCTCGGCTGGTTCTCATCTAAGGTTTTTGTTATTCTATTGAGTATTATCTTGCAAAAAACCTTGTAGATATTTGACATTAAGCTGATAGATCTATAGTTGTTTATGTTGTTTTTGTCTCCTTTTTTGTGTAACAGTATTATTGTTGATGTTGTCCACTGGTGGCGTATTTTCTCATTGCATAAAACGTCATTAAAGAGGGAAGTAAGAATTGGTACAAGATATTTTTTGTTTTTGGTAAGAAACTCATTACTAATGCCTTCTGAGCCTGGAGCTTTATCCTTCTTCTGTGTTGTTACAGCTTTATCGACCTTCGCAGGAATTATAGCTGGGACTTCAACTCCGCCTGTCAGGTCTATCGGTTGACAAGTATTTTTATTCTGATACAAGTCTTGGATCAATTTTGTGGCTATTGTCATAATTCCTGGGTGTCTAGTTTCTTGTTTACTATTTTTGTTTGTCACGTTAGGTATCCATTATATTTTTTCCTTTATCTTTTTCATTGCCTTTTTTATGCCTCCCATCTTCTTAATGCATGTTTCAAGTAATCCTATCCTGTATCTATGGAGATCTTTTCTCATGTTGTGTTTAATTATTTTACTTATTTCTGATATGTCTTTTCTTACACTTTTTGTTGTCTTAGATATGGATATTAATTCTGCTCTGTTTCTTAGTAGGTCTTTGGTTTCATTTGTTACCCATGGTCTTTTGTCCTTCTCATTACTCTGTTTGTTTTTTTCTTTGCTGTATATAAGTTTTTCAAACTGGTTGTATATGTCTTGAGTAGTTAGATTTTTTGTGTTTTCTATGAAATCTATCAATTTTCCTTTCAGTCCTTCAGTATTTCCTAGAATTGTATTGTTGTTGTGGTTTATCTTGAAAGGTCTTTTCCTCTGGAACATATTGAGTTGAAGTTTGGCTCTAACCATTCTGTGGTTACTGTTAAAATTGAGGTTGTTTATGACTTTACAGTCCTGGATATTTGCTTTATACATGGATAAAATTATATTACATTTGTATATACTGTACAGTTGTAGGTATGTAATATTTTTAATTATATTATAAATATTTGATTCATCATGTTCTAACCTGTTAGAGGTATACATTGTTTATATAAACAAATGCACCTATTTAATTAACCAACCAATACAAATTATCAGCCAAGCACACACTATTTGCAAAATTTTGATTATGTTGATGATGCTTTCATTTCAAAGCAAGAAATCAAGGATATAAAAAACCAAGAAATTATATTTAGGGCTGGAAAGAAATGGTGGAGGCAAGTCAACTTATAGTTGTAATTTTTAATTTTATATTTAATCTCATGATTTGTAAAAAAAAATTAAGTCATCAGAGCCTATATAATTACTTATGCATGTATAATAAAATTGATGCACTGGCTCAAGAGCATGGACATGAAGTTATTAGATTGCCTCTCTACTACTGCAACTTCAATGCTATTAAGGTTATTTGGGTACAAATAAAAGAAAGGTAGACCAGCTCTGGAAAAAAATTAACATGGCTACAAACTGCATGTGCAGCAGATACTAAAAACTTGACGAAAGTTATAGATAAAACAAAATATATATTCTCATATTATTTTAAATTAGATATGAACCAAATTGCAATTGTTTTTGTTTTTTTTTTTTATTGGTTCATCAAACTGGACACTACATTTATTTAATAAACTAAGAAAATAACAATATGTACATGCTGTTAAATGCACGTCCTTCTGGAGATGAACACCACATGCATTGTACACTTACGATACATAAGACTATACTTAATTATTAAAACTGTTTACCATTTGAATTTGTTTGTTTTTATATTTTACACTACAATTTTGGAAAGAAAAATCTTTTCACACTTTTTGTTGACGAATCGAAAATATCAAAATCATGACATAACCTGTTATAAGACGAGCACATTCGATAGATTGGAGAGTTCCTAGCATACATAGTATTGCAGGTGTCGAGACAAAATGTCATCCTATGTTGGAGACGACTAGATGATCGATGCACAACCAGATTTAATTTGGAAAGTATATTTGGATTATCAATTTTGCCATTCATAATTTTATGCAGATACACAATATCAGCGGCATTCCTTCTGTGTGCTAATGTTGCTATCCTGAAGTGCGTAAGTCTAGACTCATAAGAAAGCGTAAGATAAGTGGTATAGGAACCGTTTTTGTATCCTTTCAAGTCTATCAGCATGAACCGTATATGAGGGACTCCAAATAGGACTGCAGTATTCCAAAATTGATGATGAAAACACTATTTATTATTTGATAGTAACTGGATACATGCATGGTTTTTTGTTCCACAATGTTTCTATATGCCTATATGCTCCATTATTTTATTCATATTACGACAGGATACAGTTCTAATGAGACTCAATTATTTGTGACAATGTTGTTTGTTTTTAAATAACTGTATTCATATCACATCTGTTTGAAAACTATAGGGATTAATTAATCTTAATAGTTAAGTTTGACCATGTCACGTAACAATGAAGCTAAGTCTGGTAAATTTTTTAAGAAATAGTAGCATGTCTAAATCCGTTTCAAAAATAACTTTGGTCTATTAAACACACAGATCTACAATGGCAAGACAAAGCATCATGTTATAAAGAAAACCAGAAAAACATGAGTCATAGAATGGTGAGGGGTAGTTAATAACAACATGATCAGCTGATCAAAACAAAGCAGCTGGGTTGTTTGACAACACAAGCAGTGGGGCGCGCCACTGGACAGCTGTCAGGTCAGCTCCCGCGCCATGTTTGTTTACAGCTCTTCATTCGGGAGCAGCAGTTACAAAACACCTGACACTGACATATTGCATCATCGCACCGCTCCCCAACGCACTCTATCATAAAATCGACGCTAATTCATGGCACTGAGTACTTTCGCAACCGTCACTACGGAAACCTTGACGCCCCTGCCTTGAGGCGCCCTGCCAGTGTCGTTGCTTGCAGCATTGCACCTCACCCCTTAGTCGGGAATAAAAAGCTACTTCACTCACGTGCAATCCTGGTTAAATTGAACAAATATTCCTCCTGCATTTGTACCGTCTGTGTTTTGACCTCCCAAACTCATTTGAACGTATGTAGTGTACGAATTTCACTAAAATTGTAGGACTAAACGCGACATACACGCACCAGCGATAGTATTTAGGGACACAAAATAGTTTCTCACTGAAGTAAGAAGATATTAGTAAACTGTTCGTCACACACCAATACTAATTTTTTTGACACAAAGAACGACCTTGCTTCTGAAAACAAGCCCCCTCCCGCTCGCACTAAGACTGTAATGTAATCTGTAAGTCCAGATCACAGATATTATATATATATATGTTCTATAGGTATTCTTTAGCCTACATAACCTACAGAGTAATAATCGCACTAATAATTATTACTCTGTGAGTTAATGACAAACATTACTACACAAGGCTACGTTCCGAGATTCAGTGTAGTGTTTGGTAGTTTTTACGGTTCCGTACCCAAAGGGTAACAACGGGACCTTAATATATTACTGAGAGATCGCTGTCCATCCGTCCATCCGTCCGTCTGTCGCCAGGCTGTATCTCAAGAACGGTGATAGCTAGACAGTTGAAATGTTCACAGATGATGTAGTTCTATTGCCGCTCTAACAACAAATATTATTTGCTAAAAATAATAATGATTAAAACAGGTAGAAACTAGAAATATTCACCGAACATTTAGTTCTATATTTACTTTAAAAATAAACAATTAGTAATATCACTATTTAGGGTTCGTACCTACCTAGGATAGGAACGTACCTACCCAGCTCAATCGGACACTGCGAAAAGTGTCTGTAACTTGCAAGATTAGGTTACAGATAATGGTACGGAACCCTTCATGCGCGAGTTCCACTCGCACTTGGCCGGTTTTTTCAACCTAGTCGAAGGTACGGAACTACACGGTTGTTTTAATATCTCTAATTGTTCTGAATTTTTAAATACATTGATATCTAAATAATTATCTTAGTTATGTTATTTGTTATGTTTTTTTCTAGGCGGGGAACTAACAAAAAATATATAGACTTGGCATAAAGTATAATACCACTGTTACCTGCAAAATTCATTTTTTTAACTAAATATTACGAACTAGTTACAACAATACAGCTACTACAATAAAAGCATTTGGACAACCTATAAGTCATAGACTCACAGGCAGTCCAAATACGCCAGACCACTACCGGTTGGCAGCGTGTCTAACATGCTGGCAGCATTGCCCCGTTGAATTGCAATGCTTATTCGTTGAGCCTAATATGTGCCAGCATTTTGAACACGCGTCGTATCGACCAAGCGCTCAGATAAGTTTTGGAAAATACGATTCCCTACGCACCCAACGTCTCTACACCAAACGGCTCAAATATGTAACCCATACCGAGGTTAGCATACTATTGTATATTTTACATTATACCTCTTCATATGTATGTAGCTATAAAAGCTCCTTGAAGATAAAGCTAAGTATATGATTTGTTGTTTGTCAAATGCTTATGTCATGTCATGCTAAGCGGAATAAATCTTAGCTCGTAACCCTAGCTCCTAAACAGGGCTTTTAATTATTCTAACATATACTTGCGCCGCTTGAGTTCCTCCACCGAAGTAGCCGCAGCGCCAGCCCTCACGTTTGTTTCAGAAAGATGTGACGGCGCTAAAGTGTCTACGCAAGTAGCGTCCCACACTAAGGGCCGTCCTAACTTCCACGGAACAAGAGTCATGCCGTCAGGTCTTTTGCCATCGTTACGCATGAGACCATTCGGTTCGAGAATAGCTGCAACATTGGCGCTGGTAAAAGCCCGGTGAATGATATCGTTAAGGCTGGCGTGGTGGGTAATTCGACCAGCAATACGCGAACAGGAGAGGCCATGGTGACCGAGTTGATCAAGCAGTACCACACTGGCAGTGATGTGCAACACAACACTTTGCACCCAAGCGTAAGTGTCGTATAATAAAGCTTTTCATCAGAATAATTGGTTTTATACTCTCTTTTTACATAAAACATAACGTATTATTGTTAGAGAATATACATGACAAATAATGACATTATGACACAAGTCTTCAAACATAGACATCAGACGAATAAGTATCTAATAAATGAAGGAGTTCTTAGTCCATTCCACCCCCCTCCCCCTTTTTTTAAGAAACTTCATCATCGTTAAGAGATGCGGGTGGGCGTCGTTGCCGTGTTGAACGACGTACAGGACCAGGCTCAGGTTCAGGCTCACGTTCAGATCCGGCACGATGTTCATATTCATCTTCTGAAAGAAAGTCTTCACCTGAAGATTGTAGCGGTGCTATATCGTAAACTTCCTGTTCATCATCTGAATTTACACTTTCGAATGAAGTATCCAGTGGTGGCATAGGCGCCAATTGTCTATTTGAAACAGTTGACTCCCTTCCATTAGCGAACCTGATATGAGAGTAAGTAGGATTAGCGTCTAATAGATCGACTTCCTCCACCAACGGATCATACTTTGAGTAACGCACGTTCTTCTTTACTAAAACTTTTCCTGGATTTAATGCCATGTTGGTACTGAAATCCCTGTACCAGATCTTCTTGGGTGTGTGAACATTCTCTCGTGGGGTGTAAAATTTTTTGTTGTGCATAATAATGATCGAATCGAATGAAGTGATACAGATGGTACGTTTTCCCATTCATCTACTTGTAAATCATAAGATTTGATAAATAATTGCATTGTCCTCCATAAAGTTCCATTAAGGCGTTCTACTTGACCGTTGCCTTGTGGATTGAAAGGTGTAGTTCTACTGCATGCAATGCCCAATGAGGTCAAGAATAGTTTTATTTCATCAGAAATGAAAGATGTTTCTCGATCCGAATGTATGTATAAAGGCGTACCGAACATGAAAAATATTTCTTTTAGACATTTTATGACGGATGCAGACGATGTATCTTGACAGGGAAGAGCTAAGGGAAAGCGAGAATATTCATCGATAATTGTTAAGAGATATTTATTCCTAGTTCTTCATGGGATCGGACCCTTGACCTATACTAAGGCGTTCAAAAGATGCAGTGGCTTTGATTAACTTTCCTTGAGAACGTAGGAATCTTGGCTTTATTTGTGCACTAATTCCACAGGACATTGTCATGGACTTAATGTCATCAATAGAGTATGGCAAATTCTTTGTTCGCATCCAGTGAAACATTCTTACGACGCAGGGATGACCTAGAGAATCATGCAGTTCTTTCAATTTTGATAGTGATATAAATGCGCATACTCGAGATAAGGCGTCAGCAGCCACGTTGTCTTTGCCTGGTCTGAATATAATTTCATACTTGAAACATGACATTTCCAATCTCCATCTCTCGATTTTTTCATTCTTTATTTTACTTTTATGCATTTGATTAAACATAAAGGCTACAGATTGCTGATCATTTATTAACATAAAATGACACCCCATCAAATAATGCCGCCATTTCCGCAAAGATTCAACAATCGCGCATGCTTCTTTTTCGATAGAAGGAAAAAGTCGGGGGCTACATCTGACCCTTGCAATTACAGACCTATTTTCTAACTTACCTGTTCTGAGTAAAGTATTCGAAAAAATTATGCTCAAACAACTTCTATCCCATTTTAATGAGCATAATATATTGAATGAGAATCAGTTTGGTTTCACAAAGAGCAGATCCTCAACAGATGCAGGTGCTCAATTGATGTCACATATAATTGAAGCCTGGGAGAGTTCATAGGATGCTATTGCCGTATTCTGTGACCTTTCTAAGGCATTTGACTGTGTAGAGCACCGCACTCTGATTCGAAAACTTTCACATTATGGTATTCGTGGAAAAGCTCTGGATCTTGTAAAGTCATATCTGTCAGACAGGCTACAGAAGGTTAGAATACATGGCAATACTTCTTCCGGGTCCTTGGTAAGAATAGGAGTACCGCAAGGATCAATTTTAGGACATTTCTGTTTCTAGCATACATAAATGATCTGCCTTGCATGGTTAAAAATTTCTGCGATATAGTTTTATTCGCAGATGATACCTCCCTAATTTTTAAAGTAGATAGGAAGGATAGTGAACTTATTCATGTAAATAATGTGTTATCTATGATCTCTAAGTGGTTCGCGGCTAATAATCTTCTATTAAATTCAAAAAAGACCAAATGTTTAAAGTTTTCTTTACCAAATGTTACTTATGTTGAACCAAACATTAAGCTTGGCCTAGAAAAACTCTCTTTTGATAATGCGACAGTCTTCCTGGGAATTAAAATGGATTCAACTTTACAGTGGAATCCACATATACATGATCTATCTGGAAGACTTAGTTCTGCTGCATATGCAGTTCATAAGATAAGACAGCTAACAGACGTAGCTACTGCTAGGCTCGTTTATTTCGCGTACTTCCACAGTATTATGTCTTATGGTATATTGCTGTGGGGAGCTGCTGCTGAGATAGAGACAATCTTTATCTTACAAAAGCGTGCAATTCGAGCCATATATGAAATGGATCCTAGGGAATCCCTGAGAGATATTTTTAAAGAAATTGATATTTTAACTTTACCAAGTCTGTATATATTTGAAAATATTATGTATGTATGAAATTTAAGGAAGGGGTGGTAAGCGTTGCCATCAATGTGTGTGGAATTTCTAAAAGGCGAAAAGGAAAAATGCAACAGAATGTGTGGATGGATCAAGAAGTACAAAAGGCTGTGGATGAAAAGAAAAAAGCATGGTTGGACTGGTTAGTCACAAAAGCTAACCAAAAAGTACAAATGGCGACGCATGATGATATACATGAAGCAAGAAAGGATTATAAGAGATTGAAAAAGATAGTTAAGGAAGTTGTAAGCAGAAAGAAAGATTAACGAAAGGATGTGTTTGACAGAAGGCTCTCTGAAGATTTCCAGTCAAACATAAAGTTTTTCTGGAAATCCATAAGAATAGCTCGAGGCAAAACCACGACCTCAGAGCAGTATCAAATCAGAGGTCATGATGGAAGTATTATAAAAGGAGAAGAATGTGTGTTGAAAAGATGGAAAGAGTATTTTGAGAGTTTATTTGAAAGAGAGGGAACACTGGACCAGGTTCCAGGAACCTACATGAATACAAGTGATGACGGAAATGAGATAAGCATGGATGAGATTATGAAAGCGTTAAAGGGTCTGAAATTAGGTAAAGCTGCGGGATATGATAGAGTGTCAGTCGAGATGCTGAGAGCAGGGCAAGGCATAGTCGGTAGTCTGTTGCACCGCCTTTTTAATTTGTGCTGGAGGAGCGGCCGAGTACCAGGTGACTGGTGCAAGGCAGTGATCGTGCCGCTTTATAAAGGAAAAGGGTCGCAACAAGACTGCAAGAATTACCGCGGAATCAGTCTCCTCAGCGTCGTCGGTAAACTATATGCGAAAGTACTGATTGAACGGGTGATAAAAGAGACAGATGAGAAAGTATGGGATGCACAAGCAGGGTTTAGAAAGGGAATGGGATGTACGGATCAGGTCTTTTCTTTACGATGCATAGCCGAAAAATGTTTGGCGAAAAGCCAAAAGGTCTATTGCGCTTTCGTAGATTTAGAAAAGGCTTATGATAGGGTGAGTAGGCATGAACTGTGGTCAGCGTTGTCTATGCATGGGCTGAATGGTAACCTGATCCAAGCGCTGAAATCCCTATATGAGGATTCCAGTGCTTGTGTTAGGATAAACGGGACATACACTGATTGGTTTAACATCGAAAAAGGTGTTAGACAAGGATGTGTAGCGTCACCGTGGCTGTTCAACTTATTCATGGATAATTGCTTGGCAAACCTGAAAGACAGTGAATGTGGATTGAGAATGAACGAGTTACTCATCAAATGTCTTCTCTACGCTGATGACCAAGTGATACTTGCGTCGTCAGTAAAAGAGTTGCAGGAGATGGTAAATGTTATGCATGAGGCTTTAGAAAGAAAGGGAATGAAAGTAAACGTAAATAAGACGAAAGTTATGGTGTTTGAACGAGATGATAGAGTGACCGATTGCAATATTGTGATTGGAGGTGAAAAAGTGGAACAAGTGAAAGAGTTTGTATACTTGGGATCCATGTTTACAAAGGATGGAGAGTGTGAAAGTGATATAGAAAGGAGAGTGAATGCTGGAAACATGGTTAATGGAGCATTGCACGCGTTTATGAACAGTCAGAAGGTGTCTAAGAAGGCTCGTCTGGCTGTTCATGGGGGAGTGTTGGTTCCGACACTAATGTATGGGAGTGAAAGTTGGGTATGGCAGAAAAAGCATGAAAGTAGAATAAATGCAGTGGAGATGAGAGCATTGAGAAGCATGATTGGAGTCAAACGGAGTGACAGGATAAGGAATAGTGTGATAAGGGAACGATGTGGTGTGAATGAGGATGTAGTGACCAAAATCGAGAAAGGTATGTTAAGATGGTTTGGACATGTAGAGAGAATGAATGAAATGAGATTGACTAAACAGGTATACGTGGGACAAGTGAACGGAAGTGTTGGAAGGGGAAGACCTAGGCGAACGTTCCGAAATCAGATTGAAGATGTTCTGAAAAAAGGCCAGGTCAGGAGTACCCTAAATCGACGCTTATGTATGAAAGGATTGATGAGTGTAGATGAAGCAAAAGAGATATGTAAGGATCGTAGCAAGTGGAAATCTGTTGTCTCTGCCTACCCCTATGGGAAAGAGGCGTGATTTTATGTATGTATGTATGTTCGTAAAAATTTGAGCAAATTTAAATCAAACAGTGACAATCACGATTATAACACTAGGAATAAAGATAAAATAGCGGTGCCAGGTTTTAGATTAGCAAAGACAAATTAAAGGTCCTTCTTAGGAAATTGTGTGCGGTTTTATAATAAATTGGCCAAACATATTACAACGCTCACAGAAAGAAAATTTAAGTTGCATGTGAAGAATATTTTGATAAAGAAATCTTACTACACAGTTTGTGATTACTTAAACGACAAAAATGCTTGGACTGTTTCGCCTCTGCCAAGCTAGCGCCTAACACCTACGTAATGTAAATTAAGTATTGTAATAATTTTACTATATAGTATGTACTTAACACATTGTTAAAAAACGCTTAAAAGAATGGCCCCGAGTTTCTTGCCCGTTCTTCTCGCAGTGGCTCTATAATTTTTGTTTGCTGAACGTGGCAGTACAATGTAGTATATTTCAATATTAAAATTTGTAATTGACCTTCATAAGAGCATCGTAGACGCCTAAATTGAATAAATGATTTTTACTTTGACTTTGATGTCGTCGTTCAGGATATGTAAGTGATCTAGAAAAGAAGGTGACTGGTCGACCATTCTGTGATAGTGTAGCTGCAATTGCATGTTCTGATGCACCGGTCTCTACTGTGAAAGTAGCATCGTCATCGATTGCGTGTAAACATGCCTTGGATAAATCGTTTTTGAGACTGTTAAAGCATGTTATAGCATCCTCATTTGGCGGAAATTGTTTTGATTCGATCAATGGTCTAATTTTTTGGGAAAAATTTGGAACCCAGTTAGAATAATGAGCAAATAGCTCATTATTCTAATCGGATTCCAAATTTTGAATGGATTGTCATAGCTCTCTTTAATGTTTGTACGTCTTTAGATACAGGTAAATCGAGCAAGGGTTTTACCCTATTTTTATCAGGTTGAATTGTTTTTTTAGTAATCGTATAGCCGAGGATATTTATACTTTCTGATGCAAATATACACTTTTCTTTGTTGAATGTAAGTTTATACTTTTCGACTGTTTTCATTATTTTTCTTGTGAATTGAGATCATGATCTTCCTTATTTTTGCCACACTGTGACGTCATCCAAATAACAAAACGTTCAGTTCAACTTCTCTGTATCTATTATATATTCTATAGTTCACTGAAAAGCTGCAACTCCATTTGTCACGCAAAACGGAATACGAGTAAATTCGTAGAGTTTGCCACAAGCTTCGAATGCAGTATATTTCCGCTCTGTTTCTATTATTGAAACCTGTTGGTATGCACTTTTAAGGTCAATTTGACTAAAATATTGATATTTCACAACTTTGGTAATGATTGTCTCGATTCTAGGCAATGGATATGTATCGAGTTCTGTGTATTTATTGATGGTCTGAGAATAGTCAATAAATAACCGTTTCTTGTTATTATCTCCTCCAGCAACTAAGACTTGTGCACGCCATGGAGATACACTCGGTTGAATGATGCCATCTTCCAACAGTTTTGATATTTCTTGGGACATAAATTGTTCGTCCTCTTTTTTAAAATTTCGTGTTCAGATTGCAATAGGCTTAATTCTTGGAGACAGATTTGTAAATATTGATACTGCAGGTACATTTGCTTGCATAAGATTACATATTTATAGACATTCTTTATCTCCACCAAATTTTAACTCCAAAGAAGAATGATTTCTTAATATGTCTTTCCAGATAATAATGTCTGAACATAAATTGTTCACAATTAGCAATTGTTGTATCTTGAAGGTATGGCAATCTATTAGTATAGTGGCATGACACATTCCGTCAATTAGCGAGGTTTGACTGAGGGACGCTAAGGCAACTGTCTGATAACACGGGATTCTCTTTCATTTAAATGATGCAGCCAGATTTCTATCGATAAAGCTACAGGAACTGCCAGTGTCCACAAGTGCATCAACAGCGTAATTATTTACATAAGTTTTTATAGTAGTTTTACGAAGGGAGTGCGGGGCAGCCGCAGAAATAGCCGTAATGGCATTTGAGTCATTTGTGATGTCATTTCGAGGTCGACTACGACACACAGCTGCAAAGTGTCCTTTTTTGGAACATAATTGACAGATAGCATTGACAGCTGGACATATTATTCGCATATGGATGGTACCTTCACCATAAAAGCTTTTCCATTTCTTATTGAATGAAGAAGGAGCTGCTACCAATTTTACGTCTTCAATTTTGTTATCTTTTTGATAGTAGATGCTCTTTCTGCTGTTTCATATGTACTAGCTTTTGTTAGGTTACTTATTTAATTAATAAAATATTACATTTATTTCAAATGTACCTCTCAAAAGAAGCGCAGTTGACTACGGAAAGAGTAAGTGGCGCCATCGTGGCGTCGCCAAGATGGCCGACACATGAGGATTGCAAATAGGCAGTATATAGTCCTAGCCGCCGAAGAGGCAACATCTACCTAAGGAATGAAACCAGTGATTGTCAATGCTAACTAGCATTGACAGTGAAGACCGAGATCAGTGTACGTCATGATGATGGAAGATGACATCAGCATCTGGAACAGTATACCTGAAGATGACATACGTGACACGTTATGGCACACGCGCCAAAGAGATAATGGAATATAACCAAAAAGGAACAGAGTGAGATTGTGCAGAGAGTGTTCTGCTAGGCGAGGACTGGAATGGCTATAGGAGGTGGACGGAGGCCATTTCAGGGGTTTTCCCCCATAAACTGTGGATTAAGGAATAAACACTTGGTTTAAGTAATATTGCCTGGTTTTTATTATAAACTATACCTTGGTCGATAATACTTTATTGACGACTTCAGGATAGGTTAAGGTAAAATTTTTCTAGTAAACGTTGACGAATATTTTGTGATTGTATGCTGGATATGAATGTGTTGCACATGAACTCAAGACAATATTCTTCTGCCGTTACATTTTTGAAATCACAATCGAGTGAAAGCTGTTTGAGGGCACGACTATATTTTAATACAGTTTCTCCTGGTACTTGTACCCTAGTCAAGTATTTAGTTGATGCCTCGCTAGAATAATATTTTTTGGCTTAGTATAAGCTTGTTGTAAAACTTTAACGGCTTTATAGTAATCTTGAATATCGTTGATCATGGCGTGAATGTTAGGTCCTAAAAAATTAAGATGAATTTTGAGTTTCATTACCGGTGTCGCTTCTTTGGCTTCTTCCGTTATAAAGTTTTGAAATGGCTTCAGCCAATGTTCCCATTTGAGTTCTGCCATGGAATCGTTTGGATCTGTTTCGAACTTTTAGGGTCTTATATATTTCGACATTTTATTGATACTATTTATGTTGAATAAATTGTCGTATAATAAAGCTTTTCATTAGAATAATTGGTTATATTCAACTTAAAACATAGCGTATTATTGTTAGAGAATATACATGACAAATAATGAAATTATGACACAAGTATTTAAACATAGACATCAGACGAATAAGTATCTAATAAATGAAGGAGTTCTTAGTCCAGTTAGCTAATAGCGAGACGAAAAGCGGATGGATCTCTAAGGCTACCAGTTTTATAAGAAGGAATGGCCTGTAACCAAAGACCAGTTTCCCACACAGAAACAGCGAGAATGCGAGCATGATGTGCGATGCTAGGACACGTATTTAAAATATCTTTCCGTGCTAGCTTGCAATTCAGTATTTGGACAAGCCAGTCTCCATGTGTTTTTGGCTTCAGCCAGATATGCTACATAAAAAGAGTCGAAAGATCGTGCAAGAATTTTTTCTACTAATTTGTGTGTACTGTGTACAGAAAACAAAAAAGCAGGTAATGCCAGACTAGAAATTTGCGTATCCCTATGCCTCCTAACCTCACAAGGAGGGAAGCTCATAGGAAGCAGAGGCTATGTCAACATTCAAAACCGATACAAACGTATATTTTACTAAGTTGTCCAAGCTTAACATAAGCTCTGTGTTTCCACAGCTGACTACTTACATCTAAAATAGTATTTAAATTTAGTAACGAAAAGGCAAAATCTTATAATTGTAAAAGCCTTTTCCAAACTTTTGAATATTATGTTCTTCGACAAATGATGATAAAGATTCGTCAAGAATCGGTGAACCCAAAAGACAGAGTGAACCTTTTTCTACTAATTTTATATAAGTTGCAAGTAAGTTAATAATCGAAACTTTATCCGGACAAGTACCACAAACAAAAAGTTTACATTTGGAAAAAAAATATTCGAGGCCTATAAGTATACGCAAGTCATTCAATACTGTGTTCGCATCTCTAAACATCCTATATTTTTCAAGTTACAACAATTATCACAACATATCACATTACATTCTAGTTATTGGTTACATAAAACTACACCCTGTCTTATTAATAGCTGGCATAAATTCATGGATTTAAAAGCTCCTACTCATAGCATTGAAAAACTACCCATCTATAATGTTAGTTAAAAATGTTTATCGCAGGATCCTCTAATTATCTACAACATTGGTATTGATATATATGATCCCAATGCTAATATTCAATTCAATTCAATAGTTCAAGAAAGGTGGAAATTGGAAAAGAAATTGTGTCGGCGTGGGAGTTCATCACCCGCAGTATAATGTTGTGCAAAAAATTGATTTCCCCCTGAAACATCTGCTTTCACTGGCGAATGTTTTGGAATTCTAAAAGCATTGGAATATATATTAGTTATGAAACTATTCAAAACTGTAATATTCTCGGACTCGCTAAGTGCTCTTCAAACTTTAGCTAAGTTTCCATTAAAACCTCAATCACACATTCCTATAATAATTGAAGCCAGATCAAAATTATATAAAAGTAAAAGTAAAAATCTTTATTTAAGCCAATAACACTTCTTCCAAATCTTGTATTGCTGTTGGTCTTCACACTAGACGTTGAAGTCTGTATCGTAAAGACCTTAATTGATAGCTGTACAGTAATAGGGTTAGTGCACAGTTGACTTTAGTACAATATTTCCGGCAAAATAGTTATAAACATACAAATTATCCATAAAATAACATCAGCTTCATACACTTTATTTTACAAATTATCCACACGTGATATTTATATTTTAACTAAATTTGTGTTATTTACCTACATGTTTGTATGTATGATGATTGATGGTTTATGTATAAGTATTATAGCAAAAGCGAAATTTTACAAAGAAAATATTAAATAGGTATATATTTTTAAAATATATAAACTAAATGTAAGTAAAATATAAGTATATATGATCATATATAGAAATTATAAATAAATACGTATAGAATATATAAATTATGAATATATAACATATATTAAAATGAGTTATCAATAAATAAATTTAATCAATAAAACTTTAATCTAAATCAATAAATAACAAGTAATCGATAAAACTTTTTCAGAGTCATCATAAGCGTTAATAACCAATTAATAATGATGCTTTTGGCTTCAAACACTGAACTACGTTTTATATCGCACTGATTCAGGACTTTATTATATAAATAATGTTCAATAAAAGGACTAAATCTTCTTGCAAAAGTTGTACGAATAACAGGTAATTTTAGTTGGAAAACTCGTTTATGTAGCCTATTACTAAAATCAGCAGATTTCTTAAAAAGTCTGTGTGCAAGAGAGAAATCTGAAGTATAAATAGCTGACATTTAACATTTTGGCTTCTTTGTACAGATCGTTGGTAGGATATCTAAATTTCTTTTTTAGCATAACTTTAAGAACAGATCGTTGAGCTCTCTCAATAGCAATCATAACTGTTTTTGCGGAACTTCCCCAGCTAGAGACGCAGTAGGTTAAAAGTGATTGACACAAAGCATAGTACACAATTTTTAGCGCATCCAGGTCAGCAGAATTACGTAGAAGTCGCATGATTCGAGTAACGTTACGGACCCTACCAGATAAGGTTGCAATATGTGCCTTGAAATTTAAATTGTGATCTAACGTTACACCCAAATATTTAATGGTATCAGTTCCAACTATACACTCACATGAACATGAGGAGTCTGCATACTTCAAACAATGATGTATTTTGATATCATTAAGCGAAGGCGGAGAAGATGCTTTTGTCTTATGAAACACATATCCTTTGTTTTTTTAATATTTAAGGTTAAAAGATTGAATTGGAGCCATTGTGCAATTTATGACATTCCTTGCTCGGCTATATTAATTACATCTGACCAGTTTGCTCCATTATACAAAATTACGGTGTCGTCAGCATAACAGAAGATTTTAGCATTCCTAATTTTAAGATTGATCAAATCTTTAATGTATAAAATAAATAATGTAGGTCCCAGTATGCTTCCTTGAGGAACGCCAAAGTTTATGCCTTGCAAGTCACTATAATAATGGCCTACTCTAACACATTGTTTCCGTTCCAGTAAGTAACTCATAAACCACTGTAACGAAACTCCTCTGATTCCAGCGATTTCAAGTTTTTGTCAATACTGGAATGGAAACGGTGTCAAAGGCCTTAGCCAGATCCAAGAAAACTCCAATACAGGCCTTATTTTGATCCAAGTACGATGAAATAGTAGAAGTTAATAGTGATACAGCATCATTAGTGGATGTCCCTTGTCGGAAGCCAAATTGACGCGAGGAAAGAAGATTTTGTGATTCTAAATATAAAACCAATCTTTTATTCATTATCTTTTCTAGGAGTTTTGAGAAAACTCCTAACAAAGATATGGGCCTATAATTATCTGGAATACTCCTATTACCACTTTTATAAATGGGGCATACCGATGCCTTTTTCCACACTAGAGGGAATACTCCAGTAGTGAAACTAAGGTTAAATATTGATGATAATGGTTCCACATTAAAATCTTTAATTTGTTTAATTAGAAAATTATCAAGATTGTCCATACCTGGAGCTTTATCATTACGGAGTTGTATTATAAGTTGCTCAACTTCAGCAGTACAAGTTGGATGCATAAAAAAGGAGCCTGTTGTACCCTGTAATCTATTGAGTGATTCTAATTCTTCCTCAGTTTTATTTAGTCTCTCTAGAATATTATTTGCTAGTTTTTGTCCAATTGTTGAAAAATGTGAGTTACAGATGTTAAGCGATTGTTTTTGATTATTGGTGTTTGGGATATTTAATAAGTCTATTGGTTCTTTTTTCTGTAATGGCATGTGACATATTTCCCTTGATTACCTTCCATATTTTTTTCTGGTTTCCTTTGCTACTGTGTGTAATTCACTGTTTTCATATTGAGTTTTTAGTTTAGGTAAGAGTTTATTACAGTAATTGCGATACCGTTTGTATGTTACTTGCAGTATGACATTTTCTTTACATTTCTTAGCACGGCAATGAAGTCTGTCCCTATGTTTGATACAGCGATTAAGCCCTGGAGTGATCCAAGGCTTAATATTATATTTAGACCTACTAATTGTAACTTTTTTTGTGAATTTATTTATAATTGTAGTGATTTTTTCTGTAAAAAGATTTACTGCTATATTAACATCTTTAGCATTAAGCACATCAGACCAGTCAACATTAGCTAAATCTGTTTTAATACCTTCTACGTTTCTTCGAAAAACAACGCGTCGCAAATTATTACAACCTTGCGGGTTCAATGCCAGGCCAACTATGGTGATGTTGTGATCCGTAATGTCTGATTTACAAGAAATCCCTATGCAGTTTCTGGTCGATTTAACAAATATATGATCGAGACATGACCCATACCTAGCAGGCACAGTAATAGCTGGAAGAAGTCCATATTCCGCGTTTAGGCACAAGTAGCTGGTATTTAAATTACTATAACTGTTCCTAGCGTATATTAATGATCTGCCTTGCATGGTCAAAGATTTCTGTGATATTGTTTTATTCGCGGATGATACCTCTCTGATTTTTAAAGTAGATAGGAAAGATAGTGAACTCATTCATGTAAATAATGTGTTATCTATGATCTCTGAATGGTTCGCCGCTAATAATCTTCTGTTAAATTCAAAAAAGACCAAATGTTTAAAGTTTTCATTACCAAATGTTCCTTATGTTGAACCAAACATTAAGCTTGGCCTAGATAAACTCTCTATTGACAAAGCGACAGTCTTTCTGGGAATCAAAATGGATTCAACTTTACAGTGGGATCCACATATACATGATCTAGCCGGAAGACTTAGTTCTGCTGCATATGCAGTTTGTAAGATAAGACAGTTAACAGATGTAGCTACTGCACGGCTGGTTTATTTCGCATACTTCCACAGTATTATGTCGTATGGTGTATTGCTGTGGGGAGCTGCTGCTGAGATAGAGACAATCTTTATCTTACAAAAGCGTGCAATTCGAGCCATATATGAAATGGATCCTAGGGAATCTCTAAGGGATCTTTTTAAAGAAATTGATATATTAACTTTACCGAGTCTGTATATATTTGAAAATATTATGTATGTTCGGAAAAATTTGAGTAAATTTAAATTAAACAGTGACAACCATCATTACAACACTAGGAACAAATATAAATTAACGGTACCATGTTTTAGATTAGCAAAGACAAATAAAAGGTCCTTTTTAGGTAATTGTGTGCGGTTTTATAATAAAATTCCCGAACATATTACAATGCTCACAGAAGGAAAATTCAAATTGCACGTGAAAAATATTTTGATGAGGAAATCCTACTACACAGTTTGTGATTACTTAAACGACAAAAATGCTTGGAAAATTCCACCTCTGCCAAGCCATCACATGTCTCCTACGTAATTTAAACAAATATTGTAATAATTGTATTATATTGTTTATAACACATTGTAAAAAGACGTTTAAAAGAATGGCCCCGAGTTTCTTGCCCGTTCTTCTCGCAGTGGCTCTATAAACCTTTTTTTTGCTGAACGTGGCAGTAAAATGTAGAATATTTCAATATTAAAATTTGTAATTGACCTTCATAAGAGCGTCGTAGACGCCTAAATTGAATAAATGATTTTGAATTTGAATTTGAATTTGAATTGTTCAAATTATTTGGTAATATATTAATGTTGATGTCTCCTGCCATCACTAGCTGGGGACTAGCTTGTATTTGTCAAAATGAGTATCCAAGTCAGACATAAATAAGTCTAGGTTTCGAAAGGAAGGTGAACGGTATATCGCGAATATTGTGATGGTTTTCGGTATATCAACAATTAAACAATCTGCTTCCTTAAAATTCGGTTCATAAACTAGTGGGCTCAATGAATTTCTTACATACACGACAACCCCACTGTTTTGGTTTATTATTTTATTAGTCCTGTAGGCAATGTACTCAGATATTAAGGGAATAATTGAAAATTCATCAATACGACATTCGGTTAAAATAATAATATCAAACAAAGTGCTTGAACGATTTAAGCCAATCAAAAATTTTACGAATATTTTTGAGATACTTCTTATATTAAAACTTAAGATTTTCATTTTGTACTCAGCAGTAAGCAAGGTCTTACAGTATTCTATTTCATCGATGTCGTGGCAAACAATATTGATTGCATCTAAATTATCTTCGTTAGCATCCATCATTGTGAAATAAATTTAAAAAAATTGCATTTTATATATTCTGAGGAAAGAGTTATTAGCACCGACACCGCATGACACTTTTGTTGCTGATTGTAATACGACAGAAATAAAATTGTAGTTTTTTGTGAATTTGTGATTGGAGTAACCAAATATTAAGTTTTTGTAATATATGCGTGCAAAAATATATATATATGTAACAAAATATATGTAGTATAAATGTAATAAATATATATATTAATATGTACTATAATATTAAAGGGTATATCCGAGATATTTACAAATAGTTGCAGAGTACATCCGCAGTACTGCTTAAGAAGTAGGCACCATTGTTTCCTCCGAGAAAATGCGGACGAGGTCTTCATGAGTCCGTTTTTGTTGCGCTGGTTTGCCCTCACGTTGTCGTACATATGCCACCTTGACTGCACCAACAATGAGCAAACCCTCGCTGTTAAGAGGTATTTCGAGCGTCGCGAAACAACTGCCGGTTGATTTTAGTAAGCCGCTCATTAAAAAATATTTTTGTGACCGGTCCGGCAATATCTAGGTCAGCGTTAGATAAATTTCGCCTCGATTTAGATGCCTTCAAAAATATGTCTCGTTTTGTCCTGCGAATCAAACGAACTACAATGGGGCGAGGAAGCTGGATGCCATCAGCACGTTCAGGGAGCTTAGATCCTTTAGTGCGACGAGGACCCACACGCGTCACCCAATCTATATCGTGGTCATTTAGTTCCATGCCAATTTTTTGCGCAACCACAAGTATTGTGTGAATCAGGTTTTCGTTCATAGTTTCAGGAACGCCGGCAATTTCAATTTCGTTTCTCAGATGATTCTGAGCTTGGGTGTTCAGCTCAGCATGCAGTTGATTCACAGTGGCGTGGAGGGCAACAATTTGCTGTTCATTCTCCTCCAATCGGACTACGCGGGTATTTGTAGCAGCTATAGAAGACGTTAAGTCATCCAAACGATCGTGACATCGAGATAAGGAAGAGGTGGCATCCTCTAGTCTTTGCTGAAGTGCCGATATTTCCTGAGTCAGAAGCCTGATTTCCCTTGCACTTACTTGTAGCTGCGCTTTCGGTGGAGACCCTCGTGTCGATGACAATTGGAACTTTTCTAGGTTAAAAATCTTACATCTGAAGTTCCGACGACAAATTTTAACCACGTATGTTCAAGGATGCACTAAACAACGATATCTCAAAGTTTTGACTGTAATCTGGTTTGATTTTAATAGCAAAATATAATTATTTGCGGGAGATTAACACATTGAATAGTTTTACAGTCAACCGGGCGTCAAAGAATCAATATAAGTGTACTCTCTTAGGTTATTCAGTTATGTTTAAATGGATCCCAAGTCATTGCGGCATTAGAGGTAATGAAAATGCTGATCGCTTAGCAAATGAAGCTGTTCGTTCCGTAGACATTTTTCCATTTGTAAACTATTTCCATGACTTAAAAACTTTACCAAAAGTTTTTCTCGAGGAATCCTGGAACAGAAATTGGGCAAGCAGTGCTCAATGTAAGGGAAATCATTATTATCAAATACAACCAAATATAATGACTAAACCATGGTTCACCTGTTTGCGATCTGTGTTAAAGCATCTGCGATGCTAGAACACGTATTTAAAAGATCTTTCCGTGTTAGCTCGCATAGCGGCCGATCCCACTGTTTCTGAGATGACAACATTTTTGGGAATTCAGTATTTGGACAAGCCAGTCTCCATGTGTTTTTGGCCTCAGCCAGATATGCTACATCGAAAGAGCCTAAAGATCGTGCAAGAATTTTTTCTACTAATTTGTGTGTACTGTGTACAGAAGACAAAAAAGCTGGTAATGCCACCCTAGAAATTTTGCGTATCCCTCTGCCCCCCAACCTCTCAGGGAGGGAAGCTTGCACCCAAGCCCTATCTACCATCTCAACATTCAAAACCGACACTAACGTATCTTTTACTAAGTTGTCTAAGCTTAATAAAAGCTCACTGTGTTGCCACAGCTGACAACATCTTAAAAAGTATGTAAATTTAGGAACGAAAAGGCAAAATCTTATAATTGTAAAAGCCATATGGGCATTAATTTTGGATAATCTGCTAGAAGCATTTCTAAACTTTTGAATTTGTTCTTCGACAAATGGTGATAAAGATTCGTCAAGAATCGGTGAACCCAAAAGACGAAGCGAACCTTTTTCTACTAATTTTACATTAGGTGCAGGTAAGTTGAATTTTTCAATAATCGAAACTTTATCCGGACAAATAACACAAACAAAAAGTTCACATTTGGAAAAATTTAGTTCAAGGCCAATAAGACGAAAATCGTCTATAAGTACTCGCAAGTCATCCAAAACCGTGTTCGCATCGCCTCCTAAGGTTCCGTCATCCAAATACCAAACGTTAAGTTTTGATTGGAGACGTTGAATTATTGAGTGGATCGCAAGGCTAAAGATGGCTGGTCCCAGAGGATCACCCTGTTGACATCCTAAGGAAGATAAAATAACGTTATTTTAACGTATGTTAATTTTGACGGTTCGCCGTAGCATTGCCAAAGAAAAGGGTATAATTCCGGAATTTTATCTTTCACTTCAGTCAAAAGACTGCCTCTATCTAAAGAGTTGAATGCATTTTTAACAGTCACCTTCAAAAGCACATCTCCACAATTTTGATCAAGAAATGTGCGAAGTGAATGTACAGTAGCCTCACAGCCACCCTATGAACCAAAACCGAGTTGCAGTGGTTGAAATAGATTTCTTAAAAAGCAACCTTTTTCTCCTTCAACCGCATTTGGCTGTGAGGTGACGATAAGTGGTGCCTACTGCTATAGGCCTAATACCACCATCTTTTTAATTTAGGGCACATAAATTCGCACCGTACAGAATTTCGGTAATTTCATTGTTGACCTGACCCGACAACAACAACTTAAATAATAATAATATTAAACTGTGAATATGTGAATATACATTATAATTATGTATCTCTTATCTTTGTATGTATTTTGATGTAAGTAAAGTTTAATTATAGTAGATAGTTTATTATAATTTAAACAGGTATTATTCAATAATCCTTTCCTTTTTCTTTTTTCATGTTATACCTACTTTCCTGATCCCATTACCGATTCCAAATTTTCCTTGATCCGTCTTTTCTCCTCCCATTTATAGATTTCATAAGCTTTCCCCATTTTTATATCACCGAGCTTTGCTCGAAGTTAGTTACCTATATTGCATCAAAAACCTAAGTCCTTTCAAAGAAGCATCGAGGGAAAATATGACACTGGCAAATGCACAAGACGTGCGAAGCAAAATCCCGGCAGGGAAAAAAAAACACTGAATACAGGGGCGCGTTCCAGTAAATGTTGGTCGAGCAATATTTGCTCTAAGGCACCTGGAACGACCTTTAAAGCTCCTTTCAAAATATGGAATTGACAGCGATGTTTTTAGGTGATAAAATACAGTGTACATTTTTAATAAATGGGACATAATACGTAATTAAGCAATGTTAACATAGTTTGCCACTAATCCTTGGCCTAGCTTGTACAAAATCTATTATTTATTGTAGAATCTGTCACATTTGACAGCTGACCAAGATTTGGCCGATTCAAATGGTAGTAAAAATTTGGCCAGGCAGATCAAAATTTGCTCTGACAGGTCGCCCGGAACGGGTATGATCAAATCATGACAGGATCAAATTAAGTTCGATTAGAGTGCTGGAACGGCGTATATCTGCGTTTAGACAATAATTTGTCTTGGCCGACGGGTAGGAGGAACGCACCCCAGCTGATTTCATCGTAATATGTTGATATTACGCTGATACCCATGAATTATTGGGTGGCCAATAATGCACACCCAATAATTCATGTACATCAAGTTGCTTCCATTTTATGGTCGCGTATTGTTGGCCGTGTAATATCAGCCCGTGTAGATAATGCACAGCCAAATATTGTACGACCCGTATTGTACACCCCGATAATACGAAGCCTGTCCACGTAATATTGGACGTGTATTATTGGCTGTGCATTATTTGGTCGCGTATTATTGGTCCTACATTATAGGGACTCGTATTATCGTCAATCTCATCTCTGGGTCTGTAATCTGGGGTGCGTTCTTATATGTCGTCCGACGACGGATGATCGCTCCAAGCAGAGCGACGCTCGTCGTCCGCCTTTTAAGAACGGCTCTGTATCATATCTGTATCAAGAACACTACTTAAAAAGTTTCACTGACTCGGAAGAAATGTATTTACAATTATGTACTTTTCCAGAATACATAACTAAAACAAACATACATAATACAACAATAATAATAATAAAATTTTGTAAACAGAAGTCTACGTAAACAAAAAGTAACTTAAAACAAAGAAAAATCAAATCCCAACTGTCAAATGAAACGTCAGGGCGATATTTATCCACCGATTTCGTGGGGCGACCGGTGCGTCGTCGAGTAGAGGTGTGTACCGGAGGCAATTTCAGCCTCCGGAGATTTTGCGGAGATTTTCTTGAATAACCGGTGTTTCTCCGGTTGTTCTCCGGATAGTAAGTATATTTTATTACTGATGCACAGAAAGTACTTGACATCCAATCAAAGTTAATGTGACCAATAATAGTAGTTTATGCAACTGTCATATAATAGAGGGTATTAAAACATGATTGTAGTTTTTTGAAACGAGTCGCAGCCGCAGACGTGTTTCAAAATAAGATTACACGAGTGTTTTAATACCTAATTATATGCAGTTGCATACACTACTTTATTTAATCACATGGCTATAAGCTATTCATGATTTTACTGGCAAAAGAAAAAAGTCTGTTTTTGGTCTATTGGCTCGGAACCAGGGCGTTGCGCGCGCAGCGCGCTCTCCACAGATAATGTGTATTTAAATTGCATTGTAACCTCCTTGGTCGGGACACATCGTACTTTAATAATAAAAAAAAAATTTAAAGCATTGTTTTGCTAGGAGAATAATGCTTTAATTTAATTTTTTTAATTTTCTTAAAGAAGCATGTAAATAAAATATGCCAATAAAAGTCTGTATTTCATTTCATAATTAGAATATTACCGAATGAGATTATATAAAATATTTTTGAATGCAATCCAAGGAAAAAAATGGTTTTGATTATCATCAAAATACTTACCTACCGAGAACAAGTGTTTTTCGTGGGTAGCATAAACGGAGGAGAGCTCAATGGGGTAGTAGTAATAATGGTTTCCCGTGTAGGTTAATAGAAGCAAAACGCATGTATAGTACGAATGAGATGAAATGAAATTAATATTATCATTTTATGATATTCATATGAGTAGTATCGAACAAAGATACATCCCAACCCTAATCGCGCGTTCAGAAATGGTTGCCCATCATATAATCAACTAACCGGTAGTTAATAGAAACACCGATTAGTCTCCGGTACCCATCCCAACCGGTGATTATCCGGTTTTTTGAGAACCGGTGCACACCACTATCGTCGAGCGATATATAAGAACGCTCCGGATGATCATCGGACGATCGCCCCGGGCATATAAAAACGCTCGGAATCTCTCTCAAATAAGAACGCTCCGGATGATCATCGGACGATCGCCCCGACGACAAATAAGAACGCACCCCAGGGGTGCGTTCTTATTTGTCGTCCGACGACGTCCGACGACGCCCCGAGCGTTTTTATATGCCCGGGGCGATCGTCCGATGATCATCCGGAGCGTTCTTATATATCGCTCGACGACGCACCGGTCGCCCCACGAAATCGGTGGATAAATATCGCCCTGACGTTTCATTTGACAGTTGGGACTTGATTTTTCTTTGTGCACCCCAGGGGTGCGTTCTTATTTGAGAGAGATTCCGAGCGTTTTTATATGCCCGGGGCGATCGTCCGATGATCATCCGGAGCGTTCTTATATATCGCTCGACGACGCACCGGTCGCCCCACGAAATTGGTGGATAAATATCGCCCTGACGTTTCATTTGACAGTTGGGACTTGATTTTTCTTTGTTTTAAGTTACTTTTTGTTTACGTAAACTTCTGTTTACAAAATTTTATTATTATTATTGTTATATTATGTATGTTTGTTTTAGTTATGTATTCTGGAAAAGTACATAATTGTAAATACATTTCTTCTGGGTCAGTGAAACATTTAAAGTAGTGTTCTTGATACAGATATGATACAGAGCCGTTCTTAAAAGGCGGACGACGAGCGTCGCTCTGCTTGGAGCGATCATCCGTCGTCGGACGACAAATAAGAACGCACCCCTGTGCTCAATTCAATCATAAAGATCGTACATGGTTGATTGGTTGTTCTTGTTCATAGTTATTTTGTAAAATGTATTTATAAACAACAGCCAGAACAAGATATGGGTCGAAAAATACCTGCTAAAAAACACCATGGAGTTAAAGACCCCATAGTTCAACAAGCAAGGCGCTTACAGATGTAAGTTTGCATTATTATATCGAACTTAACCCCAAATAATAATATTTCAATTGGCATCCTCTATTACTATATAAAATTTCTTGATTGCAGCTTAAAAACTAAAATTAACGCTCCACCTAAGGATCCCGATGAGCAGCCTGTGCCGCGTTCGTTAGAGCGTCTTTTCGCATTTCAACATAAGCCCAACTCTGGAGATAATCACAACACGCATGTGAAAAGAACACAAAATAAAGGTTGGTTTCGAAATTAGTTCACTCCACGGGTTCTCACAGTTAAGTCTTCCCCCAAAATTATAAGTTTAGAACCCACATTAAGCTTTAATTACGTGAGCTCTCTATATGAAGTGTAGAAAATATAAATAAAACAAAGGCAAACACGAGTACAACATTTAACTGTTAACCCTTAATTACCTACCCCTAGTCTCATAGATAGGCGATATCATTTATAGCAACAAAGAAGCAGGCATGCATCTATAATTTGCATCCGTGTACAGCTGCTTTTGGTAGTTTCATGCCTGTACTTGCTGAGTAGAATTGATTGATGATGATGAATTTGGTGATTATAAATATTAAGTCAATGGTCTGATAGACCAAGGGTATGTAGTTGTATGTTTTTTTTGTTTCATAAATGTGTTTACTATTGCATGTGTTTTTATTTATTTATTGGTTTATAGATGAGCACCATAATTGCTGATATGTCTATATCACACAGTATCAAAGTCATTAAGTTCACTTTGGATATTCACTTATTAAAGTTAGTTTGATTGGTTCGTAGCCAGTTATCTAGCCGGTTTTTAAAACAGTTCACAGTATTGGCAGACACAATTTCATTTGGCAATGGGTTCCAATTGAGCACCACTATGTTGCTAAGAAAGTTGTGTGCAATTGTCGTACTTGAAAGTGTTCGAGCTATTTTAGTCTGGTTTCCTCTAGTTGACCTTATTATTTCTTTGACTACATACATTTCGTGAATACATGGCAAGTTGTATTTGTGTGTGTGATTATCTTGTATGTTTCAATAAGGTCACCACGAAGATCTTTTAGTCTTAGTGTAGTGAGGCACAATGCGTGAAGTCTGTCTGAGTAAGATTTTCTTCTTAAAGCTTGTGGTATCTTCATGGCTTTCCTTTGCACACTTTCTAACAAATTTATGTCCTTATGGAAGTGGGGACTCCATATCTGAAAGGCATAATCAAGCAGAGGTCTTATGTAGGTTTTGCAGTTCTTAAGAAATACTTTCAAAGTCATTATTTGAAATGATTTTCGTATAACATATACAAGTGAGTCAGCTTTCTTAACTGTAGTGGTGATGTGTTCTTCCCATTTTAAGTTACCAGTGATAAGTACTCCCAGATCTTTTTGTATAGTAACTGGTTCAATTGCTTTGCCTTCTAGGTAGTATACGACTCTGGGATTAGAAATGCCTAGGTGCAAGACACTGCATTTTGCTGAGTTCAGACTAATGATCCAGTCTGTGGTCCAACCCTGTATTCTGTTAAGGTCTTCTTGTAACTGACCAGAGCTGACTTATGGGTTAGCAAAGAATTTTCCATCATCAGCAAAGAAGGCAGATTCAGAATTTATCAGTTTAATTAGGTCAGTTACGAAAATTCCAAACAGAGTCAGAGCAAGCACTGATCCCTGCGGTACACCATTTACGACTTGTTTCTCATATGATAAGGAGTTACCAACTCTAACTTGGAATGTTCTTTCTGAAAGGTAGTTTTCTATCCAGGTGAGTAAGGCACCACATATTCTAAAGTGCTCCAATTTCCTTATAAGTTGTTTATGGGGAACTTTGTCAAAAGTATGTTCAAAATCCAAGTATATAACATCGACAGGATTTTTTTTATCTAATTCTTTCGCCCATGAATGTACATAGGACAGTAAATTTGTAACAGTTGACCTTTTATCCACAAATCCATGTTGTTTTACCAATATTATACATTCTTTATTAAGAAATTCAGTCAGCCTATTATTTATGATCGTAGTGAGGCTAATATGGCGAAAGTTACTAGGTTGGATCTTGTCTCCTTTTTTGTAGATAGGGGTCACTATGGCATGTTTCCAGTCTTGTGGTAGGTACCCATTTTCAAAGGAGCTATTCATTAAGATGGCGAGGGCTGGAGCAAGGACCTTAACACAATTTTTAAGAATGCAGCTTGGTATTTTGTCTGGTCCAGGGGAAGAGTGATCTTTCATGTTCAGAATGGTTTTTTCAACATCTTTAACAGTAATTGATATATTGGCTAAGCTTTCTTCTACGCGGGCAGCAGCGGTTATGTCAATATGTTGAGTAATGACTGGCTCTTCTGAGTATCCTTTTTGGAATTCATCAGCGAATACATTGGCTATATCATCAGGTTTAGTTACAAGGTCTCCATTAGGAGTTCTAATGGCTGGTGGAATGGTGACTTTGGATGAGCTACACCGACGAATGTAAGAATAAAAAGCTTTTTCCCAATATACTAATATTTGAGCTTCGTATACGCTTCTCTGTTGCCTAGTTAGTGCAACACATCTATTGTTTACTTCACAATATTGTGAATGTCCACCCTATTCCGAAAAAGGGTGACCGTTCCGATCCTACAAATTACAGGCCTATAGCGATTACCTCTTTGCTCTCCAAAGTGATGGAGCGAGTGATTAACTCCCAGCTCTTGAGGTACCTAGAGGAACATCAGCTGATTAGTGACTGCCAGTGCGGCTTTCGTCACGGTCGATCTGATCTTCTTGTGTGCCTCACTCACCGCTGGACAGAGGCCATCGAGAGTAGAGGCGAAGCTCTTGCAGTCAGCCTTGATATGGCAAAAGGTCTGGCATACGGCGCTTCTAGCAAAGTTACCTTCGTACGGCATACCACAGAGGCTTTGCACTTTTTTGCCATGGTCGCTGCATAAGAGCCGTCGTTGATGAAGCTTGTTTAGAGACCACGTCAATTAATGCTGGAGTCCACAAGGGTCTGTGCTATCGCCCACACTCTTCATCTTGCATATCAATGACTTATTGCAAATAAGTAATATCCATTGCTTTGCAGATGATAGCACTGGCGATGCCCATTATTTAGGCTGTGCAAATGCTCCTATATCTGAGGTGATGAAGGAGAGAGCAGAACTTGTGTCTTCCGTTGAGTGCTCCATAGAGCAAGTCACTGACTGGGGTAAGCGAAACCAAGTGCAATTAAACGCCTCGAAGACTCAAGCCATCGCATTCTCTGGCAAAAAAAGCGCATTTAACCTCACTCCACGTTTTCAAGGCATACCCCTTACCTTGACGAACAACATTGGCATTTTGGGAGTCGACATATCTAGCGAGGTCCAGTTTAGGAGTCATTTGGAGAGCAAAGCAAGACTAACTGCTTAAAAACTCGGTGAACTCAATAGAGCCAAGCATTACTTTACGCCTAATCAACGCCTCTTGTTATACCAAGTGCAGATTAGGCCGCATATTATGGAGTACTGCTCTCATCTCTGGAGCGATGCACCGAAGTATCAGTTAGACCCACTTGACTCCTTACAGAGAAAAGCCGTCAGACTTGTCGATGACCCAAAATTGACCAACAGGTTGGAATCACTGAGCGTACGTCGTGACGTTGGCCCGCTATGCCTGTTCTACAGGTACTATAACGGGGAATGCTCTGATGAGATTTTTGACGTCATTCCTCCCTCACGCTTTTATTACCGAACTGGCCGCTATCGTCAGAAGGGCCACCCACACATCAGTACTTACTAATATTATAAAAGCGAAAGTAACTCTGTCTGTCTGTTACGCTTTCACGCCTAAACTACTGGACCGATTTGAATGAAATTTGGTATGGAAATAGTTGACCCAGTGAGACCCGGGAAAAAACATAGGATAGTTTTATCCAACTGCGCAATAAGAGGTTAATGTTTTTGCGCGATAACCGACATACGCGCGGGCGTAGCCGCGCCCGGAAAGCCAGTTATAGATAAGTGGAAGTCTCGCACTACTCGATTTAATCGTCTGTTTCTGCCACGTACCTGTATGTTCGGTAAACAAATGTAAACTATACAATCGGTTTGGAACCCTATCGCGAAGCGTTCAGTGTTCATATTCGCGTGGACGCGAATCTTGTTATGCATGTCATCCAGCGATGAGTGTGATAGTGCGCGGCCGCCTGTCACTTTTTAAATTTGAAGGTCAGCCAGCAAGGAGCTCCGTCCGAGTTACGCACGCGGCGTGCAGCAAAAATCGATTTCGATATTTCGTAATATTTTGGAAACAGTGGCTGTTTCGTTTGTGATTGTGTTCGGTGACACCGTAATCTTGGGCGCCGGGCTTTCATAGTGAGTGTTCGGAGCGTTAAAAGTTTGGGTTGAGACAACCCACTGATTTCGGGCGCCGGGCGTTCATTGTGAATAGGGGAGCAACGGAGTCCTGTCTGCGGGCCATTACGTCACCAAAGCTCAAGGGAAGGCTTATCCTATTAGAATTCCTTATTGTTAGGTGATTGATCAATTAACTAATTAAGGTGTTTAGCGATAAGCCCCCTTCGACGGAGCGACAAGCGAGCCGTCAGATGGTAAGTTGTTCCCGCCAATTCAACAGGTCTACAATCTAAACCGCTTCAAAAGAGGCGAGAATAGAGTCCTTTCTCTTAATGGTAGGCAACGCACCAGTAGTACTGCGGATATTACGGGTGTTAATAGGCGGCGGTGACCACTTACCATCAGGTGGACCATCTGCTTGTTTGTCACCTATTGTATAAAAAAAAATTATGTATATTTAAGTTATGGCTTCATTTAGCCCATATAGATAGAAACTGTTTCAGATGAATTAATAACCCTTTATTAATTCATCTGAAACAGTTTCTATCTATATTTTATCATCAGGAACTTTTGGACTTGGACTTTTTATCTTGAAATCTAAGTAACATTAAAAAATAGACTATAATTTTTATCCACCTGAGATCCTTTCTATACATAAATCAGTTTCATAATTTTGGATGTTGAATTTAAATTGTTGTCAGATCAAAATGTTCCCACGTGAACTTAGGGACTTCAGAAACAGGGTCTTTTATTTACAAAATTTTTGTTGTCATTTCAAAATAGTATATATTTTTTTTATTAAATTACAAATTACGAGAGAAAAAATTATAGTCATGTACGGGATTCGAACCCGCGTCTATCCTCCGCTATAGCCGGGGTATGCTCTGACCGACTGAGCTAACGTGACATTATGACTCATAACTCTTATTTATGCACTCTTTTTTCAACCATCGTATCGGGATGGAGCGACACCTATAGTTCAACTTGCGTTGTACTGCAAACAAGACCAATTTTGCAATTGGTTTTAAACTTGTAAATGGTGACGTAACCTTATGATTTTAATATTGTCACATTTTCAATAACGCCTGCTCTGAGAATTACATTATAGTATATTTTTTCCTTTGGCAATATAAAATTCATAGAGAGACACTTATTTTTCATTTTTGCTGTAAAGCTGGTAATTGGTGAAATGCTAGAAATGGGTTTGTCACCCAATCGTTGTTCACAACTCACATTTTTCAGCTTTTGAACAAACAGTCACCAAATGTGGGCTCAGGGCTGTGAGGTGGATCATCGTCTCTTGGAAACCCCATCTTTAATAATGTGATGCATTGTCGTGATGGAGAAAGGCACCTGCACTCACTTTGCCTCGTCTCTTTAATTGTTTCCTTTGAGTTACCGATAGTGGTTGCGTAAGGTGCTGCGTTTATACTTTTGCTATTTTGGTATATTCAAAAAGCAAATCCCTTTTGAGTTGCAGAATATTATGGACATGTCCTTTCTAACCAATTGTATGATGAACTTTTTCCGAGATTTTGCATACTTTTTGATTCACTGCATTGAATAATGTTTGCTCTCAAAAGTCATTACTAGTGAAATTGGGTTCACTAACCCTTAAATTTGTTGTATTTAGAATATTTTGAAGCGCTCGTAGCGAACTTTGCTTAGCCATTCTGAATCGATCAGCAAAGTTAAGCTACGTCCGCCGCGGTCATTACTTGGATGGGTGACCGCTGGTGACATTACTACTGAGCGCTTCCGTACTTCGGAGGGCACGTTAAGCCGTCGGTCCCGGTTGTTGTCTTGTGATGGCAGTCGTTTCAACATGGTGGTAGGGCACTTGCCCGCCTTGCTAGCTACCACCCTTAAGTTGAAATCTGTCGCCAAGCACCTAACGGTGTGTTCCGGCAGCTGTCCTTGACAGCCAGTAATTCTAGGTTAGCCTGAACAACATCTTCGA
The DNA here is from genome assembly GCA_963854805.1 of Plagodis dolabraria. Lineage (NCBI taxonomy): Eukaryota > Metazoa > Arthropoda > Insecta > Lepidoptera > Geometridae > Plagodis > Plagodis dolabraria. Next base: position 35,200,706 of record OY978447.1, read on the forward strand.
CCACATCATCACTTACCATCAGGTGAGATAGTGGCCAAGGCTAACCTATCAGGCATTAAAAAAAAACTACTCGCGCTTATTTATGTAGTGGTGAGAGCATTCATGGCACCTATGTGCCATAGTGTAAAGATTTCAAATAAATATATGACACGCGTCTTGCAGTTTGCTATCCAGGTTTCAAATGCATTTTGTTAGTTATGGTAGGATAGAATAAGCACGCGAAACTATTTCAAACTTTGAAGTACCGAGCTTTGAGACAATTTTCTGAGGTGTATCAAGTTCTTTTGGTCCCAAACTTGGATCAGTTATTACTTAAGTTTGTACGAATGTTTTCATGGTCCGTTTGAGAAAAAGTGTTTGCGCCTACTAATATATAACTTCTAGTTGAGTCTAAAAGCAAGTTCGTTTGCTCACAAATATCTTGAGGCTATAATAGTAACGCAGCGAGCCGATTATTGATTCGAACTCAAGCACTTCTTGCTAAATAGATAACCACTAAATGCACTAAATCAACTGGTTGCCTTTCACTCGTATGAAACGCTCTTCTTTTCATTTCGAATGTAAAGAAAGTAAAGTAATAAACTAATAAATATAGTTAAATAGCTGTTTTTAACTATATTTATTAGTATTTATTATGTATTTATTTATTATATCTATACTATTTAAAATTAATGCGGTCAGAGTTATCTCATGCTTTCGTATATGTTACAAAATCTGAAATTCATTATAAAATCATTACTATATCTTCGGTAATAGTGATAAAACAAATAAGTTAAGCAAAATTATTCTTCTCACGCGTTTTTGAGTTAATAACCTAACGTTCCCATTCGATACACTTGTCGCCCTACCTATACGACTTTGCCCAAGACTGCCCGGACTGTACACATTAAAGTATTCATCCGGTCGGGTTTTGAATGAATAGTGTTAGACAGAGCTAAAAAAACTGTGTTTTTTCTGACATATGTTTTAAGTATTAAGCACCTAACGGTGTGTTCCGGCAGCTGTCCTTGAGAGCCAGTAATTCTAGGTCAGCCTGAACAACATCTTCGACCACATCATCACTTACCATCAGGTGAGATAGTGGTCAAAGTTTTCAAAAGGTCATTAGTTGTGCGTAATTTTAGAACCTAATCTTGTAAACACTGTTGTAAGGTGTAGGTTACCTATTAATAATAATTGATAATGGCCCGTAGACAGGATTCCTTATATACCGATTCGAACGATTATTAATCACCTGCTCGGTCTCCATAGACATACTTACGATTGGCTTGCCGTTTCTTATTCGATAATTGATAAGGTTCCCATAGCTCGCTTTTTAATGCGCTTGAGCCTAACTATACAAAATTTAACGATTCCTGTGCGAAATAAATGGGCCATTTGGACCCTCAAATAAATAAACCTGAATATGACGACTTACAGTTGAAAATTAAGTCAGCACGTGAAATCGTAGACGAGTCAAAGCTTGAAATAGGTTAGCCTATGAAGCATAAAAAAAAAAAATGTAGAACCAATGTTGTATGTCTTGTTAATAATAAACTCGTGGGGTGCCGGGTTAGAATTGCATCTCTTCCACTTGCACTGACATTTTCATGACAAGTTAAAACATCCAGGGGTGCGTTGCTCCTACCCGTCGGCCAAGACAAATTATGGTCTAAACGCAGATATACGCCGTTCCAGCACTCTAATCGAACTTAATTTGATCCTGTCAAGATTTGATAATACCCGTTCCGGGCGACCTGTCAGAGCAGATTTTGATCTGCCTGGCCAAATTTTTACTACCTTTTGAATCGGCCAAATCTTGGCCAGCTGTCAAATGTGACAGATTCTACAATAAATAATAGATTTTGTACAAGCTAAGCCAAGGATTAGTGGCATACTATGTTAACATTGCTTAATTACGTATTATGCCCCATTTATTAAAAATGTACCTACACTGTATTTTATCACCTAAAAACATCGCTGTCAATTCCATATTTTGAAAGGAGCTGTATAGGTCGTTCCAGGTGCCTTAGAGCAAATATTGCTCGACCAACATTTACTGGAACGCGCCACTGAAGTATTGGATGTATGCTACCCACGGTAGCTTGTTCATCTCTGCTGTCTCATTGATTTTAATTCATGGAACTTCAATTTTAACCATTTTCAGGTTTTCTTATTTTGGATGCAGAAACGCACATGAACACCTGATCCAGGGTCATCTTCAATGCTTTCTCTGCCCATTTTCAATTAAATTGACCATTTTATATTATTGGTAGAATATGAAATTGCGGGATCCTTGTAAACGCCCACCATCTCTTTGTGGATGTTTTTTTAGTTTTTCCTTGTTTCGTGAGGAATTTTATAAAAGCGTGGTGTTCGATTTCTGTATATATATATATATATATATACGGAAACGACCCTCATTTCTAATATAAAATTTCTGATACCGAGAATACTTTAAAGTCCCCTCATATTCTAAAGAAGTAGGTACCTACTTAATATATAATAAATAGCCACACAAGGCCTATTTTACTTTGATTTCATGGGTAAATCAGCTATAGGTAGACAAGGATTGCTGTGCGCGTTGGCTAGCTGTAAGCACAGTAAGTATCTGATATATAAATAAATAAATAATAAATAAATGTGGGAGACCATACAGAGCCGTCGCTTTGCTCTAGAGGAAAGGTGTATTTGACTCGTAGCTGTTGCCAACGCAACGCTCAAACGTCACTACACCTTTTTCGAGGACGACCATGACGTCATCTGCCATCTGTAGGTCGAAGATGTATGCCCATCACGCTAGATGCATAGGAAGAACACGCCCGGCCCATTGCCATTTCAAGCGTGTGCTTTTACACCTGCGTCAGGAATCGTCAAACACCCGGAGTCGACACCATAAAGGTTCCTAAAATACATTTGTGCACCGTACACACAGAATAAACAGGACTATAAGGAGCTCTCCGCAAAGACGTTAAGGCTTATACAGACGCCAATGGCCTTGAGCATCTGGGCCTAATCGAGCTTACTGTACCAGCGCATCGCCGCAGTTAATCAACAAACGTTCGGCGCTCGCTGCACAAATATAACGGTCAAAGAATATGCAGATGCGCGATACGCTCCGGTGACATGGCACTTTATATGCCTACCGTACGATTCTAGTGAGTATCCGCAGTTGCAACTGCGACTGAGATCAGTACTAAAATTCATACCTACCTAGGTTTTTCTGGACGTCTTTATTCCTGGAATTAATTTTTCGACGACGTCATCCAAGTGAAAAAAGTTACTCCGATTTGGCTAAAATTCAAAATCTAGGAAGTTTTAATTCAGAATTTGGAATTATTTTTCGATGGAAAAATAATTCCAAATTCGATTCGAAGAAACCTATAATTATCTGGCTCTTAGCTGCCGGAATACACTATTAAGTTCTTGGCGACAGATTTTCTACTTGAAGGTGGTAGCTAGCCAGGAGGGCTTTTGCCAAATTCCCAACCACCATGCCGATACAACTAGCTAATTTTCATCGAACTACAATACTTTACATAATGGTCCACACGATTGAGACTGTTAAGTGCAATAATATGTTTTTAACCTACTTCCGAAAAGGAAGATATTCTCAAAGTCGATGCGTATATATTTTTAAATATGATCACGCATAACTTTTTACTGGATCATATGATTTCGATGGTGTTTTTTTATTTGATAAAGTTTACCCCCAAGTTAGTTCCATAAGTAGATTTTAAGTTATACTCTATTTACTGAAATAGTCTGCAACTATCTGGATGACTTGGTGGTGTCCCCTAGAGTTATAAGTTGTTATTGTTGGGTATCAGCTCAGTCGATCTTGTTCGATGTACCTACGTATCACAAAAAATAAAACATTTCTTTTGTGATAAGTATGACACCTACTGAACATGATATTGTGTTTAGAGTTTTGAATCAGTAAATTATAACTAAGTTCATCAAAACTCATTAAAATTTAATTTTCTTTCACCAAAAATTTTCCTCCGTTTGCAAGGGACTTCTTTATCATCGCTCAATTCATCGATTTCTTGTACAATGATTTGTGGAACTTCAACTTTTTTGTAATCTTTCTCTTCTGTTTTCTCTGTTTGATTGTTTTTTTTACTTTCTGGTTCCTTATCTCCAACCTTTTTGTTTTCTTTATCTTCGATTTCACTTACACTCTCTATCAGCTCTATTTCAATGTTTCCTTTTATTTCATTTCCTGGTTTTTCTCTGGATAATTTGTTTTTAAAAGATTTTTCTTCTAAAGCTTTTTGTATATAATCAGGGTCTCTAATCTTCATTTTTCTTGGATGTCTGGGATCTATTAGTTCCGGTAGCATACAATCTATATAAAATCGGACAAGTTTGTTTCTCATTACTCTCTCCCAAAATGTATCGTCTATTTCTATTATATCTATTTTGACTGGAATATTTTCACCTAGCCACAGTCCGAATAGACATTTTGTTTTTTTCCTAATGTGTAGTTGTCCTTGAACTTGAAAGTACCAATTGTGATTGGTGTTGATTATTGGTTTACCGTCTTTACCTACTTTATAAAATGGTATTTTCTTTTTTTCAACCGCTGTCTTAAAATCTAATTGATAAGCTGAAACAGGGCATTTTATTTCGACTGTCATATCTTCACATAAGCCATCAGGAGTAGCACCAAGGTACGGTAGTTCTTCGTCTATAAATAAACCGCAGGGTTCTATTGTGATTCCTTTTGCTTTAGAAATCTGCTCAATTGCCAGTTTTTCGTTATCTGTTCCATGTTTAATTGATTTTACATGACTGATGCAGTCTTTGTACAATAAATCCCTTACAAGATTGCTGCAACTGACATCTGTACGTCTTTTAATTACACGGCCAAAATTAGAAGCAGTTAATAACTTCCTTCTTAATTCCAGCCATTCGCTAGATAAACTCTGCAATACCGTCAGTCTTTCAATAGTTTGCCTTTCTTCTTTGGTTTTCTTTAAATTATTTAGGAATGAAATCTTTCCTTTCTGCATCATTCCAGGATTTATATCTTCCCGAGCACAATTTTCGCCATAGTTAACATCTTCTCCTGTAGACACTAAATATCTGTTCTTCTTTCTGATACTTTTTTTTGTTGCTTTAATTTTTTTCATTAACCTTCTTTGCTCGAGCAGTTTCATTTTCCCTCTGGGACTCCTGCCTGTTGCATGCTTATAAGTCGTTGATAATAAAGAACGCGTGTTGTATGATATTGCTGCACCTTTGCACCTGTTTTCATATCCACCCTTCAAGCTATAGTTGACGCGTTTTCCGCCAACTAACTTTGCGACAATACTGTTAAAGTTTTCAGCCTTATTACTTTCGACATTATGTATTAGGCTTGGTGCATGGGAGGCAACGTTAGACATTATGTTGCAAATTTTGCTCCAAAGGCTACTAGTCCTAAACTCATGGTCGCAAGTTTCGTCTGCCTTTTTGCAAAAATACTCCTTACAGCGGCTGTGATCCCCAAAAGCGTGTAGATGGGCCAATAGTATGTCATTGTAAAGGAATTCTATGTGTGCTCTTTTTTCAGATTCAGATTCGGAAGTAAATTTTTCAATGGCTCGCTTTATAACAATTCGAATTGCAATTATTTTTTTATCTGTTATGTTTTTTCTGAAGCGGACAGGGTATTTTGTGATTTCCATGTGTATGATTTCCACGCTGCTAAGACCACAATTCAAAGGTCCATGCATGGATATCTCCTGCAGCTTTGAGTAAAATTTTTGTAGGTGTAAGATTCGTCGTCCTTCTAGTTGTGTTAACTATAATGTAAAATTATTTAGGATAATCATTAAATTGTAGAATTAATCATTCATAATGCTCGCATCTAAAGGAACAAGTTCTTCCCCAGAGCTGTCTACACGCTGAAGAATAATATCTTCCAACACGGGCAGTGGTATTTCTTCATTTGACAAAACCGATTCTTTCTGAATTATTGTAGAACATGTTAGTTACGTTTTATACTACAATTTAAACAGTTTTATGTTATATTGCATGTAAAAAAAATGGAACCGAATTCAACACCCATAAGTGTGAAATAACTTGATGAAGTCGGTACCATGGTGGTTCAAAAGTACCTATTATCACAATATTGTGCGCATGGTACCGACTTCGACAAGTTATTTCACACTTTTGGGTGTTGAAGTCGAATCCATTTTTTGTTAAAAAAATTTTTTATCATTTTAGTGTAACTCAAAAACGGCTTGACCGATTTTGATGAAATTTAAAATGGGACCAAACGACAAGCATCAGCTTTCAAACAAAAAAAGAATTTTCAAAATCGGTTCACCCAGACAAGAGATCTGAGGTAACAAACCTCCTCCTTTTTAGGAAGTCGGTTAAAAAGTAGATAGATTTTAGGACACTCCTCTTAGTTATAAAGATTTTTTTGACAGGCCATTGTCATATTGCGAAAAATACTTGTGTATATGATGCGAGAGTATAGGAGGATATGTTTTTGCGAGCCGTGTCCACGCAAGTAAAACACAAGCGTGCAAAACTAATTCATTATTTAAAACAAAGTTAGGCGTCATAAAATAAAACCTACTTACATTCAAAACAGATGCATCACTTTTAGGTTCATTGACGAGTGTTTCAACATTCTCAACAGAGACACTACGCCGAGTTAGTGAAGGATTTTTTTCATTTGTTTCACCTGAGAGTGCCTAGAAAATTTGAAAAAAAAATTATGTAGTGAATAGAAAATAAAGTTGCTAAGTGGCAGATGTAGAATTTGTATATAAAAGTTCCGTACAATAAAAGATATATTTATACATAGGTACATATCATTACGCCTGTATTCCCTGAAGGGTTCGGTAGATATATGTAAACACCTTCGTTTCGCCAATTGTGTTCTGGTCCCATGTAATAGGGAGGTGAGCCTATTGTCATTCACCGGGCACAGTTTTTTGACTAAAATCATCAACTTACCTCTTGGTTATTTTCAGTCTCTGCAGAGGTTTTGTCATTTTTGTTTCGAGCTGAAGTTATACTTGTCCTGTTAAAAAACTTTATGATATAACATTGACCTTATTACGTATAATTACTTATTGATATTAATATATCAACAATAGTGCGGGAAGTGGTGTGGAACCGATAACTGAATGTGTTCCACTCGTTTCATATTCGCATACACAAAATCACTACTAACTATTCTCTAAGCTGTTGCACGTTGGCTTTGAAAATAATAGAGAAGACGATCGTGTTCGACGAACGCGGTGTATCTACTTCATTCACACACGAATGCTACGCAATGACAATGAACGGCTATGCAACACACAGCTGTTTCGTGTACCTATTTTGCCTAGTGAGTCTTTGGCGGCTTGCGACAAAAGAACGCGCGACGCGGTAGCGGCCACAATGTGGCATATCTAAGTACCTGCAAGTCAATACAGTACATACCTACAAGTAAACTTGAAATTAACAATAATATACGTAAGTAAAATTTGATATCACCACTTTTTTATTGTAGTGTTAAATTTAGTACTTAGTTATAGTTTTCTCCCCCTTTAGCAAGCGGATTCGTGCAGGCATTCGGAACAGTCATGCTCACGAAAATGTGTTGGCAAGCAGTGGCATCGTGTGTCGGGTCGCCCTCTTCCCTCAAAAATGGTTGAGGAGGACGATGGCTGGCACGCGAGTCAACTCGTGAACGAGTGCTGCTTGAGGACACTGGTCCGTTCGGAATGCCAGTGCAAATCTGTTTGCAACTGTTTAGTAATAGTGAATTCCTTGAAATTGTGTTCCCCTTGTATGTAAGAATGCTCCCCCTATTAATGTAATTACTAAATAAATTCTCTGTTAACTTCAAAAATGGCACGGACCCCGGAGTCTGTGGAAAAGAACAAAACCAAATAAAAAAAATAAAAAAAAATTAAAAAAAATTTGATGTCATTTAGAAACGTTTCATCGATTAGCAATTAATATTGCCACAGTGCGTCCGTCAATGGCATCGATTGGATGAGTTCGTTACATAACTAAGTATGTGTTTGCTATGCTGAAACGTAGATTAGTAATTATGAATATATGTATCTACTATAATAACTGTATTATAGCTTAGTAAGGTATATACAGCACACCTAATACACTAACAAAAAAATTAACTAGGTGCTTACCGCTAGGTAAGTAGGTAGATGCATCTACCTACTTGTCAGGTACCTACGAATTTTATTTGTTTATTCAAATAGCACAATGTAACTTACAAAGTCCAAGACATTACAAGGCAAAACTAAGACAGCCAATAAGTTTTTCTTGAAATCTGCCTATCTTATCATAGAATAAAATTTTAGGTCTCAAAACATACGTTCCGTGTGGGAATCGAACCCACATCTCGCGGCTTTACGCGCTGGACTCTACAACTAACTAAACAAACGCACATGTTCCGTTTTCGTCTTCAATTCGATTCAGGTGTAGGTAATCTGAATCTAAAAAATCACAACATTACATTTCAATTATCGATTATTTAGCGCAATTGCCACGTAGCGAAACCATACGTGCCTTGAATTCGGATCTTGTAAAAATATACCACTGCGAGCCAGAAGTGCATGTGTATGTATTGCAATACAAATAAGTGAATCTGTCTTTACACTATGCTTAATCCGTATTGCGTAAAAAGTATGGTAGGTAAATCAAATAATAACTCAGACAGGTACTTACTTTATAACTTCCATCATGTGTTTTTGTCTGAGAGAAAAACATCTCTTCGCTGCTTTCCTTTTTTTGGATTTATTTCCCATTTTAAAATTATGAGGCTTCACAAAGTGACACACGTCCGTCTGGCAGCACACCTCAGCGGTCACTGTCGCACTGCACGAAAGGAAAGAGAAGCAAAATGATGACCCGGAGGCGTTTTGCCACAAGGGTAATATTACGGCTCAACTTATTTTTTAAAAGAACCTTATTTGGCTCCTCACCCACCTTAAGGGGGTATTTGCCATAATCCCCACGCTTGGCAGGCGTCTTGGGGAACGCAGTGTAAGTTGGCAGTTCTTTAGAAGGCGCTGCTGCCCACCTTCCAGTAGTTTTCCCTTAGTCGCCTCTAACGACACCCACGGGATTATATGGGGAGGTGCAATTCTAACCCGGCACCCCAAGGGGCAAATCTCCCTTACCTATCTCTTACTATTTTCGAGTTATCCATCTTCACTTGGCAGACGTTATCTTTATGCAGTATTAATTAACCTATATCAAAACACCTAATACATCTATCAAAAAAGCTTAGAACTCCAAAAGATGTATGAAGTCCCATACACACTCTTAATGTAGAAGAGAACCATTTTGTACCCTACAAAGTATTAAAGCCGGAAACTATTTACCATAATATAAAAAAAAAAATATCTTTAGTTTACCAGTTATGTCATGAGAGCGTTATAGACATTACTAATTAATGTTGTACATGTATTATGCACCTAATTAAAAAAAACGTTCATTGATCTTATTGATAAGGCCGCCCATAGTAAAGTACCTACAACATTGTCAATTTCAAGTTTTGATTTTTTTCATATGTGATAAATTTCAAATAAAATTTGTCTACAAAGTACCAATAATAAAGCGTCAACGCGCATACTTCACGTCGCAACCAAGTTGGCCCTCTGCAGCGAGCGAATCATTACACGCACACAGCTGCGAATCTCGCGTGTCAATGCACTAATACAAAGACAAGATCGTTGTCAGTCGAAAGCGCGAGCGGAGCTACGAGCGACACAACCTCCCCGTGCCAACGCTTGCGCAACACTGCCTCAGAACCGCCGCGCTGGTGTGCTCGAGTAAATTCGCGATAAAATAATTAAATAAATGAATATTACACAAAAGTAAAAAAAATAAAACAATAGGGATTTGTAATTATATGTAATACACCTCTTGTATTAAACTTATCAAGATATGTTGATAAATACTAGAGTGACAACTGCTAGAAGATATTTTTAGACCTATGTTCATAATTTTTTTTTATCACGTAAATTGATTGTGATCATGTTTTGGGATCAATAGGAATCTCATAAATATGATCAAAATTTACATATATTTTTTGTTTTGCCACAAACGTAATGGTACGGCTCAACTTTTATTTTAAAGAACCTTATTTGGCTCCTCACCTCGTCAGCCCCACCTTAAAATAAATAAGCAACTCTGCACGGCGCAATAAAGAACAATCCAGATCGCACACCGCTCAGTACCTACCTAACGCTTATATTCTTTCTATCGCATATCTCTTATCTCTTCTGACGCAGTAAGCGGGTAAGGGTTGTGTTGTGATCTTGCGCTCACATGCTATGTACGTACATGTAGTCTAAGATTTTTTTACCTGTAGATCAGTTGTTTATCCTCCATATTTACTAGACGAATTCAGGGTAATCGCCTGAGTCACTACCAGTGTAACACTTCCGAGCGTCCGGTGAATACCTCGCCGCTAATCGTGTTTTTTCGGAATAGTCTGTGGACGATACACTTTCCTTGTGTCTTAAGACTCTGCACCAATTATACAGGCTCTGTGAGAGATAAGAAAACTGTTTAATTTCACGCGTAATTATTGCTTTTATTGTTGAAATAGAAAATATCGTTATTTTGTTTTATCTTAGGAACGAATCATGGATGGATGAGCGAGATATGTGTATCGTTTGGTGTGAGAGAGTGAAAGAGATGCAGCATAATGGTGATCGGAACGTCTCGTGGCGGTTCGGTGGTAACACGAATTGCTTATTTATCTCTTTCTAACAACAGATATGACGCATAATATTTGAACGTTCTTTCCTTGTCATTACAAACTGCTTATAGAGTGCGTAGGTATAGGTGCATATGTAGGTATATGTGCGTAGGTATGTATACTCTGTTTTTTCTTACCTGTCTTATTATGTAAACAAACATGGCGGTTGGTCATCCAAAGACAAGATTAGTGATGGGAACCCATCGAATGAACGACGACGAGCCGTACAATACTATTAAACTGAGTGATATGATTAAAAAGTAAAATAAATAGTTTCGTTCGCTCTATATTCATATTGCACATTTTATTTTTAATATCGTTTCTTGGAAATGATCGATCTTTGTAATAGAATTATTTATATAGCTGTTATATTAGATGTTCGATTTATATTTTAGTCATAGACTTGTTTATATAGTTTTATTCGATATTGACGCGACGACGAGCGAAGTGAGGAGGAGCGTTAGGCTTTCAGACGACGGCGACGCCGTACGAAGCCAGGATGGCTTTCTTACTGGTTGAAGCTTGTATAATGCTTTTCTTAAAAATGAAAGAAAGTTTAACAACAGATTCGTTTAATTAATATTGAAGGTTACATTCATATTAGGATACTGATAGATATTGGGATCGATTATAATATCCAACATGATTTATTAACTGAAATTACTAAATACAAACATAAAACCCCACACTACACTTCTACAACATTACTAAGTACAACGTGCTTACTTTTTCTGCGTCGCGTTAAGTGTCACAGTCTCGTGACAGACATATAAAATGGCTGTTTAAGTCTCTCAAACTATATCTATCTCATAAAATGACATACCAAAAAGAGAGATAGATATATATTCGGAGCCACCCTCCTAAAACCATGTTATAATGGCTAAACTCTAATCTGTTTCTGGTACTATGTATTTTTTTCCTAAGCTGATCTAAAGAGGATGACGTCCAGTAAGTGAATTACATACTTACTTAAATTACATACTTACTTACTGGACTGTAGGAAATTTCAAATTTAAAATCTTGCTTCGTACTGGACAGATGTGAATAAGTCTCAGGTAAAGTGCACTTTCTGGATACTTTTTAGAGATGTTATGGATGGCAACATTACATACCATTTTTGAGAAAAAATAATTATCTTAAAAGACATTGGTGAAAAATGAGTTTAGCAGACTGTTCACAAGAAAGCACTAAGTCCGAAAATTTGACTAAGTGGACACTGTAGTGACGCACAAAATAATATTGGAGCCATTTTTATGTTATTTCTATTTATATTTTCCTTTTAATACAATACGTGGCACCTTTAATGTATTAATTACTAGCTTACTGGGCGCGGCTCCGCCCGCGCGTATGTCGGTTATCGCGAAATAACATTAACCTCTTTTTGCGCAGTTGGATAAAAACTATCCTATGTTTTTTCGCGGGTTTCAAACTATTTTCATATCAAATTTCATTCAAATCGGTCCAGTAGTTTTGGCGTGAAAGTGTAACAGACAGACAGAGTTACTTTCGCATTTATAATATTAAGTATAAGTATATTAGTACTGATTTTATCTTCGACCTGATAAAAAAAGTCAGTAATGGAAGACAGGACCTTTGACATGTTTATTTATTTAGTTTAGTTCTGGTTATTTATAAAACCAGCCAAGTGCGGGTTGGACTTCCGCACCGAAGCTTCCGTATCAACACTGAATGTACCACAAAATCGTTATGTTTTTCATACAGTGCAAGATTACCCGCACTTGGCAGGTTTTTATTATTGATAAATATTGGACTAAAATCATACCAAGTTTGAATCGTGTATGTATTACCGTTATTACTATGGAGCAAAACTAAAATTCGTTAACAAAACAGGTGTTTGTATGAAAACCCCTTTATTTTTAACATATTGTTATTATTATTACTTGTTAGGAAATTCACTATTTTAACCCATATTCTGTGAATATTTCAATAGGCTATCTATTACCGTTTCAAAGATACAGTCCTTTAAAAGTCGGACGGAGTGAAGGTTATTCGCGGCTTTATAATAGGGTTTCACTTTCTAGTACTGAACCTTAAAAAATTAACTAAATTATACATATCTACTTGTTTTACTCTATACAACCAGTTAGTATAACGAGATCAACGAAATATGTTCAGTTGTTCACTTCAACTATTCATTATTTTGATACCCATCTTCCCATCACTAAAATTCATAGACAAGATATAGTACTTTATGTCAAATCACTGTCATTACTGTATACAGATTTTGTGATCATTACGATAATTGATTTCTATTTTGGAAAAACTATACATTTCAATGATATTTGTATGTTTATGGAAGCGTGATGTTTCTTTTGTTAGTCCTAGTCAGTTGTGAATGGCCAAATATAGGTGATTATGACGAAAACTTGAGATTTTGTAACTGAGGTATGTTGGTTTGTTGTGTAAAGAGCAGTGAGGCCGGTAAAACTACGCCTCGCCGTGTTCAAACACGATTACACACACATATGTACAACGAAACTACGCTTTGACTCGTCAGTCGAACCATTGTGGCGTGGTGGCATTTGTGTTGCCGTTATTAAGCCTATAAGGTTTACCCTATTATTGGGGGATAATACACAACGTATTGCTATTAGTTTTTTTTAATAGTTGATCAATGTGTTTTAACTGACTTAAAAAAAAGAGAAGGTCCTCAATTGGACTGTTTTTTTCAGAATCATTATCATTATCTAAATCGGTTCAGTGGATTAATTGCAAATTTAAAAGATGGATTTCATTCATTCAGTCCATTTTCAACCAACTTCAAAAAGGACCAGGTTTTCAATTCAGTTGTATTTTTTTTTTATTTAATTTATTTGATTAAATCTTTGGTACTTCATAACTCCGTCATTTTATTTTTTGTTGGAAAAGTTTACATACACGAGATCAGGGGTAAGTCAGGGTTCGATTTTGGGTCCCTTGCTTTTTCAGGTAATGATCCATGATCTGCCTGAAGTTCTGATGACCGCAAAGTGCCTCTTATATGCCGATGATCTTAAACTTTTCCTAGAAATAAAATCACCTCTTGACTGCTACGGCTTGCAAAATGACATTGACCGAATTTATCATTGGAGTAAGATTAATAAATTGACATTTAATATAAAAAAATGCAATGTTATGACATTTGATCGCAAAAGGAATAGTTTAATTTTTAATTACCACTTGGATAACGTAACAGTAAATAGAGTCAAGTGAATTACCACTTGGATAACGTAACAGTAAATAGAGTCAAGTGTTAAAGACCTTGGAGTTACCTTTGACCGCGGTCTCACCTTCCATGACCACATATCTGACCTCGCTAAAACGTCTTATCGGCGGTTAGGCATTGTGCTGCGAAATGCGCAAGATTTTGTGAACCCGCAAGTGCTTAGAACTCTCGTTCGCAGCAAACTCCAGTCAAGCGCTTGCGTTTGGAGCTCACATCACGTCACCTACACGCGAATGCTGGAGAAGGTCCAAAAGGCTTTTCTGAGGTCATTGTACAAGAAACTGTACTGCTATTACCCTTTCATGTATCCGACAAAGTTCTTGCTGGGCCAGCTCGGCTACAACGCACTTGAGTCGAGAAGGACGCTAGGTCAGCTCATTGTTGGTTACAAGGTGCTGAGAGGGTTACCAGATTCCGTGCAGCTTCATGACCTTATGTGCTCGCTATTCGTGCCACACGACACTGGTCGTACTGTTGCGCGCTGTATGTCCCCGTTAGTTAGGACTCGCCGCCACCTCAATGCAGTTCTTGCGACCAACACTGAATGTGACATTATGATTGACTCATTGAAAAATGTCTGTAAAATAATTGCCAAATATTGTGAGAATTTACCCGACCAATTTAACCGATGTACAAATGGAGATAGCTCACTGGAGCTGAAGAATTTTAAATAATTTTGACTAAGCAATGATTTTTCTGTATTTTTGTTTTGTTGACCATGTATGAAATTTTTCTAATTAATTTTTGTGAGGTAAATGATTGATTTCGTTTTTATCTCAATAACTAATAATTTAATTCAATTCAATCCAATCCAATTCCGATTCCGATTCCGATTCCGATTCCGATTCCGATTCCGATTCGATTCGATTCCAGTTCTAGTTCAAGTTCAAGTTCAAGTTCAAGTTCAAGTTCAAGTTCAAAATTCAAAATTCAAAATTCCAATTCCGATTCCGAATCCGATTCCGAATCCGAATCCGAATCCAAATTCAAATTCAAATTCAAATTCAAATTCAATTCTAAAAAAAATAAATAACGTTATTTTATCTTCCGTAGGATGTCAACAGGGTGATCCTCTGGGACCAGCCATTTTTAGCCTTGCGATCCACTCAATAATTCAACGTCTCCAATCAAAACTTAACGTTTGGTATTTGGATGACGGAACCTTAGGAGGCGATGCGAACACGGTTTTGGATGACTTGCTTATAGACGATTTTCGTGTTATTGGCCTTGAACTAAATTTTTCTAAATGTGAACTTTTTGTTTGTGATACTTGTCCGGATAAAGTTTCGATTATTGAAAAATTCAACTTACTTGCGCCTAATATAAAATTAGTAGAAAAAAGTTCGCTTCGTCTTTTGGGTTCACCGATTCTTGACGAATCTTTATCACCATTTGTCGAAGAACAAATTCAAAAGTTTAGAAATGCTTCTAGCAGATTATCCAAAATTAACGCCCATATGGCTTTTACAATTATAAGATTTTGCCTTTTCGTTCCTAAATTTACATACTATTTAAGATGTTGTCAGCTGTGGCAACACAGTGAGCTTTTGTTAAGCTTAGACAACTTAGTAAAAGATACGTTAGTGTCGGTTTTGAATGTTGAGATGGATGATAGGGCTTGGGTGCAAGCTTCCCTCCCTGTGAGGTTGGGGGGCATAGGGATACGCAAAATTTCTAGTGTGGCATTACCAGCTTTTTTGTCTTCTGTACACAGTACACACAAATTAGTAGAAAAAATTCTTGCACGATCTTTAGGCTCTTTCGATGTAGCATATCTGGCTGAGGCCAAAAACACATGGAGACTGGCTTGTCCAAATACTGAATTCCCAAAAATGTTGTCATCTCAGAAGCAGTGGGATCGGCCCCTATGCGAGCTAACACGGAAAGATCTTTTAAATACGTGTTCTAGCATCGCAGATCGTGCTCCTATTCTCGCTGTTTCTGTGTGGGAATCCGGTCTTTGGTTACATGCCATTCCTTCTTACAAAACTGGTAGCCTTATAGATCCATCCGCTTTTCGTCTAGCTATTAGCTTACGCTTAGGTGCAAGGTGTTGTGTTGCACATCACTGCCAGTGTGGTACTGCAGTTGATCAACTCGGTCACCATGGCCTCTCCTGCTCTCGAAGTGCTGGTCGAATTTCCCGCCACGCCAGCCTTAACGATATCATTCGCCGGGCTTTTACCAGCGCCAATGTTCCAGCTATTCTCGAACCGAATGGTCTGATGCGTGACGATGGTAAAAGACCTGACGGCATGACTCTGGTTCCGTGGAAGTTAGGACGGCCCTTAGTGTGGGACGCTACGTGCGTGGACACTTTAGCGCCGTCACATCTTTCTGAAACCAACGTGAGGGCTGGCGCTGCGGCTACTTCGGCGGAGCAACTCAAGCGGCGCAAATATGCTAACCTCGGTATGGGTTACATATTTGAGCCGTTTGGTGTGGAGACGTTGGGTCCGTGGGGACCGGGAGCTCATCGTATATTCCAAAACCTATCTGAGCGCTTGGTCGATGCGACGCGTGATCAAAATGCTGGCACATATTTGGCTCAACGAATAAGCATTGCAATTCAACGGGGCAATGCTGCCAGCATGCTGGGCACGCTGCCAACTGGGAGTGGGCTCGAGCATTTGGACTGCCTATGAGTCTGCTATGACTTATAGGTGTCTAAATGCTTTTATTGTAGTAGCTGTAGTGTTGTATATAGTTCATAGTATTTTGTTTAATAAAGGCATACCGCCGGTAAAAAAAAATTCTAATTGCTGATACTTCATATACATTTCATTGGTATTGGATTTTCGGTTTCGAAGATATTGAAGTAGATGATGTTTTGTTTCGTTATAAAAAAAAACATATTTCCATTGTTTTTTTTGTTTTTAACGTTGTTGTGTATAGAGTTGAATTATAACCATATTATTATTGATATTACAAAGGCAAATTTAAGTTCCCTCTTAACTGTTCATGCTTTACTGGTTACTTACCAGTGTCTTTAATTATTTATTATTAAATTATTTAATTATTTTTCATTTTCCGAATTGAGTCCAAAAATTAAACAAAACTGGATCAAAATCATTCGGAAAAGTAAGAAGGAACTATCATGGGAATATTTTAAAATCAGCGACTTATATTTATTTATACCTATTTCTATCGCCAAGCAGTTCACATTCCTATGCTACGGTAAAATTACAGGCACATGAGACTTAACATCTTTATGTCTCAAGGTGATGGGCGCAGTGCAGTTTGCCACTTGTGACGAACTGTATCGGCAGAGGTTACAGCTTAACACCAGGTGGGTTTTGTGCTTTTTTCCCCGATTGCATAAAAATCCCGTCACTAATTAGTTACAAGAAATAAATGCATGTAAATTAAATACCCAGTAATGTTATTTCTGAAACACTTTTTCCATTCCCGGCCAGTGAGGCCGGTTTTCCAATCATGTGTGCGTGTGTCGGTGTTGCCATGATAATCAAATTACCTTATGAAATTAACGTTACCAATTTAATAACATAATTAGTATTAATACAACAATAGGGTTCCGATGTAACGTGTCGGCAAAAGTAGTGTCGTTAAGTAGGAGAAGGGAATGGAAAAAGTGTTTCAGAAATAACATTACTGGGTATTTAATTTACATGCATTTATTTCTTGTAACTAATTAGTGACGGGCTTTTTATGCAATCAGGGAAAAAAGCACAAAGCCCACCTGGTGTTAAGCTGTAACCTCTGCCGATACAGTTCGTCACAAGTGGCAAACTGCATTGCGCCCATCACCTTGAGACATAAAGATGTTAAGTCTCATGTGCCTGTAATTTTACCGGAACATAGGAATGTGAACATTACTGCTTGGCGGTAGAAATAATAAATATAAGTCGCCGATTTTAAAATATTCCCATGATAGTTCCTTTTTACTTTTCCGAATGATTTCGATCCAATTTTGTTTAATTTTTGGACTCAATTCGGAAAATGAAAAAATAATCAAACAGTAACACTGGTAAGTGACTAGTAAAGCTTGAACAGTTAGGAGGGCACTTAAATTTGCCTTTGTAATATCAATAATAATATGGTTATAATTCAACTCTATACACAAAAACGTTAAAAACAAAAAAAAAGCAATGGAAATATGTTTTTTTATAACGAAAAAAAACATCATCTACTTCAATATCTGCGGAACCGAAAAGCCAATACCAATGAAATGAATATGAGGTATCAGCAATTATAATTAAAGGTATCAGCTTTCCAACAAAAAATAAAATGACGGAGTTATGAAGTAACAAAGATTTAATCAAATAAATAAAAAAAATACAACTGACTTGAAAACCTGGTCCTTTTTGAAGTCGGTTGAAAATGGACTGAATGAATGAAATCCATCTTTTAAATTTGCAATTAGACCACTGAACCGATTTTGATAATGATAATGCGTCGTAGGCATCTACGATGCAATATCTGTATAAAAAAAAAATACAGTCCAATTGAGAACCTTCTCTTTTTTAAGTCGGTTAAACACATTGATCAACTATTAAAAAAAACTAATAGCAATACGTTGTGTATTATCACCCAATAATAGGGTAAACCTTATAGGCTTAATAACGGCAACACCAATGCCACCACGCCGCAATAGTTCGACTGACGAGTCAAGGCGTAGTTTCGTTGTACATATGTGTGTGTAATCGTGTATGTACACGGCGAGGCGTAGTTATACCGGCCTCACTGCTCTTTACACAACATTCTGTCTTGACTTTTTATTCGGTCTGAGACTAGAATAGTCGTCTAAAATAAACTTTTATCGTACAAAAAACTAATGAGTTAAAAATAATCAATTTTTATTATTTTCCTCAATAAAACAATACACAGTATTAATTATTATCTGTGATATGTGCCTGTGCCTCATATTAATGCAATTAAATTAGTAAATAATAATTAAATGATATCAGTTCTAATATTATAAATGTGAAAGTAACTCTGTCTGTCTGTTACGTTTTCACCCCAAAATTACTGGACCGATTTGAATGAAATTTGGTATGGAAATAGTTTGAGACCCGGGAAAAAACATAGGATAGTTTTTATCCAACTGCGCAAAAAGAGGTTAATGTTTTTGCGCGATAACCGACATACGCGCGGGCGGAGCCGCGCACGGAAAGCTAGTGTTACATATATAGGTATGTACAACATGAAACAGATTTCTTTAACCTTATTGTTTTCTTTTCTCACAACCTTAGAAGAAGTTAGAAATATTTTTAATGTGCCTTATTTATGTCGAATAGTAATGTCGAGTTATTCGACTATTCGCCAAAGTGAATGGCGATTAATCGGTATTCGACTATTCGCTATAACAACTATTCGCGGCAACTCTAGTTTTTATCCGACTGCGCAAAAAGAGGTTAATGTTTTCGCGCGATAACCGACATACGCGCGGGCGGAGCCGCGCCGGGAAAGCTAGTTTATAATATACATATTACGTACCTATAAAACTAAGAGGTTGGTACAGCCCTGCGTATCCAGACATCACGTTTCACATTGTTGATCGTGATATCGACTAAAATAGTAGGTATGTAAGTTATATACGCTCTTACACACACGTTTGTCAAGTTTAGTATTAGTATTTATAATATGAACAGACATTTCTACTCCTACCATACTATCCAAGTCCATATCCGACTTCCAAGAAAGGAGAAGGTTCTCAATTCAATGGAAAAGGTAATAATAATAAATAATAATACCTCCGAGGCGGTACCATGTAAATTTCATCAAAATGGTTGAGTATTTTATATGTTAAAGTCAATTAACTGAAAAATGTATCCGCTTACCTGAATGATTTAATCGGGTGATGCCCCGTCCACCCACTGGACTAATATTATAAATGCGAAAGTAACTCTGTCTGTCTGTCTGTTACGCTTTCACGCCAAAACTACTGGACCGATTTGAATGAAATTTGGTATGGAAATAGTTTGAGACCCGGGAAAAAACATAGGATAGTTTTTATCCCACTGTGCAAAAAGAGGTTAATGTTTTTGCGCGATAACCGACATACGCGCGTGCGGAGTCGCGCCCGGAATGCTACAGGTATTAAATGGCTGTTGTCGACGATGAACAATATTATAAGCGAGTGAACGATCTTGTAAGCAGTCTTTATCCAAACAATATAATAAAAAATTCAAATGAAACACTGAAAAGTATGAAACAACTCGTGGAAGCCGGACCATGCTACAGTGCGGTCGCTGTTTTGTATCAGCGTGGTACCGAATTCATCAAGTTATTTCATACTTTTCAATGTTGGGAAGTCGGTTCCATTTTTTTTTAATTCTTACATTTATAGTTTATACTTTCAGTTACTCTTTCATTCTATTTAACACCACAATTTTCTTTCTGTTCCACTGGAAATGACGGAGCTGTACGGCTAAGCATGTACATTTATGTTCGTGTGTACCTATGTTGATTGCAGAGAGGGCTGCTGCGGCGGGCGACAACCCTATATCCCGGCTGCGGAAGTTGCCCGGCGAGTCGGCGCGAGGGTTCTCGCTCAGGATCAACAGTGCAGTGCGCGCCTTGCATGGTGACGTCACTTCACACGACTACCCGGTAACTACAGTACCTTCTCTTGCCATATGTACAGTTGTGTTGAGTTGGAGTCTGGCCTGATGATAATGTCTTGCCAGCGCACATATATTACAAGGTCATAGGTCTCTTCAGCAAGACTCTGACTTGTTGGGTAGTACCGCAATGAATGGCCACGTAGCAAATTACATTCCTGGGCAAAAGACACATGAGTCAAGTCGTCATGAAGTCGTTATGAAGATTAATTACATATTTTAATATTGAATTATTCTACATTGTACTGCCACGTTCAGCAAAAAAAATTATAGAGCCACTGCAAGAAGAACGGCAAGAAACTCGGGACTATTCTTATAAACGTCTTTTAACAACGTGTAACATACTTACTATATATATTTCATCATAAAATTATTACAATGGTCATGATTTTCAATGGATTTATAGATTATTTTATTGAACCAATCTTTTATTCAATATTTCGGTATTTTAAATAGTGGCAACACACACACGATCTCATTGTCGGTTATTCATAATCGACCAATCACTATTGAGCTCGATCGACCAATCAGAAAAGATTTACCACTATCGCATTTTGGAAGTTTTTTGGAAGAAAAATACAGTATGAACAAACCAGTCAGTCCGTCGAATGTTCATTCTGGCAAGAGACTTCGAGGCGAAAAGTACTAGCTTGAAATTGTACAAGTTTGGAATAAAGTAATTTGGAAGTATTATCTACAATGGTTTGAAATTCATAATACAATATTTGTTCAAATTACGTAGGGAACAGGCGCTAGCTTGGCAGAGGCGGAATTGTCCAAGCATTTTTGTCGTTTAAGTGATCACAACCTGTGTAGTAGGATTTCTTAATCAATATGTTTATCACGTGCAACTTGAATTTTCCTTCTGTGAGCATTGTAATATGTTTGGGAACTTTATTATAAAACCGCACACAATTACCTATATAGGACCTTTTATTTGTCTTTGCTAATCTAAAACCTGGCACCGCTAATTTATCTTTATTCCTAGTGTTGTAATCCTGTTTAATTTAAATCTGCTAATTTTTTTACGAACATACATAATATTTTCAAATATATACAGACTTGGTAAAGTTAAAATATGAATTTCTTTAAAAAAATCCCTCAGAGATTCCCTAGGATCCATATCATATACCTATGGCTCAAATTGCACGCTTTTGTAAGATATAAATTGCCTCTATCTCAGCAGCAGCTCCCCACAGCAATAACCATTCACCATAGTACTGTCACGGTAATGTTATCTATACAGTATCTTAACTCGGCTCTGTCGTTGAAATAACTACCTACAACCGCGCTGTACGTAAACATGCGATATCCCGCACATGACTATATTTTTTTTTCTCGTAAATTTGTAATTTTGTAATGTAATTCGCTTAGCAGGCGTTATTTCAAACTTAACAATATTAAAATGCGATAAGCCTACCCGCCTCCAGTATTTTAATTACATTTGCCTACTTTGTGTTTCCAATTAGTTTTGTGATTGTAAATATACTCTTTTTATATGAACAAATAAAATTCTTTGTAAAATGAACAGGAAGTGTTCACCAAAAATGCGTGTTGTTTTTTGACTAGTAAGTAGATTTAATTAAAAAAACATGTTTATATTTGAATAAAAAATCAGTCTTAAAAATTTGCGACCGAAAAATATTTGTAAGACGTACGAAATGCTTTATTATTAAATTTTAAAGTATAAAAAAAATCCGCATTCTAATATATAGCTTATAACTACCTATTTCACTCGTGTCAATCAGTTTCCTTTACTCTTTTCACTTTTTTTATTAATCGAGACATTTTTTTTCGAGGGATTAAAGGAAATACTTATCCATTAAAAAGACACACATTATGTACCGTCAACTATGTAGACTTTAAAAAAATTTTACTTACTAGTAAGTAACATTATTTTATAGTTTTACCTTTCAGTTTCCAGGTTATTTGAAAAAAGTTATCTCTGGATGCGTTTTTGACGAATTCATACAACCAAAAACAGCACATCATATCCTACTCGTCATATTAAATATGTAATATGTTCATAAACTTATTTTTAGTGATCGTATCGCGCGTTTATTGTTAAAAAATAACACACCGTCCATTCGTCACTGCGGCACAGACGCGACTGTCTGCGTACCGAGCGCGGGCCGAGATCGAGGCGCGTAGTTATAACTCGCGTTTCGTCCGTTTCTATGAAGTTGAAATACTGTATAGATAACATTACCGTGGTACTGTGGAAGCACGCGAAATAAACTAGTGTAAGGGTAAAACAAAAAATTATGTGTTTTTATCTTGCGAACAGCGAAGCAGTGGAACTCTCTCCCATCGTCAGTCTTTCCAGGCATGATCCTGGTGTTTTCAAAAAAAGAGTAAATAGGTTTCTTCTGGGCAAGCGTGATTCATCTTCGACTCCATCGTCGCTTACCATCAGGTGAGATGGAGTCAAACGCAAACCCATCTAACAAAAAAAAAAAACGTTTCCTGGCGAATTTTCGCCAGTTAAGCTTTGAACTAAGATATCCTGCCACACGTATCTTGAAGTTTTGCTATCCAGGTTTCAAATTTATTATATTAATTTTAGTAGGATAGAACAATTAGCACCCGAAACTATGAGAAAATTTTAAAGTACTGAGATACATTTGACATTTTTTTTTAGAGATATCTTGTTAGCTATGATTTAGGTAGGTTGGGTTCAGAAAATAAGACCAATTCGATACAAAATTTAGCTAAGCCCACTCAAATTACTCCCGTACAAACACAACAATCGTCAGTAACGCCTAACGGTACGCAGCACGCTCTGCCTCGGAAAAAAGTTTGCATATTAAGTACAAATAACTACAATAATATTATTTCTACTGCTGAAGACACTGTTGGCAAAAGCTCGGAGATATGCCATTATTTAACTACTAACAGTAGCACAAAGCAATTACTCAGTGGTATAAATGAGAAACTAAAGTCGTTTACAATGCATGATTACTGTATAATAATGATTGGAGAGGAAGACTTTCTAACTTCAAAAGATTGCTTCGCATTGATTTTTAATATTAGGAAAATTCTTCAGGACATTAAACATACAAATATTAAACTTTGCACGCCGACTTTTAAAATTGGATTAAAGAGCGAAATATATAACTTAAAAGTACTTATATGATACAAATAAAAAAATGACTTATGACTATACCATGTTTCGAAGACATTCTGGTAGAATTAATAATTATGGACTGCGGATTATTTTTGAAAACTTGACTTATCTTATTTTAGAAATTGATCACCACATTTACATTGGATTACAAGGTGACAATAACAGACCTTTGCACAAAGAAGACAGCGACAATAGCGTACAGCAGCTTTTTCTTGAATAACTATGTGTATGTATTACATCAAAACATAGCTGGACTTATAAATAAATTGGAATTGTTGATGGTTAGTCTTGAAGAGCTTTTAAATGATAATATTAATGTGGACATCTTATGTATAACTGAGCACCTAATGATGGCTGGTTATGAAACATATTTAAATCTACCTCACTACTGCTTAGCAGCTAGTTTCAGCAGGAATAATATCAAAAGAGGAGGGGCTTGTATCCTTGTGAAAAAAGAACATCAATTTAGGGAGTTACCTGAAATAAAGACTATTTCCATTACCAATATATTTGAGTGTTGTGCAGTAGAGTTAGTTGCGTATAAAATTGTTATTGTATGTATTTATAGAGTCCCAAAATCTAATCAGAAAACAAAATACTTGAATATATTTTTTTATAAACTTGATAAAGTCCTGGAATTGCTAAAAAGAAGGAATTATAATAACATTATAATAGCGGGTGATTTCAATATAAATATTTTAAAACAGAATAAGATCACTTCAGAATTTGAATGCATACTTTTGAATTATAACATGAATTTATCTATAAAAGAAATGACCAGGTTTGTAAGTAAGACTTGTATCGATAACTTTGCACATGACTTTAAGAAACCGTGTAAGACAGAAGTGTTAGAATTGGGCTTATCCGATCATTCAGCTCAGTTGATGAAAGGATTTCGCAGACACTTGTCAAATCATTGATTCGTCAAATCTTTATTTGTCAAATTATAGACACGACAAATCCTCGATTTGTCAAGCCAGAAACTGAACCAAACCTAAATTTGTCAAATACTTGATTCGTCAAGTTCTTAAATTTACTGATTCTTTATTCGTCAAGAAAGCTCCTTGTCAAGCACGCTTTGGGACAGTCAAGATGTAAATAAATAAATACCATAAACCATACCATAATTTCATTGGAATAAAAAAATAAAAGTAAAACTGATAGCTTTTCAATAACTCAAAACCTTACTTACACCTTCCTTAAAACCTAGTAAAAATATGTGTTTTTCAAGAACTCAAATCTTATTAAAATTTTATTACAAATAAATATGGGCCAACTTTATCCAACATAATTGTTTTTAGCATTGTGTAGTCATGTTTTGCTCTTTAATAGATTGATTATTATTATTTCAGCTTTAGCATCTTCGACCATGTCTTTAGGTTTTCGTTTTTTTTTTTAGATTGCGTGCTCCGTCTTGTAATTGTTTTACCAAACGATCATATCGCGATGCTTCTATTTTAGTAATTATTAATATACGAATTGAAATATATATATTTACTAGCTTTCCGGGCGCGGCTCCGCCCGCGCGTATGTCGGTAATCGCGCGAAAACATTAACCTCTTTTTGCGCAGTCGGATAAAAACTATCCTATGTTTTTTCCCGGGTCTCAAACTATCTCCATACCAAATTTCATTCAAATCGGTCCAGTAGTTTTGGCGTGAAAGCGTAACAGACAGACAGACAGACAGACAGACAGACAGACAGACAGAGTTACTTTCGCATTTATAATATTAGTACTGATTGTTTTCAATTTTGCTACTAAGCCGTTTATTCGATTTTATCCTAGAAAACCACTGTCAAATTTAATTCCAGTGGCTCGCGAAAAATTAAAATAACAACCTTTTTCACGCACATCTAGAAGGAAAATCTTAACTGCATTCATAATCGTTAGTTCATAATCACATTTTTTTTTATTTTATACGAAATTAATCTACTAAATTTAAAATATTTTTTCGTAAGTAATCTAGTTTTTATCAGTTAAAAGATAGTAAAATACTAAAGTACACAGATCAACATGTATTGAAAACATTTTGAAGTTGATTTTAGTAGATGGTAAAAACAGGTCTGTTTCTTCATTATAATTAATATACGGGGGAGAAGCAAAAATGTAAAGTTTTTTTCATCATCAGCCCTAAACAACAAGAATTCAGTCGTCAGTATACTTAGTAATACCACTTCATTGATACAAGTAAAATATTCCCTTGTAACTAGCAATGCCTTCTTTATATAACGAAATGAAAATAAAAACTAAAAAATCGACAGTTATATCAGGCATCAATCTTCGAACGTACATCGGGACAGACAGACAGAGTTACTTTCGCATTTATAATATTAGTACTGAGTACTGATAATAGTACTGATCTAAATAGGTAATATTTGGAATAATATAAACAAATAAGTTGGATTACGCTACACTAAAGGGTTTATTAAAGATGAAGCACTTAAGCGTTCGATCTCACAATGACAAGATAAATCACGTTTTGGACGTGTAGAAGTCTTGACGTATAATTAAATTGATGAATCGCGAAAATTACAAATTAAGCTTTTGACCTGCAAAGTATAAAGGATTTGACGATTTGCGAAATTGACAAATTAAGCTTTTGACTTTTATAGCATATGACCAAACAAGGATTTGACGAGTGTCTGCGAAATCGATGAAAGTACCTGTTAAAAAAATATGTACCATAACCCTATGGCGAAAATCCACTCGTGATTTTAGCAAAGAAAATATGTACAAGTTTCAAAAGTGCTTAAGTAGTCTTTCATTTTCGGAAATGTATAATGAGCAGGATCCTAATAAAGCATATGATAATTTCTTCAAATTATTTAAGCTGTTTTACGATCTTTGTTTTCCGAAAAAAATTGTTACAATTCAAGTATATAAAAAAATTAAATGGATCTCTCGAGGTGTAAAATTATGTTCCAGAAAAAAGAGACAATTATTATGGAAGTTTAGAACAAATCCATCTTCTGACAATAAAAAACTGTACACTAATTATTCTAGATTATTTAAAAAAATTATTAATTTAACGAAACGCTCTCAAAATAATTATAAAATTAGTATGTCACATAATCACTCCAAAACAACATGGCAAATAATAAATAACTCTAGGCTTAATCTTCCCCCTGAGTCTATTACAAGAATTCAAATTGACAGTCAATTTATTAGTGACCCAGCAGGTATTGCAAATGCTTTTAATAATTTTTATATTGACAAATTAATAAATAAACCTGACCCCAAAATCAAAATGACATCCAATTTACCATCAAAGAAAAATTCAATGTTTATGGCCCCTAGTGTACCAAATGACATTCGGAATATTATAAAAGGATTGAAAAATAAGAAAAGTGTTGGTTATGATGACATATCGACGAAAATAATAAAATCTGTTAGTGATACAATATCAGGACATTCAAGCTATTTGATTAATTTGTGTGTTTGTAACGGTGTTTTTCCGGACTCCTTAAAAACATCAATCGTAAAGCCAGTGTATAAAAAAGAAAATAGAGACCAAATGCAAAATTACCGACCAATTGCGCTCATTCCTATATTTTCCAAAATATTTGAAAAGTATATATACCTAAAACTTAACAGGTATTTCGAGCGCAATGAGATATTATGTAGAGAGCAAAAAGGTTTTAGAGAAAATAAAACTACTTATAAATATGGCAATTTATGACTTTTACAAAGCGGTTGTCACAAATGTAGACAAAACATCACCTATATGTGCTACGTTGTGTGATATGACGCAAGCATTTGACTATGTCAATCACAAAATATTAATCTGTAAGTTAGAGTCATATGGTATAAGAGGCAACGTTTTGGAATTAATAAAATCTTACTTTGAAAAAAGAAATCAAGTTACAGAAATTAGTAGAGTCAATTTAAAAACTAAGTTTGTAGAGTCCTATAGGTCCGATGTACGATCAATTGCATGCGGGGTTCCGCAAGGCAGTGTATTAGGGCCTTTATTGTTTTTAATATTTATCAATGACCTTCCCAAAGCTATTAACTATCCAATGACGCTATTTGCTGATGATAGCACTGTAATAATTGACTGTAAAATAAAAGAACTGTACGAATCTGACATAAATAAATCTCTATCTTTAATAATTTCATGGCTTGACATTAATAACTTAAAGATTAATTTAAATAAGACTCAAATAATTCATTTTAATCAAAGGCCGCCAGAAAAAACTGACATTTTGGTAAAATACAAAGATGACACAATATGTGAAGTTGACACTGCTAAGTTTTTAGGGATGACCATTGACAAACGACTTAACTGGAAGGCACATATAGAAGCACTCTGCAGAAAAATGAGTAGTTCGGCATATGCTCTATTTAAATTAGCTCCAACAGTCGATGAAACTGCTTTGCTTACAGCTTATCACGGTTTAGCGGGTTCTGTGCTGAGGTATGGTATTATCTTTTGGGGCAACTCAACTGATAATGAGTTAGTATTTAAGGCACAGAAGCGTTGCGTACGATCCATGTTCGGCTTAAAAACAATTGATAGCTGTCAACCATATTTTAAAAAATATAAAATTGTGACACTTCCGTCACTTTACATTTTTGAAGTAGCAATGTTTGTAAGAACCAATCCTGATTTATTCTTAAAAGAATCAGATGCCGTCACGCGTAATAGACGAGATAATTTAAAATTGTCTATATATCCAGGCAAAGATGTTGCGCAAAAGGATATTAGGAATGGCACCTAATATTTATAATAAAGTACCAAAATATATTAGAGATATGAATCATAATTTATTTAAAAGGACATTGAAAAATATACTGACTGCAAAATGCTACTACACAATAAATGACTTTTTAAATGATACATTTTGACATATTATTATTATTATTTTCTATTTTTATTTCACTGACACAATATCAATATCCTTTTATTTCATTTAATTATTGTAATTTCCATATGATTGAAGTTAATATTGTATATTATAATTTACTATAGTCAAAAATATGATATGTTGCACACCTTAATGGTATACCACAGCGCTCACCCAATTTATAAGACCATTTTTTGTATATAACCTGTGTTAATGCAATAAAAATAATTTGAATTTTGAATTTTTTGAGTATATATCTTAATTATGCAATTTGGCTGTCTGACAATTGTAATAGAAAAAAAAAAATTAAAGAGGACAGAAGGCGCGACTCTCCAGGTGGGGAAGAGAAGCTTCCACACACCTAAATAAATACATGCCTAAGCTAGGATGATTACAGAAACACAAATAAAAAACAATATATCATGAAGCGTTCAACAAATTCATATATATTTATTCATTAAAAAATCGTTGATAAGTAGATATGAGTCAAGAACACATTCCTTAACTAGATTGGGTTGCTCGTTAGCACTAGGAACAGAGGTTGCCTGTGTGCCAGCAACGTAGATCCACATAATATAAGTTTATTATAATGTAATTGTTAAATGGTTTTAATATATAAATGTTATAAAAAAAAATACAAACCAGCCTGCTCAAAAAATTCTATCTATCTCAGGGGGTAATTTCGTGAGTCGCCTAGGGTGAAAGATGAATTCCGTAATAATAATGTATTAAAAGGCGACACCCGGTTATGGGATACTGGGAAAAGAAATAAATACCGAAACGGTGTGGAGATTCACAGCCTTGGATTGAAGAGTTAGTTATGGTCAGCAGTCCTACTGCATACGGGACGTCAGGCAGAGCGCTGACCACATGTACAGCTCTGGCTGTCTACCGGAGTTGGGGCTATGGTAGATGTAGATGTTATTTCTACAGCACTAACCATGAACCTCCTTTTGGGGGAGGTGTGAAGGCTTCTGATATCGCAACGTGGACACGTCACGGGTCCACGACAGGGAACGAAATTGCCTCCTTAAATTTCGCAATCTATAAATTTCAGCCGGTATGTCTAGGTAATTTGAATCCTTTGGAAGTCGGAGGTCGAGGGGAGCACTGTCCTGGTATCCTTCAGCCCTGAAAAATCAAAGGGATTTCAAGAATTGTCAAACCAAAAGCTACTAGGGAAGACAGACACTGCAATAATTTCTTACCTCGCAACAGGCAGTGCTGTTCTTGGGGCGAGCGGCGATCGAAAAAAAGATGAAAAGAATTAAATAGGCCCTTGAGGGCCTATATATAATCTTTGCGAGATTTCTCGAAACTTCTATGAGAGGGGAGTAGAAAACAGAGATAATTGCCACTCTCACATTAACAAAAAAGGGACTAATACTCTCTGCTAGGGATGCCAGGATTGCTGCCATGATGTACCGAAATCCTGCATAGAGAGTCTCCTCAAAAAGCAGGGAAATCCAAACTTCGTGTCACTGCGCTAGGAGCAATACTTGATTTCGGCAAGCAGGGTTCCACCTTTCATCATTATCCTGGAACAAGCCTTATCATGGTTCCACCTTTCATCATTATCCTGGAACAAGCCTTATCATGGGCAAGGTGCTAAATGGGAATCAAAACCTCAGTTGACTCAAACGAAAATCACTAGCCTACCCCACCCGGGGCTCCTACAATCAAAGCAATCACAAATAACAAGTTTCCACTTCGTGCGAGGTGAGATTCCACCGCACCAGAATTTTGGTAATAATAACAATAGAAATAAAAAAAAACCCTGTACAGTTTCTACCCATTATGTGAGAAAGTATGATTCAGCTAGCAACACAATAGCATTACATATTATAATATTTAAGAGGTCATAGATTAATGTGTGTTATGTCATGTTGGGGTGTGTTCAGAACCTCACAAAAGAGATTAAAAAGAAGTCGGGGTTCGTTCCGACCTTCAAAAAAAAACCGTAAGTAACAATCTTATATTCGGTAACAATCTTGGGTCAGTTATTATTTAAGTTCGTACGAATGTTTTCATTTCTTCGATCAATAATTAAAAATAAGTATTAAAAGAGTAAATGCTATTTACGCCTACTAAAACATAACTAGGTACTAGTTGAGTCGAAGATCAACTTTATTTGCTCCCAAATATGATCACTGATCAGGCAAGAATAGTAAGGCAGCGTGCCGTCTATTGATTCGAACTCACTACTTGCCATAGACGCGCGAGCAACCGCTAAATGCACAATATCGAGGCAAGTGCCTTACCTGTCGCCTTTACGAAACTGAACCCAATGACATAGATTGCGATGTCCTTTTTATTCTGTGCCGATGTCGTAAAGCATGTATACCGTGATTACCGTCTCCTTAGTCCTTACAACCCTGGACTCAGTCGAAGTGTCGCGCCTCTTAAAATATATCCAGCATTTAAAGGCTGACCTCAGGGATTCATAGAGGCGCAGGCTACTGTTAAATTCCACGGCCGTATATGAACAATTTTAGAAAGCGTTGCGCGATGCGCGATCTCTGCCTTCTCAGAAGATAAAATTCTCTTTTCTTCCGGTGTGAGAAGTGTTGTCGTGGTGCTCAAATTTCCACTTCCGTCGAAACTGTACACTTATCACATAGGGCTGTTAAGTTTATTACGACGAGATATTATTCCCGAAGGAATAATAAGAATAAATAAATGTGAGTGATCGTTACGTTCCAGCTAGATATGGAAGAGGCAGACGCGCGCGGCGCACGGATGGCCGCGCTGCGGGAGAAACGCGCGCGGAAGCAGCGCCGCGCGCATGGCGGCCACGTGCCCGCCGCTACTGCGGGTATACCACTCACGCGCACGCACAAACTAGCACTTAAGAAGAAAGCCAAGAAGGAAAAACTTGAAGAGGTCGGTACAAACTACAAATAGACGAAATTAAAAATAATGTCGTACGGTTTATGTCTTATATTAGAATTGTACCGTAAGCGCGCGTCTGATGTGCAACTTGCCACTCATGTCGATTTGAGTGGGATGTTGCTGCACAGCCGCTGGCTGCGGGCCGCGCGCCGCCACCAACTGTCGTCTTGCACTACTTCACTGGTACAAGCATCGAGATATACGTTACACTAATTATAACTAATTATATCGTCTAACCAAACGATCCAAACACGCAGCGCCACAACGCTTGTAGGTTAATGTTTCCTACAAAGGTTCGCTTACAGCGCTTAAGCTAAATTGCATCATCTAACCAAACTATTCAAACATGCAGCGCTAAACTACTCTTGAGGTATGGTTTCTCAATATCAAAGACTACCAGCACACAGAACGAACATGGCTTGTGTACATTGTGAAGAGTATATTAGTAAAAAAATAGTAAAATAAAGTTAAAAAAATAATTATTACTGAGGGTCACTAACTGCGCTATTCAGTTTTTGAAAGTAAAGGTACAATTGGCTTTTTACTAGAAACAAAGTGTTACTAACTTTTAGAAATCTAGATTTTATATTATGATAATATAAAATCAAGATTCAAAAATGTTAATCGTATTTTGCATACATATATTTAAATTAATAATATTAAAATATAATACATATTATATTTTTTAATATTTTTGAATCATGCCCAGCATTGCCCTGTAGGATTGCAATGCTTGAAATATTAATTAAAATCGCACTTGATTAAGTCATTTTTCAAATATTTCATCCATATCGTTCCAGCCATTTGGGAGTTATGTTGATAAACATACACGTCAAACTTTTTTCATCGTGGGTAAAAAATAGGTAATTTACTCAATGTTGCGAGTTGTCATATCTGTCCACTTAATCTATGAATTTCACTACGTCAACATGGCTGCCTATGCTGTGTCGTGAAACATTGTCTTTCGCGATTACAAATCGACAAAATAATAATGTATTCGGGCGTGTTTAATTCCAAAATCTGAACTTACTTGTGAAAAGTGATTCCATCGCTTTTATTTGTTATTCCCGACTGGTTTCTGCATTATCTAAGGACGCAGGATGGCATTTTGATTACACAATTTTCGTCGAAAAGCGCGTGTGATCTGTATGAGTGCCCAGCTGCGTGTGGGTGAGGATATGCCGGCTGGCTTGTCCTACCTATTCGACTTTGCTCGTTTGAGATGTCGCGTCCATATATATCGGTCAGTGGGTTCAAGCGCCGGAATTCGACATTAATAATTGACGCCCACTTTCCTGTGAGACTTCTTCTGCTTGACAAATTTTAATTGCCTTATCAAGGGTGAGCTCCTCGCTTCGTAGTAGGCGGTCCCTGACCGCTGCTTGTCGAATGCCACAAACAATTCTATCACGGATCAAGTCTTCCTCTAAACTTGACTTCCTTTAACTTTATGGGTAGTAAGCTAACATTTTATTTCAACTCTCTGGTAGTAAGTTAATAATACGTTTTTCTGACAAAAAGTTGTTTCTTCATAAGGGAACAAAGTTGAACAAACAAGTTATGTAACATTTTTGAGATGGGTTAGATAGCCTCCATATTTGCAAAATTTTTCAAGCACTGGATCGACAAAAATTCTATGCAATGCAACTTGTACAGGGCAACAACCTGATTTGTGTAAGCAGAGACGCTTCGGTCGCACTTCGTGCTCGCTAGTTGGTGATGATGTGGTCAAAGATGTTGTTCAAGCTGACCTAGAATCGATAAAGAGTAAAGTAGAGATAACTATGTTGTACAGAGTGGTCGGGACCGAAGAGAGGTGCAGTACGAGCGCGTTCCGTTCGGAGAGGTGGCTCACTGCCCGCCCTCGCTGCGCCCCCCGCGGGGAGCTACAGCGGCACCGGTCGCCGCCCGGCCCGGGGCCCGCGCGCTGCTGCTCACCAAGTTGCTGCCCGCCCACGGCGGGGGCGCGGGCCGGGGCTCCGGCGAGGCCGCGCGGCGCCCTCAGGCCGAAGCCCTGCGGCTGGAGCGCGCGCGGAACGACGCTATACGGCACTATCGCGACCTCAAGGCGAAAAAAACTAAAAATATTAAACAAACTTGATATTTATTATAAAACACTTGTGTTTTTATTTCCTAATCGATATAAAATATGCGATCTGTGGCCTGTCTGTGAGCTAAATAGATTTATTTGTTATTAACGTAGAAGAAGTTCACGTTTAATAAACATCGTTTATGTTGTCAAATCAAGGGGTAAGTTATCACTTAATATCAGAATATACGTGCCCTTGGTCCCACAGAACAGAAGCAGGTGCTCTTGCGCCCGCGGGTCATACTCGTAGTGTGTAGTGTTATATAGTGTAGACACGCCAGCCGCTGCCCGAGCCGGCCGCACTCGGACTCAGGTGAGTGGGCTCGAACCATTGCCCCAACTCTTGGCCGCTGCTCTACGCGCCCCCTCGGGATCATCGATTCAAAGACATTTTAGTTGTATGTATGTCAGCAATTTTATATCATCGTGGTTTACGTGATTTGTAATAATAGTTAGTTCGCGCATGGTAACGGTCCACTATGCATCAAATAAATAGCATATCAAGCAAAAACATCTTTTATTTGTACCTCGTACAAATACTTTTTTTTTACATCGTACCTACAAATCCCTTTTTCTTTTTCCCCTAAAAGATCCTTGGGATCATATTATACATAAAGAAAAGTGGAATGAGCGTGTACAATGAAGGTTGTGGAGCTATTTCCAAAGTAGCAATTTCACGACAACAATCGTAACCTAAACATCGCTGGATTAACGAATCAAAATATACTATGTACCATGATCCAAGAAAACAAGGTCTTCTACTCCCAAAGAAACACAAGCTTGCGTCACTACCAAATTGGCTCTTTATTCTTTACAGAATGGAATCTACCCGCCCCAGTGGAAAACCTCACGTGTTACTCCTGTACCTAAAGGCTCCAACAAAATTTCAGTTGAAGAATATCGCCCCATTGCTGTACTGCCAACTGTAGCAAAAGTCTTTGAACGAATACTTCACAAAAAGATATACAAACAAATTGAGCCTTTTTTGTGCAATGAGCTGCACGCGTTTAGAAGTAAAAGATCTGTAAACACTAACCTCTTAACTATCGTCGATTATATTTCTACTAGTCTTGATCGTAAAGTGTAAGTGGATGTATTATACTTTGACTTCCGGAAGGCGTTTGATAGGGTCCATAACGACAGACTTCTGGTAAAACTGAGCGCTGGGTTTTGCTCCAAGCCTGCTCTGTTTCGTTGCAGATTACCTCCGTGATCGCCAGCAGTTAGTTCGGCTCGGTCTGTACGATTCTCGACCCTATCACACGCGTTCCGGTGTAAGTCAAGGATCAATACTTGGTCCCTTGCTCTTTACTCTCATGATAAATGACCTTCCAACAGTCGTCAAGCACGCGAAATGTCTCTAGTATGCTGATGACTTGAAACTTTTTCTTGAGATTAAATCGATGGAAGATTGCTTGAAACTGAAATCAGATATTGATAGGGTTTATCAATGGAGTGTGGAGAATAACATGGAGTTCAACTCCTCCAAATGTTTTCAGATGACTTTCGGCCGAATGCAACACCCAATTGAATTTGTATGCATTACCCTAGCAAGAAAATCACTCCTGGAATAAATTGAGTTCTACAAATAATTAGTGCGTTATACGCTGTAAATGTGCACCAAATAATAAATTTGTGCACTTTGCCGTTTTGTTAAAAAAAAGGAAAAACCAATTCTGCTGGAGTAACGTTGTTCCAGCAGAAAAATTTTGATCGAATGATCGGAAAGAAAAATTAAGTATATGGACAGATAGCTTATATTTGTGCATAAATGTGCGCCAAAAATTAAATTTGTGCGTCGTAAGGTTTTCGAGATATTTCGTTTCCTGCTGGAGTAACGTTTAGCAAAATCCATTTTCTCGAAAACCAATAATTGTGCGATCTTACAATAAAAGTATATTTGTAGCTCTTAATTTGTGCTTATTTGTGACACCATTAGATTTTCAAAAATCTGTACCATTTCTACGTAATTATGCAATTACGAAAATAAAAAAAATATGTCTAGCGCTAAAACGAACAAACGGTTGTACTCACTAAAAACGGTATTTGGTTCTTCTTGTAATTTCATTCATAAAAAGTAAACTTATTAGACAAAATATACACGCATTTATCAATAATATCAATATATGTCGCAACCGACAGTGTCATAGTTAGACATCAAAATGCAAGAAATAGAATTTTCTCAACATGTTTCGGTGTTAACCAAAAGTTAGTGCGTTTAATGAAATATTTATACTGAAAATTTCAGCTTCATATGTAAAGTATTAAAGAAGATATGAACAAAAACTGAAACAATAGCGAGATTACTGGTTACCCGAGCAAATTCGAAAGATAGCAAAAAAGCGGCGGTTTCATACATATTGATGAGCTTCTTAACTTTGCTCAACTAACAGGTTTACAAATATTGTGCCTGGGTACATTGGGGCATAAAACTGTTAAGGGAAATATTTAATTGCTTTTTATATTGAGTTTATATAAAATGTATTTTATGTAGGTAAGTAACGGTATGTATCTAGTTTGTAGCTTTCCCAACAATAAAAGACTAATAAAATAAATTCGGGTTCCATTACTAACTCAAACATTTTAATGAAATGAAAGTATTTTAGGCATATTAATTGAGATGTTTTTCATTAATTGCTAGTACAAGGACAAATTAGCTTTACGATTGTTAGATGGTGCAATTAGTTAACCATATCACGGAATAAATAATAGTACCTACATAGTTGTTATTGCTTCTCTTCAACTTACCTATACAATACCTACGATTGCAGCGAAGAAGTCGACTGAAGTTCGTACGGCTATTAAATCATGGGAAAGGGATTTATATAGTGTGCTCTGTTGCACTTGCAATTCCTATGGCGAGATGTAGAGATGTAACCACTGTCAAATCGATGTTAATATGATAAAGCAGTTGAAAAGAATAGAATTAACTCTTATTAATTCGATAAAAATTTTCGTAAGTAGTACACATAGGTATTTAAACAATGTTGAAACCAAATTCACTTACGTTAAATCAGCCGAGTAGTTCAATATCGACCGGTTTTGCAACTATCAGAGTCGCTTTGACTTAGTCAGTACTAACTTAATCGATTGATATTGGAATAATTAAAAGGTTTTTCATTAAGAGCGCTCGAACTTAAAAATAAAATAAAAAAACCTGTTGAATTGATATTGCCAAAATTTTTATTTTATTTTAAAGGATATTCGCTTACATTATTTATGGAATATAATTTTAGCCAAATGGCCGCAGCGTCTCCGCTGTAGGTGGTGCATCTTGGTGGACCAATTTTGGATGACATTTTCGAATAAATGGGGCTCAATTTCAAGAAGAGCGCGAGTTACGTTGGCCTACAGGGCGGCATTTGACTGTAGTTTGTCTGCATAGACTAGATTCTTCACGTAACCCCACAGAAAGCAGTCGAGCGGTGTTAAGATACACGAATTCACACGATATTGGTGGCCAGTTGATGTCGCCACTCGCTACTACGTGAGATGAGGAAGTATTCGAGTTTCTCATCCAATAAATTTAATGTTTCCCGTGCTGTATGGCAAGTGGCGCCGCGCTGTCCTGTTGGAACTACATGTTAGTTAGATCCATACCATTTAACCTAGGACAACAAAAAAATGTTATCATCTTCGGATTGTTGACTCTGCAGGACGGCCATGAAAGCCATAGATTGGACGCAATGCACGGAACGTAAGGCGAATAGGGTACTGAATTATATAATAAATTTTAACAATTTCTACGCGTTGTTGAAGCGTGTAGCGTTAATGTTAATGTTCGATTTTGGGTAGACAAAACTAAACATGTTTTGCAAAGATTAGTGGTTGTGTTATTCGGTGCTCACAAACTATATTTGTAATTTAGAATCGACGACATTGATCAAGCAATTTAAAATAATTGTAAAAATAGCAATTGATCAGTGATTGATATGATGAATGCCATACTTACTTGATAAGTATTTCATAATAGTTCTTCTGTATATTAACAGAAAAAAAAAATATTTCTTTTAAACAAAACCTGCATTTTCATTTGATATTTTATAAGTTGCCTGAGCGTAGGAATTACATAAATAAAAATATTTCGACAAAATAAAAATCTCAACAATACCGTACCGCTATTATAAAAAATTATCACAAATTCCTCTTTAAGTATTTTATACGTGACTGTACGGACATGAGCTTCCATTAATACTACTTATTAAAGAAGACCATCAATATGTATGAAACCGCCGCTTTTTTGCTATCTTTCGAATTTGCTCGGGTAACCAGTAATCTCGCTATTGTTTCAGTTTTTGTTCATATCTTCTTTAATACTTTACATATGAAGCTGAAATTTTCAGTATAAATATTTCATTAAACGCACTAACTTTTGGTTAACACCGAAACATGTTGAGTTAATTCTATTTCTTGCATTTTGATGTCTAACTATGACACTGTCGGTTGCGACATATATTGATATTATTGATAAATGCATGTATATTTTGTCTAATAAGTTTACTTTTTATGAATGGAATTACAAGAAGAACCAAATACCGTTTTTAGTGAGTACAACCGTTTGTTCGTTTTAGCGCTAGACATATTTTTTTTATTTTCGTAATTGCATAATTACGTAGAAATGGTACAGATTTTTGAAAATCTAATGGTGTCACAAATAAGCACAAATTAAGAGCTACTAATATACTTTTATTGTAAGATCGCACAATTATTGGTTTTCGAGAAAATGGATTTTGCTAAACGTTACTCCAGCAGGAAACGAAATATCTCGAAAACCTTACGACGCACAAATTTAATTTTTGGCGCACATTTATGCACAAATATAAGCTATCTGTCCATATACTTAATTTTTCTTTCCGATCATTCGATCAAAATTTTCCTGCTGGAACAACGTTACTCCAGCAGAATTGGTTTTTCCTTTTTTTTAACAAAACGGCAAAGTGCACAAATTTATTATTTGGTGCACATTTACAGCGTATAACGCACTAATTATTTGTAGAACTCAATTTATTCCAGGAGTGATTTTCTTGCTAGGGTAATGCATACATTGAATTTAACTACTAGCTGGATCAAACCGTAATATCTTGAGTAACATCAATCAAAGACTTGGGTGTCTCATTCGACCGAGAGCTTTCTTTTAATGATCATATTGTCACGGTTACAAAGCAATCATTCCAGCGCCTTGGCTTTGTGCTTCGAAACTCTCGAGAATTTCAGAGCATTGAAGTCATTAAGTTGATCTTCAGTGCTTTGGTTCGAAGTAAACTGGAGGCCAGTGCCTGGGTGTGGCATCCACATGAGGATAAATACACCCTGATGTTGGAAAAGGTTCAAAAAGCCTTCCTCAGATATTTGTACAAGCGCTTGTATGGGTACTACCCTCATATGTATCCCACAGAATTCCTACTCGGTTACCTGGGCTACAACTCACTAAAAGTCAGGAGAACCCATGATCAATTAGGAATGATGTGCAAGATTATGCACGGTAAAGTTGACGTACCAGATCTTGTTGGGCAGCTATGTCGCTTTTTCGTAGCAGAAAACATAGACTGTTTGCTGTTCCGGAGCATAGAACAATTATTATACATTAAAATATTCTGTCATGCTATAAAAACAATTGTCCAATAACCAATTGTGCAATTTTGTTTTGAAGCTGTTTCCGGTTAATGTTTTTAAGTTGTCCGGTAATATGTTTAAAACAGTAATAGCCATATTATAAAAAAAAAGTCATAAATAACTTTTTGGCATAGAGGATGATATAATAAGTTTTTACGCAGCCTAACCAGAAGAATATTCGACTAGTTTCGCTTCTAAACGTAGCATCTTCAGGAGATCTTGACTCACCGAGCGCGCGATCGAGACTTTTATGTATCGATCGTCGTTTAGTAGTTTAGAAGGGAAATTTTCCATTTCAAGTGCCTGTCTAAATGAATACCTAAGAACTTGTATGTCTCTACTTCATCAACTTTTTGTTCTTTATATGCAAAAGGAGAAGTATTAGATGAATTAAACTGAATTATCTTAGTCTAACTTACATTAATGCTTAAGTTATTAAATTCTGTCCACCTACTAATATCAGCCAATGCTTCGTTTACAATGTTTTGAGATGAGTTATGATCATTACATCTTACTACTACCGTAGTGTCATCAGCAAGTAATATGCATTTGTGCCTAGTGCAATCCGGAAGATCATTAATATATATCAGGAATAGCAAAGGGCCCAATATAGTTCCTTGCGGCACTCCTTTATTATTCAGCAGTGGTTCAGAGTGATGTTAACTTCAGTTTGTTAAAGCTTTTTTTGGTATTCCTGATATTTTTTTGTAATTTATGTGCATTGTGTTCTATTGCGTAAATAACTAGTTATCCATTCCAATGTTTTGCCTCTTATTCCATACCAATCCAGTTTGTGAAAGAGTTTTTCATGGTGTACTAAATCAAATGCCTTTTTTAAATCAAGGAACAGAGACACTACTGGAAATCCACATAAAATGCTATCTGTTACTTTTTCTTTGTTTGTTGAGCTTCCTTTTCGAAATCCGTACTGCTATTCTTTGAGTACATTGTTCTTAGTAAGAAAAAATTTTAATTGTACAAGTACCGCTTTCTCTAAGATTTTTGACAGGATAGGAACAATAGCTATAGGCCGATAGTTATTTGGATCCAGTTTATCGCCTTCCTTATATAATGGCTTAACAATAGATTTTTTGAGTTCATGTGGGAATATACCTTTGGGAAAAGACATATTGATGATATGAGCAATTGGATAGCAAATACAAGACGCACTAAATTTCAATATTTTTGTAGTGATATCGTCATATCCACTACTATTACTATTATTTAGAGATAAGATGTTTTTTTTAATTTCATAAGGATTTGTAAGGTTGTATTGTATTTTGTTTTTTACTATTCAACTTAAGCTTTAAAGTACTTGTATTGCTATTCTTATTAGTATTCAAATTGATAAAATAATTATTAAATATATTACAAATGTCCGTAGGATTTTTATATGTCATGTTATTGAAATTAATTTGTTTGATGTCATTTTTATTGAAATTATTCGATACAGTGAATGATTTCATTTCATTTCAAAATTCCATAATTTCTTTAATACCTTAAAAACAGTTTTCTAGTAACCAATGACTTAGCCTATTCCTATAAACATGACCCTCTAATAGTGTTATATAGTCAGGTAATTTATTATAAATAGTTATGACAACTTGGTTGATATAATCGGTTTTTTTTTTTTTTAAAACGATTACTTTTGGCTTTGTAAAATTACACTACGACCATTGAAATAAGAAGAGTTTTGTTTGACAAATATACATAAATCTGCACTCAGACACGGTGTGCTTTAGTTTCTTTAGCGCAAAAACGAAGCGATTTAGTTTTCGACATACAGCTGAGACATGATCTTTCCAGTTTTGTTGTGTATCTAAAATCAATCCCAAGAAATTAAAAGACTGTACGTCATTAACTTTTTGATATTTTAATGAAATGTCAAGATTAAATGGAATTGAATTATAAATGAACCGAAATGCATAATATTAGTTTTAATGTAAATTATTATTTTCCGTCCAATTAATTATATATTTCCGAAAAGTTATGACTAAGGAACCTTCAAGAAGAGAGCATATTCCCTCCTTATAGGCCAGCAACGTATCCTTGAGACCTCTAGTGTTGCGGATGTTTGTGGGCGACGGTGATCACTTACTATCAGGTGAGCCGACTGCTCGTTTGCCCTCCTATACCATAAAAAATGGTATCATCAGCAAATAGTATGCAATCGTGCAAAGTGAAATGCGGAAGATCATTTACGTACATAAGGAAAAGCAAAGGCCCTAGGATGCTGCCCTGCGGTACTCCTATATTATATATAGTGGATCCAGAAGATTTAATGAAGTGATTTTGGAATTAAGTGTTGTAATGAATAGATTCAGGCGTTACTTTGCGGAAATCCATATTTAATAATAACAAATACTTTTAAAAGTATCCTAAAAAACATTAAATAATATTTAAATAAAACACTTAAAAAAGCATAAAATTATATATCTAGTGACAATTCCGCCTAATTTTCCTGTTATCTACGTGACGTCATAAACATCACGCAGCCTAACCGGAAGAATACCCGACTAGTTTCGCTTCTAAACGAAGCATCTTCAGGAGGTCTTGACTTACCGAGCGCACGATCGAGACTAAACGGCCAGCGGCTAAACACGCCTTTATATAGGCCCGATCGTGACTCACTGTTCTTTGTTGTAGCTTACATTTGGTAAAGATATACGTGTTTATAGTGATAATTATATAACAATGTTATTGAATTGCTAACAGAATATTTTAAAGTTATATATGGTATGTTTAGTGTTTACAAATATGAGAAATATTGAATAATATAGTAAACAATATTAGGAAACTAGTTTTAACTTAAAATTATGAAAGGGTCGCAGAGTGACGTCAACACTGGTTCGGCGGGTAGCTCGGTTCGGCCAGCAGGCGGCTTCCACGATGAAACAGTCACAGGACCTGCTTGTAGCTGCTCGGGACACGTGGGGATGACACGGTGGGTGGCGTGACTCGTAGCGTGACGTCATCACTGGTAGCTGGTTCGACGGGTGGCTTGGCTCGGCACGTTATGAAAAAATAATAAACAAATATTACAAATAATGTTTAAATTATTAGGTTTCAATTTGATTTAATCTGTACTTAATTAAATGCTTTACATTTTTCTTGTAATTATTCAATTTGACTCCTTTAATGGCTTATTTGATAATTGCGTAGTCCATTAGACATTGATTTGACTCGTTACGTAATACTTGGAGGAGAGAGCAAACATGGCCAGTTGTAGGGAGAATTCGAGTCAGTCTTCAAAAGATTCTCGAAGTGGCCGGACGTTACAGTACCCAATACGCAAAGTGCCGTGTATAATATACGACAGCAATATAGGTATACAGTGTTTGACAGTGAGTCCACCCTAATTGTGGAAGATAAGTGTGAAATATAGCAGTTGCGACACGGCAAGCCGGAACCCCATTACAAAATAGTTTGTGGCGGCAGATTATCACTAAAAACACGTAACAGTGGGGATGAAACCAATTGAGTCTGTTCATTCAGCAGCGCAAAGCCTACACTATGTTTCGATATTTCTAACTGTTCTAATACACATAACCTAAACCCCTTGTCACAACAGTGTAAGATTTCAAACGTATTACAATCGAGGAGTTGATGACCGCTTTCAATTAAATGTTTGGCAAAATGAGACTGTTCGGGATGGTCGTTTCTAAACGCGGATTTATGTTCCTTATATCGGATATCAAAATTACGGCCAGTTTGACCAATATAAACGCTGTTACATTCGTCACAGGTAAGTTTGTAAACACCGGATTTTTTACCGTTTTCCAGTCGATCTTTACCGTTACATAAATGACGTAGATTTTGATTTGTACGAAAAGCTACATGGACGTTATTTTTCTTTAATATATTGGAATTTTTTTGAGATATTGGCCCCATATACGTTAAGCTGCCTACGTACTTGATATTTCTATCAGAAGGGCAAGAATAAAGAAGTGACCTAGCCCTATTACGTTGTTTGGTCTGAATTAATCGATCAACTAACTGTTTATTGTAGCCGTTGGAAATAGCAATTTGGTATATTATATTAAGCTCTTTATTATAGTTGTCTTGGGTCAGAGGAACCGATAACAATCTATGGACATAACTTCGAAAAGCGGCTAATTTGTGTTGAATAGGATGACAAGAACTGGAGGGAATAGCAACATCTGTGTGTGTTGGTTTTCGATATATTTGGAATTGCAATTTACTGTCAACTCTTGTAAGCGTTAGATCCAAAAAGTTGATAGATTGGTTTGATTCTAATTCCAGTTTAAATTTAATTTTTGGGTGTATATTGTTAAGTTTCTTCACAAAGATATCAATTTGGCGGAAAGTACCAGTCCAACAAATGATTATATCATCAACGTATCTATAATAAAATAAAATTCTAGGTTCTTTTACTATGTGTTTGCACTCAAAGTCGTCCATAAAAAGTTCGGCCATAAGTGGACTTAAAGGTGACCCCATAGCTAATCCCTCTTTTTGAAAATAATACTCATCATTAAACCTAAAATAATTTTGCTTCATACAGACAGTAGTCAAATTTATAAGGTCATTTACTTCCCCAGGATGTAATCGTTGTTTCTCAAAATGATTCTCTAAGACGCGTAAGCAATTTTCGTAAGGAACGTTGGTAAATAGACTGTCGACATCAAGAGATAATAATTTGGCACCAGAAGGGATGTCAATATCTTTAACTTTGTTAATCAGATCTAGGCTATTCTTTAAACTATATTTAGGTTGAAAAGATGATTTGGTACACAACAAAATATTGAGATGTTTTGCTAGGTTGTACGCAGGAGCGCCAACATAAGAGACAACGGGTCGAATAGGAATGTTCTCTTTGTGTGTTTTAGGTAAACCGTATAGACAGGGAGATCTAGGATTCATTGGTACTATATTATTGAGTGAATGTGTAGGTATAAATGAAGTAGACTTAATTGCATTTTTGACATCTAAAGTGAAATGTTTAGTTGGGTCGGAATTCAACTGTTCAAATTCTTCACCTTGAATAATATCGTTAACTTTTTGATTGTAATCATTTTTGTCTAATATAACCACACTGTTGCCTTTATCTGATTTGGAAACCACTAGATTGTTTTGGCTTAATTTATTTTGTAAAGAATGAAACTGCCCAATCTCAGAGCTATGCTGATTACTAGAGGAGTAAGCTTTTTTAATTTGAACAGCTATTTGGTGTTTAACTGCAGTCTCAACTTTACCTTTAACACAAGAGATTTCAGAATCTACTAACAATGTTTCGAGAGTTTTCTGTGATAAATTAGGGGTCAAATTATATTTTAAACCTTTTTCTAAAAGAGAAAGTTCTGACGCTTGAAATTGTGTATTACTTAAGTTTTCAACACGTGGGTGAAACGTATGAGCCTGGCTCTGGTCAATTGAGGTAACATTGCTATTATTAGGTCGTGAATTACGTGATAATCTCTCCAACTTCCTAGATTGTGATATGTATTTTTCATGTGTAACTTTAGAAGCTAAATCCCTAGCTTTATTATCTAAAATATCAAATTCAATATTATGTAAATTAAAACTAAGTTCCGAATATAGCACCTTTAGGTGAAGTTTGAGGTTGTCCCTAATAGAAAACCAACGTCTACTTTCTTCGTTTAACCAAATTTTTTTTCGCTTTATCTAACGCGATATTACTAGCCCGAGTGTGTGAATTGGTACGTAAATTAATATAATTTGGAATGACACCTAACTG
This sequence comes from Plagodis dolabraria, assembly GCA_963854805.1. Taxonomy (NCBI): domain Eukaryota; kingdom Metazoa; phylum Arthropoda; class Insecta; order Lepidoptera; family Geometridae; genus Plagodis; species Plagodis dolabraria. The sequence goes on from OY978447.1 coordinate 35,245,512, forward strand.
TTTACACTGCTGATTGAACCAGACATTTTGGGAAGCTAACCGATGGAGTTTAGTCAATTTTATATACAATTTCGCCTGCTCAGCTATACTTGCCGACTTAAGGTAATGAATAGATTCAGGCGTTACTTTGCGGAAATCCATATTTAATAATAACAAATACTTTTAAAAGTATCCTAAAAAACATTAAATAATATTTAAATAAAACACTTAAAAAAGCATAAAATTATATATCTAGTGACAATTCCGCCTAATTTTCCTGTTATCTACGTGACGTCATAAACATCACGCAGCCTAACCGGAAGAATACCCGACTAGTTTCGCTTCTAAACGAAGCATCTTCAGGAGGTCTTGACTTACCGAGCGCACGATCGAGACTAAACGGCCAGCGGCTAAACACGCCTTTATATAGGCCCGATCGTGACTCACTGTTCTTTGTTGTAGCTTACAATTGGTAAAGATATACGTGTTTATAGTGATAATTATATAACAATGTTATTGAATTGCTAACAGAATATTTTTAAGTTATATATGGTATGTTTAGTGTTTACAAATATGAGAAATATTGAATAATATAGTAAACAATATTAGGAAACTAGTTTTAACTTAAAATTATGAAAGGGTCGCAGAGTGACGTCAACACTGGTTCGGCGGGTAGCTCGGTTCGGCCAGCAGGCGGCTTCCACGATGAAACAGTCACAGGACCTGCTTGTAGCTGCTCGGGACACGTGGGGATGACACGGTGGGTGGCGTGACTCGTAGCGTGACGTCATCACTGGTAGCTGGTTCGACGGGTGGCTTGGCTCGGCACGTTATGAAAAAATAATAAACAAATATTACAAATAATGTTTAAATTATTAGGTTTCAATTTGATTTAATCTGTACTTAATTAAATGCTTTACATTTTTCTTGTAATTATTCAATTTGACTCCTTTAATGGCTTATTTGATAATTGCGTAGTCCATTAGACATTGATTTGACTCGTTACGTAATACTTGGAGGAGAGAGCAAACATGGCCAGTTGTAGGGAGAATTCGAGTCAGTCTTCAAAAGATTCTCGAAGTGGCCGGACGTTACAGTACCCAATACGCAAAGTGCCGTGTATAATATACGACAGCAATATAGGTATACAGTGTTTGACAGTGAGTCCACCCTAATTGTGGAAGATAAGTGTGAAATATAGCAGTTGCGACACGGCAAGCCGGAACCCCATTACAAAATAGTTTGTGGCGGCAGATTATCACTAAAAACACGTAACAGTGGGGATGAAACCAATTGAGTCTGTTCATTCAGCAGCGCAAAGCCTACACTATGTTTCGATATTTCTAACTGTTCTAATACACATAACCTAAACCCCTTGTCACAACAGTGTAAGATTTCAAACGTATTACAATCGAGGAGTTGATGACCGCTTTCAATTAAATGTTTGGCAAAATGAGACTGTTCGGGATGGTCGTTTCTAAACGCGGATTTATGTTCCTTATATCGGATATCAAAATTACGGCCAGTTTGACCAATATAAACGCTGTTACATTCGTCACAGGTAAGTTTGTAAACACCGGATTTTTTACCGTTTTCCAGTCGATCTTTACCGTTACATAAATGACGTAGATTTTGATTTGTACGAAAAGCTACATGGACGTTATTTTTCTTTAATATATTGGAAATTTTTTGAGATATTGGCCCCATATACGTTAAGCTGCCTACGTACTTGATATTTCTATCAGAAGGGCAAGAATAAAGAAGTGACCTAGCCCTATTACGTTGTTTGGTCTGAATTAATCGATCAACTAACTGTTTATTGTAGCCGTTGGAAATAGCAATTTGGTATATTATATTAAGCTCTTTATTATAGTTGTCTTGGGTCAGAGGAACCGATAACAATCTATGGACATAACTTCGAAAAGCGGCTAATTTGTGTTGAATAGGATGACAAGAACTGGAGGGAATAGCAACATCTGTGTGTGTTGGTTTTCGATATATTTGGAATTGCAATTTACTGTCAACTCTTGTAAGCGTTAGATCCAAAAAGTTGATAGATTGGTTTGATTCTAATTCCAGTTTAAATTTAATTTTTGGGTGTATATTGTTAAGTTTCTTCACAAAGATATCAATTTGGCGGAAAGTACCAGTCCAACAAATGATTATATCATCAACGTATCTATAATAAAATAAAATTCTAGGTTCTTTTACTATGTGTTTGCACTCAAAGTCGTCCATAAAAAGTTCGGCCATAAGTGGACTTAAAGGTGACCCCATAGCTAATCCCTCTTTTTGAAAATAATACTCATCATTAAACCTAAAATAATTTTGCTTCATACAGACAGTAGTCAAATTTATAAGGTCATTTACTTCCCCAGGATGTAATCGTTGTTTCTCAAAATGATTCTCTAAGACGCGTAAGCAATTTTCGTAAGGAACGTTGGTAAATAGACTGTCGACATCAAGAGATAATAATTTGGCACCAGAAGGGATGTCAATATCTTTAACTTTGTTAATCAGATCTAGGCTATTCTTTAAACTATATTTAGGTTGAAAAGATGATTTGGTACACAACAAAATATTGAGATGTTTTGCTAGGTTGTACGCAGGAGCGCCAACATAAGAGACAACGGGTCGAATAGGAATGTTCTCTTTGTGTGTTTTAGGTAAACCGTATAGACAGGGAGATCTAGGATTCATTGGTACTATATTATTGAGTGAATGTGTAGGTATAAATGAAGTAGACTTAATTGCATTTTTGACATCTAACATAGTAACAACACATAGTAAAAGAACCTAGAATTTTATTTTATTATAGATACGTTGATGATATAATCATTTGTTGGACTGGTACTTTCCGCCAAATTGATATCTTTGTGAAGAAACTTAACAATATACACCCAAAAATTAAATTTAAACTGGAATTAGAATCAAACCAATCTATCAACTTTTTGGATCTAACGCTTACAAGAGTTGACAGTAAATTGCAATTCCAAATATATCGAAAACCAACACACACAGATGTTGCTATTCCCTCCAGTTCTTGTCATCCTATTCAACACAAATTAGCCGCTTTTCGAAGTTATGTCCATAGATTGTTATCGGTTCCTCTGACCCAAGACAACTATAATAAAGAGCTTAATATAATATACCAAATTGCTATTTCCAACGGCTACAATAAACAGTTAGTTGATCGATTAATTCAGACCAAACAACGTAATAGGGCTAGGTCACTTCTTTATTCTTGCCCTTCTGATAGAAATATCAAGTACGTAGGCAGCTTAACGTATATGGGGCCAATATCTCAAAAAATTTCCAATATATTAAAGAAAAATAACGTCCATGTAGCTTTTCGTACAAATCAAAATCTACGTCATTTATGTAACGGTAAAGATCGACTGGAAAACGGTAAAAAATCCGGTGTTTACAAACTTACCTGTGACGAATGTAACAGCGTTTATATTGGTCAAACTGGCCGTAATTTTGATATCCGATATAAGGAACATAAATCCGCGTTTAGAAACGACCATCCCGAACAGTCTCATTTTGCCAAACATTTAATTGAAAGCGGTCATCAACTCCTCGATTGTAATACGTTTGAAATCTTACACTGTTGTGACAAGGGGTTTAGGTTATGTGTATTAGAACAGTTAGAAATATCGAAACATAGTGTAGGCTTTGCGCTGCTGAATGAACAGACTCAATTGGTTTCATCCCCACTGTTACGTGTTTTTAGTGATAATCTGCCGCCACAAACTATTTTGTAATGGGGTTCCGGCTTGCCGTGTCGCAACTGCTATATTTCACACTTATCTTCCACAATTAGGGTGGACTCACTGTCAAACACTGTATACCTATATTGCTGTCGTATATTATACACGGCACTTTGCGTATTGGGTACTGTAACGTCCGGCCACTTCGAGAATCTTTTGAAGACTGACTCGAATTCTCCCTACAACTGGCCATGTTTGCTCTCTCCTCCAAGTATTACGTAACGAGTCAAATCAATGTCTAATGGACTACGCAATTATCAAATAAGCCATTAAAGGAGTCAAATTGAATAATTACAAGAAAAATGTAAAGCATTTAATTAAGTACAGATTAAATCAAATTGAAACCTAATAATTTAAACATTATTTGTAATATTTGTTTATTATTTTTTCATAACGTGCCGAGCCAAGCCACCCGTCGAACCAGCTACCAGTGATGACGTCACGCTACGAGTCACGCCACCCACCGTGTCATCCCCACGTGTCCCGAGCAGCTACAAGCAGGTCCTGTGACTGTTTCATCGTGGAAGCCGCCTGCTGGCCGAACCGAGCTACCCGCCGAACCAGTGTTGACGTCACTCTGCGACCCTTTCATAATTTTAAGTTAAAACTAGTTTCCTAATATTGTTTACTATATTATTCAATATTTCTCATATTTGTAAACACTAAACATACCATATATAACTTAAAAATATTCTGTTAGCAATTCAATAACATTGTTATATAATTATCACTATAAACACGTATATCTTTACCAATTGTAAGCTACAACAAAGAACAGTGAGTCACGATCGGGCCTATATAAAGGCGTGTTTAGCCGCTGGCCGTTTAGTCTCGATCGTGCGCTCGGTAAGTCAAGACCTCCTGAAGATGCTTCGTTTAGAAGCGAAACTAGTCGGGTATTCTTCCGGTTAGGCTGCGTGATGTTTATGACGTCACGTAGATAACAGGAAAATTAGGCGGAATTGTCACTAGATATATAATTTTATGCTTTTTTAAGTGTTTTATTTAAATATTATTTAATTTTTTTTAGGATACTTTTAAAAGTATTTGTTATTATTAAGTGTTGTGTTAAAGCATTGTTCAAAAGCCAAAGGTTGCCATTTCGAATAGAATATTGTTTATATCTTTAATTTGCTGAGACTAAAAAATATGTACCTACATATAAGTTCTAGTAATATTACATTACTTCATAAAATGCATTTTTATTTGTAACAGAACTTTATGGACAGACTAGGTATTTTACCCGACAATTAACTTAATTTGATTTACTTATTATTTCATTACTTAATGTGTGTTTAATAAGTAGTTTTAGCTTAACAGAGTAGGTATAACGATTCAGTAGGAACTCAAGTGTTTTGAATGGAAAATTCTTTCCTTCAAAATAGGTAAGTAGTTTAAAACATCTTAGGTGTGCCTTATTTATATACGTTAACAGTGAGCAGAGTAATAATAATAATAATAATAAAAAAAAAAACAAAGTCAGCAAGTACCTTGACTTGGCTCACGAGGTAACTGCCATGTGGGATGTTGACTCGACGATCATTGTCCCGATAGTCGTTTCAGCGAACGGCCTAATAGCGAAGAGTCTCGACCAACACCTCAAGAGGCTCTCACTAGACGGTTGGATCAAGGGTCAGATGCAGAAGGCAGTGATACTCGACACGACACGCATTGTCCGAAGATTCCTCTCTCTGCAGCCCTAACCGCTGGTAGTTTGGACCCTGCCCCGCTGCCAGCGGCATCCTAATTTTAAGTTTTTTATAATATTTGTTTCTTTTTTTATATATGTATATTGTAAAAAAAATAAAATTATGTTATAAAATAAATGACGTGAATAATAATAAAACATTTATTTCAGATTTATGTCCATAGTGTTAGTAACATTTAATATATATTGCTACGTTAGTTAAATAACAATACGTATTATAATAGTTACATACAATTTACATAAATAAATAAATTATTTAGTCACCAACTGGCCTAAGTTAGGCCTAAGCACTGCCATCCAGTGCCTCATGTAGCTGGAGTACAGATCCTCAGCTACGACGGGCAGGAGATTGTTGGTACTACCACGCATGCGGCTCATCAGTGAAGCTACTCTTCTCCGCATGATGGCATAGAAGTCATCAGTACGTGCATCCGCGAACATTCCTGATGCGCTACAATAACGCGGCAACCCCAACAGCATCCTAAAGCCGTTGTTGTATTGGACACGTAGGGCGTAGTAGGATTTCTGTGTATATTTAGCCCACAGACTGCAAGTATAAAAAGACGTACAGTACGCTTTGAATAATGTCAACTTCACTGGCGCTGTACATCGAGCAAATCTGCGAGCCAACATATTGCACCTCACTGACAACGCCCTGCGTTCTCTTTCGATGTCCATATTATCTGACAAGTCCTCGGTGAGCCAGTGACCCAGGTACTTGAAATGTTTAACCCATTGAAGGGGAGTCCCATTAAGTTGTACTGGGGGAACTGAGTAGCTTTTGGAACCAGCTTTAAATTGCATGAGCTCACTTTTCTTAACATTGTACCTGAGTCCATGGCTCACTGCATATGTCTCGCAAATGGTTAAAAGGCTCCTTAGGGCGTTAACCGATGGACTCAGCAGAGCCATATCGTCAGCATAGCTAATGTTATTAGCACTTACGCCGAGTATTGAGCATCCGATTTTAGCCCTGCTGAGTTCAACGATTAATGCATTGATATATAAGTTAAACAACTTTGGTGAAGTTATACCGCCCTATCTTACACCGCATTTTAATCTGTATGTATCAGAGTACGAACCGGCCCATCTTACTGTATTTTCCTGAATTTCATACCAAAATTTGAAAACATTAACAAGCTCTTTAGGTATTGTAGTTTCGGTTGAAAGCTTTTGCCATAAAATATCATAATTATGATACAAGGTCAAACGCCCTCAACAAGTCCAAAAAACAGGCAAAGACTGGTGTTTTTCTGCTAGTGTAGTATTGAACAGCATGCTTTAGACACACAATCGCTGCTTCAGTTGACAGCTTGGGCTGAAAACCAAACTGCGCTTCATGATGATCTAGGTATTTACTTAAGCAACTGTCAAGCATGCTGTCCAACACCTTAGCAACAACTGTAGCTAAAGATATAGGTCTGTAGGTCTGTAGACATCTGTAGCAACAACTGTAGCTAAAGATGTCGGTCTATCGGAGGCATCGCTAGTTTTATTCTTTATGATAAGGACCACAATAGTTTTCATCAAATCTCGAGGTAGATATGAATGTCCAACACAAAGGTTAAACAACATGGCAAGTACTCTGGGAAGGTGGCTTCCAGCATGCAGCAGATGCTCTATACTGAGCCCATCGTGCCCCGCTGATTTGCCTCTTTTCATGTTTTTTACAACCGCTGCAACATCTTTTGCAAGAAAATTTTCATGCTGGAAAGTCCACGGCTCACTTCTCACAAAAATGTAGCTTTGTAATGCATTGATAAGACACGCCCCACCAAACCATCACTGACGCAGGATGCTGACCACGTTGTACCTTTCCGACCACTCCTTAGAACTGTGAGTGTACACTTTATCATTTTGCTTATTGTAGTTATGGAGGTTAGAGGTAAGGAGAGTAAACGTGTTTATTTCAATGTTGTATATATTATTCTGTAAATACGTTCCCGTCTCTTCTATACCAAAAATAAGTAATAAACTTGCCACCGCGTGACTTCCTTCTCGAGACTGGTACTATATAAATAAACCTTAGAAGAAGATAATTGCTTAGGTACGTAATTTGTGTGCGAGTTATGAACAGTTTTTAATACCTACCAAATGCTCACACAATGTAACTAAGTTTAATTTTGTTTTCCACATTGCGACATGCGCAGTTAATTGAATTTGCATACATATAGATAGATACGACATGGGCAGTGGACCCTCCGCCTCCGTCTCCGGTTCATCCGGTTCATCCGGAGGCATAGGAACCTATTCAGTGTATTATAAAAAGGTAGGTATAGTTTTTAATTAGTATGATAGATGGGTCTTTCATATTCGATCAGTAATCGCCGAAATAACTTGATCGCGTTTGAAAAAATATTTTCTCTTAGTACCTAAGCAGCACCATCCCTGAGTAACATACCTTACCTACGCTATGTTTTATTTTGATTTATGTGTATCAGTATATGTACGAAATAAAAAGATTAGAAAGATAAGTTGAAAATCTGAATGATAAGGTAATTTATCGGCTGAACATATGGTTTGAAATCAGCACATAATATAGTGTAGTATGAAATCAGTTGAAACTTTAGGGTCTTTGGTAGGTGTACAAATAGCTCCACGACGGTACCTACGTGACATAGGTAGTATAGGCAGGTAGGTTTAGGCTAATTTACCTTACTTTTATGTTTTAATGTCAAAAATTTAAAGATTTTTCATAGGATATGTAAGGAGCAGTTTTTTGAAGCACTGTAAATATGATTAGTGAGAAATAGTATTTTTTGTCGCCATGATATGTGATCGCTCATGAACATCCGCAATACCAGAGATCTCGAAGGTGCGTGAAGGAAGGAGTGCTCTCTTCTTTAGTCGTATCGGTTCGAAAATACTTCACATGGCAGCTGGTTCCATATAGTGGCAGTGCGAGGCAGAAAATTAAAATTCTCAAAGTAACGGCAGAGAGATAAGTAGTCTTACAATGGATTCCTGCACATGTAGACATAAAAGAAAATGAGGAGGTAGACCTGTAGAATGTTTTGCACGAATATTCTGACCATGTTAAGCTCGTAAAAGATCAGTGCAATAGCTATTGGCAGGAATATTTCGACGAGAGATCGAGAGAGAAGGGTAGGTATATGGTACAGGACTATACAGCCACTAATTTTGAAATACCCGTGGATCGACATAGTAACGTTGAATAGGAAGAAGTTAGTAACTGCTCTTAGACTGCGATCTGGACATATACCTACCGTCCAACAAGTTCGCATTCCTTAGGTCTTATCTACTAATTGTGTTGATTGCGGAACAATAGAAGACGTGCAACATGTTTTGTGGGAATGTGTGTGGAACGCAGCTCTTACATTTACACATTTTGGCAGGTGCAGCGAGAGAGATGGATGTAGGCCTAGGTAACAGTATTTTAGTTCATCCTATGTCAGAGCCTCAGAGAAATGAATAAGAAAGAGGGAGTCTTATGAAAATCAAAAATGAAGCATCAAATTCGGCCAATTTTATGTAAAGACACAACTCCTATCGAATCGTACACAAACGTATCCAAATTTGGCCAATTTTGTCCTCATTCACGATAGACCATCACACGCTATGCACGTCACACATAACAGAATAAATAAAATAAAAACCATCTTGAGTATTAAAACACACGTAAGTATTGAATATAATGTACTTTTTTTTAATATTAAACAACGCAATCCATGTTATAATTTCGAATAAAAATGTCAACAAAAGTGTTGCCAGACATACATTTTAGATTGTTTCCAAAAGTGTGCAGTTTTCAAAAGTCGGTTTACGTATCACTACTTACTAAGGTTATATACATTAAATAAACAAGCTAATGTTTATTAGTGAAATCTTAGAGGCTATTGTAACTTTTGATTTTCTTTAGACTCCCTCTTTCTTACTTATTGCTCTGAATTAGGGATGTTCAAACAAAAAAAGATTCGATATTTTTTTCGATATTATATATCGTAGTGTTGTATCGATACTTTGCGGTATATCGCAGAAATATTTCGATATTTTCGATATATCGTAGAAAATGTTTTTCTTGTTTAATTAAATTAGCTAGTCTATAATATTAAATATTTGACAGATAGATATAAGTAAAAACAGCTAGGGTAAAGAAACAAATAAACTTTATTTTTTTAATTCGCAATATTTTTTTCTCTACACCTTGGATTAAAAATATAGGCATCCATAAAAAAATGCCGTTACGAAAGTTTTGTTGTAAACAAAACCTTCTGTGTACTGTGAAGGCTAATTATTCACAATTCGTGGTTTTACTTTTTAAATACGTTGCCAACTAATTATTTATTTATTTATATTGATACACAGAACAGAATACAATCACTAAAAGAAGACATATGATATAGGTTAATATTTACGAGCCGGACTATATTCCTAAATATGTGTACACATTATGATTAGCATAATTAGCAGTATGCACTTATATTATACTGTTAAAAGTTAATAGAAAATGATAAAATTAGTGGTGTTAGCAACTTTTATGATCAATTTGCCATAAAAAACAACTTTGCCAACATCCCTTTTGAAAATGTAAAGGTTTTGGTCAAACATGTCAAGTGAGCTATGGTGTTGTATCGGTTGAATAATATCGATTGATGTATCGATATATATATCGGAAGCGATATATCGTGTTCATATATCGATATTTTTTTGTAATATCGATATATATCGTGCACTCCTACTCTGCGTTCACGATAGGCCGTCGCACATTACACACGTCATACAACGGAATAAATAAACTAAAAATGCCCACTTGCGTGTTAAAACACTGCAAAAACTGAACATATTCAGTGCAGAAAAAGTTATCTGGAATTACTTTTCACACGTAAGTTGAATTTAAAGTACTTTCTGCTTATTCCGTCAAAAAAATATAAAAAACACAAAAAAACGGCACCTGCGGCGAAACAATAGCATATACGTAACCTAGCACGCCTTTGGTCAATTATTTATTATCCTGGAGAACGTAAAGTCTAGAACATCTTAAAAAAAAATGCGAAATATATTAAACAATAATCGTGAAGATTGTGCAATATTATAATAATATAGCACAATATAAATAATATTATGTTGTTGCGAAGTATTCTTACGAACAGATTTTGCTGTATATTTATATCTTCTAAAATTTTTCTCCCATAAATCCTACAATTTAGTTATTTTTGCTTTCATATGGCAACACTTCTATCGCGAACATGTATAAAAGTGTGGCTTCAGTATGATGTTTTACGAGCCTCCGTCTTTTCTTCTATTTTGTCAGAGGTCAGAGCAAGCAAACACGTTGTATAAACTAGCGGACATGGCATTACCTAGTAGATATTAAGTAATATTTGTATAATCGATATTTATATAGTTGTATGTAAGATATTTGCATATTTTGTTATTACAGGGTGGTGTGGTCGCTCAACGACAAAGCGTTTCAAATAAATTAAAAAAAAAAACAAAAAACTTTCAATTGACAGCGAAATTGAACTACATATCGATAAGGTAAGGTCGGTGGTGAGTACCCTTAGTCACGGTAATGTTATCTATACAGTATTTCAACTTCATAGAAACGGAAGAAACGCGAGTTATACCTACGCGCCTCGATCTCGGCCCGCGCTCGGTACGCAGACAGTCGCGTCTGTGCCGCAGTGACGAATGGACGGCGTGTAATTTTTTTACAATAAACACGCGATATTTTCACTAAAATTAAGTTTATGTACATATTATATATTTAATGTGACGAGTAGGATATATTGTGCTGTTTTTGGTTGTATGAATTCGTCAAAAACGCATCCAGATATAACTTTTTTTACATAACCTGGAAACTGAAAGGTAAAAAATAATTTTACTTACTAGTAAGTAAAATTATTTTATAGTCTACATAGTTGACGGTACATAATGTGTGTCTTTTTAATGAACAAGTATTTCCTTTAATCCCCCGAAAAAAAATGTCTCGATTAATAAAAAAAAAATGAATAGACTAACGGAAAGTGATTGACACGAGTGAAATAGGTAGTTATAAGCTATATATTAGAATGCGGATTTTGAATACTTATAAATATAATAATAAAGCATTTCGTACGTCTCACAAATATTTTTCGGTCGCAAATTTTTAAGACTGATTTTTTTATTCAAATATTATAACATGGTTTTTTTAATTACATCTACCTTCTAGTCAAAAAACAACACGTATTTTTAGTGAAAACTTCCTGTTAATTTCACAAAGAATGTTATTTGTTTATATAAAAAAAAAGTATATTTACAATCACAAAACGGAACGGAAACACAAAGTAAGCAAAAGTAATTAAAATACTGGAGGTGGGTAGCCCTATCGCATGTTTACGTACAGCGCGGTTGTAGGTAGTTATTTCAACAACAGAGCCGAGTTAAGATACTGTATAGATAACATTACCGTGCCTTAGTCATTCAAATTTCAAAGTTGAGTTAGACACAAAGAGAGAGCTCCGGACGGCGATTCTCGATATTAAAATAATCACGATAGATAAATCTTGACCTAGGGATGTTCAAACAAAAAAAGTATCGATATTTTTTCGATATAATATATCGTAGTGTTATATTATCATACTTTGCGATATATCGATATCTTCGATATATCGTAAACATCATATTTCTAGTATTTAGACAATATTGAATATTTGACATGTTGATATAAGTAAAAATAGCTAGGGTAAAGAAACAGATCAACTTTATTACCAATATTTTTCTCTAGACCTTGCATAAAAAATCGCTAATTATTCACGATTCGTGGTTTTACGTTTTTCTTTTACTCTAATCGTATCTTATTATTTATTTATATATGATCCGTTCAGATATAATTATGCTCTTTCATCAGCAGGACATTAAACAACGCGTTTCAGAAAAATCATTGTAATAATTTTCACATTGTTATTTTTGTGTCCATCATCTTTTTATTCTAAAAACTATACTAAGAAGTTTGACTATGACATAATCTTAAAGAAGGCTATAGTGCAATCGCCACATATATATTGATATACCAGACACAATACAATCACTAAAAGAACAATAATATGATTTAGGTTAACATTTACGAGCCAGACTATACTAAATATGTGTACACATTATGATAAGCATAATTAGCAGTATGCACTTAAATTACACAATGAAAATGATAAAATTAAGGAGGTGAGCAACGTTTACGATCAATAGTGCTGTATCGGTTGAATAATATCGATAGATGTATCGATAAGCATATCGATACTAGGTATTTCGATAATATCGGATGGAGGCGATATATTGTGTTCATATATCCATATTTTATGGAATATCAATTTATATCGTGCACTACTATCTTGACCAGAGATTAGTCATTTTCATGCCAGGTATCGAGTAGGTATGAAGTGTTTTACTATATTCGATTTTCGCGATGTCGAATACTGGCTATCGACTGCAAATCGAAAAAGCTGGCTGAGAATAAAAAATATAATAATTACGCTTTGTTATTAAGTATACCTACCTACATGTATTAGGTATACCTACCTTGATATTTTTTTATCCAAAATAAGAAAAAAGAAAGCCGACGGAAAAAAATTAACGTGGTATATAAAAAATAAATGACAAAATGTCCAAAAATCCCGTTTAGCATGGCATTCTCTTTGGGGATATTGGGGATTTATGGAATATACTGACGAAGATGAGTGCCGCGTTGCGCGGTGGTGGTGGTGGTGTCTTGTGTTCTATATATTAGTTATAGGTCCTGGTACGTGCCATGTGGGTCTGAGGATCTGTGTCATAGCGAGGGTAATAGCTCTAAGTGCGTAGGTACATACTTATGATAATTACTTGTGTATGCTTGAGGGCTGAAACTATAATGTGCCACAGATTAACCAATACGAACTTTATTACGCATCGAATTAACGTAAGTGAAACTTTAGGTCGGTAATTATCCTTCACCGCACTGATTACTGTCACGCTGATTGATGATCGAATACTTATCGTAAAGCTGCTGTGACCCCCAGCCCAGCTCAGTGCCGTTTGATGTGATCATTTGCCCCATCAGGTGTTGACCAGAACCAGCCACCCATCAACAGTAGGTAGGTACGTACCTTGAAATATAGTACAATACATTTTATTCTTTGCCAGGGTATAGTCTAGAATATTCTAGATGTGACTCTAGACTAGACTTTTATGTCGTACCTTTCCATACCATCGTATAGGTAAGTACAGCCTTAATTTTTTTTATTGGTAATAATTCAATATAATTTATTGTTATTAAACTGTTGCAATTGCAATATAATTCATTATGGGTATGTAGGTAACTTGAATATTTCGTCTTCATACTATAAAGCTTTGAACCTACGCCAAATTCAAAAGTCAGCTGTAGTTAGCTTTGCTGACACCCACCGTCTCGTCGCCGTCGGCGTCATCGTCCTCGTCCCCTATGTCACTTCACGAAGTCTCGTGATGGATTCGCTAGAACTGTTTATAGCAAACGTGGATTAATTAGCTAGGTGATTAAGCAAAGTTATTTATGGATAATAATTGCTAAATAGGGCCGATCGGCTCCGCTCGCCCCCGCGCGCCCCGCGCCCCGCCCACGAGCGTGACGGCCGCAATCAACAGACGTTAGCCAATTTTCCTTGTGTTGCGCATATTGGGAATCCTTTCCATCAATTACGATTAGTAAGGGGAAGTATACCAACGGGGTTAGAGCAGCTGCTAGTATATTAATGTTGTCTTAGGTTTTCGCGATTGTTACACAAAGTAATTAACGGTTTAAATCGCGTATATTTTTCTTTATTTTATCCCGACGTTTGAAACACTTTGCAGTCATCGTGGTCACGGGGTGACTAATTGATTTTATTTGCCACATGAGTTATTAAGAAATTATTTGGTTTACCGTCAGATTTTTTTTTATATTAATCATAACGTTCCCTATTCACGCAGTATTCGCTCACAGTGTCCACAGGTCTTGCAGTTGTGTGTCGGGCTTGGGATTTAATTAATTTGATCACAGGATCCCAAGCAGGTGGTACTTGCCAACCAGCATCTCTATTGAAATTTGGTTACTTTTTGATTTCAATAGCCTCGCGTAACATTCTTGGCATAAACCGGTTCTCTCTAGCGAGGATTTGTAGCCTGTCGAACCGAATGTAGTGGTTGGGTTTGTCCTGGGCATGTTCACAAACCGCGGACTTGGTCGAGTGTCTGTTCTTCATGTCAGCAATGTGTTCTTTTACCCGGACACCAACGCTCCTCTTTGTTTGCCCAATGTATGACAGCCCACATTCACAAGTTTGTAAACACCTGCATCTTGTAGGGGAATATTGCACTTAACAGGTCTTAAAAATAATGAAAAATATACGCGATTAAAGTTGTTAAATTGTTTAATTACTATGCCAATATATTCCCGAACACTAAGGCACAAATTGATGCAACTGCAATCTCATAAGCATTTCAGAAGATACACACAATATAAAGTTTAAGAAATGCTGCCATCTATTATTTTAAGAGATTGAGTTACACTGTTTACAGTTGTTGTGTTTTTAGTTGGATTCGTAGTAAAATGCATTGCAGTGCTATAAATACTAGATAAACTTTTAATTATTTTTCTCTTAAAGTGTATCCCTACACTTTTTGTTTTGTTTCTTCGAAAAGTAGGCAGACTGCTAAGTTTCCTTCACTCTCATCACATTGATCATACACGCTCCTCTGTTAAAGATACTCGTTCCAATTCTAATGGGAATCAAACTGATCTTCATATCGAAATTCGAACTTCATAACGGGCACCGTTATAAACAAAAATTTCAAAGTTAGTTAATCTCCATTCCCATTACATGTAGTTACACAGTAAGGCCCTAGTCAGTATACGACATACGTTTGCCTACGCGACGTGTTTCCAGCAAACAAGTTATCTCTTCCCAGTGGCGGCCTTAGGGGGTGGCGAACTGGGCAATCGCCCGGGGCATCGCTCTTGCAGGGGACTCACGCCTTTTAAAATATAGTTGTTGTGACTATATTTTTATGTTTAACTATTGATTTTGATCTTTATTTTTTTATTAAGGTTTTATTTTTACCTTGCACATAAAGTTAGTTAACTAATTCATTCTTTCAAAATATAATTGAAAAATTCATTATGTAGTGTACTTGAATATCGCGCCTCGAAATACTTGAAGATCGTTTTTGTTTTTTAATCACATAGCACTCGGGTCTCTCGGTAGTCGGTCGGGACATATTATTCCGCTTCTCTATCCTCTATTGCACGGGGAATCCTCGTTTTGAAATGACATGGATATGCTTTGCGGAATTGCGGATCACATTACAAAATAACAAATTTACGATAGGAAAATATATAGTCATAGGCAGGATTCTTTCACCCCTTTAGCCGGGGCTGACCCGACTGAGCTAACATGACAATGGTTCATAACTCTAATTTTTCTTCTCGTTCCTTAACCATCGTATGGGGATGGAGCGACACTTATAGTTCAACTTACGTCGCACTACAAACAAGACCAATTTTGCAATTAGCTTTATACTTGTAAATGATGACGCAGCCCTATAATTTTTTTTTTAACTTTTGCAATAATGCATTCTTTGCAGATAACATTACAAATATACGATAGGAAAAATAGTAGTCTAGTGCGGGATTCGAACCCGAGTCATCCGCCCCTATAGCCGGAATATGCTCTGACCGGCTGAGCTAATATGATAATAGTTCATAACTCAAATTTTTCCTCTCGTTCCTTTACCATCGTATGGGGATAGAGCGACTACTATAGTTCAATGTAGTACGACGTAAGTTGATCGCCATAATAGATAAAAGCCACTACAGTTACAGTTGCGTCTGCGGAATGTTTTTCGATGCTTAAAATTACTAAAACATATTGGAGGAATTCGATGACACCAGCCTGCCTAGCATGCGCAAATAAGACATAATGTCACGCATGACACGAGAAGAGTATTTTTCTCGCGCGTAGAGAGAGAGTGGTTGACGATAGCAGCGGCCGCACCACGCTAAGAACGATTCTTTGTTAGTTGAATTGCGCTATTTGTTAGTTGAATTGCGAACAGTTTTAGGAAATAAGCAGTGATGGACTTTGTACTAATAAAATACCATACTTTTATAAACGATTAAACATTGTTACCGTTCTCGACACTTCATTAGAAATTATGATGATTTTTATGATTAAAAACTGTTCTCGTTGATGTAATTTTCAAACAAATGATAAAGGTGTAAATAGGATGGCTCTTTTGACGATGCGATGGTTGCTTAAATGTTTTTTTGTTGATGAATGCTAAGTAGCGAAACAAAGTTTTTACCACAGCTAGGTACTTAACTAGTTTTCAGTGTTCCATCTATTTTTTCTTTATTAAACAATATAATAATATTTTATAGCAATATATTATTGAGTACGAAACCCTAAAACGAAGTTATTCATTTAGATTACTTTTAATGTTTACTGTTGCGAATTTCATAAAAAATTTAATACTTAAGTACTAAAGTATATATTAAAATTTAAACTTTTAATACCTACTCATTTATTTACATATAATAGTCTTTTTTGAGTAATCAGCTACATAAGTATCTACCTATAATGTAATTACCTACATTTAAAATAGTTGAAAAAACTACCTACACTACCTACAGCATTATTCAAAGATCTTTATTCAAACTCACGCACACAGAGTTCGCGAGTTGTGTTCAAATTACGTTATTCTTATTGTACAGATTACACACACATATATAACGGGTCTGCTAACACTGGACGGAAAGTAAATTTGTACTAAATCGTCGATCGCCCCCATTATACTTAGACGCGCGAGAAACACACGATTTATCTCGTCCTCAAAACTGAGGTAGAGAAAATACACGCAAATACTCGCAGATAAGTGTCAAAAAACGATTAAACGGAGGGCGCGCATGTTAGTGTTGGTCGACAAGTTGTCACAGATAGCACAAAATGTACGTAAACACGGACGAGTTCTTTGCTCTGCCATGTTAGCATTCGTAGGCATATGTCGATATATCTATTTTACACGAGATAAATGGTAGACAAAATTTACTCGCGGCGCGCATGCTAGCCGGGCTGATCGGCTTTCGGCCCTTGCAATTCTTTTAATCGACAATGACGTAGCTCATTCATTAGATTTCATTAGTGCGTTAATTAAAGATTTTAGTATTCATATATCAATTTATATATGTAGTACTCTATAGGAATAGCCGCAAACATCAATTTTAAAATTTATCATCTCTGTATTTGTTAATTTTGTAAAACTTTCAATGTAAAATCAAATATTTAAAACTCAAATTATATTTATTTGTATAATCTTAGCATTTCTCGTCAAACATGACAAATACCTAAACCAAATAACCAGACAGCATAACATACTTTTAACGAAGAACAAAGGGCCTCGCAAAGACCTGCCGCCCGGAGCCTCGCAATGGGTAAGGCCCCCGCTGTCTCTTCCATTATCTTTAAACGTCCACACAATGTCAGTATACCTTTCTAAACTAACGTCACTCCTTCATTCCACGTTGCTTTCTTATTCCACCTAAATAGTGATACTTATGCAAATACTTTGTTTTTCTATTTACTAAAATGTATATATGTAAAAAATGTAAGCGTATAATGCAAAATTACTTACTATTTATGGGGCTAGCAAGTCATATACTCTAAAAAAACCTAATGATCGGAAAACGCAGCAAGCATGTCTGAGGAAAGTTTGAGACGGAAAAATACATACCTTTGATATACGCAAATTTTGACTAAGCATGTATATAAAGCCAGATGCTATTTGTGATTGAACAGATTTAAACTTGAAAACAAACAGTTTTTAGCACAGACATAGGGTCTGTGGTTTCTGTACTAAATCAGCCGGATTGTCCATCGCTGAACATAGCCTTTCTCCATTAAAGGTTTTGGCATGATCCCCACGCTTGGCAGACGTCTTGGGGATCGCAGTGTAAGATAGCAGTTCCCTTACAAGGGGCTGCTGCTCACCTTCCATGTTTCGCACTTAGTCGCCTCTTACGACACGGAAGAGATGGGGGGTGGGGAGGGGTTCTAGCCCGATACTCCACGGGCACTGTGTTTTCATAATAATATATAAATAATATCACTTGGGTTTGGTATCATTAACATTATTTTAAATTCAGTGGCCTCAAAATCTTATAGTTTAGCAAAACTAGAAGTCGCTGTTGAGGGATCCAACAGCGTATATGCTAAATTTCTCGGGGATTATTTTTGTTAAACGTTGCATTGAAATTAAAAGTGGAAGTTATGTAATTATATTTATGGAATCGTTTTTTAAAGCCCTTCGTCGTTGGGGTTTTAAGAAAAAGGGCAGTCATGTTTAAAAAAAATAATTATTATAATTTATTATGTAACGCAATTGAAAGACGTTTGAAAATATTGGACCCGAGTGGCCATTCTTCTCGCAGTGCCTCTTCAACACTTTTTTGTTGAACAGGGCAGTAGAATGTGGAAGATTTCAATGATACCATAATACGTAATTGACCTCCATATTTTTTTTTACCTAAAAATGGAACCGACTTCAACACTCAAAAGTGTGAAATAACTTGTCGAAACCGGTACCATGCGCACAATATTGTGATAATAGGTGATTTTGAATTTTCATAATAGTAGATATTTCACACTTTTGAGCGTTGAAGTCGACTCCACTTTTAGGTAAAAAAAAAACACCCTTTTTTGTGACCATTGCTACTTTTGAGATCGATTAATTATCATTGACTATATGTATCATCAAAATAGGAAAACACTTTTCAGTTATTGGAGTGTAACTCAAAAATGGCTTGATCGATTTTGAATAAATTTAAATGGGACCACACAGAACCAGACCAGCTTTCTAATAAAAAAGAATCATCAATATCGGTGCACCCCACCAAGTCAAAAGTTCGGAGGTAACAAACATAATAAAAGAAATGCAGTCGAATTGAGTAAGTACATCTACTAATACTTTTTTAAAAGTCGGTCTGAAAGTGTCGTAGACGCCTATATTGAATAAATGATTTTTGGACTAGCTTTAAAGCGCTTTGTGTTTTCAAGTGTCTATATCATCAACGAAAGTACTATGTTTATTTGTCCCTACAGAATATTTTTTCGGATTCTAGCTGTCTGGTCAACAACTAAATATGTTTAATTGCCGTAATATCAACGTTATTTTTAATAAAAGAAACGTTAAAAATGTTACGCGCGCTAACCCCTACCGACTTTAGTCGTTCAATGACAACCACTCTTTGCATAACTACAGGGAAAACTGTTGGAATAATAGTTTACGTAGGTAGCTAAGTAATATTTCAGTTACAACATAATATTTCATAATGATCGATTCTGAAATGTACCCGCCGCGTGTAGTTCTAAATTCTTATTATGTCGGCAGATGCCACAGAGAAGCTATCGAGGTAGACATGTAGTAGTGCCTACCTGTATAATAGACTTGTCGGTTGTCAGTGAGGCAGCGACAAATAGAAGGTAACTTGAGGATATTATGCTGCTAACATGCGACGCGCCCTACCGCTCTCCAGAATCTCCTCTTTTACCGGTGGTTTTACCAATTCTTATAATGTTACTTGCTCAGTGCTAATACTGTGGGTTTTATTATGGAAAAGTGTGATGTGTGGGACTCGAGTTGTAGAATACCTACCTATAGAATTACTAACGCATACACGTATTCAGGGATGCTAATGTTAGCAAAAACAAATATTGCTAAAATATAACATAGGTAATATGTAGGTATACGAACTACGAATCTAACACATTTCACAAACGTGAAAATAAATATATAAACCGTCCAAGTGCGAGTTGGATTCACACACAGGGACATCACTGTATGCACTGCCGGATCTAGATTCGAAGACTAAAAAGTCGAAACAAAATTTCAAAAAGTCTTGGTATTGGGATTATGTCAGGGCAAATAAATATAACAAACTCCGAAAAGGCTTTCAAGGTGAAGAAACGGTGCATTCGTGTAAGTAACAAATCGTGGTACTTAGATACATGTAAACCTTTATTTCAAAGAAACGACATCTTACCGCTTCCATGCTCATACATTAGAGCAGAGTGTATTTTTGTAAAACGTCATCCATCATATTATAAGGACATTCATAGAAGAAATGTGTATATAATGTGTATTTTAGTATTTAATAAGTTACCTGATGCTTTGAAACAACTAGATGGACTAATCTTTAGAAAGAGGCCCTAGTACGTGGCTATTAGATAATTGCTTTTTTAGTGTAAAAGAATTTTAAGGGATTTACATACAGTTAACTGACAATTCTAATTTTAGTAATAATTATTGTGACTTGACAAAACATTTGGTTAAGTACCTAAAAAACTTGAATACTAATGCGGCACATTTGTACAACAACTCAAACAAATACATTATTTGAATTTGAATAACTAATCAAATTGTTACTTTTCATTGTTCATGTTTGTGGTAATGACAATAACCAACTTTTATGCCCTATTAAAAGTAGATACATTTATCATTTATCTATCATATAATGACCCAAATCAAACTAAAAAAATACAATATAAGTAAATCCCTGGTAGGTAGATAAAGTACGTATAGGTACATTACTCAACTTTAGGTAAGTGTACTAGGTACATGATTTTCTTCTTTCTTTACCCTTATCCCATTCATGTTTGGAGCCGATAGAATATGTTATATTATAACACGAGGGACAAGGGCCTATTCTATTACTTACTAATAATATTTAGATTTGACTTTGGTGTTATAGCCGACCGACCCCTCCTAGGGATTGCTCTCGTCGGAAGTTATCTGCTACCTCACGCACGAGTACGTGATAAGGGCGATAGGTACATATACCTAGATAAGTATAACCTATTACTTAGGTACTTACTTGCTCTGTTGTTACTTTACTTAGACAGAAGGTCACGGGCGCGCTAAATATATAATAGGTAAGTAGGTAGCTATTTAGTTAACAGCTCGTTGGTTGTTTGTTACAATTATCATGACTACCACTACCGGGTTATTATGACACCTAGAGCACAAAATACTTATAACTGGCTTATACTGCGACTGGGGAACCCCATTGGCACTCATTAAAGTCCGTCGCATACGTTACCTAAATATGTAGATAGGTAGTATACATCTACGATCAGTCACAGCACAGATGACAGAGGATTGATGTAAATCGAAACAACCAGTTTTACTATCATGTGTTGCGCAACCATCGTGTTGCTGCGAGGCGGGAGGTGCCTCACACAAAGCTCTACAATCGTACGGATTGAAACGAAACAATGAGACCATATTCCATCCGTCCGCGATCCTCCAAGTCTTGTATCTGTTGTGTTAGTGTTGAATTTTACGAACCCAAAATAAATGGTTAGTTGGTTGCAGTTGTTGCAGTAGATGTCGCTCCATCCCAATACGATGGTTAAAAAGAACGATAGGAAAATTTAAGTTATGGACTCATTGTCATGTTAACTCAATAATTGGATTAGAGCATACCCCGGCTAATGGGATGGATGGACGCGGGTTCGAATCCCGCACATGACTTAAATTTTCCTCTCGTAAATGTGTAATGGTTGTATGTAAATGTGTGGTGGTGAATGGTACGCGACCCTACTTTGCCCCAACTCGCCGGAGGACTGCTCACGCACGGGGGGGGGGGTCTTAGTGGGTTCAGGTCCAACACATCCCCTTCCACCACCCCCGTGGTGGAGGGGCATTGCGAAGGCATTTCCCCTAACAAAAAAAAAGTGAATACCATAAAGATATGAAATCTTTTCTTTTCTGTGGTGAATACTTACAGTTATATAAAATTACATAATCCCCGTGGGGTGCCGGGATATTGCTAGATGCACACCCCATATCTTCCTGTCGTAAAGTCGTAAGAGTCGACGAAGGGAAAAATACCAATAAGGTGGGCCGCACGCCAAAGCCATCTTACATTGCGCTTCCGAAGACGCCTGTCAAACGTGGGAATTATGGCAAACCCCCCTAACGGGAGAGGCTTTTGTTCAACGGTGTACGTTATGATTAGGGCTGCCATCACTTAAACCACCGATGCCGGACAAAATCTGCAAAAACCAGGACATTTGGGTGAAATAGCGTTATTTTCCCGGACACCCATGAAAACCAAAAAAAATTTTTTTTTCATTTATCCAGTCTTATTCGCGCATAAACTATCTAAATATCTAATGTAAATCTTCTTTGCGCAAAAACTACATAGCTACAAACATAATTATTCATTCTTCTCTTTCTGAGGCAATCTGGTGATAAAAATAATGAGGAGCAGTGTTATTTGGCATTATTAGAAATAAATTATAATTTTTGGTTTTATAAATAATAAAATACTTAACTAGTATAGTTAGAAATTACAAGCTACAACATTATATATTTTTTAAGCCATCTAGTTAGGCTACGTAGATTAAGTACCCAAAATCATAAAACTATTTTTTATGTAGGTAAATAAAAAGTAAGTAACAAGTTGAAATGTTGACGAGATCGTTTTACTTTACTCAAATACAAATATACGAAAGGAAAAATTATAGTCATGACTGTAATCGGCAAAGCATGCGTAAAATAAAAACGTAAAGTCGTTTTACTTATTTCGGTATTTTTCAGATGTTCAAATTGTTGCCAAAGTAATCTTTTTTTTCCAACAGAAATGTGGAAAAGTCAAAGCAACTCAGGTTTTTAAAATTCTACTTTAATTCGATCAGAGAAGAGACCGTGTGTTTGTATAGTGAGTTTTTCTCCTTCGTCCATTGTGAGTTTATCCACAATGTAACATGAGTTGCCAACTAATATCAAGTTTTCCGCCAGATTTCCCTAGATGTTTTTAGAGTATGGTAATGAGAAAAAAGCGCTAAATACATAGAAATGTTCTAGATCCAGCGCCAAATGCGCCAAAACGGCAAAACTATGAGTGAATTATCGGAGTCGGCGGCGGCAGTTCTTTGTGATGGGGGCCGGCCTGTTGTTGTAGATGTGGCAGCGCCGGAGTTAACTTGTATGCAATGCAGCTCACGAATCAATTTTCAACTCAGATTTGTTTCACTTAATTGCTTGTATTTCAATCAATCTGGATTCCCCTGACACAAAAGTGTCCGGGTTTTACCCAGACACTATTTGAAAACCCCTAACGGACGCCCCCCTGACGCCCCCTTCAATAGGACAAATCCGGGGAAACCCGGACGGATGGCAGCCCTAGTTATGATGCAGATGTGAATTAAAAGTAAAATAAATACTTTTATGTATTATGAGAAGCAATATTTCACAATCAGTGAATCTATTGATAGATTCGAGATGACGGCACGTGGTGTTATCCCGTGGTCCTGGGAGTGGGAGCACGTTTGTACATAAAAGTGCGGAGCCCAGACCGCGCGGCGCGGGCGCGCCTCGGTCCAGCGGCCGCGGTACCTGCCCTGCGAAACTAATCCCAGCAGGAATGTACTCAAACTGGAAACTCCTAAATAATAATAAAGTAAAAAGGCAATGACGCAAAACGCTTTTGAAGAAAACAAATTATAAATATGATGTCCGCGTGCAGGCTGCGAGGCTGCAGCGCGAGTCAATTAGGTACGAGTTGGCTTACCGGGACCGCGACCGGTCACCGTCACCGGGCTCTGGGGACCGGGCCGGTCACCGTCACCGGGCTCTGGGGACCGCGACCGGTCACCGTCACCGGGCTCTGGGGACCGGGCTGGTCACCGTCACCGGGCTCTGGGGACCGCGACCGGTCACCGTCGCCGGGCTCTGGGGACCGGCCCGGTCACCGTCACCGGGCTCTGGGGACCGGGCCGACCACTTGTTTACTACCTACTCGTATGTTGCTTCGCACTGATTCTCACCGCCATGTCATGATGACGTCGTCGCTCTCGGGACTAATATTACTAAAACATGAAATAATTAGCTAATTACATAGGTACTTCGATTTTAGCTCTAGAAAATATTTTTTGGTATTAGAGGCCCTGCTTTAGAGTGGATAAAAAGCTACTTAGAAAACGAGAGCAATGTGTGGAAGTTTCTAATTTAGATAAACAATATGAAATATCTCGCAATCGATCACCGTATCAAATTAATAAGTACGGAGTCCCACAAGGTAGTGTTTTAGGCCCGTTACTATTTTTATTATATACTAGCTTTCCGGGCGCGGCTCCGCCCGCGCGTATGTCGGTTATCGCGCGAAAACATGAACCTCTTTTTGCGCAGTCGGATGAAAACTATCCTATGTTTTTTCCCGGGTCTCAAACTATCTCCATACCAAATTTCATTCAAATCGGTCCAGTAGTTTTGGCGTGAAAGCGTAACAGACAGACAGACAGACAGACAGACAGACAGACAGACAGAGTTACTTTCGCATTTATAATATTAGTACTGATTAATGACTTGCCTGATATTACTAATTATAAATGCACATTATTTGCAGATGAAATTTCTATTATATTGACAAGTAATAATAATAACCAAAATTTTGACATTGAAATTAATCAAACAATCGAATCAATTATGAAATGGCTAGATGATAATAACTTTAAAGTTAATTTGATGAAAACTTATTATGTTAAATTTTTGACTCATGGATCGAAATCCATCTCTAGAGAAATTATGTATGATAATACAAACTTAAACGAGAAAGAAACCGTAAAATTTTTAGGTAATACTGTTGTGACGTGGGTGACCCTTTCGGCTAGCTGGCCTGAGTCCCTCTTCCAGGTGGATGGTCTTGCTCCTTGCCGCGATCCTCACGGTAAGAGATGGATCATCCTATTGAGATTGTCTATTAAGGGGGATGGTCCAAGGAAACGCACAATAACAGGTTTATATAACATGAATATATATTTCTAGTACCACATAGGTCGCTTAGGGCATCTAGATAATCCTTAACTTATCCTGAGTTTACATTAAATGGTTATCTATGGTGTGGCGGACTCCGGGACGTCGCGGTCGTGGTGGGAACTCTAACAGGCTTGCTGCACTCAATGCACTCCTTGATGCGAGACCTGAATTTGATATGTTTGCTGATGAATGGAAGATGATCCTGTCGGAATGCCTGCAGTTCTGCGAGACGAACGCATGATAATGCATTGGACCAAATTAATTATTATTATTTATATTATAATACATTAATATTATTATTATTTCACCAATACATTAATAATATTAGTATTATGTATATTAATTTGACATAAATAGGTATGTAAATGCTCAATTATTGTGACATCTAACTTCTGTTTAAAAGTTCTTTGTAGAATCTATTGTATTATGTTTTTTTTCCTTTATATTGACTATACTTATTTGAAATTTTACTGTTATTATATTTTTTTTTTTAATTTTTTATACTGTTTAATATGTTTTTTGTTCTTCTAGCGTTAAATATGTATTTGATTTATTTTTTGTTCCAATTTATTGTATATAATTTTATCAATTCCTGCATTACTTATTGTTATTACTTTTGTGTCATTAATGTAAATGGTTAATCCGTATTAATTGAAATAAATAAATAAATAAAAATAAATAAACAGGAGCGCGACGGCCTGCGAGGAGAAACGCGTATGACGGGTTCGCGGGTAACGGCGGGCGGCGGTTCGTTTAGTAAATACGGGAGTACGTCGGGAGATTCGGGAACGAGGGCCTTGCAGCGTGGGCGAACCACGCGCACCGGTTACCTCCAGGTTAAGCAGGAACGGGATTGGAGATGAGGGCCTTGCAGCATGGGCGTACCACGCGCACCGGTTACCTCCGGGAACGGGGATCGGGATGAGGTCCTTTGCAGCATGGGCGAACCACTGCGCACCGGGTACCTCCGGGAATATGGATCGGGTTGAGGTCCTTTGCAGCGTGGGCGAACCACTGCGCACCGGGTACCTCCGGGAACAGGGATCGGGTTTGAGGTCCTTTGCAGCGTGGGCGTACCACTGCGCACTGGGTACCTCCAGGAACAGGGAGCGGGATGAGGTCCTTTGCAGCGTGGGCGGACCACTGCGCACTGGGTACCTCCGGGAACAGGGATCAGGTTTGAGGTCCTTTGCAGCGTGGGCGTACCACTGCGCACTGGGTATCTCCGGGAACAGGGATCGGGTTTGAGGTCCTTTGCAGCGTGGGCGTACCACTGCGCTCTGGGTACCTCCGGGAACAGGAAGCGGGATGAGGTCCTTTGCAGCGTGGGCAGACCACTGCGCACTGGGTACCTCCGGTAACAGGGATCGGGTCTGAGGTCCTTTGCAGCGTGGGCGTACCACTGCGCACTGGGTACCTCCGGGAACAGGGAGCGGGATGAGGTCCTTTGCAGCGTGGGCGGACCACTGCGCACCGGGTACCTCCGGGAGTGGGGAGCGGGATGAGGTCCTTGCTGCGTGTGCGTACCACGCGCACTGGTTGCCTCCGGGTTGGTGTGGAACACCAGGGTAGGGCGATTTGATGGAGGCTCTGCGAGCGGTCCGGTGAGTGTGCCGGTCACACGTCCACGGTCCGGAGTAATCACCACTTAACTCATTGCACTTCTTCCGTCTGGTTTCCAACGCCTGTATGCCAGTCATAAAAAAAGTTTCTTCAAGGCCTTCAAAAAAGTCACCCACTGCAGTTTCGACCTCCTTATTTGATGAAAATTTTTGACCTCCAAGGTGTTTTTTTAGGTTTGGGAATAAATGAAAGTCTGAAGGTGCCAAATCAGGGGAATAGGCGGGATGCGGCAGTAATTCGAAGACACAATCGCGAATTTGAGCCACAATTCAACAGACGTGTGAACGCGTGCATTATCCTGATGAAACAACACTTTCTTGCTGAGTAATCCTGGCCTTTTCGCTTTAATTGTTTCACGCAAACGACGTAAAAGGATGCAGTAATAAGCCGAGTTTATAGTTTCACCTTTTGCAAGGTAGTCCACCATGATGACACCCTTAGCCTCCCAAAAAACTGACGCCATCACCTTGCCAGCTGACAAAATTGCTTTGGCTTTTTTTGGAGTCGGTTCATCAGGTTTTTTCCACTGCTTGGATTGCTGTTTTGACTCTGGGGTGTAGTGGTGTACCCAGGTTTTATCCATTGTCACAAATCTGGCCAAAATATCTTGTGGATCAGCCTCAAACATTTCCAAACCGTCGCGAGAAATCGTGAGCCGTATTCGTTTTTGTTCAACTGAAAGCAATCTGGGTACCCACCGCGCAGAAACCTTAGAAAATCCAAGTTCATTGACTATGATGTTTTGTGATTGTCCAAGGGTGTACTAGTCATGGCGGGGAAATAAAACTTATTTTCTCACTCACCGAACGCATAGACCTTTATTTCATATATTGCATACGAACATACCCGATCATCGGAGAATCTCGTCAGCGAGAGCTAATTTTGCCAGTGGCACCATCTATTGAAAGTTTTAGAAACTAAGTGGTAGAGCGGTGAACTAACTCAGACTTATATTTGAACCATTGCCTTTAAACATACCGCCCACCAAGGACGACTAGTCCTTCCTAACTTGACTTCTAACGAATACAATACAATTATCTTTGTAGGCTGCCATTAAGGGACAGAATTCTAAAACCAGATGTTAGATTTTGTCCCCACTTCTCCTCGCGTGTTTACTTCGCGGTGTACATGGCGCCACGTCCGCAAGTCAACGGTTATATTTTATTTGGTTAAAAATTTAGAGCGCTCTCTAGTAGAACTAGTAGAAACTATCTTGTCACACACGAATGTGATGTGTGCTGAAGCGCCATCTAGTACGCATACATGATACCAACCATTAGTTGATTGTATGCTGTAAATATCATAGTGTGACACAGTTAACCCTTTGCGATCATAGTTCCCGCGAGCCTAAATTTACCATACCTACAGTAGAACAAGTTTAGTCTTGATTATTACCAACTTGTTTGATTTTGCAGTTTTTGTGTATGTTCATTTTTAATGAACATGAACTATGGTTTTGATGAACATGAACTATGTATCTACTTTGATGCAAGGCGTAAGCTGTTACACAATAGATGGTTTATTTATTACAAAAACAAGTATATTGTGTAAAATTTACACAGAAAATCATAAAAAAACTTTTTTACCCCTGATCAAAATACAAATAGCGGGTTATACTATTGGGTATTTTTAACTGACTTCAAAAAAAGGAGGAGGTTCTTAATTCGTCTGTTTTTTCTTATATGTTTGTTACCTCAGAACATTTGACTGGGTGAATCGATTTTAAAAAATCTTTTATTGTTTGAAAGCTGATACTTGTTGTTTGGTTCCAGTTAAATTTCATCAAAATCGGTCAAGCCGTTTTTGACATACACTCCAATAACTGAAAAATATTTACTTATCTTGATGATATAGTCGTTGACAATGAATGAAGATCGATCCCGTAAGTAGCAAGGGTCATAAAAAGAAGTGTCTTTTTTTTAATAAAAATGGAAATGACTTCATCACCAAAAAGTGTGAATTAACTTGTCGAAGTCCAACACTAGTACCACGTGCACAATATTGTGATAATAGGTACTTTTGAACTATACTGGTACCGACTTGAACAAGTTATTTCACACTTTTGGGTGTTGGAGTCGGTTCCAATTTTTGTTTTTTTTTTTATCAAGTAGCGTAGTTCATTCAGATCCTGGCTTTGTTTCCGCTAACAATCAAGGGTACCTGCTCGTGTCATTACTACAAGTCATATTAAGATTTCACTAACAAAAAATCACATGGAGAATGTAGTAGGTAGGTACAGTTATTGTTTCAATTTGTTAATAATAATAAATACATCTCGTGGATGCTATTGTGTAGATGAGTGGAACAACAAAACTTCTAACAAAATAATACCATTATTGAAATCACCCAAGGAGAAAGATAAGTATTTTGTTTGAAAATGTATTACTTTGTATTACTATTCATACGTAATACCACAATATTACATATCGATTATAAAACCGTGGTATTACTGTTATTAACTGTATTTGTCAAAGATTACGAAAGATACGTTTATGTTTGTAAACGACACCCGTGCCGTCACTTGATGTATGTACTTGTATAGATAGATTATGTTGCGAAGATGCACCGGAGTGCGACATAAAATCGGACATTCTATGAGAGTAGGGCTGCTATCCGTCCGGGTTTCCCTGGATTTAGCATTTTACCAATAACCCTGCATATTAATAAAAAAATAATCGAAAGGTGAATGTTTCGAGATTTGTCTTAAGAGCCCTTATCCCAGCAAAGCCATTTTACAGCCCTTTTCTCAAGGCTGTTGCAGCTAAAGTATAAAAGTTTTTGTTTTTTAAATGATGCAGAAAGAAAGTTTATTGTTTTTGTAATGGAGTGCATTAACCAAAACAGTAAAAAAAACAACTGAAATCCGACAAAATTTTTTTTACCAACTCATGTTTTCATAATTTTCTTCATCAGTGTGACTTCTACAGTCTTTTTACCGAACAAAAATTATTCGTTTTACAGATTGAAAAATATCAGTAAACCAATCATATTACCACTAATGGAGTGCATTAATAACATTTTGATAAATATATGTTACAACTGAGTAAATAAGATATTGAAAGGGCACTTTTGGCACAAAAATACCATTCAAATTTCTTGTTATTTCTACAAAATCTAGTATTTTATCAAATAAATAAATATGCAATTCATTAGTTGAAGTTTTTATTTAATAGATAATAATATTTTGTCGTTAATTTTGTGAAAAATGTATTTTATACAATTTTTTCAATATGACCTATAAATTACGGAACACAACGCCTTGCATCTCAGTTTGCGCCTAGCGTTCGCGGAGGGAGGACGTATCGCTGCTCGTCCCGCGCCCTACACGTGCCGCAACTACGGTGCGCAATGAAAATATAGCGTGACCGAGTTGTTTTGATCTATGCGTATGCTTTTATTATTGTAAAGGTATTTTTGTTGAGACCATGCCTTTTTCATTATTAACTATGATTTATAATTTCCTGATCGGAATTGAATTTTTAACCGACTTCCAAAAAAAGGAGGAGGTTCTCAATTCGTCTGTATTTTTTATGTTTTTTACCTCAGAACTTTTGAAAGGGTGAACTGATTTTGAGTATTATTTTTTTGTTTGAAAGCTGATGCTTGTCGTTTGGTCCCATTTAAATGCATCAAAATCAGTCAAGTCGTTTTTGCGTTACACTCCAATAACTGAAAAGTATTTACCTATCTTGATGATATAGTCATTGACAATCGATATCGTAAGTAGCAAGGGTTACTAAAACTAGTGATCAATTTTTTAACCAAAAAATGGAACCGACTTTTTGGTTTTTGCCATAGTAAAAAATGTAACCATAAAATGGAAACGACTTCAACACCCAAAAGTGTGAAAAAACTTGTCAAAGTCGGTACCATGCGCACAATATTGTGATTATAGGTACTTCTGAACTATCATGGTACCGACTTCAACAAGTTACGAGTATTTCACATTTTGGGTATTGAAGTTGGTTCCATTTTATGGTTAAATTTTTTTTTACTATAGCAAACACCAAAAAGTTGCGTGGTTGCTATATATAAGAAAAAAGTTTTTAAAAAAACTTGAAACTAGCTAGAGAGGCTAAAATGTATTTTTTTTCTTATTGGTTCTTTATTTTATTTTATATTAGGTATTAACTTGGCCAAACAGATGGAAACGAAGTAATAAATTTTTACAACAAGTGTCTTTTACACGAAATAATTGGCCATCAAAAAGCACGATCTATGCCTCTAAGAAATAATTTTATTTAAGGCAAGACTATCTAACGGTCTGCACCGTGTACTGATTTGGTTAAAATAAAAGATGTTTATAATAATATAGACGTTATATATTTTATTAAACAATTAGTACCGACCCTGAGTTAGGATTTAAGACTTCTATATTAAACACACCTTATTTTTTTTCCGTAGCGACCACTAAAGCCGCTCCGCCAACGGGGCAGTTATACAAATATAATGAACCAAGATATGCATGCACAAATCGGGTATACAAACTACAAAACTAAGTTATTTGCTTATATACAATGATGGTTAGAAGTACATAATCGAATATAGATACCTACACAGTAGTCCATTGAAATGTTACAATTTGAGACCGAATATTGCATTTCTTAGAGGGCGCAATTTTACTTTTGAGACTTATGTGGGTGGTCAATAGAAGCTTAACCTCAAGTTTGTAGGGTCGCCACCCTTGTCCTCCGGCCGCCATCTTGGAAAAAGGGGTGAAAACACTTATTTCGCGATATCTTGGAAACTATGCGTCTTACAAAAAATTCTACAGCATATACTCGTAATTTGCAAATTATTTTGACTACAAATATGATTATATAACTTTTTGCCCTAAATTAAAAATTTAAGAAGTTATAACCAAAAAAGTGAGAAAATTTTCATATATTTTTTTTTCATTTTACCAAAAAGATACCTCAGACCAATCTTGTTGATTATCATTTGAGGATTTTTTTAAATGATTTTTTAATTTAATTCATTTAAAACACTTACAGCGCTACAAAGTTGACCAGGTTCATCAATGCTCACGGGAATCCGGTCAGAATGAAATGTTTAACTTATATTTTTCATATAATAACATATCCTTAAAAAAAATTAATTCGTACAACTTCATTTAATTTTGTTCATACCTAACTGTTTTCCTTACCATAGAACTTACCAAATATAACTTACTGAAGGATAAGCAGCTAGAAAAGGTCTGAGTTACCGTTTGGGGACAAAGGAACATCTGCCTGCTACGACTATTATTGTTATACGCAGGCTTAGCTGTTTCTTCTACCTCAGTTTATTCTCTTAGTTGTGCTACATTTTTTGTCACGTGTAAACGTGTTGAAAATTGTGGATATTATTTTCAGTTTAATCAATTAAACTTCGGTTTCGGAAAAAAAATCCTCAAAACATCATCTACAATATTGTTCTGGGGTAATTTTTTTGTAAAATGTATAAAAAAAGTTATAGAGAAAAAAAATATATTTTTGCTTATAACTTCTTTAATATTTAATTTAGGGCACAAAGTTATATACGTACCATATGCAAAACAATTTGCTACAAATTATGTCCTAACGAATATTTTGTAAAATGCATAGTTTCTGAGATATCGCAAAATACGTGTTTTCACACCTTTTTCCAAGATGGTGGCCGGGGGACAATGGTGGCGACCCCCAAACTTGAGGTTAAGCTTCTTCTATAGACCCCCATACATGTCTCAAAAATAAAATTGCGTGCTCTAAAAAATGCAAAGCTCATGTAACTTTTCAATGGACTATAGTTATAGGTGTGCTAATGTTAGTCAATGAGAGGTTTATTATTAGGTTCATTTAAGTCTACTTTGTATGTAAACGGTAAAGTTGCGAAATGAATTTACAAAGTTACATAACATTCCACATTATTTATCAAAAATAAATAACACTTCAAAAAGGATCAAAATGTTTTATTCCATGCGACATCGTCTTTGACCGCTCGATCCTTGCTAACGGTGTGCTCGTGTTCGCCGCGCTACGATAAATGCCTAAATTTGAACGCTAGCGCAAGGCGTAAAGACTCTTAATATACTCTTTGTGTAATAGTGTATATCAACAATGCGTCGTTCTTCTCCTCCATTTCTATACTAGAAAAATAACAAACTTTTATTGATTTTCAAATAATATTTTTGGTGTCCGATATTAATCGCCGGTTTTCGGTACGCGTGTCAAAATTCAATTCATCTAACAAGCCATCACAATTAACAATCCGCTTACTTTCAACGGTTTTCTGGAACGCATATTAATGAAAAATTACAGAACACCTGATTAAAATGCTTGTTTATCTATGATAACATGAAATTTGAAAATGTCGTTCAAATTCATTCATTCTCTAGTGTTCTGTCTTTTTTTAACACATAGCGTTGTCTCTTCTGTTTTGACATGAAATTAATCCCAAATCATTTTTGGCATCACCACCGTTACTATGGTTACCAATTAAATATGACGGATGATCGTAAACGTAAAACAACAAGAGAGAGGAGTTCGAAGCGTTCATATTTGTCAAAATACAAGCAGATTTGGGCATTCACATCCAACAATACTATTTGCGCTCGGATTTCTAACTGACAGAGTCCAGTCGTGCGAGTGTACGCTCTAATACCTAAAATGTCAACATTGATGGGTTATCGCTAGTGGAATTATCAAATTTCATTAATTTTTATGAATCCAGCAGTGATAGCTCAGTGGCTTTGGCTATGGACTGCCGCGCAGCAGGTCCATGGTTCGAATCCCGCCGCGGGCTTGAGCTTCACCGCATGGTGGAAGGGCATTATGTGAATGCCCGCCTGGCTAGCGACCACCCTCAAGTAGAAAATCTGTCGCCAAGCACCTAACGGTGTGTTCCGGCAGCTGTCCTTGATAGCCAGAGTAATTCTAGGTTAAGCCTGTTAACACCTTCGACCACATCATCACTTACCATCACGTGAGATTGTGGTCAAAGGCTTACCTATCAGCTATAAAAAATTAAATTAAAAAAAATCCCCTTATCCTCAATACCATCATGATGATTATAAATACTCTTTAATTTTATAGTTATTATGTCAGTAATAGTTTATTGATAGTGAAAGTCACTAGCGTACGTGAAAATGTGCGTGTTTGTCTTCCCTTACTTGTTGCTTTATATCGTAAAAATCGATTAAAATAAAAAAATCATGAGTGGCATTTTTTATTGCTGCTAGGCTACGCTTTGACTATAATCTCACCTGATGGTAAGTGATTGACGTCTGATGATGATGAAGTCAGTAGAGAAGAATAGGCAAGAACAGCCGTCGTAACATACCATTAGATCCTTGGTAATATATTTTCTACTTGAAGGCCAACAACTATCAAGCCTATCAATGATTCTAAAAACTCCCGCCCTCGCATCATGCGGTGAAGTGGAAGACCGCGGCGAGATTCTAACTATGGACCTCCTGCGCATCAATACAAAATAATACCACTTCTAACATCAACGTGAATATGTTGTAGCCGCACATCAGGCGCTAAACAGAGCTTTAAACCATATCTTAACGCCCTCAGCCGAAAGATGTTTTCTCAAAGAAGGTTGGGGTTTGGAAGGTCCATAACCTACTTATCTTGGAAATGCTTTTGTTGGTATTACAATCTACCCAGCTGCGGTTTGTTTAATGGCTGCTATGGTTATGTTATAGCACCCTATTGAGTAACAAATGAGCAGCAACACTATAATCACGTAGTCTTTAGTAATATATTTACGTAGTTCTATAATCGGACTCTTGTTCTATACTCGCTCATCATACACACCGCTAGGGAATGGAACACTCTGCCTGAGTCTGTGTTTCTGGTTAATTACGGGGGGGTTTTCTAAACAGGAGTGAATAGGTATCTTCAGGGTAAGCGAGCTGCATCATCGATGGCATCGTCACTTAACATCAGGCGAGATAGTGGTGAAGTGCTACCCAGTACCTTCGGTATGAAAAATAGCAATATGTGTTTTTAGAGTAATCATACTTGATATAATTCTGTTCTTGTTCTATCTTATCAGTTATTAGAGTAAACGTTGTAGGTAGGAATGCTTAAAACTATTTTTATATATTTTTACGATATCAACACGTTAATCTTAGAATAATTGGTCGATTTTGGGCAATTAGAATTAGTCAGTTTAACAAACCGTTAACGTACCGAAAAGCTTTTCAGAAACCCAAAATTGAAATAATTGTCGATTAATTGGAGATTTGAC
Source organism: Plagodis dolabraria (assembly GCA_963854805.1). Taxonomy (NCBI): domain Eukaryota; kingdom Metazoa; phylum Arthropoda; class Insecta; order Lepidoptera; family Geometridae; genus Plagodis; species Plagodis dolabraria. The sequence continues at coordinate 35,280,618 of OY978447.1, forward strand.
ATTAGTGTTGACAAACAGTCACATGAAGTTTTTAGAAACCCAATCTGCGTATGACAATGGATTAACAAGTATTTAAAATAATTTGTCGCTGATTTGCGTTTCAGAAACCGGGGGTAAGAATTTTATTGGTAAGTAAGTTATGGGATAGTATCAATAACCAAGAAGCATCCTCCTATCCAATATATGGGGTTGTTTATATGGCTACCATATGTTGTTTATACAACACAGAAGATGTAACATTTAAAAACATAATGGCTATAATGTGTATAATTTTAACTTTTGTTGAATTACCGGCCGCTCCTTAACACCAAAACGTCCTGGGGAATACTCTCTTTGGTAGTATATCCGCTACACTTTGGTTATTAAGGGCGTTATAGTTAAGTCCTCTATAATGCACCTTACTCGATGTTCTTACGTAAGTATTGGTATGGTGCTAATTATTTCATTTTCTTTTAGTCAGTTCTTAATTCTTATGCTATTCAAGAAAACCATGGAAAGTCTCATTCTAAAGCAGAAGCTTAGGCTTCTTCTTTTTGTATTAAGTTTTCATTTCAGAATTTCATTATCTCTATCGCATCAAACGTTTACGACCATCTTTTTACTACTAATTTATATGTACTAATATATTACGTACTCGATAATACCATGAATATTTCAATAACTTTCCATGTATGAAAGTTTGTGTTTTCTATAGTAGTGGACAGAAGGACGGTGTTTACTCAACATAGCTTTGTAGTAAATTGATAATGTTGTTCTACTGTAACTATTACGCTGTGGCAACTCGTGTCCATCCAAGACATACTTTTTCGAGATCTATGAAAAAACGTGTTCAGGTAGCTAGATTAGGTAGTACCTATTTAATGTTCACGTTCATTAGATATACTAAACTCTCTAATTATATGAAAACATGGAAACTCGAGATACCTAATAAATTTGCAAGCATTGTAATCGTAAATTGAATACGCGTCAGAAAACTTAATTATACGTAAATATAATACGTATCAAATAAAAAGTAATACAAATAAAAAAGTCACCAAAAAGAATCTAGGTATGTGAGATTCGATCCACGGTACTCGATCTTCTGATTCGACTTCAGTAGTTACACACTATACAATCATTGACCAAGGTGTCGAAAATTACACACATATCGTTTATGCCTTACTGTCAGACACATTATATTGGTCCACGTACATACGTAAAATTATTATTGTATTATTAAGAATTATGTCGTAAAATTAAAATTTGACCAAAAAGAATCTCTTTACGCTGGATTCGATCCACGTGCCTCTCAATTGCGAAGCGATGTCACTTACTATGCGCTATTTGAACGACGATTGATTTGTCGAAAATTATGTACATAACCTTTGTGCCTTATTGTCAGAAACTGTATAAATTAATCATGATCCATCTAAAATAATTACAACACATTCATTACGAAAAATTCTGAATATTGCTTATAATAATTATTTTAGGTAGCTAAAGTTGTACCTATGTCTTGTAAAATGTTTGAAGTGTTTTTTATATTGCGTTAGGGTTCACAATCATATCATAATTTCATTAATATAAGAGATATATACATAGGTACATGGAGAAAGGAAGCCATAGATGCTTACCTTATTATGTCCATCATGCGTTTTTGACGATTTTTTGCATTCCCAAAGCGTTTATTTATAATTTTACCCATGTTTTATTTTAATTGAGATCGCCGAGAAAAGTGACACAGGTCCGACGCATGACGCGGCTGACCGCGATATGAGCGAGGATGATAGCAATATACGTAGATCGCTGGAGTAAATAGTGCGACATGATGTTAACGCTTCTCGGAATGAAAGGGCGTATGTGACATTTTGTAAACAGGCTCAGTACGCATTAACTGTGCTTTTTTTGGATTAAAATAATCAATGAAATTTATTGTACTTAAAAAATCAATATTTTAGAAAAAAAATCCAATTTTTAATACACTAAAATCTGGCGGAAAAAGTAGGAATCCTCTATTTTCAGAGGTGTTCTTGAGATTTTTTTCTATCTAGCCAATTATTAGGAAACATGTTTTGAAATCGATGAAAGTATTACTTATATCCTTGAGTATCGTGTATTTAAATTGCAGTACCATCCGGTACCTGGTTTATGAGATTTTCCATATCATGTTGGCACTATTTCGTAATTTCCGAGCCTTAATTATTTACAGAATTGAAGCTACTTGTAAAGTCGACATTCTCCACTGGCAAAATTCGTGAATTAACAATTATGTTCAGTGTTTTCTACTACTAACATCGATATAATCTTAAGAAAAAGCAACTAGTTCCAACATTTCAAAATCCTAAACAATACAACAATATACTAGTGGACTGTAAACACATAGATCATAAAGAAATTTAACAACAAAACTATTTTACAAGGGAACTAGAAACATCTCTTCACTGATTATACAAACAGGTACATATACAATTAACATCATGAAGACTCGCAGTCGTTTACAAAGACTACATTAAAATACATACAAAATATTATCAAACAGCACTATCACTGTGGATAGGCAAGGGACATAGTTTGGAAGTTGGACGGTGAATGAGAGAACCCTTGTAACGCAACGTCACAACACGCGTGATTTTATCTTGCCCAGGATGTACGTCTACTACAATGCCATAGAGCCATTTTGCTGGGGGCAAGTTATCCTCTCGCACTAGAACCACGTCACCTACCCTCAATTCCGGAGACTTGGTCTTCCACTTATATCTTTGGAAAAAACTAGTCAAATACTTTTGAGACCAACGTGACCAGAATTGCTGAACCATTCTTTGTGTAAGTTGCCATCGGCGTAGACTAGTAGTCTGCAACGGCACATAATTGTGATCAGGAGCCACCAGCAACGGTTCACCGATCAAAAAATGACCTGGAGTAAGGGGTGCAAGATCGTCCGGGTCAGGACTAGCTTGTGATAGCGGCCGCGAATTGAGACAGGCTTCTATTTGCGATAAAACGGTCGCTATCTCTTCATAAGTAAGCGTAGAATCGTGTAAAATTCGTCTCAAGTGATGTTTTGTAGACTTTATCCCTGCTTCCCACAATCCGCCAAAATTTGGAGCATGAGGAGGGATAAAATACCATTCAGTTCCATTATTAGCTAACGAAGACGCTATTTCATTAGCAAATGAAGAACGTTCGCTCGAAAATAATATCTTCAACTCCTTTGCCGCACCGACAAAGTTGGTTCCATTGTCACTCCAGAGTTGTACACAACGACCTCTCCTAGCGACGAACCGTTTGAATGCTGACAGGAACCCTTCTGAAGTGAGGTCAGACACGGCCTCAATATGTATACTTCGCGTCGACATACAGACAAAAAGGCATACGTAGCCCTTATAACATTTCTGGCCTCTACCCTTGGATACTCTCATGTTTATGGGACCCGCGTAATCAACACCTGCGAATAAAAATGGCTTATGAGGTGTCACTCGACATGCTGGCAGCTGTCCCATTAAGTGGGTTCTTGTCTTCGCTGCGTAACGAACGCAAGGTATGCAACCATGAATGTGTGAACGTACCAAATTCTTCAATTTGGTGACCCAATACCTTGTCCGAACATAATTACACGTAAGTTGCTGACCACCATGTAGTGTTTTTTCGTGTGCATCTGCTACAATCAGTTTTGCAAAATGTGATTCTCCAGAAACGATAAATGGATGCTTGCTACAATCAGGTAAGTCTGTGTTTTCTAACCGCCCACCGACGACTAATATTCCTTTCTTTTCTGTAATTGGGTTTAATGTCGATAATTTGCTCTTCTTACTAACTTCTTTATTTTTCAGGATGCTGTTGACCTCATCATTGTACGCTTGAAGCTGATGCTGTTGAAGACAACAGGTGGTTGCATCCTGAATTTCTATAGCTGTAAGGTAAGGTAGGGGTTTGATCTTTCTTGCAGCAGGATCCTTTAATCGCAGAAATCTTCTGCAATAAGCCAAGACTCTAACAAGCTTTCTAAGCGACGAAAATCTAGAACATAAATGCTCGAATTCGTCAGTCCTTTCTACAGTTGAAGCATGTGCTTTAAGTGTTCTAGTCTCCATATCAGTTTTTGTCCAAATCGAATGTGGTTTTCCATACGGCAGGTTATCCGTCCGTAGCCACTCTGGCCCGGTTTTCCAAAGTTCATTGTTAATTAACTCTGACGCTGAAATACCTCTTGAGGCGCAGTCTGCGGGATTTTCTTTAGAGCACACATAAGAGAACTGAGATGCATCTAATATGCTTAGTATTTATGAAGTACGGTTTGCCACAAAGGTCTTCCACCGACTCGGATGATCGTTCAACCAAGCCAAGACAATCGTAGAGTCGGTCCAGACGTGTAAATTAGATGTTGCAACTTTCAGCACCTCAGCTACTTCTTTCAGCAACTTCGTGACCAGAACAACTCCACACAACTCTAACCGCGGAATCGATATCTGCTTAATTGGAGCAACCTTCGTCTTTGCAGTCAGCAGATGCGAACTAACCGTGCCGTCGCTAGCAAGACATCTTAGGTATACCACTGCGGCAAAGGCTAAAGACGAAGCATCGCTGTAACCGTGCAACTCTACATTTACGTCACCATCGGACTTTTGAACCCATCGAGGTATGTGAAAATTAACTAAATTTCCTAACTCCATTCGATAAAGTTCCCATTCATGAAACAATTCTTCGGGCAATTTTTCGTCCCAGTCAACACCAGATATCCATAATTTTTGGATAAAAATCTTCGCCGTAATTATGCATGGGGCTATCCAACCCAACGGATCATACAGACGACAGATTTCCGAAATAATTCCACGTTTTGTATGAGGTACAGGAGAATTGGTAGGTAATCTAACACTATAGTTGAAATCATCTGTGCGGCGATTCCAAGCAAGACCTACCACCTTTGTGATATCATCATCCTTAAATTCTCTATCCTTTTCACTATTTCCTTTCTCAGTTACCAGTAAACCATCTTTGTTACTGGCCCACTTTTGCAATGTGAATCCTCCCTTTTCTAATAAACCATTCATCTCTTCATAAACCTTAACTGCTTCTGTTTCAGTTTGACATCCAGTCAGAAGATCATCCATGTAGAAGTCAGTTGGAATTCTACTAGCTGCAAGCGGGAAATTATGACCTTCGTCTATGGCCACTTGTTGCAATACTTTGACAGCCAGATATGGAGCACAAGAAGTACCAAACGTAACCGTTAAAAGCCGATAGTCACGGATTTTATCATTGCCAGGGTGGGATTTCCTCTCCTCTGTTATTTAATTTATATGTCAATGACCTCATCGGCGAGCTCAGCAGCACTCATACGGGATGCATCATTGATGGTGTAAGCGTCAACAATATTAGCTATGCGGATGACATGGTGCTGCTGGGCCCATCGGTGGGTTCGATACGAAAATTGATTGGCATATGTGAGGCATATGCAGTGGAACATGGATTGAGGTATAATTCGAAGAAGAGCGAAGTGCTCATATTCAAGAGTGGAAATATTGTGCCTGTGCATGTTCCGCCTATTATGTGTAGCGGTGCGGCTCTGCAGGTGGTGACTAGTTTTAGGTATTTGGGGCACATTGTTACGTGGGACATGAAAGATAATATTGACATAGAAAGGGAGCGTAGAGCACTGGCAGTCCGTGGAAATATGATCGCGCGCAGGTTTGCTCGTTGCTCGAGGGAAGTGAAGATTACTCTGTTTAAGGCGTACTGCCAATCCTTCTACTCGAGCACCCTATGGATTAAGTACACCCACCGGGCTGCCAGTGATCTACGCATTCAATATAACGACATCTTCAGAGTGCTACTGCGGCTGCCTCGCTTCTGCAGCGCATCTCAGATGTTTGCTGAAGCGCACACTGATGACTTTCATGCGATCATTCGTAAGAAAGTCGCGTCCCTACGGCAGCGAATACGAGCCAGCCGCAGTGGTATACTGCAGATGTTTGCTGATTGTTTTGACTGTCCCATCCAGCATAAATGGATGTTTGTGCTCATGGGACAGAAGCTATAGTTTTGTAAAGTGTGCATCTATTTTTGTAACTTTGTGTATATTTTTGTAATTTTGTTTGTAATTATTTTATACTATAGTTTATAATGTATCAATGAATTTAAATGATTTAGTAATATTATTTGTATTATGGATTCGTGTGATCTGAAATAAATGACATTATTATTATTATTATTATTTATCATTGCAATCGTCTCTCCAAACTATTCTCTGGTAGTCAACATGATTTTTAGCAACCCTGACCTGCCGGTACATTTTTACAATGTCGGCAGTGAGACATATAGGATGTAAACGCCACCGCATAATTGTGTGTCTTAACTCCGGTTGTAGGGTTGGACCTACCATCAAAGTAGAATTTAACGAAACTCCATTTCCTGCGCTACAATCAGAAGCATCAAACACAACACGAGTTTTTGTCGTCTTGTCCAATCGCACGACAGCATGATGAGGCAACCACACCTTTCCCTCAGTCTCTTCTGAGTCTTCGGTGACTTCCTCCATGTGCTCTAGAGTTAAGTATTCGTTCAAAACATGGGTGTAGTCTCTTTTCTGCTCAGAGCTTTTTGCAAACCATTTCTCTAAAGCAGTCAATCTTTTTACAGCAACAGCTCTCCTGTCACCGTAATTACGCTCTACGGGTCGAAAAGGTAACTCTACCACATAACGACCGGACTCATCACGACGCATCGTCTCCTTAAAATGCTCTTCGCATGCTTGTTCTTCTAACGTGAAGATTTTTCCATTTTTAGCAGTAGGTTCGGATTCAAGCTCCCAAAACTTCTTGAGTAGCTCGTTCTCTTCCAGTTTCACGTGCAGATTTACGATACTATTATGACAATGTTGTTCATTGTCATCATAGCCGCCGACACGACCCGACAAAACCCATCCAAGGTGTGTATCCTGCGCAATAGTACAACCAGAAGGGCTTTTAATCAAACCCTCTTTCAGGATAGAACAATACACCTCGGAACCTAATAAAATATCTATTTTATTAGGTGCATTATATTGTGGGTCAGCCAACTTCACGCGACCTATTTCTGCCCAGTCAGGCAAAACGATTTTTTTATCTGGCAAGATTGAAGTAACGGTATTGATCACATGAGCCTGTACCTGTAACTTAAATGTAGGATCGTAGAGTGACTGCATATTGACCTTAACTACATGTTTTGAAGTTAAGCCACTCTGACTACCTCCTAAACCTGAAATACAGCATTTAGCTGCAATTTTCTTCAGCCGTAACAACTGAACAGCTGCTTCCGATATGAAGGACGCCTGTGACCCCTGGTCCAGGAGTGCCCTCAGTATCAGAGGATTACCATTTTTGGACTCGGCTTTAACTAACGCCGTGGCTAATAAGGTCTGGTTAGGTACCTTTCCTGTCACGAAATGGTTCATAACGTTGGTGGTCTTCCTCGTCTCATTAGAGAGTTCGGATTGTTCTTGTTCATTCCCCTGTGGCTCGACATCCGATGTTGCTGTAAGCGCATTGGATTTTCCGTGTAGTAGCGTATGGTGTTTTGCATTACATATCCGACATTTAGTGGATACTCGACAAGTTCTACCAAAGTGATTACTGCCGAAGCAATTAAAGCAAAGCCCGAGTGACTTCACAATATCCTGACGATTACCAACGTCTTCTTTGGTAAACTTACTACAGGAATGCAGTTTCTGGTTTGCATGGCAATGAGGGCAGTTAACATTGGAATAGGAACTGGTATGCATGACCTTTGCATTGGTATTAATTTGATTAGACTTGGGTTTATTTTTAATCGGCTCTACAAACTCTAACGCGCGGAAACGGGATGCTAAAAAATCTTTAAACTGTGTAAAGGACGGCAAGTCTTCACAAGAACTGCTTACATACATGTAACTCCCACTGTTTTCTTGTTTCAACGTCCAACTTCAAACTGACAATATAAACAATAATGATGTCCCAAGACTGTAGTCAAAATGCCTAAGCTAGACAATTCGTGCATACAATCAGATGTAGTATCTAAAAGATCTTTAAGAGCTTGTGCAGATTCACAATTCATGACACGTTGTGCAAACAATCTTTTAAGGATACAATTTGACATAAACCTTTTATTATCATACCTACTTTGCAGCAATTCCCAACATTTTTTATAATTCAATTGAGTTATAGGGATATGTTTTATTAATTGTCCAGCTTCATCTCTTACTTACGTTTTTAAATAATGAAGACGTTGAACGTCATCAAGAGCCGCGTTGTTATGAACTAACGAAATAAATAAGTCTTTGAATGACGACCACTCCGAGTATCTTCCACTGAACAACGGTATCGAAATCGTAGGTAATTTAACTATTGTATCCTTGTTGACCTCACGAGACCGTAACCCTGTTTCTTCATCAGTTGAAGGTGCCATTAATTTCAATGAAGATTTTAAATCCGTTTTATACGCCAAGTACATTTCGTAACCGCCGCCAAAAACATCATTTTTCGTATAAGTGCTGCAATCTAGGGCTTCACGACTATAATCCGCGATCATACATTCGTGTTTCTTATTAAATCTTTCTATTAATTCTCCAAGCCTTCTAATACCGCAGTAATAATATATGATTCCGTAATTCTTTCTTTTGGTGATTTTCTGAAATTGTTTCTTCCTCTCTCTATCTGTGATTTCAGATCTTCCATAACTCTTATATCTTTCTCCATGTTTAAGTTTTATAATCAAACAATCTTACAAAATCAGAAAATTTTACAAGTTCCAAAAAGTAGAAGATTTTTTCTAAGTCCAAAATGTTACGGAATATTCTAAGTGTTAGGAAACACGTACACGTCAATCAAAAATCGGGCATAGGTTCCCCGTATTGTCACTTTTCGCGAAATTATTCTAAGTCGTAGCCGACACTTAGAAATTTTACAAGTTCATGCACAATCACCGAATTTTTATAAGTCTCTGAATTATTATATGAAATGTACTCACAGTAGTCTATCTTCACTTTACCGTATTCACTTCAACCAATTATTCCAAGTTCCAAATTGCTCCGCTGTATGTCGCCTTTGTTCCTTTTCGATTCAATTGTATCAATCGCTAGCGCCACCACTAGTTGATTTGCAGAACTAAATAAAGCTAGGTTTCTCACAAAAAACGTTCCGACTCGTAGGGACCCTGTCCAAGGGTGTACTAGTCATGGCGGGGAAATAAAACTTATTTTCTCACTCACCGAACGCATAGACCTTATTTCATATATTGCATACGAACATACCCGATCATCGGAGAATCTCGTCAGCGAGAGCTAATTTTGCCAGTGGCACCATCTATTGAAAGTTTTAGAAACTAAGTGGTAGAGCGGTGAACTACCTCAGACTTATATTTGAACCATTGCCTTTAAACAGTGTTCGTTCATAGGAGATGCCAATTAAAAAAAAAAATCAAATTCATTTATTTCAGGTAAATTAACCCATAGATTCATTCAACGTAAAGCACAATAAATAAATAATTATATAGTAAACAATGTCATCAGTATAAATGTCATAATCAAAATCATAATAAAATAAAATGATATAATAATAAAATACAGTATAAATGTCACAATATAAAAATAATATAATAGTCTTGTCCCTACAGCTTAATACCGTCGCTTTGGCATTGCTACAGCAACATGTCGGTTACAGCAATGCCGAAGGAAAGGGCAATCGAGCCTGGCCGCAATCATCGCCAGGACGGTATTGGAGCTGGCCCGCACGCGACGTACCAATGAAATGGCCCGTTTGCGCATAGTCGCATAAAAACAATCTGTTCGCGCCTCCGCAAACATTCCTGAGGCACTGCAATACCGGGGCAAACCCAGCACCGCCCTGAACGCATTATTGTATTAGTAATAGTGTCTGTAATCTCCCTGATGGTCAATCTCCGATCTGCCAATATCAGATCACAGATTTTCCCGATGTTTTCTTCAGTCGTAGACGTCGTAGGCCGGCCGGAGCGAGGGTCATCTTCAATACTCTCTCGTCCGCGTTTAAATTCAGCAACCCACTTTTTCACAGTCGTATACGACGGAGCAGATTCCCCCAATGTTGTTGACATGTCTTCGTGAATCTCTTTTGGAGTTAGTTTTTTTTTAAACAGGTATTTGATGACCGCACGTTGCTCAATTTTCTCCTTTCTTTAAAAATGCTGCACTTAGGCTCACAAAATTCAGTCTAATTTAAAAACTGATAATGCTATTGCGATAAAATTTTACAATGTGACAACCAGAGAGTAAGCAAATCGAATGAGGTCAGTTACATTAAAATAGTTCAAGTATTTATGTGTTAGGCCGCGAACTTTTCAATTCACCCTCGTACTTATAATAAAACTGTAACAGGTCCAATTCTGTACATTGAAGTTATTATGAAAATAATTTTTGACAGCACTCTGTAGCTGATACTGATGCCAAAACTGTATTTTTTTTAATTTTTGTCTGTCTGTATCCAAATCATCACTTCAAAACTACTGAATGGATTTAAATGAAACTTAGCACGATTTGAGTTCATACTACGAAGAAGGACATAGGATACTTTTTATCCCGAAATTCAGCACGGTTCCCCTGGGAAAATGGATGAAAGTCAAAATGTGCACTTATTTGTAATTTATTAATGCGGAGTACGATTTCAATCATGCTTTTTTTGTTAGAATGGTGGGTATTCCTCACGGGCAGCCCGGCACCCCACGGGCAGCCCAGCACGATTATTAAGTTTTGCAAGCTTGCTAAGATAAAAGTCTAAAATCTGGAACATTCGCCACAATCAGTTTTTTTTAACTATTCTATCTTTTGGCGGATACATTTCGGAGACTGCGCAATGGAAGTGCACAATTTAATATATTTTTGTTCTACCGCCACACAAAACCGCCGTTTTCAAATCAAAATTTTAAAGAAACGCACAAAGTACTTTGCGTCTACATTTATTGTGCAAACCGCGAAGGAACTATCTGAGTTACTTAACATGAATACTGTCTTATGGAAAATATAACCCGGGAATTTTCAAATCCAAAGTAAAGAGTTCCTTTCTGAGCTATGCTTTACTAAGAGTGCTTCACCGCAGACCACAGCGTTGTGAGATAAACAGTGCTGAAATGTGAATAATTATTCCGCAGGTAGGGCAATCGCGAACGAAGTCGCAGGTACAGCTAGTGTTAAATAAGGTGATAATGTGATGATAGAAGAACGTACGAAGAAGTACTTCTTCTTCAAGCGGCAAGACGCCTTCGCAAAAATTCCCGAGTATGTCCCAAGGCACGGTGATGCCATAATTATGTGTACTAATTTTTTTTATGTTAAGTAATGACGAGGTGGACAAGTCACCTGTTGAATGATTAGGGACGCTTGTCCATTACAGTTGCAGTGCCTTTTCGTTCTCCACTGCGCTCGTCAATCACTGACGATAGTTCTTATGCCACGTTCGCTTAGTAATTTCACTTGCTACAATGTCCTTCTCGCTGGAACACACTAGTACCTGAACTCCTGCTTCGAGTCAGAATATTTGGTACAATTTTGTTATCCACCAATATGGACTCTTGCTGAAGATACTTGAATGATGACCGTAGTTTGTACGTGAGAGTGGAAGGCTGAATGTTTTTCGATTAGTGAGGCGGCTAGAGGGGCGAGGGATATCTAATTAAATTTTCTCAAGCAACGAGGGACTATCTATGTAACCATGTATAAGCTTGTGAAGAAATACAAGGTCAGCGCTGTTCCTTCTTTTTGGAGTGAGGACATCTCAAAGTGATACAGTCTAGAGTCATACGAGTCCAACCGACTGCAAAGATTATTCGAGTAGGAAAGATGGTATAAAAATCTTTGCTGCAGTTTTTCCAATCGTTCAATGTGTTCCTTGTACGTCGGGCTCCAGACAGGGCTGCAGTACTCGAATACTACGTACATAACAGTTAAAAATTATAATAGGAATATCTAAGAAAAAAGGTCAAAACGTCTGTTTCAGAGATGTAACATGAGCTAAGTGTTGTATGATGGCCACAGGACTCATCGTAGTAACTACCTAAGGAGTTTTGGCTGTAATCACATTGGTAAATAGAGTAAAAATATTCAGAGAATAAATTAACAACTTGCTGCCCACCCTGAGCGCTCTGGCTCTCGAGAAATATTTCATCCGGTATATCGTTACTGTTTGAACGCAAAGAGTTTATGAACGACCAAAAGTATTTAGGGTTCTTTTTAATTTGCGTCCTTGCTTCTGACTTCATTACAGTTATATTACTAGCTAACATTTTATCACAATGTTCACGCAGGATTTGATATGTAAGATGATTTCTATGATTTTCATATAATTTAAACCTACGATGATACTTGGCCTTTTCTTTTAATGCTTTAATTAAGAGTCAACGAAACCAGAACGGATACTCATTGTGACCTTTCTTACGAAGTGGGATGTTCTTAGTTATCACAGACGTCAGGACATCATAGAAGACGTCTACAGTCTCATCAACAGTTAGGTTTGGATTGAGGAGATAATTCCAATCAATTTCATTTAACTCTTTTCTCATGCTTTCGTAGTTACCTTGGGTATAGTTAAAAACGGATGATTTTTTGACTTTCGGAGGCTTTGGCGTATCAATGTTAATTTTAACAGAAATAATCAATACGGAATGATGGACATCAAGTTTAACTAATGGTTCAGGACCATTAGATACTGATACTGATTTTGGTGAATTAGTGATAATAAGATCCAATATTCTGCCACGTGAATTGGGAATAGAACAAATTTGATGAAGCGCGTTAAAATATAATGTATCAATGAGAAGGCTGTCTATATTGTCACTTGGAGAGCCAGGGATCAAAAAGTCTGAATTTTCATCTTCACCACGTGCTCACTGAAGGTATGGTCGATTAAAATCACCAGCTAATAGAAGTATTGAATTACTGGGCATCTTATTTCGTAGAACGTTTGTAATGTTAGATAAAAAATTGTCCTAATGATCATACCTGGCTGGTGGGGGAAGATATAACGCACAAATGCGCAAGTTAACTACTGAATTTCCCTGTCTCAATCTAATTGTCACCCACAGGTTCTCCCGAGTAGATTCCCATTTAATTTTTCGAATGGGACCATATTTTTTAAGTACTGCTATTTAAATACCACCTCCATCACTTTTCTCAGAAATTGTTGATTGGCGGTCGCGTCTAAAGATCGAATACCTGCTATCAATTACTTCATGGTCATATACAGAGTCATTTAGCCAAGTCTCGGTTAATAAAATAACATCCATGTCTAACTTTAGCACATTCATAAGTATTTCTGTGGTTTTGGTCCTAAGACCTCTAACATTTTGATATAGAACTTTTAGACGGATTTCTTTTACCTAATGACATCATAACTTTAAAATAAACTTAAAACCTTAAAGAGAACTTAAAAAGTCTAAGTTTTTGACTATAATACTCTTGGAGTTAATGTCCTTTCTCAGGAACACTTTGCCACCTCGTACCCACACATATTCAAACTTTTTGTCATTCGCAAATTTACGAGCAGCTCCGTGTAGTATTTTATTTTCTGGAGACAAGTGTTCACAGACATAAACTGGTTTTTTATCACCCGCAATGCCCAGATGAGACGAGTTTAGTTTGTCTTTCTGGTGGGTTCGATTATATGTTTTAACCGCAGATATGACCCTGTCACGTACTAAAGGACTCGCAAGCTTCACCACATTAGACCGTGGATGGTTCGACTCTTGGGTTTTTTAGCTATTCGATGATAATTTACCAAATCCTGATTCGGGAGATCACATCCAACAGTAGTGAATAGCTGCTGGACTAAGGTTTGCAAGATCTCCGACTTATGCTCAGGTACACACTGTAGTTCTATGTTATAGTCACGAGACTGCTGCTCAAATTGGTTTAAGCGACTCTTCAAGTCAGTGACTTCTGCTCGCAGAGAGCTTATCTCAATGCCCTGCTTGTCAATCTGTTCCGTCTTAGAGTCTAGCGCTTCTTGGAGTTTTTCGTAATTCACTGACATAAAGTTTACACTCTCAGTCAACTCTTGTATACTGGTACGGGTGCTAGAATTTTCAGTCGCAAAATCACTCCTTATTTCACGTAGTAAGCGAGATAATGACTCTTCAAGCTTTTTGTCTATGTATAGTTGTAGCTCTTCGGTGTTACTCAATGTTTGAGAGATAGCACTTGAGCTGTTAGTCTTGGGCTGCGATAATGTATTCAAGCTATCACCTCGTTTGTCTGACTTGCACTCAGAGCACTTCCAGGACGCTTTGTATGCTTTCGACTCTTTGCTAAATGTTTCTTGAGATACTCCTAAACACTGGTAATGATATCCGTTTCAAAACGACTATCGTTCCACCAGACTTAGATCCGTAATTGATTCAAGCAACATGCACATTCTCCCTTCCACAGCTACTCACTTCTTCCCTAACTGTTCTCCTTCACTACTTGATCTTCTTATTGTATCATCTTTAGAGCATGTTGCTAAGCACGGTCAAATATCTGCCGATGCGTTTTCTTATCACGATTTGATTTTTTTGTCCTACTAAATTCGTCCTTCAAAACCTAGGCCCACTATTATTCTGCAACGCAACTTTAGCGGTATTAATGAAGAAAATTTCCTTGCCGATGCAAAGAAGATTGATTGGTCTCCTGTTATGGACGCCAAATCCATTGATGATCAATTATGTATTTTTAATACAATAATAACGGGACTCTATGATATCCATGAACCACTGCGACGTATTAATATAAAACATCAACCAGCGCCTTGGCTAACTACTGAAATCAAATCACTCATGCACAAAAACATTGCTAAATTAAGGTACAAGTTTTATCCCGATGATGTTCATAAAGAAAAATATGCTTAATCACGGAATCGCTGCAAAAGGGTGTGTAGAGATGCACAACGTCGCCATATTCATAATTCTGTCGAAAATGAAGATCCAACTAAGGTCTGGAAGTTTCTCAGGTCGCTTGGAGTCGGTAAATCTCGCCAAAATTCTTCTTCTAATAATTTAGATATTGATTCTTTAAATAAACATTTCTCTTTATCTTCCAATATAATGTACTACCAAGATAAAAATATAACGTTACAACGTCTTTCTACCATTTCAACTCCTGACCATCAACCATTTTTCTTTAGTCAATTTTCCACTTGTGATGTTAACAGGAGCATATTGTCTATCACTTCCAATGCCGTTGGAACAGACGGCATTAGTCGAAACATGATAGTTCCCTATCCTTGATATTATACTTCCTATCTTTTGCCATATCCTAAACAATTCCATATCAAATGCTACAGTCGCTTCAAGATGGAAGGAAGCACAAATTATTCCCTTACCGAAGAAACTAAATCCTAAATCATTTTCTGAATACCGTCCAATATCCATACTTCCTTTTCTGTCCAAAGTCCTTGAGCGTCTAGTTCACAAACAATTAAACTCATTCCTTATTCATCACCAACTCCTTAATCCTTTCCAATCTGGTTTTCGACCTGGACATATTACAACGACGGCTCTAGTAAAAATAACCGAATACATTCGTTTTGGTATGGAAAACAAAGAGTTAACTTTGCTGACTTTGCTTGATTTCAGCAACGCATTCAACACCGTTGACTTTGATGTCCTCCTCGCTCTACTTCGCTCCATTAACATATCTCCACTATGTGGAGTTATGTTAATACTGGTATATACACTGGTTACACACTGGTGTTATACACTGGTTTCATAGTTATCTGTCTGGTCGCCGCCAGCGGGTTCGCCTTGATGAGTCTGTGTCCTCTTGGTGTGATATCACTGTCGGTGTGCCTCAAGGCGGCGTATTATCTCCTCTTCTTTTCGCAATTTTTATAAACACTATATCTCAACGTCTTACTTCTTCCTACCACCTCTAGGCAGACGATCTCCAAATTTACTCCCAAGCCCCACTTAGCCGTTTAGATGAAGCAGTTAATATGGTAAATAAAGATTTATGTTACATTTCGGACTGGAGTAAATCATACGGTCTAACAGTAAATCCACTCAAAACTCAAGTAATCATTTTAGGTAGTTCACGGACTATTTGTAAAATAGATTGGGACAATTTACCAAATATTTTCTTACTATAGTCGGAGCTATCTGACTGATTCACGTGAGTTATCCCGTATTATTTACTAAAAATGAGTGAAAACCACGTTAGTTTTTATAATAAAATATTTTCTTTGAGGGTGTGAAAATTCCGTACAGCGAAACAGTAAAAAATCTTGGGATTATTTTTGATGAATTGAAACCGTTAGCCGTAAAACGTTTGCTGCTGCAGGTTCACTCAGAAGACTGAGAAACTTTTTGCCAACAGCCACTAAAGTTGCGCTTGCACAGTCTCTTTTGTTACCGATTTTTGACTATGCAGACGCCTGCTATTTAGACCTTACGGAGGACCAGCTTAACAAACTTGAGCGTCTTCAAAACTTTTCAATAAGGTTCATATTTGGCTTGCGCAAATAGGACCACGTTTCTGAATTTCGCACCAAGCTCAAGTGGCTTTCTATACGACGTCGCTGGGATGCTCACATCCTATCTCTTTTCTACAATATTTTGTTCAACCCTTCTTCACCCCAGTACCTTAAAGAGCGTTTTGATTATCTTAATGACTCTAATTCTCTTTGCTTACGGTCATCAGAGAATCTTATGCTTAAATTTCCTCCACACGTTACCTCGTTTTATGACCGTTCGTTTACGGTCGAAGCCGTCAGACTCTGGAATGCATTGCCACTTGATACCAAACGAGCTCCGTCCTTAATAGTTTTTAAAGACACAAGAAAAGTTAAAGCATAAGCTCCATACGTGTAAACATCATATTTATGTACTGTATTTGTATATTTGTATGTATAGGTATGTATGTATTTTTGTATGTATATATTATGTAAGAATACATTAATTATCTATATTGTATATTATATTGTAGATATTTATAAATATCAATACTATTAAGGATATTGTACACCGCCATCCCTTGTCAAAACTTGCTCCTCTCCAAAGGTTGTCTGGAAGAGATCGCTTTGAGCGATAAGGCCGTCTATTGTTCACTATTATAAGCTAAATATTTTTAATTTTGGTATAGTTTAAGGTGTTCAATAAAGAGTTTATCTATCTATCCGTTTGTGCACTTGCAGCACAGTTTAAGTTCAGTCAGTTTTATCTGCTTACTACATATAATACAAAAACCCATCTTGAGTTTGCCCGATTTGGTAGAAATTTTCTACGCTGGCAATATTAGTCACTTGTCAATATTAAAAATCCCTCTGTCAATTGAGTTTGACAATCGAAAAATATTTGTATTTATTGTAGAGTAGATAAATCGAGCTCTTTAACTTCGATTTCTATAGTAACTAGCCAAAACTTATCTTAGATAACGCCTGCTTCGGAGGTGCTTGAGCACTAATAAGTAATAACACACTTTTAACTATTTATGATAAGGATATATCTATTAAGTTTGGATAAACTTAAATCAGTACAACAACATCAGTGGCAGGGTTGCCAGGTGATTACTCGTACTATATCATTAAGTCCTTGGCAACAGATTTTTCTACTTGAGGGCCTTATCGTTCTACTTGAGCTAACCAGGCAGCAACTCGCAAATTACCCTACCACCAAGCTATAACGACTGACTGACGTGCCCATCGAATCACGTTTGGGCTCAGTAGTGAATGCCCCTAAGCGGTAACCCATGATGGTAGGTAATTTTATATAAAAACTAACGTAGTTTTCACTAATTTTAGTAAATAATACGGTATAAATCACGCGAATCAGTCAGAAAGCTCCGACTATCACATCCGGTGGTCTTTTGCAAGGAGAGCTCCGGACGCCCGCGTTGACAACTCGCTTAGCACTCCGGGCGGCCAGCTCGTAGCGCGCGTGACGTCATAGGTTGGTGCGAGGGGTGGGTTGCAGTTGGTCGTGTCGTCGACTAATGCAAATCCTCTTCGTCGCTGGACCTCTCCACTAGACCCGTCTTTAACATCCAAATCTGAATATATATATATTATACATATTCTGAAGACACGGCTTCCAACTAGGTGACAAGAACCATTCTCCAGAGAAAGAGTCCTATTAAAGTTTGGACTCTCGGATCTTGCGAGGCACGAATAACTTGTCTCTAGACAAAACCCGAGTCGAAGCGAAAGTAAAGTGTTGAAGTTTATGGGCACCACCCAAATGCCTGCGACATGGCCTAACAACTACCATCCTATGAGAACAGTCGTGACGTGCTCTACGGAAGCGCTCATTTGTAAATGCTACTAGCGGTCACCGATCCAACTAAGTATAGTGACCAGGGTATCTACTTATATCTGTGTTGACCGCAGGTTGCTAAGGTAAGATCCGCTTACACTAGCTCTTCAGAAGGGCAGATCAGGTAGGATGTAGTGTAGGTTGGTTATGGTTAGGAGTATCCCCGCTGTCTCTAATGGTTTGCCCTCACTATTGAGCCAAATGGGAAAGCTTGCATATTTATTTACGTAACTACCTACTTGCTATATTATTTGTTGAAAATACTTCTGTCCCCCCACGAAATCATGTTTAGTTCCTATTATGCCAGTATGATTTTATTTGTCAAGAAGTAAGTAGGTAGGTACTTATTTACCTAAGCATTAGGGATAACGTAATTACGGCATATTCCACCAAACCCCAAAAATCGTTCCACTTCAACCCCAAGACAATTTGTAGGTATGATTAAATATTCTGTATTTTGTTCCACTCCAACCCCAAGAATTAGAGGTAGCGTCAGTAAGTCAAAATGTAAATGAAAGCGACAATTGCACGACTAGAAAAGATCATCGGCATCGAACTATAAATTTAGTGGAAGCATGGCACCGGAGATTGAATAACGAAATACAGAAGAAACCTGGATTGCTTCAACTCGTACACAAATTAAAGGGAGAAGCACAGTACTTTGAAATATATCGGAAATCCGTCCTTCGAAGTAAACATTGATATAAACTTAAAAAAATATTTAACTGTTTACAGAGAAGGAAGGTTAAGTTTGATGGAAACTATTGAAAAAATATCTAACTTATTTGGATAAGCAACTCTATGTTGTAAAGTGAAATCTGAAGCTATAATTTTATAAATAATTAATTTTATAATTTTATATATGTATATATATAAATTAGTTTACTGCATAGAAATTAAAATCTGAAGCTGTGATCTTATAAGTAGTTCTGATCTGAAGCTGTAATTTTGTCTTTGACCCATTTTATTTCTAGTGTATACCATAGTTTTAAATTATTTTTTTATGGTGAAACGTTTTTATAGACCAATGATTATATGTGTCTTATAAGCCTCTAAAACTCATGTATTTTATATATGCATCCTGAAATTTTGCTGTTGACTCTACCAAAACTCCTTTGGGTTTCAAGTGGAATTGAAGTATGAAAATATTTCTTAAATTAATTTTATACCTAAAATCGCTTTAAGGTTCGAGGTGGAATGAATGTATGGACCGCAGAGTTTTGAGAACAGTGGCTTTGGGGTTGAGTGGAATAAGCCGTAATTACTTTAGTAGGTATATTCGAAATAGATTTAAGCTAGCGAAGGGCTTGTTAGGTGTGAATTCCGTGCTTGTTCGTTAGGTTTCGTTCTATCACAGCATCGATCTCGTTGTATCACAGTGAGGTGTGAACACGCCGAACAAACCTTACATTACCTACGAGCTACATGTTGTTTACATCATGTATCTAGTGTACAAACCTAGCGCGTGCTATCGAAGTTGTTGTGTCAACTGGACACGCGCCCGATGATGTTGTTTATCAAACGGAGCCGTTTCCTCGTCATACAAATTTATCTGACTCTTAATTCTATGCGACCGCTTGCTTGCTTTGAGGAAGTAAGTAATTATATTGCCTACCTAGGCACCTCATCATTTATTACTCACTAGCGTACCTAGGTAGGTACTTACTTTTAATGTAGGTGTTCCCAAATTCACGAGACTCGTTTTGGTGTTACCTACTAATATTAAGCCGTTTGTCCTTATTGTAGATATACAAGACAATACGAACTTTTTACAGTAACCTTGATGAGTGAGTCAAAGGAAAATAAATGTCTTAAGACCTTGCTTCTGAAAATAATAACGCTGATCTAAACCTTTCTTACAAATTTTTGCTGCATTGTTTTATGAAATGATTGACCGCGTGCTCGTTTAGGTACCAGGTAATAAAATAACATTGCATGCTGTCTCTGCTCTGCTTTATAGAAGGTAACAACTAAACGAGGCACTCGGTAAGTACATACATATTACTGCAACTAGGTATACCTAGTGCACTTTTCATACTTATTACTTAATAGGTAAGTATAGATAGGTCCTACTTAGAAACTAATGTACCTACCTATTACTTATGTGTAATCATATAACTGTAATGCATATTACATAAATAGTATATGTAAGCATGCAGGTAGGTACATAAGTACCTACCTATCTATTCCACAGTTTCGCGTGTATTGCTTGTACCTATCGACAGTCGCCCGCAAAAATAAACGGTCACCTTTGAAAACAGCGATATCTTCAAGAAATTATCAAGATAACTTCTTTTGCTTATGAAATTAAAACAAAAAAGAATATGCTAAAAGTATGCAACCCTTCCTTTAACCTTTTTACTGTAATGGCGTAAAAATGCCTTATACCGAAGTAACAAACAACATTTCATTTTTCAATTTCGACTTCTTTAATTTTGTTTTTAGAGTTTTGTATAAACATGGGTCTTGAAATTGATTTTCCTTATTCAATTCGGGTAATTTATGCACCAGAATTATCGCTGGCTAAATCACCATGTTTGGGTTTAGCCAGCGCAGAGTGGCCAGAAGTAAAAGTGTAACGCTTTCCACGATCCAAAGAATGTTGCAAAGATGTAAAGAAGCTGGACAACATCTGAGAAGACCAGGCAACGGTCCAAGATGTAGAACAGCCAGAGAAGATCGCTTCATTGTCACTTCGCTTCGGAGTTGACATTTATCAGCAGTTGTGATCCAACACCATCTTGTACACACTAGGATAGATTAGATTAGTAGTGATGATGCAATAAGAAGATGCCGTTTAGAAGCTAACCTGAAACTATACAGGCCAGTTCAGGGCCCAAAACTCGAACGTCAACGTTTTTGAAGCGCTCGTAGCGATGTTTGCTTAGCTGTTCTTAATCGATTAGCTCCGCCGCGGTCATGACTAGGGTGGGTGACCACCAGTGACATTACTACTGAGCGCTACCGTGCTTCGGCGCGGCGCGCGGTCCCTGCGAAATCATAGCGCGCCGCGCGCTCGCCGCTCTCAATCCGCTCTCAAACCGCGTAGGTACGTCTGAACAGAGCCTTAGGATGGCAATTACAGCTTGGTGGTAGGGCATTTTTTTTTTCGAATTCGAATTTAATTCGAATGCCCCCTGGCTAGCTACCATCCTCAAGTAAAAAATCAGCTACTAAGCAACTAACGGTGTGTTCCGGCAGCTGTTCTTGAGAGGTTGTAATTCTAGGTTAGTCCTTACAACATCTTCGACTACATCATCATCACCTACCATCAGGTGTGATAGTGGTCAAAAGCTAGCCTATAGAATTACAAGATTGCGTTTTGCGACGGAACTTGCTCGCTGGTTTTCATTGAAAATGGGAACCTTAATGCTACTCGTATAAGGTTACATACCTAATGGAAATCTTTAATGAACTTGCAGATCCTTACCTATCAAACATGGGCGATGATTCAATACTTACGCACGATAATGCTCGCCCTCAATCTGCATTATCTGCGAGAAGATACATTGAAGAAGTCGGTATCGATGTCATGGTCTGGTCAGCGAGGAGTCCTGCCATAGACCCTATCGAGCATGCATGGGACGAGCTTGGAAGGTTAGTCAGGAAACGAATTCCGCCACTGTTGATACTTAGGCCCTTACTGAATAATGGGAGAATTTACCTGAACACCGGTCGAGGAACTTAGTTTTTAGTTATACCTACCTGATCGCATATAGGTAAACCTTGGCAAGAACCCATGGAGGCAACACAAGGTATTGAACTATCAAGTGGACACTGTCTTACGAAACTGACATTATGTTATTCATTTTATGCATAGTTAAATTTTATTTTAGATGCTTTTTAATTAAAAAGCTTAGCTTATAATTATAAGAGCTAGCTTGTGTGGTTTTATATATATTTCGAGTTAACTAGGTAGGTAACTAAACCTTTAATTTTGCGGACAGGTTTATAACTGATATGCATTTTTTCACAGCTAATTCTCAAAATACCTACGAAAGGACTATTAGGAACTTTAATACCGCTCCATGCATTCAAAAAATTTGTACATTCAAGTAAGTAAGAATTTAATATAGGTACCTAACCGATCTAATAAGTTACTTACCCATATCCGATCTGAGAAAAAGCAAGTTCGGATTACACTAATTTCTTGGCAGCACAAACACTTTCGAACATTGTTCTGTTGTGATGTGAAGTCCTTTTGAGACTCAATGCCTATCATTTTGAAGATTTCACGCAGCTTAGCCTGAATGTTCTAGTAGTGAGTCAAAATAGATTTTCCACAGGACCACCAAATGTTGAATTTCAGCACATCACGTGAAACATGTGAGCGGGCAGAATTCAAAATCAGTCGTCAACAGAAAAATAAAAGTGATAAAAATAAATGTGCAGGTGTGAAATGTGACAATTTTAGACCATTTTTGTAACAGGCTCGATCGATCTCGAAACTCAACTACTTAGGAATCTGACATTTCGGTAGTTAGGTACTTATACTATGTACCGTGTGCATGGAACACCGTACACTCTATTTAACCGAAAATATACTAAATATGAAGCTGATTTATAAAGTTATTTTAAAGCTAAAAATAGTCTTGTCTCCAGAGAGTTGAAATATTAGAGTAGTTATATACGAACACCACTGCTCTAAAAGTTTACTAGAATTTACCTATCTACATACCTACGCACATGTATATGCAGTTTGTAATGACAAGGAAAGAACCTTCAAATATTATGCGTCATATCTGTTGTCAGAAAGAGATAAATAAACAATTCGTGTAACCACCGAACCGCCACGAAACGTTCCGATCACCGATTATAATTACACTGCGATCTCTTTCACTCTCTCACACCAAACGATACACATATCTCGCTCATCCATTTCATTGAGATTAGTTCCTAAGATAAAACAAAATATGACGATATTTTCTATTTCATCAATAAAAGCAATAATTACGCGTGAAATGAAACAGTTTTCTTATCTCTCACAGTGCTTGTATAATTGGTGCAGAGTCTAAAGACACAAGGAAGGCATATTGTCCACAGATTATTCCTAAAAAACACGATTAGCGGCGATGTATTCACCGGACGCTCGGAAGTGCAAGACTGGTAGTGACTCTGGTAATTACCCTGAATTCGTCTAATAAATATGGAGGGCACACAACTCATCTACAGGTAAAAAAATCTTAGCTTGTCTCTTCCTAGGTGTTACAATGGTGAACCCCGCGCAGGTTCCGTCACAGGTTTTGTTTGGTATAATAAGTAACTCCCGCCAACGCGTTCGAAAGGTATCTTTCAACAAACACTCAGGCTCTGCGATTTTATTCGTCATCATCCGGAAACTCTAGGTTAGTCTGAACAACATCCTCGACCACATCATCACTTACCATCAGGTGAGATAGTGGTCAAAGGCTAACCTATCAGGCATAAAAACTGAATGTCAGTGTTTTTTTTTTTTTTTTTTTTTTTTTTTTTTTTTTAATCTTAATTTTATTTGGAGCTTTAGTCGTGGTACGACTATGCCAGCTCCATTATGTACATTCATTTCAAGTCTACTTTAAAATCGTATACATTAAAACCAACAGAGACTTTGCCGCGTCACTTAATGGCGCGGACAGGATGACTTGAATAGCTCCTACCTCAAGAAGATTGGATCCGTATTTACTTAGCATATGCGCTCTCACAGATTGGCTCCGCACACATTCCACAAGGACGTGATGTACGTCCTCTAACACTCCACAGGAGCCACAATTAGGGGAGTCTGATATTCTCATTAGGTGGTTAAATTTATTTAGTGGAAGGTGCCCAGAGCGAAGTCTGTGAGCTAAAACTATAAATTTCCTTTGCATGTTACAATTCACAAACCATGGTGATTTCTGAGGTTCATGTTGCAAAATTTTGTACCAAACTCCTTTCTGAGACGAGATGACATCATACAGGGATTTCCATTTTTCAAAAACCTTGTATCTATATTTACATAATATTTCAGAAATTTCAGGCATTATGTATACTTCCGTTCCCATAGTGATAGCGTCTTTTGCAAGTCTATCTACTTCCTCATTTCCTCGAATACCTACATGTGAAGGAATCCACTGTAGTCTCAAATCAACATCACAGTTACTGAGGTGTGAGATTTTTTTCACGATTTCATATGCTACCGAAGCACCTCTGATACCAGAGGCGCATCGAGCAATATGCTGCAAAGCACTTCGGCTATCTGTAAAAATAACCACCCTCCTCTGGCCTAAATTGAGTACATATGATAGTGCCTCTGAGATAGCAAATAGTTCGACAGACATTATTGAATTACCCTCAGAAGTAACTTTATATAGCTCTTTTATATTTTTCTGAGGATCATAAAAAGCAGCTCCCACGCCACTATCACCTTTAGATCCATCAGTGTATAGCTCATACCATCCCGTGTAATTAATGTTCATCATATGTAGTGTATTATACTTAAGTATTTTGGCATCATATTTATTTTTAGCTTGTCGTATTCCTTCAATTTCTGTGCATATAAAATCCATATTAAAGTTTGTTATCCAAGTACATAAAGTAAACATATTAAGTGGGGATCGAACTCTTGTTTTTTCTAATTTAGTTTCTGCAAAACATAAAGACAACAGAGGCTTTTTCTTTTTTCGCCAATATCTTAATTCTGTCAAACCGGCAAGTTCATTTAATGCATCTATTGTTCCTGGAGAAGAGAACTGAGCTTTTAAGCAATATTTTGTGGCAAGGTACTGTCTCCTTAAATGCAATGGCTGGATGCACAGTTCGCATTCCATAACATGTATAGGCGTGGTTCTGATGAATCCACCCACGACACGCATTGCCATATTCTGCACCTTCTCAAGTTTATACAGATTAGATTTAGAAGCAGTATCATACAAAAAGCAACCGAAATCTATCCTACTACGTATTAGGGAAATATACAATCTGCGCAAATGTTTTGGGTGTAAACCCCATGTTGATCCCGAAATTTATTAGGGAAATTGTGGTCGCAGTTAGCTTTAGGTACAGGGACTATTTTAATAGTACGCCATTGGATAGGTATCACACTTGATTTAAAAATGGTATTATAAAGTTTAAGCAAAAATAATTTTCCTTTTGAAGGTAAATTAAAAATCATCGAATAGGTTATTTCATCGTCGCCGGGCGCGGTATCTTTCTTTTTAAGACAATTTAAAAACTCGGTAAATGAAGAGTATTCATTAAGTATGATGTTGTCAGTGTTCAGAAGCGGCTGTGGTGGCGTCACAAAATCGGGTGCCATAGACATTAAGAGTTCTTCTTTTTTATCTAGTGAAATAAAGCAATTTTGTCTCTTTATACCCTTAACCCAACGCATTCTACGCCACATTTCTGACGCATTGATTTTTTCATCAATATCGGTGTGCATTTGTTGCCAATGAGTTGATTTGTACTGCCTATGAACGCGTTGTGCAGTAGCAATTTTATCTGTAAGTTTGTCTAAGTTATTAGTAGTGGGATTGCGTCTGAATGTTTTTAAAGCTAACCTACGTTCGGCAATAGCTAACGAGATCTGAGAGCACCAATAAGATTTAGGTGTAAATGTTTGTGTCGGATCTGTACAATTTTTAATCATTGGTATACTTTTTCGGGCTGCACTGTTAATGATATTTATAAAAAAGTTGTAACTACTTTGAATATTATTTTCATTTATTAGTATATCTGTATTAAAACTGTCTTTTAACAGCTCTTGATATAACTGCCAATCAGCTAATTTAAAATTCCGCCGTGTAACAAAGCTACGAGTATCGCTATATTGCAAAGAAATCTTAATAATTAAATGATCGCTGCCTAAATTTTCCCGTGTGACTTTCCACGTCATATATATTGCTATATCTGAAGTGACAAACGTGACGTCCGGAGCTGATTTCTGTAAGTTGCCGTTAACCAATTTAACCCTTGTAAACTCTCCACTATTGAGGTAAACAAAATTATGTTCCATAGAAGCATCTAACAATTGCTTTCCTCGACTATCATTTTTATATGACCAATTTGTATGATGGCCGTTGAAATCCCCTGCTATTATTGATTTCGAGACAAACTTGGAAAAGACGCTATCCCAATCGGATTGGGAAGTGGATATCGACTGCGGACAATAAATAGCTACAACATTTTCTATGTATTTGCAGTTAAAAACCTTAACATGTAATATTTCAATATTTGAATTACTAATGCTTATTGAACTTAATTGTGACCTAATGGATTTGTGCATCAAAATTGCTACACCACCATAGGAATCTGACCTATCTCTTCTGAAGATGTTGTAGTTATTTATTCGTAGGATTATATCTGAATTAAGCCAGGTCTCGCTCAGTATACAAATTCCTATCTTTTCCTGGTTTAAAAGGAGTTCCAAGTCATGTCAAGAATAAAACCGTTTTGATCATGGTTAGACTCGTCACTGTCAAGGTCAGCGCGATAACGCTTCGCTGGTCTGGTAAGTAATATCGGCGAGTCAGCTGGTTCAACTCTGCACTGGATTTCTTCATTTTCTTGCATCTCGTCCTCACTTATAACTTTACTCATTCCGGACGGAGGCCTAGAAAGGACCTCGTCCATTGTTAAGCACCCACTGATTAATCCAAATGTAAAATAGATAACACGGAAACCAATAAACAAATAGGGTACGTGTGCCCGCTTTGCTGCACCGCGCGACACTAATGTCAGTGTTACATCGGAGTGTATCAAAATAATAGATGTAGTCAATTTCAAACTTAAAGTTCACAATTTAGCTTTGTTTAAGCTGTGTATTACCGAACAAGCACGAATTACTCTAATGATGGATGGAAATAAGATAGTACAATAATTTATTTATACCCGAATTCGGGAGCATATTATGCTACAGAGGTAACTTAAAATAATAATGACGAAAAATTATCCATAATTATTATTGTATATATATACAGGGTGTCCCAGAACTCAACGTCAAGCGGGCACGGGGTGTGAGGGGGGGGGGGGTCACACCAGTCCCGGGAAAAATAAAAAAAAATCCCTATTGGATATTTAAATTTTAAGGCTCGGAAATTACGAAATAGTGCCAACATGATATGGAAAATCTCATAAACCAGGTACCGGATGGTACTGCAATTTAAATACACGATACTCAAGGATATAAGTAATACTTTCATCGATTTCAAAACATGTTTCCTAATAATTGGCTCGATAGAAAAAAATCTCAAAAACACCTCTGAAAATAGAGGATTCCTACTTTTTCCGCCAGATTTTAGTGTATTAAAATTTGTATTTTTTTCTAAAATATTGATTTTTTAAGTACAATAAATTTCATTGATTATTTTTATCCAAAAAAAGCACAGTTAATGCGTACTGTGCCTGTTTACAAAATGTCACATACGCCCTTTCATTCCGAGAAGCGTTAACATCATGTCGCACTATTTACTCCAGCGATCTACGTATATTGCTATCATCCTCGCTCATATCGCGGTCAGCCGCGTCGTGCGTCGGACCTGCGCCACTTTTCTCGGCGATCTCAATTAAAATAAAACATGGGTAAAATCTATACTTATAATAAAACTGTAACAGGACCAATTCTGTACATGGCAGATATTTAGAAAAAAAAAAATGTACAGTACTCTGTAGCTGATACTGATGCCGAAACTGTATTTTTTTTTATTTTTGTCTGTCTGTCTGTCTGTCTGTGTGTCTGTATCCCGGCCGCGCATCACTCCAAAACTACTGGATGGATTTCAATGAAACTTAGCATGGTTTGAGTTCATACTACAAGGTAGGATAATTTAGCTTTTTATCCCGAAATTCAGCATGGTTCCCTTGGGAGAGGGGATGAAAGTCAAAATATACACTTAGTTGTAATTTATTAACGCGTAGTCCGATTTCTTACGTTCTTTTTAGGGTTCCGTTCCCAAAGGGTAAAAACGGTCTGTCCGGCTGTCCGTCCGTCTGTCCGTCCATCTGTCCGTCCGTCCGTCTGTCACTCAAGAACTCAAGGCTGTATCTCAAGAACGATGATAGCTAGACAGTTGAAATTTTCACAGATGATGTATTTATGTTGCCGCCATAACAACAAATACAAAAAATTGGCCAAGTGCGAGTTGGACTCGCGCACGTTAAAACAAAAAAACCGGCCAAATGCGAATGGGACTCGCGCACGAAGGGTTCCGTACCATTATCTGAAATTTTATTGTATGGGTGCCCCCTTAATTATTTATTCTAATTTAATTCATTATATTTAAAGAAAACATAAAACTAAGTATTCTGTGAATAGTTAAAGCGTCTACCAGTTAGTAATGGAGTCCCGTTATTACCCCTTGGGTACGGAACCCTTTGTGCGCGAGTCCGACTCGCACTTGGCCGATTTTTTTAATTAGAATAGTGATGCTTTAAAAATTATCACGTAAATATTTCAAAGTCATCGGGTTTGTAGTTCAGGAATAACAGACATCACAACCTAAATATTACGTTCCAAATAACTTGACACGCAAAATGTACAGAAATCTTTGAACGTATGGCTTATCTTAAGCTGGCGGTCGCACTTTATCGTATAGGTATGACTTTGACTTTGCTGATACTGATGCAAAAACTGTTTCTTTTTTCTGGCTGTCTGTCTGTATCCCGGCCGCGCATCACTTCAAAACTACTGAATGGATTTGAATGAAACTTAGCACGATTCGAGTTCATACTACGAAGAAGGACATAGGATACTTTTATCCCGAAATTCAGTACGGTTCTCTTGGGAAAGGGGATGAAAGTTAAAATGTACACTTTGTTGTAATTTATTAACGCGTAGTCCGATTTCAATCATTCTTTTTTTGTTACAATAGTGGTAATTTATGTATTTTCCCGTAAATATTTCAAAGTCCTCAGTTTTGCAGTTAAGAAATTACAGATATCACAAACGAAATATTTCGTTTTAAATAACTTGAACCGCGGAATGTTGAGAAACCCTTCAACGTACAGCTCATCATAAGCCCATAGGAAGCCCGGAACCCCACGGGAAGCCCGGCACCCCACGGACAGACCGGCATCACACACAATTATTTAGTTTTGCAAGCTTGCTACGATAAAACTCTAAAATGTGGTACATTCATCACAATCAGTTTTTATAACTACATATCTTTCTTTTGCCGGATACATTTCGGAGACTGCACAATGGAAGTGCACAATGTTGTCTTAGGTTTTTGCGATTGTTACACTTAGTAATTAACTAATTAAACAACTTTAAACGGTTTAAATCGCGTATATTTATCATTATCTTGGTCACGGGGTGACTGTCGGGACAAAAATAACAATAAATATACGTGATTTAATCCGTTTAAAGTTGGAAGTGAAAAAGTTTAGTAGATTGTAATACAATGGTCCAAAGGAATTGATAACTTTCACCCGCGTTCAGCTCTCTACTTTTCATTTCGAATTTAAAAAAAGTAAAAAAAGGAGGTTTTCTAAAAATTATTAATTGAAAAAATAACTTACTTACTAAAAAATTATTGAGAGGATAGAACTATTTGTGAAATTTTACGTAAAATTTTGTTTGGAATATTTACGGGCGGCTATTGCCCAAAGAGGAATCTCTCTGCTTTTCACTACTAATATAAGGAATAACGATATAAAAATAGTATGTTTTTTTATATTATTTATTTTGATTTTAATAACATGAGCAGAACCTATTTAAAATTAATGCGGCTATAGTCCAAGTAGGAATCGATGGCTTACATACGTGTTAAGCACTCTTCTTTTCATTTAAAATATGAGGACGGTAAAAAAAAATAGTTTTTCTAAATATTTACTAAAAATAATAAACATGAGTAGAAGATACAAAGATACACTAGGAGTTAGAACAATGAAATTTAGGGAAATTTTTAGTTTTTTTTACCTTATATTTAGTTACTACCCTGCCAAACATAGTTGTTATTAATTTTTTTATAACAACTGAGTATTTTACAACGAAAAATCTTAGACATATAACTTTGTTTACACCAATGGTTACAATTTTTACAAGTCATTTCGGCCCAAGAGAAGGAAGCATTTACTATGAGTTTTTCCCGGCCTTAGGTGGCAAGGAGCCTCTCCTACCCGCTACTCAGATCAAACAAACACTACTTTCCGAGAATGAGAAATAAAAAAAATATGTTTGATCTACTGTCAAACAAACCGCCGCTTTAAAATCGAAATTCTAAAGAAACGCACAATGTACTTTGCTTCAAAATTGATTGTGCGAACCGGGAAAGAACTCTCAGAGTTACTTAACTACTGTCTTCTGGAAAATACAACCCGGGAGTTTTGAAATCCAAAGTAAAAAGCTCCATTCTGAGCTATGGTTTACTATAAGAGTACTTCACCGCAGACCACAGTGTTGCTTAATATGGGATAAACAGTGCACAAAAGTGAATAATTAGTCTGCAGGTACGGCAATCGCGAACGAAGTCGCGGGTACAGCTAGTTAGAAATAAACGCTTTGGGAGTGCAAAAAAGATGTATAAAAATCGTCAAAAACGCATAATAGACATAATAAGGTAAGCATCTATGGCTTCCTTTCTCCATGTATGTATATATATCTCTTATATTAATGAAATTTACATATGATTGTGAACCCTAACGCAATATAAAAAACACTTCAAACATTTTACAAGACGTAGGTACAACTTTAGCTACCTAAAATAATTATTATAAGCATTATTCAGAATTTTTCGTAATGAATGTGTCGTAATTATTTTAGATGGATCATGATTAATTTATACAGTTTCTGACAATAAGGCACAAAGGTTATGTACATCATTTTCGACTCATCAATCGTCGTTCAAATGGCGCATAGTAAGTAACATCGCTTCGCAACGGAGAGGCACGTGGATCGAATCCAGCGTCAAGAGATTCTCTTTGGTCTAATTTTAATTTTACGATATAATTCTTAATAATACAATAATAATTTTACGTATGTACGTGGACCAATATAATGTGTCTGACAGTAAGGCATAAACGATATGTGTGTAATTTTCGACACTTTTGTCAATGACTGTATAGTGTGTCACTACTGAAGTCGAATCAGAAGATGGAGTACCGTGGATCGAATCTCACATACCTAGATTATTTTTGGTGACTTTTTTATTTGTATTACTTTTTATTTGATACGTATTATATTTACGTATAATTAAGTTTTCTGACGCGTATTCAATTTACGATTACAATGCTTGCAAATTTATTAGGTATCTCGAGTTACCATGTTTTCATATAATAAGAGAGTTTAGTATATCTAACGAACGTGAACATTAAATAGGTACTTACTACCTAATCTAGCTACCTGAACACGTTTTTTCATAGATCTCGGAAAAGTATGTCTTTTATCTTGGATGGACACGAGTCAATGGAAACAATGGAAAGGTAAGAAAACATGAACATGTTGAAATTATACCTAGGTACATACTTACTTTATATTGTTCAGGCCACAGCGTATTAGTAACAGTAGAACAACATTATCAATTTACTACAAAGCTATGTTGAGTAAACACCGTCCTTCTGTCCACTACTATAGAAAACACAAACTTTCATACATGGAAAGTTATTGAAATATTCATGGTATTATCGAGTACGTAATATATTAGTACATATAAATTAGTAATAAATAGATGGCCGTTAACGTTTGATGCGATAGAGATAATGAAATTCTGAAATGAAAACTTAATACAAAAAGAAGAAGCCTAAGCTTCTGCTTTAGAATGAGACTTTCCATGGTTTTCTTGAATAGCATAAGAATTAAGAACTGACTAAAAGAAAATGAAATAATTAGCACCATACCAATACTTATGTAAGAACATCGAGTAAGGTACATTATAAGGGACTTAACTATAACGCCCTTAATAACCAAAGTGTAGCGGATATACTACCAAAGAGAGTATTCCTTAGGACGTTTTGGTGTTAAGGAGCGGCTGGTAATTCAACAAAAGTTAAAATTATACACATTATAGCCATTATGTTTTTAAATGTAACATCTTCTGTGTTGTATAACCAACATATGGTAGCCATATAAACAACCCCATATATTGTAGGATAGGAGGATGCTTCTTGGTTATTGATACTATCCCATAACTTACTTACCAATAAAATTCTTACTCCCGGTTTCTGAAACGCAAATCAGCGACAAATTATTTTAAATGCTTGTTAATCCATTGTCAAACGCAGATTGGGTTGCTAAAAACTTCATGTGACTGTTTGTCAACACTAATGTCAAATCTCCAATTAATCGACAATTATTTCGATTTTGGGTTTCTGAAAAGCTTTTCGGTACGTTAACGGTTTGTCAAACTGACTAATTCTAATTGCCCAAAATCGACCAATAATTCTAAGATTAACGTCTTGATATCGTAAAAATATATAAAAATAGTTTTAAGCATTCCTACCTACAACGTTTACTCTAATAACTGATAAGATAGAACAGGAACAGAATTATATCAAGTATGATTACTCTAAAAACACATATTGCTATTTTTCATACCGAAGGTACTAGGTAGCACTTCACCACTATCTCACCTGATGTTAAGTGACGATGCCATCGATGATGCAGCTCGCTTACCCTGAAGATACCTATTCACTCCTGTTTAGAAGACCCCCGTAATTAACCAGAAACACAGACTCAGGCAGAGTGTTCCATTCCCTAGCGGTGTGTATGATGAGCGAGTATAGAACAAGAGTCCGATTATAGAACTACGTAAATATATTACTAAAGACTACGTGATTATAGTGTTGCTGCTCATTTGTTACTCAATAGGGTGCTATAACATAACCATAGCAGCCATTAAACAAACCGCAGCTGGGTAGATTGTAATACCAACAAAAGCATTTCCAAGATAGGTATGGACGGATGGTTATGGACCTTCCAAACCCCAACCCTTCACCATGTGGTGAAGCTCAAGCCCGCGGCGGGATTCGAACCATGGACCTGCTGCGCGGCAGTCCATAGCCAAAGCCACTGAGCTATCACTGCTGGATTCATAAAAATTAATGAAATTTGATAATTCCACTAGCGATAACCCATCAATGTTGACATTTTAGGTATTAGAGCGTACACTCGCATGACTGGACTCTGTCAGTTAGAAATCCGAGCGCAAATAGTATTGTTGGATGTGAATGCCCAAATGGGCTTGTATTTTTACAAATAGGAACGCTTCGAACTCCTCTCTCTTGTTGTTTCACGTTTACGATCATCCGTCATATTTAATTGGTAACCATAGTAACGGTGGTGATGCCAAAAATGATTTGGGATTAATTTCATGTCAAAACAGAAGAGACAACGCTATGTGTTAAAAAAAGACAGAACACTAGAGAATGAATGAATTTGAACGACATTTTCAAATTTCATGTTATCATAGATAAACAAGCATTTTAATCAGGTGTTCTGTAATTTTTCATTAATATGCGTTCCAGAAACCCGTTGAAAGTTAGCGGATTGTTAATTGTGATGGCTTGTTAGATGAATTGAATTTTGACACGCGTACCGAAAACCGGCGATTAATATCGGACACCAAAAATATTATTTGAAAATCAATAAAAATTTGTTATTTTTCTAGTATAGAAAATGGAGGAGAAGAACGACGCATTGTTGATATACACTATTACACAAAGAGTCTATTAAGACAAATCTCGAAACGTTCACCTTTCGATTATTTTTATTAATATGCAGGGTTATTGGTAAAATGCTAAATCCAGGGAAACCCGGACGGATGGCAGCCCTACTCTCATAGAATGTCCGATTTTATGTCGCACTCCGGTGCATCTTCGCAACATAATCTACCTATACAAGTACATACATAAGTGACGGCACGGGTGTCGTTTACAAACATAAACGTATATTTCGTAATCTTTGACAAATACAGTTAATAACAGTAATACCACGGTTTTATAATCGATATGTAATATTGTGGTATTACGTATGAATAGTAATACAAAGTAATAAATTTTCAAACAAAATACTTATCTTTCTCCTTGGGTGATTTCAATAATGGTATTATTTTGTTAGAAGTTTTGTTGTTCCACCCATCTACACAATAGCATCCACGAGATGTATTTATTATTATTAACAAATTGAAACAATAACTGTACCTACCTACTACATTCTCCATGTGATTTTTTGTTAGTGAAATCTTAATATGACTTGTAGTAATGACACCAGCAGGTACCCTTGATTGTTAGCGGAACCAAGACAGGATCGGAATGAACTACGCTACTTGATAAAAAAAAAAACAAAAATTGGAACCGACTCCAACACCCAAAAGTGTGAAATAACTTGTTCAAGTCGGTACCAGGATAGTTCAAAAGTACCTATTATCACAATATTGTGCACGTGGTACTAGTGTTGGACTTCGACAAGTTAATTCACACTTTTAGGTGATGAAGTCATTTCCATTTTTATTTAAAAAAAAAACACTTCTTTTTATGACCCTTGCTACTTACGGGATCGATTTTCATTCATTGTCAACGACTATATCATCAAGATAAGTAAATATTTTTCAGTTATTGGAGTGTATGTCAAAAACGGCTTGACCGATTTTGATGAAATTTAACTGGAACCAAACAACAAGTATCAGCTTTCAAACAATAAAAGATTTTTTTAAATCGATTACCCTGTCAAATGTTCTGAGGTAACAAACATATAAGAAAAAACAGACGAATTAAGAACCTCCTCCTTTTTTTGAAGTCAGTTAAAAATACCCAATAGTATAACCCGCTATTTGTATTTTGATCAGGGGTAAAAAAGATTTTTATGATTTTCTGTGTAAATTTTACACAATATACTTGTTTTTGTAATAAATAAACCATCTTTTGTGTAACAGCTTACGCCTTGCATCAAATTTGATACATAGTTCATGTTCATCAAAACCATAGTTCATGTTCATTAAAAATGAACATACACAAAAACTGCAAAAATCAAGCAAGTTGGTAATAATCAAGACTAAACTTGTACTACTGTAGGTAAGGTAAATTTATTAACTGTGTCACACTGTGATATTTACAGCATAAAATCAACTAATGCTTGGTATCATGTATGCGTACTAGATGGCGCTTCAGCACACATAACATTCGTGTGTGACAAGATAGTTTCTACTAGTTCTACTAGAGAGCGCTCTAAATTTTTAATCAAATAAAATATTACCGTTCACTTGCGGACGTGGCGCCATGTACACCGCGAAGTAAACACGCGAGGAGAAGTGGGGACAAAATCTAACATCTGGTTTTAGAATTCTGTCCCTTAACTGACAAATTTATAAAAAATCGGAAAATCAATACCTTTAACCATATCTGTTGGTACTGTGACCACAAATTACACAATTTTACGGTGATTTTTTCAACTACACGTGGTCCACAAACTAACGTGGTCCTTAATATACGTACTAAGGAATTGCAGTCACAAATCAAGCAGAACAGATTGCTAGGTTTGTTAAAATTAGCATATTTTCCTTGACTTGCTATTGAAAAAATTATATCGCCGAACTATGACTCTTCATAAAAAAAACTATCGGACTGCCCTCGGCAAGTTACTTCAAAAGATGGCCCATTTAGCTAAGATTTTGGAATAGTATAGCACTACCTACTTTTCTAGCTACAGCAGCTGTTAGATTTTTTCTTCTAAATATCACCTTATTCAAAATCAAAAAACTTTAGTCAATACTTTACTTCAGTACAGTGCTTGTTTGTAAATTCTGCTAGTTATTTAAGGTGCAGAGCCTGCATTCGTCAAGGTGGAAAACAATTTGAACATGTGACTGCAATTCTTTAGTACGTTTACTTATTAAGGACCACGTTAGTGAAAAAATCACCGTAAAATTGTGTAATTTGTGGTCACAGTACCAAGAAATATGGTTAAAGGTATTGATATTCTGATTTTTTATAAATTTGTCAGTTAAAATTTAAACATCCAATAGGGATTTTTTTTTTAATTTTTCCCGGAACTGGTGTGACTCCCCCTCACACCCGATTTGCACACCATGTGCAATTTGATCCAAATCGAAAGATCGGATAACTTACTTACATCTCAATTTATAATAGTAATTACACCAGTCTAAAAACTGGTAGGTACCGACTACTGACCGCGCACATGCTTCAGAGGTCACGTTGAGCCGTCGTCGGTCCGGGTTGTTGTTTGTCGTTATGCCCGTCTGGCTATCTTTTTTTATGTGATAGTATTTATAAGTACACACGAGCTGGCAGCTCACCTGATGGCAAGTCATCTATCACTGTCATCGCTTTCGAACATCCGCAAAACCAAAAGTCTCGAGAATAAGTTGCCGACCTTTGAGGAGAGAATATGCTCTCTTCTTGAAGGCTTCTAAGTCGTATCGATTGGGAAACATATCTAGTCTAGCTACCACTCCGAAGCAGAAAATCTGGCGCCAAACAACTATGCGTTTGTTCCGGCAGCTGTCCTTGAGAACAAGTTCCCATTCTGGGGAAAGCCTGTTTACCTCCTTCGACCACCACATCATCGTTTAATAACAGGTGAGATCACGGTTAAGTAAAAAAAAAACCGTTGTTACTCTATGCCACTTCTTACTCGTGTTCGCAGATGTGTAACTGCGCAGGTACTTACCGAATGTTGGTATTCCCAGTTCGATAACACCACGAGTGTAGGTACTTCAAGTGCTTCGTAATCCTATCTGGCAGATAGTTGTGTCTCAACGTACAAAAACCTCCGATACGATTCGTATCTGTATAGCGGTAGTTATCTACTCACATCACTTGTCATGCAGGTACAAGGAAGATCATTTGATAGAGATAGGTATAACAATTATCACAGTGAGCTGAAGACCTCGCGACTGAAATATGTTTCCAAAAAAGAAAGAATTTCCTAAATTTGTTGAATCGACAAATTAATCCATATTGCTCACAATATGTCACGAGAATCGGTTGAGAAAAGTGACCTGTTGAGGCGAATTTCCCGTAGTTCCTGACCGACAGGCCACCAGGTAACAGTACCGGGGCTGCAGGTTTAGAATAGCACACATAGTCACAGGCAGATGGACCGCCTTTTGCTTGTGGTTCTCCGCTAATAATTTAATACTAAATTCGAAAAAGGCGAAATGCTTAAGGTTTTCTTTACCCAAGTTTAGATACGTAAAGCCCAACATTGAACTTGATCAAGTTAATTAAGTTTGCAATTGATAAAGCAACAGTATTCATGGCAATTACACCCTTTACACTGTGTTGTACCAGATTACACTGTAGATTTGAATGGATTCAAATCTACAGTGGGGTCCTTATAGAAATGAGATCTCTCCGGGAGGCTTACTAGTAATTCTGCCGCAAATGCCGTTTGTATGATAAAGGCAGTTAACGGATGTAACTATAGCTCGACGGGTTTATTTCGCATATTTCCACAGCATAATGTTGTATGGTGTATTGTGGGGAGCAGCAGCTGATATAGAGACCATATTTTGCAAAAGAGGGCAGTTCGTGCTATATATGCAACAATTAGGAATAAAAATAAACAAGCGTTGCCAGGTTTTAGATTAGCAAAGACACATAATAAGTTTTTTTTATATAATTGTGTGCGATTTATAATAAAATTTCTAAGGATATGACAGTTCTCACAGATGAAAAATTCAAAGTGTATGTAAAAAAGTTTTTTTTTTTTTTATGTTATTGTGACGGAACAAGCTCGAGGTCCACTTGATGTTAAGCGGTTACCTCTGCCTATAACAGATGCAGTTCATCGTTCAAGTGACGAATTGCACTGCGCCCGTCACCTTGAGACATAATTGTTAAGTCTCATGTGCCTGTAATTTCACTGGCTCTCAAGGACTGCTGCCGGAACACACCGTTAGGTGCTTGGCGACAGATTTTCAACTTGAGGGTGGTCGCTAGCCAGGCGGGCATTCGCAAAAAGCCCTTCCACCATGCGGTGAAGCTCAAGCCCGCGGCGGGATTCGAACCATGGACCTGCTGCGCGGCAGTCCATAGCCAATGCCACTGAGCCATCACTGCTTCCGAATTATATGATACTGGATAAAATTGGTGATTATTTAGATGACAAAAATGCTTGAGATATTCCAACGCTGTCAAACCACCGCCAATCACCTATTTATTAAATATTGTAATAATTTTGTAAAAGACTTACAAATTGTAAAAGAGTAAAGACATATAAAGCCCCAAGTTTCTTACTCGTTCTTCGCAAAGTGGCTCTTTACCGTTTTTGCTGAACGCGACAGTAGGATCTATCTATACTTATAATAAAACTGTAACAGGTCCAATTCTGAACATTGCAGATATTTTGAAAATAATTTTTGATAGCACTCTGTAGCTGATACTGATGCCAAACTGTATTTATTTTTTATTTTTGTCTGTCTGTCTGTCTGTCTGTATCCCGGCTGCGCATCACTCCAAAACTACAGAATGGATTTAAATGAAACTTAACACGATTTGAGTTCATACTACAAAGAAGGACATGTTTGGCAGGGGCCCTTTTTGATCCCCGCAGTCCCAAACTATACCACGATGTCGTGGCGTATTCTACTGGGCTCCTGGAATGTCACAGGAAGACACCGGCCTATATATGTGCTATTAGGCACGTGGGTATAAAATGGCGGGAACGACCTACCTTCGGACGACGTGCTAGTCGCTCCATTGAAAGGGACTTATCGCTAAACACCCTAAAGCTAGATAATTGATCAATCAGCTTACAATACGGAATTAGATTAGGATACGTTCCTTGATCTCGATGTTGAAGTAGTGGCCCGCCGACAGCAAGCCGTTGCTCGCCCATTCACTAACACTGAACGCCTGGCGTCCAAAATAAGTGTCACACACAAAACACCAATGTTTACCTTCACTAATATATATAGCAGTCCGCTGCTCTAATCCACCAGTTCGCCGCGACCTCAATTTGATGCACACACCGCATGCTTCGATTTTGACTCACGTCCTCGAGCGAATACCTTGCCGGTCGAACTCACTTCAAAATTCAAAACGAGGCGGCCGGCGCCCTCATCGGCCGCACGCACACGTTCACAAATCCATCACGTCATCGCTGCATGACATGCATAACAAGATTAGCGTCCGCGCGAATATGAACACTAAACGCTCCGCGATAGGGCTCTAAACCGATTGTATAGTTTACTTTTGTTTATCGAACAATACTTTTTATCCCGAAATTCAGTACGGTACCCTTGGGAAAGGGGATGAAAGTAAAAATGTACACTTAGTTGTAATTCATTAATGCGTAGTCCGATTTTAATCATTCTTTTTTTTATATTGGTACTTTCACCTAAAAAAAACATTTTTGTTTCACCGCTCGCGTGCCACGTAAATCTTTCAGTTTTGTTTGTTATTTTTAGTCATAACCTCTTTCATTACTAGTTCATTTTAAGAGTTGATACTTAATTTAAAAAAGTCTTGTGTTCCTTATGAAAATAATTTCTATAGACGTTGAAGAAAGAAAAGACTCGAAGTGAAGAGAGAAAAGTCACTCACTGAAGATCCGCTTACATGGTGGAGAATTCATTTCAAGTACAATAGTTTAAGGAAATTAGTAAGACAGTACCTCTCTCCGGCTGCTGGCAGTGAACCGAGTGCGCAGCTTTTCAGTGCTGCTGGGTTAATGTATGACTCCTTAAGGAATCGACTTTCAGGCTATAAGGCTGCGAAATAGCTTATTCTGTTTCGTTATTAAGATTTTTTTGTTCATATTTGCGTGATCGACAACAATATGTTCAGTTTAAAGGTCATATATCAGAGCCATATTACGCATATTCGGGTGTGAGTCAAGGAAGCAATTTGGGTCCTCTTGAGTATCTTATAATGGTCAACGACTTACCGGAGGTTGTTAATACTGCTAAATGTGTTTTATTCGCGGACGACTTAAAAAAATTCTTAAAAATTAGTAAACCAGATGATTGCTCCCAATTACAAAATGCTATAAATAGTGTAACAACCTGGAGTATTGATAACAAACTCTTCTTCAATGAAAATAAATGCTCCATAATTTCTTATGGCCGTTCAGAAAACCCTATCGTGTCACAATATAAATTGGGAAATGCAGTTCTTTCAAGGGTAGAACAGGTTAGAGACTTGGGAGTCCTTATGAATGCAAGCATGACATTCCGACCCCACATTAATGACTTGTTCACAGGCATTCCGAACACTTGGTTACATATTAAGGCAAGCGAAGAGCCTGGATAGCATAGCCGCTTTGAAGGCGCTATACAATGCATTCGTTAGAAGCAAGCTAGAAAGCAATGCAATGGTTTGGTGTCCAACTGAGGATAAATATGTACTTAACTAGAGAAAATCCAAAGGAAATTCATACGATGGCTATATAATAAGCAATACGGGTATTTTTTTTTATTATTGGTTATCCGTTTCTGTATCCGAGCATGTTTTTGCTTGGAATGACGGGATACAACACATTAGAAGTCAGAAGGATCGTAACCCTGCTGGGATATATTTTAAACGCATTGGTGGGCCGCAAGAGCAATCCATCATTGTTAGAAAGGATTCCTATTGCAGCTCCTAGTAACTACTTGAGAGCTCGAAGACATAACGTGTTTGAAATACCGCGCTCCAAATCTGAATTAGGACGTCAGTCGCCTCTTCTACGTGCGCTGCGCTTGCTTAACAATGTTACTCATCAATACCAGAATTTAGATTTATTTCACTGTACATTGAAGGAATTTCTAAGAGTGGCTCAAGAGTATTTGGAGTTGTTCCCTTCTAGATAATTAATAATAATAATAATGCTAATGTATATTTTACTATAATGTTATCATATGTTGTCTGTAATATAGTATTATTTTGTATAACAACATAAAGCTTTGGGTGGGCGAATTGGGAAACTGTAATACTCACCCAACAGTCATGTATATACATATAAATAAATAAATATAAGTAGCATACTCATACATCATTACTCATATAAATAATTAAAAAAAAAACTATGTTATCAGCACACATAGATATTTAATATGTTCTACATAGGTTATAAGTTAATATGAGAAATGTGGAACGCTTGTTTTCCAACTCTTAAATTAACTGCATTTATATTTTAATAGAATAAAATTTAAAATTGAGTAGGTATATAATAATTACTCACCTATATGACTGATTATAATACCAAATGATCTGAAAAGTCTAGATCGACAAGATAAAACCTATAAATAAAACCAAATAATTATACATACTATTTGTGTTAACATTTTACTTCAATCTAATATCTGAAACCGAAACTATACGAAACTAACGGATAATCAGAAATAATTACATATCCGTAACATCCCTCAATGAGTTTTAATATTGTTAAGTTTGTAATGACGCCTGCTAGGCGAATTACATTACAAAATTACAAATTTATGAGAGAAAAAATTATGGTCATGTGCGGGATTCGAACCCGCGTCCATCCACCCCTTTAGCCGGGGTATGCTCTAACCAATTGAGCTAACATGACACAATGACTCATAACTGTAATTCTTGCTCTCGTTCTTCATGCAACCATCGTATTGGGATGGAGCGACACCTATAGTTCAACTTGCGTTGTACTACAAACAAGACCAATTTTGCAATTGGTTTTAAACTTGTAAATGATGACGCTACCTTATAATTTTAATATTGTTAAGTTTGCAATGACGCCTGCTAGGCGAATTACATTACAAAATTACAAAATACAAATAAAGGGGTGGATGGACGCGGGTTCGAATCCCGCCCATGACTATAATTTTTTCTCGTAAATTTGTAATCCCTAAATGAGTCTGCAGGTACGGCCGTCGCGAGCGAAGTCGCGGGTACAGCTAGTATGAACGTATGTAACTGATGTTCACAAGAGCGTCGCGTCGTACACCCCAAATTTAAATAAAATATTTGAAACTTTGACATTCCGAATATTTGATGATGTCTCAGTGATGTAAGTACAAAGTAAAACCGGTAGCGATGACGCCACTGACAAAGGCACATTGAACATAAAGTTTCTCATCTGCCAAAGTCCACGCTTCGTCCTAGTACGTATTGCGCAAATCCTAAACCCTAATGATTTCAATTCAATACAGACAGATGCACCGCTCTCATTCTGTGGATGTTAATGTCAGGTTAAGAAATTGTAACGTTCAATTCTCCTTAACGAAAGTCCTTCATCGTCATCTCTTGAATTTCGTGGTTCCTGCGCCCAGCGTCAGTAATGTGTGCTACAAAAAATGGAACTAATTAATTCAAGGTTCTGTGACCGTAGGTAAGATACGGTCATTGCCACATAATATCTTCATACTCGCCAAAGCACACAAAATGTATGGGTAATAAATACTATCTACTTCCCGTTCACCTACAACTGTGAAATTTGGCATCAAGCAAGGTCTCACCGCACAGCTGAAGGAAAACATCCCAAAGTTGCTAATATCGGTTAAATTACATTTTTTTTATGCCTGATAGGTTAGCCTTTGACCACTATCTCACCTGATGGTAAGTTATGATGTGGTCGAAGATGTTGTTCAGGCTAACCTAGAACTACTGGGTTCGTGGCTTAGGCCCACAGTGGTCGACGCACCTGTGGCTGACGCCCCCGATTCTAATGAATTTAGTATATTTTTTTGTGTGCTATTTCCACTAAGTACAGTAAACGACAAAAGTCTTTCTTTACCAAATTATCATACGTACAAAGAAGATCATACGTATACCATGCATACGTGACGCAGTTATTAAAAGGGAAAACTTTTAAATGGAAAACGGGAAAATAAAAGGTTTAAAAAAAACTTTTAGTTTCCCGTTAGTAGTCACTTATTTGCTAATAATGTAGCTTTCTATCGGTAAAAAAACATTTTAAGTTTACCCATTAAAACAAATATACAAAAATAAGAATAATCAAAACTTTTCTATTTATTATTATAATTATGAGATATTTATTATTATTATTTTAATTATTATATAATTAGAGTTCATTACGAAAAACGTTGGTAAATTTTGTTAGTAAATAATAAATTACCATGTGAAATCTTATCTTTCATCCTTAATCAACCAACACGTCTATTAACTGGGCCGAAAGAACACCACAAGGATGAAAATGTGATTGCCAAATTCACTGAACAATACAAAAAAAAATTCTATGGTCATGTTTTTACAACAAATCCTTTTGTTTTGTGGAAATTCGACCAGAAAGTAACATTTTATTATTTATTAACTAAATAGATATGAGTTTGCTTGTTAATTTTTATTAAAGGTAATAGATGTGTTCTATAATATACATATATTAGTTTTTAAAGTTGATTATTTTTAAATGTTACTAATTTTTTAAAGAAAACTACACATTTCAAATATTATGTTTTTACTTTTGAGACTGATTGTCATAATTAGGTAAAATAATTATCTTGGTATAAACAAAACAGGTGAACAAAACTGTGATTGAGATTACTATTTTTTTTACAAATTTGTATTTGACATAGATATATAATGAGAAATAACTAAGTTTTATATTTTTTTAAAGATACTTTCAAATTAAAGCATATTATCTACTTTATAAGCATCATTATGATATAATATATTGCATCTACTCTAGTTAGGTATAGAGTTATTAGTTTTGTATAATATTTTTATGCCTTTTAATCAAAGCAACTTTTATGCCATTTGAATAAAAGTTGCTTTGATTTAAATTAAATTGACCGTGGGCTTCAACCACAGGTGCGTCGACCACTGTGGGCCTAAGCCACGAACCCGAACTACTGGCTCTCAAGGA
This sequence comes from Plagodis dolabraria, assembly GCA_963854805.1. NCBI lineage: Eukaryota > Metazoa > Arthropoda > Insecta > Lepidoptera > Geometridae > Plagodis > Plagodis dolabraria. Next base: position 35,324,551 of record OY978447.1, read on the forward strand.
CAGCTGCCGGAACACACCGTAAGGTGCTTGGCGACAGATTTTCTTCTTGAGGGCGGTAGCTAGCCAGGCGGGCATTCGCAAAATGGCCTACCACCATGCTATAACGACGGCCATCCTAAGACAACAACCGACACGCGACGGCTTAACGTGCCCTCCGAAGCACGGAAGCGCTCAGTAGTAATGTCACCAGCGGTCACCCATCCAAGTCATGACCGAGACGGACGTTGCTTAACTTTGCTGATCAGCAGCGCAAGTACCGAACTTACCGATCGCTAAATTTGACCTTACAATCGTCTAAATTCGATAAAACGCAACCATTTTATCGAATTTAGACGATTGTAACGTCAAATTTAGCGATCGGTAAGTTCGGTACTTGCGCTGCAGTTCAGAATGGCTTAGCAAACTTCGCTACGAGCGCTTCAAAATATAATATTAGGTTTCGTACATTTTTATTATTTTCAGATCACAATTTCAGCACTTGATTAACGACTGGTGTCAGGTGACGCATGCGGCAGGTTGTATTAAGTGTTATACCTAATATCTAATCACCTACTTGCCTATTGCTACTGCGCATTTGATACCATTCAAACGAAAAGCTATTTATTTAATATTAAATGTAGTTAGAACTCTAGACGATATAGTCGTCGATGTCGTCTACAGTTCTACATGAATTACGAGTAAGTAGGTAGGTATATAGGTATATAATAAATTATTTCTCAAAAATGGTATGTAATGTTGCCATAACATCTCTACAAAGTATCCCGAAAGTGAACTCTACGACTTATTCACAACTGTGCAGTAAGGAGTTAGATTTTAAATTTGGAGTCTCCTACTGCCCAGTAAGTACCTACCTATGTGTGTAATTTACTTACTGGACAGTAGGTCATCCTCTTTAGATCTGCTTGGAAAAAAAACATAGTACCAGACACATATTAGAGTTTAGCCAATATAACATTAGGTTATAGGAGGGAGGCTCCAAATATATATCTATATCTCTTTTTGGTATGACATTTTATGAGATAGATGTATTTTTGGAGCCTTGAACAGCCATTTTATAGTCTGTGATACTTAAGGACATATACCCGCCAGCCAAAGCGTGAACTTGTATATAAACTCAACTTGTTACTAAAAAAAAACTCGCATGTAAATATAGGGTATTATTAGACCTATCGTTTCTGGCTTAAATCCTTTTTCTCTTGGACTAATAATTTTTTTTTATTATATAGCGTTTAGTATATAGCACTCGTTTTTAGGAGTTTGAGCCAGTTATTCGTAACTCCAGATTTATTTAAAAGTATATTGCACATGTATAAATAATTTTCCATTATAGAAAGTTCATTATATTCCTCATGTTTGTGGTGCAATAGAAATATTAAAAACATGCTTATTTTTCTTGAAAGAGATGCTTAAAGTTGGGTCTTTCTTTTATATAAAATTACGAGTTTTTGAGCTATTGTAATTTCAAAACTGTGTAATTTTATGAAAATCTGATGCACCACAAACTTAGATATTAGGGTAGTGATTACGTAGGTAAAAAATCATTGAGTTTTATTCGCTATTACTAAAATGAGATTTGAGCTGGGTTTTGTATGGGGGCGTTCGTCTAAAATATACCCTTAACACGATGCAGAAAAAGTACCTATGCACGTTGCGTTATAGTGTGTGCATAGTGTGGGACTTTATGTTTGTATTTAGTAATTTATTATATATATTTTATTATTTTTTCTAAAACATAATGTAATGTAAAAATAGAACAATCTACAAAGCTAAACGCAAACGTTTTAGAAAATAACAACGACTGGCGGGATTTCACATTCAATTGCGATAATTGTGTTTTTATTTACCGCGTGAACATAGATAATCCCATAACCTTCAATAGTAATGAAACGAATTTGTTCTTAAATTATCTTTAATTTTTGAGAACAGCATTATACAAGCGTCAACCAGTAAGAAAGCCATCCTGCCTTCGTATATAACCGGAGCTCACGTGCAGTTCGGTCCGGTTAACTCGTAGGTACTTGCCCAGGAAGGGTTACCTACTTCAGTAGAACTCTGCATAAATAGATCGTTTACGGTTAACAGCGAGTGCGTCGTGTAACGTTAACTGTTACACGACGCACTCGCTGTATCCCATTCATGCAACAGTTGTTACATGCCGCACTCACTTGCTATTTGGAGCACTCTCTTCGCACGAATCGTTAATACACAATTTGGTGAAGTAAGTGAAAGTAGACCGTAGACCGTACCTACCGACATATCAATAACTGTATAGTCTCATTGGAGTGTGGTGTGTGGTGCTGGTGAGGTAAGGAAGCTGCATCAGTTCCACTCGCAGCTCTCCGGTTTTAGTACAGTTTACGTAAACACTAAAGAGGTTTACGACATTTTTTGTTGTTCAGTTTTTCAATCATCAAATAGTTACTATTGGTTACTATTTTGAAGCAGTGATGGCTCAGTGGCTATTTGGCTATTGGCTAATTGGCTATGGACTGCCGTGCAGCAGGTCCATGGTTCGAATCCCGCCGCGGGCTTGAGTTTCACCGCATGGTGGAAGGGCATTTTGCGAATGCCCGCCTGTCTAGCGACCACCTACAAATAGAAAATCTGTCGGCAAGCACCTATAACCGTATGTTCCGGCAGCAGTCCTTGAGAGCCAGTGAAACTTGTAACAACTATGTCTCAAGGTGACGGGCGCAGTGCAATTCATGACTTGTGACGAAATGCATCTGTCATATAGGCAGAGGTTAGTCCGATATACATCATCGGGTGGGCTCGAGCTTGTTCCGTCACATAACATAAAAAAAGACTAAGTGCATACCTATCAACCACTACATGTATAAAAAAGTTTATTTGTTTTATATGTGGTCGGTTGATTAACATTTTACTTCTAATTAGTCAGACTGCACGGTAAAATATTACTTTATTTTATACAGCATCAACGCGTGCTTAGCGATATATAATATTTCTGATGAAAAAAGATAAGTTTCAGCGGGACTTGAACCTGCCACCCCAGAATGCCGTCCTGCCACTCCCGCTGGAAGTTATCTTTTTTGATCCGAAATTTCTATTTCATCAGTTTGATATACATTATCCAATAAAGATAAGATTAGACAGTTGTTCAGTCATCCATCACCGATGAGGTGATGATGAGTTATGTGATGATACTGATAATTGAAAAACCGTGTCTAAGAGAACTTTCACCTGCAAAATTAAACCAATGATCGGGGTCTTAAACCGTAAACGAGCTATTTATGCAGAGTTCTACTGAAGTAGGTAACCCTTCCTGGGCAAGTACCTACGAGTTAACCGGACCGAACTGCACGTGAGCTCCGGTTATATACGAAGGCAGGATGGCTTTCTTACTGGTTGACGCTTGTATAATGCTGTTCTCAAAAATTAAAGATAATTTAAGAACAAATTCGTTTCATTACTATTGAAGGTTATGGGATTATCTATGTTCACGCGGTAAATAAAAACACAATTATCGCAATTGAATGTGAAATCCCGCCAGTCGTTGTTATTTTCTAAAACGTTTGCGTTTAGCTTTGTAGATTGTTCTATTTTTACATTACATTATGTTTTAGAAAAAATAATAAAATATATATAATAAATTACTAAATACAAACATAAAGTCCCACACTATGCACACACTATAACGCAACGTGCATAGGTACTTTTTCTGCATCGTGTTAAGGGTATATTTTAGACGAACGCCCCCATACAAAACCCAGCTCAAATCTCATTTTAGTAATAGCGAATAAAACTCAATGATTTTTTACCTACGTAATCACTACCCTAATATCTAAGTTTGTGGTGCATCAGATTTTCATTAAATTACACAGTTTTGAAATTACAATAGCTCAAAAACTCGTAATTTTATATAAAAGAAAGACCCAACTTTAAGCATCTCTTTCAAGAAAAATAAGCATGTTTTTAATATTTCTATTGCACCACAAACATGAGGAATATAATGAACTTTCTATAATGGGAAATTATTTATACATGTGCAATATACTTTTAAATAAATCTGGAGTTACGTATAACTGGCTCAAACTCCTAAAAACGAGTGCTATATACTAAACGCTATATAATAAAAAAAAAAATATTAGTCCAAGAGAAAAAGGATTTAAGCCAGAAACGATAGGTCTAATAATACCCTATATTTACATGCGAGTTTTTTTTTAGTAACAAGTTGAGTTTATATACCAGTTCACGCTTTGGCTGGCGGGTATATGTCCTTAAGTATCACAGACTATAAAATGGCTGTTCAAGGCTCCAAAAATACATCTATCTCATAAAATGTCATACCAAAAAGAGATATAGATATATATTTGGAGCCTCCCTCCTATAACCTAATGTTATATTGGCTAAACTCTAATATGTGTCTGGTACTATGTTTTTTTTCCAAGCAGATCTAAAGAGGATGACCTACTGTCCAGTAAGTAAATTACACACATAGGTAGGTACTTACTGGGCAGTAGGAGATTCCAAATTTAAAATCTAACTCCTTACTGCACAGTTGTGAATAAGTCGTAGAGTTCACTTTCGGGATACTTTGTAGAGATGTTATGGCAACATTACATACCATTTTTGAGAAATAATTTATTATATACCTATATACCTACCTACTTACTCGTAATTCATGTAGAACTGTAGACGACATCGACGACTATATCGTCTAGAGTTCTAACTACATTTAATATTAAATAAATAGCTTTTCGTTTGAATGGTATCAATTGCGCAGTAGCAATAGGCAAGTAGGTGATTAGATATTAGGTATAACACTTAATACAACCTGCCGCATGCGTCACGTCACGTCACGTAGAGAACAGGTGCGGGCGGCTCATTTGAATAATGACCGCATTTTAATGAGATGTGTTGACCGCCAATTTGTTATTTGCGTATTCACGAAAACAATACAAAAGAAAATATTCGATACTACCTACTTACCATACTTTGTATTATTGTGTAATCGGGTATAGTAGGGAGATACAGTATTATTTCAGACATAGGTAGTCCTTAATCATGATACCTACTTAATTTATTACCAAAACGGACGGTACCTACGTAGAAGCGTACTACAATAGTCATCGCAGACGTCACACAGATGCCTACAAACGTGAATGTTTGATAACAGCGAAATCAACAATTGTTTGCGTTCTGCCATCTTATTGACCTCGTTTCCACCGATAAGTTACCTATGTTCCGTTTTAGCCAACTTCTAAAAGAGGAACAAGTTTTCAATCCAACGCGCTGTAGGTAAGTATCTTCGTAAATTTCGAATATAAGTTTATTCGTAAGTTGTGATTTTGTGATTCAAATTGAAACGAGTCTTGTCTCCGCAACAATATAAAAAACAAAAAAAATATAACAAGGACCGGCTTCTTATTTTCTGAAAATATGGGGTTTTAAGTAGTAAGAACATGGTCGTTGGACAATTTACTTATTATTAGTCCCGTTCAGAAGACGTTGAATCCCGCCGCGGCCCGGGCGCGGGCTTGCGTGCTTCACCGCGCTGTGGTAAGGCATTTTAGAAATTCCCGCTTGGCTGGCCACCACCTTCAAGTAGAAAATCAAGAGAAATGTTAAGAATTGTATACTGAGCGTTACCTCCGGGCCGAACCGACACCAATGCCTGGCTGGACCACTGGTTTATGGCATATACACACATGGCGTGCCACCAAGAAGAACAAAACAAGTCAGTGTATTTCAATCCTTAATCAGGCTGTATTCTCTCGTTCTTCTCCGCTGCAGCCTGAATTTCTTTCTGGAAGTGCCATTAGCTTAGATCTCAATCACATAATATCACATCGCAATTCACCCTTATACCTACGTGCAATACGCCGTGCCATCTTCTTTTCCACCAGACGTGCATTGTGGACGTCTTTTGACTGTGATAATTATGACAATTAATAACCAAGAAAAATATTACTTACCAAATAAAAATAGTTCCTTTTGTAGTAACATTACTAACGTAAGGTATTTTTTTGAAGACGGCTCAGACTTCATAATGTCACCTATTCTGATGTTGTAGTTGTTCTTGTTTCTCCTGCTAAGCGTCAGAAGGAGAGGAAAATTGGAACTACCACCGGCATTCGAACCTGCGATCACCAGAGAGTTGAAATACTAGAGAGGTTATATCCGAACAACACTGCTCTAAAAACTTACTAGAATTTACCTATCTACATAGCTACGAAGATGTATAATTATGCAGTTTGTAATGACAAGGAAAGAACGTTCAAATATTATGCGTCATACCTGTTGTAAGAAATAGATAAATAAGTAATTCGTGTAACCACCGAGCCACCACGAGACGTTCCGATCACCATTACACTGCGATCTCTTTCACTCTCTCACACCAAACGATACACATATCTCGCTCATCCATTTCATTGTGATTAGTTCCTAAGATAAAACAAAATGACGATATTTTCTATTTCATCAATAAAAGCAATAATTACGCGTGAAATGAAACAGTTTTCTTATCTCTCACAGTGCTTGTATAATTGGTGCAGAGTCTAAAGACACAAGGAAGGCATATTGTCCACAGACTATTCCTAAAAAAACACGATTAGCGGCGATTAGAGTATGTACTATCGGATCAATTTTCTAATACCGGTATTTTTTCGATATTCAATTTAAAAATATCGGAAATTCGATATTTCGGTATTTTTTCGATATTTTGTAAAAAATGGTATATTGAAATAAACGCTACTTAGGAACAAAGTCAGCCTCTATTTAATAAATCCAAAACTAGTTGTCACCAACTTATTACTGTACAACAGTCATTTATTCAATTTAGGCGATAAAATTACAATAAGTCTAAAAAGGTTACGTCGAAATATTATTCACTCGCCCAAACGTGCGAGGGAAATCCGTTGTACAAGGTATTCTCCTGACCGTGGGTCTCGCGAGTCGCGTCCTATCTCGCAAGCGCTGCCCTAGATCCGCCGCAAACTTCTTGGCCTCTGAACACCACGAACCCATCACATCCACAGAAAACGGTATGAACTCGTACGCCAATTTCAAGGCAGCGTGTTTATTATATTTGCCCAACGCGGCTATCTCTGCACCTACGCCGGCGGCTTTCTGGGTAGCAGGTGGCAAACGGCAAAGTGCTCACACACGTAGCATCCGCATGAGACAACGCCCCCTCTGCCATGGGATCAGCGTTAGCCCATCCGGCTGCTTGCCATCAGAGCGCTAGAGCCCAGGAGGCTCGAGCACGCAAGGGGCTTCTGCCGAAACGAGAGCCTTCTTAATGATATTGTTGATGGCATGATGCCGGGGCCTCCGTCCAGCGTAACGAGTGCAACTGAGAGCGTGCAGGTGTTACGACTCCAAACTCGCACCAAACGTGAGCCTCGCAGACTGCACAACCGAGTTGGTATCCTGCAGCCACTCTAACGGAGTCGTCATCCAGAAGCGTGCCCAAGTTAAGTGAAGGTAGGGCAGCTAGCGCCGGCTTAGAGACGGCGTTGAGACGGGCCAGCTCAGTCGTAGAGGCTTCGCTGCGTCATTGGGTGAAAATCTACGTCCCGACAAGATCGTCCCAACTCCTCTGTAACTTCGGCTTCGCAGGCAGAGACACACCCGGATATAATGTGTCCCACTCATTGTGGGCCTCTGCAGCGAAGGAAATAGAGAGAGTCCCCAAAGCTCTGTAATATACGGTGAACCAGATCTGAGGCCGCATAGGAGGAACCTAGAAATGCGATGGGGCCCGCCTCCTACAGTCGCCGCAATCCTTAACCGCCAAATTGGCAGACTAGCCTGACACCTCTGCGCATCGCTAAGACTAGCGACTTTAGCGTCTCCTCGACAACACGTTTAAGTGCACTGTCAAACCGAAGGACCTCCTCTAGGAGCTTTCAAGTTGGCGCCGTCTGAATGACATATGTCAACTTGGGTATGCCGAAACAGGCTCTCAAAAGCACCAAGGAAACGTGAGCCGGAAGGTTCCGAAAGTGATTCGCAAATAATGCCAGAGTCTGCGTCTTCGAATCCATGCTGTCAGCGACGCCCTCAGTAAGCCCTGCAAATCCAGGAGGTACAAGGATTTCCGGTCCATAACCCTTAGCCCGGGAATGAGGGATATGAAACTGGGACTCGATTCCGGTGTCTCTGGAGTGTAGGGGTAAAATTCGCACTTGGCGGTGTTTACCTAGGAAGAATGTTTCACGTCCCGCTGAAATACTTCTGGAATACCACCAATAGTTCCTTCATCCAAATACCAGATGTTAAAAGGTGACTCTAGAGACTTAATGGCCTTATGAATCGCAATATTGAAAATAAGTGGTCCCAAAGGATCGCCCTGTTGCACCCCGACTTGCGATCGGACGCAAACGCCATCGCAAGATAGATTGCTTGGGGCCGCATAACACTGGCGAAGAAATGTAAATATAGACGGTGTCAACACCCTGACCTCCGACAGCATCGAGCCCTTCTCGACACTGTTGAAAGCGTTCTTGATGTCAAGTTTTAGAAGGACGTCATCGCTCCCGGCTCTCATAACAAAGCTTCGTGTGGCATTGATACCGGCTTTGCATCCAAGGGGCGTACCCAACCCCACCTGGTGGGGCTGGAGATAAGTTGTGATCTCACCATGAACTATTCGGCAGCAAAGTTTGGCCACCAAACGGCGAAAAGTATTGCCCACTGCGATTGGCCTCATACCACCGTCTTGCTTTTGAAATTTGAAAACTTATTACGAACTTATTAAAAACTTAACTTATTATGAAATAAGAATGCCAAATATGCAAAAGTTATGTTATATAAGGTATATTACTGTACTGTATCAGCCAGATTGTCCACTGCTAAACACAGCATTGCCTATTATGGGTGTGGGTTTGCCACTATCCCAACGCTTGGCAGGCGTCTAGGGGATCATAGTGTGAGATATCAGTTCCTCAGAAAGCCCTGCTGCTTTACCTTTAGTCGCTTCTTACGAAACCCACAGGTAGTAATGGGAACGGGGGGGAGTAACTATCTAGCCCGGCACCCCACGGGACATAAAACGTATATCAATATTATTTATTTATTATATTTCTACTAATAGTAACATACTCTGCTGTTTTTAATATTTTTATTTTGTCCATCTCCATACGATGGTTAAGAAACGAGAGGAAAAATTAGAGCGAGAGAAAAGTTAGCTCTGTAGGTCAGAGCATACCAAGGCTAAAGAGGTGGATCACGCGGGTTCGAATCCCGAACATGACTATAGTTAATCCTCTAGTAAATTTGTAATTTTGTAATACTCTGCTATGTTCTAAGAATTTCTACACCTATATGTATAAAGATTTCAATAGGAAAGATAGAGGTATAGTAGAGCTTATAATGACAATTTACTTTTAATTTCGATGTTGACTCAAATTCAAATTCAAATTCAAATTCAAATTATTTTTATTGCATTAACACAGGTTATATACAGGTCTTATAAATTGGGTGAGCGCTGTGGTATACCATTAAGGTGTGCAACATATCAAATTTTTGATTATAGTAAATTATATTATACAATATTAACTTCAATCATATGGAAATTACAGTAATTAAATTAAATAAAAGGATATTGATATTGTGTCAGTGAAATAAAAATAGAAAATAATAATAATAATATGTCAAAATGTATCATTTAAAAAGTCATTTATTGTGTAGTAGCATTTTGCAGTCAGTATATTTTTCAATGTCCTTTTAAATAAATTATGATTCATGTCTCTAATATATTTTGGTACTTTATTATAAATATTAGGTGCCATTCCTAATATTCCTTTGCGCAACATCTTGCTTTTGCCTGGATATATAGACAATTTTAAATTATCTCGTCTATTACGCATAACGGCATCTGATTCTTTTAAGAATAAATCAGGATTGGTTCTTACAAACATTGCTACTTCAAAAATGTAAAGTGACGGAAGTGTCAGAATTTTATATTTTTCAAAATATGGTTGACAGCTATCAATTGTTTTTAAGCCGAACATGGATCGTACACAACGCTTCTGTGCCTTAAATACTAACTCATTATCAGTTGAGTAAAAACTGATAACCCAAAAGATAATACCATACCTCAGCACAGAGCCCGCTAAACCGTGATAAGCTGTAAGCAAAGCAGTTTCATCGACTGTTGGAGCTAATTTAAATAGAGTATAGGCCGAACTACTTATTTTTCTGCAGAGTGATTCTATATGTGCCTTCCAGTTAAGTCTTTTGTCAATGGTCATCCCTAAAAACTTAGCAGTGTCAACTTCACATATGGTGTCATCTTTGTACTTTACGCAAATGTCAGTTTTTTCTGGCGGCCTTTGATTAAAATGAATTATTTGAGTCTTATGTAAATTAATCTTCAAGTTATTAATGTCAAGCCATGAAATTATTAAAGATAGAGATTTATTTATGTCAGATTCATACAGTTCTTTTATTTTACAGTCAATTATTACAGTGCTATCATCAGCAAATAGCGTCATTGGATAGTTAGTAGCTTTGGGAAGGTCATTGATAAATATTAAAAACAATAAAGGCCCTAATACACTGCCTTGCGGAACACCGCATGCAATTGATCGTACATCGGACCTATAGGACTCTACAAACTTAGTTTTTAAATTGACTCTACTAATTTCTGTAACTTGATTTCTTTTTTCAAGGTAAGATTCTATTAATTCCAAAACGTTGCCTCTTATTCCATATGACTCTAACTTACAGATTAATATTTTGTGATTGACATAGTCAAATGCTTGCGTCATATCACACAAGATAGCACATACAGGTGATGTTTTGTCTACATTTGTTACAACCGCTTTGTAAAAGTCATAAATTGCCATATTTATAGTTTTATTTTCCCTAAAACCTTTTTGCTCTCTACATAATATCTCATTGCGCTCGAAATACCTGTTAAGTTTTAGGTATATATACTTTTCAAATATTTTGGAAAATATAGGACTAAGCGCAATTGGTCGGTAATTTTGCATTTGGTCTCTATTTTCTTTTTTATACACTGGCTTTACGATTGATGTTTTTAAGGAGTCAGGAAAAACACCGTTACAAACACACAAATTAATCAAATAGCTTAAATGTCCTGATATTGTATCACTAACAGATTTGATTATTTTCATCGATATGTCATCATAACCAACACTTTTTTTATTTTTCAATCCTATTATAATATTCCGAATGTCATTTGGTACACTAGGGGCCATAAACATTGAATTTTTCGTTGATGGTAAATTGGATGTCATTTTTATTTTGGGGTCAGGTTTATTTATTAATTTGTCAATATAAAAATTATTAAAAGCATTTGCAATACCTGCTGGGTCACTAATAAATTGACTGTCAATTTGAATTCTTGTAAAAGAGTCAGGGGGAAGATTAAGCCTAGATTTATTTATTATTTGCCATGTTGTTTTGGAGTGATTATGTGACATACTAATTTTATAATTATTTTGAGAGCGTTTCGTTAAATTAATGATTTTTTTAAATAATCTAGAATAATTTGTGTACAGTTTCTTATTGTCAGAAGATGGATTTGTTCTAAACTTCCATAATAATTGTCTCTTTCTTCTGGAACATAATTTTACACCTCGAGATCTCCATTTAATTTTTTTATATACTTGAATTGTAACAATTTTTTTCGGAAAACAAAGATCGTAAAACAGCTTAAATAACTTGAAGAAATTATCATATGCTTTATTAGGATCCTGCTCTTTATACATTTCCGAAAATGAAAGACTACTTAAGCACTTTTGAAAATTGTACATATTTTCTTTGCTAAAATCACGAGTGGATTTTCGCCGTAGGGTTATGGTACATATTTTTTTAACAGGTACTTTCATCAACTGAGCTGAATGATCGGATAAGCCCAATTCTAACACTTCCGTCTTACACGGTTTCTTAAAGTCATGTGCAAAGTTATCGATACAAGTCTTACTTACAAACCTGGTCATTTCTTTTATAGATAAATTCATGTTATAATTCAAAAGTATGCATTCAAATTCTGAAGTGATCTTATTCTGTTTTAAAATATTTATATTGAAATCACCCGCTATTATAATGTTATTATAATTCCTTCTTTTTAGCAATTCCAGGACTTTATCTAGTTTATAAAAAAATATATTCAAGTATTTTGTTTTCTGATTAGATTTTGGGACTCTATAAATACATACAATAACAATTTTATACGCAACTAACTCTACTGCACAACACTCAAATATATTGGTAACGGAAATAGTCTTTATTTCAGGTAACTCCCTAAATTGATGTTCTTTTTTCACAAGGATACAAGCCCCTCCTCTTTTGATATTATTCCTGCTGAAACTAGCTGCTAAGCAGTAGTGAGGTAGATTTAAATATGTTTCATAACCAGCCATCATTAGGTGCTCAGTTATACATAAAATGTCCACATTAATAGTATCATTTAAAAGCTCTTCAAGACTAACCATCAACAATTCCGATTTACTTATAAGTCCAGCTATGTTTTGATGTAATACATAAATATAGTTATTCAAGAAAAAGCTGCTGTATGCTATTGTCGCTGTCTTCTTTGTGCAAAGGTCTGTTATTGTCACCTTGTAATCCAATGTAATTGTGGTGATCAATTTCTAAAATAAGATAAGTCAAGTTTTCAAAAATAATCCGCAGTCCATAATTATTAATTCTACCAGAATGTCTTCGAAACATGGTATAGTCATAAGTCAATTTTTTATTTGTATCGTATAAGTAAGCATGTTTATGAGTCAGCGTATCCAAATAGAGCAGATTATTAAAGTTTTGTACTTTTAAGTTATATATTTCGCCCTTTAATCCAATTTTAAAAGTCGGCTTGCAAAGTATAATACTTGTATGTGTAATGTCCTGAAGAATTTTCCTAATATTAAAAATCAATGCGAAGCAATCTTTTGAAGTTACAAAGTCTTCCTCTCCAATCATTATTATACAGTTGACCTGACGGCTATCGTAAATGGTGAGATCTATGTTGTTGGAATAACGACCGCACAAAGCAAAGTGTATCAAAATTCCAAAGTATCTTGGATGCACTTTTCTGTTACGATGACCTTATGTTATTGTAAGTGTAGGCAGCGGAGTAAAAAGCTTTTCGGGATTCTGCACTGGTGGGTGGTATTGTCATTAATTATCTATAAGTCTTATCTAAATGTAAACAAGTTGTGTAAATTTTAAAGTATAGGAGATTTATTTAGTCGGTAATTTTGAAAATAAAATATCGAAAAACCGATGATTGATTTAAAATTCGGTTTTCCAATATCGGATATTTAGGCCGATATATCGGTTTTTCGATATTATCGAAAACCGGTATCCATGCTCTAGCGGCGATGTATTCACCGGACGCTCGGAAGTGCAAAACTGGTAGTGACTCTGGTAATTACGCTGAATTCGTCTAGTAAATATGGAGGGCACACACCTCATGTACAGATAAAAAAATCTTAGGCGATCACCCGTCCCTTGGGCCGCGGCCAGTCGCGTCGGTCGCAGGCCCTTTCGTACTACCGAAGTTTGTAAAGTGTAAATGCAAAAATTACATCAGTATGTACCGGTGCGATCAGTACAATTATTGGGTTGCGTCATCGTAAACAAGTTTAAAGATTGGACGTCATGCATGTTGTTCGGTCAGGTAGGCGACCGGCTATAAAACCGAACACAACACTTGAACCTTGTGCTGTTACAGAAAACATATTCTTGTATTGTCCTTTCTGTTGTTAGAGATGTTCTCGGTTTTTTAAAGCAAAGACACAGCACCAGTACTGCTCTAAAGTGGCGTAATCTGTGGGACGCCACTGTGGTACTGCATTCGTCCTGTGGCATATGATTGACGCAGTGGAACCGTGGTGCGTGGGCGTGGAATGAGGCAGTGCAAATTGTTCACCGATAACACTCATTTTATTCGCAAACAAATAATTCAAACTATTTAGATACGCTTTTTGTTCAGCTCTTTAAATTTTGATTAACTGGTCTAGTTTATTTATGTTATAGAACAATATAAGGGTACCTAAATACTTATTATATGAATGAATAATATTGCTGAAGGTAATAACAAATATTTTTTAAATATTTTAAGAAAACATCAAATTAATATTTTAATAAAACACTTAAAAAATACAAAAATATATCTAGTGACAATTCCGCCTAATTTTCCTGGTAACCCGACGTGTCGTCACAAACGCCACGCAGCCAAACCGGAAGATTTTTTTCTTCCTGGTAACCCGACGTGACGTCACAAACGCCACTCAGCCAAACCAACGCACAACGCTCGAAGAGTCAAGACCTCCTGAGGATGCTTCGTGTAGAAGCGAAACGCGTCGAAAAAATTCTTCCGGTTTGGCTGCGTGGCGTTTGTGACGTCACGTCGGGTTACCAGGAAGAAAAAACTCCTGACTGTATTTGTTTGTACGTACACCGCACCATAGATAAATGTTATTTCTCTATGACCGCACCGATGGAATCGCCGTGCCACATACTCGTATTTTGTCGTCCGTCATTCCTTGATCGAGCGTCCTACCACAATGATCCCGAGCACGAGTGACAAAGCTGTCGTGTTTTTAATGTTTAATGAGTTAGCTTGAAGACACAAGTCACTGGTATATTCTTATCTATCTGAGGTGGGTCTGGTAATTTAACGAAATGTATGTATTTTATAAAATTACGTATAACTTGTAGTCATTACACGTCATTTACCTACTTAGTATCTACATGTAATTATATCATATAAAACCCAATAGGTATTTAAAATTTACACATTTTTTGTAATATTACGTAACCGGGGAAAAGCTTTGAATGATATCTGACAGATAGGATACAGAAGTTTGGAATAAATGTCTATACTTCTTCTGAGTCTTTACTACAGACTTCGAGAGCTTATTTATATTATATATATATGAGCTCTGCAAGGATTATTTTTGGACCTTTTTTGTTTCTAGCGTAGATATAATGTATATCAATGATTTGCCTTACATGCTCTAAGAGCTCTGCGATAATAATTTATTCTCAGATTATATATCTACCTTTCATATTTAAAGTAGATAAAAAAGATATCGAACTTAATCAAGTACTTAAACAATAAAATCCAAAATAAGTTATTGAGCAAATATTGGTTATGTTGAAACAAATGTAAAGCTTGGCCTGTAGTAATTGAGATATTTTGAGGAACTTAATTATTAAATCCCACATACTAAAATTATAAAAACTTTTTATTTGTATTTCATAATAATTATATGTTTCTAACAACCTTGTTATAAAAGCTTGCTTTTCATCCTATACCTATGTATCTGAAATGGATCGTAAGGGAATTATGGTTTTATATCACCGAGTATGCAACTGTCATATCATAGAGGGTATTAAAACATGAGTGTAGTTTCAAAATAAGATTACACGAGTGTTTTAATACCTAATTATATGCAGTTGCATACACTACTTTATTTAATCTCATGGCTATAGGTACATAGCTACATTAAATAAAATGCAATATAAAAACCAATGCGTTCAAAAACTACACTCATGTTTTATTTAATACCCTCTATTATATGACAGTTGCCTAAACTACTATTCTTATACAATTTTGTGTGATTTTATATGGGATGAAATTTAATGACCACCAAAAAAACAATCGTTGCCCTAAACAGCCTCATCCAAAAAAAAAAATATGTACAAATAAATGAAACCTGTACAAAATCTTTCGGGCTATTTAAGTCATGCACTACAAAAACTTTCCATGACCCAAAAAGGCCACGCGTGCACCAAATTTTAACTTGCAAAGTTTTTTGTCATTACTACCCAAATATATCACTACGTTTGCCTAAAATGTATGCATATTTGGCATAAATTTTTTTTTTTATTTGGCATAAAATAATGTTACAGTTATTACTTGTTGAATCCATTGGCTCCCGAACTAGTTAATAAAAACTGTGTTTCGAGTGCCAGTGGCTTCTCCCATCTAGATTTACTTGTTTAGTTGTTATGCCTAACTTACAAAAACTAAAAATAAGATAAGTTTATACAACAAGGAGAGAGAGAAAATATATATATATATGTATATATATATATACCTATATTAAAATATATAACTAAAAAGATATACATCAGTTTAGCGTGTGCGTTTTTTTGGTGAGTGTGTGTGTGTGTGTGTGTGTGTGTGTGTGTGTGTGTGTGTGTGTGTGTGTGTGTGTGTGTTAGAGTGTGTGTGTTTGCGTGTAAGGGTGTATGTGTGTGTATTAATGATACGATAATTTACAGCACCACATAATATCATAGGTGAAAACTATTAAGCATCACTTCTATGCCTTCATAATCAAATTGGTAGATCCAGGTAAGTAGTTTCTTCTTAATATCATTGTTACTTAACTTTTTAACTTTATATGTTTTATTAAATTTATTATATAAATGAGGAACAACTACTTTATATTGCTTTTTTGCAAACGTACTCTTTGCACGAGGTACAGGGCATCTATTAATTCGTTTATTTAATTCTGGCAATGTGGGTATGACTTTTTTATGATAGCGCCGTATGCCTTCCCAAATAAATAGTTTTCTGACGCTTAGGACATTAGCTTTTTCATATACATCCGTAGTTGGGTGTCTGTAGGGGAGATGCAAGAGCACTTTCAGACATATAACCAAGTATATTATATTGATGGCAAATTAGTTGAGTCTCGCGGCTTTATTTCCACCCCTCACCCCTCCCACCCGTCCCTACACCGCACGCGCCGCGCCGCGTTTCAGTTACGCGCGAGCACTGGCGTTGGCGTTGCGTATTCGATTAGTCGGTATTTACGATGGCGAAAGAAAACTTAGCGGGACCCAAATCTTGTGTTCCGCTGTTGAATACTTCATCGGAACCGGAGGAAGAAGTTGAGCCTGCAAAAAAACTTCGAGGACAAGCTGAGGAGCGGAAGAATTTAAAAATGAGAAAACCTGGGCACAAAAGATTCATATGACTGAAGACGGCGTAAAAAGGTACTATCGTTGTAACAAAGTGAAGGCTAAGGCTGATATGCAATGTTCTGCGGTAGTGTATCTTTTGTTCGATGCATCATGTAACGACATATTATTTGTTCGTACTGAAACATGTCACGATCACGAAAATAGTGATTCACGGCCATTGAAAGGTGGATTAGATGAGAAAACAAAAAGGAAATCGAAAAATTATTTGAACTTCGCCTAAAACCTAAATCAATCATGCAAGGTTCAAGTAAAATTGATGGGATAAATCAGCCGACTAAAAGGCAGTTAAAAAAACTATCTCAGTACTATACGTCAAAGAAAATACGGGCCAACAGTGATAATCTTGGGAGAGCTCGAATCATGGCTTATAGAAAACTCGCAAGTGCCCGATGAAGACCACCAAGTTTTTGTTGTGGCCTATGAAGTTCATGAAGATGATTCAGATTCGAGCTTCCGATTTATGCTAACAACAAAGCATTAAATAGGTTTGTCACGTCAATATGCCATTCTGCACGCCATGCCACGTACAAATTAATTTGGCAGGGGTTTCCAGTACTTGTGATTGGGACTACGGACCGAAACAAGCATTTTCAGCCATTCGGGTTAGCTGTTACTACAACAGGACGAACCGAAGACTTCACATTTTTGTTTTCCGCATTGAAAAACGCTGCTTTAACCCTCTATGCACATGAATTAACATGTAAAGTTTTAGGTTGTGATGCAGCCAAGAGCATACAAAACGCCTTTGCGTGCACCTTTGGAACTGATGCAGTTATAAGAATGTGTTGGGCGCAAGCGAAGAAGAAGATGCAAACAAAAGTAGAGCAAAGCGTGCAAAAAAAATCACAAAAAGAAGTTCTACAAGATATTGATGCCTTACAGTGTGCCTCAACTCCGGAAATATTTGATCGAGCCTGCGAAAAGTTCTTAGAAAAGTGGAGCCGAAGATGACTTCGTGGTATACTTTGAAAGCGAATGTCTTATATCCAATCGGTGCTGGTACTTGGGTGCATCTCCTGGATCTCCTGCCACCAACAATGCCTTGGAATCTTTTAATAAAACTATAAAAGACAGCGGACACTTCGTGAGCGTCATCCTTTGGCACGGTTTTTAGTAATTGCGTCTGTTATGGTCAGTAAGGAGTACGAGTTTAATAATGAAATACGCTTTGCTCTTCTCCCAACAGTATCTCTAAGAATCTGGACGGAAAGTTACCAATGGGCAAAACTTTCAAAGCACGTGCCATTACGCAGTAAAAGGGGACGACCAGCTAAAGCCAATAAAGCTTTAATAGTACATTAAATTATGTATAGATGTGAAAACTTGTACCTAGAGGACTGATTCTTATGTAAGATTTTAAAATGATTGTAACTACACAAGAATTGTATTTTATGTTTATGAAGACTGATTTATTCGTTAAGATTTTAAAACAATTGTAACCATACAAAGGAGTGTGATGTTATGTTATTTGAAATCTGATTCTTCATAAATATTTTTAAATAATGACCATACAAATAACTGTTTTAATGTTGGTTGTTTGAAGACTCATTTATCACTAAGATTAAGTTTTTTGAAGATCCACTCATAATTTAAATTTTAAAATTACACTAAGGACTGCTTTATTAAGTTTTAAGTTTATTTGTATGTACAAATAAAACATGTTGTTTTATTTATTAGTTTGAAAAAGAATGATTAAATTAACGCAAACTATTGTTTTTTTTTTGTGGCCGTTATTGTATTGAAATCTCTAAGCTCAGCCTTTAGTACACATTTGACGGTAGTATCGGTGAACCTTATGAACTTCATTTATATTTTTTGGGTAAACAATGAATTTGTTTATTAATTTACTTTTTAGGATAAAATTGTGTAACATATTTGGATTAAATTTTTAAATAAAATGCGGGTATATATTTGGTGCATGCGTGGCCTTTTTGGGTAGCTCAGCAATTATTCTGAAGATACTTGCCTTTTTTAGGATAGCAGACTTTACGTTTATTGGTGATAATTACATATTAAAATGGGGATTAAATTCTGGTAAGTACTTCGGATTTTTTGGGCGTTTTATTTCATTATATCTGGTGATTGCTTAGTTCAAATCAAATTCAAATTCAAATCATTTATTGCAACTATTTTTTCAAGTCATATAATAATATGTTCAAATTACCTTATTAAAATTATCATTCGTTATTATTATAAAATTATTGCATATAAAAATTAAATAATATGAATACATTATTACTAAAACATTTTACAATACATATCATTAACCAGTACATGAATCCTGTGACAATGATTCATGTACTGGCAGTCAAATCTGTCGGAGAATACTTTTAGGATGCTGCTGCTAGGGCTGGCCCGAATCCTGCGCACCAGGGATGTGCATCGCTTGCGCATGGTGGCGTAAAAGCAGTCGACGCACCAATCTGCAAACATCCCTGATGCGCTACATCTCCGAGGCAACCCCATCACCACCCTAAAAGCATTATTATATTGCACACGGAGGGCGCTGTACTGTTTTTGCGTATATAACACCCACAGGGCGCAAGTGTAGAAGGACGTACAAAATGCCTTGAAAAGAGTTATTTTGACGTCCCTCGAGCACCGAGCAAACCTGCGGGCTATCATATTAGCCCTAACAGACAACGCCCTCCGCTCCCTCTCAATATCTTCATCGTCTTTCAAGCCAGCGGTCACAATATGCCCGAGATACTTAAACTGTTCAACCCTGTTAATAGCGGTACCGTTCAGTTTAATGGATGATACGCTTTCCAGACATTTGCCTCCCCTGGCTCGAAATACCATGTATTCGGTCTTCTTCGCGTTATAGACCAAACCATGAGATCGCACATACTCTTCACATACCGCCAACAACTCCCTCAAACCACAGACCGACGCACTCAGCAGAACCATGTCGTCCGCATAGCTGATATTGTTGATGCAGACGTCATCAATATGGCAGCCGACACGAGTTCCGCTGAGTTGCTCTATGAGGCCGTTGACGTACAAGTTGAATAGTTTCGGAGACGTCAACCCTCCCTGCCTCACTCCACACTCCAACCTGTACGGCTCCGACAGCGCCTCTGACCATCGAACGACATTGACCTGGTTTGAATACCAGTATTTAAAGATTTGTATTAGTTCTACAGGCATGGAGATGTCGGTTAGTTTTTGCCACAGGATGTCATAGCAAACCAGGTCAAATGCCTTCGAAAGGTCAAGAAATACGGCATATACAGGAGTACTGCGGTCCGTGTAGTACTTGACAGTCTGCTTCAAACACAAGATAGCTGATTCCGTCGACTGACCTGATTTAAAACCGAATAGGTTATCATGTATGTTTAGGTATTTATCGAGCTCAGTGTTAAGCAAACTGTCAAGCACTTTTGCCAAGACTGTGGCTAGGGAAATTGGCCTGTAACCAGTATGGTCGCTTAAATCCCCTGTGTTATTTTTCACAATTGGTACCACCACAGTCTTCATCATCTCCTCTGGTGGTAAGTATGAATGCACGATACATAACGAATAGAACATTGCAAGAACTCGGTGCAAGTGAGCACCAGCGTACTTCAGATGTTCAATGCTTAGACTGTCATGGCCAGGGGACTTGCCTCGCGACATCGATGTTATGGCTTTTTAACGTCCTTAGCCTTAAAATGTGTGTTAATCTCGTGCCCGCAAGATTCGTTTACACTGAACGACTGTGATGGCTCCAAAGGCGATCTCATGGTAAAATATTCTTTAAACATGTTAGCAATATGAGTCTGATCACTGAGTCCACTGACACAGACAGGCAAGCCCGGCTTATGATTTAGTTTATTAGTGTTCTTCCAGAAGCTACCGAAATCACGTTTAGCATGTTGTGAAGCGAGAATGTCCATTTTGATTTGCTCTGTATTATTGAGGCACCACCTCAAACGAGCCTTAAATACTTTCTGAGCTTCACGCATTTCGTTCCACGCACGGCCCTGCCTCGGTTTACCGCTCGAAACCCATAAATGAAACTTGTACCTGGCCTGCCTGTGAGCCTCACGGACGTGCTTGTTCCAACCTACAACAGGTCTCTTCTTTCTTTTCTTAGTTTCCAACACATCACTACTATTAATGGCGGCGCTAGACAAAGCCTCAATAATATTTTTGTACATATTATCAATAGTATATAGGTGATCAGACTCATCACAATAATTGTTACAGCAGGAGCTTAATTGAGAGGGAAAATCTATCAGCCTTAACTTTTCATGGCGTAGCTTAGTATAAAGTTCAATTTGAGCTGGGTTCCTATCACCCCATTTTACTTTGCAATTAAAGCGGTTAACATCAGCGTACAATATTTTCGGAATGATTACATCTAGCTTACATTGTATTATTAAAGGCCAATGGTCGGAACACACGACATTTTAATCAATATAAACATTCTGCACTGTCAAAGATGCCGACTCAGTAACCACACAGTGATCTAGCCAACTTAAACACCCGTTAATGTCACTCAGATAACTGTACGTATTAGAGGATAAGCCGAGTCGATCTAAATCCGCACATCATCATCATCATCATCACTACAAAAGCTAATCAGTTCATAATAGAATGGCTCACCGGGGTGCGCGTTGAAGTCCCCGAGCATGTAAACACACTCGACGCCTTCGTTACTAACCAGCGCGCTCAGTGCGCCGCGCCGAGGCAATCCGTGAACTCCGTTAGATTCCTCGTCGCATCCGTCGGCATGTACACACTCATCACTAAGGATGACCTTTGACCAACGTTCACTTTTATAGCACAAATTCTTTCGTTATCACACTGCACAACCGAGACACACTGAAAAACGCTCTTTCGCCACAGTAACGCAACTCCTCCGTAGGGACGGCCCCGCAGCATGCCCTCCGAAGTATCCACCGCCGAGGCGCCTGTATACGCGAACCCGTCGTCTATGCTGCTCAGGAAGTCGATGTCGTGCGGCAGTAGCCAGTGCTCCTGCAGTGCGATAATGTGTGACGTACGGCATAGCAGCCTTATCTCATCAACCGAGTTCTTTACGTTCCTACAGTTGAAACTAACGAAGTTGAATAACTCACAATTATCCATACTATCTTATAGTGTCTTGTCCGGCCGAAACAAACCTACGTTTGTTCGAGTGACTTCTATTGAAAGGAGAATGTTCAAAGGCAGGTCCCCTATATGGCGGAGTGTCCTATTAAAATATTATGCTAAAATCGTTACATATTTTTTTGCTCCTCTCTCATTAACAGCGTATTTCTTTTCACCCTAGCATTAAAAGTTTTCTTAAAAAGTACAATTTTTATAAATTATATATTTCCTGTTATTTCAAAACTAGCAACCAAAGATAATTAATATGCACTTTATTTTTATTTATTGGCAACTGGATACATAGTCCTTATGCCTCACTAAAATATTACCAACTTAGAATTGCCAGTTATTTATAGTTGCCATTTTTCCAGAATCTTAGATAGATTAAAAATACATAGCTATGACTGAATTCATTGCTATTCATTTAGTTTTTTTACACGTTGTTAGTTTTGCCTTTAATTGAATATCTATCGAAGCGCAGAAACGATCCATACCCTAATGGTCGAAGATGTTGTTCAGACTAACCTAGAATTACTGGCTATGAAGGCCAGCTGCTGGAACACACCGTTAAGTGCTTGGCGACAGATTTTCTACTTGAATGTGGTTGCTAGCCAGTCGGGCATTCGCAAAATGCCCTACCACCATGCTGTAACGACTGCCATCTGTAGACAACACAGGGACCAACGGCTTAACGTGCCATACGAAGCGCAGAAGCTCTCAGTAGTACTGTCACTAGCGGTCAAGCATCTAAGTCATGATTTATGACGTTGCTTAACTTAGCTGATCGATTAAGAACGGTTAAGCAAACTCCGCTACAAGTCCTTAAAGATGCATATTTATAGATGCCTGTTATTCAATACAATATGGCTTCCTGTTAGGTGTGCCGCCGGGCTAGTAGCAAGGTGAACGTTAAAATTCAGCGAGTATAAAATATAATAAAATAACGATTTATAGCAGCCACATATAAGCATCAGTGATGGTATAGCGTGGAAGCACGGCTGTCTTCACACACTCTTAAGTCAGGAAAAATCGATATGGTGTGTCTCTATTTAAAAAATATTAACTGGCAACACTACTAATGTTTACGTGCTACTGTCAAGAGTGTCAAGTCAATGACGAGCTGATAGCGTGAAAGAAAATAATCGTTTCTTTTGAAATGTCTATTCTATTCCTAAATAGCATCAAGTTATATACTAACCGGCAAAAAACTCACGTGTTTTGCCGGTTACTGTACTGTACTGTACTGATTAGTTTCCTAGATTAAATGTAAATGATTTAAGCAGATTCGCATTTGGATCTTATCAATACAAACAGGCAAAATCTTACAACTTGGAGCATGTGCGAGAAAATATTACCATATTTATTGTCTAAAAAAAGCAATGAATTAGAAGAGGACTGGGCATTAATATTAGATCTGAATAATTATTAAGGACTAGAATAAAGTTGTAGATACTACCTCCTAAACTATCAGGTTGCGGATTTTGATACTTATGGTATCATTCGATTTGTCTAAAAAGTATTATAGTCTTGATATCTAGATGATAGGTAATTTTTATAACTTAAAAATTAAATTACTCTTAAACCAGGGTAAAATAATGAAAAATGGCTACTGATCCTAAAATTAGACGTTTTTATTAACAAATTAAAAAAGAAATGATCAGGACTCTAAACTTTTTCAGGGGACCTAAGTCTCCTAGTAAAATGGGCATTCTCCTTTATAAATCTTCTAAATAATATGCCCTGTGGCCACAATTTGTTATCCAGAAATAACGGTAATTTCAGCTCAGACACAAAAAACTTATATGCGTTGTGGTCTTTTTCTTGCTTAAATATAATTTTCTGTAGTGTTATTGTTTCTTTGGTTTTCTTATATACATAGTCTACGATATCAGCTATCGTCGTATCTTTATGTATTTTCGTTATGAAGATAGGAATTTTTGTTTCTGCAGCCTTAAACCTGCATTCACTATCTCTGGCGATACCGGCTGTCCCGTTATACCTATACTGCGGCCTTCTGCGCCACTATTTGCCATCCTTCATCAATTCCGTTGACCTCAATCGCAGCATCGCCCACTGCATTTGTTATACGGCGCATAGGCTCAGTAGGCATCTGCTCGGTCGGCCGACGAGGGCGCTCTGTTGGTGGCTGCGGTGACGTCATCGGCTCAACTGGCCCCAGCTGCTCGGGTGCGCACGGTACGCTCGCGCTCACACGCCGCTCACTACCCTCATTAACCGACGGCGTAAAAAATTATTCACAATTATTTTGAACTGCCTTTAATGCCGGTTCTGAATTGTTCCTGTCGTTATCTATCGAATCATTTAGCGTCGAATTGTTTATGTTTGATAGGTCCCTGGGGCCACTATCACAAAAACATGCTCCTCTCCGTAGTTTTATGTTTTCGTCTGCGATTAACGGCAACGCGTCATATTTCACACTATGCATTATTTCGTTTTTGCACTCGGTGAGCTGATCTTGGGTAACATAGTTCGACTTTATAATATCTAACTCGTTCTTCATCTTCAACATATCCTTCAATAATTTACTGCAGTCCAGATGGTCAAATAAAATTGGCGGCAATTTTTCCAGCTCACGGGCCAAAAATAAGGGAATCTCCTCTTTTTCCGTCGATTTAAGTAGGTTGATCATGTCATTTAAGTCCCGGTCTTCCTTCCCTTTATTCTTGCGATTTATCTTGATTCTACTAGTGGGGATAGAATCAAATAATAACGACTTCGAGTTTTTAATTTCGTCACTGGTAAACGATGTGGTGCAAATTCTCACTAAAGTTTCTTCATCTACTATCGATATCATCACATTAATTAAGCATGTATGTAGGTACATTTTATGTATGTATTTTTGTTTTACCTGCTACGCGTCATTATATCAATGCTTACTTAAGAAAGTTCGAGTTGTACAAGAAGAAAAATATTCAGATAGCCTAATGCAGATTTTGATTATTTCAACGAAAAAATGTTTGGACAATTCCTCCTGGCCGAGGAGCTACTTACTTACCATTTGTTAACTACGTAATTGCAATGAATATTATACAATAACTTTATAATATATTTTGTAAATATTATTAAAGAATTGCCCAGTATTTGCCAGTTCTTATCGCAGTGGCTTATGATATGAATTAGAGATTTATGATATGTACGGACGGATAGACAGACAGAATGTAATTCAAATGCTCCGTTCTACCCTTAGAGTACAGACACCAAAAAATCAATAATTAGTAACTGTTTCGTTTTCACTTTTTGAAAGTTCCTGTAAAACTTCAGGAATGAAAGCTACTTTGTAACACCGCGTCATGCATGATAGAGTGGCGGCCATTCAATTCAATCAACTAACCTAAATATTTATATGTATGGAATAAAAACAATATCGACACTAGGTATTGCCAGTGAATGAATCTATACTTAATGCCACGGATTTCGGAAGAGAGTTACAAAAACTCGTGACTAAAACTAATTGATTTAAGTGTAATATATATATCTATTTGATTAATACGGTTTTCTATTTTGAGGTAGATATAGCGCTGATGTCACATTGGTTGGGTAACCATTGGTTGACTGCTAAAAATGATTAGCTGTGCACGCGGCTTTGTTCGCGTGAGCTTCAAGATTCAGGTCAGGATACCTACTCGGAATATACCATGTCTTATAATATTTTCGGAGGTGTATGCAGAAATGATTAAACACCCTCTTTATACCTTAATATGATTTTGGTTCCATGTAATTGGAGACGAGCCCATTGACTTATAAAGATGATTTATATCATTTATAAAGCTACGTTCTAGACTCCGGAGTGTTGCTGAAAATTTCTTCACCTGAAAAATACAATAACACATTGACCCTGGATGTACGTATATAAGCAATGTTCGAAAGCAGAGCTTGAGGTGCGCCGCTCGACTGAATCACTGACCGTATACCTACCTACTATACTAGTAGTATTTGAGTTATGCCTAAAGATGCTTATTTTATGTTAGAAGTCGGTTGTTTTTTTGTTAAAATTGCTTGATTTTTATAGTTATATACAGTTTGCACTTACGTCATCCATAAAGTTCATTTGTTTATTTAATTGAACGACCAGCAGCTATTATGTGATATATAATTATAAATATACAGCTGAGGCTGATGAGACACTTATAATTATACATAAAACTCAATTGAATCAGAATTTGCACAATTCTGCACCCGGATCGTGGGCTGTGGGTGAGGTGGGTGTTTTGCCTGTTATATTGTATGGTATGTTATATGTTGTATGGGAGCTTCCTGTTAGAGTCGCAAGAGAGACGTAGCGAAAATTACTAAAATGTGTGAAGCATAGCCTTCCGTAGAACTGTCGTTTAACACTGCAATCCTTAAGACGCTTCCCAGCGTGGGGATTATAGCGACCCTAAGTGGGAGAGGATATTGGATTTTGTTGAACGATGCGTAAGTACTAGTACCGACACCGGGTCGGGCATCACAAGAATAACTTTTCCTCCATGTTTAAGTATCTAGGTGCAGGTGATTAATTTCTAAGTTCATATAACATACATACCCCGTCGATAATCATGAGCATATCTATATGTGCAGACAGTGTTCGCCCTTCCCGTACTTCCATGCTCGAAGGCCAGTATTGTGGTGTGGAGTGGAGTGGAGGTGACCTCTGAGGACCACCCGATAGAAAGGCATGCACTGGAATGTTACGTAGGTACCTACAGGTGAACTTTCTCTGTCTTTAATAGTAAATACCAAATCCAGGTCAATAGCAAAGTGAACATTATTAGGTATGTCATTGGGAGAAAGGCGATTGTTGTCGTACGGTTTGTTGAATTCTAAAAGGCCAGATGCGTCACACAAACTTGCTTTCAATATCGTAGGTGTTCAAGGTCAGGTGAAAAGAGAGATAATATTGTGTTATTGAAGTTGCGATGTTTAGCTGTGCTGTGATGGAATGCTCAGTGATCTGGCTATGTGACCGAAGTACTCGAGACATCTCTGTAGGCATGTCGATGAAAGCCTGGTTCTGACTTGCAGTTGCTTAAGGGTGGAGGTGTTGGTCCGATGCGCAGTCCATGGTATTCGCAGCATCCTTCTCCAACACCACATCTCGAATGCGTCAATGCGTTTACGGTCTGATGCTTTAAGAGTCCATGTCTCAGCACCGTATTAGAAGATGGAGACAATGAGTGGTGGAAAAAGGTGGAAAAGGCTTTGAAGCGCTCGTAGCGAAGTTTACGTAGCCATTCTGAAACGATCAGCAAAGTTAAGCAACGGCCACCTCGGTCATGAGTTGGATGGGTGACCGCTGGTGACATTACTACTGAGCGCTGCCGTGCTTCGGAGGGCACGTTAAGCCGTCGGTCCCGGATGTTGTCTTAGGACGGCAGTCGTTATAGCATGGTGGTAGGGCATTTTGCGAATGCCCACCTGGCTAGCTACCACCCTCAAGTGGAAAATCTGTCGCCAAGCACCTAACGGTGTGTTCCGGCAGCTGTCCTTGAGAGCCAGTAGTTCTAGGTTAGCTTGAACAACATCTTCGAACACATCATCACTTACCATCAGGTTAGATAGTGGTCAAAGGCTAACCTATCAAGCATAAAAAAAAGCTGGTACATAACCAGCTTTTTTTTTTTGTTCTCAATGAGATCTTGCGGTCTTTCCAAGTCTTATGCAGCTGTGACATGGCGTTCTTTGCCATCCATATGCCCCTCCGCACGAGCCATTGTTAGTAATATTGGAGCATAGGTATGTGAAGTTATTTACAAATTCTAGATTGAGTGTTTTTTTTTTTTTTTTTTTGTGCCTGATAGGTTAGCCTTTGACCACTATCTCACCTGATGGTAAGTGATGATGTGGTCGAGGATGTTGTTCAGACTAACCTAGAGTTACTGGCTCTCAAGGACAGCTGCCGGAACACACCGTTAGGTGCTTGGCGACAGATTTTCAACTTGAGGGTGGTAGCTAGCCAGGCGGGCATTTGCAAAGTGCCCTACCACCATGCTGTAACGACTGCTATCCTAAGACAACAACCGGGACCGACGGCTTAACGTGCCCTCCGAAGCACGGAAGCGCTCAGTAGTAATGCCCAACCAGCGGTCACCCATCCAAGTCATGACCGCGGCGGACGTTGCTTAACTTTGCTGATCGATTCAGAACGGCTAAGCAAACTTGGCTACGAGCGCTACTAAAAGAGTGTCCCAGTAAACTCCAATTTTTGTGCACGATCCACAACCATAAGCTTAGTCTTGGATCGATTTAGTTTGGTAGCAGCAACGGAAATATTTCTGGATAGTTCTGTAGAGGATTCGAAAGTTGTTTTAGGTGACTGGAGCATTTTACGACGCGATAGGCGTATAGGGTAGATAACACACACAGTAAAATGTTCGTCAATGACAAATGAAAGATGCCCATAAATCCTCATGGCGTACGCCATAGAGAATAAAATCGGAGTGCTCTTCAATGGATTCATTTGTTCGCCTTGTTTCACATAAATCAATTATATCCCATTTAATTGTTTTCACAGCATTGCACAGCTCTACCATTCCGCTTTCAGCTAGTAGAGTTCTTACATTTAATGACGCTATATGCAGGTTCCTTTTCTGGTTGCTACTATTGACCTCTTGTCATAAAAACTTACGTGAGTTGTCATGATTATTAATTAAATATACCGGCTAGCACTCACGGTGTTTAGTCGAAATCTCCGACCGGTGTTCGAACAGTAAAGATGTTCATTCTCAAGGAATGCGGGCAGCCTCGAGGGCTGCTTGACGCGCACTGCGGGCGGCTGCTCGCAACGCCCTCTCCGAAACTTGAGGAACGGCGGGCAGCAATGGAGTCGCAGGCAGGGTAGGGGCGCGTGCGTCACTGTCACTGTCTTCACTGCACTCGTCAAAAGTATGTGTAGGGTCTTCGCACACTATTGCAACCACGTCCGATTCGCGGGTAAACGGTTTAGCACTGGTCGAGGCACAATTAAGCACTGGTTTCCACGCAGATGGTAAAGTCCAGCCACCATCCCTATTAAAATTTGGATGACGATTTATTTCAATGGCCTCACGTACTTTCCGCGGCACGAAATACTTCTCTATCGCTAGTACGGATGCCTTATCAAACCGTATGAAATGTTTCGCATCTGTGATGAGGGCGTGCTCGGCTATTGCGGATTTCTCAAACTCAAGATTCTTAATGCACCTGACCTCTTCTATTTTATCGTGTATCCGATGTATCTTCTCTACTTGTGGATTTATGGGGGGTTGGTCTAGCTTCTCCACGGTGACCGGCCGGCTTGGAGAAGGTTGAGAGGCGTAACTTAGTTTTTTTGGCATTCCTCGTCATAGCGTACAGTAGAATGTTAGGGCGAAGCTAATTCTGGTGGGTATGATCGCAAGAAGTTTACAATACTATTCTGTGGTTTATTTTTCTTTGCTGGTTGTTTTGTGCGATCCTCAACGTTGTTTATTTCTAAAGTTTCTGTAAGCTCCGGTGACGCTGACATGAATCTCTTGTTTGTTGCCTTTGTGTGAGTATGAGTTTGTTTTTGTGTGCCTTGTATGGTTAGGGTCACTATTTTATCGTAGCACATGACCACATTCTTTCCTGCTTCTTTTTCTTTCTTGAGTTCTTCTTGTAATTCCTTTCTATTCTGTAGAACGTGTGGAGGGAAATCTTTTATGATGTATACGTTTGTATTCTTTAGGGTTTTTTTGTTTTTGAGTATTTCTATTTTCCTGCCCAATGTTGTCAGGGTGACTACAATGGGCCTGATTTTGTAACTTTTTTCCCCTTCCTTGAAACTGATTCAATTTCCCATTTTTGGCATGATATGTTCAATCGATTGTTTATTATGTCTAGAATCAATTCCAGCAGATGTTCATAGTTTTTCTCATTATTTTCAACTCCAAAGAATACCAGATTTCTCTTCCTATATTGTCTATCAAAGTAATCTATTGCTTTTTGGTGATGTTCGATTTTCAATTCCAAAAGATTGGTTCGTTTTTCCATTCCTTCGAATTTTTCATCAATATTTTTATTAATAGATTGCGTAATATTTGCCTCCATATTTTTTATTTCTTGCTTCTGTTCTTTTATGTCCTGCTACAGACTCATCAAGGCTTTCAGTATATCTTCCATTGTTTGTCTCACTAGTGTTGCCACCTGGTGTAGATTCAACGAAAAATTTATCTAACTTGAATCAGAACCCAAGGTGTAAGGTGTCTTTGGTGGATGAGTTCTGCTACTCAATGCAAGAGGGAGCTTTATTTAATATATTTTATATGGATATGAATAGTGTTTTTCCGTTGACAATTTTTAGGTTATATTTTATTTGCCTTCCACTCTGTAGCTTTTACTCTTATCAGTATATATATTATCTATATCTTCCACTAACCTTATTTTTGTGGTTTGTTTGCTTTTTCGCGCAATTCCACAAGACTTTCCAACGCCAGTGAAGTCCGTTACAAGATGTTATTTTGATGTTTACTGCTCAATCGTTTTGATCTTAATAACACTCGTACTTCTGAATGATCACAATATACAGGTTTTTTGACTGTTTTAACACTGTTTTATTGTTGTTTTCTATTTTTATTTCGCAAAATACGACTGAGACGATGTAAACAATGGCACGGTAGCGCCCTCTCCTTTTTTAGGTAAGGAGGTGTCAAATATTTGATATAGTATATCATACAGATACTGAGTGCTAAGATAGACATCATTAAGCCTGTTCAGCTCACACCACGATACTCTAGAAAGCATATCAACAATCACACCGATGTTACACTTTTTAAAATTCCAGTCAACAGAAGAATTGATATTACTTGGTTCAATGCGTTCACAGTGATTAGCTTTAACAAGATCAAGCTTTACCAATCCTGTCACAGACTTTACCTGAACATCATGTACCTCAGTGCCATCCCTGGTCAAGACGACATCCAAAATTCCTCCATGCGAATTCACCACAGTATTCTTCTCACACAAACCACAGAATGACAATAAAAAGCGATAATATTGATTTTCACTAATTGAAATACTATTTAAATTAAGATTGCCTAAAATTAAAATATTTACTTTCAAATCATTAACAAAGCTTTCTACCTTTGAAAACCATCGCATATAATCTGCATCACTTGCACTAGGTTTTATATAGATAACACACACAGAAAATGTTCGTCAATGACAAATGAAAGATGCCCATAAATCCTCACCGCAGTCAGTTTCAAGATCCATACGACGGCGTAACGTATATTTATCGTGCGTGGCCAATAGCACACCCCCACATGGCGTATACGCCATGTAGAAAGCCAGGTAGAAAGCTTTGTTAATGATTTGAAAGTAACTATTTTAATTTTAGGCGATCTTAATTTAAATAGTATTTCAATTAGTGAAAATCAATATTATCGCTTTTTATTGTCATTCTGTGGTTTGTGTGAGAAGAATACTGTGGTGAATTCGCATGGAGGAATTTTGGATGTCGTCTTGACCAGGGATGGCACTGAGGTACATGATGTTCAGGTAAAGTCTGTGACAGGATTGGTAAAGCTTGATCTTGTTAAAGCTAATCACTGTGACCGCATTGAACCAAGTAATATCAATTCTTCTGTTGACTGGAATTTTAAAAAGTGTAACATCGGTGTGATTGTTGATATGCTTTCTAGAGTATCGTGGTGTGAGCTGAACAGGCTTAATGATGTCTATCTTAGCACTCAGTATCTGTATGATATACTATATCAAATATTTGACACCTCCTTACCTAAAAAAGGAGAGGGCGCTACTGTGCCATTGTTTACATCGTCTCAGTCGTATTTTGCGAAATAAAAATAGAAAACAACAATAAAACAGTGTTAAAACAGTCAAAAAACCTGTATATTGTGATCATTCAGAAGTACGAGTGTTATTAAGATCAAAACGATTGAGCAGTAAACATCAAAATAACATCTTGTAACGGACTTCACTGGCGTTTGAAAATCTTGTGGAATTGCGCGAAAAAGCAAACAAACCACAAAAATAAGGTTAGTGGAAGATATAGATAATATATATACTGATAAGAGTAAAAGCTACAGAGTGGAAGGCAAATAAAATATAACCTAAAAATTGTCAACGGAAAAACACTATTCATATCCATATAAAATATATTAAATAAAGCTCCCTCTTGCATTGAGTAGCAGAACTCATCCACCAAAGACACCTTACACCTTGGGTTCTGATTCAAGTTAGATTAATTTTTCGTTGAATCTACACCAGGTGGCAACACTAGTGAGACAAACAATGGAAGATATACTGAAAGCCTTGATGAATCTGTAGCAGGACATAAAAGAATAGAAGCAAGAAATAAAAAATATGGAGGCAAATATTACGCAATCTATTAATAAAAATATTGATGAAAAATTCGAAGGAATGGAAAAACGAACCAATCTTTTGGAATTGAAAATCGAACATCACCAAAAAGCAATAGATTACTTTGATAGACAATATAGGAAGAGAAATCTGGTATTCTTTGGAGTTGAAAATAATGAGAAAAACTATGAACATCTGCTGGAATTGATTCTAGACATAATAAACAATCGATTGAACATATCATGCCAAAAATGGGAAATTGAATCAGTTTCAAGGAAGGGGAAAAAAGTTACAAAATCAGGCCCATTGTAGTCACCCTGACAACATTGGGCAGGAAAATAGAAATACTCAAAAACAAAAAAACCCTAAAGAATACAAACGTATACATCATAAAAGATTTCCCTCCACACGTTCTACAGAATAGAAAGGAATTACAAGAAGAACTCAAGAAAGAAAAAGAAGCAGGAAAGAATGTGGTCATGTGCTACGATAAAATAGTGACCCTAACCATACAAGGCACACAAAAACAAACTCATACTCACACAAAGGCAACAAACAAGAGATTCATGTCAGCGTCACCGGAGCTTACAGAAACTTTAGAAATAAACAACGTTGAGGATCGCACAAAACAACCAGCAAAGAAAAATAAACCACAGAATAGTATTGTAAACTTCTTGCGATCATACCCACCAGAATTAGCTTCGCCCTAACATTCTACTGTACGCTATGACGAGGAAAGCCAAAAAAACTAAGTTACGCCTCTCAACCTTCTCCAAGCCGGCCGGTCACCGTGGAGAAGCTAGACCAACCCCCCATAAATCCACAAGTAGAGAAGATACATCGGATACACGATAAAATAGAAGAGGTCAGGTGCATGAAGAATCTTGAGTTTGAGAAATCCGCAATAGCCGAGCACGCCCTCATCACAGATGCGAAACATTTCATACGGTTTGATAAGGCATCCGTACTAGCGATAGAGAAGTATTTCGTGCCGCGGAAAGTACGTGAGGCCATTGAAATAAATCGTCATCCAAATTTTAATAGGGATGGTGGCTGGACTTTACCATCTGCGTGGAAACCAGTGCTTAATTGTGCCTCGACCAGTGCTAAACCGTTTACCCGCGAATCGGACGTGGTTGCAATAGTGTGCGAAGACCCTACACATACTTTTGACGAGTGCAGTGAAGACAGTGACAGTGACGCACGCGCCCCTACCCTGCCTGCGACTCCATTGCTGCCCGCCGTTCCTCAAGTTTCGGAGAGGGCGTTGCGAGCAGCCGCCCGCAGTGCGCGTCAAGCAGCCCTCGAGGCTGCCCGCATTCCTTGAGAATGAACATCTTTACTGTTCGAACACCGGTCGGAGATTTCGACTAAACACCGTGAGTGCTAGCCGGTATATTTAATTAATAATCATGACAACTCACGTAAGTTTTTATGACAAGAGGTCAATAGTAGCAACCAGAAAAGGAACCTGCATATAGCGTCATTAAATGTAAGAACTCTACTAGCTGAAAGCGGAATGGTAGAGCTGTGCAATGCTGTGAAAACAATTAAATGGGATATAATTGATTTATGTGAAACAAGGCGAACAAATGAATCCATTGAAGAGCACTCCGATTTTATTCTCTACCACACACCGGCACAAAATGGTAGAAACGGTGTTCGATTCCTAATCAAAAAATATCTAAAAAACAACATATTGAGCTTAAAATCTTTTTCCGATAGAGTAGCGATCTTGGAAATTCAAATAACGAAATCTATTATTTTGTCGCTACGTCGCTAGTGCAAGTATATGCCCCGACAAAAGTCTCTACATTAGAAAACTTAGAAGTATTTTATCAAACTTTAGAAGTAGCTCTAGACTTCGTGCTTTCAAAGAATGTTATACTACTTGGAGACCTAACCCAAAGTAGGCAATATGCAACGAGGCGAAGAGTAGATTTTCGGAAACATCTCATTTGGACAGAGGAGTTCACATTGTCCAAAACTGGTAGAGTTCGCACTTCAAAATAACTGATTGTATTTAAATGTAAACCTAAA
Source organism: Plagodis dolabraria (assembly GCA_963854805.1). NCBI lineage: Eukaryota > Metazoa > Arthropoda > Insecta > Lepidoptera > Geometridae > Plagodis > Plagodis dolabraria. The sequence goes on from OY978447.1 coordinate 35,358,928, forward strand.
AAAAATGGACATGGCGATCGCCGAACGGAAAACATCTTAACGAAATCGACTTCATACTCACCAACAGATCAAACCAAATCCAGAACTATAACATCATTCATAACATAAACTAACTGACCGTAGAATGGTGCGATGCACAATAATCTTGAAATGCAAAAGAAAAGATAGTTTTCTAATTGTGCTAATTACACCAGAGACCTCCCAATAGTAACTGGAGAATCTGCGACAAGGTGGGAAAACGCATTCATGGATGCGGTGATCAACTCAAACGATGTACAAAATCAATACAATAGCTTAGAAAAAGAGATGAAAAAACTATTAACATAATTACCTTGGAAGAGAGAAAAACGGAATAACTACATTTACCAAGAAATAAAAAAATCTTATAGAGCAAAGAAAACTATTATACACAGAAAAAAGGACCAAAAAAAACCAAAACAGAAATAACAAATTAATAGAAACATAGAGCAAGAAAGAAAAAACTTAAGACAAAAAACTTTTGAAAAGTATTTAAATTAAACGGGAGCTCCGCAAAGCCTACAAAGAATGAAAAATCTGTATGGGCCACAAATTTGAAAAGTAACAAATGCAGCATGCTCTCCCGACGTCCAGATATTATAAACGAAGCTACAAACTTTTATAGAGAGCTCTACAGATCTAAAAATCACAATACTCAGACAGACTATTTGTGCAAACATAACAAAGACCATGACGAAATACCAGCCATTCTGAAGTCAGAAATAGAGAACGCTATCTATTCAGTACCTATATCAGTACCCAGAAAAACGAAAAATCACCAGGAAATGAAAACATTACAAACGAATTATTTAAGTCTCTAATGATCTCATTACAAAATCCGCTGCATATACTGTTCAACACTATCATAGAAACTGAAAATACCCCTCACCAGTGGTCAGAATCTACAATAACACTGATACACAAAAAAGGGGATAGATGCAATCTTGAAAACTATAGACCCATCAGTCTAATGACGAATCTCTACAAAATATTTTTGAAGATTATATTGAGCCGATTAACAGGGATTCTAGACGAACAACAACCGAGTGAGCAAGCCGGTTTTCGCAAAAAATACTCAACTATGGACCATATACAAGTTGTTACACAAGTAGTTGAAAAAGAAAACGAATGCGGCAAAACCCTATACCTATGCTTCATCAACTACACGAAAGCTGGAAAGAAAAGGTGTAGAGTTCTCCATACAAAGAGGAGTACGACAGGGGGCCCCCGAATCTCCAAAAATCTTCACAGCGGTGCACGAATCGGTGTTTGGACACTTAGAATGGGCGGAGACAGGAATAAAGATTAATGGGGAGTACCTGAGCAATCTGCGCTTCGCGGTCGACATTGTTCTGTTTGCGTTAACTGCTAAAGACCTAGAAATTATGATCAGAGAATTATCTGAAAAAAGTAAAAAGGTTGGTCTATCTCTAAATGCCGAAAAAACAAAAATTATTACATACGGAGAACCGTATAATGTCACTGTTGATGGCAAACAGATCGAATATGTCGAAGAATACATATACTTAGGACAGTTAGTGTCCTTCCGAGACTGTACAGTGAAATAAATTCAAAGAAGGATTGCACTAGCATGGAAAAGATTCTGGTCACTTAAAGAAATTATGAAAAACAAAAATGTTCCAATAAATGTAAAAAGAAAAATATATGAGTGCACTATACTCCCATGTCTAACTTGTGGATCATATGAATATGTCAGAGTTGGTAATTAAGGAAGGAAGATGAAGAAATAATTGCTATATTATGTCAAAGAAAAATGGAAAGGAGTATGTTGGGGATAAAGCACTCCGATAAAATTAGGAATAAAACAAAATTAATGGAAAAATATAAAATTATTTGGCTCAACGAATAAGCATTGCAATTCAACGGGGCAATGCTGCCAGCATGCTGGGCACGCTGCCAACTGGGAGTGGGCTGGAGCATTTGGACTGCCTATGAGTCTGCTATGACTTATAGGTGTCTAAATGCTTTTATTGTAGTAGCTGTAGTGTTGTATATAGTTCATAGTATTTTGTTTAATAAAGGCATACCGCCAGGGAAAAAAAAAAAAAAAAAAATTAATGGATGTGAAAGAGAGAACAAGAATGTTAAAATGGAATTGGGCGGGACACATTTGTCGGCAAGAATATAACAGATGGACCAAGAAAGCAACCGTGTGGACCCCGCGAGATAGTAAGCGAAAAGCAGGGAGACAAAAGAAAAGATGGAGAGACATCTTTTCAGAAAGATTTGGTCCCGCATGGGTGCAGATGGCGCGGGATCGACAACAATGGAGAGATTTAGGGGAGGCTACGCCAGAGAGGTGACTATTACTTAGAATAAAATTATGTGTATTTAAAATTTTGTTAAGAATAGTAGTATAAAAATACCATGGGAATACGTTACCCAGTTTGCTTCACCAAAGATATCATTAATGACTGCAAGCTTAAGTTAAGATTCCATAGAAACTGGAAGGGTACTAACTGTAAAGCAGAATACAAATCTTTTTCAGCCTTGAGGGCAGAATTGAAGACGCGCATAGCCAATGCTTACACTGTAGTTTATATTTTGCTCAATGTTAGATAAATATGTGTATTTATCTAACATTGCAAAGTTACAAGCGCATTTATGGATATTATCCATTCATGTATCCCACCAATTTCTTTTGGGTTCTCTGGGATTTATGATTTACGTCGCAACACCTTCTGACTTGTGAGGAAATAATTCCTTACAAGTCAGAAGGTGTTACGACCAATTAGTAATAATGCGCAAAATTCTTCGAGAGAAGGTAGATGCCCCCGATCTCATTGACAAGCTGTGTTGTCTGTATGCATCTGTAAACTACCTTCGGGGCAGAAAACACATACTCTTTGCTCACCCATCATCGAAAACTGTCGCCCACGCAAATTCTCCAATACCACGAGCTCTCACTGCACTCAATGCCCTCCTTGATGCCAGGCCTGAGTGCGATTTGTTTGCTCATGAATGGATGGAGATTCTGTCGGAATGTTTAGCGTATAGTGAGACGAACTCATGATCAATTTTAATTTTAATTTGTTATGTATTAACGTTTTTAAATTAATTTTTGTTTGTATGTACATTTTTCAATTATGTTACTTTGATTATTATTATTATTGTTTTTAATATATTTGACGATGACTATACTTAAGCCTGCACCGAGGCAGCGATACGTAATTGTGGTTCGTTTGATCCCTTGCTGTATCTTTATTGCTTAATATAAAGTTATGTAATTAATATAATTTATATTTAGGGATTCATTATATAAATCATACACTTTGGGAATACGATTACTTAAAATTTTCTCTATAGAAAAAAAATCCAAAGTTACATCTAAAAACTAAACAAACCCTTAGTACGGCGTAAATACTTAACGGAGAATCATCCGTATTTGAATATTAAAATAAACAACATGTTTGCTATAACGTATACACATTACATTTTTCAAATAGGTATTTGTTTTTATTATACGAAGGAAATATTGAAATTCACGCATGTTCCGCCCATTTTAGTCAGAGCCGCGATGCTTTGTCCCTATCCGCTTTAGTAATTCTTCGGCCGTCGGACGGGGACCGATACTGTTGGCGTGCCTTACTTACGCACACATACGCGGCGCGCCTAAAAAGCTCGGTGCTCCCTTAAGTTAAATTAAATTGTAACATGTAATTTGATTCGTGACATATTATGATTTGATTTTGCCCGTGGCATTATTTTCATTTGACTACATTTATTGAATGTGCTTGTAATTATCTAATTAGCGTTATTGGTTTATCCGTTTTAATTAAGTAAATAAATAAATAAAATAAATTCTGTTCATGTGTACATTTCCTTCATACCTACTTACGTTATAAAGAAAGTAAAAGCTATCAGTGTGGCGACCTTTGGTAGGTACTTTAAATAATCTTTGACTATAGATACTCGACACTGGGTATCGCGAACCTTCCGGAGCTTCAGGCCGCGTCGCGTCGCGCCCTCCTGCCTGCAGAATGTACGTGTGTAGGGATGTGGTGGTGTGCTGTGTACCGACGAGTGTCCGTTCCACTTTTATTATATCGACAATGGCTGACTCGTTTCGTTATATCACTTACCCAAATTAATCCAACCAGTTTATGTCGGTATATTTACCTAAAGGCACGTTTCCACGACAAAGTGAAGGTAGGCGGGTGAGGCAGGTATCAGTCAGTTGGAAATGCTTATGCATACCTGTCATAATTATGTCCAATCAATATGTTTATGTTTATAGGTATATACTAAAAGCTATAGAAACTGGCCAAGTGCGAGCGGCTAGCGCATTCTTTGAGAGTTTCGAGTTGTTACAATAACCTGGGATGAAAAAAGTGTTTCACCTTGTGCTGTGGTGACCATGTGGTGAAGCTCAGGCCCGCGGCGGGATCCGAACCATGGACTTGCTGCGCGGCAGTCCATAGCCAATGCCACTGAGCCATCACTGCTTCAAGGCTCCTGTTTTGTCGTACGCAACCAATGATATTATATATGTCGTAGCCACATCGTAGAATTAACGATATCATGAAATGTTCAAGAATTTCATAAAGTGGTCGCATTTTATGATGTAGCCAACTTAATTTGACCAGATCATTAAATCGTGAACGTTACACGATTTTGTCATCCACGATTGGCCTAATCGTAAAAAAGGGTGTCCATAAAATATTTAATAATATACTTAATTTCGACATAAGTATATATAAGGAGGGAGATATGTTATATCGCGCACTCAAATGAACCCCCGTAGTCTCGTATCTGATTCTGACCGCACTCATTCAGCGAGAGACAGTCCAATGCGCGCTGTGAGAGGCAAATAATATAAAAAAAACGCCGTGTTGCGCGTACAGTTCTGTGGTAATCATTATTTAGGACAGTAAACAAAATAAAAGGAATTACGTATCACCTATAAGACTGCATAAATTGACATTTTCTTTAAATATTTTTTGTATTACTTGATAACAATAACAAGTGCTTGAAATCATAGAAAAGGATAGTGAAATGTATGCAGTAGTGCGCAGGACAAGGATGGAGAGCGCGGTTATGTCATGATGCGTTTTGTCATAGATGAATAGAGTAGATGTGACATTACATCTGTGATTGAGTACCTACTTTACTAAATTAATATTCAGTAAGATAGAGGATATTCCTTTGAAACAAAATTAATTAAAGTAATAAGTTTACACATGATATATACATATAAATAATGATTATAACTGAAAGCTGTGTTTTATTACTAAGTTTAATTCACTAAAGTCATTTATCCATATTATTTAATCAATAAATCCACACAAAATGAATTATCAATTCAAAGCGCTGTATTTTTCACAAAAATATTGTAAACGTCAACTTTTCACTATGTAACCGATTAAAAAACTATTAACATTCGATAATTATTTAGCTTGTGATGGTAGATTAAATAATTTTAGATACATTTTACACAATATTATAACTACCTATGCATGAATCCTCCGAATCACTTAATCCTGTCGCATCTATAGAAATAATAATCTTTGTTCCGACATCGTTGCGCGCCATCGAGAAAATAACCCTAAGAGATGCAATAAGATTTGGTTTGTTCGAGATGAATTGATGCCAAACTCTGTTTAACCTAAACGCGCTCTAATTGGCTAAGCCACCTCCATGCGGTAAACACCCGAGTCCCATAGTGATGGGACGTGATTTTTATGCAAATATAATCGATATCAATACATCGTACAAGATATATAAGCTGATCGTATAATATATTCCTCCGTGACGCCCTATTTAGATAAAAGTGATATTTGTCCCACTTGCGTTGGCAATAATACCCAGCAGATACCTCGCGCGGTATTTTGTATGAGTATAGCTGTTTTGTTATAATAAAATATAGAATAATGATTTGGTTGTGTGATTCCACAATTCTGCTTGAAAAATCCTTACTAAAATGATAAACATTTAAATATATATTTTAATATTTTTATGTTTCCAATAACGCATGCTCTGCGGTAATTTGTAATGTAATACATATATACGAGAGGAAAAATTTAATCCCGCACATGACTTAAATTTTGCCTCTCATATATTTGTAATTTAGTAATTAATATATCTCCCTAATAAATTACTATTGGAGTATATTTCTTATAATTGAAGTCCAAATTTTCGACTCGTAAGAGTAAAGCTCCGGTGGCAGAATAGATTAGGCATCCAGCGCGAAATCAGAGGACGTGGGTTCGATTCCCGTCCGACACAAAACATTTTGTACTCTAATAATAATTTGTAAATGTGATTTTTGCTCAGCACGCAATAGTGCTTGTAATCATATTTAGAAATATATATGTATCTGTTGTAATAATTATCCGATATATCAACATCCATGCATACATATATGTTTGAGCGTACGTTATTAGAAAATATGCACTATTTCCATAGATATACAGTCGAAAAAAGAGGTCGACAACTCCGGGACTGATTAATCCCGAGTGACATTGACGGGGAGACACCAAGCGGAACTAAAAGTTCCAAGTGTTTTGTAGGAATCGCAGTATTAAGTAAACGTCGGCGGCTACTTTTCAATATATGAAAACAATCGTCTGAAAAGAGACGGGAGCAAACCCTGTTGTAGTATGCTGGAAACCAATTTTCTCTTCTTGTTAGCTGAGTCCATTTTTGTTTAAGATTTGGATCTCTAGGGAATCTATTAAAAAAAACAATTTTGTTTGTTAATATTACCATAGAATAACTTAAGGTAGCTATAAATGTTTTATACAAAAATATGATTTTGAAATCGGTACACGTGATATACCATAAGATTATATTAAGATGAGACTTATATCAAGTAAAAAACGTAGAAAAGATTTGGTGTTTATGAGACAGAAATTCAACATAAAACTGGCATCATCATCAGAGTTTCCTTGGCTCATATGTATATAACAAAACTAGTAAAGTCATCACTAATCTGAGAACACACACGACTAGGTAAGCTAAAATCGAAATAAACAAGTGGTTGAGGACTCTCAACCACGATGAAGCTGAAGATTTTCTAAAAGTTATCGTATGATTAATAAAAATTCAAGTTAGCTTTACACTATATATTCACACAAAGCTTTATATTCATTGCACTTCATGCATACACACAAACACATCCTGTCACACACCCACATACACAATAATATAATATTTAACCAAACATATACGAAATTTTATACAGCCATATCATTTAATAAGTAAACCTCAATCTCAATATATAATTGAAGTAGGCTCCCACGACACAAGATTTTTTGCCTTAGTATGGGATCTGCATGTCATTTTACTGTTAAAAAATAACTACAATTTAGTGTACCAATTGTAATAAAGTTAAGAATAACAACATAATAAGAGTAACTGTATATTGTGAAATAAATTATTTTCATTATTATAAACTCATATCAAACATATAAAAGGTACCCCCTTTTTTACATCCAAGGCTAAATATATTTATTGGCCAGAGTATGACGATATCGATTTTAGTTCCACTATAACGATAAAATACCGTACTGTATAAGCACAACACTAGGAGAGGGCGCGGTTTACAGAAAGACAAGGATAACAATAGATGAATGTAGTAAGTGGGAGTGAAATGCATTCATACGGGTCTATTAGATTGTCCAGTTTAACTTGACCTATTAAAAATGAAGTAGATAAATTACGTAAATTGATAAATTTTACTTACTTGTGGAAGGTAATTCCATCTGTTTTATAAATGGATGTTTGCTATTTTTCCCGCACCGTTTAATGGAGCAGGTAGTCATTTTTATTGCAATGAATGCCTACAATCGTCAAAAATAAAAATATTTTCAGACACGTACGTACGGATCAAGCTTCTGGTCGCGTACTGTTTATGAGAGCTCATGCTATGACTTAAATGTGTTAGAAATCACACACCAGTTGCATGATCGGGCGAACCATCAATTCCCCTCTCGGGGTTTAAATCTCGTTGTTGCGCGCTATCCCTGTTGCTCTCATAGAATGTCCGATTTTATGACTCACGGCGCACTCCGGCGCATCTCTGTAACATAATCTATCTATACAAATACATACATCAATTGACGGCACGGGTGTCGTTTACAAACGTTGTTTTAATACGTATAAACGTATCTTTCGTAATCTTTGTACGCAACCTAAAAAGTGATGTAAAATCATGAAAATATAACAATTTTCATTGTGTCCATGACATCCTCCAAGCCTTCGAAGGAATATACTATATATTTTATCGCTGGATACTGCTCAAAAATTATTCGGGTGCGGTTTATGGGGCAGCGCCAATTATTCCAAACTATGAACTTGTAAAGTAAGAGATTATGTCACGCACGAATGGGTTGCCACGTGGAAGTGGCTGCTCATATTTCTTATACATTTCAAAGATTTGCCACGTAGCACTAATCATCATAATCATTTGGCATTACCTATGTGCATATATATAGAGATTTATTTATTTATTTATTTATTTACCTTTATTACAAAATCCACAGATCTTAAAAAACATATATTTGCTTATTAACTATATCTTACATCTAATGACGGATTTACTTTATCTATATTATATACATATAGAGAGCAGAGCTATATATTTATATGTATGAGAGATTGCGGGAAAAAGATTGTGTTCGTGCGCATGTGTGTGTGTGTGTGTAAGGGTGTGTGTAAGGGTGGGTGTGCGTGTGTGTGTGTGTGTGTGTAAGCTATTTATTTGCAGTTAATTAATTTATTGGTCACAAGATTTTTAAATTGTAGTAAGGTATTATTAAATAAGTCGATTGAGCTAAACTGTTCGTTATAAGTCTTTTGAGATCTAAAAATAATTGAGTTTCTGTAATAATTAGTGTGCGAGTGGGGGAGGTTGAAGAAAGGACTATTTCTTGTGCTTCTTTTGCGAACTGATGGGACTTGCAAACTCATAAAGTTTTCTAGGAGCTCAGTACTGTTTATCATTCCAACACAGTTTTTATAAAGAAATGTCATATCTAAGAGCGTTCGTCTGTCATGTAAGCTTAGGATGTTATGGAATTTGCAAGATTCATTATAGTCAACATACACATGATGGGTTCGGTAATTTAGATGTTTTATAAATTTAATTTGTATTCTTTCAAGATCTTGAGTATATTTTTCGTAATGTGGGTTCCATATACTAGTACAGTATTCTAGAACACTTCTCACGTATGCAAAATACAGTACTTTGAGACACATAGTATCAGAAAATGGTTTGCTGACTCGTAAAATAAAGCCTAGGTTTTTATAAGATCTATTAGCAATGTCTGATATGTGATCATTAAAAGATAACTTGCAGTCTAAGAGAACTCCAAGATCTTTAACTAAGTTAGTCTTGTTGACGGGAGTGCCTGCTATACTATATACGTATTTTACCGGCTTTCTCTTCCTAGTGAACGTCATACAAATACATTTATTAACATTTATGGTAATTTTATTTTCTTTATAATATAAATTAAGCGTATTTAAATCATTCTGAAGCTGATCGCAGTCGAACGTAGTTTGGACATTGCAATAAATTTTAGTGTCATCTGCGTACATAAGGTATTTGGCGGACTTGAAACATTTATCAACATCGTAAAGGTATGCTGCATAAAGCAACGGAGAAAGGATTGATCCTTGGGGGACGCCGGAGGGAATGTCCATAAAGTTAGACCGATGTCCACCAATTACTACCGCCTGACATCGGTTGCGAAGGTAGGATTCCACCCATCTTAGGAGATCCCCACAGATTCCCAGCTCTTGCAGCTTCCGAAGCAGAATATTATGGTCGACGCGATCAAAGGCTTTTTCGAAGTCAGTGTAAATGACATCGACTTGCGATCCTCCATCCATACCACGCAATACATCACTGGTAAATATAGCGAGGTTAGTATTGGTCGAGCGACCCCTGATGAAACCGTGTTGTTGGTCTGGTATATTGTGACAGATGAAGGGATACAGATAGTGGTGCGCAGTTTTTTCAAATAGTTTACCTAAGGTGTTCAGAATCGATATTGGCCTATAATTTTCTATTGCAGTTTTGGTACCTTTTTTATGTATGGGAACTATATGTGCAGTTTTCCATATTTTCGGAAAGTATCCTTCACGAAAACAGCGATTGAACAAAATAGCGACAGGTTTAGCTAGAGAAATAGCGCAGTTTGTATAAAAAACCGACGGTATTTTGTCACTTCCGGCACCTTTATTAGGGTCTGTATTTTCAAGAAGCTTCTTAACGAATTGTTCATCCACATATGTAGGCGAGTACGGCGAACGTCGCTCAAATTCCGCATTGTTCTCTATCTATAGACATAGGTATATATAGATATAGTATGTTGATTTTTATAGCGCATAATAACAATAAGATTTCATTGTTTCAATAAAGCTTAGTTTAAGTCCCTTTTTTAGTAATAATAAGTTACATAGGATAGGTAAATGTACTCAGTTATAACTTATAAGCGTAGATTAAGTAAATAAATAAAGATAAGTGAAATAAGATGATTAGGTTAGATATAAGGCTTTAACACATATTTTATGTCAGACTTTGTACTAGAAATCAATGTTTACGGACGATAAATTTAAGATTATAAACATTTAGGGATCATATACCTCCATCAGAGGTATATATTAGGTAAAGGTTAACCCCTGGAACAGTATATACATTAGATTACCGGCCATAAGCCAGAACTTTGGTAGTTAGGGGGCAAAATGTATGATATCGATAGAGAAAATGAATGATGTCAAAGTTCACTTTAGAAAATAGGGCGTCCAATCACAGCGCCGCTTTAGGTCAGGCGGCCGATTAATTATAGCCAATTAATCAAATGGTGCGAGTGCAATTGACCTTGAACGTGAGATAGAGACGGGTAGTACGGTGTTCTAATTGGGTCAAATGATGTAATTAGCAAAGCAGTGTGTAAGTTATATGCATAGTTGATAATTGTAATATAAGAAAGAACTATTTTCATTGAATTTATGTGGTCCAGTAATACAACAAGTAAAATAACAACTAGAAAATAAGAAGAAATAAATCCGCCTTAGAAACTGAAACCCCGGAATTTTCCTGCACCTAAATTGAACCCTGCGACCGGCATTCACGTAGACGCAAGAAAATATACAGTCCACTGAGACCGTGTGTGTGTGCATGCATTGCCACATCTGTGTGCACAGCCACGGTGAACCCCTGCAGAACGCGAAGTCGTCTACAACGTGGTCCTTGCGAGCCGAATATAAGGAAAATTCAAGAAAATGAGTGAACACTCGGCAGTTACGACGCGCGGCCAGCTCCGACAGCTGGCTGCGGAACAGGAGAAGCGTCGGGCCGCCGAGGAAAAGGCGGACTCCGGACTACCGTCCGACCGTGCTATGGATAGTGCGTCAATGGCACCAACGGCGACGTCGTCCCTCACACCGGTTATACCGGCGGCGGGTGGTCGTGTGATCGACCACCGGATTATTGGGCCGCCGCCGGCACCAACGTCGGGACGGAAGAATCGACCCGTTTCCCTCTCCAGCGGCGCGTCTTCAGTAGGAAGCCGTAGAAGCACGGACTTCCGCAAGAAGCGCGCGGAATATGAAGCTGAGAGGGAATTAGTGCGCATACGTGAAAGTTTAGTGCGAAAGAAATTGGAAGTGGATCTCGCAGAGATCGAAGCAACAATAACTGACGATGAAGAGGACACACTACGACGTGTCGAAGACTGGGTGGAGACCACACCGCGAGACGTCCGGCGCGAGGAAGACGCGCCTGCGGCGGTCCACGGGGAACAAGAAGTGCGGCCCCTACCCAGGAAGTCAGTAACAATTATGGCGGGTGAGTCACCCTTCTCACCCAACCCAGGGACAACGCGAAACGAGCCACCGAGACATGCTCACGTGTCACGCATACGGCAAGCGCGCGGAGAAACGGCGGCACCCACGCCCAATGCGCAGCACGCCGACCACGTGACACAGGCGTTCCCGCACGAAGAAAAACAAGAAAGACTGAGGCGAACACCCAGTACAGACAGAAGAGACCGAGGCATCGATCAGCTAGCGGACGCAATCACAAAGCTGGCAAGACCACGACCGGTGCCTAGGCAAGCATACGAGTTGCCCTACTTCAATGGGAACTCATCTGACTGGATTACATATAAACATATGTACTACGAAACATCGCAGCTATACGAGTTTCAACCGCACGAGAATCTAGCCCGGATAAAAACATCATTACAGGGCGAAGCAAAGGCCGCAGTGGAAGATTTGTTACGTTCATCTACTAACCCGAAACAAATCATGGACGCCTTGGATATGATGTTCGGGCACCCAGTGTTAATATTGGAATGTGCTATTAAGAAAATTAAGGCGTTACCTAAAGTGTCGGCAAGTGGTAGAGAACTACCGAAATTCGCGGCCGCAGTGAGAAATTGTGTGTCATTGCTGCGTAATATCCGAGCAGACGGATATTTGAACAACCCTCAACTCATCAACGAACTCCTGGGCAAGCTCACACAAAGCCAACGAGAGAAGTATGGAGACTTTGCGATGGGTATGGACCAAGGCAGAGGCGTGGATCTCCGAGTATCACCAAACTTAGAGATGTTGTCGGAGTTCCTAGATCACCTATCGCACGCCGCATCTTATTACACGCAAATGGAGTTCAATGTCCCTGACGGAACATTGACGGCAACCGCTCGGCAACCATTGCGCACCACAATCGCGCAGTCGCACAGGTTTGTGCCGCGCGCTCAAGTGCAACAAGTTCACGTACAAAGTGACCTACCAACGACATCCACACAGTGCAAAAACAATGAACAAAAAGTGAAGTGCTTAGTGTGTGACGCGGAACACTCTATAGTGAAGTGCCCGCGATTCTTGGATATGTGCACAAACGATAGGTGGTTGGTTGCGAAAAACAATAAACTGTGCTTCAAGTGCTTGGTGAAACGCCACTCGCGGGACTTATGTAAAGCAAAGCGATGTGAGACGTGTAATTACTCACATCACGTACTATTGCACGCGGACAAACCAGCCATCGAAACAGTGACAAACGTAGGTGAAGTGCGCGCTAAAGCTCTATTAAAAGTGTTGCCTGTGTCGATATCGCACGTGAACGGACTACAAAAGGATTTGCAGTGTTACGCATTATTGGATGATGGAGCTACCGTGTCACTTATAGACAGTGAACTAGTGAAAGACGCTACGGGACCGGTAGTACCCCTAGTGATAAGAAGTGCGCGTGGACACGAAGTGTCGGACAATACATCGCGTGTGCTCGACATCACTCTGAGTGGACCCAATGGCCATAGCCATAAGGTTCAATGTCGCTCGCTGGTCCGAATGGACTTGCCGGCGCAATCAGTGGCAGCGGCCACTATCGACGACTGCGCTCACCTGCGTGGCTTGGGCTGTGAGGAAATGAGGGACGCCAAGCCGTTGCTTCTGCTGGGCCAAGACAACTGGGAGCTACTCGTCAGCCAGGACATCCGACAAGGAAAATCCGGTAAGCCAGTTGCCTCTCTGACTAGTCTAGGTTGGGTACTACACGGACCGGTAGGCGGCGCGCGGGGTCAACAAGCGGTAAACTGCATGGCGGCCTCCCTCACCGATCTCCACGAGGTGGTAAGAGCTCAGTTTGAATTAGAGTCAATAGGTATAGCGGAAGACACCCGTAAACACCGCGACATAGAACGTGCAGTCGAGATACTCGACAACACAAGTCGGCGCACGGCGGACGGCTCGCGGTGGGAAACGGGGTTGCTATGGAAACGGGACGAGATAGACCTACCGGACAATCGCAGGTATGCTCAGCAGCGACTCGACAATCTTGAGAAAAAGATGGAACGAAATGCAGAGTTCGCGGCCACATATACTGCGCAAGTAGAGAGGTTAGTACACGAGGGGTACGCGCGGGAAGTGACGGGCGGGTTAGACGGCAGTCCGGTATGGTATTTACCGCACTTCGGTGTTGTAAATCCCAACAAGCCGGGGAAATTGAGATTAGTATTTGACGCCGCCGCAACTTTCCGCGGGATCTGTCTAAACGACAACCTGCTTGTCGGCCCCGACTTACTTAATTCGCTCTTAGGCATTCTACTTAAATTTAGGCTATGTCCGGTAGCATTCTCAGGGGACATAAAAGACATGTTCCTTCGTATAAACATTAGAAAACAGGATCGCGGTGCTCAGCTGTTTTTATGGCGCGGAGAGGACAAGAGCGCGGAGCCGAAAACATATGCAATGAATGCTATGATTTTCGGCGCCGTCTCCTCACCTACAACAGCGAGCTACATATTAAAGAAAAATGCCGGTGAGTATGAGAACAAGTATCCACAGGCAGTCGAAGCGATACGGTCCAAGCACTACATGGACGATTATTTAGATAGTGCGTGGACCGTAGAGCAAGCGAGTCAACTTATCAGCGAGGTCACGCGGGTTCACGCCGCGGGCGGATTCGAGATTCGCGGCTGGGTAACTAACTCGCCAGCCTTGCGTCAACAGTTGAAGGTAAGTATGCCGGAACGCGTGTCACTAGAAAAAGGTGATAACGCCGTCGAACGCACTTTAGGTATGATCTGGTCGCCGGAGGCGGATCTGTTAACTTTTGACCTATCATTCAAAAGGCTTCCCGACGACATAGTATCAGGAACGAAAATACCTACTAAATGTGAGTTTTTGCGATTTATTATGTCTATTTTTGACCCGTTAGGTTTTGTATATCCGTGTATAATTCAATCGCGCATTATAATGCAGCAAATTTGGAAATCAGGAATAGGCTGGGATGAGCCGCTGCGCGCTAACGAGGCAAAAAGCTGGTTTGGGTGGCTAGCTAGTCTCGTAGCGCTACGGGAAATAAACGTACCAAGGTTCTACGGCATAGACATCTACGCCGCCGACGTAGAATTACATGTGTTCGGGGATAGTAGCGAATTGGCTTATTCATCGGTTGGATATTTTTTGAGTACGAATCCTAGCGGAGTGAGGGAGACCGCCATTGTAATGGGGAAGGCGCGCGTAGCGCCTCAAAAGGTAATTTCAATCCCGCGATTGGAATTGCAAGCGGCGGTACTTACGTGCAGACTGGCTCGCACAATCAAAAACGAGTTAGCATTGCACAACGTAAAAACGTACTTATGGACCGATAGTAAAACGGTATTGAAATGGATAAACTCAGACGCGCATGAGTTTCAACGGTTCGTTTCGCATAGGCTGTCTGAGATAGATAAACATAGTCGGAGAGAGGACTGGCACTGGGTACCTACGTCGGAGAATCCTGCTGACAAGGCTACTCGGTGGGATTGGCCCAGTAATTGCAAAGAATGGTTTTCTGGCCCCTCTTTTCTTACATGTTCACAGCGCACCTGGCCAGCGAGCGACGGGAACGAAGTCGCAGAAGCGGACCTCGAGCGAGCGCACCGCGTCCACGTGACGGCGGCAGCGCCTGATGCCGCGATCATTCAATACGAGCGGCATTCTACGTGGACGCGAGCAGTGCGCGTAGTAGCGCGCGCACTCGCCTTCGTCGAGCGGTGTCGGCGGCGTCGAGCGTCGGCCGCACTGACCGCCGACGACTTATACAATGCAGAACAATATTTGTTCCGCACGGCGCAGCGAGAGAGCTTCGCACCGGAGGCGGCGGCGCTGCAGAGTGGGCTACCATTACCCAAAAGTAGCAAGATACGCAACCTGGACCCCATGCAGTATGAAGACGGCCTATTGCGAGTGCGTGGGAGACTGAAGGCAACTCTGAACGAGCGAGCCCCGCGTGAGGAGGTATTACACACCCTCCTCGCAGAAGCGGAGCTAATTGTAAACAGCCGACCTCTGACGTATGTGACAAGCGACAGCGAGCAGCCGGTAGTACTCACCCCAAACCACCTACTGTTGGGGACCGCATCAGGCAGTACTACATTCACACGCCGCAATGATGACGACGTAAGCGCCAAACAACAATGGCGAAAAGTCAACGCCCTCGCCGATCTCTTCTGGAGGCGGTGGCGACGCGAATACCTTCCCACGCTTCAGCAGCGGCAGAAGTGGATCGACGGGGCTCCCAACGTGAAAGAAGGCGACGTGGTGATCATCATAGAAGATAACAAGCCACGCAATCAATGGTCGAAGGGCGTCATCGCGGCGGTACATCAAGGCAAAGATGCCGTAGTCCGAATCGTAGACATTAGGACCGAACGCGGTATTGTAAGAAGGCCAGTAGTGAAGATCGCCGTACTACCTACTGAACAAAGTGATGTAATCGGTTGAAGCCTCTTACAGGAGGCGGAAATTGTAGGCGAGTACGGCGAACGTCGCTCAAATTCCGCATTGTTCTCTATCTATAGACATAGGTATATATAGATATAGTATGTTGATTTTTATAGCGCATAATAACAATAAGATTTCATTGTTTCAATAAAGCTTAGTTTAAGTCCCTTTTTTAGTAATAATAAGTTACATAGGATAGGTAAATGTACTCAGTTATAACTTATAAGCGTAGATTAAGTAAATAAATAAAGATAAGTGAAATAAGATGATTAGGTTAGATATAAGGCTTTAACACATATTTTATGTCAGACTTTGTACTAGAAATCAATGTTTACGGACGATAAATTTAAGATTATAAACATTTAGGGATCATATACCTCCATCAGAGGTATATATTAGGTAAAGGTTAACCCCTGGAACAGTATATACATTAGATTACCGGCCATAAGCCAGAACTTTGGTAGTTAGGGGGCAAAATGTATGATATCGATAGAGAAAATGAATGATGTCAAAGTTCACTTTAGAAAATAGGGCGTCCAATCACAGCGCCGCTTTAGGTCAGGCGGCCGATTAATTATAGCCAATTAATCAAATGGTGCGAGTGCAATTGACCTTGAACGTGAGATAGAGACGGGTAGTACGGTGTTCTAATTGGGTCAAATGATGTAATTAGCAAAGCAGTGTGTAAGTTATATGCATAGTTGATAATTGTAATATAAGAAAGAACTATTTTCATTGAATTTATGTGGTCCAGTAATACAACAAGTAAAATAACAACTAGAAAATAAGAAGAAATAAATCCGCCTTAGAAACTGAAACCCCGGAATTTTCCTGCACCTAAATTGAACCCTGCGACCGGCATTCACGTAGACGCAAGAAAATATACAGTCCACTGAGACCGTGTGTGTGTGCATGCATTGCCACATCTGTGTGCACAGCCACGGTGAACCCCTGCAGAACGCGAAGTCGTCTACAACATAAATAGTATGTAAGGTATCAGCACTGGTGACGGAGACAGCGCTATAGTTTATGTTTGAGTGGGATGAGACTGAACTAAAGTTTTTACTAAAGAAATCATTAAAGGATGAACATATTTCTTTATGTGTGTTTAATATTTGATTATCGTAAAACATTAATTTTGGGTAATCAGTATTGTTCTTTCTTTTAGATTTAACGTAAGACCAAAATAATTTAGGACATAATTTAATTTTTTCTTGAGATATTTCTATATAGTTTTTATAACAAAGATTTTCTAATATTTTAACTTTTGCGCGTAAGTATGAAAACAACTGATATTCAAGCCTATTATTATACTTTTTCCAATTCATGTGTGCCTTTGCTTTTTCCTTAATTAGTTTGATTAATTCACGAGTATACCAGGGCGGATAAATATGTGTTTGTGAGACATATACCTGCGGTACATGTCGGTCTATAGCACTATTGATGATTGTATAAAAATTATTCACCGCATCTTCAGTACTGCAATCTTCAAGGAGTTCCTGCCACTTGTTATAAGAAAGATGTTCGTTTAAAGCGGCATAATCGGCATGTCGAAACAAGCGCTTTATGTACGGTGCAGTTTTAATAGGTGTTATTAAAAAATCTGTCGCATCCATAATAACCGCGGGATGGTAACTGATGTCCTCTTTGACTAATGGAAATGTACACTTTTGCAGTCCTAGTGCAAAGTTTGCAAAAACCAGATCTAAAGTGTTATGGTGCGAGTTAACTAAGGTATTGTATTGATCGAAACCTATGAAAGACATTTTATTAACTAGCATAGATGCGCAGTTCTGAATATCAACTGGACCCTTTTTTAAAATAATCGGATCGCCCGAGGACCATCGGATACAAGGTAAATTAAAATCCCCGGCTAACATAATAAAATCATTCGGATGTTCATCGATAATTGACGATAATATGTCGAGCAATTTACATACACGTGAAGGTATAGATCTATCCGGAGGCAGGTAAACAACACCAACGTGAAGATCACGGCGGGGGTGGGAGGGCCCCGGCCCGCTGGATGCGGCCGGCTGGTTCGAGGCGAACGCAGTGCGCGGCACAGTCACCCACACGCACTCGAGGTCGTCACGCTGCCACTCGGGACGCGCGCGCGCACCCATCCGCGCTGCGCTCAACACGGCGACGCCCCCGCCGAGCGAGCCCCGGTCTCTTCGGAACATTTCGTACCGGTGGTGGCTGCACAGCTCTGTGTCCAGTACACCGTCACAGAGCCATGTCTCGGTGACCAGGATGATATCGGCGTCGCAAATGAGTGAATTGTTATAAAATTCGTTTGTCTTTGTTCTTAACCCGCGTACGTTTTGATACAAAATCGTCAATTTACCTGTGGAATCCATTGAGAAAGTGGACTATAGTGAATCTTATAGCGCAACTTATAATAATTATCGAACGATTCATGTACAGTGATCGAAAGGAGCTCATGATAGTGAATTGTATTAAATATTTTACTGTGGCTGCAGAAATTATACAGTTGTAATACGAGAGTTAGGTTATAAACAAGTATATTAATTAATATCTGAGCTAACGAATTTAACTCAATAATTATTCTTGTTAGTTGATTTAACGAGTGCAGATAGTAGTTATGTAAGTTTAAAGTGAAAGCAATAGTAGTTATAAGTGTTTTTGTGACTATTTGTGTACAATACGTGTGTAATGTGTATGTTAGTTTAAAAAATAAGTTAAGTATTATAGAATGACAAATGTTATATGTGATTATTATTAAAATAAATTGTACCGATAAAAATGATGCAGTTTCTATATTTTGTCCAAGTCCGCTTTGCATAAGATTGGAATAGGAGATGATGTATCCGTTTTTCTTACATATATCCGACAGTTTTTTGTCCAGACGTGCTTGTAGTTGTGTTCTGCTGCTCTGGTTTTGCACGATCTGAGAAGCTGTTTGTTTTCCTTGGTCAGATGCTCGTTCACAAAAACTCTTCTCACTTCACCTCCTAGACCAAGTGCCTTTGTGGTGATGTTCCGGTTCTTCCGGGCAGCAGCCACGACGGCGTCTTTAAGGGCGCGTTGCTTGAAGCGCGCGACGATGGCGCGGCCGGCTACGGCAGCGCTGCTGGTGCGGCGCGGCTGCACCCGATGCGCGAACTCGATGTCGCCATTTTGCACGTTCACCCCGGCTTCGGCTGCGATTTTCACGACAATGTCGATGGTAGATTCGTCCTTCGTCTCGGGCACTCCGACTACCTCGACATTTTGAGCCCTCGACCACTGCTCTTGGCGCGCCTGGGAGTCTTCGATCGCCTTGGTGCGAGCTCTTTGTGTATTTAGCTCCGCCCGGAGCTGCTTGTTTTCTTCGCAGAGAAATGCAATACTGGCCTTGGTCTCAGAATAAAATTTGAACATGTCGTCGTATTGTCCACTGAGATACTTCATTGTTGTCTCGAGGCCGGTGAGGCGTTCTCCCAACGCCTTAAACTGTACAGCCATTGCATCCTTGAGGGTTTTGGTGACGTCGTGGTTAGCCGCCTGTACTGTAGAGGCGGAAGCCTGCGTGCCTCTTCTCACGGTGACGTTAGCTTGACCTGATTCTTGCATTGTAGTTATCTGGTATAGAACCTTTCAAAATAAATAGGCACACAATCACGCGCAATGATGAAACTTTTTAAATAGAACCTAGATCTTTTCTTTTCTTTTACTTTTACTACCCTCTAAAAAACGAAATATAGGAACACGTATACGTCTGCTCTCTAGAACGGTCGGGCGTGAATAGATAATAGGACATATACATATTATTTTCATATAGGTATAAAGTTTAGTGAACCGTAACATAATAATAACACGTTGGCATCTTTTAACTTTCAGCTTCTTACTAAATGCTCGAAGGATTTCAATGATTGGTTGAAGTTGAAATATAATAATATTATTTTAATTTGTATATTTGCATGTACAATATTTTTTCTAGCACAAAATTTGTCATATCCAGCTGGAATCGCACACGCGGTTTCTCGCACCGGATGCCTTATAAGGCAATCGAGGATGACCCGCCTGAGCCACGGTAATGTTATCTATACAGTATTTCAACTTCATAAATACGGACGAAACGCGAGTTATGCCTACGCGCCTCGATCTCGGCCTGCGCTCGGCCCGCAGACAGTCTCGAGTGTCGCGACTGTGCCGCAGAGACGAGCGAATTGTTTTATCAAAAATAACCGCGCGATTTTTTCACCAAAAATAAGTTCAAGTATGTACAAATATTTACATATTAAATAAGACGAGTATGATATATTGTGCTGTTTTAGGTTACATGAATTCGTCAAAGACGCACCCAGGGATAGCTTTTTTTAGATTACCTGGAAACTGAAAGGTAATACTATAAAATAATTTTACTTACTAGTAAGTAAATTTATTTTATAGTCTACATAGGTACCTATAGTTGACGGTACAAAATGTCTGTATTTTTAATGGACAAGTACTATTTGCTTATATCCCCCGAAAAAAAAATGTCTCAATTAATAAAAAAAAAGTGAATAGAGTAAAGGAAAGTGATTATCACGAGTGAAATAGGTAGTTATAAGCAAGTTATAATAATATTATAGGTAGGTGGTTGTTAGAATGCGGATTATTAATACTTTAAAATTTAATAATAAAGAATTTCGTACCTCTCACAAATATTTTTCGGTCGCAAATTTTTAAGAACTTTATTCAAATTCTGGATTTTTTATTCAAACATAAACATGGTTTTTTGCACGGATTTAGGAAGGGAGGGGATATGGCGCGAGGCATTTATTCTACTGATCCGCATGTCGCAGTTTTTCAATTATCTATCCCCACTGCGCTTCACGCCTACAAATGAAACAATAAACTCTTAAAGTAATACACTGAACGCAGGTCTCTCATTAGCTACTCACACCAATTCATTACAATGCACACTGACAAATCAATCAATGAAAGCAAAGCGCTCGGACATCACAGTAACAATAAAAATTACTCCTACATGCATACATTTACACGTACGCTAGGGCTTGATACTATCGGTAAAGTGGTATCGAAATAAAAACTACATAGTTTAACTGAATAAGTAATTGAGTATAAAGTAACATTTCATGCTACATATATTCAAAATTCATGTTATTATTTATTTTCATGTCACCTAAAATTTTATGAAAATGTAAGTAAATAATATGAAAAAGTATTGAATATAAAATAAAACAGCTTGCACTTGGTTTGAACCGTTTTAGGTTATTATTTATTGGATAAATGATACTTGACAACACATAGTATGTATATAACTTTATTAGTTTTTATATTTTTTAAATTAATTTCACTCGTACTTCTGTCAAAGCAGTCGTGGTTTCGGGGCAATTCGCATTTTTGGGGATTATGTAGCTCCAAAGAACAAGATGCCTTTGAGTCGACTTTCTCCGATTCCTAAAAGTTATGAATGCAATTGAAAACGCAGTAACTGTAGTCGGCGTACTATAGTCACTACGTGCAGTATGCGATCGGCAAGGAGGGTAAGTGACGCGCTGCGCTAGACGCAGTAAATATTATCTTGCAGATAAGATTTCGTCACCAGATTTCAAGAAGTTCTCGATTGCCCTCCTCACCGCTCGCATACCGCAGGTGGTGCCTAGCATTAGTGGGTGGACTATAATAACAAAGATAATAAATTTTATATTTCATATCATGCATTTTTCGTATAAAAAATAAAAGGTATGTACCGAAAATATATGACAAACTTTTATTTTTGGGACTGCCCAATCAAAAAGTCTGCGACTTTTATTCAAGGGTTGAAACATCTCTTCCCTTAAATGGGCTGAACATATTCTGCTATTTTTAAATGGTAGCCAGGTACATCCCCTGCCTGTCGCTTCAATCCATTTTTCCTTAATATTTGGATCTTTTGGGAAACTGACAGAAAATGTATGTTCTGTTTTAAAAATATCTTCCACTCTACAACATTCAATTATTATAAGTAGTCTCTTTCCAAATAAAGCTTGCAATATTGCTTTAAAGTTTATTAACAACATTTAGCAGGCTCGTTACAGTATCGATTGATCGTTTTAAAAATATCTTCCACTATACAACAGTCAATTATTATAAGTAGTATCTTACCAAACAACATTTAGCAGGCTCGTTAAAGTATCGATTGATATAAGTATTTCTATAATGTATCGACCACATCATTAACTCTCGGCCGATAGCAGCGGCCGTACTACGCGGCGATGCGCGCTTTCAGAATATCGTTAACGCAATTCTACATTGCGGCATTTGCTTGTTGAGTCGTAAACAATTTTATAACATTAGGAGCAATGGATTTCGATAATGAATATGCTATACTTTTGTCACCTTTGGAACATTTTCAACGGCTCTGTTAACTTCGTTTGGAATTATGATGGATTTTAAATAATAACATGTGAATTCTTGTATTTACATGTCAAATTATATTCCATTTATGCTATAGTTCACCTTGTCACTTTTGTTCTTGCACGTAATGACAGCACAACTTGGCATTTGGTGGTAATTACACGATGTTTGCACGACCGTGGACAAAGTGCGACTGGCGCGCCGATATTTACGATTTTAACTAACAAGTTCTCTGGAACTCGTTGCTGCGACACGTATCACGCCTCCTCGGCATATCCCCTCCCTTCCTAAATCCGTGGTTTTTTGATTAAATCTACCTACTAGTCAAAAAAACAACACGCATTTTTAGTGAACACTTCCTGTTCAATTCACAAAGTATTTTATTTGTTTAATTAAAAAATAGGTTAAGGTAGTTATTTCGAGGACAGAGGCGAGTTAATATACTGTATAGATAACAATAACATTACCGTGCCTGAGCCTTATGTATGTGCTTCACGTGCTCTAACTGTATTACTGTAATACAATAATATCGTATATATACGATGTATGTCATAGGGCTGGGCTGGGACGGTGCGCGTACATCAAACAGACTACTACACTTCATCTGATCGAAAGAAGAGCTTTTTCGAAACATCTAAGTCTCATCATGATGTCGCTACTCTACTAAATATATTTCTAAAAATAGTGTTAAATATTTATACAAATATTTAGAGCACGAAATCTTTCATCTCTAAGCAATACATTTTCAGCTCTAAAATATGTAAATGTGTAATCGCTTAGCACGCAATAGTGCTTCTAATCATATTTAGAAATTTAATAATTATAATAATAGGGAGGGTTTTGTTCAACG
This sequence comes from Plagodis dolabraria, assembly GCA_963854805.1. Taxonomy (NCBI): domain Eukaryota; kingdom Metazoa; phylum Arthropoda; class Insecta; order Lepidoptera; family Geometridae; genus Plagodis; species Plagodis dolabraria. The sequence goes on from OY978447.1 coordinate 35,382,386, forward strand.
GTGGACGTAATTGCTGTTGATCAAGTTGTGGACGAGACGAGGCATCATGACATTTTACAAAACTGTAGTTCCCTCAGGTGTTCATCTTTCAACTGTCCCATTCAAACCACAAAAAAATGTAATTGCTGCGTTGGTCCACTTTCGTCCATACTTCCTACATATCCAAACCACTCAGCACGTCTATCTCGGCTAGCGTCAACAGGTTATTTGACACTTTTGAGTGTTAAAGACGGTTCTAATTTTTGGTAATTTTTTTTTTTGACTTTTAAGGTGCTAGTGTCGTAAGTAAGTATCTGGGATTTACGACACTAACTTCCGGAAGCTGCTAGAGTGTACATCGCGTGCATCGGGATGCCTTAAAACGTTCTATTTCATTCAAATATGTAGTTGACGAACGTTTGTACGCACGGATATAAAAAGCTGAAAAGGTACTTTGTTAATGACGCTCTGATGTTTTGGTTTGCTCTTGATGTAGGCACAGTGATGTTATTTTTTATCCCATTTATCAGATATATACTACTAGCTTTCCGGGCGCTGCTCCGCTAGTAGTTTTGGCGTGAAAGCGTAACAGACAGACAGAGTTACTTTCGCATTTATAATATAAGTAGTAATTAGTACTGATATACGAAAATACAAAGCCAATGCTATACAAGACAGATTTTTAACCTACGCTCTACTTTTTATACTTTCCACTCATGGTACTGCTATTTATTTATATGTGATGGGCTAGCCTCGGACCACTGTCTCACTGATGGTAGGTGATTATATAGTCGAAAGCAGTTAGTTAGTTGTTCAGGCCTAGAATTACGGGCAATCAAGAACAGCTGCGAGAACGAACCGTTAGGTGCCAGGCGACTGATTTTTATTTGAGTGTGGTTGCTACCCAGGCGGGCATTCGCAAAATGCTCTACCACCATACACAAGTCTAAAATCTTACTATGACTGATGGACAGATGGGCAATAAAGTGAAATAAATGAAGCCAATAAACGTTTTTTTTTCCTTTTCAGGGATACCTATTAGGAGATAGTGTGACGTTTTTAGATGTGGTATTTAAAAATAATACTAGCTAAGTCCTAAAGTATGGGTTTATGCCGTTGTTAGATACCTACACATATTAGCAATGTAAGATGGTAGTTCTTCAGAAGGGCTGCTCCCCACCTTCTGGTCTCAGACCAAATAAAATTCGGTCTGAGCTTCTGGTAAGTATTTTCGTTTAGTCGCCTCTCACAGGAGGATATCGAGGGGTACAATTTTACGGGGAAAGCCAATCCGTCTGCTAAGCGTGGGGATTATGGCGAATCCCATATATTTCGTTAGCACCAGTTTTTGATATTCTTTTCGTGGATTTTCCCTTTTACTTATTTTCTAATTATGACTAAAATGAGGTATGATCCTCATTGTTTTTACTCTTCTGTAACTGGATGTTCCGTTATGGAGTATCCTTGGTTTTGCTCATGCTCGTCTGGCTCAGATAGATTTAGGAGCATTTATTTGGTGTAGTCTCCAAGGGAACACTTTCATACACATTTTGAGATTTCACAACAAAATCACATTGTTAACCAGCGGGTTATAACAAACGTCCAGATTCCCGTATCCAAAACATTATATGCCGGCTGATTCCATACCCCGTGGGGTGCCCGTGAGAATTGCACCCACTCACTGTGGGAGTCGTCAGAGGCGAGGAAAGAAAATACATCATGAGGCGAATTTTGAAGAAGTGCCATCTGTAGTGTGAGATGGCAGGTCCCCAAGACGCCTGGCAAGCGCGGGGATCATGGCAACACTTACCTATGATAGAGGAGAACTTTGTTCTACCGCTTACCGATGTCTGCCGGCTGTTGATGTGAGCCCGTACAATTAATTGACTTGGTACATACGTTACGTTTATGTGTCACGGAACGGAACATGACATTTCTATCTGGTGTAAAAACAAAATGACTATTGTGTCACATAATTGTGGGTAATGTTATAACACTAGGCGGTATGTTTTTACTTTGTTGCGTGTATGTTACATTATCATTAGTAGTTCGGTGCGCACGGCACGGTAGGTATACCTGAGTGCAGATAGAGAGACCTGTCTATGAAGGTGGAATGTGTCTAAAGCATTTTATAGATAACGTTGTTATTGGCGTGTGTGCATTATTTATTATGGAGATGTCGCGTTGCGCGAGAACACGATCTCGACTAGAAGGTAAGTATACATACATACGAGTACATACCACGTGTAGGTAAGTATTCATAGTTGCTCATATCTAATATTTATTTACCCACACGATAGTAGAATGAGCATTGAAGTTGAAGGGAAAGGTCACGTTTGTTGTCGCGAGCTCTTCCCGTATTTGCGGTAGTAGGCCTTTACATACCTACCTAACCATAAATAGATAAGTACCTAGGTAGTGTTATGTTTGTCACAGAACAACAAATTAACACTTTTACCTCTTAATATAATGAAGAAGTTTGCGCCAGGCAGCAGCGAGTGCCTCTAAATAAGCAATAAGCCTGCTCGTAGCATAGTGAGTGAGTGACCTATCCTGCGTAGCCTATAGGTGTTCTTAAACTATACAACTGTTACTTGTTTGTGTTTATACCTTTTTTGCACCTTTTGTTTGGATTTTGTGTGAAAAAGCGATGTTGTTTGGAAAGTACGAATGGAGAAAATATCAATAACCCCGTTTTTAGTGTTTGTCACAACTTTGATCAGAATCCGAAACGTTTATTGACAACTGATAAAATATACAGGTCTGCCAGATTTTATTGCAATGAAGGCAATAATCAGTTTGCCCATATGAAGTACTTATTCAATATTAATGATTTATAACATTCATTTATATCTACTTATACTATTTCATTATATTTAACAATTTTACAGATAAAACATTTACAGTTAGATTGTATTTAAATAATTATTATTGTTGTATATGTCAACGCTTACTGTTACAGTTTACTTAATAATATGTTTAAGTTTTATTGATGGCCCCTTTTTATTCCATTTTCTAGAAAAAAATAATTAATAGTAGGTATATTTGTGAACAGTAAACAATAACACTCATGGTGAGCTTTATTATAACGTTCTTAGGAACATAAACCGAACTATAACACATAATAATAATAATATTATACTCTAGTGCGTAATAGAATTACAACCCTATAAAGTTAAGTTAGTACCTAACTGCAAATTATAAGCGAGTAAACAGAGAATTTTCAATTTAACCGGGTAATACAGATTTGTAACAACAAAGAGGTTTAAGGATAAGTATATATAAGGTGGATATTAATTCACCAACAATACTGCGGGGGATGGTGTAGAATCGATAACGGAATGTGTTCCACTCATGTTTAATTTTCAAATACACAAAAAGTCTGTACTATTGCCACGTTGGCTTTGGGAATAATAGCAAGGACAACCGCGGTCTACGAACACGGTGTATTTACTCTATTCACACACACGCACGATTGCTACGTGAAGTCAATGAATACTAGGCACAATAGACAGCTGTTTTGTGTACATATTCTACCTAGCCTTTCTTTGGCGGTTTGCGACAAAAGAACGCGCCACGCGGTAGCGGTTTAACACAATACGGCATACCTAAGTAGCTGCAACACAATACAGTACGTACCTACGTAAACTTGAAATTAAAAAAATGTTGGTAAGTAACATTTTTTATCATTTAGAAGAGTTTAATCGATTGGCGATTATGCAAAGCATTCGGCAGTCTAGCAAGATTGGCCGGTAAGGCCTTCGCGTTCGTCAGAATAGGTACATGAAACAGCTTCACCTATCTCTAGGGCAAAACAGAGCGTTCGTACGTGTGGGAATGGAGTAAACCGTGGTTCTCGCTATCATACTAAAAGGCAACGCGCCGCGCTTAGATAATAGTTATACTGATTTTTTGTATGTGAAAATTTTACATGAGTGGAACACATTCCATTATCAATTCTACACCATCCCCCGCAGTATTGTTGATGAATTAATATTCACCTTATATAATCAAACACCACACATTTGTCGCGTGCAAAAAAAAAACTTGCGCGCTATCAGTACTATCAGTATCAGTACTATCAGTACTATAATATTATAAATGCGAAAGTAACTCTGTCTGTCTGTCTGTTACGCTTTCACGCCAAAACTACTGGACCGATTTCAATCAAATTTGGTATAGAAATAGTTTGAGACCCGGGAAAAAACATAGGATAGTTTTTATCCAACTGCGCAAAAAGAGGTTAAGGCTCGGAAATTACGAAATAGTGCCAACATGATATGGAAAATCTCATAAACCAGGTACCGGATGGTACTGCAATTTAAATACACGATACTCAAGGATATAAGTAATACTTTCATGGATTTCAAAACATGTTTCCTAATAATTGGCTCGATAGAAAAAAATCTCAAAAACACCTCTGAAAATAGAGGATTCCTACTTTTTCCGCCAGATTTTAGTGTATTAAAATTTGTTTTTTTTTCTAAAATATTGATTTTTAAGTACAATAAATTTCATTGATTATTTTAATCCAAAAAAAGCACAGTTAATGCGTACTGAGCCTGTTTACAAAATGTCACATACGCCCTTTCATTCCGAGAAGCGTTAACATCATGTCGCACTATTTACTCCAGCGATCTACGTATATTGCTATCATCCTCGCTCATATCGCGGTCAGCCGCGTCATGCGTCGGACCTGTGTCACTTTTCTCGGCGATCTCAATTAAAATAAAACATGGGTAAAATTATAAATAAACGCTTTGGGAATGCAAAAAAGATGTATAAAAATCGTCAAAAACGCATGATGGACATAATAAGGTAAGCATCTATGGCTTCCTTTCTCCATGTATATATCTCTTATATTAATGAAATTATCATATGATTGTGAACCCTAACGCAATATAAAAAACACTTCAAACATTTTACAAGACGTAGGTACAACTTTAGCTACCTAAAATAATTATTATAAGCAATATTCAGAATTTTTCGTAATGAATGTGTTGTAATTATTTTAGATGGATCATGATTAATTTATACAGTTTCTGACAATAAGGCACAAAGGTTATGTACATAATTTTCGACTACTCAATCGTCGTTCAAATAGCGCATAGTAAGTGACATCGCTTCGCAATTGAGAGACACGTGGATCGAATCCAGCGTAAAGAGATTCTTTTTGGTCAAATTTTAATTTTACGACATAATTCTTAATAATACAATAATAATTTTACGTATGTACGTGGACCAATATAATGTGTCTGACAGTAAGGCATAAATGATATGTGTGTAATTTTCGACACCTTGGTCAATGATTATAGTATAGTGTGTAACTACTGAAGTCGAATCAGAAGATCGATTACCGTGGATCGAATCTCACATACCTAGATTCTTTTTGGTGACTTTTTTATTTGTATTACTTTTTATTTGATACGTATTATATTTACGTATAATTAAGTTTTCTGACGCGTATTCAATTTACGATTACAATGCTTGCAAATTTATTAGGTATCTCGAGTTTCCATGTTTTCATATAATTAGAGAGTTTAGTATATCTAATGAACGTGAACATTAAATAGGTACTACCTAATCTAGCTACCTGAACACGTTTTTTCATAGATCTCGAAAAAGTATGTCTTGGATGGACACGAGTTGCCACAGCGTAATAGTTACAGTAGAACAACATTATCAATTTACTACAAAGCTATGTCCTTCTGTCCACTACTATAGAAAATACAAACTTTCATACATGGAAAGTTATTGAAATATTCATGGTATTATCGAGTACGTAATATATTAGTACATATAAATTAGTAGTAAAAAGATGGCCGTAAACGTTTGATGCGATAGAGATAATGAAATTCTGAAATGAAAACTTAATACAAAAAGAAGAAGCCTAAGCTTCTGCTTTAGAATGAGACTTTCCATGGTTTTCTTGAATAGCATAAGAATTAAGAACTGACTAAAAGAAAATGAAATAATTAGCACCATACCAATACTTACGTAAGAACATCGAGTAAGGTGCATTATAGGGGACTTAACTATAACGCCCTTAATAACCAAAGTGTAGCGGATATACTACCAAAGAGAGTATTCCCCAGGACGTTTTGATGTTAAGGGGCGGCCGGTAATTCAACAAAAGTTAAAATTATACACATTATAGCCATTATGTTTTTAAATGTTACATCTTCTGTGTTGTATAAACAACATATGGTAGCCATATAAACAACCCCATATATTGTAGGATAGGAGGATGCTTCTTGGTTATTGTTATTGATACTATCCCATAACTTACTTACCAATAAAATCCTTCCCCCGGTTTCTGAAACGCAAATCAGCAACAAATTATTTTAAATGCTTGTTAATCCATTGTCATACGCAGATTGGGTTGCTAAAAACTTCATGTGACTGTTTGTCAACACTAATGTCAAATCTCCAATTAATCGACAATTATTTCAATTTTGGGTTTCTGAAAAGCTTTTCGGTACGTTAACGGTTTGTTAAACTGACTAATTCTAATTGCCCAAAATCGACCAATTATTCTAAGATTAACGTCTTGATATCGTAAAAATATATAAAAATAGTTTTAAGCATTCCTACCTACAACGTTTACTCTAATAACTGATAAGATAGAACAAGAACAGAATTATATCAAGTATGATTACTCTAAAAACACATATTGCTATTTTTCATACCGAAGGTACTGGGTAGCACTTCACCACTATCTCACCTGATGTTAAGTGACGATGCCATCGATGATGCAGCTCGCTTACCCTGAAGATACCTATTCACTCCTGTTTAGAAGACTCCCCCGTAATTAACCAGAAACACAGACTCAGGCAGAGTGTTCCATTCCCTAGCGGTGTGTATGATGAGCGAGTATAGAACAAGAGTCCGATTATAGAACTACGTAAATATATTACTAAAGACTACGTGATTATAGTGTTGCTGCTCATTTGTTACTCAATAGGGTGCTATAACATAACCATAGCAGCCATTAAACAAACCGCAGCTGGGTAGATTGTAATACCGCATTTCCAAGATAAGTAGGTTATGGACCTTCCAAACCCCAACCCTCTTTGAGAAAACACCTTTCGGCTAAGGGCGTTAAGATATGGTTTAAAGCTCTGTTTAGCGCCTGATGTGCGGCTACAACATATTCACGTTGATGTTAGAAGTGGTATTATTTTGTATTGATGCGCAGGAGGTCCATAGTTAGAATCTCACCGCGGTCTTCCACTTCACCGCATGATGCGACCGTTTTTAGAATCATTGATAGGCTTGATAGTTGTTGGCCTTCAAGTAGAAAATATATTACCAAGCATCTAATGGTATATTACGACGGCTGTTCTTGCCTATTCTTCTCTACTGACTTCATCATCATCAGACGTCAATCACTTACCATCAGGTGAGATTATAGTCAAAGCGTAGCCTAGCAGCAATAAAAAATGCCACTCATCATTTTTTTATTTTAATCGATTTTTACGATATAAAGCAACAAGTAAGGGGAGACAAACACGCGCATTTTCACGTACGCTAGTGACTTTCACTATCAATAAACTATTACTGACATAATAACTATAAAATTAAAGAGTATTTATAATCATCATGATGGTATTGAGGATAAAGGGTTTTTTTTTATTTTATTTTTTATAGCTGATAGGTAAGCCTTTGACCACAATCTCACGTGATGGTAAGTGATGATGTGGTCGAAGGTGTTAACAGACTTAACCTAGAATTACTCTGGCTATCAAGGACAGCTGCCGGAACACACCGTTAGGTGCTTGGCGACAGATTTTCTACTTGAGGGTGGTTGCTAGCCAGGCGGGCATTCACGACAAATAGGAACGCTTCGAACTCCTCTCTCTTGTTGTTTTACGTTTACGATCATCCGTCATATTTAATTGGTAACCATAGTAACGGTGGTGATGCCAAAAATGATTTGGGATTAATTTCATGTCAAAACAGAAGAGACAACGCTATGTGTTAAAAAAAGACAGAACACTAGAGAATGAATGAATTTGAACGACATTTTCAAATTTCATGTTATCATAGATAAACAAGCATTTTAATCAGGTGTTCTGTAATTTTTCATTAATATGCGTTCCAGAAACCCGTTGAAAGTTAGCGGATTGTTAATTGTGATGGCTTGTTAGATGAATTGAATTTTGACACGCGTACCGAAAACCGGCGATTAATATCGGACACCAAAAATATTATTTGAAAATCAATAAAAGTTTGTTATTTTTCTAGTATGAATGTATGAAAATGGAGGAGAAGAACGACGCATTGTTGATATACACTATTACACAAAGAGTATATTAAGACAAATCTCGAAACATTCACCTTTCGATTATTTTTTTATGAATATGCAGGGTTATTGGTAAAATGCTAAATCCAGGGAAACCCGGACGGATGGCAGCCCTACTCTCATAGAATGTCCGATTTTATGTCGCACTCCGGTGCATCTTCGCAACATAATCTACCTATACAAGTACATACATCAAGTGACGGCACGGGTGTCGTTTACAAACATAAACGTTTCTTTCGTAATCTTTGACAAATACAGTTAATAACAGTAATACCACGGTTTTATAATCGATATGTAATATTGTGGTATTACGTATGAATAGTAATACAAAGTAATAAATTTTCAAACAAAATACTTATCTTTCTCCTTGGGTGATTTCAATAATGGTATTATTTTGTTAGAAGTTTTGTTGTTCCACCCATCTACACAATAGCATCCACGAGATGTATTTATTATTATTAACAAATTGAAACAATAACTGTACCTACCTACTACATTCTCCATGTGATTTTTTGTTAGTGAAATCTTAATATGACTTGTAGTAATGACACGGGCAGGTACCCTTGATTGTTAGCGGAAACAAAGCCAGGATCTGAATGAACTACGCTACTTGACAAAAAAAAAACAAAAATTGGAACCGACTCCAACACCCAAAAGTGTGAAATAACTTGTTTAAGTCGGTACCAGTATAGTTAAAAAAAAACACTTCTTTTTATGATCCTTGCTACTTACGGGATCGATTTTCATTCATTGTCAACGACTATATCATCAAGATAAGTAAATATTTTTCAGTTATTGGAGTGTATGTCAAAAACGGCTTGACCGATTTTGATGAAATTTAACCCAAACAACAAGTATCAGCTTTCAAACAATAAAAGATTTTTTTAAATCGATTCACCCAGTCAAATGTTCTGAGGTAACAAACATATAAGAAAAAACAGACGAATTAAGAACCTCCTCCTTTTTTTGAAGTCAGTTAAAAATACCCAATAGTATAACCCGCTATTTGTATTTTGATCAGGGGTAAAAAAGTTTTTTTATGATTTTCTGTGTAAATTTTACACAATATACTTGTTTTTGTAATAAATAAACCATCTTTTGTGTAACAGCTTACGCCTTGCATCAAAGTAGATACATAGTTCATGTTCATCAAAACCATAGTTCATGTTCATTAAAAATGAACATACACAAAAACTGCAAAAATCAAACAAGTTGGTAATAATCAAGACTAAACTTGTTCTACTGTAGGTATGGTAAATTTATTAACTGTGTCACACTATGATATTTACAGCATACAATCAACTAATGGTTGGTATCATGTATGCGTACTAGATGGCGCTTCAGCACACATCACATTCGTGTGTGACAAGATAGTTTCTACTAGTTCTGCTAGAGAGCGCTCTAAATTTTTAATCAAATAAAATATTACCGTTGACTTACGGACGTGGCGCCATGTACACCGCGAAGTAAACACGCGAGGAGAAGTGGGGACAAAATCTAACATCTGGTTTTAGAATTCTGTCCCTTAATGATTTTGCGCGATAACCGACATACGCGCGGGCGGTGCCGCGCCTGGGTAGCTAGTTTTCCATAATTTGCGTATGTTGTTTGTATCGCATTTGTGCAATTTTTTTTTCCTCGCAAGGGTGTTGATAAAGTGCCTATGAAAATCGTGAGCAACTTGCGGCTCGGGCTGCAACCCACAGCCTCGTGTATAATGAGCAACTTAGCTCACTTGTATAATAAGATACTATTTCAACACACTCGCTCGTAACGGGTCTTTAAATGCACCGATATTAGTGTTATAACATACATAGTCTATTCCGCACTCGTGCTTTTTGTTTACTTTACCGCACTAGTGTTTTAAATAGAAAAAGAACAACGTTTCCACATTTCTCACCAAGGAGATTGTAGTTTGTTTCGTTCGTTTTTCATATAAAAACAAACCAAAGAGTTTTTTACGTACTGAAGTAGAACTTTAGAAGATTTAATTATAAAAGATCAAGAAAATATTTTCGTATCGAAATTTCGTATTCGTTCCTCGCAAGTGTGTTGAAAAACGTCGTATGGAACTCGTGCAGAATACACAAGAAGGAACCCGAAAATAGTACCTACATTATGCAACAAGTGCGCGAAGTTGTTTATTATAATATCTATGTACCTACTCCATTTAGGCCTGAGATCGTAGGTCTCGATTGTAATAAACAACTTCGCGCACTTGTTGCATAATGTAGGTACTATTTTCGGGTTCCTTCTTGTGTATTCTGGAGCCCGTTCATAGTTTTTTATTTATTTTGAAGTCTATTCTCATATAATATTTAGTACCATTGTTATGCTCGTCGTATTGTAGAGAGGTAAGTAGGTATGTGGTGCGAGAGGTTTAGCGCTATCGTGTATGTAACGCGATAAGGCGGCATTGGCGGGTAGGTACCTACTTGTGCGGGAGAGAGATTAATTGCGGCTTTATGCGGACTTAGGCAAGTTATTAATATTCATAACAGGATAAACATCTCATCGGCCAAGACAAGTCTCTGCCTCACTGCCTGTTTGTGGATTGTAGGTAATTACAATTGCATATTTGAAATTTATTAAGGTACTAATTGGTGCACATGGTGTGGTGTGCTCGTGTACTGATACGATTGCATCAGTTCATGTTGTTGTCACATCCACAAATTTTTCAATGGTAGGTAAATATTTCGCCTCCAATTGTGATTAAACACGTACATTCCCCTGCTGTTTTCGTTACCAAGACAGAAGGCGGACTGCAGAGACTATCGGCTTCCTAATTCCTACTCGTAGCATGGTAAGGCATCCGGAACTTATATCTGTGAAATGCAAATTCGATTCCCGCCCGAGACGAATCCATTGTTGATTTTGCTCTACAATATAGCTATAACGACGCAAAGTAGGGTCATTGCGTTATAGTTAGCCGGCCGGCGTTACTTTTCGGCCTTTTGGTGGAAGCCCTAATGTACAATTAAGAAAATAGAGTTTATAGAGTTTTTATAGTACTTTTTCATTCTACTTTACGTTCAATATCACTTAATAATAGTCGGACAACATCAGATATTTTTTTACGCGGGTAGCTTGTACCTACAAGTGATTTATAATAAATAATTAAAAACGACATCGGCACTGGAACGGTCACCGCGTGCATAAATTTAGTAAAAAATAGTGACGCGCTATACATTTCAAGGTAAGTTATTTGATGTGGTTACGGGAAACAATGTAGATGTGCATTAAGTATAGTCCATGAAGAAATAAATGAAGATAAGGTAACAATTGTTTTTATTGCGATATTACTTCAAAAGTTACAAAAAAATAGGAGACCGAATATTAACATATGAATTTATTAAAAATTTTAGTTCTCGGCCTAGGGGCCGAATACTAGCTTATAACTACATAAATTATGTTTGTCTCTTATTTTTCATATAGGTCCGCTATATAAAACTCCTTTTCAATTTACTATTGCCATACACTTAAAGATCCTAGCTATCAGTTTTCGGACGCATTAAATACGGCGAAATAGATGAATAACAGTTCTATTTCAGTAACGGCCGAAATCTAAAATAGCAACAATATTGATGAGTTAGTTTTTGGCCTATCAAAAATGTATGGAGCAAAATTAGGCCGAAAACTGATTGGATCCATCAATTTGCCGACCATGTTGCACAAAAAAATCATAACACCGATAAAAATATATGTTATTATTGCATAATTATCTTCTTCATGTATTCAAGCTTTTTTAGAAGTTTTAGTTTGGTGTACGTAAATCAACTATAAATGATAAAGTGTGAACACTGAATAATAAAATGAACTCAAACTACGAAACTACTAACGATTAATGCTTAGAATTGTGTATCAATTAAAAATTGTCTGTCTAGATGAGATGGCACCTCCAGAAACAAAACAAATTATCACTCAATATTCAAAAAAGTCTGTGATGTTGGCGCTTAGGGATTTCAGAGCGAAAAAGTTGTCTATAAGGGAAGTTTGCCTGAATTGTTTATAACGGAATTTCTATACAAGATTTATTCTTATCTGTGGCAGAACTAGTGATACGATTAAAGCGCGGCCTTAGCCTTTTATCATAAATGAGATCAAAAAATATCTCATTACTGAACTTAGCAAAGTGTGTTTTACTTTTAAAGAAATAAGATCTACCAGACACGGTCCAAAAAATAAGACTCTAGAAAACCGAAAAAATAACAAAATGATCACCCTGGATAATCCTACTTCTTAAGCTTTTTATAAAACATCATATTTAGATATCTGAGACAAGTGTTAAGTCTCATGTACCTGTAATTTTACAGTATATATCATGCCGCAAACGAAATTATGACAAAAAAGCGAATACAGACCACTGTGAAACGGAAATTACAACATCAATCCAAAAAGCACTGACACAAACCAGAACACCAATTTTTACTGAAAAAGATTTTGTAAAAGAAATAAAACATCGAGAAGCCTTTAGAAAATATTTGTTTATACGAAATCATTCACAGAAATAAAAAACAGCAAGTAGGTAGGTACTCGTACACCAGCTGTAATAATAAACAGTCATATCACAGTGGCCGAAAACTAAACTACATGAGACCGACTACTGACACTTACGGCCAAAAACTAGAATTTTCACCATTTTATAATTAAAATTATATATAACTAAGCTCCTTGAAATCAAGAAATTTTGTAATTGGAAACTACAATATTTAGGCTACCAAGAAACATAAACTGTGTAATTATAATCCTTGCAGTTATTTTTTGGCGGTATCTTAAAGTTCGTGTTTGCGCTAAAAGGCCGAAAACTGACGCAATCACCCTATGCTACCGTCATTATAGCGCTTGAAAATATTATACGAGTATACATATATATAAATAATGTTATCTATCGTGTAACTATCATGTCGCCGACCAAGCTACAGCCGAATCAGTTGTGTCTATATATCAGCTATGAGTCTCCAATACCATACCTCAGTCTGACGTCATGGCTTCCTACCGTCGATCTCTGATACCTACTTCATTCATTGATTTACATCACATTCTTCATACAATGGAGTCGGATAGAGGATAGCTAGCTACTACGTCTGATATAGGTAATATAACCTTAGGCTGTAGTTGAGTGAGTTGAGTAACTGAGTGACCACTGTCTCACCTAGGGCTGCCATCACCTAAACCTCCGATACCGGACACAATCTTAAAAAAACCCGGACATTTGGGTGAAATTGAGTTTTTTCCCGGACACCCATGAAAACAAAGTTCATATTTTTTTTTAATTTATACAGCTTCTTTGCTCAAAAACTACAGTGCTACAAACATAATTATTCACTATTCTCTTACTGAGACAATCTGGAGATAAAAATAATGATGAGCAGTGTTATTTGGCATCAAATTGGAAATATAATTATATTTTTTGGTTTAATATACAATCAAATAACTATTAGTGCCTAATTAGAACCCAAAACGGTTAAACTTTTTTTTATGTAAATTAAAAGTAAGGAACAAGTTTAAACTTTGACGAGCTCAAGATCTTTTTACTTTACAAAATTACAAAAATACGAGAGGAAAAATTATAGTCATGTGCGGTCCTGCGTCAGCCACCCCTATAGCAGGGGTATGCTATGATCTGACCGACTGAGCTAACATGACTATTGTCAAAATTCTTATTGTCATGTTAGCTCAGTCGTCGGTTGGAGCATACCCCGGCTAAAAGGGTAGATGATGCGGGTTCGAATCCCGCACATGACTATACTTTTTCCTCTCTAATTTTTGTAATTTTGGAATGTAATCCGCAAAGCATGCGTTATTGCAAACACAAAAATATTAAAATCTTTTTACTTATTTCGGTATTTTTCAGATGTTCAATTTTTTCTCAAAGTGATCTTTCTTTTCCAACAGGAATTTGGAAAAGTCAAAGCAACTCAGGTCCTTAAATTTATACTTTATTTCGATCAGAGCAGAAACCGTGTGTTTTTAGTGAGTTTTTCTCTTTCGTCCATTGCCGCGAGACTAGCGAATAAACTCACAATGTAACTTGAGTTGCAAACTAATATCAAAATTAGCATGTTTTCCGCCAGATTTCATTAGATGTTTTTAGCCTAGGGTAATGAGAAAATAGCGCTAAACACCCTAGAAATATTCTAGACCTAGCGATAAATGCACCAAAACGTCAATACAGTGAGTGAATGATCGGTATCGGCGGCAGTTCTTTATGGTGGGGGCCGGCGCGGCAGCGGCAGGCTGGGGACGTTCTGTTGTTGTAGATTTTGCAGCGCCGGAGTTAACTTGTATGCAGCTTATGAGTGAATATGCATATATGCAGCGCCGGTGTTTCAATCAATTGCTTATATTTCAATCAATCCAGATTCCCCGGAAACAAGAGTGTCCGGGTTTTACCCGGACATTATTTGAAAACCCCTACCGGACGCCCCCCGGACACCCTCTAAACTAGGACAAATCCGGGGAAACCCGGACGGATGGCAGCCCTAGTCTCACCTGATGTTTAGATGTAGGATGATACCTATGTACCTACCTATTTGTGTTTTGATTTATCCGGTAGTGGATATGCTTTTTATGACGTTCAGGGGGCCAACTCACACATTTTACGAAAACATCATAAAAAAGTAGCGCTTTGTTTCATGCTTAAGATAAGCATTCGCAGATACGAACTATCACCGACCCATAATCGCGTCAAGCAATATTGGTTTGATATGAAATATGTATCACGGATGTGCAAGCGAGTTACAAGATGTTTATAATATAGCGTTATCCCGCTCGCACTGTTCCGAACTACGATGTTATGTAACGGTTTTACCATAGTTTTACGACATTTTTTTTGTATGCTTCACAAAAACTGTCTGTAACTTTTTATAGTTTCACTCATCAGATAATTTAGCTGCGTTTATTTATTTTTTTTTTTTTTTTTTTTTTTATTGCCGATAGGCTAGCCTTTGACCACTATCTCACCTGATGGTAAGTGATGATGTGGTCGAAGATGTTGTTCAGGCTAGCCTAGAATGACTGGCTCTCAAGGATAGCTGCCGGAACACACCGTTAGGTGCTTGGCGACAGATTTTCAACTTGAGGGTGGTAGCTAGCCAGGCGGGCATTCGCAAAGTGCCCTACCACCATGCTATAACGACTGCCATCATAAGACAACAACCGGGACCGACGGCTTAACGTGCCCTCCGAAGCACGGAAGCGCTCAGTAGTATGTCACCAGCGGTCACCCATCCAAGTCATGACCGAGGCGGACGTTGCTTAACTTTGCTGATCGATTCAGAACGGCCAAGCTAACCTCGCTACGAGCGATTCAAATGTTTTTATTAAAATAAACGTAGCAAAATTAACGATTGAAGAACAATAGAAATAAAAACATTGTTTTTAATTTACACATTAATTAAACCCCTTTTCTGTCGTACAATAATCAAAATTGATTTTGATTATTGTATTAAACACGACGGATTTGTCGTTGGAACAGTAACACTTCGTATTAAATGTCACGTCAGAGTTCGCGAAAAGAGTGAACTATAATTTGTTGTGACGTCATCAAAGCGCCGAGCAATTTATTTACCGCTTGTAAGCCTGCTTAATTGACGTGGAGGTATAAAGTTTAGCAGTAAGATGAAGTTATTATTACTATAAGAGGTGAGAGCATGATATTACGTGATTGGACAATATAGAACAGGTGCGGTGCGGTGGTAAATTATTTTATTTATGAATGATTTCGACTGAATTACCAATTCAGTCGAAATCATTCATAAATAAAATTATTATACTTATACTCATACAATTGACTGTCTCATGCATGACAGCAATGTGGAATGATTAACTACGCTACAGCTATAGGTGTTCAAGAATTTTAATTAACATCATTTGAGATAACTTAATTCCATTGTGTACAATGTTACGCAAATTGAGAATAACTTGTTTTATCGGGTACCTAAGTACTTAGTACTTCTACATAACTACCTACATCCGTCGCGTGGTTGCGTTGCGCTAATCAACGTTGAGTAACCTTCTCGAGGGTCGAGTCTTATCTCCAAAGGACAATGGTGAACCTCCATCACCGCTATGGTATCTCCTGCTTGTACATTTCAATTGCCATCATTTTTTTTTTATTAACACATTCTATACACTACAGACTCGTGGTCCGTACACTTGTTTGATTTTGTTTCACTTAAATACATTTCTTAATTTTACATCATTCTCCAGCTTATCAATATTCCTCCTGAAGGGAAGTTAGCCTAATGTTAGTTATAAAATATATTTATCATAAAACTAAAGTGAGTCCATGCTTATATGTATATTTTCTCCTTATATCTAGTTTGTATAGTAGTATATTACGTGATTCAGTATGTCGTTGAGGGTCCGGCCACAGATTCCGCCGATGCCCTTGATGTTTTGATAAGAGCCTCCACGATCTCTTCGTTTCTGTTTCGTATAGCCATTTTTAGGTTGTGATCGACTATGTTTTTATAGTTTGCCTCTGTTGCCCGCCTGACGAAGCCTCCAATGGCGTCCGAGCTGTCATCGGTATAGTAAACGCAGCATTTTGTATGGCAATTGCCATCATTGCCATCATTGCCAGCATTCACCTGACTCAACATTATACCTACTTACTTACAAAACTATACCTATATACCACTTTCCAGGCCAAAATCTACTTACTAACCAAACGTGACGCCACCACTCTCGGAAGTTACCTATCTGTGCTAGAGCAATGATATTGCCATTATTCTTTATGCTCAAACATTGACCTCAACGTAGTAACTCGAAGTGCTCAAAGCATTTGGAATATTCTCAACAGCACTGACACCTCTGTAATTGACTCGGTACTTAATTAAATTGTCTAAGTAAAATGGTGATGAAAATTAACTTTATTTTGACATGTGAACTACACAATGGGCTTCGTTTTCAAAGTGAAATGTCAAAATGACTGGTTAATCATTATTAACCAGTCATTTTGACATTTCACTTTATTTACACCTGATTACAGACAATAAGTTTCGTGTCAATGTACCTTTAACAGAGTAGGTACCTAGGTAGGTAGGTGAACTCTATCGAGTAGGTAGTGAGTCTTTGCATTCTTGAAAATATAATTTACTTACCTATGCTTAGAGAGATTATTTATTTTGTATGGATGTGATTTCTGATAGTAGGAATTAGGTATGTACAATAAAACGTCCATAATCTACTTAATATAATGCTGGACGCAACATCTTCACTCATCATATATACCTACTATCATATTACACTCCAGAAATGTCTACCCTCGCTTGTAACTTAGCTCCCATTCAGATGCCAACTCAAATAATACAAGGAAGCGCCCATAGCACAACACAACCCATACCGTCAACGTAGAAAGCAGATCTTGAAGCGGAACAGCGATCATGAGTGCGCAATGTTACATGCTATGAAACAAACAGTGGTAGTTATTGAAACAGATTAGGTACCTACGTGCGGTACGGCTGCCGGAGAGCTGTGCGTGGCGCCGCGCGCCCGTCCCGTGCCTTCACCGGCGACGCAGTCACCAGTCACATGACGCCAATTATAAATGAACTAAGTAACTAATTAATTAGGTGAACAATACAGGTAGATAGTGCTGCAAGTCAACAGCGGTGTTTACCTAACTATTGTTGTTTGCCTTGCGCGCACTTCTCTTTACTCTGTCATCAGTGCTTTTGCACATATATACCTAGTACCCACCTATTTATTATAATTATTATATCTATGTAGATAGGTAGGTAAAAAATGAAATTTCAAAGACTTTTAGTAAGAAAAATGATTGTAGGCGTAGGTATATAGGAATAGCAAATAAAATATATTATATGGATGGACCGTGTCTTCTATGAATGTGTGAGAAAGTTGTGATTAGTGAAGGAAAATTGTTCGGAACGCAACCTGCGGTGGCAATCTACTTTTGTCTCTGACGCTCTTCTCTTTGGAGCGATACTCTGTGGTTCGTTTTTTTGTGATAAAATAGCCTTTGTTGGAGGACCGCCCTTTTGGAATCGCCGCGTGTGCAGTTTTGTTTGATTTTTTTTTTTAAACTTCTTTTGTACATAACTGTGTAAAGTGTATTTATAGCTGTCTAGTCACAAAAAAAAATTACCAAATCAAAAGACAAATTCACAAAGTCTATACCGTCTGTGCATACAGACGTTATAGAATTGACCACCAGCACCACCCAAGCAGTAAGTACTTAGTTAACGTGTAGTTGGCCAACCTCTCAATAATTGGGGAATCGTAAGGGTGGTGTCGTCGAAGGAAAGTAGACAGGAACAATTTTGTAAGTTGATTGTACAACAGAGTTGTTGTGTAACAGAGTCGATTCCATCAACTGAATGTTTGCGAAGGTTTTGGACGTTGAACGTACACAATGAAATGCCTTTATCTCTAGTAATGAAATCAATGACAGATTTTGCCTTAGTTTCAAGCGTATTTAATGACCACCTCTGAAACTCTTGTACTAGCTCGTACTCGATTATGATGAAATCGAAATTTAGTTTCATCATCATCAAATGTAACGATAAATAAACCTTCGATGCTTGTTACAGGAGAGAGAGCAACATAATTTTCCGCCGAGCCGTGAACGTGTCTAAAAACTACCCTATGTCCTCCCCCGTGTCTCAAACTGTTTTCATACCAAATTTCATCCTAATCGGTCCAGTAGATCGGTTATCGCGCAAAACTATTAACCTCTTTTTGCGCAGTTGGATAAAACTACCTTATGTCTTTCCCCTTGTCTCAAACTATTTCCATACCAAATTTCATCCTAATCGGTCCAGTAGATCGGTTATCGCGCAAAACCATTAACCTACTTTCGCAACGTGCGATAAGGAACTACGTTCCAATTACGTAGGTTTTTTTTATGGGATAGGAGGGCAAACGAGCAGGCGGCTCACCTGATGGTAAGTAATCACTGCCGCCAACAAACATCCGCAACACCAGAGGTCCCGAGGCGTTGCCTGCCGGCCTTTAAAGAGGGAATATGCTCTCCTCTTGAAGGTTCATAAGTCGTAACTGTTTGGAAATACTTCATCTGGCAGCTGGTTCCATAATGTTGCAGTGCGAGGTAGAAAATGTCGTGAAAATCGCAAAGTTGTGGGCTTCCAGACGTCGACTTGAAATTGATGAAACATCATGCTTTGTCGGGAAGTCCGGTGGCGAAATTGAGCTGCAGGTAGTAAATCGAACAGTTCCTCAGAACACTCCCCCTGATATATACGGTAAAAGATGCAGAGTGATCCAACATCTCTACGCAAAGCCAAAGGGTCGAACCGACGGGAGAGAACTTGATAGTCGACGATTCGAGTTGAATGCGGTCAAATGGAAGAAGCTGGTACTGGGGAGCTCCCGCCCAGAGGTGAGAGCAGTACTCTGATCACTGACTGCTGGGAGCTGGGAACGCTAACGTAAAAAAATTTTTGAGCGTTCTCAAAACTGGATAGAGCATGGTAGCTCCAGTGGCCGCGCCATCGTCTCGAGGGTTCAAAGTGCCCCCATTCGACGGTTCCGTCAACCTCTTCATGGTCGGCCTACAAAATTCAGTTTGAGGCCGTTGTGAAGGCAAATGGTTGGACTAAAGATCAGGATATGACAGCGCTTACGCTGGGACTCCGTGACAAAGCCCTAACAGTTCTGGAGGCCCTTTGAAAAGACATAGCTTATGACCAACTTCTGGAGGCATTGGAATCTCGCTTCGGTGATGCTCATATGGAGCATGTGTTCCGAGCCCAGCTCAAAGATAAAACCCAGCGAAGCAGTGAGAATCTACAGCAGTGGGCTCTGGAAGTGGAGAAGCTTGTACGGATGGCGTACCAGACATCACCAGCGCTCATCGATGGCAATCTACTCTAAGTGTTCATCGACGGGATTCGTGACATAGAAGTGAGGGCTGCAGTAAGGCTGGGTCATCACGAATCTTTGAAGGATGCATTAGCCCATGCTATGGAAGTGGAAACCGTACGACAACATCATCGATCGCATTACATTCGCGAGGTTAACACACAACGTTACTGTGATGACAACCAGGTACTACTGGTGTTAATATGTAAATATGTTTTTTTTCTTGGATAGGAGAGCAAACGAGCAGGCGGCTCACCTGATGGTACGTGATCACCGTCGCCCACAAACATCCGCAACACCAGAGGTCTCGAGGATGCGTTGCCGGCCTTTAAGGAGGGAATATGCTCACTTCTTGAAGGTTCCTAAGTCGTAACCGTTCGGAAATATAAATATAATATAACTAAATATAATATAATTAAATATAATAATTATATTATAATTAAATATAATATAATTAAATATCAGAAGACAGACTTCGACAGGTACATGGTATCAACAGCGCGACCGACTTCACTCTAATATTGAACGCAGCAACATTAGAGAAACTCATGACGGCAAAGTGAAGGAAGTCATACCAGTAAGGATGGTGAGAGCAGTTAGAACCGACAAATGGAAGAAATCCATGTGACGTCCACAGGAGGATGATGCGAATATCAAGCCTATTCTGACATGGATGGAAGCTGGCACTGGAAGGCCCAAGTGGAATGATGTTGCTGGAATGGGTATGGCAACAAGGGTTTATTGGGCGCAGTGAGGCAGATTGGTGATCCATGGTGGTGTGCTGTGCCGCAACTGAGAGAATGTTCGGGGCAATAACTATCACCTGCAAGTGGTTGTTCCGGAAGCGAAAATTCGTGAGATTCTACGGCAATGTCACAACGAATGTTCAACATGTCACCCTGGAGTAGCTACCTACGAAATCGATTGTCATTCATCGTCAAGATAGGCGTAACGAGTCCAGGAGCAAGCGGCGGTAAATATTTACATATACATCGAGCTCTGCGAGCGCACTGGCGGCCATGTGAGCGAGCTCTGATACCATGAGTTCATGTTAAAAATCATATAAAATTTACATGATTACTTTTTAACATTTTTATTTATGATTCCTTTTTTTTAATTGCGAAGTAATGCATTAAAAATAAATTTAAAATTAAAGTTTGGTAAAAAGGGAGACAATAATCGTTTTTAAATTCCAATTAGAGGTGACTTTGGGATTTTTTTCGATCGAGTGAAGTTATTTATTGTATCAGATTTATGATTCCCCTCAAGAATATGCTTAAAAATAACATGTTTTTTTTTCAGTTTAATAATTGAATATTTTTTTTGAGAAAAGTTAATTCTTGTTAGGTGTTTTCTGGCCAGGAGCGCCTTAAAGGTGTTTGAGGTGAGGTGCAGGTAACATATTGTAGATTATTAATGAAATATCTACAATATGTATCATTGCAAAGCTACAGTACAGTAGATTTGACGATTGATTATCTTATAACTTGAACTCTCGACAATTTAAACCCAATAATTGTTTAGTTACCTAGTTTCATTAAAACAAAACGTCAGTTTTCATTAAATAGCAGCGTTGCGTTGTGTCAATACTTCCTTGGTTCATTGCGAAACCAGCAGCTTGAATGACCGGAAATGGACGCGTACGATGTCTCCAGGTCACCAATCACCGCTCTGGGGACAACGAGTCTGCCCTTACTTCAACTACTACCTACATTATAGTATACTGTCATCTAGGACATTATACACATACCCTTTACGCCGTAGAGGGTATGTATATAATGTTCAAGAATGCCGTTGCCGTAGACTCTACGGCAACGGCATTCTTCCTATGTTGCTTCCCCAAACCCAACACAGTGCGGCACGGTAAACACCTTAAGGCCCCCATATCTCTAATCAGTAGGCAAATTTAGCGTGCGAGAGTTGCGGACTCTTGACACTACTCAGCGCTGCGCTCTAGTCGCACAGCGCGCGTCACGTCGCTCGCTGATTGTACCCAGCCGCACGCTATTAACGTCACAGTGTAACTAAAATAGTTGATCAACTTTAGGCTACTCAATACAGAACTACATCTAAATAATTGTTTTGTTCTTGTGAACATTTTTGTCCGCCTATAGAATAAAAATATGCGTTTCACCTTTTTTTATTATATTTGGTTCGGATACATTGTTTTTAGGGTTAAAATGTTAAATAATTAAAACGCAAAACAGAGCCGTATTTACGAGTGCCCGATGTCTGTCTGTATGTCCGTCCGTAAGTCATTGGTATGTAGCTCGTAAACGAAATAAGTAACAAACCTGAAATTTTGATATATTGTGTAGAACGTTAACCAAAACAAACAACGAATAATGGCTAGACTTTATTTATTTTATTATTTTTGTTACCAATAAGTAGTAAGGTAGCTGAAAAATTGCATACTGGCATGTGGTCGTCTCTGAATATTAAAAATGCGAAAGTAACTCTGTCTGTATGTCTGTTACGCTTTCACGCCAAAACTAATGGACCGATTTGAATGAAATTTGGTATGGAAATAGTTTGAGACCCGGGAAAAAACATAGGATAGTTTTTATCCAACTGCGCAAAAAGAGGTTAATGTTTTTGCGTGATAACCGACATACGCGCGGGCGGAGGCGCGCCCGGATAGCTAGTTGTATATATCTGATAAATGGGATAAAAAATAACATCACTGTGCCCGTAGAAATACGATTCTAAAATGTAGGGTGAGCACATGTAGCCATGTAGACCTCTCGGCGCTGTCAAAGTCATAGTTTTATAAAGGATTTCGAGTTTTTTCCTCGTACTCGCTGTAACTAATATATGATTTTATTGGACTTATGTCCAAAGAAAATGCACTTCATTCCTTCTGAAAGTTTTTATTCTAAATTTGGAATTTATTATTCGATGTCGTTTGCCAAGTGAAGGAAGTAACTCTGATTGGGCTGAAAATCGATATCTACATTTTTCTGGACGTCCTTATTCGAAATTTCGAATAAGAACGTCTGTATTACAAATTTGGAATTAATTATTCGATGTCGTTTGCCAAGTGAAAAAAGTTACTACGATTTGGCTGAAAATCGATATCTAATATTTTCTGGACGTTTTCATTCCGAATTTGAAATTTATTTCTTAATGACGTGTGCCAAGTGATTATTCAAAAATAAATTCCAAATTCAGAATAAAGACGTCAAGAACCACCTAGATTATGATTTCCAGCCAAATCAGAGTAACTTTCTTCACTTAGCACGCGTCTTCAAAAAATTAATTCCAAATCTGGAATAAGTAGGTACGTCCAGAAGAACCTAGATATCGATTTTCAGCCAAATCGGACTAGTTTTGATTATTAGAATCTTGAATCCGCCATGTAATATAATGTACATACGATCAAAATTTCTCTCTTTTCGTGATTTTTTATGATCGAGTGAAGTTATAATGATCGTGTTTTGAACCACAAAATAATCAAGCAAGTATATTGAACTACAACATATATTTTTTTCTGATCAAAATAATGAATATTTGATTGTTTACGGGCGAATCAAAAATAGGTTGATTTTGAATATCCTACCCTTAATGGTCACACTCAATCTGCCGTTTAATTAATTTGTGATGAATATTTAAAAACAACAGTACCGACTTCCAACACTGTATAGTATAAAATAACTTGTGCATGGTAGTCGGATCAGTGTATTGAATGAGCATGGTACCGAACCAGATAGGTATAAGGAATGGTTGTGTCTTCTATACACTAAATCAGCTAACGAATAAAAACCAGGAAAACTTATGTTTATGAACTATACGTTAATAACAAGGATTGCGAGCAATATAGAGAAGTACAATGTAGTCTCACCACAAGTCATGACGTTATCATGTCATCAACTGTCGCATTTAGGATGCATCTCTGTGTCGCTTTTAAATCTGATTGTACCTAAGTATATATTTGGGAAGCACTAGCCTAGTGCTAATCAGTACAAATATATAGCACTAGGAGCTGTTGTATTGTATGTAGGTAGGTACGTATATATTATACGAGATGCTGATCACCCCCCCCCCCCCCCCCCCACACCACACCGCTAGAGGCGGTGCGGCGCGGGTGTTCTCTGAGGTAGCCAATCTACATGGTGATGTGTGCCGTTGTGTACTCGTCAGGTATTTTCAGGGTACCTTCAGGTTGGGTACCCAATATATTTAATCCGTTATGGTCAGCTGAGCTGCAGCTATGCGGCGCCCCGACAATTATGAAAGCCTACAGATGCCGCGCCTTCTGCTGTAGCTCGGCAATTATTTTTTCCCGCCAAAACTTACCAAGCAAAGTTGAGTTATGTTATGAGCATGATGCTTCGGAAAGTTCGGTGTGCGAGTCCGACTCGCACTTGGCCGGTCGTGACCAATTAGCATTCACAGTGGACGATATTATTTCAATTGTTACAATTTTCTTCAATGCATGCGCAGCATGGGTTCGTACATTTTCTACTAGGTATAACAACTAGGTAAGTACAGTGAGTGACACACGAAAGTTCAACGATTACCTTCCTTTCCTACCTACTATACTAGTAGTGTTTAGGATATACAGCTAAATTTATTTGCAAGAAAAAAAATTTCTCTGTTTGTTTTATGTATTATTTATTAGTTAAGATAATAAGTACTATTTTGTGAAAAAATTATCCGGCCACCTAATACCTACCTACTCCCTGTTACGGTTCAATATATATAGATAATGGACGGACGGACAGACGGATAAACTTTGTAATAGGGTTTCATTTTACTCGTACGGAGTTATAAAAATTACGAACCAATTTTTTCTTGTCTTTTTGCCCCTGGGGTGACGGGCTAGAATTTCGCTGTCCATCTCTTGGGTTTCGTAAGAAGCGTAACACACCAGAAGGTGGGCAGCAGCACCAGAGATATTCTAGGTAGTGTGTAACGAGAGGGGAGTGAACAATACGTATACACCCTGTATATACACAAACGTACGTGCACCTAATTTATTGGGTGATATTCGCAAATGTACATTATTGTCTATTGTGTGCTTTATTGGCAATTGTTCCGTTCGCTCGTGTCGCGGAGACGCGCCACTCCTTGATACCTACATCTCCTGTACCTAATCTATGTGACTAGGTATCTACATATCGGTAGTCACTCGTATAACAAAAACAAACTTATCATAGGTAACATCATGTCGTGAAGTACCTGGTACGTTAGATAACTGCCTCACTTGTGATTCCGGCACCCGAGCCCGACACATCTGTCACATCGCCTCTACAGATGGATTAAGATTAGATTCAGCAATTCGTGAGATAAGTATCTATGTGTTACTTAACATCATAGGTACGTATAAGTGGGTAACAAATCCATGCCGGTATCGTCACGTAGCTTTCTGCACCGAGAACAAAGGCTCTCGGACCACTAACGGCTTGCAGCGCCACATGTACATGTAATAGTGATGCATCTCGGCACCCCATGCCGCCGCCATGCGTTATGTAGTTGCACGTCTCGTCACAGAGCCGCCGCCGCCACCACCGCCACCACCGCCACCACCGCCACCACCGCACCACCACCGCACCACCACCGCACCACCACCGCACCACCACCGCCACCACCACCGCACCACCACCGCACCACCACCGCCACCACCACCGCACCACCACCGCACCACCACCGCACCACCACCGCACCACCACCGCACCACCACCGCCACCACCACCGCACCACCACCGCACCACCACCGCACCACCACCGCACCACCACCGCCACCACCACCGCACCACCACCGCACCACCACCGCACCACCACCGCACCACCTGCTTGCACCATAAGCTGATCGTATAATTTATTCCTCCGTGACGACCTATTTCGATTAAAGTGATATTTTCTCCCACTTGCGTTGGCAATAATACCCAGCAGATACCTCGCGCGGTATTTTGTATGAGTATAGCTGTTTTGTTATAATAAAATATAGAATAATGATATGGTTGTGATTCCACAATTCTGCTTTAAATATCTTTACTAAAATGATAAACATTTAAATACCTCTTTTAATATTTTTATGTTTGCAATAACGCATGCTCTGCGGATTACATTACAAAATTACAATTAATATACGAGTGGAAAAATTTTATCCCGCACATGACTTTAATTTTTCCTCTCGTATTTTTGTAATTTAGTAATTTATTTATCTCCCTAACAAATTACTATTGGAGTATATTTCTTCAAATTCAATTCAATTCAAATTCAAAATCATTTATTCAATTTAGGCGTCTACGACGCTCTTATGAAGGTCAATTACAAATTTTAATATTGAAATATTCTACATTGTACTGCCACGTTCAGCAAAAAAAGTTTATAGAGCCACTGCGAGAAGAACGGGCAAGAAACTCGGGGCCATTCTTTTAAACGTCTTTTTACAATGTGAAATGTCTTATATTTGAAGTACAAATTTCTGACTCGTAAGAGTAAGGTTCCGGTGGCCGAATAGATTAGGCATCTGGCGCGAAATCAGAGGACGAGGTTTCGATTCCCGTCCGGCACAAAACATTTTGTACTCAATAATAATTTGTAAATATGATTTTTGCTCAGCACGCAATAGTGCTTGTAATCATATTTAGAAATATGTTTGTAGTAATTAGCCAATAAATCAACATCCAAGCATATATATATGTTTGAGCGTACGTCATTAGAAAATATGCACTATTTCCATAAACGGTTAGATATTAAACAAGCAGGTGTTCATAGGTGATATACTTAAGTTATGTGCTATACATTTTATAACATGCTAAATATTAAGTATATGATTGTAGGTATCTTACAAATATATGTCGGGAAAATTTTACATTAAAAAAATAATTATTTAGAAAAATTATCCTGTATGTCTTACCACAACAGGCAAGTGTTTTGTAGGAATCGCAGTATGAAATAAACGTCGGCGGCCACTTTTCATTAAATAAAAACAATCGTCTGAAAAGTGATGGGAGCAAACCCTGTTGTAGTATGCTGGAAACCAAATTTCTCGTCTTGTTAGCTCAATCCATTTTTGTTTGAGATTTGGTTCATTAGGGAATATATTAAAAAATATAACAATTTTGTTTGTTAACATTACCATAGAATGACTTAAAGTAGCTATATATGTTTTATACAACAATATGATTTTGTAATCGATAAACGTATATTGATATACCATAATAAGATTATATAAAGATAGACTTATATCATGTAAAAAACATAAAGATTTGGTGTTTATTAGACAGAAATTCAACACAAAAATGGCACACTGTCATCAGAGTTTTCTTGGCTCAATGTATATAAGAAAACTAGTAAAGTCATCACTAATCTGAGAATACACACGACTAGGCAAGCTAAAATCGAAATAAACAAGTAGTTGAGGTCTCTCAACCACGATGAAACTGAAGATTTTCTTAAAGTTATCGTATGATTAATAAAAATTCAAGTTTTACACTATATATTCACACAAAGCTTTATATTCATCGCACTTCTTGCATACACACAAACACACACACATTCTGTCCCACACCCACATACACAATAATATTATATTTACTCAAACATATACGAAATTTTATACAGCCATATCATTTAATAAGCAAACCTCAATCTTAATGTATTATTGAAGGAAGCAGACTCCCATGACACAAGATTTTTTTCTTAGTGTGGGATCTGCATGTCATTTTACTGTCAAAAAATCAATACAATTTAGTGTACCGATTGTAATAAAGTTAAGAATATTGTGAAATAAATTATTAGTATTATAAACTCATATCAAACATATAAAACCCTCTTTACATCCAAGGCTAAATATATTTATGGGCCAGAGTATGACGATATCGATTTTAGTTCCACTATAACGATAAATTACCGTACTGTATAAGCACAACACTAGGAGAGGGCGCGGTTTACAGAAAGACAAGGATGACAATAGATGAATGTAGTAAGTGGGAGTGAAATGCATTCATACGGGTCTATTGGATTATCCAGTTCAACTTGACCTATTAACATGAAGTAGATAAATTACGTAAATTGTATAATTTTACTTACTTGTAGAAGGTAATTCCATCTGTTTTATTATTGGATATTTTGCTACTTTTCCCGCACCATTTAATGGAGCTGGTAGTCATTTTTATTGCACTGAGTGCCTACAATCGTCAAAAATAAAAATATTTTCAAATACGTACGTACGGATCAAGCTTCTGGTCGCGTACTGTTTATGTGCGCTCATGTTATGACTTATATGTGTTAGAAATCACACACCAGTTGCATGATCGGGCGAACCTTCAATTCCCCTCTCGGGGGTTTAAATCTCGTTGAATATAGCTTATACATCAGGATAACACATAGGCTATCATTTATAAAGATATTATGTGAATTGTCGAAAATATAACGATAAGTGTCAAGTAAGTAAGAAAGACATTATGCGACCTATTCTGGCGTGCGGTACAAAAACCTGTATAACGAAAATGTTTATCTTAAAAAGCTCGCGACAGCATATATCCATCTTTTATGTGTAAGCCATTATCGCCATATATAATATTATAAAAATATATACCTAATTTATTTCTAATGCATATTCGGTGGTAACAAATTGATCCTTTTCAAACTAATATTATAAAGGCAAACGCTTGTGAGTGCGTTCATTACTTCTTCACCCTCAAACTACTGGACCAATTTTGATGAAATTGGTTATAATAGATACCGAGATACATAACTCTTTATTGAAAACGCCATAATAACAACAATAAACTTTTTACTAAAACATAAGTTATAAAACCGAGTGTATCAATGGGTGGTCTAATCGCTCAAAGCGATCTCTTCCAGACAATCCATCAACAATAGATATGGTCATAATATTGGGCGGAGTTTCTTATGGTGTTAATAATTGTATAAGTAAGTACATAAATAACTGATGTATAGCGTTAAGTTTTCTTGTAATGACAGTAACGACAGATAATGGGTAGGACGAAGAGCGCGGGGATACAGGATTGAACAGAATACTGTAAGGGAGGGATAGTTAACATATGATTATTCCGGCGACGACGAATAGAGAGCCACTTGAGCTTATTACGAAAATCGGAGATATTTGCGTAAGCCATATATTAAAAATATGTATGGTATGGAGGTAGATAAGGCGCTGGATTAACACATATCATACATTTTATCATCATCATCCATCAGTACGCGGGCGCGGGTGTAACCGCGGGTAGTTCACGGCACGAGTCTGC
Source organism: Plagodis dolabraria (assembly GCA_963854805.1). Lineage (NCBI taxonomy): Eukaryota > Metazoa > Arthropoda > Insecta > Lepidoptera > Geometridae > Plagodis > Plagodis dolabraria. Next base: position 35,411,738 of record OY978447.1, read on the forward strand.
ACTGCTCCTTCGATAAAATGCATGTGCTTTGTTATGCGATTCATAGATCCTCCAAAAGGTAATTTGATCAATAGTGTCAAGTGTGTAATTGTTTTTTTTTTTATTCTTGATACGTTCACGTTTGACCAGGTTGTATTCATCGGGAAAAACTATCAACGGAACTAAGGAGTTTCACTCTTTCGCAGTAAGCACGAGAAAAGTGGATGCGAAGCGCTTCGTCCGAGTCCTGGGAATATCAACCATGTACGGGTGGCGCCTCTCCGTTTGTCTGGACGTCCGATGGAAGAAGGGGCAGGGCCGAACTAAGTTGTGCAGTTCTTGTGCACATTCACCGAAATGTATCCGGTAAAAGACCGATAGACAAGTGACTTAACGGCGGTGCTCGAGGCTTTGCAGCCGAGACTCCCCAGAAACTCGCTACCTATTAACCTCTTGGCGCGCCTCTCAATCGACTCAAGTGCCTCAAGCTGGTATTTGGCATAACCGTCCCAGAGGTGAGAGCAGTACTCAACACAAGACCTTACTTGAGTTTTGTACAAAATAAGCATCTGTTTCGATGTAAAGTACCGTCTCCCCTTTGAGAGGATGCCAAGTTTTTTAGCGATTAACTGAGCGTTTGACCTGATATACGAGCCAAATTTGACACCAAGGAGGTCTAGGGGGTTTGTGACCGGCACGGATACATCTCGGATTGTAGGAGACAGTTGGAATGGTTTCTTTTAGCGGAAAACAGACAAGCCTGGGTCTTGTTGGCATTGAACTTGACCAGGTTGGCATCGCCCCAATCAGAGACTGCCTTAAGGGACAAGTTCAAGCGTTCGACCATGGCTTCTCTTAGTCTCTGGATCTCCGGCTCACAGGCTCGTGCGGTAGATGTGTAGCTCTCTACAACCGTGCTGTCGTCTGCATACCCAAAGGTACCGGGCTCTAGCAGATCGCTGATATGTAGCAGAGAGCACTGACCCCCTGGGGAGCACCGGCATGGATACCTATTCGATCAGACGAGCAGCCGTCAACGACTACTCGTAATGAACGATCCTGCAGGAAGTCAGATATCCACGCACAAAAACCTGTAAGCAGGCTTTATGCGGGAAGCTTGATAAGGCTGTCATGCTAGACCCTGTCAAAGGCCTTAGAGATGTCTAGGGAGACGGCAAGCGCTTCCCCTTGTTTCTCAATGGCCTCGCTCCAGATATAAGTGGCATACGCTGGAAGATCCCCAGTAGAATTGTTTCATATCTTAGTTGACGAATGCTAAAATTATGTTATGATATGAAAAAAGTAATGAAGCTTTACAAATATTTATTATTTCAAATTGTGAATACTTTACAAAACTAAAATGGATTGAAACCATACAGCGCAGCGCGGAAATCGGAAATGTGACTCCTTTGATTTTGTGTTAATATATAAAAATTGGTGTTATTTTTTTGGTGATTTCGTTTCTATTTATGTATCTGAAAGAGTTTATAACTGTAACATGCACGCACAAGTGTTGGAGAATAAATGAGATAAAATGTACTCAGTAAAATACCTGGCAAGTTCGCTCTCCTAAGCCTAATCCACCGCCTTCCTAAGACTTGTTTACACGACTTCTACTTGATTGTGATTATTTTGAAGCTCTAACATTAGATACTTGACGAATAGCACACGTACCTACCTACAAACTACAATACTAATACAACTATAAATACCTTATGATTGATTACAATAATGTCAGTAATGAATAGAACCTACTTACAATGTGTAAAGTATTTACATAAACAGGAAAGCCAATAAATCAGGTTCCGTTGCGAGGATCGCGGCCGCGCGACTTAGCGCAAGGCAGACCAGCCCCCGCGTCCGGAAGCATCGCCCCGGCGGCGGCGCGAGGGTCACGGCCGCGGCCCTCTCTCTACTCCTACAACTGTACTAAAAAGGAGATTAGAGCACAATTATTTAGGAGAATATTGACCTCCCGATGGCACACCGCCGCACTACCTGCCGCGTGCCGCTTGCGACCTCACACACACATTATACACTAATCGCGATGACACCGTAGTCTAGTGATAGTGTGTGTAGTACAGACCGAGTGACGCGGCCGCGCTCTACTATTACAACCTACAACTACCATTCCTACATCAGAATAACAATAATTATGTCTGTCTGAAGCACATAATTAACAAAATTTAAATGCATTGAGCCTTAACCATGAGGTAAACAATCTGTTTCCTGTCGGTACATAAACTTTGGCCTAAGTAGACAATAACTAAAGTATTCCTATCTATTTCAGAAGCAATAATTTTCTTTCCAACACACTCACTCGTAACAGGCCTTTAAATGCACCGATTTTAGTGTCTATTACGCACTCGTGCTTTTTGTTTACTTTACCGCACTAGTGTTTTTAATAAAAATTCAAAATCATTTATTCAATTTAGGCGTCTACAACGCTCTTATGAAGGTCAATTACAAATTATTCAATTTAGGCGTCTACAACGCTCTTATGAAGGTCAATTACAAATTTTAATATTGAAATATTCTACATTGTACTGCCACGTCTGACAGATATGACTCTATAAGATTCAAAGCTTTTTCACGAATACCATAGTGTGAAAGCTTACGAATCAGAGTGCGGTGCTCTACACAGTCGAATGCCTTGGAAAGATCACAAAATACGCCAATAGCATCCTGTGAACTCTCCCAGATAATTAATAGAAAAAAAAACAACGTTTTCACTACTCACACAGGGAGATTGTAGTTTGTTTCGTTCGTTTTTCATATAAAAACAAACCAAAGAGTTTTTTTACCAACTGAAGTAGAACTTTAGAAGATTTAATAAGAAACCTTCTTAATCAGATTAAGTATTATTGCTATCAAAAAGATCAAGAAAATATTTTCGTATTCGTTCCTCGCAAGTGTGTTGAAAAACGTATTTATTACAATCTCTACTCAAGTTAGGTAACCTAAACTGCCTAAAACCCGTCTCGATTGTAATAAACATCTTCGCGCACTTGTTGGATAATGCACTATTTCATTCTGTGTTTAAGAAGCCCCAGGCTTGCAGTTATTTTCAACAGAGCAGTGTAGTGAATTATATTATAAAAACTTAAGTGGCTTTCACTCATTTTATGAAATGATAAATCATAAATAAATAAATCATTTTACATTTTTATCCTAACCTAATTTAATAAAATGATTTTACATTTTTATCATTAAGAAATTCATTGACAGTATAATACGATTTTTTTATCAAAAATGTTTTAAGAGCACATTTGAAAGTCCTTATCTCATTTTCAGCACGTATACTTTTTGGTACATTATTGTAAATAATCGGGGCCATACAAAATTTGTTTTGTACGTATCCGATGGTAAAAAATATTAAGAATACGTGCTGAAAATGAGATTAGGCCTTTCAAATGTCCTCTTAGCAAAGTTTAGATAGAGTAGTGTTCGGTAAACAAAGCTAAACTATGCAATCGGTTTTGAACACTATCTCGGAGCCTATAGTGTTCATATTCGCGCGGACGCGAATCTTGCTATTCATTGTAATCGCGAGGACGCGATCGGCGTGCTCGGGTGGGCGCCGCCGGCCGCCATATTTTGAACTAGCTTTACGGGCGCGGCTCCGCCCGCGCGCATGTCGGTTATCGCGCAACAACATTAGCCTCTTTTTGCGCAGTTGGATAAAAACTATCCTATGTTTTTTCCCGGGTCTCAAACTTATTCCATACCAAATTTCATTCAAATCGGTCCAGTAGTTTTGGCGTGAAAGCGTAACAGACAGACAGAGTTACTTTCGCATTTATAATATTATATAGTACTGATTTGAAGTCAGTTCCGCAGCGACACGCGGTCGTGTTTGTTTCGATTGACCTAGTTTACGTGCGGTCACGTATGTGTATAAAAGGAGTGCTAATAAGTGATAAAAATAACTGTTTTAGTTGAAACAACCAGTTATTTTGGGCGCCGGGCGTTCATAGTGAGTAGGGAAGCAACGGATTCCTGTCTGCGGGCCATTACGTCACCATCGGGCTCAAGGGAAGTTTGAGACAATTATAATTCCTTATTCTATTTGACTGCTGCTCTTTTTGCGCAGTCGGATAAAAACTATCCTATGTTTTTTCCCGGGTCTCAAACTATCTCCATACCAAATTTCATTCAAATCGGTCCAGTAGTTTTGGCGTGAAAGCGTAACAGACAGACAGACAGACAGAGTTACTTTCGCATTTATAATATTATATATATATAATATATATAGTACTGAGTACTGATTAGTACTGATTAAGGTGTTTTTCAGTAAGCCCCCTTCGACGGAGCGACCAGCGAACCGTTAAGGGGTAAGTTGTATATATCGGCTGGTGTCTTCCTGTGACATTCTAGGAACCCAGTCGAATACGGCACGACTTCGTGGTAAAGTGTGGGACTACGGGGATAGAAAAGGGCCCCGCCCATACAAGTAGTTTGCTACGACGCAACTAAAAGGATTTGTATTTAATATACGGATAAGATGCGGGAGAACTCACGTGAATAAGTCAGATAGCTCCCAGTATAGTTTCGTTCGACCACATCCGGTGGTCTTTTTCCAAGAGAGCTCTATACTGCACTGCTTCTTGAGTACCTATGGGTACCAATATAATTATGTACCCATTGCGCCTGGAATATACATGTATATTTTGTGCATGAAATGTAATTGCAGTAAGCATACTTTGGTTACTGGTGGTACTTTGAATCTCCCTCTGCGCTGCTTCGGTGCATATTCCGTTTAATGGCAACGCTGTAAGGCTAATCTTTAGTATTGAATGTGGCTCTCTAGTTGGTTGCAGGTGAGTGTGAGATCTCGAGCTTATAGGTACTATACACTCAAAACCATACCGTATGTGTAACTGTCACACTCTCCATATTAGCGGTCACAATATCCATTAAACTTATGCCTTCATTGTAATGAAAACTAAGATGGTTTTGAGCTGATATTAAGTAGCTGGAGAAAATATCGCAACATTTGTCTTTGTCTAACAGCTGCGTGAGAGCAAACACTCAGAGTATCCTCAGTACGCAATTATTTTGTAATTTCTACTTCAGCTCAACATTTTGCAGATTTTCTTTTTGTATACGTAGCTTATCTTTGTGATTACTCACATTTTACTTGAAAAGTTGCGGGGTTTTAGTTGTTTCGTCCACTTACGCAAGAGTTCCTTGAGCTTAAAATAAGTACCTACTTTTATATTTTTGTCTTTCTAAGAGAGGATATTACATTGTATCGACGTCTTTCCCCAGTAAGTACAAGTCTCGTATCTGACGTCGCGTCGTTGCGGCTGGATTCAAACCACGAACCTTCCAAATAACTAGTTTCGTAATAATGTCCGCTACCCTTATGAATTTTTAAATACAATTTCAAGCATTGCAATATTTGAAATTCAACGGGGCAATACTGTGAGCACGCTGCCAACTGGTAGTGGGCTGGAGCATTTGGACTGCCATGACTTGCAGGTTGTCTAATAGTTATTTGTTATACAAGAGTGCAAAGTTGCTTTTTAACCGCGTGTTCAATTTTGATGACCGAGCAAGCGAAGGATCCTAAAATTGAATCACGAGCGCAGCGAGTGAAAAATCTTTGCACTCGAGTGCAACACGTAACTTTTCATTCCACCTCAGCGAGGAAATGACTAAATGCAGAAAAAAACGTTTTCATCCCACCATCTCGGAAAGAGTATTTTTAATCTTCAATATCTGAGTGAGTGATCTCGCTGAGGTGGAATGAAAAGTTACGTGTTGCACTCGAGTGCAAAGATTTTTCACCTCGTGCTCTTTTGATTCCCTCGCTAACGCTCAGGATACTAATTTTGAATCACTCGCTGCGCTCGTGATTCAATTTTGGAATCCTTCGCTTGCTCGGTCATCAAAATTGAACACGCGGTTAAAAAGCAACTTTGCACTCTTGTATAACAAATAACTATTACAATCACGTAAAGAACCGCGTACAAAGCAAATTGAAAAAAGAACACCAAGAAGGTTCCGAGTGAGTTTTTAACAAATTAAAAAAAGTTGTATGATATATTCGGCACCATAGAGGTAAATAGGTTTAATGTTTTTTTTAATTCACAAACTTAGTGCACACGATGTTTTAAATTCAATTTACTTTATCCTCTAGAGAATAAAAACGGCTTTTCCACTCAGATATTGAAGAATAAATAGTTATTTGTTATACAAGAGTGCAAAGTTGCTTTTTAACCGCGTGTTCAATTTTGATGACCGGGCTAGCGAAGGATTATAAAATTGAATCACGAGCGCAGCGAGTGATTCAAAAATAGAATCCTGAGCGTTAGCGAGGGAATCAAAAGAGCACGAGGTGAAAAATCTTTGCACTCGAGTGCAACACGTAACTTTTCATTCCACCTCAGCGAGGAAATAACTAAATGCAAAAAAAATTGAAAAAAGAACACCAAGAAGGTTCCGAGTCTGAGTTTTTAACAAACTAAAAAAAAGTTGTATGATATATTCGGCACCATAGAGGTAGCAGCAAAAGACGAGGCTGCGGAAAAAATACTCTCATTCGACTAGTTTTTTTAAGCAACTTAAATATGCAATCGACACGATAACTTAAATATTTGATTTTTCAAACCTTTTTCTATCCGTTGTTAAGACAAAAACACATTTGAAAGAAATTTACTCGATAGTTTAAATTTTTTTAAATGAAGCCTTTTCTTTGAATTATTGGATTTTTCTTGGAAACTACGTCAGATACATATCAATAATAAATACACATAGAAAGGAAATGTAGTTTATTATCCACTGTAAAAGTAAAATTTACCTAGAGCTATTAGTATTCTCATAATAAATTAAATTGTGTTTTAGACTTACGACCTTTAGTTCTGTGCAGGATTACGGTCAATCGGAAGATTCGATATTCAACCTTATTAGCTTACGGTTACGAAATGAAATCAATGCGTAAGAGCTGTCCTTCAGTGCCGCGCTGTGCGCCGTTGGACGTGGACCTATCGCTCGCGCGCTATCACCTGTGCTGTGCAGTATAAATACGTATCTTGGTAGGTATATCAATCAATATGGGAAATAAAGATAACTAAAAAATAAAAAAAGGAAGCAGAAGAGTCGATACAAAGACTTTGCAAGAATTATGAGAGAGGCAAAAGCGTATAATATTTCAGTTTTTTTTTACTGCACCTATGCAAATTTAATATTCGTTTGTGTTTTGGTGTTTATTCTATTCATGAAACATACTATCTCTACCGAACTAAGAGATTATATGCCAACTAAGTTCCTATAGTACTGTAATGGAGCTATAAAATAACTATATGTCGTACTAATCTAAGTATGATTAGTAAGGTACTATAATAATATCTAGTATATGTATAATTATGGTCTCACCTGATGGTAAGTGATATGGTTGAAGGTGCCAAATAGGTGTAAACTAAAATTATCTGGCTCTAAAGTACAGCTGCCGTTCAACCGTAAATGGAGTTGAGTGTTGCTAAATAATAATAGCACAAGCGTAGCAAATCAAAGCATTTGGTTTGGTGGGTAGGTATATCGCAATAAAACATCGAACATTGTTTATGACTAGATATAGATTTATATCAATGAAAGAATATTCAGAATCAGGCAAGTAAGTATATATTCAAGAGATTATCTACCAAGTAAAGTCACCTGCATAGGTATACTTTTAAATATACATTTTATCACTTAGACATGTACATATAAGTATCGATTTATACAAAAATAATAGAGTGGAATAAATAGATTGTGTATATATATTAAAATAGACTGTGCTCATAAAATGCACCTTCTTTCTCAGGAAAAAAAATAAATCAGTCGAAGTCCGAGATCACTCGGAACAGGGAGAACTGTCGGAGTCGCTATCTCATATAATAAGTTTAGACTGTTCTTCCACTACATAAAAATAAGTGAGTAATTCTTTGAATAAAGTATTGCTAAATTTGCACATTTTATTCACAGGAAATTTCGTAAAGGAAATATTTTTTATACTACCTATATTAAGCTAAAAATTATTTTGTATCTAAAAAAAAAATAGCAGAGCAGCAGGTAAAATTAAATAAAAAAAGTATACTTAAATAAACAAAAATTTTCTTTTTAACACTAAAAAAATTTTTTTTCATAATTATCGCCCTGCACTTGTCACACCTCTGTAGGGTCGGTATAAACAATATATTTTTTCTGAGTACCTACACAAAAGACAACGCACACATAATTGTGCGGAGTAAGACTTAAATTTTATGGCCGACCTCCTATCTGAAGCAATACGCCTTTGCGAATGCCATCGTTGATATGTATTATACTCGCCTTCGCCCCCTTTTCGGTTATTAGGGTATTAGATAGATGGTAAAGAGCGATGTTGTACTCTTGACGTGCCAAAAATCTGACGTGCAAATTATCTGAATTAATGTATTTAAATTCATTTATTCATATTCCGAACACCCCCTTTCTGAAGGCCGAGCTTCAGCAGGGGCCGAGCAGTTTGTATGGTGGCCGTCTTGAAATCGCCATTTTGGATTTTTTACAGGTGTCATTCGACTGCTCTCCCGACATTTATCCTTACTTCTACCTTTTAACAAATTATATCTACACATTCTAACAAATTGTGCGAAATTGATTGTCAGACAAACAGAAATGTACAGTTGCTTTTCTGAAGGCTTCAGGTAACTGATTGTCTGTAAAATGTATTTTGCAGGTATATATATCAATAAAAAATCTGATTGATATTATCAAACTGAAGACTAAATGCACACTTGTTATATAACTAAATGCTTATTTGCCGTGTAGTATGGAGACAACAAATTAAAAATAGAAATTCTACAAATGATGAAGAATTTTGGAGGAAAAAAATGGAGACAAAACTAGTCACATTCTATATGGACTGCCTTCTGTCCGAGCTGGTCTTTCTGGTCGATCCCGCCACCCAAAGAAAAGAATGATCCGGGATCAAGAATATGCGGATACTTCTAGAAAAAGAAAAAATCAAGAGGAGGCTGTCGAGGGTGACTTGCAACATCAAAGTGCAAATGCTTCAGTACTTCCTCCCGCCATAAAAAGAAGACTTGACTTAATGTTGTCTTACGGGTGACGATTGGGGGGACTGCAAACTTGAAAAAAAACTTGACTTTCCGTTCCAATACTCGTTCTTTCTCACGTACACTTTTGCATATCATTAATTCTGTATAAATTGAAAACAATATATTTTTTATTTCATAAATGATTTTTTGTAAATTTATATACATCTTAACCCACTTGTCTGCCATGTTGCATTAAAAGAAGCTTGTATAACATGTTCTCTACAATGTTTCTGCAGTTGTGTGTTTTTTTTTAATATCCCAAAGTTTAAGGCCATTACAATTGCGTATATAGACTCTTCTGCAAGTTTGGTAAAAAAATCTTATCCTGCTGTTTTGTGGCTAGATCTATATCTGGTTGGTCTAATTTTTACCATAGTTGGTATCTAAAAGCAGAGTAGTAGTAAAATAACACTTTCTGTTTACCACTGTAACTGAAAAATAAAACGTAATAGGATGTATACGAACATATATTTTCAACATTAGTAATTAATAGTTAAAAATTATATGATAGCAATAAAAAAACAACCTACTTTATATTATTATGGGAACGTGTACCGTAGCACAGTTATGAAAATCTATAATTCATATTTGTATGACGAGTCATGGTAAAATATATTGCCCACAACTAATATTTAATCAAATCAAATCCATTTATTTCAGGTCAATTGTACCCATATTCACAGAATATAATATAATATTATGCTCATTCAATTTGATGGTATTTTACTTTATTCTAATGATGTGTAATCTGATTAATCGCAATCCAAGATACTGAGAACAATGTTGATTCATTCATAAATTATCGTCCACGCGGATGCCAAGTGGTAATGAAATTTTTTTAGTAAGTTTAATCAGTAGAAATCACTTTTATTACTACGGAGAATTTAAAAACACCCCCCATTTATCAATATATATCGTGCCGTTTAGGCTGTTATGTACCATCATCATATTCCGACCCTTGTCTCACTTTATGTTGGTTTGTTGCAATATGTTTTCTCTATAAACACAGAGACAGCGACACAACAACATAGCAAAGAAAAAAAAGACTTGAAAACAATGTTTTTAATTCAAAAGTCTGAAATAACTGGTTAATATCGGTGCAATATGATCTCAATTTTGTGCTCATGTAACTGACTTTGACAGGTTATTTGATATACTGATGACTACAGACTTTACTAGAGAGATTATTATTCACATATTATTTATAGATTTTATCACTATTTAACAATAACTTTCATCTATATTCATAGTTGCCACTTACATTAGTTGCTAGAAGCACTGCGATCGTCAAGGCATTTTGGCAAATTACTTTTTAGTAAGTTGACTGTAACTGGCACACCGTTCGACCGATGTTGATGAAATTAAAATGAAACCAATTAAGAGTTAAACTGTACTAGCAAATAAATAGTCTTCAAGATTGTAAGGTTCAGTAAAAAAGTTATGTGTGGTCAAACATAAAATAAATAATAGACAAGTCAATTTATGAACCCTCTTTCTTTTGAGAAGTCAGTTAAATATGTATAATATATATATACCAATACATACGTACATAATAACATGTACCAATAAAGTCGAGCAGACATGATCGTATTGTAAAAAGTAAAACTCTTGACTTTAGTTTTATGAGCTACTGTCGACCGAAAGAATAATTTTTGAAAGTAAATCAAATAATCAATTTCTTACTAAGAAATATTAGTAACGTTGATAAAAATAAAAATGTGACATCAATTGCGGTATATACAAAGTTACTTTATGTATCGAAATTCGTCACGTGAATAAGATTATGAAAAAAGTTGAAATCGTCTCAATGGTATCTGTGTTCGCGAATCTAAATATCAAGTACACAAATATTTTTATAAGCGAGACGCGTGCGCCGCTGCACATCGCGTCGGTCGGTGCAGCGGGGATCGTTGCGCCGCATGGGCGGAGCTAGCGTGGGAATTATTTTTGACTGCCTCGACTTTTTTTTTTAATTCACAAACTTAGTGCACACGATGTTCTTAATTCAATTTACTTTATCCTCTAGAGAATAAAAACGGCTTTTCCACTCAGATATTGAAGATTAAAAATACTCTTTCCGAGATGGTGGGATGAAAAATACTCTTTCCGAGATGGTGGGATGAAAATGCTTTTAGTGAAGTGTTATACTATAAGTGTTGTAGGTATATAATTCGTAGTATATTGTTAAATAAAGGCATATAAAAAAATAATTCAGCACGAAGTATCTAGAAATTTCTAGAACTATTTGTGTAGCTAAGTTAATAACATACGTCGGGTACTTTTTTTCTTTTTTTTAATGATCGGATAGTGAAAAACTTCTATTATTTATTTTGTGGTGCAGACGAACTTCTCAAACGGAAAAGCGGGTGTTGTATTGAAGTATACTTTTGACTGGATAAAAAGGTAAGTACCATTATGTCTTCTTTATTCTAAGATACACTTTAGACATACAGTTGCGAACATGGACGGTATAGCTAAAGGTAGGCGGTTGCTCTACGGGACTACGGGTGACTCGCCATTTGTATTCCCTAAATAATGTGGCTCACGTGACGTGGGTGCCTGCAGGGCCGCGGCCTGGAGCGGGGGATAGTGCTCCAGGACAAGAGGGACGTCTCCCCGTCCCCTCCCCTCCCCGCCCTAGGTCACAGGTGAGGTGACCTATTTCCACACAGCAGCCCGTTATCGACAACACAGCTCAGTTTGCTCCAGTTTGAAGTGTACTTACCTACCTTTACTTATACCTCAGTAAGTAATAGTACGTATTACCTTAATGCCTAGGTACTTCATGTGGTTGGTAAGTTATACTAAATTATGTGACGAGGAAAATCCGGATAACAGGTGTGCCTACCTGCGTTATCTCGAGGCTCTCCGTTGGCGCGGCGGAGCGGCGGAGCGCGGCGCGGCGAGGCGGAGCGGCGCGGCGCGGCGGCGTCCTTTTACCGTTTCAAAGAATCAGGTAAATCTGTACAGGTAGTTGTGAATCATGTGATCTACCTACTCGTGTCCTCTGTTCTGTACTTTACCTGCCTCTTTCACTATCGCCGTTGACATAATAAATAAATCGGACAAACGGAAAAGACGTGGATTTTGTATAAAAAGGTATATCATGGACTAACTCCATGTTTTGTTGCATATTTAAAAAAATAATTAGTTATTCCGTTCGTGGATTAAAAAAAATTACCAATCAATAGAACCGACTTCAACGCTCAAAAGGTAGTATTTTTATATGTTTTATGCTCAAAACTGTGAAATAACTTGTTGTAGTCGGAACCATGATAGTTCAAAAACCTATTATCACAACATTGTGCGCTTGGTATTGACTTCGACAAGTTATTTCACACTTTTGAGTGTTGAAGTCGGTTCTAGTTTTTGGTTAAAATTATTTTTTCACTGATTTTATTCTCCCTTGCTAGTTACGGGATCGATTGCCATCACTGTCAACGACTGTACCATCAAGATAGGAAAATATTGTTCAGTTATTGGAGTGTAACTCAAAAACGGCTAGCCCGATTTTGATCAAATTGAAATGCGACCAAAAAACAAGCTTAAAAAAAATCGCTTCACCCAGTCAAGAGTTCTGAGGTAACAAACAAAAAAATATACAGACGAATGAGAACATCCTCCTTTTTTGTAGTCAGTTAAATATAAATAACTTCTTTGTAATGTTGTGACGCTAATTGTCGCAGCAAGCAAGCAAGCAAACTGCAAGTGTTATTAATTATTATATATATATTACAATGTCAGGCAGGATGATTCGGTAAGAATTACTTCTCTTTAGTTGGAAGAGTCATCTATCCTATCGCATCTCATTACAATATTACTTATGTGCTATCCTTCTGTGTCGTTAATCCATTGATTAGGTACCTACTTATTGTCAAGCTCTTGAAATAATAATATATAAAAAATATTTGTTGCTAACATGACTCACTCGATGGTTAGCGATGATGTGGTCGAAGATGTTGAAAGTAACTGCTAAGACTAGCATAGAAAATATGTGTGTGTGGACTGAGTGACCACATTTTTTTTTAGTTTATTTTTGTCTATTTAGTGACTTCAAGAGTTAGTAAAAGTTATAATATAATTTGTAAAATGTGTTTTGTAATTTGTAAAGAATTAATAATGAAACTATGATTCCTAAACTGTGGTCACTCAGTTCTCACACTCAAAATTCTAAATCTGGGTAAATACATACCTTATAAGCAAATATTGTTTGCAGATATTTAGTAAAACATATTTTAAAGTGTTTAGAAGAAAAAAACCACAACATGGAAACTAAAATTAAAAATTATAAAATTCTTCCTGATGTCTCTGAGTGACCACTTATGAAAAACCTATAATTTATTTATTATGCCACAAAACCTATATATTTTAACTGCTAACGTTAGTAAAAGTTACATGTAAGTTTGTAAAAGTAAAACAAGAGCAACGTTTTTGTTTACTGATGTTAAATTAATATTTAATTGTGGTCACTCAGTTCACACATGGTGAATATGTAAATTAATTCAAAGTTATTGAATTATAAGTATTACATAAAAACTGAATATTTCAGTATTTAGTAAATATTTTTTACTACAGGGATGTATGCTTTTATCTGGTATTGATTGCTTTTAAGACAAGATAATTGCTATTCAATATGTTCTATAAAATGTATGTAGTAGGGTGACCACACAACGTAAAGTAACATGAATTATTAGGCTTATTTAGATATTTATTTTATATAAAGTTATGACATTACAGTAATGTTTACAGTGCTACAAGTATTGCAATGAACGCCAATGAATTTAAATTACTTAAAGCAACAACATAATCGAATTTAAAACTACCAGACATACAATTGGGAAAACAGTAATATGAATAATAAATCCATTGCAGTACAAAGATTGTTCTTTGCAAAATAAAATAATATGTTAATATACCATGCAAGTACTTTGGTAACACAATCTGTGCTTTTTTTAACCCGTGATATTATTTTGACTTTCAACTTCTAACTATCTCTTGTATCATATTCGAACACTTTCATTTAAAATTTTTGAGCCTTTTTGCAAATCGCGCCAAATTAGAGTATTTTTTTCTGGCTGTTGTTTTCGTGAGCTTACTGGCGTCCACGTCGTCCAATATTTGCCCATTTTCACCCTTTAAATTTTCAACAAACTTGGAAAAGTAGTGTAATAGTTAGAGATTTATTTACGTAAAATAATAGAAACTACATATTCCCATAATTGTGGTGATCTCTTAGCCTGAAACAAATATAAGTACCTACAAGAATATATAGGTGTAGAAATTATTACCATTGTGCGGATATGGTACAGACATTCACAATTAATTTCACGCTTTTTAGTATTAAAATCTGTTTTTTTAATATTGAGAACATTAGTTCGGCGTCATTCATTTGTAGGTATTGCTTTTAAGCTGATGATAGACGGCGCGGGCTAACGCGAGCCGAGCCTCCACGGACGACGGATCGCCGTCCGTGTAGGCTCGGCTCGTCTTAGCACGGACACGAGCCTGTGGTGATACACGGCGCGTGCTAGCGCGAGCCGCGCCTCAGGCCGCGACGTCCGCGGATGTGGTTTTTGTGACCTGTATCTTTATGATTTCATATGAACGGTTCCTTTTCATAGAGTTGAATAAAGTCCATAATCATTTAATTCACGTATATGTGTTTCAAATAGAAAATTAAACTCCAAATGGGCACCATGGCTCTGCACCGTCTAGAGGCTCGGCTCGTCAGAGGTGATACACGGCGCGTGCTAGCGCGAGCCGCGCCGCAGGCCGCGCGCGCGCCTTTGGTTCGTGTCTAAAAACGGACGCGGACGGCGGACGCGCGCCACGAGCCGCGCCGGGGTGCTAGACGGCGCGTGATATGGCGGACGACGCGTCGTCCGTCGTCCGGCTCGCGCTAGCCCGCGCCGTCTATCACCAGCTTTATACTTACCGACGCAGCGACAACGACAGTGCAGCGTTCGAAGTGGCCAGTAACTTTTTCATACAATATTTTCGTATGATCTCGTAGTGCTAAAAGGAACATAACGTGTTTCATATTTCAGATCCAAAAGTACATAAAATTCAGTGAGTCTAATCAGGTTCTATTTACTTTGTCCTTATAGTTTTTCTTTCTGATCTTGAGAACGAAAGTTCCACGTCATTCACATGTCGGCTACAAGTGAAAGACGTGGAAGTAGCTATTCGGTATTCGCGGGTTACAGTTGTTTCTTTTATAAACACCAACGCAGCGACGACGACGGTGCTGTCACAATAGACATATATACAGTAGTTCGACTCCGCGGTATCCTGGAATTCAATGACAAATGACGATCAGAGCGCTAGGGAAATCACTATCGAAATTTTGAGTGTTGTTGTTTGTTATATAAATAAATATTTTTTTATAATAATTGATTTTTTATAAATATTTTTTTTGTGAATAGGTAAAAATATAACTATATATATATCTATTTATTTGAGAGAACACAAGCGTGCGCAGAATTGATTAAAAACGCCATTGTCTTTGGTAACATAGTAAGGCCACCAGTAAAGAGGTTATTGTATGATTATTTGCCTTTAAAACTCCTTGGGTTCTTTTTTCTATTAAAATGATGAAAACATTACAACCTCTATAGTGTCAATCTGCTGACAGCTTATTAAAACTAAACTGTAAGTAAACACCGCAGTAAAGCATGTGAACCAGTCTAGTTGTATCTTTTTGTACCTCCTCGATGTAGGGAAGGCCGCACGGTTGATCACGTGACTGAATTCGAGTAATTTCTTCGTAGTTAAACTACTGCTTAAGAAGCTCCATGTATCTAATGTGGTGCTGTGTTCGAAGTGGCCAGTATCTTTTTCATACAATATTTTCGTATTATCTCGTAGATTGGTAAAATGAACATTATAACGTAAAGTTGTCTTAGGTCTTCGATTCGAAACGGCCGGCGGCGGCTCGCTTTAGTTTCGATCGTGCGCTCGTAGATAGAGGTGTGTACCGGAGGCAATTTCAGCCTCCGGAGATTTTGCGGAGATTTTATTGAATAACCGGTGTTTCTCCGGTTATTCTCCGGATAGTCAATATATATACATAATATGACACCTCATTTATTGAATCTGTAGATCGGATATGGCAGTTTACAGGAAAAGGGGTTTGAACAGACGACGAAAATGGCGGAAAACGGCAATTATTTTTTTTTCTTATTTTTTTTCTGTAACTATTCCACCTAAAACTTAGATTTTTCTTTTAATATGAATATTACTATGGTTCTTTACCCATTAATTATTACAGATTGTTAAGATAAATATTTCAAAAGTAGTAACGAGATTAAAACAACGCGATTTTTAAAAGAATTTTGGCGGGAAAACTATGGAAGCGCAATTTTTTTTTGTTTTTGAAAAACTATACCACCTACGACTTTGTTTCTTCTTTTGCTTTGATTATTTATATGTAATCTATACACCTGAATTATTTCAGATGTTTAGGTTTAGTAGTTTAAAAGTACTTACTTAAAGTACTTATTATTTATTACGTAAATTTCCATCGGTGAGTGTATGCGCGGCAAAATGTATCGAGTGAAAGATATTTATTTTTATTTCACGATTTTTATAACTTCTCGTTACCGTAACGTGATGCGGTTTTTTGAGTTGTATAGCCAACGATACTAGCTTACTAACAACGATTGAATAATAACGATAGGATTAATACAAGCTTCACACTAAACCTTTTTTTCAGACGACCGGAAATCCGTTCGCGACACACAAGACAAATAAAAATAAATATAAAAAAACTTTTCAATCCTTATCCTTTTAATTTCTTTTAACGTAGTTTTTGAATTGTTCTGTATATACATGCAAAATTACAGCTTTCTAAGTTCATTACTGTAGAAGTAGTTACGAGATTATTATTAAATGACGTAATATTTTTGCGCCAAAATGTAATTTGAGCTGGTTTTAGATTTGATAAAAATATTAAAAATACTTTATGATATCTCAGAAAAACATTGATTTTTTTCTCGTATAGCCAAGGATCCATCCTTACGCAAACCATTTGCATTATGAAAATTGGACTTACGCTAATTTTATGGTAAATTTGTAAACACGACTATTTACCGCCGACCGGCTAGCCGGTTTGTACAGATGCGCACAAAGCCAGCCGGCCGGCGAATACACATTAGGGTATATGCACAGAAAGTACTTGACATCCAATCGAATGTAATGTAACGAATAAAATATTTTTGAATGCAAAAAAAAAGGTTTTGATTGTTATCAAAATACTTACCTACCAAGAACAAGTGTTTTTCTTGGGTACCGATAACGGAGGAGAGCTTCTAGTAGTAATAATGGTTTGCCGTGTAGGTTAATAGAAGCAAAACGCATTTAATAGTATGAATGAGGTGAGATTAAATTAAAATTCAGAAATGTTTACCCATCTAATTATCGATAAACCGGTAGTTAAGAGAAACACCGATTAGTCTCCGGTACCCATCCCAACCGGTGATTATCCGGTTTTTTGAGAACCGGTGCACACCACTACTCGTAGAGTCAAGACCTCCTGAAAATGCTTCGTTTAGAAGCGAAACTAGTCGAATATTCTTCCGGTTAGGCTGCGTGGCGTTTGTGATGTTACGTAGGCTTAACAGGCAAATTAGGCGGAATTGTCACTAGATATATACTTTTATAGTTTTTTAAAGTGTTTTTTTAAAGTTTTATGAAAATACTTTCATTAAATTATTTTATAAAAATAGTTTAAAAAATATATATGTTATTATTAAATATGTATTTCCGAAAAGTAACGCGTTTAAAGTTTTTTAATTAATTAACATTATTACAAGTAACAAATTCTAATCTCATTACTGCCCTCCAAAAAGTTTACTGGAAGTTTTACGCGGGAAAAAGTGAGAGAGGAAAAGCCAATGTAGTTTTTTTTTACCAGAACTAGTGTTCCTTTGAGTTTTTATGTGTAATTATGGTGTAGAATTATTCATTGAGTGTTCATTAACGTGCACAAGTGTACTTGCTTACATAGTAGTAAAACATGACTTTTCGTGATTTCTTTTGATCTCCATGAAAAAATTCAGTACGAAGGCATGATTGACTCAGATTTAACTTGACCATGACATTTTACTTGGCTCTGATTTTTACTTCACCTACTATCTACTTGAAATATCTCTAAAACTGTTATTTCTAAAACTTGACACTAGCTAAATACACTCCTCTGTGTAGCCATATACCTATAAAAGAAAAGTCTCAAGAAGAACATTTTTACTTACACTTATCTTCGAACGAAACATCATTCATCACCTAGGTGGGATAAAAACAGACACTAAATAATCAGTACATTTGTTATATCTTCACCTAGCAGTCAAATGCATTCTAACAAAGACTAATACATGTTTATGATTTCGAAGACAAAATTCTTCTAGAAAAACACCAAAATATTTATGACGCAAAAGAACGATTTTGGTAGTAACTTTCATAAATTTCATTTAAATAACAACTAGTGTTGTTGTTTATTTTTATCAAAGGTATTAGAGTGTGTGATGTCACGTGATGAAATTTATTTTGCTATTGTTAAAAAACGTAATCGGCGGTTCTGTTAATCGTTAGCGTAAATAAGTTAATGACTCAAATGAATTTGCAGTGTGTGGTCACCCTACTACATAAATTGTATAGAAAATATTAAATAGCAATTATAATTTCTTAAAAGCAATCAAAATTTGATAAAAACACACGTCCTTGTAGTAAAAAATATTTACTAAATACTGAAATATTCAGTTTTTATGTAATACTTATAATTCAATAACTTTGAATTAATTTACATATTCACCATGTGTGAACTGAGTGACCACAATTAAATATTAATTTAACATCAGTAAACAAAAACGTTGCTCTTGTTTTACTTTTACAAACTTACATGTAACTTTTACTAACGTAAGCAGTTAAAATATATAGGTTTTGTGGCATAATAAATAAATTATAGGTTTTTCATAAGTGGTCACTCAGAGACATCAGGAAGAATTTTATAATTTTTAATTTTAGTTTCCATGTTGTGGTTTTTTTCTTCTAAACACTTTAAAATATGTTTTACTAAATATCTGCAAACAATATTTGCTTAAAAGGTATGTATTTACCCAGATTTAGAATTTTGAGTGTGAGAACTGAGTGACCACAGTTTAGGAATCATAACTTCATTATTAATTCTTTACAAATTACAAAACACATTTTACAAATTATATTATAACTTTTACTAACTCTTGAAGTCACTAAATAGACAAAAATAAACTAAAAAAAAATGTGGTCACTCAGTCCACACGCACATTAGAAAATGGCTACAATCAACAACAGATTTTCTTGTTGAGGGTGAGAGCCAGGAGAGCCTTCGCAAAGTGTCCCAGCGCATAGCGCCTCAAATAGTTTCTGTCTAAGTATCTATCATATTGAATTTGGAATTTGTTCCGAAGTGTAGATGTCACAGATCTATTACTTTTGTTAGGAAATATCTAAAACAGTTTCCGTGATAACGCACTTTTAAGCGTTTAATGAAGTTGACAGCTGTCATTCGAAATTAACGGAGAATTGTTGTTAATTAGCAGCTTGGAAAGTGATACCGTCTACTCAATCACATTTTGAAAGAGTTGACTTGGTATATACTTACCGCTAACTGCAGATCGGAGAAACATGAATCTTCTATAACATGTCACATTAAACTAAAATAAATCAAAGACAATTCAGTCCCATTAATTTGTCTGTTGTGGCGATCTGACTACTTGATTGTCAATATCGCTAGACCGATCTCTGAGTGAGTATTATGCTTGCTTTGCTGTATCGATGTATTGATTGTGTGGTCGCGCACTGATTGCTTGGAATTTACAATTAATAACCGTCTCGTCTCGTCTCGTCTCGTGACACATAAAGTATCGAGAAGAGTTTACGCTCAAGGGTCCAAAGTCCACGTGATCACCGCTTGATTCCTTTGTTGAAGTGGAAATACGTATTATTCGGACCGAAAAGTAGTAAGTAGTTTAAATATGAAAAAATCGGAACCGACTTTACTCTTCTAGCGCCGTGCGCGGCGCGGCGCGGCTCGGACTTCCAAGCGTACTTTCCAAGTTAGCGGCTCCGCGCTGCTCGAGTGCACGTCTCAAGCGACACTTTTCCAGTTTTTTTATGTATATATATACATATATATTTCCTGTTTTACATCTAATTTTAACGTACAACTTATACCTACTCTCTACAGAACTCATGAATTTATTATAAAATTACATTAATTGTGCTAAGTAATTAAATTTAAACTTTTCTAATTTGGATTTTCTGCCTTATTTTATTAGTGTAATATCTCGCTATATGAATGGCATTAAAGTTTCCAATTACCTTGCCTGTTTCAGGGCATATTAAACAGTATACATTATGCGCATGAGTTACCATTAGGTAATATTTGTTCCGCGCGTGGTATACGATTTGCCATATTACAAAACCTAGGTGGTTGCTAGTCAGTATACATCCCATTTCCATGGCTCTTCCAAGTTCCCTCTGCTGCGGTATGAAGCTGAAGACTCTTTTAGGCACACACAACCCCAAGGTTGTAAGTTACTTTGAAGCGCTAGTAGCCAAGTTTGCTAAGCCATTCTGAATCGATCAGCAAAGTTAAGCAACGTCCGCCGCGGTCATGACTTGGATGGGTGACCGCTGGTGACATTACTAATGAGCGCTTCCGTGCTTCGGAGGGCACGTTAAGCCGTCGGTCCCGGTTGTTGTCTTAGGATAGCAGTCGTTACAGCATGGTGGTAGGGCACTTTGCGAGTGTCCGCCTGGCTAGATACCACCCTCAAGTTGAAAATCTGTCGCCAAAAACCTAACGGTGTGTTCCGGCAGCTGTCCTTGAGAGCCAGTAACTCTAGGTTAGCCTGAACAACATCCTCGACCACATCATCACTTACCATCCAATACGGCCACCGACTTCATCATTTATCAGAAAGTCAGTCAATAGTTTTGAAATATAACACTGTTATATATACAGGCTAAGATTTTTTTACCTGTAGATGTGTTGTATGGCCTCCATATTTACTAGACGAATTCAGGGTAATCACCTGAGTCACTACCAGTCTTACACTTCCGAGCGTCCGGTGAATACATCGCCGCTAATCGTGTTTTTTAGGAATAATCTGTGGACAATATGCCTTTCTTGTGTCTTTAGACTCTGCACCAATTATACAGGCACTGTGAGAGATAAGAAAACTGTTTCATTTCACGCGTAATTATTGCTTTTATTGTTGAAATTGAATATATCGTCATTTTGTTTTATCTTAGGAACTAAACTCAATGAAATGGATGAGCGAGATATGTGTATCGTTTGGTGTGAGAGAGTAAAAGAGATCGCAGCATAATGGCGATCGGAACGTCTCGTGGCGGTTCGGTGGTAGCACGAATTGCTTATTTATCTCTTTCTAACAACAGATATGACGCATAATATTTGAACTTACTTTCCATGTCATTACAAACTGCATATACATGTGCGTAGGTATGTATATAAGTAAATTCTAGTAAGCTTTTAGAGCAGTGGCGTTCGGATATAACTAATCTATATATTTCAAATCTCTGTATACAGGTCGGTAGGAGGCGGCGGCGCGGCGTTTGTGCTAAGCCGATAAATCAACATCGCATAGACTCAGAGCCTAAGATTTTTTTACCTGTAGATGTGTTGTATGGCCTCCATATTTACAAGACGAATTCAGGGTAATTACCTGAGTCATTACCAGTCTTGCACTTCCAAGCGTCCGGTGAATACATCGCCGCTAATTGTGTTTTTTAGGAATAATCTGTGGACAATATGCCTTTCTTGTGTCTTTAGACTCTGCACCAATTATACAGGCACTGTGAGAGATAAGAAAACTGTTTCATTTCACGCGTAATTATTGCTTTTATTGATGAAATAGATAATATCGTCATTTTGTTTTATCTTAGGAACGAATTTCAATGAAATGGATGAGCGAGATATGTGTATCGTTTGGTGTGAGAGAGTGAAAGAGATCGCAGTGTAATGGTGATCGGAACGTCTCGTGGCGGTTCGGTGGTAACACGAATTGCTTATTTATCTCTTTCTAACAACAGATATGACGCATAATATTTGAACGTTCTTTCCTTGTCATTACAAACTGCATATATATGTGCGTAGGTATGTATATAGGTAAATTCTAGTAATCTTTTAGAGTAGTGGTGTTCGAATATAACTAATCTATATATTTCAAATCACTGCTCAGAGCCGTCTATATCTTAGATAACTAATCCCTCTTGAAGTCCTCGAGTCACTATTACCTATATTAATGCTCTAGTTTAAAAACAACTAGACGTTGTCCTTCCCCGTGAAGATAAAAATTATTAACTATGAGGTGGTTGAGGTCGTAGAAATAATGATAGACATCACACTATTATTTATTCGAGAAATAATTTTCGACTTTTCTGATTGACGCCTTATAAACAATTCTTTTACATCACTTCTGAATATTGTAAATTGACAACTACTGACAATCTATACGAGATTGTTAAACAACTAAAAAGGTGAAACGTACGCCGCCACAACTATAATAAAAACTATTAGCTAAGGCCACAACCTTTATCTTTTTTTTTTGTGCTTTTGCCTTGTCTGACTCCAAAATACTGCAAGCTTTCTGAAATCAGTAGGTAGATACCTAACCTAAGCAGGCGGCCGCGACGCGCCGGCGCCGGGAACTCTTGCTTGAACAGGCGTCGAGATGGCGGATTCCACTAATGTCAGCTGATATGCGCATTATCTGGATGGCCACAGTAACTTTTATTGAATCAGTGACTGAAGAGAAGAAGACGAGGACTAATATAGTTTGACAGAACCTACCTACATAATATTACATGTTGTCGTAAAATTAAAGTAGGTACATACCTAGGTAAATACGACCTATGTCCTATGTCATGTTTATTAGTCAAGCGATGGTTGATCGTGTCTAGCGCTATTCACACTGTGGAGCTGCTCAATGGTTGTCGACGCGAATTTTCACTGTCAATATTGTTTTTATCCTTCCCCGATGTAATGAAACAATTGTAAAATTACTCCAATATGTAAAAAAATATGCTTATGCCAATTAAATACCACTTCAAAGAAAATAATAATTGTTTGTATACAGGGTTATTGGTAATAGACTAACAACCTCTTAGGGTTAAGTTCTGCTAGTCCTAACAATCATTTTGAGATGTTTTAATTTTGTTTTGAAAAAAAAATGTATACTTATATTTATTTTTTATATTTTTTGTGTGTGTTTTTACGTGTTTTTGACGGAATAAGTACGAGGACCACCTGATGTTAAAAGTCTCTTGTGCCTGCAATGTATCGTTTCATATTTTTTATTACTTTGCTCGATGTAAATATTCAAAACTCTATTCAAAGGGAGCACGGCGCGGTCCAGTGTTGCCGTGGCGGGAGCTCTTGGCTAGGAGTAGGCATTAAAACACCATTTTTTTATTTTATTTTCTTAACAAAAAAAATCTCAAAATGTTTGTTAGGACTAGCAGAAGTCAATTGTAAGAGGTTGTTAGCATTTTACCAATAACCCTGTCTAATAGGAGAATCAGTTCGAGCATTCAGGAAAATGTAGGGTGTTCAATGAATGTAATTTCAAGAATGATGTCTGTATATAGAGTGCATATTACACTGCCTCGTACACTCTCGCAGTGTGGAGTTTATTGGATATCTGTAGGTAGTTAGTTATATTTGAGAGTGGCTTCAAAAGGTTACAATAAATGACATTCAACTTCCGCGGAGAACCAAATGATGTTCTGCAACTTTTCTATTTCTAGCTAATAAACTAACGATTTGACGTAGATCAGATCAGTCCTCCTCAGATAGAAAATATAACGAACTAATAGAAGTTATGAATGTTTTAATTTAATGTCAACTAAATTAAAACTAAGATCTTGTTTTATAATTTATTAAGAAAGACGACATGTTTAAAGTTTTATTTTGTAAATAAGAATATCCGTAGGTCGCGTAGTGTGGACTAGTAGGTCCCTAAATATTTTGTTCTATTGCGTAGTTATTATTTGATTAAAATGGACAAGTGCGACAGACGTCAGACTCGCTATGAGATACAAAAACTAAGCCACTTGTAGAGATTAACTGCCATTCAATAGATATCCGAGGATTCGGGACCGCGCCGCCGGTAACCTAGGTAGGTATATTCTATCGTCTCGTCTCGTCACCGTCAGGTAAACATGGGTTCGTGGCTTAGGCCCACAGTGGTCGACGCACCTGTGGTCGAAGCCCACGGTCAATTTAATTTAAATCAAAGCAACTTTTATTCAAATGTATTGGCAGGCATAAAAATGTTATACAAAACTAATAACTATACTAAGATTTTTTTACCTGTAGATCAGTTGTTTGCCCTCCATATTTACAAGACGAATTCAGGGTAATCGCCTGAGTCACTACCAGTCTAGCAGTTCCGAGCGTCCGGTGAATACATCGCCGCTAATCGTGTTTTTTTCGGTATAATCTGTGGACAATACACCTTCCTTGTGTCTTTAGACTCTGCACCAATTATACAGGCACTGTGAGAGATAAGAAAACTGTTTCATTTCACGCGTAATTATTGCTTTTATTGTTGAAATAGTAAATATCGTTATTTTGTTTTATCTTTGGAACGAATTTCAATGAACTGGATGAGCGAGATATGTGTATCGTTTGGTGTGAGACAGTGAAAGAGATGCAGCATAATGGTGATCGGAACGTCTCGTGGCGGTTCGGTGGTAACACGAATTGCTTATTTATCTCTTTCTAACAACAGATATGACGCATAATATATGAACGTTCTTTCCTTGTCATTACAAACTGCTTATACTTAGATGTGCGTAGGTATGTACATAGGTAAATTCTAGTAAGCTTTTAGAGCAGTGGTGTTCGGATATAACAACTCTAAGTATTTCAACTCTCTGTAACTATATACCTAACTAGAGTAGATTTATGCAATATTTTATATTATAATGATACTTATAAAATAGATATGCCTTAATTTGAAAGTATCTTCTTCTGCAGGCCTTATCCCATTTTTATTTGGGGTCGGCTCTCCTAATCATCCGTCTCCAGTTTTGTCTATCCTGGGTCGTCATTGGGTCTATATTAATCTCTTTCATGTCCTTCTTAATCACATATATCCATGTAAGTTGGGGCCTTCCGCGCTTTTTCGGTCCTTTCTCATAGTTTAAGACTTTTTTAGTCATGTGGTCATCCGGTCTTCTCATGACATGGCCATACCAACGCAGACGTGATTCTGCTAATTTTTCTTGTATGGGTCTTACTTTAAAAGTTCCTCTGATGTAATGGTTCGGCACTTTGTCTAAGAGCGTGACTCCGGCAGACCATCTGAGCATTCTCATTTCAGCAGCATGTAGTTGGTCGGATTGTTTTTTCTTGAGAGGCCAGCATTCCGCACCGTATATCATTGCAGGCCTAACTGCAGTTTTATAAATTTTGCCCTTAACAGGTATCGGCATTCTTGGGTCACAGAGTGTGCCCGTGAGTCCTCTCCATTTTTGCCATCCTGTGTTTTTACGGTGTGCTATGTCTGCGTCAATAGTGCCATCATTCGATATCACGCTACCCAGGTATTTAAAATTTGTGACGGTGTTGAGCGCAGTATTTTGCAGGTACATGGTATGTTGGTTGTTATTGCCAGCGAAATTGCATTTCATGTACTCTGTTTTCTCCCTGCTAATTATTAGGCCAGCTCTTTCAAGGACATATCTCCACTTTTCCAGAGTCTGTTGAAGGGCTATCGGGTCTTCACCTATTAGGGCGACATCGTCTGCATAGAGAATATTCCAAGGTGTTGGTTGTTGGACTTCAGATGTTAAGTAGTCCATTACGAGGTTAAAGAGTAATGGGCTAAGTGCTGACCCCTGATGAACACCAACTTTAACTTGAAATTCTCTGCTAACACCTGCTGGGCTGCGTATTTTTGTTGTGACTCTGTCATACATGTCGATTATCATTTGAATATAGCATTCAGGAACTCTTTGACACCGTAAAGCCTGCCAAATCAGTGGTCTAGGGATGCGGTCAAATGCCTTTTCAAGGTCTATGAATACCATATGAAGGTCTTTCTTATTAGCCTTGCAAGATTCCATGAGGATACGAATGGTATGAATGGCATCAGTTGTTGATTTTCCAGCGACAAATCCACATTGATTTTCAGTCACGCTTGTTAAGTGACGTAGTCTTTGACTTAGCACTCGTTCCCAAATTTTAAAACTGTGTGATATTAACTTGATAGCTCGGTAGTTCCCACAAAGTCTTATGTCACCTTTGTTTTTATAGAAGGGCACCAGGAAGCTTTTTCTCCATGAATCAGGGATCCCATCACTTGGAAATTTATTAAATAGGTTAGTTAAAAAGTGCACTCCTGCATTGCCCAGTCTTTTCCATAATTCGGCGGGTATGTCATCTGGCCCAGCTGCTTTGTTATTGGCCATCTTAGTTATTGCAACTTTGACTTCCTCTGGTGTTATGAGGGGCCATGGACCTTCCACTTTTAGTGACTGTATAATCGCATCATGAGGGTTTGTTTCGTTTAGCAACTCCGAGTAGTATTCCTCCCATCTATCATTTATTTCCTCGTCAGATGTTAAGAGGGTTCCTTGTCGATTCTTAATGTATTTGACTGATTTTGTATCTTGGGAGTCCCTATTCCTCTGTTTGGCGATTTTGAACAATTGTTGGTCGTTGGTGGCGTTTTCCAGTTTGTTATAAAACTGTTCTCTGTCTTTAGCTCTGCTCTGGGCAACTACACGTTTGGCGTCTTTCTTCGCACTCTGATATGCCTCTTTGTCCTCCTCACTCTTTGATTCTTGCCAGATTTTAAAGAGATTTTTCTTGATGGCTATCTTTTCTTGGACATCGGGGCTCCACAATGTTGGATCTTTGTTGTCTCTAGGTACTCCGTGTGAGATGCCTAGGTGTGCCGAGGCCTTCTGAATGCTGAACTTATGGAATTCGTTCCACATTGTGTTTGCGTCTGTGTCGATTTGTACCTTCTGTATGTATAAGGTCAAATCGGAGCAGAGTGTTTGGCCTTTTTCTTGTTCCAACCTGTGCCAGCGAATCTTGGGTATTCTTGCTTTCTTGACTTTTATAGGTTTTTGTGCTAAGAAATCAGCAACTAAAAGCCGATGTTGTGATGTAAGCGGTTCGCCAGGTATTACTTTACAGTTTTTAAAGGACTTGAGTGATTTTCGGTCCGCAAGGATATAGTCTACCTGTGTGCAATTTCCTCCGCTCTTATATGTTATAAGATGTTCCTCAGGCTTTGAAAAGAAGGTGTTAATTATTGCCATGTTCAATGTGGCAGCGAAGTTCAAGATGTCATCGCCTTGAGAGTTTATGCTTCCATAGCCTTGGTTTCCATGAATATTTCTGAAGTGTACTGTAGTTCGTCCTACATGTCCATTTAAATCTGCCCCGATGTATTTAGACTCTGTAATTGGTATTGATTGAGACAGTTCATAGAGGTCATTCCAGAAAGCTTGTTTCTCTGCTTGTGGGAGTCCTGACTGTGGTGCGTACGCTGATATGACATTCATACATGCCTGATCATCAAGTGCAAACTTGATTGCCATTATCCGGTCACTGACTCTATTTACGTCAACTATGCGAGCCTGAAAGTTCTTATCAACTACTATGCCTACGCCATTCTTATTAGCTTCTGTTCCATTATATAACAATTTGTAGTCGTTACCGATATTACGCGCTTTAGACCCCTTCCACTTCGTCTCTTGTATGCAACAAATATTAATGCGTCTTCTTAATAGCACTTCACTTAGCTCAGCGCTGCGTCCTGTCATGGAGCCCACGTTCCAGCTGCCGATTCGAACTTTTGGTACGTGGGCTCCAAGCTGTTTCGCGTCGCTTCGGGGGTACGCCCTAACATTTTTTGCATTACTTTCCTTCCTTTTGCTCTTTACGTCGCTTGAGGGGGACGCCCTAGTATTAGACCATTTCTTATTATTTTTGTTTTTCATGATTAGGAGAAGATAGGTTGGCTTCAGTTTTTTACGGCCGGTTGCCACCTGACGCCAAGACAGTAACCCCCCTTGCTGACTGGGGCTTAGGATGCCACCGTTGGCTTGCGCTCCTCCGCCGCCATCCTCTACGCAACACCCTGCCTGGTGCCACTGCCCTCCGCCGACCCGTTAACAGAATATGTCCGAGCGGCCCGACGGGGGGGCGCCTGTTGGTCCGCGGGAGGTATTTTATTTCCCTCCTACCCTCCGGTACATTTCCCAATGCACCGGCGAGCATTCCCCTATCCGCCACCTGGGGACGCGTCCTCTGGGGGTGAGGCTCCCCCGAGGATCTCCCCCTTAATTCGAAAGTATCTTTAAAAAAATAAAAGTCTTAGTTATTTCTCATTATTTATTTATGTCAAATACAAATTTGTAAAAAAATAGGAATCTCAACCACAGTTTTGTTCACCTGTATTGTTCTATATCAAGAGAATTACTCGTATTTTACCTAATTATGACAATCGGTCACAAAAGTAAAAACATAACATTTGAAATGTGTAGTTTTCTTTAAAAATTTAGTAACATTTATAAATAATCAACTTTATAAACTAATACCTATATGTATATTATAAAATTTATAGAACACATCTATTATACATATATGTATCTATATTACCTTTAATAAAATCTAACAATCAAAATCATCTCTATGTAGTTAATAAATAATAAAATGTTACTTTCTGGTCGAACTTCCACAAAACAAAAGGATTGGTTGTAAAAACATGACCAAACAATACCTATATTTTTTCGTATTGTTCAGTGAACTTGGCGGGTTAGTGGCATACGCACCCAATGTCAACTCCCCCCGTGTCAGTTGCCCACGATCTCAGTTCCCCCCGATAAATTTGATTGAAAGAAATAATTACCATATATTAAATATACCGTTAGCAAAAAAGAGTTTCTCTTGATAATAATATATTTATTTCAATATCATAATTGCTAAAACTATATTTAGTCAATTGTTTCGAATGGTTTTTATATAGTAATTAAACAACTTTAAACGTTTTAAATCGCGGTGACTGTCACCCCGTGACCACGATCACTGCAAAGTGTTTGAAACGTCGGGATAAAATAATGAAAAATATACGCGATTTAAACCGTTTAAAGTTGTTTAATTACTATGTGTAACAATCGCGAAAACCTAAGACAACATTATGGTTTTTATATCTTGCGTATTAATAACACATACAATTGTGTTATTAAAATGCAAGATTCAAAATTTAAAATGTATGCATACTAGCTAGGTATTATATCGGGGAAACGGGACTGCCGGTACTATGAATGAAATTCTATTGTTCTCGTAATCTTTCAATTCTGACGGGTTTAACTATAAATCACCATTCAGTCCAGCGCATTTCTTACAAATTATAAAATTTGGGTTACTGATAACAATAGTCGGCACCCTAAACACAGATGAAAGTGAAAACAGAATTATGCAAAAACTATATATCAGTGCAAATAATTTATGAAAGGCGTATTTAAATTTTTCAAAATTAAAATATTATTGTTGTACTTTAGACATTCCAGCGTTCAGAAGGGTGAAAAACACATTATGTAGAAAGCATAGCAAAGATTTGAAAGTTTCAAGGAACCACTTCATATATTAATCCCCGCAAAATGTAAGACCCTTGTATTGATTGATTACATCAAATATGAAAACAGAATTATCGCATTAACCTTATTGTAAGAGAAATAAAAAAATATAACCGCAACAGTGTCCTAAAGCAAAGCTAACCAAGGCAATGGTTACTGTTTTGTGGTCTCAGCATGGTGTTATTCACTATAGCTTTCTCCGATCTGGTCAAGCAATAACGGCAGATGTCTACCGTACCGAACTCCGAACAATGATTGCAAAACTATTAATGAAACATCCCCGACTCATGAATCGATCTTCACCATTATTGCTTCATGATAACGCGAGACCTCATACAGCACGAGAAACCGTTTTAACTCTACAGGAATTGCGATTAGAAACCATTCGTCACCCTCCGTATATTTTCATGATTCGGTCAATTTTCTATGTGATAAAAAGTTTTCTTCCCAGGAGGCAGTACAAAATGTTTTCACACAGTTTGTCGAATCTAGATCACCAGAGTTCTATCGCAAAGGCATTGATGACATTCTTATTAGATGGCAGCAATTTATAGATAGTGATGGTATGTGGTATTTTAATTAAATAAAAATGTTCAATTAAAAAAAAAACAATTTCAATTTTTCAGTACAAAACGGCAATTTCATACTTAACCTTTTATAGTATCTAACTTTTAGTTTTTTCTTTTAGTTATTTTAAATGTTTTATGATTGTTGATTTCCTTTTATTGAGTGTTTAATATTGTTTATTTTATATACTTTGTACAATTTTAAGTGAATTATAAATGCTGTTTTTGCCTGCTGTAATGTTAATATTGTTGTTGATATTTACAATGAAACTATCAAATTAATAAATGATCGTAGAAAATCAGTCTTTCCTCTATTTTTTTATAATGCTTTATTTATTCTTATACTGGCACAATATATACAGTAAGTTCTTATTATAAGTTTTACAAAGTAAGCTTATCTATGACAAAAATCTCTTCCAACCAACCTAAACTTGTGTGCCCTCTTTTTTATTAAATAACTTTAAATACACTTTCGCTGCTGACAGTACAAATCACAAAAAAATATTCGCTCAAAATTTATCGGGGGGAACTGAGATCGTGGGCAACTGACACGGGGGGAGTTGACATTGGGTGCGTATGCCACTAACCCAACTTGGCAATCATATTTTCATTCTTCCTTGTGGTGTTTTTTCGGACCAGTTAGTAGACGCGTTGATTAAAGATGGTAGATAAGATTTCACATAGTAATTCATTATTTACTAACAAAATTTACCAACGTTTTTCGAAATGAAAACTAATAATTATTTAAATAGAAAAGTTTTGATTATTCTTATTTTTGTATAAGAATTTGTTTTAATGGGTAAACTCAAAAGGTTTTTTTAACGGTAAAAAGCTACATTATTAGCCAATAAGTGACTACTGACCTGAACACGGGAAACTAAAAGTTTTTATACACCTTTTATTTTCCCGTTTTCTATTTAAATTTTTCCCTTTTTATAACTGCGTCACGTATGCATGGTATATACGTATTATCTTCTTTGTACGTATGATAATTTGGTAAAGAAATACTTTTGTCGTTTACTGTACTTAGTGAAAATAGCACAAAAAAAATTATACTAAATTTATTAGAATCGGGGTCGTGAGCCACAGGTGCGTCGACCACTGTGGGCCTAAGCCACGAACCCGTAAAGATACGATAGCGTTATAACTTTGTCGAAGTCATATAGGTCACAAAGTGTAGGTATATCCGATTGTCTAATATAATATTTTTTTTTTTTTTTTTTATGTTATTGTGACGGAACAAGCTCGAGGTCCACCTGATGTTAAGCGGTTACCTCTGCCTATAACAGATGCAGTTCATCGTTCAAGTGACGAATAGCACTGCGCCCGTCACCTTGAGACATAGTTGTTAAGTCTCATGTGCCTGTAATTTCACTGGCTCTCAAGGACTGCTGCCGGAACACACCGTTAGGTGCTTGGCGACAGATTGACTTGAGGGCTTGAGGGTGATCGCTAGCTAGGCGGGCATTCGCAAAAAGCCCTTCCACCATGCGGTGAAGCTCAAGCCCGCGGCGGGATTCGAACCATGGACCTGCTGCTCGGCAGTCCATAGCCAATGCCACTGAGCCATCACTGCTTCGAAGAATATACTTATATTGTCACGCAATACCAGGTGAAGGACTCCACATCAAATGAGTCAAGTGTTGTTATGGAAGAGGAATGTTCTCGTCTTATATACCTAGGTATATTTGTGCGTTTACTAATGTTATGTCAGCGAGACCTTCCTTCGAACGGTGACAATCTGGGGAATGTATCAATAAATACATGTTTTAGTACACCGAGCGTATATATATCTAAAATATACAATAATGGAATGGGTATAGTTGTATCAACTGAACAACAAATCTCGATGTCTTTCCGCGGCCTTCAGAGGCAAAAAAAGGTGTTAAGTGCTGTCCACCTAAATGCTGGATCAAGTAGTTGCTGGACGAATACCGGTTAAATCTTTTTTCCAAAGACTTCGAGCTTCGTGCTCGCTGCGCTCTAATTTCTGCGATACTTTTGTTAAAATTCATCACCTTCCTCAAGTGGGATCAGTGGGTATAGGACCACAGGGTACCCACAACTTAAATGTTAAAAAATAAAAATTAATTACTTATAATGAAATTTTAACTGATTTTGCATGCCTATTATCGGTTGAAAATGTTGGTTCACTTTGAAATATTTAATCATTGTACACATTTTCAGTAAATAAATAATTGATTGATTGACAACTCTTAATCCCCAAGACCCCACCCTCCTTCCACTCGATAATCTCCTCCATATTCACCCCCATCTCCGTATAATCACCCACATGTATTCATTCACATTTTATGGAATACCCTTCACCAACGTCTCAAGCTTTTGTCTTTTTTCACGTCGTCTCTTGCGGGAACCACCTTTTTCAACTGAATTGAAACTCTAAAAATGTAGTAGAATGTTATTAGAAACGTTAATGCCCTGCTACCAAGCGCAAACAGACTGGTGTGAGAAGTGCACCTGCTCGCGCCTGAGGGCCTGATACCCACCTAGGTAGCTCGTAGCGTAGCTCGTACGTACCGTACACTGATATTGTTACGTGGTGGGCAGGCGGCTGCATGCTGTCGGCCTGTTCGTGCCGCATCGCCATAAAGATTACACTCATTTGTATTATATTATCTCCTGTTTATTTGTTTTCTCAATAGGCGCAATCATTTCAATGCTACGGGTTGCAATAATATTGGTACCTACCTACCTATAACGACATAGGTATGACATACACTGTACCTAATGTAAACAATAAACGTGATCATTCTTCATAACTATTTTTATCTCTTCATTATTTGGTATTGGACCTTAGCGGTGGTCACGTGGCACTCGTGGCAGTGCCTATGTAGGTAGCTAACTAACTACGTACCTACGTGATTGTAGATACGTGGTTCTTACGAGAGAATATAGGTAGGTAGATATATAATAGTGTACATACATACATATTTACCTACATAGGTATATCGGTATCGGCAAGATATAGATCTTTCCTTGAGATAAAGTTGACATCATACCTATCTCGTAAGTAATAAATAGGGCATCACACAGACAGACGGTATAGCTCCTATGTTGTAGACGTGTGGTGTACCTAGGGGTTCTGTAGGTAGTAGCGATGGGCAGTAGCGGGATTTAGCTATAACGAAACGTAAACCGCTACGGGTTTTTGATACCAGTTTCTGAAACTATCTATTATCAGTAGCAGCTTTTTTGGGCAACCTTGCTAATAACCGTCGCGCAATAATCTTCTTACTTATGAAACAAAGTACGCCGCGGATTTTATAAAAGACAGAGTGATTTAAGAGGAAAGATAATATATGTATATGCATATTATAGTAGAGAAAGGCGGAGAGATATTTGTTATTGTGATGCCGTAAAAATACATTTTTGTACACTTGCATTGCAAACGCTTATCTTTCGAGATAAATCAAAATAATGTTGTACGGAACTGTAAACCTTAAAAAGATATACAAAATATCTACAATTGTAGCTACATGTCTATATAGGTAGAGGGTGGGCAGAGCGTGAGTCAGCCAGGTGTCTGTCAAACACTACTTTCCCAACATCCGGCGGTTAGGGTATTTTAGTCACAGTGCAAAAACAAGTACCTACCTATCTACCTACAATAAGGTCACATTTTTTATTTTATCTTAATAGTAAACATAATATTATGATTTATGATATTGTCCTAGAACTTTCTATGATCTGATGTAGATTTTTCCATTTATAATCAAGTAATATAATATATAATGTAATTTTGTAATGTAATACAATATGCATAGAAAATTTGGTAGGTACTTTTGGTCCTTGCGGGATCAAGCCATCAGGGAATAGTCCCCTAGAGAGGGGTAAAATGGGAAGCGTAGGTATTATTTTCAGATATTTTATTTTTTAGATCAGGATAGATGGATATACTGGCGTATAATTCATAGAATGATGAAGGATGATGATTTATTTAAACTCTAGTTATGGGAAAGCCCTGGCTGGAGTTTCGTAGCATATCACACCGGCCGACACCACCGCGCCCGCGTCGCGCTGCCTGGATGCGACATCGCATCGGCATAGGCTGCGGCTATGAGGTGCGGGCGCGCCCGGGCACGGGTCCGGTCCCTTGTTTCACTAAGTCGAAGGCGGGACACATCACACACCTCGCTAAGCACGGCACCGCACCGGGCCGGCCCCGTTACACACATAGGTACCTAGGTAGGGTAGAATACTCAGTTTTCGGCCATTTAGTGGCACCTTCAACTTTAAGACGATACAAAAAATTATGCAATTGATTGAGCCCTGCGCTGTTTATTGATATATGTACCCTATATAATGTAACTTACGTATTTAATATTTAATGGAACGTCAAGTGCTTCCTTATTTTTAGAAAAATATATAAAGCCGAATATAGCGAAATCGCCGGTTTTCGGCAATTTTTTTTAGTTTTCGGTCTGCAGTACCCGGTTTTCGGTCGGAACATTTAATATTGATTTAATGTATCCATACAATTAATTTTAAAAAAAACATTTTTATGTGTAATATGTAGGTATGTATGTATCCATTTAAAATATCCTACTAGCCCAACACACATTTATTCCAACATCCTCATTGTTTTGGAAGTACATACTTAAAACTATACCTAATGTTTGATTTAATTTGTCACACGTTAATAGTAATACTAGTAATTCTAGGGTAACCTGACAACATCTTCGCCCACATCATAATTTACTATCAGGTGATATGGTGGTCAAAGGCTAGCCTATCAGCTATAATTCACTATAAGCGCTTACGCAGCCACCGCCGACGTCGCTGCCCACTTAGGCAGGCCCAGCCTCTTGGGAATACCTCCCCTCTCCCGCCTAGTTGGATGCCCCGGAACACTGGGGGGCATCCACACCTTGTGAAGACCTAACCCTGATGGGTGGCGCCGGCTGCCACCACAACCAACGCCCCAGGTCCTATGAGCGGAGACGGCGTGCGAGTTCGATTAGCTCGCCTCTTCAAATCGGGAGATTATGATTCTCTCCCGCACCTGCGCCTCCCTCTGCGAAACTATTGTTCCGCTGGAGAGGCCACCGCCTCCCACGACCTCTCTTACCGACCATCTTTATGATGATAGCCGGCAAGGAGAGGTCGGACCCCATAGCTGCGATCAGGGATATATATCCGATATACATATATACGACCGCTTCTCCTGGGCATGCCTCGAGTGCGAGCTGTCTTCTGCAAAGCCACACTGGGAGCTGGGGAACGCTCCCTTCGTGCGATGTTACTCAGGTATCTCCCGAAACAGCCATGTCCGGTGAGAACCTGTGTCCGTCTGAAATAGGGCCTGCCATGCCTTCTTTGGACTCACTCTCCAAGTACGGGCCGAATCGCTCCGAGAAGTTGCCGAGCACCGCCCCCCCCTCTGTGTGGGTCCTGCGAGGAGCCTGTCCCATGTGGTGAGAGCTGAGTGTGCGGTATCTCCGGCACACTCTAACTGCCATTACTCTATGTACCGCAAGCAGGATGGAGATGCACTCGCGGCGCAGAAGGCCCTCCCCTCTCCTCCTCTAGTGTTTGGAAGGAGGCGACTCATAGCACCAGGTGTCTAGCTGGTGCTATGAGTATATATGGGGCCAGCTGCCGCACATGCGCCTCAAACCTCTACTTGCTATCAAGGACAACGCCGAGATATTTCAACGTTGTCCTGACCAGAATGCCGGTTCCACCCACATCAATGGTAGAGTCTGGAGATGGCGCCCATCATCGGCCATTAAAATATATGGCCTTAGACTAATGGAGCGCAACCTCCAGGCACAGCATTATGATTCTGGCCACGACTGTCGCGACACCATCCGTGGCCAGGATTTCCGCTTCTCTGTAATTATCCCGAACGACGCCAACTCCACGAAGGTTAGCGCCCCAAAGCCCCAAATGCCCGACTTTCCACAAGAGGGGGCCTAAGACTGAGCTCTGCGGAACTCCGCGCGCCCTCCACATTTGTCGTCGGGAAGACTTCCTCTCTATCGGTGAGATAGCGCCTTCAAAGGTAGTGGGGAACTCGTTGATACTTTAGTCCAGCATGTATTGTGCTCCAGGGCAGCGTGTTGAAGGCGTTGGCAACGTCCAATGACACGACCAACAACACACCACTACTGGAGCACGCCTTCTTGGAGAGGTTGTGGACGCTGGAGATGGCATCCAGGGTCGAGCGACCTCTGGAGAACCCGAACTGGTTGTGTGCTCGGTTGGGCCCTATTGTATCAAGGTGCTTAATGAGGCGGGCAGCCACGATACGCTTCAACAGTTTGCCCGCATCGTCAACTACCAAAATCAGATAGCCCGAAAATCCACGGGACGGCCCTCCTTCCTCAGGAGAAGCTTGCCCCTCTTCCACCGTTTGAGGAATTTGCCTCCCCCCTGAGACACCTGTCACATAGGGCCTTCAGAGGGTATCAGGTGCTCATTATTAAAACCTTTGTTATTATATTAAAAACATACAAATAGTCCTTAAAAACAATATTAGAGTTTAGTAACTTCGTAAGTAGGTAATGAACATCAATTTTAGATTTCATAGAAATGAATAGCAATAACTATGTACAAAAACAAGACTTTTTACACGAATTTAAGTACATTACGCAAAGTGGACGAAGAACTAATACCACCAGTTCAGTTATCGGTCGCTTTTCTTTCATACAAATATTATGTGACCGAAAACAGAATGTCAATTAATTACGGCTTATGTTTTCGGCCATCTGTAAAATGTGAATATCGTTATTTAATTGATGGCCGAATTCTGAAAACTAAAATCTTAACTGTAATTGTAGTTGAATTAGAAGAGTAGTTCCGTATGTGTACTACCACGTTAATAAAAGAGACAAAACTATTTTAGGTTCCAAGTCGCTAAAACTCGGCCACCCCGGCCGAAAATAGAATAATTAAAAAATATATTGCTTCTGTTACCGGCCCCTTAAAAAATCGTTATTTAAAATCAAATACTTTTAAAATAATTATGAAAGAATGACTATAACTTATTTCTTCAGCTATAAAACTATTAACAATCAACATTTACTAAGTATAACAGTAAAAAACTTGAACGAGAGGCGAGTCACTATTTTTTTTTTTTGTATTTGCGTGCTAAACTCTTTCTCATCTGCCAACGTGAAATTAAACAATAATAAATACTTTTAAAAGTATCCTAAAAAACATTAAATAATATTTAAATAAAACACTTAAAAAAGCCTAAAATTATATATCTAGTGACAATTCCGCCTAATTTTCCTGTCATCTACGCGATGTCACAAACATCACGCAGCCTAACCGAAAGAATACCCGACTAGTTTCGCTTCTAAACGAAGCATCTTCAGGAGGTCTTGACTCACCGAGCGCACGACCGAGAAACGATCATATTTAATATTTTTTAGGATACTTTTAAAAGTATTTATTATTAAATATGGATTTCCGCAAAGTAATGCCTGAATCTATTCATTACCTGAAATTAAACAATTCTTTAAAAATCGTTTGTTGTTGTAACCCAACCGAATAATGTTTTAGGGTATCAGGCGATTCAATCAAATAATACTTACAAGGCTTTCGTTCCTATATTGCAATAGTAAGTAGCTAATATCTAAATAATACTGCAAGAGGATCAGGAATGGCCGAAGGATAGGTGCCGGCCGGTGGACCGGTTCCCGTACCCCTACCCTATATGTTATATATATAACACATATAGCAGCGCAGATAACAGCACGTGCCGCGCTGGGAACCCCTGCGTCATGGAGAAACTTGCACTCGGCGGCGTCCGCGTCGCGTCGTCGTCAGCGCAACACTTTCTAAAGTGCGTACCTTCATCTATATTATCGGTTAAAATCGCGTATCTAACATACATACCTAACCTTCTCCGACCGTCCACATGCTGCGCGGCGCCGGCGCCATATACTATTTACATATTAAATATAGGTACCTACTCTACAAATATTTTTAAATTCTCATACACAATACAGATAATAGTTAATCCAAGATCGATACCTTAGCTTACTAAGTATATAAGCTGGATTGTCCACCGCTGGACACAGCCTCCCCCATCATGGGGGTTCCAGGTTACCATAATCCCCACGCTTGGCAGGCGTACCTATTGGGTATCGATTGATATTTGCGAAGATATCAGTTTCTCAGAAAGCGCTGCTGCCCACCTTCTGGCCTTTTAACCTTAGTCGCCTCTTACGAGACGCGACTTAACAAAACACATTCATTTTCGTAGTGTAGAAACAGGTTGCCAACCACCTTTCTATGACCATCGAGTAGGGTCATTGCGTTAGTTAGCCGACCGGCTTTACTTTTCGGCCTTTTGGTGGAAGCCAAGTAAAATTAAGAAAATAGAGTTTTTATAGTATTTATTCATTCTTCTTTACGTTCAATATCACTTGAAATAGTCGGACAATATCAGATATTTTTTTTACGCGGGTAGCATGTACAAGTGATTTATAATAAATAATTAAAAATGACACCGGCATTGGAACGGTCACTGCGTGCATAAATTTAGTAAAAAAATAGTGACGCGCGATTCATTTCAAGGTAAGTTATTTGATGTGGTTACGGGAAACAATGTAGATGTGCATTATGGTCTATGAAGAAATAAATGAAGATAAGGTAACAATTGTTTTTATTGCGATATTACTTCAAAAGTTACAAAGAAATAGGAGACCGAATATTAACATATGAATTTATTAAAAATTTTAGTTCTCGGTTCGGGGCCGAATACTAACTTATGACTACATACATTATTTTTGTCTCTTATTTTTCATATTATAGGTCCGCTATATAAAACTCCTTTTCAATTTACTATTGCCATACACTTAAGGATCCTAGCTATCAGTTTTCGGCCGCATCAAATACGGCGAAATAAATGGATAACAGATATATTTCAGTAACGGCCGAAATCTAAAAATAGCGACAATATCTTGAGTTAGTTTTCGGCCTATCAAAAATGTATGGAACAAAATTAGGCCGAAAACTGAATGGATCCATCAATTTGCCGGCCATGTTGCACAAAAAATTCCTAACGCCGATAAAAATATATGTTATTATTGCATAAATATCTGCTTCATGTATTCAAGCTTTTTTTAGAAGTTTTAGGTTGGAGTACTTAAATCAACAATAAATGATAAAGTGTGAACATTGAACAATAAAATGAACTCAAACTACTAAACTACTGACGATTTATGCTTAGATTTGTGTATCAATTAAAATTTGTGTGTCTAAATGGAAACTCCAGAAGTAAAACAAAAAATTACTCAATATTCAAAGAAGTCTGTGATCTTGGCGCTTAGGAATTTCAGAGAGGAAAAATTGTCTATAAGGGAAGTTTGCCTACATAACGGAATTCCTATACAAGATCTTATCTCTGGAAGAACTAGTGATAACGATTAATGCGCGGCCTAATCCTTTTATCATAAATGAAGTCAAAAAATATCTCGTAGATGATTATTGAACTTAGCATAGTGTGGGTTTCCTTTAAAGATATCAGATCTACCAGACACGGTAAAAAAAAATTATATAAGACTGGAAATCCGAAAAAAAAAACAAAATGATCACGCTGAACAATCCTACTTCTTAAGCTTTTTAAATAACATCATATTTTTTTATTTTTTTTTATTTAAGTATTTATTTTTATAGATCATATTTAGATATCTGAGACACAAAGTTGTTAAGTCTCATGTACCTGTAATTTAACAGTATATATCATGCAGCAAACGAAATTATGACAAAAAAGTGAAGAAAGACCACTGTGAAACGGAAATTACAACATCAAACCTTACATCAATCCAAAAAGCACTGTCACAAACCAGAACACGAAATTTTACTTAAAAAGATTTTGTAAAAGAAATAAAACATCGAGAAGCCTTTATAAAATATTTGGTTATACCAAATCATCCGCAGAAATAATAGAAATAGACAGAAATAAACAAGTATTTTCAACTACATCTACAGCTGGTGTACAAGTACATATATACACTCGTACACCAGCTGTAATATGGCGTCAGTTTTACGAGTAACGAGGATAAAGAGAAGCTAAAGCTGGAAAAAAGGAGAAATCTGAAATGAAGTGAATAGAAAAAGGTCCGTTAAAGCAGTCGAGGAGAACAACAGTTTTGAAAAGAAATGCGTCAAAAGAAAAAATAAACAATAGAAGAAAAGCTAATTGCTATATTTTTAATAAGCGACACAGAAGTAAACTATTAGAGAATATTAGTTGTGACTTCTACTCTAAATTGTATATTTTAAGATATTGGGGCCCAAATTTGAAGATATGCATTATAAATCCTTCAAATGCAATGCATGATTATATCTAATTGAAAATTAATTATGAAGACATGATATATTGATGACTAGTTTTTTACAAGAACATTTTACTTAACTTCACGATTACAAGTAATTGGAAGCATTAGGTTCAATACGTTTTACTTATTTAAGAAGAGTTTTAAACAAAAATAATCCCATAAATGTTACATTTTAATAATTACTCATACATATAATGACGGTTTTATTAAAATTACTAAGATATAAATACAAGGGATATGTGTTATTTTTGAATAGAATTGAGAGAGGTACCTGACTATAACGTTATTTTTATTGTGATATTGGCGATACTAATTATTAATGATCTGAGAGAATTTATGACTGTTAGTTAAATAACAGTCATAAAGTCTCTCAAACTATTAATCATAACATGACAAAGAGCAGTATCTAAAGGAAGTGAGTATTTACCAAGCGTACTTTATAAAGTTAGATATACTTTAAAAAAAAAGCTGATGTTGATTATGGCAACGAAACTCATAATAATATAACTAAACTAACTCTCTTACATCTTTCGCGAAATTTGTGAGTAAATTGAATAAAGAATATAAGTACTCGTATCAATTGTGTACTTATTACGGACTGCCCTTATTTAATTTTAAAGAATAAATCACTGTTGCTTGTCATGAATCTATTGCTGAACGAATAATTAATTAAATTCGAAATTTAGAGTTCAATTTGTCTGATTCTTAATGTTGATTTATTTATAAGATTTTAATTTAAAACAGTCATATCACAGTGGCCGAAAACTAAAATACATGAGGCCGAATACTGACACTTACGGCCGAAAACTAGCGTTTTCACCATTTTTATAATCAAAATTATATATTAAAATAACTAAGCTCCTTGAAGTCAAGAAATTATGTGATTGGAAACTACAATATGTAAGCTACCAAGAAACATAAACTGTGTAAGTAATTATAATCCTTGCAGTTATTTTTTGGCGGTATCTTAAATTTCTTGTTTGCGCTTAAGGGCCGAAAACTGACACAATCACCCTACAAAAAAAAATCTACAATACAATACAATCATTTACGTCTTATTTATAACACCAAGTTACAAGTCAATCGCGTACATACATTATTTTGATTTGTATTAATCAAACTATAAAATATATATAACATAATAACATTTAGCAATTTAAACATTTGTAATAAAAATCTAATTGAAAATAAAATTAAAATTAATTTTATTTTTAAATCATAATAAATTATATACCTATCTCCTATGAGCTTGAACGCGGAGGGGTGTGTATGAACAAATATACACACCTGATATATTAGTATTCCGGGCACTGTCATTATGCCTAATTGTTTAAAGTAGGGACGAGCCGATATGTCC
This sequence comes from Plagodis dolabraria, assembly GCA_963854805.1. Lineage (NCBI taxonomy): Eukaryota > Metazoa > Arthropoda > Insecta > Lepidoptera > Geometridae > Plagodis > Plagodis dolabraria. Next base: position 35,453,700 of record OY978447.1, read on the forward strand.
CACGGCACTTTGGCAATCGCGCGAATGGCTCGTTTCTGTAGAATGAGAGCACGCTCACACTCAGCAGCATCTCCCCACAGCTCAGTTCCATACATGAGGATGGAATGAACTGTTGCGAAGTAGCAGCTTCTGACCGCCTGTTTAGGTGCTGATGATGCAAGTCTCCTCAGTGCAAAGCAGGCTTGAGCCAGGCGCGAGCAGAGTTTATCTATGTGCAGGTCCCATATAAGAGCTTTATCAATGTAAAAACCTAACAATTTAATGTTCGACACCTGGTGTAATACAGTTCCACCAACATTAATAATCATAGGCTCTTGTGGTCTGTTTGATAGATCGAACTTCATAAAGCAGGTCTTTTCGAGATTGCGGGCGAGGCCGTTTGTCAAAAACCATGTATGTAGTTGTCCTGCTACAACAGTCAATGCTCGCTTCTGCATGACTACAGGTCGGCCGACATCCGCGGCTCGCGCCCACAGCGCCACGCCATAGGTGAAGATGTGATGAAGGACGGTTGCAAAGTAGCACTACAGAACCACGCTGCGAGAAGCGGCGCCAGCGAGCCGTCCTAGTGCGAAACGTGTACGGCCTAGCTTGGAGCACAGGTCGTCTATATGAGCCTCCCATGTGAGGCCACTATCAGTGTAAAAGCCCAGTACTTTTGTTGTGTTGACCATCTGCAGCGCGGTGTTTCCTGCGATCACAGTACAGGGTGGTGAGATAGTGCCGTTTAGGCGGAAGGTCATGAAGCAGGTCTTTTCTCTATTGAGGTCCAAACCGTTCGATTTAAACCATCGCTCGAGCTTTCGAACTACATTATTCAGCTTAACCTCCAGTTCGAGCATTGACGGCGCAGTCACTATGGCTGCAACATCATCAGCGTACATGTAGATCTGCGCGTAGCTCACAGACTCTGGTAGGTCATTCAGCAACAGGCTGAACAATGTATTTGACAGGCAAGAACCTTGAGGCACACGCATGGTGTTCTCCAGCTCAGACGACCTTACACGCCCATGGTCACCGACCACAGTCTGCGTACGTTGCGACATAAAAGACGTCAGCAATGACAGCACGGGGCTTCGTACGCCATAGAAATTGAGTTTATTAGCGATAAGGTGGTGGTGAGCAGGATCGGTCACAGCATAGCAACGCTACTTGGTGGGCAGCCTCGCGGGCGTCCAGCACACGCCACACCACCTCTCGCATTAGGTCTGTTGTCGCCCGCCCGGCTCTGTAAGCATACTGCCTGGCGCACTCTCTTATGAAGTGTAGAAGTCTTTTATTAAGTCCTACCTCGAAGATCTTACTAATAGCGGGTACTAATGATATTGGCCGGTACGACTCGATGTCAAATTTTTTCCCTTTGCCCTTATACAAAGGAGATATTTTTACCCGTCTAAGGGCGGTGGGATACACGCCTTCGCGGACGCAGGCGTTGAATAGGTAGGAAATAATGTGCCCGAGAGGTTTGGCAATGACTCGTAGGAGATAAGATGATATTCCGTACAGATAGGTGCTATTTTTTGGCGCTGTATATAATTTTACTATTTTGCCTATTTCGTCTGGGGAGAAAGATGTAAGGCGCAGCGAGGTGCCTTGTGCTGACGCATTAGCACTGAGTGAGGCATGCCGCATGTGCGAGCGCGACGTCTGCCGTCGGTGCGCCGCACTCACTGGCGGCGCGGGCGGTCGTAAACACAACATTCAGAGGGTCTGGTTATGTGGTATAACAATATTTGTTTGCACTTGTAATAAAGTTTGTCTTATGTCTCTTTTTCTAAGTATTTATCACCCGAAAAACTGGTAAGTATATATAAATAGGTAAACAACTATCATATCCTTGGTCGTTGGCCGTACCGTAGTAAATACTTTCGGAGCGGGGAGGGGTGCGACAGAGGGGTGCGGAGAGAGAACACGTGCTCACTACGGCAAGTAGCTACAACTGTAACACTACAGCTACAGGTACTACCACGGAAGCATTTAGATAACATATAAATGCAAACTATCGCAGGCTCATCAGGTAGTCCAAATGCTCCAGTCCACCACCAGTTGGCAGCTTGCCCAACACGCTGCGCTGGCAGCACTGCCCCTTTAGATTGCAGCTTATTCGATGAGCCAAATAGGTGCCCGCATTTGAATAATGCGCCGCATCGACCGAGCGCTCTGATATGTTTTCGAAAATACTTACAATGAACTCCGGCTCCCGCGGACCCAACGTCTCTCTCTACAATAAGCGGCTGAGATATGTAACCACTACACTACCGAGATTAGCATACTTGCGCCGCACGAGTTGCACTCATTGACCTCTATATATTGGACTCGACATCTCAAACGAGCAAAGTCGAATAGGTAGGACCAGCTAGCCGGCCGGCATGTACTCACCCACACGCAGCTGGGCACTCATAGAAATCACACGCGAAAATTGTGTATTCAAAATGCCATCCTGCGTCCTCAGATACTGCAGAAACCAGTCGGGAAAAACAAATAAAAGCGATGGAATCCAGGTAAAAAAATCTTAGATGGAATCACATTTCACAAGTAAGTTCAGATTTTGGAATTGAACACGCCCGAATACATTATTATTTTGTCGATTTGTAATCGCGAAAGACAATGCTTCACGACACAGCATAGGCAGCCATGTTGACGTACTGAAATTCATAGATTAAGTGGACAGATATGACAACTAGCAACATTGAGTAAATAACCTATTTTTTACTCACGATGAAAAAAGTTCGACGTGTCTGTTTATCAACATAACTCCCAAATGGTTGAAACACATTATTTTTTTATTTTTTTTTATTATGTATTGATATGTTAGCCTTTGCCCACTATCTCACCTGATGTTAAGTGATGATGTGGTCGAAGATATTGTTCAGGCTAACCTAGAATTACTGGCTCTCAAGGACAGCTGCCGGAACACACCGTTAGGTGCTTGGCGACAGATTTTCTACTTGAGGGTGGTAGCTAGCCAGGTGGGCATTCGCAAAATGCCCTACCACCATGCAATTATCGATTTATTTATTACAGAAAGATGTGACCGCGCTAAAGTATCCTCGCAGTCGCAGTTAGACTCCCACATGATTGGTTGCCATAACTTCCACGAAACCAAAATGATATCGCCATGGTCACCGAGTTGATCAACTGCAGTACGACACTGGCAGTGATGGGCGACACAACACTGCACTGCACCCAAGCGTATGCTAATGGCGATACGAAAAGCGGAGGGATCCGGCATTGAAAGGAGGGATGACTTATAATCAAAGACCAGATTCACACACATAAACAGCAAGCACTTAATAGTAGATTAGGGAGCAAACAACCATTTTAAAGTCAAGAGTGTTTTTTTGAATCCAGGGCGGAACGAAGGATTCTAGAATAGAATCACGAGCGTAGCGTAACTCTAAAGTAGAATCCTTCATCCACATTCATTTATTTACTGCGTGAGAATTAGAAATAGTCTCAGAAAACGCCGTCTCAGGGCGTAGTTGTAAAATAAGAGTATTTATAAATATTTAATTTAAAAAAAACTCCATTGTGATTGATATCTTTGGTGATTGGTACTTTTACTAAAAATATCCACATTCTAAATAAACTTTTAGTCCGTTAGGGATTAAAAAGCAATTTTAGTCCCTGTTTACGAAACTAGCTCTTTTCGAATAGATGTGATAAAAAAGATTCAGACGAATTGAGAACCTCCGCCTTTTTTAAAAAAGACATTTCTGTGCTAGTTCGCATCCCACTGCCCTGAGAGAACAAAACCACAGGACATTTTGTATTTGGTTATATATAGTGATCTATTTTTGGCCTCGGCACAGAATCTCGGCCAGATATGCTACATCAAAAGAGCCTTACGATGATGCGAGATTATAGCTACCAGTTGTATGTACATGTACTGAATACGCAACATAAAATAGCTGGCAATGGGTTTGATTAAATAGGTAAGTACCTACCTACTACTAGGAATCTAATAGATACTTAAGTATATACCTAAGATTTAATCGTCAATATTGTTTACTAGGAGTATCTGTATCTACTACTGATAAGGTTAATCTACTGCCTACATGGATATGGTTTTTGGATGTTATTTTGACCACTATCTCCAGATGGTAAAAGATGATGTGGTCGAACTCGAAGATGTTGTACAGTGTATCGGCGAACTCAGAATTACTGGCTCACAAGTATAGCTGCCGGAACACATCGTTAGGTGCTTGGTGAGAGATTTCCTACTTAAGGCTGGTAGCTATCCAGGCGGACATTCGCAATATGCCCTACCACCATGGTATAACGTATATATATATCTCAAAATGTTTGTTAGGACCAGCAGATGTCAACCCTAACAGGTTGTTAGCATAATTATTACCAATAACCCTGTATAATAATTCGCAATATCGCGGCGGCTACGGTTCGCGTCGCGTGTGACGTCATCGGGCAAGCGGCGCGTGGATGCGCGTGCGCTGATTCATCACCAGCAGCAGCCGCCCCGCCGCGCCACCGCCGCGGTGCGCTATCAATGAGCGGCGTCCCCCCCTCCCCCCGCCACGTTCGTCCCGTAGTCACATGACTGTCCCGTGAACCCCCCCGTCCCGTCCCTCCGGCCGCGAAACCGGCCCTGCCCGAGTTTCCTGCAATGCAGTCACAGTGGAGTGGTCCAGTCCCGACGCGACGCGACGCGACGCATGCAATACAAGCGGTGCGGTCAGCGGTGGTGGTGCAGCGTCGGTCGTCGACCCTCGCGCTTCCGGCGAAGGCTCTCGCCGCGGCCACGTGATGTTTCAGCGGCCGCGTGCCGGAGTGACGTCAACGCATCGACACGCACACACGCATGTAATTAGATACACACACATGCGCTCAATGCACCGTCCAATGTTTGTGTCTCTGATCCAAGATACACCTATCAAAGACCAACTGAAACAATACCTATTAGAAAGCAGGGTAGGTAACCAAGTTTCCAAATAATTCCCAACTACATTCTATTGTTCTGTACCTACTCTAATCAATTAAAACTATTCATGACAATAAAATAAGGGGAAATCCACAGTTTTGGCTATTTCCTTATTTACGTTTGGCTTGCATGTGGGCACGCTGAGCAGACACTGAACCTGAGCTCGTGCATGATTGCTTCCGTACAATTTGCACACAAATGAGTTCACTCTTATTTATTGCTATGTTTATTACAAAAACTATAAAGTAGATTTTAAACTCTAAAATAAACCTAATTATTAGCGTGTTCGTTTTTACTTGATGCATAACCATTGGCATCTCCAAGCAATCAGTGACAGGTCTCTTGTGCCTACTAAGTTAGGTTAGGAGGTAGTATCATGACAATAAATATTACTTCTACTCAAGGTAGTGTCACAGTACGGTATGGTAGGTACCATACAGGATAGCTCAGTCGGTATCTCGTATACCTATATGAAACACAGTAGGTACCTTCGGAGTTCCTTATGCTATGCTGTGCTTATATTAAAAAAGTACGAGGTACCTAGCCCCTACGCTTCGTTACGTACACCACCCTACACGTACGTTCGCGTCAGGATTGAGAACTAAAAGTCAACACCAGAAAACTCAATTTTGCCAACGCTAACCTACAAGTAAGTAAATCATCTACTGGCTATAAATTAAAAATAGGTTGTTCTAACAGAATAGCCCGTGAACAATTTGTTTAGCTAATATATATAACTAATCATTCTTTTCATAAATTAGATTTTGTAGTTTCCCAATCTTTAATTAAGTTATTAGTTGTTTTGTTACCTATGTATGAGACGTACGTTACGCAAAGTTACCAAATAATTAATTTAAGTGCCTTATAAATAATTACCTATCTGTTATATTACGCTTCTAGGAGAATCCCTAGTTACGTGTTTACAAAAAGTAACAAGGAATCTGAAATTCCAGTCTAAATTAATCTATAGCCTCTAATTATACATACCAAAAAAACTTAAGTGGTGATTTATTATATACTTAATATATTTTGAGCTGTGGTCAGAAGCAACAGTTTATCTCTCTATTACGGTTTAGTTACTGGCTAGTTACTAAACCGTATCCTCATTCGCGCTTTGCCTTTAATAATAATAAAAACAATCTCGCATTGTTCCTCGGAAAAAATACTCAAAATAAAATAAAGAAAACGTGGTTTTAAGGCGAAGCGGTACTTTACGCCTAGTCAGCGGCTTTCACTCTACAAAGCACAAGTGCGGCCCCACGTAGAGTATCTACTGCTCCCACCTTTGGGATGGCGCACCGAAATACCAACTTCACCCTCTCGACTCCCTACAGCGACGAGCCGCCAGAATTGTCGACGATCTCAAGCTCTCTGACAAGCTGGATCCACTCAGTCTCCGTAGAGATGTAGGTTCCCTGTGTATTTTTTACCGCTTGTTTTTCGGGAAATCTTCCGACGAGCTTTTTGACCTTATTCCTGCGTCGAAATTTTACTACCGCACATCTCGACGTCAAAAGACCCTCCCCCACATCCAGCAAGTATGGACATCACACACTGTCGCTCTTTTCTTCCGCGTACTTGTGGGATGTGGAATGACCTTCCTCCGGAGGTCTCTCCGCGGAGCTACGGCATGTACCGCTTCAAAAGGGGCATCCACAAATTCCTCTCTGGGCAGGCAACGCAACGGCAGTGCAGCTATTGATGCAGATGTCCATAGGCGGCGGTTACCGTTTACCATCGGGTGGGCCGTCTGCTTGTTTGTCGCCAATAATATAAAAAAACCCAGTGATGTTTAATAGTGCGGGACCCATTTGTAAGAAAGTCTTCAAATAACGATTTTCGTGTGACTCACCTCCGCCATACGGACTACTGGTATGTACTTATTCGGCATATTTTCCTGAACACAAAAAGTGCGGTAGTCACTTCCTAGGGCTATGGAGGGGGTAGCTATGACGTAACCAAGATGGCGGCCGGGCCTATTCTATTTACGCTATGTTTAGGTAACTACTGGGCAGATTTACTCAAATAGGGTCTCAAATGAAAGATAATTAAATGAACATTATTTTATTCCATACACTCATTAATGTAAACCTAGTAACAAATGAAATATTTTCAAATAACATTTTGTAAAATATTTTTTTTTAATATGTGAAAAGATCAGAAACCGTTAGAATTACCTTAATTTTGACTAACTATTAAATAAAGCCACATTTATTAGCTCTCCAATGAACTTTAAATCGTTTAAATCGAGCTATAAATAACGGAACTGCAATCGTCTAAGTAGCGTTGGTAGCGCCGAACTGACTGCGGTACTTAGATTTTGCTACTCATAATCTTGAAAATAACGTAACAAAACGGGTAGAATCACAGCAAAATAAAAAAGTATTATGAACAGGCAACTTATTTTTTTTTCATATCATGAAAGAAATGTTTCATATTGGTGTGTTATTTCAGGAAAATTTTCATCACTTTATTGCGAACTAACTTCAAAAATTCTCGTAACAGATAATGCTTCGTATAGTATCGAAATAAAACTCTTCGCACTTGCAATGTTCCTTGTCTGTACTGATTGACATGAGAGTGTAAACGGACGTACAAGAGGCAAAGGCGGGTCTCTCACGTGAGCGAGAGAGCAGCCATTATATTTTTTACATCGGCAACACTGAGACGATTCATTCCGGGGAATCCCTGCACCGTGAACTTTGGCTTTTGTCACTTCATTCATTTGAAATCATTTGGTTACAAGAGGTTATGAAGTATTCAAAGTCAAAGTCAAAATAATTTATTAAATTTAGGCGTCTACAACGCTCTTATGAAGGTCAATTACAAATTTTAATATTTAAATATTCTACATTGTACTGCCACGTTCAGCAAAAAAAAATTATAAAGCCACTGCGAGAAGAACAGACGAGAAACTCGGGGCCATTCTTTTAAATGTCTTTTAACAATGAGTTACATACTATATAGTAAAATTATTGCAATATTTATTTACATTACGTAGGTGACAGGCGCTAACTTGGCAGAGATGAACCAGTCCAAGCATTTTTGTCGTTTAAGTAATCACAAACTCTGTATTAAGATTTCTTTATCAAGATGTGCTTTACGTGCAACTTGAATTTTCTTTCTGTGAGCGTTGTAATATGTTTGGGCACTTCATCATAAAACCGCACACAATTGCCTAAGGAGGCCTTTTTATTTGCCTTTGCTAATCTAAAACCTGGCACAGCTTTTTTATCTTTATTCCTAGTGTTATAATTGTGATTGTCACTGTTTGATGTAAATTTACTCAATTTTTTACGAACATACATAATATTAATGTTTTCTTAGGTTTTCGCGATTGTTACACATAGTAATTAAACAACGATCAAAGATCAAGCGCGTGAGACTCCTGACATCGCTTAACTTCCTCAAGCGGTGCGGGGATAATAATATCATACCAGTGTGCGTGAGAATTTCCCCAAAAAAGGACATTACTGGAAGCGCCGACATACTCCGTCAAACAAGTAAGAAATTATTATGTCGAAGCATACGCCAACATCGTTTTGATATTTACAAAATCAACCAAACCATTGAGATTCAATCCATTGAGTTAGAAAAAGCACTATCAGCGTCGGATTTCCAAAAATGCATGCAAACGACTAATAATCGCGCCGCTGCTAAATATGACGAGTTCAAAAACCGTAAGATCAGAAAATATGAAAAACTTGCGACAAAGCACTTGCCAAATTTGGAACGAAGCGTAACCTCGCGACCGTCAAAAACAGCTGATAGTGTCATAAACCTATCAAAACAAACAATAAACCCGGTCGCCCTTCAGGCCCTTGAAAATGGATTGAACTACGCGGTTTCCCCAAGATCGGTGCCTTTTGAAGAGATAATCTGCTCTGTGGAACATTGTCTGGCCAAAACTTATGTAAAAAGGGAAGATTTGGAGGCGTTACGCCAAGATGTTAATGCTGTTTTGCGTCGGAGTAAAGCGCACACACCGAATCTACCTCGTAAACAATACCTTGAACTGACCAACCTACGCAAGAACCCAGACTTAACCATTATTCGAGCAGATAAAGGCAATTCCACTGTGATCATGGATACGTCGGATTATAACCTAAAAATAAAAGAACTTGTCGGACGAGAGCACATATAAACCAGTAAAAAGCGATCCAACAGCTAAAATGGTAACAAAAACTAAGGAAATAATTTGTAAACACTCCGATACTCTTGGGTTAGACGTCACGGCACTGGTACCTTCGTGTGTGAAACCACCAAAACTGTATGGATTACCAAAAATACACAAGACAGACGTTCCTTTGCGCCCAATTGTAAGCCAAATTGACTCGCCAACATACAAACTAGCTCAATACCTTGCTAAAATACTGTCTCCACTTCGCGGTCAAACTAGTGCGCAGGTCAAGGATTCTTACCACTTTGTCAGTCAAATGAAAAATCTACAATTGACTGATGATGAAGTTATGGTTAGCTTTGATGTACAGTCGTTATTCACCAACCTACCTGTACATGATTGCATTGAAATTGTCAAGAAAAGACTTAGCGAGCATGACTTTCCCATGGAATATGCAGAATTACTGGAACATTGCCTAACATCTGGCTATCTATTCTGGGAAAATAACTTCTACATGCAGATTGATGGTGTAGCTATGGGCTCTCCAGTCTCCCCCGTTGTCGCCGATATTTTCATGGAAGACTTCGAGGAGAGAGCTCTCTCCACAGCTGTGGCTATGCCGAAGATCTACAAACGGTACGTAGATGATACTTTTACCATCCTTCCCAGTAATAAAGTTTCTGCATTTCTAGACCATCTAAACTCCTTACATAATAAAATTCAATTTACAATGGAGCCTGAAGTCAATAAATGCTTAGCTTTTCTTGATGTTTTAGTTATCAGGAATCCTGACAACTACCTTAGTCATACCAGTGTATAGGAAACCCACCCATACATATAAATATCTCAATGGTAACTCCCATCACCATCCATGTCAGTTGGCTACCGTAGGCAAATCTTTGTTACAGAGAGCACATGGCATCTGCGACACTGACCATCTCAAGGAGGAGCTTCAGTATGTAAAACAAGTACTGCGAAGCAATAATCACAAGCTCCCACGAATGCGTCACAGAAGCCGGCCCAAGCCTTCCACAGTTGAGCGACAACCTGCCATCTTACCTTACATCAAGGGTGTCACGGACAAAATTGGTAATATCTTAAGACGAGCTTCAATAAAAACTTACTTCAAGCCGCACAAGAAGATCAACCAATTTTTAAGACCTGTTAAGTGCAATATTCCCTTACAAGATGCAGGTGTTTACAAACTTGATTGTGAATGTGGGCTGTCATACATTGGGCAAACAAAGAGGAGCGTTGGTATCCGAGTAAAAGAACACATTGCTGACATGAAGAACAGACGCTCAACCAATTCTGCGGTTTGTGAACATGCCCAGGACAAAAGCAACCACTACATTCGGTTCGACAAACCACAAATCCTCGCTAGAGAGACCCGGTTTATGCCAAGAATGTTACGCGAGGCTATTGAAATCAAAAAGTACCCAAATTTCAATAGGGATGATGGTTGGCAAGTACCACCTGCTTGGGATCCTGTTATCAAATTAATTAAATCCCAAGGCCGACATAAATCTGCAAGACCTCTGGACACTGTGAGCGAATACTGCGTGAATAGGGAACGTTATGATTAATATAAAAAATTCTGACGGTAGACCAAATAATTTCTTAATAACTCATGTGACAAATAAAATCAATTAGTCACCTCGTGACCACGATCACTCAAAGTGTTTGAAACGTCGGGATAAAATAATGAAAAATATACGCGATTTAAACCGTTTAAAGTTGTTTAATTATTATACACTAGCTTTCCGGGCGCGGCTCCGCCCGCGCGTATGTCGGTTATCGCGCAAAACCATTAACCTCTTTTTGCGCAGTTGGATAAAAACTATCCTATGTTTTTTCCCGGGTCTCAAACTATTTCCATGCCAAATTTCATTCAAATCAGTCCAGTAGTTTTGGCGTGAAAGCGTAACAGACAGACAGACAGACAGACAGACAGACAGAGTTACTTTCGCATTTATCCTCTTCCACTCGGATCGCTAAGGCGTTTAGACGTGTCGAAACTCCGTCCGTAAATTTTAATTAATTTTTTCCTCTATAAATAAACAAAATAACTCGGTGAAGTACTAGGCGCGCATAACCCGCAGTTGCTGTTAACACGGTGTGTGACGAAGAAAGCACTACAAAGACGCACAATCAGTGCGAGCTACGTCTCGCATACAGCGCCTACGTCATCGACGCACGAGTCACTTCTTGCTTCCGCAAAACATAAGCGACAGCGATAGCGAGTAAATAATCATCCGATATTTAAAGTGAAATCGCATAACCAAATAAAATATGGACAAGTCACATTCGGAAAGCGACCTAAATAAGGTTGAAATTACGCCACCATCAAGTTATGTGTCTGCTCGCTTTAAAAGGAGAAGAGAAGGTGAGGATTTTTCTGCGGAATTAGGCAAATTTAAGGAGGAGATATTGGATAAGATTTCGAGCAAGTTCTTTGAGCAGGAACGAGAACTCAAAAAGATTTCACCAACGTTAAAGGATATACAACAGAGCAATTTAAATATAGAAAACTCTATTGCTTTCCTTTCTGCACAAAACGAAGAACTGAAAAAGAAAATTATCTCTCTAGAAAACCAAGCGAAAGAAGACAAAGAGCACATAATATTATTAGAAGAAACGGTTGAGGATTTGCAGATCAGATCACGTAAGGCCAATTTTGAACTAAAGAATGTACCAAAAAGAAATAATGAGACCAAAGAAGAACTCATTGAAATGGTCACATGTTTGTCTAAAAATGTAGGCTCTACGCTAAGCCACGCGGATATTAAGGATATATATAGACTTCGAGGTAAAAGAGAAGACGTAATAAATACACCTATTATAGTAGAAACTTCCTCTACTATAGCAAAGATAGATATACTAAAATCATGCAAGACCTTCAATATTAAATATAAAGCAAAACTTTGTGCCAAACATTTGGGTTTACGTGTACAAGAAGATACACCAATATTTATATCTGAGCAGTTGACGGCGAAGCAGGCCCGATTACACTTCTTGGCCCGTGACCTAGTGAAAGCCAAGAAATACAAATTCTGTTGGACAGCCTTCGGTAAAGTATATTTACGAAAGGATGAAAACACTAAAGTTGAGCTGATAAAATCAGAAGCTCAAGTACAAAACCTAGTAAATGCATGACTATCATATCTTAATTTTCTAATTCTTGTTAAAAATAAAATAATAAGTAAAAAAGCCACGATGCCCATATTTTGTATATCATTAATATTTGTAATATTAAAAGTAACATCTAAACAAAACATATACTCCTTACAGAAGTCTATACTATACCTTTTACCATATTTTATCTTTTTTATAAGAGAACTTATCGAAGTACATAAACAATATTTATCTCAAATAAGTATATTACACTATAATCAGCATATATATTTCTTAACACAAACCACACACTCAAATGCCTATCCCCGAGCAAAAGAAAATCCTACATATTATAATGTTGTATGGAAACATTTCTCTTTACCCCCTCTAAGTAAATCAATGGTCTGTTGTTTACATTATCAACTATGAATAATCATATAATAACACAAAATGATATAGACAATGCTGAAATTGCTAATTCAATAGAATGTAAAACCCATGACTTAAAAAATAAAATAAAATTTTCTAAAAAGGGATTAACTGTTCTAGCACAAAATATACGTAGTATTTTTGCAAATTTTGATGATTTCCAAGTAACAGTTTCACAATTGAGCTTTGATGTAGATGTTCTTATCCTGACAGAGTGCTGGCTTAAGCAAAACAAGCCCTTACCACAACTCTCTAACTATAACAGCTATCAGACAAGCAAACATCTTAATCAAAACGATGGCGTAGTTGTTTATATCAAAAAATCCTTAAACCAAAACGTATCTGAAGTTCACATTAATCACGCCTCTTCTCTGCAATTAAATGTAAATAATAACATAATATTAGCCATATACCGCTCTCCTTTTAATAGAAACGCTGAAAGTTTTCTTTCCTCCTTAAATTCACACTTGGATATCATACAACATAGTAGAAATATAATCATTGCAGGCGATATAAATATAAACCTTAATCCATTAGATAATGAACCTACCTAAGAGCGTAAAAATAGAATAAACTACCTAGATATGTTATGCCATTATGGTATCTTACCCGGACATGTACTACCTACGAGAGAAAACACATGCCTAGATCATTTTATGTTAAAAATAGAAAAAAAATAAAATACCTGCGTTTATAGCAATATTAAATACGACAGTTACGGATCATTATATGATATTTCTCAAATTAAGTCTCGACATTGAAAAATATGAATGTGAAAAATATAAAACTGTGATTGATTATGACAAAGCTTTGGCTAAAATTATTGATAAGAACATTTCTGTTTTACTCTATTGCGACAATCCAGATACTCTAATAGAAAAATTAACAAATATACTGAATGAATCAATTGAAGAGAGTTCTACAACCATACCTATTCCTAAAACTAAACGCACTATTAAACCATGGGTAACTCCCGGTATTCTTAAATGTATTAGAAATCGAAATAAAATGCAAAAAACTCTAAGATCTGATCCTACAAATGAAATATTAAAATTGACATACAAACGATATCGAAATTATTGTAATGGGTTGTTAAAAAAACTTAAACGTAACTACGAAAAAGATAAATTAGCGAAATGTAATAATAATAAATTACTATGGAACAATATAAAAGACATAACTCATCTAAAAAGAATCCAAACTAATAACATAGAATTACTTAACATTAAACCTACATATATAGAGTCCCTTAATGAAGTAAATCTCTATTTTGCTCACATTGGAAAGAAACTGGCAGAGGGAATCTCAATAAAAATACCATATACACATATCACTAAAAGTCTTTCTCCCCAACAACCCTCTTCTTTTGTTTTACTGAGTACTGATAATGAAGAAGTTTGCAGTGTATTAACAAACTTGAAATCAAATAGTGCTCCTGGATGGGATGGCGTTACCACACATTTTCTGAAACTCGCTAAAAATATTGTTACTCCTGTGATTGCCCACTTAGCGAACTTATGTTTTACCAATGGTGTTTTTCCGGCACATCTTAAGAAGTCTATAATAACCCCTGTGTATAAAAATGGTAACAAAAAAGACGTAGATAGCTACAGACCTATCTCAGTCTTAACTGCCATATCCAAAATCATTGAGAAACTTATTAATACTAGAATTCTAAACTATATTAAACACTTTAACATCTTATCCAGTTCACAGTTTGGCTTCAGGCAAGGCAAATCCACTGAAGATGCGGTCTCAGCATTAACCACGATTATTATCAACCAGCTGGACAAAAATTTAAAATGCTTGAGTGTTTTCCTCGATCTCAGAAAAGCTTTCGACACCGTGTCCATACCCATTCTTGTGCACAAGCTAGAGAACATAGGGATACGAGGTACTTCTCTTGCCCTTCTCAAAGACTACCTCACTAACAGAACACAAAGGGTAAAAATTGGGGAAATGACTAGTGCTGATGTAGATGTAACTTTTGGTGTCCCGCAGGGAAGCGTGTTAGGCCCAACTTTATTCTTAATATACATAAACGAGCTTTGTAAACTTAAGATGGAAAACGGACATACCTTCTCATACGCAGATGACACTGCCATCGTTTTTACTGGGAGTTCTTGGAATGAAGTAAAAAACAAAGCAGAAAAAGGTATGGCCATTGTTTCAGAATGGCTTAGAGAAAATCTGCTTACGTTAAACACTAGTAAGACCAAGTACATGTGCTAGTCTATATGTAATAGATTTCAGCCCCAACAAAATTTCCATATCAATATACATGAAAATAATGATACACATGACGATTGTAACTGTCCTACTATTGAAAAGGTATCCACTGTAAAATATCTTGGTGTTATGCTGGACCAACGTTTATCTTGGTACCCACAAATTAATCTCGTCTCAAATCGAATACGGAAACTAGTTTGGGTTTTTAAAATATTAAGACATGTAGCCTCAAAAAGCCTTTTATTTAAAGTATATACGGCCCTAGTGCAGTCTATAATAACATACTGCCTTTCGATATGGGGAGGTGCTGCAAAGACAGAATTTCTCATTCTTGAAAGAGCTCAGAGGTCACTCTTAAAAGTGATGAACTTTAAACATTATAGATTTGCAACGTCTCAACTTTATTCTATCAGTAATGTACTTAGTGTAAGAAAGTTATATATATATCAAGTCATATCAAAAATTCATAAATCCCTCCCTTACGACTCTAGTGTACTTGATAAAAGATCCAATCGCTATGTCACAAAATCAACTCAATCTAGAACTTCCTTTGCTGGACGACAGTTTCCAAAATTAAGTGTTTATCTATACAATAATCTCAACAATATTTTAAATATTTACCCCTATACTGTATATGAAATCAAATATATTGTTCGTAATTGGCTCATGACATTAGATTATGCTGAAGTAGAATCTATGCTGAAATTTGAGTTGTTCACATGACTCACGAAACACCTACTTTTACACCACTGAATAAAATATATCTATATAAGTATAATATGTATACGTTGTAAATATAACACATACATTATAATTATATCATAAATAAAATACAACAATACAATAAATAAATTCATATTAAAATTAAATTCATCAACGTTCATCACTTGTACCACACACCACACCGCCAACCTATTATACCTGTTTTTGTACTCCGAATTTTTGTAAGTAATCTTCGCGTACATTAATTTTGTTCTCAACCCTAGGCTATATCAACAAAATATTATTTATCCCTTCAGTTATGTTAGTTATGTAAATTCTAAAATAGGTCACTTATAAAGATAAAAGGTTTGGTTTGTAAACAAATAACTACCTTCTTTTACTATCAGTTAAATTTGTTAGAAACCAAGTAAGTTATAACATGTACCTATTAAAATTGAGTTAGATGCTATATATGTATACCTTCTGTTTATTTACTATTCTTTAAGTTAGTATCTAATAGACTGTTATATATAAATCGTTAATTATGTATAAATCTTAATGTTAAGATAAGGAAGAGCGGGTCTACCTGGCACAGGTATTACTATACTTAAAAGGTAGTCCCTACCTCAAAATTGTAAAAATGTTCAGACGAAATAAAAGATTTATTATTATTATTATTATTATTTATAATATTAGTACTGATAATATTTTCAAATATATACAGACTTGGTAAAGTTAAAATATCAATTTCTTTAAAAAGATCTCTCAGGGATTCCCTAGGATCCATTTCATATATGGCTCGAATTGCACGCTTTTGTAAGATAGAGATTGTCTCTATCTCAGCAGCAGCGCCCCACAGCAATACACCATATGACATAATACTGTGGAAGTACGCGAAATAAACGAGCCTGGCAGTAGCTACGTCTGTTAGCTGTCTTATCTTACGAACTGCATATGCAGCAGAACTAAGTCTTCTGGATAGATCATGTATATGTGGATTCCACTGTAAAGTTGAATCCAATTTAATTCCCAGGAAGACTGACGCATTTTTAGAAGAGAGTTTTTCTAGGCCAAGCTTAATGTTTGGTTCAACATAAGTAACATTTGGTAAATAAAACTTTAAACATTTGGTCTTTTTTTTAATTTAAGAGAAGATTATTAGCCGCGAACCACTTAGAGATCATAGACAATACATTATTTACATGGATTAGTTGACTATCTTTCCTATCTACTTTAAAAATCAGGGAGGTATCATCTGCGAATAAAACTATATCGCAGAAATCTTTAACCATGCAAGGCAGATCATTTATATACTCTAGAAACAGAGAGTGTCCTAAAATTGATCCTTGCGGTACTCCTATTTTACCAAAGACCCGGAAGAAGTATTGCCATTTATACCTTCTGTAGCCTGTCTGACAGATATGACTTTATAAGATCCAGAGCTTTTCCACGAATACCATAATGTGAAAGTTTACGAATCAGAGTGCGGTGCTCTACACAGTCGAATGCCTTAGAAAGGTCACAGAATACGGCAATAGCATCCTGTGAACTCTCCCAGGCTTCAAGTATATGTGACATCAATTGAACACCTGCATTTGTTGCGGATCTGCTCTTTGTGAAACCAAAATGATTCTCATTCAATATAATAATATTATGCTCATTAAAATGGGATAGAAGTTGTTTGAGCATAATTTTTTAGAATACTTTACTCAGAATAGGTAAGATAGAAATAGGTCTGTAATTGCAAGGATCAGATTTAGCCCCCGACTTCAAAATTGGAGTGATTTTACTTTGTTTTATTAAGTCGGGGAAGTTTCCTGTATCAACATCAAGATTGAATATTGTTTTAAAATATGGTTTGACACGAATTCTACTACTACGACTCTTTGCGTTTATTTTGTGTAAAGAATGGATAAAGAACCTGTGTATAGTGTAAGTGCGCCCCAACGACCATCACACAATTGGAAATTATGTCTCATTTGTAATATAAAAAGCAAAATGGATTTAAGTAAAGCCACAGAAAGTGGATTAGATCGATTTAAGAAATACTTTGATATTCACAAGATGTGTAATAATTTATCGTGGGGAAACTTATTTCAGCGGATCAACAGTAAGAAAATACTTATGATATAATACTTAATCTATTATACTAATGACTACTTTTTATAGTATGGTAGTAGGTAGGTGTAATATGGTACCTATAATAAATTTATTACCTACATAGATTATTTAAACTTTAATTAAGGAAAAACCAAGAGTTCTTAATTACTGAAGTACCCTGTACCTACTTCTACTTACCTACTTCACTTGAGTTGAGTTCAAATGTTCTCACTCCCCAATGGACTCATCTGACACACACCAAAAGCAGTTCTTAGTAATCTGTTAGCAGATCAATCCACATTTGAGAGTGTGACCATTGAAGCAAACATGAAAACTGCTACCCTGATCGATGGCCAAGCACTGGTGCAAAGTATTGGGAAGCCAAAAGGTGCCCTTCTATATTTCTAATATGATTACAAGCATTTTCGTTTAGCACGCGACGGTGCTTGTCATCATATTTAGAAAACATGATATATTTATTTTCTTACCGTGATAAATTAAACAGATTTTGCTAGGAAATTGTTAAATCAAGGTGATTTGGGAGTTTTACCTGGTGTCAGCCCCTGAATTATTTAATACGTCTATATTAGCCTTTGCCTCGAGTACGTCCGTTTACACTCTCATGTCAATTAGTACAGACAAGTACCATTGAGTTCTTTGTTTTGAAATATAACGCAAGTGCGAAGAGTTTTATTTCGATACTATAAGAAGCATTATTTGTTACGAGAATTTTTGAAGTTAGTTCGCAATAAAATGAAGAAAAATTTCTTGAAACAACACATCAATATGAAACATTTCTTTCATGATATGAAAAAAAAATAAGTTGCCTGTTCATAATACTTTTTTATTTTGCTGTGATTCTACCCGTTTTGTTACGTTATTTTCAAGATTATGAGTAGCAAAATCTAAGTACCGCAGTCAGTTCGGCGCTACCAACGCTACTTAGACGATTGCAGTTCCGTTATTTATAGCTCGATTTAAACGATTTAAAGTTCATTGGAGAGCTAATAAATGTGGCTTTATTTAATAGTTAGTCAAAATTAAGGTAATTCTAATGGTTTCTGATCTTTTCACATATTAAAAAAAATATATTTTACAAAATGATATTTTTTGAAAATATTTAATTTGTTACTAAGTTTACATTAATGAGTGTATGGAATAAAATAATGTTCATTTAATTATCTTTCATTTGAGACCCTATTTGAGTAAATCTGCCCAGTAGTTACCTAAACATAGCGTAAATAGAATAGGCCCGGCCGCCATCTTGGTTACGTCATAGCTACCCCCTCCATAGCCCTAGGAAGTGACTACCGCACTTTTTGTGTTCAGGAAAATATGCCGAATAAGTCCGTATGGCGGAAGTGAGTCACACGAAAATTAATTTTATTCACTTTGGGTTCTCTACTATCAATACAGTGCAGGCTCTGTACTTTAATAGTTATTTAATACAAAAATCCTTCGGCAAAACTCTATATTTGTACTATAGAATCCTCAGGTTTCAAAAGTACGAGACGCAAACTAACTGAGTTGCGAACGCAACATAGATGTTTCATCTCACTGCATGCAGCGAGGAAATAATAATTAATAATTTTACCCCCAATTATGTCTATTAGAGGTAAAATTATTAAAATTTACAACCTTTAGAGCAATGATTTTTTCTGGAATGTTTTATTTATTTATCTCCAGTGTGTGAACGGGAAGATAGTGATATTGTCCGAACGACAACAGATTTGGCTTGTCAGGTCAGGATATGGGATTATTAGGTGTCAATACTGTCAATACTGCAATTAAAATGTCAGCTTTGAACACCATATCAACCAAAGCAATGAGGTGATCGAGGACATCAGAGGATTTTATAAGGATAACTGCCGGAACTACTGCATTGTAAGGTGCTTGACGACAGATTTTCCGACGAATCTCTCTTTCGGGACGGATGAAGCCACGCGACGGCAGCATGCAGCTATCAGTTCCTAGTAGGAAGGGTTTAAGCGGTCCTCAACTGTGGCCCTTATGGAGAAGCTCGCAAATATGCTTAACGAGCTATGAAAAGAGTTACGGTCGGAGTTTCTTTGCGCGATTAATCCGGAACGAGGATATTCGCTGAAGAACCAAAGTAACTGACATCGTTTTCAGAATTTGCATGTTGGGGCAGACCTTATTGGGCGACGAACCGATAACGATGGGGAAGAAAGTTTCTCAAATGGTTGCCACATTACCTACACTGGAAGTCGTATAGTTGGTAGAGCTTACCAACTATTAATTAAACAATACATCATTATAAAAGATATTAATTCATATAAGATTTGTCGCCAACGGCAACGTAAACGTGTCTGATAGAATCAAACAATACCACAGAATAAAAACAAAACTCACAAATTGATATAAGACGTACCTGTAGCACAGCCTATACCTAGTCAGTGTTCACAAAACATACGTCTAGCACATAGACCTAGTGGTACATTATAGATGTAGATAGGCAACACAGTGCCTTGACTCGGTACTCGAGTGCCTTTGTGCGAGCCCGCCGATAATGGCCCAAGCTGCCCTTGCTGCTGCGGAGTGGATCCGACCGAAGAGGTATCGATCCCGCAACAGGTGGGTGGGTGGCGGACGGTGCGGCATATGGCGCGGTGCCAACAACGCGCGACCTTGCAATGCATCGCGGCCCTCACCCACCGCCACCGCCACCGCTTGATCTTGACTTTGAAGTTTGTACATCCAAGCGGGAGGGTCGCCCGCGCGGCGCGGCGCTCCGGCCGCACGGGCTTCACCATGACCACGTTGAAAATCACGTCAATCACGTATGTACATAATATAATAATAAAGAATAATTAACAATTACGGTCAAATCTCCAAAACGTAAAAATATTATATGGAGGCTGAAGCTGAAAACTAATATACCATAAAAGAGCTGTGTAAAGTACGAGACGTCACTTATGAACGGGTTATATAATATGAAAAGGCCGGAAAAGTGGGTCGAATTCGGTGTGGAAAATTGTTTATATTTCCTTTGTTTTTGAAGTTGAATTAAAGAAAGGGCATGCGATTTAGTAGTGTGTTTCAAGACTTACAATAAAAGTACTGTATACTAAGATTTTTAAGAGACACGAAATACGAGACTAAAATAGAGGTAAAAATTAATGATTAAGCTGAAACTTGGTAGGTATTTACACTTTCAATAGCTGGTAGACATTAGCTAAGAAATAATGTTATGAATAGAGGTAGGTACATGTAGAAAGGAATAAAGGTGGTGACGAAATGTCGATAGCTAAGTAGGTACTTCCCGTCGTTACCTGAAATTGTAATATGTATGGGTAAAGTAAGTTAAAATATAGATGGTAGCTCTAAACGGGTTTTATGAAAGCACATGATTAAGGGGATCAAATCTGGACTTATGCAGGTAGGCAGTATATATTTACGGAGGATATATTTAGAATACGTCGCGTCGGCTGAGAACAGGTGTCGTGAAGGAGCGGTTTTTAAGGGGAATCAAATTTTTTACGATAATTCTTTGCTTCTGAAGCTAAAAGGATGATCTTAAGTAATAAGTTTCGTGATTTAAAATAGCACTCGTAGGATTTTTGGATAAGGATTCTTATAAGTAATAAAGTTTGTAGACATCACATAAGAAATCACTTTTAAAAGGGCAGGATTCAGGGATATGGAAGGGTGCGAATAAATACTTAATGGTGTGGATAATGATAATGGTAACTTAAACATAGAGGTCGAGGAAGTCGTGAATATATGATGAGATAATGTTTATATGAGTGTAATATACCGGCGGTATGCCTTTATTAAACAAAATACTATGAACTATATACAACACTACAGCTACTACAATAAAAGCATTTAGACACCTATAAGTCATAGCAGACTCATAGGCAGTCCAAATGCTCCAGCCCACACCCAGTTGGCAGCGTGCCCAGCATGCTGGCAGCATTGCCCCGTTGAATTGCAATGCTTATTCGTTGAGCCAAATATGTGCCAGCATTTTGATCACGCGTCGCATCGACCAAGCGCTCAGATAGGTTTTGGAAAATACGATGAGCTCCCGGTCCCCACGGACCCAACGTCTCTACACCAAACGGCTCAAATATGTAACCCATACCGAGGTGAGCATATTTGCGCCGCTTGAGTTGCTCCGCCGAAGTAGCTGCACCGCCAGCCCTCACGTTGGTTTCAGAAAGATGTGACGGCGCTAAAGTGTCCACGCACGTAGCGTCCCACACTAAGTCCTAACTTCCACGGAACCAGAGTCATGCCGTCATGTCTTTTACCATCGTCACGTGTAATATTAATTGTGAAAGAACGATAATGGATCAATATAATCAAATGGATAGTTAAATTTTCAGAAGACCAAAGAAAACGCGAGCAAATTTGCGAACAGAATGTAGTACCTAATACAGAAATCACATGTTATACTGCAAGAGGGTATAAGTAGGAATCGTTGTATAGTTAGGTACTATACTTAGTCCCTAAAACCAGCCAATCTGGGACTCGCGCTCGGGATCACTAAATAAATGAAAATAAAGTGACACATAATACATTTTTTGTATGCAAGGTACGGAACCCTCAGTGGATGACTCGCACTTAATGTTGATTAAAATTAGGTAGGTTGCTACCTCGCTGTGGTTTTGTTGGTTGTAGGTCGTAGTAGTAGATCTGAGTGGGTTTTCCCTACAGCCTGCAAGACGACGTTGTTGTCAAGACGTTCCTTTCTTGGTTAGAGCATTACCTACTGTCCCGCCCGACAGTGAAGCTCTAACGAAGTCGCGCCGTGCTCTTCCGAGCAATGCTTCAAAATGTCCTACGTTATTTAGATTATATGAATTATACAAATTATGTGCAATGAAGCGATAGTGCTTGAAAATCTTAGGCTTGAAGTAGAATAATATTTTAATAATATTTGATTTATTTCTAGAACAATCAAAGCGAGGAGTGAAAAAGGACGATATTATTGATGTGATTCAGAGTGATAAGATAATGGCCCGAGGCAGTTAGTTCGCACAGACAAACCAACCTGGAAGTGCATAGTTTCAGTTGGAACTGGAAGTATGTGGTTAGAGAGGTGGTCACATGCTGCGGCGGTCACGTGAGAGCGACGACGGTTTGACGCGACGCTCCTCCACCAGAACAGAGGAGCCTTGTCTATAGCAGCCGACCCGCCGCCGCCCGGAGAGGTCACCCGTGCCGTCTCGTCTCCAGATAACGGATACACTATGACGTGGTAGATAAGTAACAAGTACTACATCATCTCAACGTTATTTCAGCCACGACCCTACACGAGCCGCGCGTGGACACGTCGCGTCAGCAGTTTCGGGAGAAGTGAGTGGCCGGCGCGGCGAGAGGGTGATCTCATCCATTCCGTTCTCGAGTACCTAGGTAGGTATATACAAATATTCTTATTGTAACCGTGTTCTTATCCTGTTGTTTATGCGTTAACCCAGCTGTGGCTGCGTTGACTGTTGCCGAGTCTGTGGTGACAAGTTGCGGTTTCCGTACCAATTATTGTTGCTAAGAGGCAAAATGAACCACGGACGTAATATTATAATGATTCTATACCATAGTCTACACTGATCCCTTCAGAAGCAGGCGAAACTCTCTTGACTTAATTTCGCATTCAGTCTAGTCCCATAGAGGGCAGACTATTGAACTTCACTGGATGGTGGAGGGCATTTCGAGAATGTCAACCTGGCTAACAACCCTCTGTAGAAAGCACGAAACGACCGTGTCCCGACAGTTCTAGGTTAAGGTTACGTTCGACCATTCTTCGTTACTATCGGGTGAGATACGATCAATAAAACTCTTTCCGTGTACAAATCCGTACTTTAATCGTCGATCACTTATATGAATACTATAATGTAAGTACTTGTAGCAAGTATTTGTACGAAAATGTTGTGCAAAGATAGCGAATGTTAATGTATTAGGCCCTTCGAACGCTAGGGTCTGTGTCTCGACTCGACTCCACTGTCGACACTCAGGCAGTTGTGGTAAGTTATTATTAATTTTAATGGTCATACAATAACAGTTTTTACTATATATATGTAAATTACACCTGGGTAGGTACTAAAAGTCTGTTTTTGTGTCGAGTGATATTTTCAATCACGTCCGAATGTTTTAAAAAAATATCAGTATGTTACTTGTCTTACAAATAGACACATCTGTTGTATGTACATACCTAAGTACATGGCAGTGGTAACATTTTTAAATTGTGAAACAATGGTTTACAACTTTCGATAAACCATGCGTTAGTTATTTTTTGGGCTACAAACGCTTCGACAGAGTTGCCCCACAATATCAGTCCATAACCGAGTAGGTACCTACCGAAGAAACGCATCCGTGATATGCAATAAGAGCTGCTTCACGTGACACTGTCTGACGTAGGTACTCTGCGTATCGCATATAGCTACGACACTGTCCACTTTGCTTCTTATCCTGTCAATGTGACATTACTTACATCATTGCTACAAGAGTTTAGGTACCGCCCCCGCGCCGGGCGGCCCCTTGTCTAGTCTAGGCACCTACCTACCTACTATGTACACTTGTGTAGTAGTTATCTGTTATAGCTCGTGAGTATTGTGACCTACCTACCGCTATATACATATGTATACATACATATAGAAAGCAATTAGAGATTTATTGCAATACAATGTATTTTGGAAATGACATCATCCGTAACGATTTAATAATATGTCACATGATCATTCGTAAGCAGGTGCATAGTACCTACCTATTATAGATAACATAATAGTATACAATCAATTCTACTTATCTATGCATACACCTGCAGGGGGCGGCATGGAACCGACTTCAACACTTAAAGGTGTGAAATAACTGTTGATGTCCATACCATGAAAGTACATATTATCACCATGCGTGGTACCGACTTCAACAAGTTATTTCACACCTTTCAGTGTCGGTTCCAATTTACGATAAAAAAAAGTCACTCATTTTAGTGCTACTTACAGGATCGATTGTCATTCATTGTCGACTACTAAGTATATCATCATGATAGGAACATATTTTTCAGTTCAATAACTGAAAAATAATAGAGTGTAACTCAAAAACTTTGATGAAATTTAAATGAGACCAAACGACAATCATCAGCTTTCAAACAAAAAAATAATTATCAAAATCCGTTCACAGTCAAAAGTTCTGAGGTAATTAACATAAAAAATACAAAAATAAAGACGAATTGAGAACCTCTTTTATATTTTTTGAAGTTGGTTAAAAATATCACAATTCGATTGAAGTCAACAGGAGGAATTGACTCCGCAATGTGATGAGTGAGATAAACAATCTCTGATAACAGTGATAAGGGAGTCGACCGTGATTATTAAATAAACTTGTTGTCAAATAAGAATACAAATAGAGGTTAAGTATATGAAACTGCCGTTTTATTATAATAGGTACCTACTTTGAATTGACATAGAAGCTAGAACCTTCATGGTTTGAGATTTTCGAGTAAAACTTTTTTCCCATTGTACCCATGAAGTTCTACTTTTAAAAAATGTGCAACATTCGATTATAGAATTTCAGTTGTATTTTTTATTTAGCTTAGCTTTAAACAGCTCGCAACTCGCAATATGCATGTTGCGTGTTGGAGAGGGGAGTGCTAATGAACGCACCATAATGCGATTTCGGTTTCGCTTTGATTTGAAGAACGAACGTGTAAGACCGCCCACACAGGTCAATAACAATGAATTGAAAGAGATGGTGGAAGTCCATCCGAGCCAAACTACCCAGGAGTTAGCGGCATGGTTTAACGTTAGGTACTTATATACTCATTTGCGTCAAATCAATAACAAAAAAAATATGAATAATGGGTGCCTCATGATTTGACTGATCTGCAGAAAGAAACGCGTGTTGAAACTTGTGTTGCCTTGTTGAATCGATACAGAAATGAAGGAATATTGTATTGAATTGTGACATGTGATGAAAAGTCGATTCATTACGATAACCGTAAGCGAAAAATGCAATGGCTGCCCCACGCCGCAACAGTGTCCTAAAGAAAAGCTTACCAATAAAAAGGTAATGGTAACTGTTTCGTTTTCTCAGCATGGTGTTATTCACTATATCAAACAGTGACAATCACGATTATAACACTAGGAATAAAGATAAAATAGCGGTGCCAGGTTTTAGATTAGCAAAGACAAATAAAAGGTCCTTCTTAGGCAATTGTGTGCGGTTTTATAATAAATTGCCCAAACATATTACAACGCTCACAGAAAGAAAATTCAAGTTGCATGTGAAGAATATTTTGATAAAGAAATCTTACTACACAGTTTGTGATTACTTAAACGACAAAAATGCTTGGACTGGTTCGCCTCTGCCAAGCTAGCGCCTGTCACCTACGTAATGTAAATTAAGTATTGTAAAAATTTTACTATATAGTATGTACTTAACACATTTTTAAAAAACGTTTAAAAGAATGGCCCCGAGTTTCTTGCCCGTTCTTCTCGCAGTGGCTCTATAATTTTTGTTTGCTGAACGTGGCAGTACAATGTAGTATATTTCAATATTAAAATTTGTAATTGACCTTCATATAAGAGCGTCGTAGACGCCTAAATTTTTTATTATTATTATTGACTTTATAGCTGTCTTCGATCTGGACAAGCAATAACGGCAGATGTCTACTGTGCCGAACTCCGAACAATGAAACAGCCCCGACTCATGAATCGATCTTCACCATTATTGCTCCATGATAACGCGAGACCTCATACAGCACGAGAAACCGTTTACCTACTGCAGGAATTGCAAATAGAAACCATTCGTCACCCTCCTTATTCGCCACCTTGCTCCAACGGACTACCACTGTTTTTTTGTGTGATTCTGTCAATTTTCTACGTGATAAAATGTTTTCTTCCCAGGAGGCAATACAAAATGCTTTCACACAGTTGGTCGGATCTAGATCACCAGAGTGCTCTTGCAACCTTCCTATTAGATGGCAGCAATCTATACATAATGATGGTAATTATTTTGATTAAATAAACTTGTTAAATAAAAAAAAATAACAAATTCAATTTTTCAGTACAAGTTGTCAATTTCATAGTTTAACCCCTAATATTTAATATTAACCACCGTTGGCCGCGGCATCGGCAAGGCAACCACGGTTTTAATTATGTGCTGTGTCCATGGCAAGAACCAATCTATAAACATATCACTTATCACAAAATCCGAAAACGAGAAAAGGCGTTCATTTTTACTGATGGAGAATTTGTTACGATAAAATGTAAGTATTCGTACTGCTTTCCATACGACCGTAGTTTCGTGAGAAGTGTGAAGTTGTCGCGCGTTATCTGTGTCTGTGGGTTTTCAGATTTTTGTTTTATTATTTTTCAAAATGTGAAAATAAGTTTTCCCATAGAAAACCACTTCTCTGTGCAATCCTAGCCCGGTGCCCCACAGCACCTACCACCGAATAAATGTACTGTGTTATCCCCCAGACTGCCATATTTTATCATTACTATTTCCAAATTTATTGTATGGTACCTATATAGTTCTATGTACTAAAATGTTCGACTTTTTATATTACAGCTATCATTATTATTACGGGTTTAATTTCTTTGATATTATGATGTGTGGAAGAAGAATAGAAGGTCAGTTGATTGTAGATAAGAAAGATTAGGATAGTCCTACACAGAGCGGCGCGTGCGGCCGCGCAGCGCGCCTTCAAAAGAGTTCAACGCGCACCCCTTGTCCACGCCCCGCGGGCAGCGGGCCCCCGGCCCCGGCCCCCAGGGGGCCCCCGGCCCCGCCTGTCCAGGCCCCGGCCGGTACTTTAAGACGAATGGTTAGTTTTATTCGATTAGATTTAAGAAACGTGTTTACCATAAGAATAAATACTTACCTACCTACATACTTCTAGAAATTACATTCCCATTATAAGTTTTTGCATGCCAGTAATTTGGTAAAATGTGTTAGATCTCAAATTGATTAACTTTTAACAACATTATTGTAGTCACATTTAAAGCAAATAAATGATATTCTATTCTATTCTATGCGGAATACCATCAGTATATTATATATTACTAGCTTTCCGGGCGCGGCTCCGCCCGCGCGTATGTCGGTTATCGCGCGAAAACATTAACCTCTTTTTGAGCAGTCGAATAAAAACTATCCTATGTTTTTTCCCGGGTCTCAAACTATTTCCATACCAAATTTCATTCAAATCGGTTCAGTAGTTTTGGCGTGAAAGCGTAACAGACAGAAAGACAGACAGACAGACAGACAGAGTTACTTTCGCATTTATAATATTAGTACTGATACTTATGTAAAGTTGTTCATGCACTCTTACAGTAGTCGTTAGGTACATTAGTGCTACTATTGTGTTTTATTAGTCCATTTATATAACGCGGATAAGACACAGAACACTAACGACTACAGATGAAGGAGGGCTATATATCATGTTCATTCATTCGTCTGACACACATTCACCAGAGATGATGCGGGTACAGCTCTTCTGGACTGTTCGCGGGTTTTCCTCTGTTCAAGTAAGGAGACAATGCAAGGGGCACAATGTTGTAGTAATTAGTTAGTTTGGCTCGCAACGCAACGAGACTGTATATCTAATCTATGTCATTGTCTACCTACTACCTACCTGCCACCTGCGCCTGCGGCGCGGCGGCGCAGCGGCACTGCACTGTGCACTGCACTGCGCAGGTAGCGAGCGAGCGGTTGATACAAACAACTTGGTTCAAGCCTAAGCTTGTGGATTAGCTGGTACAAAAGTTGATCAGTATCTTTACAAAATATTACCTGAGCGCTTCCGTGCTTCGGAGGGCACGTTTGTTTTCTTAGGATGGCATTCGTTATAGCATGGTGGTAGGGCATTTTGCGAATGCCCGCCTGGCTAGCTACCACCCTCAAGTATAAAATCTGTCGCCAAGCACCTAACAGTGTGATCCGGCAGCTGACCTTGAGAGCAAGTAATTCTAGGTTTGCCTGAACAACATCTTCGACCACATCATCGCTTACCATACCAGTTGAGATAGTGTTCAAAGGCTAACCTATCGAGCATAAGAAAAAAAAACAAAAAAAACCTTACCTACGAGAGCAGTAAGTATATTTAACTGTCAGTATGGCAGGTAAGTAAAATGTTTCTTTCACCTGTCTGGCGACACAATGGGAGAGGCACCCACTCACGGCCTCGGGTCGTCTTCGGGTGCATTGTTACTGGATGAATATAGGCGCCGCGACGCCGATCGGGCATGTCTGTGTGTACCTGACGACCACCCTAACATTTCTCATCATATACCTACAGGGTATTTGGAAAAATGCTAACAAAAAGCTAACTCTTAGGGTTGACTTCTGCAAGTCCTAACAAACAATGTCACGTCACCGTAGGGTTATTTTTGTAACCTTAAATAACAAGTAGATAGTTAGATATTTAAGTAGTTCTTCAGAATGGGGGTAATACAATATCCCTAGGTAGGTATAAGACTGACTAATTGTTACAGTACCCACTAGGTTCCTGCTAATAGAGTGGGTCGGGCGGTTTCCATGGTTTCCTCTCGTTCCGTCTAGTGCAGGTGCTTCGGATCATAGCTGCACCGGATCGGAAGGGAGGACACACCAGCGTGCCGTGACCTGCGACACGACGCCCTGGAGGTGTGAGCTGCGAGTCGCCGTACTCGGGCCGGACCTAACTACGCCGACACTAAGGCTGTACCCACTCAGACGCTCGCTCAGCTCAGCACAGCACACAGCTACACATTACATGAGTTTTCAACCGGAGAAGGGGGCAGTAGGTTACCTTAGTGTTCATTAATCCCTTTAATAATCAACATAAGTACCTATGACAGAATACAAGGTAGGTCACCTTTAGGTACGAAACACTGGAAATAGCAAGGGTTCGTACCTATACCAAATTAGGGCCCATTTTCACCAATATAAGTTTAGATTATTACGCGGAAAAAGTTAGGTATATAATAAATATTAAATTTACCGCCCTGAACCTGTTTTTATTGTTGGTCGAAAACTACTCCGCATGTGGACGAAAACTAGATTTTTGGTCGAAAACTAGGGAAAATGATAATTTGAGTTTCTTAATTTTATTTAAAAAAATCTTGGTTGGAATTTTCAATTCTTGACAATTACTGAAAATAGAGTATATACAAAGTACACTCTAAATTTTTCAAAAAATAAATAACACTAAATCCCTTACTTTTTGCTTGCCGAATTTGGCAACGCCACTAATTGTTCGACCTGACCCTATATAGTTTTAAACTTGGATTAGATATTTTCTTTTGCTACATATCCATACATTGCCATCTGCGTCATGTCAACTTTCATCAAAGTCAATAAGTACCATGGCACATTTAAAAATACCTACTGGGACATCATAGGACGTCTATCGTGATATGATAAAGGTACCTACCTATATTATGTTATTTTTAGTTACAGAGACAGAAGTTATCCTCGTATAGTTTTACTCTAAGTAGTTTGAAGAAATTGGCTCGTAATTAATTTAATTTAGGTACCTACTGATTTGCTACTATTTAAATAACAAAAAAATAATTTATCATCAGCTTTATCATAACGATTTCGATACGATCCCGTAAGTAGGTAGGTAGGTACTATCAACTATGCCCTAAGATTTTTTTACCTGACTCTCTGACTATGCCAGTGTGAATAACTCCATAGGAGGAAATCCCATTGCTGGGTGGGTACCTACAATAGAAGTACCTATGTAAGTTTTCTTTTCAGTATTTACAGTTTAGAGGTTCTTATTGTCAGTATAACAATATGTCTTCCTTGCAATGACGTAGGTAGGTACATGTGTAGATAAAAACGCGACGTGGGTATAGGTGTTTACAGTACAGGGATGATTGTGTTCAGCTCAGGGAGCGGGGAACGGTTCAGTTGATAAGGGTAGCATCGAATGTGACGTAGTCGGCAAACCCGGGCGGCGGCGCGCCGCCGCGTCTCGGGGAGCCCTAGAGAGGATGAAGGGGCGCGGCGCGCGGGGGGCGCAGCCTCCGCGCTGCTGCGCATCTCTCGTGGCGGGCTGCGCCGCGGCCGCGCGCCGCCGGCCGCCAAGCGCCAGTCGCGCCCGCTCCGCGCCGACATCCGCACGCTCCGTACCGCCGCCGTGGCGCCGCTCGCTCTCGCCGCCGCCGACACGTCCGCCTCCGGCCGCGCCCCCCCCGCCGCCCCCCCCGCCGCGCGCCCCATGCCCAGCTGACACCGGCACCATCGCTGCACCGCCTTCACCACGCACCCCCACAAGTGAGTGCTCCCACTCTACTCTTGCCTCGAGGAGGAACCGCGCCGTCGGCATCACCGCTCCAGGACCCAGGTACCCACCTCGTCGAGTTCATACCTGGCGCTGCGCACGGGAACGAGGTACCTACCCGGCATTTACCTCCTTAAACAATTACAACACTGAAATAATCCAAGAATGTTAGTAGGTGAATACTACATTACTTACCTCTAGTTGTAATTATGTTGTGTTATGAAACTTGTCAATATTTACAACAAAAAAATGTAGGTAGGGTACATATTTTGTTTTTTTTTTATTTTATTTGTTGCAAATATTTTGTACGACTTTCAAACGTAGGTAAAAGATAGAGGAGCGTCATCGGTGGTCGAACACGTTTGCGGTAGGTAGGTATATTACGCGGTGGACTGACAGGTATCAATAATAACTAATCAGTAATCAGTGATTCCTTCTCAAATTGGCAATGCCGTCGTAGCTGTTATTGTGCATTCTCTAAATTAACATTCAATATATAAAACAATAATTGTTATATTAACGCTCATACATATTTATTAATTAGGTAAATATTATAGGTAGTTAACTTTCATTCAGTTATCTCTTTACTAGTTAACCTTTCCGCATCCTCTGAACCCTGAACACAAGGGTAGATAGGGGCGAAACAGGCGAGCACTTCTCTATAAGCGTCACGTGCTACACGCTGCCCGATAGGAATCTAAATTATCAATTCTGTTTGATATGGAATCAATATGATGACAATTTTAGGTTCAAAAATAAAATCTTTCAAAGACATTGAATAATTATTAACGTTTAAATCTTTCACCAGGCACCTAATGCAGTGCTTCGGCAGTTGGTGTTCTTGAATTAAAGTTATATTATTTAAATTAGTTACATCCAGTAAATCTAGGTTAGCCTGAAATATAAATTTTCGACCGTCTCGAACTAAAAGTCAACAATACTGAATTTTTGGTATAAATTCTCACATATACCTAAATTTTAAAAATTTTCAACAACATATTATTCCAAATGTATGTATAAAAAATATAACAAATAATTTTTATTTGACAAAATAAAAAAAACATTTATTTCAGTTATTAATAATCCGTACTGTCAGTAACATACGATAAATTAACATTAATGAAATTATAAAATTAAGGAAACATACCAAACCAAGTTGTTCGTAGGTACCTATATAATTATACTTACCTACACCTACCTATCTGGGAGAATGCAGACTTGATACGGCTAAATGTAAAATTTTTATGAAATATATCTATGTCAAAATAATACTGAATATCCTCATAAGTCATACCTAACCTAACATTCAGAAAGCAATTTTGAAAATACTTACTTTTAATATTTTTATGAATTTTTAATAATGACAAAGTGAGACACAAAAGTCATTATTTTACGAGACAGAGTTCGTTATGCTGTGCTGTCAAGTTTTTGTTTGTTGTTGCTATTTATGTATGATAACGATCAAAAATTATCAGTGAGTTCAGTGACCACGTGAATCTCCCCACTCGTCGCCCTTTATGCTCCAGAGAAGGGAAGCAGGTCCCTGAATATCAACGATTTCATAAATCTATTGCAAAATGTCTCACCAAATCGGAGTGCCAATTCTAGATGGTTAGTGAACCCTCCTGTTTAGTCTGCAGACATTCACAAATTAAATGATCGTACATTTACCTCGCTGTGATTTCTTATATGTGAATGATACTCGACGCCAATTGCTTAGCGCTGAGAAAACCCTCTCGTTAATCCCTCCCACTGCTATAACTGCCGTACTTTAGTATATGTATAAATAAAAACGGATAAATATCATGCTACTAAAGTCCTATAGAGTTTGCCTCTCTGAAGCAGCACAGTGGAACACAACCTGACGATTCCTCAGAGCCTGATTAGACTCAACTAGACTGGATATAGCGAATAGTTATGGTGCTCGAAATGTTTGGATGTCGGTTTGGATGCGAATGCAACCGATGCTCGTGTAAAAAGAACGATCTTCCTGGGGTCCAACGTTGGGGTGCTGGCCTACAAAAATTTTCACGGTAATTCCAAATCACGAGGTCCGCTAAAATTTCCTAATTTTATCCCTTTTGAGTAGATATGTTCATATTCATATTATTTTATTGGTACTTTTCCATACACGTCAATATTCAAGGTATCATAGATATAACAATATAATGAATATATCATGTAACATAATTAAAAACGCAGACAAATTTTGTCAAATAAAATAATTCTATAATCAATAACGATGTCGTAAACAATTAAATAACAGCGTCAATTAATTTATTATTATAATAAACTTTAAAAAAATCATAATATAATTAAATTAACCTAACAATAAAAATAATTCATAAACAATTTAATCTACTTAGTTTAAAAATTCGTCATATTATGGTAAGTAGGTACAGTACATACTGACACAAGTATTTAATTATTTACGTGATTTCATTCATGTGATACAGAAGATGGAGAGCAACAGTTAACAGCAATAGTAATGCACCAAGTGCCAACGACGCGACGCACTAAACTATACCTATATCTATATAATCTATAATACTATCACAAAGTCATAATAGATAAAAAGAGCAGTACAATGGTTGACGGGGTCCATAGACCCTCCTTCTCCCTTACATGTACCTACCTGTGCTGTGCTGTGCGACGTGTGTCACCTAAAGTTGACAATTATATTATTACATAGCACTATGTACATATTTGATTTAATATAAGTTTAAAAAAATACTGATCATTATGGAACTATAATAACTGAAACATTGTTAAAATAAAAAAGGTATTTAAATATAAACATTAAAATCAAAAGTCATTCCATAAATCCATCCCCATGCCATGGGAAAAATCTGTGTCATCCGTCATAATTATGTCATGTTGGCTTAGTGGTTAGACAATACCTCGGTTGTAGGCGTGGAGGGCGCGGGTTCCAATTCCCCACATGACTTTAATTTTTGCTTTTATTGTAACTTTGTAATTCTCTCATAAAGATAGATATGAGGATATTATGTATTATTTGGTGTAATTTTTTCCAAATTTATTTTTATTTATTTATTTATTTACAACGAAACACCAACAGTTCATGCACCTACAATTTTAAAGTACCTACACCGTTACAGTAACCAATATTGAGGTTCACAACATTCTTAAGACGTTTATGAACAACAAACTTTGTCAACTAGAACATGGTTGTATTTTTTTATGAGTAATTACAAATAATGTTTCCAAAGAAAATAATAACGGTATCTATAAATTAATAATTATAAGTAATTTAAAATATACTTATTTATAATACATATAAGACCGAAAATGGCAGAACATCATCTATCTAAATACCGTACTAGTTTGTTCTTATAGATGTTTTAAAGAGTCGTGAAATGTTTACTAACATCCTTATTCTATCTTGGTATGTCATGTTTTTTTTTAATTCAGAACAGGTGCTTGAAATGTTATGGTATCTATTGTATTTATTATTATAATGGGCTCAGAAAGCCAAGCCCACACGATGGGTACCACAAAAGTAAACTCCGTACAATATAAAAAGAGCGCATAATTCCGCTCCTAAGCACCCGAGTACCAAATGGCTATCCTGTACAACGATATGTTTCTTTTTGCGTTAGGTGTGCCTAACTACTAGGTACATATAATAACAATAAAGGTGCTAAATAACTGTTTATTTATGACCTCGTGGGGATTTTTATAAGAGAAAATAATATTGGTGACCTAGGTAACTTACATTCTGAAGTAGGTTTAAAATTGAGCCAATTGAGATTGATCGTAAACATTATATAGGTAGGTAATTAAAATTGCGATGTTTGTCACATGGCTACTTATACGAGTAAGTAGGTACCTATAATGTGTTGCGTAAGCCAAGTGCGAGGGAAAAGCTGGTGAGGATTATGTACCTATATGAACTGTTTTACTTTAGTTTTGTATTTGTACGTGTGCTTTACCGCAGCGCTGTCTGTATGTATGTAGAACCTGCCTTTGTTTGTCGCTTACGTTCTGGCAAAAACATAATTAGGTACGTTAAAAACGGGTCCCGCCCGCATGTAGGTCAAGACAAGCACGTTATGCGAAAAAAGGTTTTATGATAACGAGTTCGGATCGGACGGTTATTATAACTTATTTCGAAAATTCTTTAAATTACGAACGTTCCGATTTCAAATCTCCCTTCGCATTTTTACGAGCTAATAAAGTTTACCGTTACAATCTGGCCAAGTGCGAGTCGGGCCTCGCTCTTTTAGGATCCGCATTGCAAGTTGCAACAGGCCGTACCGTACCGTACCTAAACGAAAATACAAATTGTATTTTTGATAACAGATAAATAAATGTTTGCTGTATTTGTTGTACCTATAATAAACTCCGAATAATTCATTTCATTATTTAATAGTAGATAATAAAGGACAATATACAGAAATTTGAGATGCGTAACATCTAGTTTAGTTTTTGACATCGACCCCGACACAATTTTTTTCTGAAATTGACAATTTGACTGCTCCCCATTTATGTTAATGTTTAGATAAAAATGTATGTTTTATATTTGTACTCTAGTCAATGACCTCTAAAGGATGATATCATACACGCTAAGGTGCAAAAATGATTTTAATTTGGAAAACTTCATGGAAAATTTGGTTCTGAAGGTAAACATACAATTATGATTTACGGGGCCAATGGAAAAAAAAATAGAATTAAAAAGTAACCTATTTATATATGACACGTTGTAGGCTCCCTAAAACTGGTAACGGTTCCTGAGGGATAGTCCGCGCGGGCGAGGCCGCGGGTAAAGGCTTGTACCTATTATTATAAACATCATTTCACAAAAAGTTTCGGTGCTATGTAGGTAGGTACATCATACTATTATTATAGTTTATGAACATTTTTAAACTGGTGACAATAAGCTAAGATTAGATTATTCTGAGGCTTCCTCCGGATATAGTCAAACCTCGGTGGGTAGGTTACATTCAGCTGAAATTATCCTCAAATGTGGGGTTTTATGTCTCAAAGGATTATTATCCTGCAGTTTAATAAACACATTTCCTGTTAAATCTCTTAAAACTATATAGGTATGTATGTACTTAATTCATGATATTTTATGATACCTGCAACGTGTCATTCAAATCTGGTGGTTAATGTGTAGCTCGCATTAAAGCTTCGGAGAATTTTTATTTCCTACCGAGGTTTTTTTATATTACCTGTTATACTAACTAGTTAGCTACCTACCATAATGATAAACTAAGAACTAATCTATGATTATTCGACACCAGCTATGCCTGTGCAGTTAGATACAAGTTTACCTATAGCATTAGTTCACTATAATTCGTTGTATATGACACAAATATTGCATAATCAGTACCTAGGTAGGTACCTACTTACCTAATGGCTTGGGAACTCGCAGCTCCTCAGTGCAACAGTTCATTCCCACCAGCCGTTTACAGATGGCCTAAACCGTAAAAACACAATACCTACTTGCTCTGATAGATCAATTTAAATGCCAGTTAAAACAATGAAACAAAAACAAATGAATTCATCAGAATGAATTATTGGTAGTCGCATCGCTTCGCCTCGCGCCCGCGCCGCGCCGCGCGTCACATCTCGCCTCTAATTATTGATAGTTCCATTGGCATCTCAAGGCATCTCTCTCGGTTTTATTTTTGTATTCCCATAGTTAACGTAGCTATGAAAACCTATACATGTCACCAGTAGGGCTTTTATACAGCTTTTTTGTGCAGGAACTACCGTGCTACACACACGATTATTCACTGTTCTCTTTCTGAGGCAATCTAGTGTTAAAAATAATGAAGATCAGTGTTATTTGGCATCAAATTAGAAATAAATTATAATTTTTAGTTTAATAAATAATCTTCACTTCATTCAAATGAAAACTTTGAATACCATCGCGAGTTTTATCCATGTTAACCGTTTTTTTAGGCGTTTCCTAATAAGTTAATAAAAAATCAATAAATTAGTCCCTAGTTAGAAACTACAAAATACATGGTAAATATCAAATTTGTTTTAAGCCGTCTTGTTGTGTTACGTAGATTAAGTACCCAAAACCGTAAAACTGTTTCTTGTGTAAATTAAAAGTAAGTACCAAGTTTAAATTTCGAGCTCAAGATCTTTTTACTTTACCAAATTACAAATATAAGGGAGGAAAAATTATAGTCATGTACCGTCCCGTGTCATCTCCCCGTTAGCCGGGGTAGGCTCTGATCTGACCGTAATGTTAGCTCAGTCGGTCAGAGCACACCCCGGCTAACGGGGTTGACACGGATTTAGGAAGGGAGGGGATATGGCGCGAGGCATTTATTCTACTGATCCGCATGTCGCAGTTTTTCAATTATCTATCCCCACTGCGCTTCACGCCTACAAATGAAACAATAAACTCTTAAAGTAATACACTGAACGCAGGGCTCCCATTAGCTACTTACACCAACTAATTACAATGCACACTGACAAATCAATCAATGAAAGCAAAGCGCTCGGACATCACAGTAACAATAAAAATTACCCCTACATGCATACATTTACACGTACGCTAGGGCTTGATACTATCGGTAAAGTGGTATCGAAATAAAAACTACATAGTTTAACTGAATAAGTAATTGAGTATAAAATAACATTTCATGCTACATATATTCAAAATTCATGTTTTATTTATTTTCATGTAACCTAAAATTTTATGAAAATGTAAGTAAATAATATGAAAAAAATATTGAATATAAAATAAAACAGCTTGCACTTGGTTTGAACCGTTTTAGGTTATTATTTATTGGATAAATGATACTTGACAAAACATAGTATGTATGTAACTTTATTAGTTTTTATATTTTTTTAATTAATTTCACACGTACTTCTGTCAAAGCAGTCGTGGTTTCGGGGCAATTCACATTCTTGGGGATTATGTAGCTCCAAAGAACAAGATGCCTTTGAGTCGACTTTCTCCGATTCCTAAAAGTTATGAATGCAATTGAAAACGCAGTAACTGTAGTCGGCGTACTATAGTCACTACCTGCAGTATGCGATCGGCAAGGAGGGTAAGCGACGCGCTGCGCTAGACGCAGTAAATATTATCATGCAGATAAGATTTCGTCACCAGATTTCAAAAAGTTCTCGATTGCCCTCCTTACCGCTCGCATACCACAGTTGGTGCCTAGCATTAGTGGGTGGACTATAATAACAAAGATAATACATTTTTTATTTCATATCATGCATTTTTCGTATAAAAAATAAAAGGTATGCACCGAAAATATTATATGAAAAACTTTTATTTTTGGGACTGCTCAATCAAAAAGTCTGCCACTTTTATTCAAGGATTGAAACATCTCTTCCCTAAAATGGGCTGAACATATTCTGCTATTTTTAAATGGTAGCCAGGTAGATCCCCTGCCTGTCGCTTCAATCCATTTTTCCTTAATATTTGGATATATTGGGAAACTGACAGAAAATGTATGTTCTGTTTTAAAAATATCTTCCACTTTACAACAGTCAATTATTATAAGTAGTCTCTTTCCAAATAACGCTTGCAATATTGCTTTAAAGTTTATTAACAACATTTAGCAGGCTAGTTACAGTATCGATTGATCGTTTTAAAAATATCTTCCACTATACAACAGTTAATTATTATAAGTAGTCTCTTACCAAATAACGTTTGCAATATTGCTTTTAAGTTTATTAACAACATTTAGCAGGCTCGTTAAAGTATTGATTGATATAAGTATTTCTATAATGTATCGACCACATCACTAACTCTCGGCCGATAGCAGCGGCCGTACTACGCGACGATGCGCGCTTTCAGAATATCGTTAACGCAATTCTACATTGCGGCATTTGCTTGTTGAGTCGTAAACAATTTTATAACATTAGGAACAATGGATTTCGATAATGAATATGCTATACTTTTGTCACCTTTGGAACATTTTCAACGGCTTTGTTAACTTCGGTTGGAATTATGATGGATTTTAAATAATAACATGTGAATTCTTGTATTTACATTTCAAATGATATTCCATTTATGCTATAGTTCACCTTGTCACTTTTGTTCTTGCACGTAATGACAGCACAACTTGGCATTTGGTGGTAATTACACGATGTTTGCACGACCGTGGACAAAGTGCGACTGGCGCGCCGATATTTACGATTTTAACTAACAAGTTCTCTGGAACTCGTTGCTGCGACACGTGTCACGCCTCCTCGGCATATCCCCTCCCTTCCTAAATCCGTGGGGGTTGATGACGCGGGACCACACATGACTAGGTATAATTTTTCCTCCCTTATATTTGTAATATTGGAATGTAATCCGCAAAGCATGCGTTATTGCAAACATAAAAATATTAAAATCTTTTTATTTATTTCAGTATTTTTCAGATGTTCAAATTTTAGTCTTCACTTTTCCAACAAGAATTTGGACAAGTCAAAGCAACTCAGGTCCTTGGTCCTACATTTACTTATACTTTATTTCGATCAGAGATGAAACCATGTGCTTTTATAGTGTGCTTTTCTCTTTCGTCCATTGCCGCGAGACTAGCGAATAAACTCACAATGTAACTTGAGTTGCCAACTAATATTAAGATAATCTTGTTTGTAATGTGTGTAATGTTTTCCGCCAGATTTCACTAGACGTTTTTAGCGTATGGTAATGAGAAAAAAGCGCTTAAGACCCTAGAAATATTCTAGAAATCCTGACCTAGCACCAAATGCACCAAAACGGCAACACAGTGAGTGAATGATCGGGGTCGGTGGCAGTTATTTACTCGTATGGTCCCCACCATACCCACCGGCGCGGTGCGGGGGACGTTCTGTTATTGTAGATTTTGAAGCGCCGCAGTTAACTTGTAAGCAGCTCACGAATGAATTTTCAACTCAGGTTTGTTTCAATAAATTGCTTATATGTCAATCAATCCAGATTCCCCTGACACAAAAGTGTCCGGGTACACTATTTGAAAACCCCTACCGGACGCCCCCCGGACGCCCTCTAAATTAGGACAAATCCAGGGAAACCCGGACGGATGGCAGCCCTAGTCACCAGCGAACTAACAATAAGTACGGCCGAAAATGTTTACTGTAACGTTTTCTATGAAAGAAAACTCGTACTAAGAGTAACTGCTGTCTTCTTTCTGTAAGCGTTGGAACTCAACAAGAAACATTCTGCCTTTGGCTAAATGATCACAGCTTTCTACAAGGAAAATTTCAAGTTAAATTTCCCTTCTATCCAAATTAACCACTCTATCGATCTCCTTCGAACATTGCAAAGAAAATCAATAGAGTGGTTCCATGAATTTGTTTGTTCAATTATTAGTGAGCGCGAATCATATTCTTATCACGACTCCGAGGTGAGATGTTCGAGCTCACGGCCAGATAATGCCTAGTGCGTATCTTGAACACGAAACAATAATCGGCAACCAGCTTATACGAGATTCAACGATACGAGTACGAACCGTAGCGTAAAGTCTTATGGTGATATGGCCGCCTTTTCTCATATACGGAATCCTGAAATATCGACTATATAGTTCCCACAACATCTCTAATAAAACAAAACAATGTCGTATCTTTATGTACATAGAGTAGACAGAGGTTAGTATGGTAATGTTAATACTAAGTCCAGTCTCTCGATGCTATCCCGCGTCGAGCGGTCCGAATTGTCGACGACCCCGAGCTCTCTGACCACCTCGAGCCACTGAGCCTCCGAAGAGACGTCGGTTCGCTCTGTGTATTCTACACGCTCCATAACAGAGAATACTCTCAAGAGCTTTTTGATCTTATACCGGCCTCACGATTCTATCATCGTACCTCGCGTCGCGTCCCCGGTTAAAAGCTCATCCACACATAATCGAGTCCTGGAAGTCTCACACAGCTCGATTTATGCGTTCCTTCTTACCGCATACTTGCAAAATGTGGAATGATCTTCCATCTAGCGTTTTTCCGCAGAGCTACAGTATGGATTCTTTCAAAAAGTGTAAATAAAAGAGTCTTTTGGGGTCAGCGACGCATTGGTAACGCCAGGGGCGTGTTGCAAATGTCTATAGGTGACTGTAACCGCTTACCATCAGGTGGGCCGTCTGCTTGCTTGCCCCTCCATTCAAATAAAAAAAAGTTAGGTTGTTCTTGTTTAGTATTTATTGTGTCAGTCACCACGTTTTCGAAGCGCTCGTAGCCAAGTTTGTTTAGCCATTCTGAATCGATCAGCAAAGTTAAGCAACGTCCGCCGCGGTCATGACTTGGATGGGTGACCGCTGGTTGGGCATTACTACTGAGCGCTTCCGTGCTTCGGAGGGCACGTTAAGCCGTCTGTCCCGGTTGTTGTCTTAGGATAGCAGTCGTTACAGCATGGTGGTAGGGCACTTTGCAAATGCCCGCCTGGCTAGCTACCACCCTCAAGTTGAAAATCTGTCGCCAAGCACCTAACGGTGTGTTCCGGCAGCTGTCCTTGAGAGCCAGTAACTCTAGGTTAGTCTGATCAACATCCTCGACCACATCATCACTTACCATCGGGTGAGATAGTGGTCAAAGGCTAACCTATCAAGCATAAAAAAAAAAAAAAAAAAAAAAAAAAACGTGCGTTCGTCAGAAATTAGTCACCTGAAAATCAGTGCTAGATAGTAATATTACCATGTCGCCCGCGCCGCCCTCGCCTCTCCTATGCTACGCTACGCCGCCCTCGCCTCTCCTACGCTACGCTACACCGCGCCGCCCTCGCCTCTCCTACGCTACGCTACGCCGCGCCGCCCTCGCCTCTCCTACGCTACGCTACACCGCGCCGCCCTCGCCTCTCCTACGCTACGCTACGCCGCGCCGCCCTCGCCTCTCATACGCTACGCTACACCGCGCCGTCCTCGCCTCTCCTACGCTACGCTACGCCGCGCCGCCCTCGCCTCTCCTACGCTACGCTACACCGCGCCGCCCTCGCCTCTCCTACGCTACGCTACGCCGCGCCGCCCTCGCCTCTCATACGCTACGCTACACCGCGCCGTCCTCGCCTCTCCTACGCTACGCTACACCGCGCCGCCCTCGCCTCTCCTACGCTACGCTACGCCGCGCCGCCCTCGCCTCTCCTACGCTACGCTACGCGCAAAAAAATAAAAATATACTTATTAGGTAGATAGTGTTCCCATCCAAGTGATGCGGTTGTTCCATTTTATAATTTTTGTTAAGGATAGAATTGGTCACATTTTTGTGAAAATACGCTATTGTTGAGGAGTTCTAAAAATTAACTTCAGACATTTTTGTACCTAATAAATAATCGAGCAGTTATTAAAAAACCTTCAGCTCGGATTTGTTGTCTAAACATATATTTATTTTCTGTATCGGTAAAGGTACCTACAGCTAGTGATCTTCTGAAGAGGAGTTTAATCGAAATGAGGGAATCGGCCGCAATGTAAATGTGGCACATTCCTCATCGTTGCACAACCTCATCGGTCACTCGTAGCATAATGTACTTATAGCATAGGTATACTGGATCCGATCCGCCTAAAAGCCTTAACATATCCAACGTACCACCTACCTACCTACTCCCGATTACTCACGAGTCACGACACGACACGAGGTTGACCCATTCGTGTGATTTATATAATATAGACCCTTATAGCGAAGCCAACCTCTGCTTACAACACAAGTGCCCTGCGCCCATCACCCTGAGACATACTTACATATGTTTATGTACATATATGGTAGGTGGGCAGGCGAGTCTGCCGTTGCACCATGCGGTAGGTACTTATTGCTCATGCCGCACGCGGGCTCGAACCGGGGACCTGCCGCACTGCAGATGACTATTGATCCTTGAACATTTTGAGAGTCGGTGCTTGTCTGATTGCTACAGGAAAAGAATGGTCAAGGGTCTGTGCGCACGGTACGCAAGTAAACATCGCCTCCGTATTTATAAATAAATTAAAATTTGAGTTGCTTGATTTTTAAGTCTAATTTGGTTAAAATATGTTCAAACACATAAAAGCCATTGTGTATTAACGATAAACAAACATAAGTGTTAGTGATAACAGTGCAAAATTATTATGAAACTATAAAATTTTCTTAGGATTGTGAGTGTGTATTATCGGAATGATCGATCTCTATATACATACATTTCATTTTCAATTATTCACAAGATAAACAGTTTCAATACATAATTAAAAAGAACAGACAGTGATACAGTGAAATTATCTAAAGATTCATCCGTTAACCTACCTGGCAAGTAAACATGAACTTTGGACCCACCAAGAGAAACAACAGAGTGAACAAGTCAAACAAGTTTTTATACTAATTGGAACAAAGTTGTATTACACTGCAGATCTGATCAATATTTTCGATAAAGGAGTTATCGACTTTACAGCTCAGCTGTGTAGCCGCTTGGTATAGAAATAATGCTATCGGCCGATAGTGAGTTCAAATCCTCTTGAGCCCAGATATTGGTTTTTGTGGTAAAATATTGTTTTTGTACAAGGATTTTGACTTTTTATTATTTTTGACCAAAGCAACCAAAGCTAATTTTTTGCTGTATTATTATTATTATTATTGGCTAATATAGACATAATGGAAACTGAAAACATTACATTTCGCATTCATCAGCGTCAGCGAGCAACTTCATTAGGAAACCTCACTGACTCATCTTTATTCGAATCCACTAGAATTTGTGTTTCCCAAACAACACTTGATCAAAGTTCGACCTATATCGCCTTGCAACTGAAAGTGTCTCAGCTTGAAACTAACTTATTGGCAGCAAATAATGAAGTGGACAACTTACTTTCCGAAAATGAGATGCTGAAAAAAGAGCTGCAGAAGTCGAATAAAATAAATGAATTTTATAAAAAAATTTATTTTTGCGATGGAATCTCTACACCCGTGCGCGGAAAAAAGAGGGAAAGATCTAGACTATCCAATGCAATATCAGACCCCGCAAGCCCTGTATCGTCAGTTCATATAGCCGCCGATTATAAATCGCAGTCTGATATGATAATCCATCTGAATAAAAAGATAGAGAAATTAACAAAATGGCTGGAAGAAGAAAAAGATAAAAACGTGTTCATACATGATAATCAGCAGAAAAATACAATAGAGAGAAGCGAACTAACAGGTACGGGAATAAATATTCAACACTATAAATTTTTTAAATCAAAATTATATGCTGCTTATAATAAAAAAAGAACAAAAAAGACAAAATACCTTACGAAAAGGATAAAAGCTCTACGAAAAATCTGTAAAAAACTGAAAAGAGAAGGAAATAGACCTAAACTTAAGCTTATGGCAGCTGAGTCACAAATTATCTCACCGGTAATAGAAATGACAGTGTCAAAAGACGGCAGCCTCAAAAAAATTGCCAGTAAAAATGAAAATAGTCAGCATGTTACTAAAATTCAACATACTCGCACGTCTTCAAATTTACCTAAAAGTACGTGTTATCAAACTTTGCCGCGCGACAGAGACATGACAAATATGCATGCAAAGAATCATACAATTATAATATCTGATGAAATTGGGAAAGGTTTATCTGCTAGATTGTTGAACAGAATGGATAATACAAAGGAAATTATAAATTATTGCAAAACAGGAGTGGATTTAAATATACATTTGGAAGATTTTTCTAAAATGACGGAAAAATTTACAAATGATGATTTAGTGATAATATTAATAAGTAAATTTGACAAGGCGTCTAGTGCCAATGATAGACAACGCTACATAAAACAATTAAATGACATAATGCAGAACCCTCATAGGAAATATAATCTGATAATTAGTGGTATGCGCTACAATGGCATGCATGATATTGATATTTACAGTATAAATAAAAGAA
The DNA here is from genome assembly GCA_963854805.1 of Plagodis dolabraria. Lineage (NCBI taxonomy): Eukaryota > Metazoa > Arthropoda > Insecta > Lepidoptera > Geometridae > Plagodis > Plagodis dolabraria. Next base: position 35,498,350 of record OY978447.1, read on the forward strand.
TTTCACAAATGGCAAACATGTCAGAAAACGTAAAATACCTGGATCTCAATCCAAAACTAATTAATTCAAGAATAAACAAATATTACAACACCAAGGAATATATCACTCAGGCTGTAGTAACATACATCAACAACAAATATCAAGCTTCATCAGTGCTTACATTCATAAAATGTCATTCAGATAATGATACAGCAACAAACCTGAATAATACAAATTTTCCAAAATTATACACAAGAGTCAAAAAACGGTAATACTTCATGCAAATGTTCAGAGCATTCATAACAAATACAATGAAATTGAACATGTATTAGATGACCATAAGTGTGACATCTTGTGTCTCACCGAGACGTGGGCAAAGGACCACCAGGTAGAAGCGATGAATTTTGACAATTACGTGTTAGCTACGTATTTTAATCGAAAGTTATTTGAACACGGTGGTACCGCTATCTTTGTAAAGAATGACATAGAATTTAAAATCCGTAAAGATTTGAACAAACTTGCTTTTGAAACAAATTGTGAATTAGCTGCTATTGAATTAAAAACAACCAAAATAGTGATCGTAGTATTATATAGGCCTGACAATGACATAGCATTGTTTTTTGATATTTTCAGAAGGCTTTTACAGAATATCTGCCGGGAAGGAAAACAAATGATCATAGCAGGTGACTTCAATATTAATGTTTTAAGGCCTGATAAAAATGTTATTAAACTCTGTAACATACTAAAAAATTTTAATTGTAAGTTCTTGATTAATTCACCTACTCGTACGAAGGATGCAAGTTCCACTTGTTTAGATAACTTCATTGTAAATTTTGATCAGCATAAGAGCTACGTTTTGGGTAAAAAACTATCAGATCACAATGTAATAAAATTAGTCATAGAAAGTAATACAAATGTAAAGCAACCAAATTGTAAGCTCAGTAGAGTGATGTCCAAAAATAATTTTAACTATTTTCATTATTTAATGAACATTGAATATACTGCTCTAAAATCTCAAATATCAGACTGTGAAGATCCAAATGTTCAAATGAGAATTTTATCAGACGCTATTATACATCTTTTTAATATAGCTTTTCCTAAAGTCAAACGTAATATAGTCAAATCTGGTAAAAAATGGACAACTAAAGGCAGCGAAGTCTCTAAAGAAAATTTGGCTAAATTAGAAATATTGCAAGATTACCAACCATGTGATCAACGGAAGACTAGAATTAAGTTATATAAAAAAATTCTGAGAAAGACTATGTCAGCAGCAAAGAAAATGCAATACTCCCATAGAATTAAATCTTCGCACAATAAGATAAGAGAAACATGGAAAATAGTAGGAGAGCAAGTTAGAAAAGGTAAAAAACAAGGCTATAGGCATAAAATACATCATATACTTAATAATGCAGATGAATATGTAAATGACCCCAAGACTATAGTTGACATATTTAATAGGTTTTTTCTGAACATTGCACATAATTTGACAAGTAGGGTTGATATTAGCGCTCAAGATTGCTTGTTCTATTTAAATAATATAAACAAACCATCGACATTAATTAAATTTGACAAAGTTGATTATAATGAATTACGTGATACAATTATAAAAATGAAATCAAAATTGACAGAAGATATTTATGACATGAATACTAAAACGATGAAAAAATTATTATTGCAAAACGATCAGATGATGGAATTAATTCATCTCGTTATTAATAGTTGCATCGAAAAAGGAATATTTCCTGACGATCTTAAAAAAGGCAAAATTTTACCGTTGTTTAAAAAAGGTGAAGCATCGGAAATCAGTAATTATAGACCTATTAGTATACTACCAACCTTATCTAAATTACTAGAAAATATTATCAAAAGCAGAATAGTGAAGTACTTGGAACAAAATTGTATCTTTTCACCAGCTCAGTTTGGTTTCCGTAAAGGACGATCAACAGAAATGGTCATCAGAAAGGTAGTATATTTTATTCTAGTCTCTGGATGAGTCGCATAAATGCGCTAGTATCTATTGCGACTTATCCAAAGCATTTGACTGCCTCCGACATGACATCCTTTTATTAAAATTAGAATATTATGGCTTTCATGGTGTAGAACTAAAAATGATGAAATCATACTTAACGGATCGAGCTCAGGTAGTTTTTGTCAATGAAAACTGTTCTGAAATAGGCAAAATCAAAATAGGGGTGCCCCAGGGTTCAATTTTGGGTCCCATTTTGTTTTTGATTTATATTAATGACCTGGCTAAATGTTTGCCGGACTGGTCATTTGTTAGTTTATTTGCCGATGACACACATGTTGGAATTAAAGACAAAAATAAAATTGACTTAGACCATAAAACAGAACTCATTACAGGTATCTTACAAAAATGGTTTGAAGCAAACGGCATAATATTAAATGCTGATAAAAGTATAATTATGCAGTATCAATCAAGAAAAGGTGTAGAGCGTGACATCTTAGTGAAGGATAATAAATTCTTGGGCTATACCATAGATCATACTATTAGTCACTCGGCTCATATAAATACGCTATGTAAAAAACTCTCTAGTGCCAACTACGCGTTGCTAAAACTAAAACCAATAATAAATAAAAAAGCACTAATATCAGTTTACTATGCATATGTACATTCACTTATTAGTTACGCTATTACGGTGTGGGGAAATGCTGCTGACATAAAGAAAATTTTGAAATGCCAAAAAAGATCAATCAGAATTATAAATGGTTTACAAAAGAAAATGTCTGCAAAATCACACTTTGCAGAAAGTGGGATCATGACGGTAATTTCTTTGTATATATTCAAGAGCCTCATAGAAATACATAGTGAAAAAGATAATTACGTTAAAGTTATGGACTGTACGCCCTATAACTTGCGCAATAAAGAAGAACTTCATCAGCCCAAGATAAGACTGGTAAAAGTGAAAAAACAAGGCATTTATAATAAAATAGCTATGTACAATAAACTGCCTTTAAATATTACAAAACTAAATCAAACTAACTTTAAACGTAAAACAAAATATTTTTTTCTGTCTAATCCATTTTACTGTTTGAACGAATTTATGACGATGTCCCTAACTGAATCCATGTTTTATAATGACGATTATGAATAATATTTAAATTGGTGACGAAAGAAGATTGGAACTAAATACAACCTTATATTATATACCTTCACTCTACTTTTTACTTGTATTTTATACTTTAAAGGTGTAAATGTACTTGCATATTCCTAGCAGGATTGTTATTAAGTAGTTGTTTAAATTGTATTTATAATGTAATTCGACTTGCCTTGTATAACATCCAAAGTTATATGGTGAATAAATATTTCTATTCTATTCTATTCTGAATTCCACAAGCGGGCAGCCTGAATAGTGTGACATTTTCTGATCACCTTAAAGTGTAGGTATTCGAAGAACAGTGAAGGAAATTAAAAAGTTCCGCGGCGATGTAAGATTGAACAATATATTGTATAGGGGACTCAGAATACCTGTAAGCATTTATTTACCCTCTGTTGATGTCTCCTCCAGACCACACTTTGGTCTCGCGTTCAGACCTTCATTGAGTACTCGTTATGGTTCCAACTTCGAACAATTTATATAATTGTGTTATAATATTTCATTTCAATTAAGAGCGTGTCACAAAAAATAACAAAACTTATTTTAAAAGGTTCAATATCTACGCGCGCTCTAAAGTGGCGCCTACGACAAGTGTTGGTCTTCTTGGTCTGCAATTCAAAATCACCTTACTGCTGATACCGCGTTACAAATGGTCACGTGCGGCTCCATCTCAGTTAGAGTATACCCATCTACTCCGACAGAGTTGACTCGGATGTTAGTGGTAGCCTCTCCCCCACGTAGGTAATGTGTACCTACGAGTACCACAGTCGCATGGGGTAGGCGCCCGTGTTGCGTTCCGATGGTGTTTGTCGTTCGGTGAATCCGTCTTATATCTTATATGACATGGGACGGGTACTTATTATGTTTCCGTCGTAAAAGATCTCCGATTTTGTCTATTATCCTGTTAACGGTAAATAAGCAGGAGAATGTTCCACTCTTGTTGGTCGCTTCACCTTTAGGTACCATATACCACATTGTTTGTTGCTAATTGTACCACCAATTATTGTCTCCTACTATAGGTACACGTCTCACGTCCTTGAGCTCTTTCTCTATAAGTAGCGAGTCGCACCGCACCGTCCATCTAAACTCTATTGATCTCTATTTACACTCTATTGATGTTCCGACTATGGTATATTATATAGTATATAATATAGTATAGTATACAACATTCTAAAGTTGACCACTCAGTTTACTTTTAGTTTGATACAGTGCTATTGTCTTCTGACTGAGCGCTCCGAGCACGAAACAAGTTCAGTACGCAAAGTGCTCGACATAGCATAGAGGTAAAATTGGAACAGTGTACTGTAGGTATATGAAGCAGTAAGTATCAGTGATTCATTATTTATCCCAAACCCCAGCTAGTCATCCATCAGTATCAATATCATTGATGGATGACGTAGGTACGTGCCCCGGCCGCGGCCGCCTGGAGAGTTATCTGCTGGTTTAATTAGTTAGTTAGTTGCTCTGTCACGCCTCCATCTCCGGTTAGTCACAGTTTTTGCGTACCACCACCGGCGCGGCGCGGCGGCACCGCACCGGGGTTATTTTTGAAACACGGAATTAGTCACATTACATTGTGTTTTTTGTCTATATAAATTGGATACTAAAACTGCATCGTCATATTGAATCGACTGGTAGAGAATAAGCTATTGAAATACCTACTGTTTCGCTAGGATATTGCATAAACAAGTTGGTACCTAGTTAAGGAACCCATACATACCTGTAGATTGATGTGTGAAGATTACCAACGTAAGGCTGCTGCTAGCGGTCAACCGCCGGCCGCCGCGTAGTCTCGGCCGGTGTCCTGCAGCGTCGCGGCGCTACCTCGCCTCGTGGCACTGCGATATCGCCACAGGTGCTTACACCACTTGTACAAATAAATACATTCACTATGAAAATACTCAATTAGTTCATGGTTACCGCTAATTATTCCATGTGATCGACAATAAGTACCTCACTTTACTGTACCCGGCATCCGGACCACTTTAATGTACACACAATAAGTACCTACCTAGTTAAGTATACAGTTGTCTTTGCTCTGTTGTTGTTTTATGACGCGACGTTGTGGTCTGTGCGCAGGATGATCCCGCGGCGGAAGCACAACGCGTCCTCCGGCTCCCTGCCGCCGCCAGACGACAAGCACGCCAGTAACGATTACATACGTGAGTACCCATACCTACCTGCCGCACGCCAACCACATACCCTACCAAATTATATATTGTCACCTTTGCAAATAACTTTGGCCCAAGTCTAAATATCAGCTCGTTCCAATTCAAATTAATGTCAACCAAGTTACACGAAAAGCCTTAGTAAGGATCAGAGACAAAAGTAATATACCGGATACAAAAGGATTCTAACCTGTTCATGTAAGTCATCACTACGCTTCAACCACTCAACTATTTTCATTAATATTTGCCACAGAATATTTCGGTGGACCTGAGAGCCCCGGTTTTTGTTTTATCCGTACTTATACTTATTTATGTAGGTACGTCAATTTAACACTACTCCAATGTTTTATCTCTAATAATGGAGGCAGGAATGAACGGGCTTGTGTGTGGGGTTGCAGTGTCGGAGGGCAAGGGGCGCGAGGGCTGGGCGGGCGCGCTGCGGCGGCGCCTCACGCGCAAGACGCTGCACAAGCGGCTGCCGGTGACGGCCTGGCTGCCGCAGTACAGCGGCGAGCAGGCCGTCGGCGACCTCATAGCCGGCATCACCGTCGGCCTCACAGTCATCCCGCAGTCGCTCGCCTACTCCAACATCGCGGGCCTGCCGCCGCAGCACGGCCTCTACGGCTCCTTCCTCGGGTGCTTCGTGTACATAGTGCTGGGCGGGTGCCGCGCTGTGCCCGCCGGGCCCACGGCCATCGCCTCGCTGCTCACCTGGCAGGTGGCGCAGGGCGTCGTCGAGAAGGCCATCCTGCTCACGTTGCTCTCCGGGCTCGTGGAGCTGCTCATGGGCGTGTTGGGGCTCGGCTTCCTCATCAACTTCGTCTCTGGGCCCGTCTCCTCCGGCTTCACGTCCGCCGTGGCGCTCATGATCGCCACCTCGCAGGTCAAGGACCTGTTCGCCATCTCCGTCTCCGGCGACACCTTCCTGCAGCAGTGGATCTCTATTTTCCGCAACCTGCATGCCGCCTCGCTCTGGGACCCCGTGCTCGGCTTCGTCTGCATCGCGCTGCTGCTGCTCATGAGGGTCAGTATCTACCGTCCGGGACCACCTCTATCCCCACGTTGATCGCAGAGGGAATAACGACACTTTTGTTTATTTTCAGAAAATTGGAATGATAAAATTAGGTAACAAGTGTGAGAACGGGCCGAGCACGCGACAGAAGGTGGTGACGAAGTGCATGTGGATGCTGGGCACGTGCCGCAACGCCATCGTGGTGGTGTGCTCCGGCGTGCTCGGCTACTGGTTCGTGGCCACGCACGGAGCCTCGCCCGTGCGCCTCATGGGTAAGTATCGGCCTTCCTTTCCCCTCTCTCCCCGACCCCCGCAGCCTCTAACGCTACTGATTGTCTGTTTTGTTTGTTCCGCCTCCCGCGCCGCAGCTGACAACATCCGCACGGGTCAGTAGCGTAGAGAGAGTAGACGATCACCTCGCCTTCGCTAGCGTAGTGTCACCCATCCTATCCTCCCCGGCCGTGTGGCCCACCGACACTAATGCCGATCGGTCGGTCGCGTTGCAGGAGCCATCCCGTCGGGAGTGCCGATGCCGTCGTTGCCGCCGTTCAGCTACGTGCGCGCCGACAACTCGACGGCCGACTTCCTCGACATGGTGTCGGAGCTGGGCTCCGGCCTGCTGGTGATCCCGCTGATCGTGCTGCTCGAAGATATCGCCATCTGCAAGGCGTTCTCGGACGGACGCACCATAGACGCGACGCAGGAGATGATCGCGCTGGGCGTGGCCGGCATCGCCAACTCCTTCGTGCAGGCCTACCCCGGTGGGGGCTCGCTGGCGCGTTCCGTCGTCGCCAACGGCTCCGGCGTCAGGACCACCTTCAACGGCCTCTACACGGGTGAGTGTTCGTCCACCCGCCCCTTTCCCCCCATACCCCTCACTGACTAATCCTTGCATTCGGACGTCCACAGGTGTCATGGTGATTCTGGCGCTGCAGTTCTTCACGCAGTACTTCGAATTCATCCCTAAGTCGGCACTCGCGGCGGTCATCATCTCCGCCATTCTGTTCATGGTCGAGTACAACGTCATCAAACCGATGTGGCGAGCTAAGAGTGAGTGAGACTTCCGATTTAAAGGATGTTCACAGTCTCCCCTTAAACTTATCGTTCTGAGCCGTAACCATATTTCGCAGAACTGGATCTGGTGCCGGGCATATGTACGTTCGTGTTGTGCCTCACGCTGCCCATTGAGCTGGGCATCCTGATCGGCGTGATCGTCAACATCATCTTTATCCTGTACCACGCGGCGCGACCCAAGTTCTCGGTGGAGATGCTGAAGGTGAGTGTCGGTAGCGGTACAGATACATGTAGCAGAGCAGGGGCGCAGTGGTTGAGGCGGCACTGTCGTTGTGTTGCAGACGGAGCGCGGCGTGGAGTACCTGATGATAACGCCGGACCGCTGCCTCATGTTCCCGTCGGTGGACTACGTGCGCCGGCTGGTGACCAAGTGCGCGGGCAGCGCGGCCGGCGCGCCGCTGCCCGTGGTGCTCGAGTGCACGCACATCTACTCCGCCGACTACACGGCCGCCACCAGCATCGACCAGCTCACGGCCGACTTCCACGCGCGCCGCCAGCCGCTCTACTTCTACAACGTGAAGCCCTCCGTCTGCTCCATCTTCGAAGCGGTCGCCAAGCCGGAGCACTTCACCGTCTTCTACGAGGACGAGGAGCTCGACCGGCTGCTGGCCGCCGACGAGCGGCTGCAGCCGGCCAAGCCGCCGCCCCCTCCGCCGCTCGGCCGCGCCTAGGCGACCGGGGTGCCAACGCGAACGTCTGTGATAGTCACTATAGTACATACATGTTTCGAGTGGATCTATTTATTTTTAGGTAAATCGAAGTACAAGTTAGCTATATGTCGTCGAAATGCGTCTTCGTAGAGACGTTGAAGCTTTAAGCGGCCTAGGACAGAGTCGCCCGCGCCGGCCGCGGCTCGTCGCGTTAAAACGTGCGGTTTTGGGATTTGAGTCTATTTTTGAGATAAATGAACTTTTAGTAGATGGATTAGGTGTTGTGGGGACGGGGATGCGCGCCCGGGCCGACGCGGCTCGACTCGTGCGTAGTGCCCCGCCGGAGGCAGTGCCCCGCGGGCGCAGTGCCCCACGGGCGCAGTGCCCCGCCGGCGGGGCACGCCCGCAGGTAGGTAGGTAGGCGACGCGATCGCCGCGCGACGCTCAGCGTCTCGCGTGGCGAGCGCTCATCATTGTGATTGTTTCTTCTATCCCTTTTTAAGTTTGAAATATAAGTCTATTTTGGAGATGTTATGAATAATGAACGATATCTATACATATTGAATAGCCGTAGAGTTTGTGATGGACGACTGTGACTTACGATAAGAATCCGTGTGTGAAACGATGTGCCGAGAAAATGTTGAATGTGTCTAAGTACTTACGTATTCAATTACGAGTTCCAAGAACAAAATATAATAAACTCTTTGAGAGTATCGATCGATTTGTTTTACTTCTGCCCGACCTTTCTCTGCTGTTGCCGAGAGCGGACCTGCGACTGCCCGGAGCCCGACTGGAGCCGCCGGCCGGGGCTGCGCCACGCACCGCCGTTGCACCAGAAAGATACAATATACTTACATTTATTCAAGACATAGCCAGTACAATGGCAAGGAGCGCTACCAGAGCTGATTTTATCAAAACTTTTATCAATATGAGAACGAAAAATCACTTGAAACACTCACTGGCTAAACATGAAAACTACTTGACCCTTGAATCTTAAATTCGAGAAGTACCTACTTAGGTAAATAAGAGGGAGTACACGTTAGCTAAATAGGATTTTCCGACAGGGATGAAATAAGGATGACAAATTAGGGCTGAAAGTGTATACGAAACTATTATAGTATAAATACTAACTAGTTGGAAGGTAAGCGACATATTTATATTGCTTTACAACGGAACATCGAGCCGACAGCGAAATAAAAAGTTGAAATCGCGAGCGGGAAACGAACACGCGACCATCCTTCCCTGTAACCGGAACTTTTTTTCTGAGGGTAGGCGAAAGTAAAACACACAATAAAAAGTTCTCTGTTTGAATTATTTAAATAAATTAGTTTTATTGATATAACTAAAATTGTTTTTATGTTATATTAAACTAATTAGTACAAACTGGCCGGGGAACACTATTCCTGAAATCACACTAAGTTTTCCTATCAATTTCAACACTATATTTTAACACTAATTGCACTACAAGATGGAAGAAATTAATTCAAATTCTTTATTTGCTTAAACATGGGTAAAATTAAATTACAGATGTTACTGTTCACAATGTTTCGTTCGCCATGTTCCAACCTGTTTGAGGTATGCAACATTATTTTATAAAAATACATGCACTTACATATATAACTACGCAACAAATACAAATTATCAGCCATGATTAGACTATTTGCTTAATTTTGATTAATATTTAAGATGTTTTCATTCCAAAATAAGTACAATTTATGTGATTAAATTATATAAACAAATATACACAAAACATTTATACTATAAACACATTTCTATGCACATCGTCAGTATTACAGTCAAGGTAATTATATTAAAATATATTACAAATCTATACTTATAATAAAACTGTAACAGGTCCAATTCTGTACATGGAAGATATTTAGAAAAAAAGAAATGTACAGTACTCTGTAGCTGATACTGATGCCGAATCTGTATTTTTTTTATTTTTGTCTGTCTGTCTGTCTGTCTGTCTGTCTGTCTGTATCCCGGCCGCGTATCACTCCAAAACTACTGAATGGATTTCAATGAAACTTAGCATGATTGGAGTTCATACTACAAGGTAGGATAATTTAGCTTTTTATCCCGAAATTCAGCATGGTTCCTTTGGGAGAGGGGATGAAAGTCAAAATATACAGTTAGTTGTAATTTATTAACGCGTAGTCCGATTTCATACGTTCTTTTTAGGGTTCCATACCCACAGGGTAAAAACGGTCTGTCCGGCTGTCCGTCCGTCCGTCTGTCCGTCCATCCGTCCGTCCGTCTGTCACCAGGCTGTATCTCAAGAACGGTGATAGCTAGACAGTTGAAATTTTCACAGATGATGTATTACTGTTGGCGCTATAACAACAAATACAAAAAGTTGGCCAAGTGCGAGTTGGACTCGCGCACGTTAAAACAAAAAAAGGTTAAAATATGAAGTCTAATGTTGTACGGAACCCTTCGTGCGCGAGTCCGACTCGAACTTGGCCGATTTTTTTAATTAGAATAGTGGTGCTTTAAAAATTATCACGTAAATATTTCAAAGTCATCGGGTTTGCAGTTCAGAAATTACAGATATCACAACCTAAATATTACGTTCCAAATAACTTGACACCCAAAATGTACAGAAACCTTTGAACGTACGGCTCATCTTAAGCTGGCGTTTGCACTTTATCGTATATAATAGATAGGTCTGTAGTCGGACCTCTCCAAAAGACTGATTTTTCAAACGATAAAACTCAGTTTTTTTTATTACGATAACCACAACTTCCCTACGAATATTTTTCATAACATGCAATGCTCTAATCAGTCTTTTTTTTTTACGCATGATGGGTTAGCCTTTGACCACTATCTCACCTGATGGTAAGTGATGATGTGGTCGAAGATGTTTTTCAGGCTAACCTAGAATTACTGGCTCTCAAGGACAGCTGCCGGAACACACCGTTAGGTTCTTGGCGACAGATTTTCAACTTGAGGGTGGTAGCTAGCCCGGCGGGCATTCGCAAAGTGCCCTACCACCATGCTGTAACGACTGCCTTCCTAAGACAACAACCGGGACCGACGGCTTAACGTGCCCTCCGAAGCACGGAAGCGCTCAGTAGTAATGTCACCAGCCAAGTCATGACCGCGGCGGACGTTGCTTAACTTTGCTGATCGATTCAGAATGGTTAAGCAAACTTCGCTACGAGCGCTTCAAAAATCTATACCTATAACAGGTTGCAGAAGGCGGGTAGGGAAGCGCGAGGGGTAAGACGCTTACATTTATCTATTTATACTTATAACAATACTGTAACAGGTCCAATTCTAGTAGCAATCTGTAGCTGATACTACAGCTGATACACATTCTGATGCAAAAACCTTTTTTTTTTTTTGTGGCTGTCTGTCTGTATCCCGGCCGTGCAACACTCCAAAACTACTGAATGGATTTGAATGAAACTTAGCACGATTCGAGTTCATACTACGAAGAAGGACATACGATACTTTTATCCCGAAATTCAGTACGGTTCTCTTGGGAAAGGGGATGAAAGTCAAAATGTACACTTAGTTGTAATTTATTAACGCGTAGTCCGATTTCAATCATTCTTTTTTTGTTACAATAGTGGTAATTTTATTATTTTCCCGTAAATATTTCAAAGTCCTCAGTTTTGCAGTTAAGAAATTACAGATATCACAAACTAAATATTTCGTTTTAAATAACTTGAACCGCGGAATATTGAGAAACCCTTGAACGTACGACTCATTTTAAGCCCACAGGCAGCCCGGAACCCCACGGGCAGCCTGGCTCCCCACGGGCAGCATGGCACCCTTATTTAGTTTTGCAAGCTTGCTACTATAAACTCTAAAATGTGGTACATTCACCACAATCAGTTTTTAAAAATACATATCTTTCTTTTGTTTTGGATACATTTCGGAGACAGCGCAATGGAAGTGCACAATGTTGTCTTAGGTTTTCGCGATTGCTACACTTAGTAATTAAACAACTTTAAACGGTTTAAATCACGTATATTTATCATTATTTTTGTCCGGACGTTTCAAACACTTTGTAGTGATCGTGGTCACGGGGTGACTGTCGGGACAAAAATAATGATAAATATACGTGATTTAATCCGTTTAAAATTGGAAGTGCACCACTTTAGTAAATTGTTATACAAGGGTCGAAAGGAATTGGTAACTTTCACCCGCGGTGAGCTCTCTACTTTTCATTTCGAATTTAAAGAAGGTGAAAAAAGTAGCTTTTCTAAAAATCATTCATTGAAAAAATAACATACTTACTAAAAATTTATTGAGAGGTTAGAACTATTTGGGAAATTTTACGTAAAATTTTGTTTGGAATATTTACAGGCGCTTATGGCCCGAATAGGAATCTCTCTGCTTTTCACTACTAATATAAGGAATAACGATGTAAAAATAGTATGTTTTTTTAAATTATCTTATGAGTCTTAAATTATCTATGAGTAGTACCTTTTTAAAATTAATGCAGCTATAGTCCAAGTAGGTATCGATGACTTCCGTGTTAAACACTCTACTTTTCATTTAAAATATGAGAAGGGTAAAAAAATAGTAGTTGCATGGTGGTAGGGCATTTTGCGAATGCCCGCCTGGCTAGCTACCACCCTCAAGTAGAAAATCTGTCGCCAAGCACCTAACGGTGTGTTCCGGCAGCTGTCCTTGAGAGCCAGTAATTATCTAGGTTAGCCTGAACAACACCTTCGACCACATCATCACTTTCCATCAGGTGAGATAGTGGTCAAAGGCTAACCTATCATGCATAAAAAAAACAAGTTTTTCTAAATATTTACTAAAAATAATAAACATAAGTAGAAGATACAAAGATACACTAGGAGTTAGAACATTGAAATTTAGGGAAAGTTTTAGTTAGTTTTTTTTTAACCTACACTTCTTACCTTATATTTAGTTACTACCCTGCTAAACATAGTTGTTATTAATTGTTTTATAACAACAGAGTATTTTACAACGAAAAATCTTAGACATATAACTTTGTTAACACCAATAGTTACCATGGTTACAAGTCATTCCGGCCCAAGAGAAGGAAGCATTTACTATGAGTTTTTCCCGGCCTTAGGTGGGAAGGAGCGTCTCCCACCCGCTACTCAGATCAAACAAACACTACTTTCCGAAAATGAGAAATAAAAAAAGAATCGATCTACCGTCAAACAAACCGCCGCCGTTTTAAAGTCGAAATTCTAAAGAAACGCACAAGGTACTTTGCTTCAACATTTATTGTGCGAACCGGGAAAGAACTCTCTGAGTTACTTAACTACTGTCTTCTGGAAAATACAACCCGGGAGTTTTGAAATCCAAAGTAGAAAGCTCCATTCTGAGCTATGGTTTACTATAAGAGTGCTTCACCGCAGACCACAGTGTTGCTTAATATGAGATAAACAGTGCACAAATGTGAATAATTAGTCTGCAGGTACGGCAATCGCGAACGAAGTCGCGGGTACAGCTAGTTATAAATATAAATTCAAATTTTGTCGACAAAAAATTCATTAACGTTATAATAAGCTTTAGTTGTCAAAAATAATTAAAACTTGGTTTTAAAGACACTGAAACTATTTTAGTAAATAACACGGGATAAATCACGTGAATCAGTCAGATAGCTCCGACTATAGTTTCAACCACATTCGGTGGTCTTTTTCAAGGAGAGCTCGGGACGCCCGCGTTGACGTCTCGCTTAGCACTGCGGGCGGCAGCTCGTAGCGCGCGTGACGTCATCGGTTGGTGCCAGGGGTGGGTTGCAGTTGGTCGTGTCGTCGACTGATGCGAATCCTCTTCGTCGCTGATGGTGAAATGCCGGCTGGCATGGGGAACGTCCCAGCAAAAAGAACTCACCACATCTCCACTAGACCCGTCCTTATCATCCAAAACAGTTCCATGAAGACACGGCTTCCAAGTAGGTGACAAGAACCATCCTCCGTCTCTATTGAAGTTTGGACGTCTACTAATTTCAATAGATTCTCGGATCTTGCGAGGCACGAAGAACTTTTCTCTCGACAAGACCCGAGTTTTGTCAAAGCGGATGTAGTGTCCTGCACCAGATAACAGAGAATGTTCTGTCACGGCTGAGCTGTTGATGTCGTGATTCTTCATGGAGCGTATGTGTTCCGTAAGTCTAGTGGAAACGTTCCGGCATGTTTCGCCAACGTAACTGAAACTATTTATTTCTTTAATATATTTCGCGGAACTTTGTTGTATATTTTAGGTGCCATATACAACAAGCTTTTTCCAAACATAGCAGTGTTATGATGGGCTGATCTTATTATGTGCTTATGTCTCTGGCTGTTCAAAGTTTCATAGCTTTTAATATTTTTCCTAGTTAGTAGTGTCATTTCCAATATGTACAGCGAGGGAAGGGTCAGAAGCTTAAGGCTTTGAAAGTATGGTTTACAAGAAACTGTCTGTAAATTGCATATTGCACGGATACACTTTTTTTGTGCTTTAAAGGCCGATTCTTTTTCGGTGGAGTTACCCCGAACAATATACCATATTTGAGAGTGGACCCTACATATGCATGATATGCGCTAAGAAGTGCACTTTCATTTGAAAGGAATCACTGTCTGAAATGCGCCAACTGTTCCTGATTAAGATGGATGAGTTCAACGGTGGGTTGCACAAAACACCATCTGCTGCACCCACAAATGTCAGTCTGGCTCAGGAGTTTCACAACTTCAAAGCGTTAATTATGATTGCCTTCAAGCTCTACAAGGTCAAGTAGAGCTGTTAGACCGCAAAATGGATAACTTGGAGATGCACTCTCGCTGCAAGATTTTATTGTTGCATGGACTGCCAGAGAAAAATCAGGAACAGACTGAGGCAGTGGTTGTGAAGGCAGTGGTTGACCGGTTGAAACTGAAGGATTTTACAGCAACTGACATCAGCCGTAGCCACAGAATGGGTAAATCATCGTCACCAGACAAGCCCAGGCCTGTTCTTCTAAAGCTGTGCGACATTTCGATACGAAGCAAAATTTGGTTCGCCAAAACTGAGCTCAAGGGATCTGGTGTCACTCTGTCGGAGTTCCTTACGAAGTGCGCCACGACACTTTCATGGCTGCACGGCAGAAATACGGTGTTAGTAAGTGTTGGACTCGTGACGGTTTCATTTACGTAATTGGGCCTGATTTATTCATGATTTGGACAATTTTCTATATGATAATAAGTTTTCTTCCCGGGAGGCAGGACAAAATGCTTTCATCCAGATCACCAGAGTTCTATCGCAAAGGCATAAATTACCTTCCTATGAGATGGCATCAATGTATAGATAATAATGGTAATTATTTGGATTAAATCATCATCATCATCAGCCGGAAGACTTCCACTGTTGAACAAAGGCCTCTAAAAAACCTGGGATTTGTACCCCATCCCGAAAAATTAAACATAACAGACAAAAAAAAATTATACTTTAGCAACCGGGTAGGATCTCGTAAAGTTTACCGGATATTTTTCTAACCAGTTATGAACTTATTTGAAGATCTTCGTCTGGGAGTCACATTTATTTTATAAGATAAACTTTCAAAAGCTGTGCTTATCTGTTAATTTTGGGAACTACCCATTCATATATGAATACACCAGAGTAAAACTCAGATTACTAAAAAAATAATTAGATAGCCTTTACGGAAGCACAGTTGTTTGTGGAGGTAGCCATGATGTAAATGTAAGAATTGCATATCTTAACAGTCGTGTTAATACTATTGCAGAACTTATTTCACTATTCACAACATGTTATAGTTAGTCCCCAAAAACGACGGTTTTAATACACTATTAGGCAGACTGTTAGATAACACGACCGATCTGCTAAACTACCTAAAACTGACAATCCTCAAGACATACGTTGTTTTCTGTTGCAAATTGGCTTATTTTAAATAACAAAGCGTATTAGAAATATATTAATCCGAAGACTCTGACTAAGTATATCAATCATGAATTGAGCATCACTAAATCACAAACGTAGAATGCAATTACTGTATAAATAGGGCCATAGTACATAAGTAGCCTGTGCGTTAGTCTAAACTTCCGATTTTTACTTGTATTTAAAAAGTAATCATGTTTAGGTAATAATGATGTCCGATTGTTTCATAAAAGCTAAAATCAAATTTACTAGGGCTAATATTAAAATGCGAAAAGAGAGGTTCTCGGCGGCACAGAAATCGATAGCAATACTGTTCAACTGCAATTTTGAATCTTGCTCAGAGATATAGATAAACTTTATTATACATCAAATGTAAGATACACTTAGGCTTAGTAAAATATAAGGTACACTACACATATAGACTAAGTAACTAAACTTATACCCACCTACTTGCATTATAATACATATATAAACTATTAGTACTGAACTGAGTAGCAGTTACAATTTCTAAATATAGGCAAGCAATGAGTAGTAGTATCTGCAAAATCAATGATCTTGTTAGGTGTGATGACATTATTGTTCTAAAATTTTAGTTGATTATTGCTTAATTAAAATAACTGCAGTTTATCATCCACATGCCGCTGTAACAATAGCACCTTCCGGTCGTACACTTCAAAGGGTAGAACTCAACCATATAGGGGCACTTGGTCCTTGTCAAACAACTATATGAACTGAAAAGACATAGAATACCGATCTTGAAAAAATTACACGGTTTTTTTTGAAAATTCTTATCAGTACTGTCATCGTTCTATGATGACATAGGCAGTGTAAGAACTGGTAAAGTTTTAGAACTCTACACGATGACGACTGTCACGTTAGATATGACAAACACTAAACAAAACTAGAAACCACATGAACCAGTCTAATTTACACTTTAACAGAAGATTTATTTTTTAATAAAGAAAACTGTTTACAATCGTATAGGGAAATCGATTTCTTACACTTGGACTACTCTGGGATTTTCAGACAATCTGAGAAAGGGTATAACAATATCCTTCTAAAAATAGATGAAAATTATATTATTTCGTATCCCAAATCTCGTGACGACCGATAAAGGCTTAAACTTCTCCACTAATATAGTTCAGTCGTTGAATATGGTGAGAAATGTATTAAACAGCACACTATTCCTAATATATTTATTTCTTGTTAGAAATGGCCAGGTTAAACGCTACATGGCTACGGTTAACAAATACGATAGACAATTCGTCAGAATAGCCAAACGGTCTGTGGCAGATTCAGCAAACACATCACACAACTGTTAATAAGAAAATTAAGTTATTCCCTGTAAGACACAATATTGGTACAGCGGGAAATGTTCAAATTCATTTGCTTCCAGGAATTATAGGTAGTGTAGATACATAGATCTTAGAATTATTTTAATAAATTGTGTCCATTTATATACATTGCGCGCGGTCAGCGGTTTACGTATACATGCCACTGCATACTAAACCGCTGCACTAGTGCATGTTCCGACACCCAACCTGCCATCCGCGTGTACTCACCAACCATTAACCATATTAGCTTAGATTTTGGGTTATTAAAGAACATTTTATTCCCTAAACTTGCTTATAATTTTCTTATGTACGGAGAGCAGCGTACATAGTGGACCTTCGAGCATCGTGTCCTTGCGCGCGTGTTGGCACGTGCAGGATAATCCGCGTGTAAGGTGAAACCAGCGACTGTGGAACTACCAAGTGACTTTTATAAGAACTAATGTGAATAAATAAATAAGGTGAACAACCAAAATAGAACGAATCGAAATTTAGACCATTTACCAGAGTCTGGATTGCAAGGAGCGTCATAGCCGTGGACAAAAGAGCGGTGCTCGCAATCGCTTACGTCAATAATTTTGCGGCGCTGAGCCAAGCAGTAACGACAGCAGTATACAAGTGAGATCTTTCCAATTTACCAATAAATAACAACTTTTTGAAAATGGAAGATCTCCTTACAAACCAAGGCACGCTAATCACAGCGATGGAGCAGCTTATCTCTTCCTTCAAAAAGACGGGACGTGAACGTAAAACGCCCGATTATATAAAAAGAAAGTTAGATCTGTTAGAAACTTATTGGAAAGATTTTGAATCTAACCATTTTCAATTGTGGGAGTTTGATGAAAATGTTTCCTACTTTAAAGAGCAGCATTACCAGCAAGCTTTTGATTTTTATACCGACGCAAAAGTTCACATAACACAATGTATTCCTAGACCTACGACTCCGATCGGTACCATGAAAGGAGGTGAACAGGCCCTATTAACACCGAGTTAGTCATTACCAATACCCAAGTTCAGCCCTCAAGGCAATGCTAGCAAATAAGAAGAGATGCTACGTAAGCAAAAAAGTAATTTTAAGGCATTCTCTCACACCATATCGACTATCTTGAAAATGTATCGGACATTTGGGAATTTGAGGATTTATTAAAAACAGTTCAATCTAGGTGGTCTACTATCGACGCTTTACATTGGGAAATTGATAGCAATCTTCTTGAAGAAAAGGAAGATTATGATTTGATCTTCAACGTGTACGAACAGCAATATGTTAGCCCAAAGTTTTGTTAGCAAGAATAAGTGCAAATTCGTGAATGATGTGACTTGGTTCGTTGTTTATAAACGACCCACTAACGATATCACATTCAACCCTGATCACGGTCGTAGGTAAAATGTTGACTGGGAACTGTGATACATGCCATTTATTACCTTTTAAAATCTGCTTATTAAATCCTAACAGTCTTCTGAAAGAGGCTTCTTTGTTAAAATCAATGTCTTTTGTACAGAAAATAGTAGTTTTTAACGTATTGTTATTGCACAGTAGTTTTATAGTTGCATCATTTATTTCAATTTTTAAATAATCACTGATATCTTGCAATTCATAAGTGCCTTCCGGTATTTCAATAACTTCGTTAGAGCCATAATAAAACTTATTATTACTTTTGTCAACATTTGGAATTGAATTAAACGTTGAAAATTGCAATAAGGCACACTCATAAGCACCATCTAGTTGCAATGTATTTGGATAGTATGTAGATAACGTTGACGAATTTCCAGTTATTGACTATGTGAGTGACATTGTGATAATGCTTGAATTCAAAGAAAAACATAAATTTTATTCCAAAAAGTTAGCAGGTACTCTAAACATAAGTGACCACAATTTACTGTATTGAATCTTTGATATCTTGTGTAGTTATAATAAACATTAATTCTTAAAATATCGCATTAATTCTGCTGGAGGTTTTAAATCTCCATAGTTATCAAAATATTCACAATACTTGTATAATTTAACATAAGCTACCCAATGAGTTCCTTCGTTCTTAGAATCGTCTAAGTTTACGATAGCGCATTCAATTCTCTTCGGTTTTCTTGGTAACTGATCCTTCATGTAGATCCCTCGGAAATATGGGATGTCTCTTGCATACTTTTGAATATCTACATTAGTCAGAGGACGATCAGGTAGCAAACTTTCTAGTTTTTTGATGATTTTATAAACAATCCTTTACCATTTTTGTACGGTTTAATGTATAAACCCTTGCCCAGAACCGAACCTTCCATAGCCTTATTGTGCCGTTCTGTTTCTCGCAAATTTTGCTGAGCTGCTTTGTAATTGTTTACAGTTTTTGCAATACCAGCAGCACCACCAGCTAAAGCGCCTAAAGCTGATAAACCAGCGAAAATAGGGATTAAAGGCAGGACCCCTCCAGTTTTTGGCAAAGGTATTACTCGCGGTTCTCGAATTCGATTAATTTCTGGAAACATTTTTTTAGCTGCTAAATAAGCAACTTTAATCAAAGTTTTACTATTCTTAGGCTTCAATTTTTTTTATTTTTGCTCTTATTTTTGAAACCAAGCTTCTGAATGTTTTAACTCCGGAACCAGACTTCAGTTTTGCTTTCATAACCTTGCTCACTAGCCATGAGCTTAACTTTTCACCTTTTCCCGCATCTTTTGATTTAAGTCTTTGTTTGGCCATGTTGAGTAATTGTAAGTCAGCTTTGTAACGATGGGATAGATCTGTATGATTTGCGTAAGCAATGTCGTGGTGCATGCAAGCTTCATCTAGCTTATTTACACCTCGATCACCTCGTAATAAACGTTTTTGAAGTTTAGTTCCTGGTCCGCAATAATTGTATCCAGGCAAATGAACTTCAAACGGTAGATTATTGATTATGTTATTTACTAGTCCACCACCCTGCATTACTCGAAGTGTAATGATAGGAATGTTACATCAGCATTAGTTATATATCTTAACTCATTATTGCAGCTTTATCAATCCAACTGTTTTCTTCATCGTTTAGACCTAACCATTTGACGAACAGTTTACGTCCTTTTCTTTTTAAAACTATTTCTATCAAATAAACATTAGGATGATTAGATTTTTGAAGTTCTTGCTCATAAAATGCTCCTACTATATCTTTCTTTCGTTGATCTTCTATGTGGTATGTTACTGGTATGGTTTTATTTATCTTCTTAATAGTAAAAAGTTCAGTTGACCAATTGGGGGTGTAACCTTTTTCGAAATTGTGTTTGTATTTACTGATACGAACACAGTCACCAACTTTGAACTTAGGCAGTCGTTTGATGGATATATGTTTGTATGTTTTTTTAATATTTTCTTTTATTACTGATTCATTAGATTTATTCACATCAACCGGTTTACATCTAATAGTTCGATGGATTGTGTTGTTATATGTCTTCAGTATATCTTCTAATGTTGAACCTAACCATTTATAGTTTCCATTCAAACTAAAAGATTTATATAATTTATTTTTAACCGTTTTAATCAGTCGTTCTACGATCGAAGCTTTTTTTGTGGAAAACGATGAGTAATGATTAATGTTGTACGTCTTCATGAGCGTTTGAAACGTGCTATTATAAAACTCTGTCCCCATATCAGTTTGTAAATTAACAGGATGCCGATAAGTGCTAAGCAGTATACGTTCAAATGCCCTACTAACCTCAAATTTATTTTTCGATTTTAATGGCTCTGTCCAGGCGTATTTTGAAAAACAGTCAATCACTACTAAAACGTAATTATGTCCTTTATTATACGTTCTCAAGTTTTGCATGTCCATAAGATCTGCTTGCCACAAGTCGTCAATTCCCTTAAGAATAACACAACGTCGAAGAAAATTTCTTCGTGCTGCTTTGTGTATTTCATTTACAATTTGCTGTTTTGACATTACGGAGTCTTTTTTATTAATTTATTTACATCTGCTTTAGTGTAAAACTTATCTTCCAATAGAATTAAAACCTCAGGTATCTTTGCTTTTAAAGTATCCTGAGCTATCTTGTGTATGTCTAATATGATTCGAGATCGTAATGAACCAATCAGTTTATCAAATTCTCTTATCGTTTTAGTATTCAATCGATCCACATAATCCTTATTAACAGCATCGTCTAATTCTACGGGAGGTTTAATTCCTCCCAATCTAGAATTTTTCAGATTGAAATTTCCATTTTCTGATTTTAGTAATGCGTTTTCGTTAAAGTCAAATATTTCTGATAAACGCATTCTTTTATGAATAAAATGACCGAACTTATCGACATTCATGATTAGGGTGTATTGTAATGAATGGTCAATGATAAAATGAAACATAAAAAAAATACTTACTTATTTATTACTTTACTTTCACGTAATTCTTCAATAATAGATATTATTTCGTTGTCTAAACCTGTGTTACCAGCATCTTGAGATGCAATTAATAATTTTAGCCTTTCCACTAATTCGTTCGGATCATCCCAATACAGAAAATCTACGTTTTTCTCCCATTTTTTTGTCAGTGGTAGTCCTTTTCCTTTCGATTGGATACCCTGAACTGTATTTCGCAGTTTGAAAAGAGGTTTAATTACTTGCAAATATTTTTGTCCCTTATAATATTTTATTGGCTTACTTGGATGAAAGCCTCGTCGATGTGCATTTGTTTCGATTAGCATCGATTTATAATGTTGCATATCACTATCTGTAACCAAGTTCAGGTCCACGTCTTTCTTTAACAGCAACTGCTTCAAACCAGGCGTATTCCGGTATTTACGTCCTGCCACGATGATGTATTGATCATTGATAGTTATGCGAGCAGAACCTAACATTAGGTTCCCACGTTCTACTTTAACACCAAAAGGTATGTCTGTTAACGCATCTGAAGATACTGACAAGGATGACGTATCACCTACTGATTTATATGAAATGTCACTGTCGCTATCAGATTCGTATTCGTTTTCATCTTCCTTGCTGCTTTGATAGTCAGGTTCCTTGTGCAAAGTTTTATCAATAAATGGAACTTCGGTCTCTTCATCTTCCATAGCATGCACGAGAGGAGTTTGCTGACTGGCGCTAGCAATTAAATTGAGAGGTTCTGTTACAGGCTTGAAAACCGATTCCAGTGCTTGTTTATTGTTAATCTCATCATCTCTCATTTTTCGTACTTTTTTCTTCACAGCTTCTGCTGCATCAACAATTTGCCTTTTCAATGATTTATCCATATTTTTAAAATAGGTCACAATTGATTAGGGGTTGTCTGACGAATAATATTACCGCACAGGTAACGGTCTTATATATAACTCATGTTCCTAATCAAAGACTACGAAAGTGTCAAATTTATTTCTGTAACAACCTTTATTCTTGGGACAGTCTTTATTAATTACAACATAATTAAAGGGTTCCCTCCATATTTTAGAACACATTTCCCGAAATTCAATCCATGTCATGTCTGTATTAACATGTTCATCATATACGTGCCTCATATTTATTTCATCTTGTTTAAAAAGTACGATTACATTTGCGTTGTCTCTTACTAACTGTTTCGGGATTTTAGTGTATGTTTGATTCACATAAATACAATCAATGTTCTTATGTCTCCCCATCGCAAAATAATCACGCATGTTATTTTGATTTTCACATGCAACATCATCAAATATGATAACAGAATACGGTTTTGCGTCTTGAACACTTAATACCTCTTCATTTTCACAATATTTCTGAAATGAAAGGCTTGGTACACGTTGCAAAACTCTCTTCTTCTAAAAAAATATACTTCGGTTGATGCAGGGTTTTTGAATAAACATACACATTTTGTAATCTTAAACCATTCTCATGTATTAGAAGACCAATCAGTAAATTAGTTTTTCCACAATTTGATGGTCCACAAATAATGCACCGAACCGAATTAGGCAATAATTCTCCATGACGTAAATCAGACTTTCCAGCCTCAACGCAGATTCTGTTTAAATCTAACGATTGTGATTGTTTTACAAATTTCATGGCCACCGGTTGAAATGGTTTGATTAATAATGAGTAGATTCATTTATTACATCGACATATATAAAATAATATAAATCCGGTTAGGTTTAAAAACTGGAAAAGTGGAATAGGGTTGAATTGTAAATCTTTGTTGATGTAGTGAAGTAGTGCAGTGGAACAGCGCCCAGACCAAACACTCGATGATATCTTAATCAAGGTAAGCTCATATGTTGCACGATCTCTTAGTATTATTGGACGGCCTACTCCACCGAGAGTGGATGAGGCGAACGGAGTGAGCCTCAGAAACGGAAGGTGGAGTAGGACGCCCAATAATACACTACTAGTAGCGTCGTGCTGCGATCTGTTGAGACTCAGCCCTACGCCAGGTGATTCGTTATGTGTATAGTGTACACACAGCGCGAACTGACCTACACTGTTACAGTCTAGGATACCTACCACGCGAACCGACCGCCTCGTTACTTGGCTTACACTTGTATATATCACACTTTTAACATGTTTATTTTATTTTTATTCACATATTTTTATTGTTTTTAACCGACTTCTATAAATCTATCCATTTTTTTATTCGATTAAGTGACCCAATTTTGTCATTTTTTTATTTGAAATATAGTTTATCTCATGTGGTCCCATTTAAATTTGATCAAAATCGCTCAAGCCGTTTTGAAGTTACGCTCCATTAACTGGTTATTTTTTTCCTCTCTTGATGATATACTTACATAATAGGTACTTTTGAACTTTCGTAGTATAGAATAGACTTCAACAAGTTATTTGTCACTAAATTAAAGCCAATTTATATAATTATTTGTTTCTTCTGTTTCAGGTAACAGCATGATGTCTACATGAAAAAAAAATTGTTAAATAAAACCTAACAAGTGAGTAATTAATCTTGATTAACGTATTTAAGTTACTCTACAAGCTTTTGTCACTTTTCAAATCACTAATGTTAGCTAACCTAAGTTTTACAACGAAAAATCTTGGCTAATTATTCTTGATTTGTCAGGTGAAATGAAATCTCTTTAATATTAAGAAACAAACAAAATAAATATCCGAGCTAATCTAATTAAATTCGCTAACCAAACCTACAAATTGTACATAGTAATGTCTAATAAGCAATCCTGTTATTTGCTTTTTTGTCAAATTGCCTTTTTATTTGTCAAAACCAATCTAATTAAAGTTTAGAAATTGATAATTTTAGCTAACATACATAATTAGTCATATCTACCTAGTAAAAATCTTAAAAAAAGACTAGATTTGTCAAATTCAACTGAAAACATTGAATATTTTATCCAACCTAACCTTCCAAAACTTAATTAGGTAATGGGTCTGGATAAATACATGTCAAAATACCCTTACTCACGATTTTCAAGTAAAACCTTTATATAAAAAAAATCTAGTATCCCTAAAACTGATTATCAAAACCAAAACAATCACAGCAATTCGGACTGTATTAGTCAAATGCAAGCATCAACTTAGACTGAAATCCAACCTAACAGTTTATCATAGTTAATCTTGCTTTTACAAATTTTCGTTTAGTCTAGATTTGCAAATAATAAATTTAAAGTTGACATATCCAGTCAACTTAGTCCTAATTTGGTTAAATCAGTGAAAAATATACAGATCCTTAGGCACTAATATTTAAAAACAAGTAGAAATTTCTTAAAATGCTTTATATACATCTCATTCGGTAATATTGTAATTATGAAATGAAATACAGACTTTTATTGGCATATTTTATTTACATAATTCGTTAAAAAGCATTATTCTCCTAACAGAACAATGCTTTAAAACAATTTTTTTTTATTATTAAAGTACAATGTGTCCCGACCAAGGAGGTTTCAATTCAATTTAAGCACACATTATCTGTGGTGAGCGCGCTGCTCGCGTGTTAGTTGGATTAATGAAAGTCAAAGTAAAAACCATTTATTCAATATAGGCGTCTACGACGCTCTAAATAAATTTTAATATTGAAATATTCTAATTGTACCTACTGCCTCGTTCAGCAAACAAGGCTGTATAGAGCCACTCCGAATCAACTATTAATTAACATATTTATCGTTATATATATAATATCAAAAAGAGTATAATAAATCACTTAACTTCACAACATGTTGATTGGGCAGCACTTCGTCGTTAAAGACTATTTCGACACAAGTTTACTTGCTCCCATTTTATAGAGAAGCACAAACTAAGTGACAAAGCGAACTACCGTCACAAACACAGTACTCTTTAAAGTTGACAATTGTGTGATTTCAAGCTCTATACATATGGCGATAAGTGTAATAAAATCTTCATTGTTTTTACACATATAAATAAGGTACTCTCACGTGATCAGTTACACTACTTATAAAATATACTTATAGTAAAAATATCATCAAATAATGATTCCATTGATCATGACAATCAATATAATTATGATGCTTAATCACAGTCCCATAAATAAACAAAATTAGTTACAGTATTAATTCAAACCACAGATAAAATGTCACACTTAACCAGTGGTTTATAACACATTTCAATCTCGTGTCAAGGTATTTTAGACAGTATTTTAACGTTACTATTTATTTAAAAGGTGTTCAATTGATGGAACTGTTTGAACTCGCATTTTGTTTATTTCATTTGAAAGTAAGTAATTTGATTTCCACAAAGAAATATAATAATAATAATATAATACGAAGTTAAAATGAACGATCAATTGATCACATCATTATGTAGAAAAACACGTTTAATTCTCGTGTCAAGGATTTAATTATTTTAACGATAATATTTATTTAAAATGTGTTCAATTGATGGAACTGTTTGGAATAGCATTTTGAATATTTCATTTAAAAGTAATACATTTGATTTCCACAAAGAAGGCTGACATTCGAAAGTGGAGGCTCGTTCGGTGCAGAGCTCTGGTTCAGTCGATTGTTTTCCCTGTACTGTTGACGTCATAACGTCATTTTTTAACTTCAGTGCAGTGATGAAGTGTTTAATTCGTAAAATGTTTACTGACCTTGCTCCGCCGAAACAATTTCAGGCGTCGACCGAACGGAATGTTGCGCTCGTGTCGCCACGGTCGTCGGTTACAGCGCAGCGCAGCGCCGCCCGCGGAACCTGAATATCTACCCACTAATCACATTTTAAACTAAAAGGTTGGTAAAAATATAATATTATCTGCTAAGGTGTAATTATTGTTATTGTTTATTTAGAACACGTGTAATCTTTGATTAAATACAATGCAATATCTATTCGATTCGTGACATTAGGGGGTTATTATTAGTGGGTGTAGTAGGCCGACACCATTCGACCTATAATTCGCGGTCAGGAATAGTATTTTGAATCCATAACGCTATGCATAATTGACAGTGCAATAT
Source organism: Plagodis dolabraria (assembly GCA_963854805.1). Classification (NCBI taxonomy): domain Eukaryota; kingdom Metazoa; phylum Arthropoda; class Insecta; order Lepidoptera; family Geometridae; genus Plagodis; species Plagodis dolabraria. Next base: position 35,524,861 of record OY978447.1, read on the forward strand.
AAGCCTTGCTTACATCGTCACGCTAACAATGCTAGCCGTACATTCTATGACATATTTTGTTATCTTGTGGACTGTGGATGGACAGATCTTTAGATGAAATACACCAAGCTAGGGTGAAACTATCTAAATATATATTATAACTCAAAGGTGACTGGCTCATATAGTGATCTATCAACGCACAGCCCAAACCACTGGACGGATCGGGCTGAAATTTGGCACGCAGGTAGATGTTATGACGTAGGCATCCGCTAAGAAAGGGTTTTGATTAATTCTACCCCCAAGGGGTATCGATAAAATAGGGGATGAAAGTTTGTATGAAACTTTGTCAATTTTAAACCGCTCGGGCTGAGACTTTGCATGCATAGGCGTGTAGGCACTATGACGTGTAGGCATCCCCTAAGAAAGGATTTTGAGGTGCAGGCTATATGAGATAAGTAACTTTTCAGCTTAATATATACGAATTTCTTTATGCTAGCGCCATCTACATTGAGTTATTTTGGAGAGAACTTTGAACTAACCATTTTTGTGCATAGTGCATAGATAATATATATCTAGCGGATTATAATAATAATACTTGTTAACGCGAGCGAAGCTAAAAGCTAGTTATAATATATAATAAGATAATATTATTGATAGATCTTTGTCACCATACATAGACTCGCGATGATGTTGCAGAATTTTAAATTTGCCATGGTTTTTGTAATACTTTAATGAAATTTTACATCATGCAAACGGGTGTATCAAAGCATATAATCTGACCAACAGTTTTTTTTTATTATTATAATTGGGCCCAATTGTGGTCATGTTTAACGCATAATATATACTACATTGTAGGCAACTAATTTGGTGCCCTTTAAACCTATTAACAGATAAACAGATAAACATTTTATTTATAATTGCAAAAATTATACGTCATTACATTCTTTATCAACAGTTCATCTAATGAGATAAACAAGAATAAAAATTATTCTAAGTTACATATTATAAATAAAAAATTACAAACATTACATTTTACAAATTACAATTTATAAAAATTCCAATTTACATAGGTAAGTACATTAATAATAACAACAATAATAAATCAATATAGTCATAATATAAGCATAATAAAATAAAATAAAAAACAATCAATTGGGGTCAAAAAATTCGTTGACTGTATATAATGTCCTTGCGATAAGCCAGTGTTTTAGTTTAAATTTAAATGATCTTAAGCTAGGTGCATTTGTTATGTGATCGGGTAGTTGGTTATACACTGACGGACCCATCAAATGTGTTAATTTCTTTGACCGTACCAGTCTGTGAGGTACTGCAGCAAGTTTATCTCCACCTCGAGTGGGGTAGCCATGAGTATCGTTGCGTTTTGCAAACATGTCCAAGTTAGTACGCACGTATAATGCTACTTGAAAAATTACCAGCGAGGGCAGCGTCATTATACCTAGTGATTTAAAGTGTGGTTTTGCTGATGTGAATCGTGACACCTGAACAATCGCTCTTACGGCCCTTTTCTGCATTCTAAAAACTCGCAGTATATCAGCTGCGCAGCCCCAGAGCTCGGTGCCATATTGGAGGATCGAGTGTGCAGTTGCGAAATAGCAGGTGCGAACCACATCAGCAGAAACCACACGAGATAGTCGTTTGAGAGCATAACACGCGCTACCTAATTTAGCGCATAATTTGTCAATATGCGAGCTCCATGTAATTCCGCAGTCTATTTCAAAACCGAGAAATGAAATCGCTTTCACTTGTTTTATAGGTATCCCTTTGACTAAAACCTGCATACTCTCCGTGACTCGCCCAGACAATGAAAAATGTACAAAATGGGTTTTATTTGAATTGAGAATGAGGCCATTTAACTCAAACCATTGTGCAAGCTCGTTTATAGCAATATTTAAGCGTCGTTCAAGAAGTTTATTACTTTTTGCAGTAATGATGGCTACCACATCATCTGCATACATAAAAATCTTCCCCGTAGTGATAACATCGGGCAGATCGTTCAGTAATAAGGAAAATAGGATATTTGACACCGACGACCCTTGTGCCACGCCCAATGCACTTGAGAGTGGATCCGACTTTGTCTCGCCCCCATCGGTGACTACCACCTGTGACCTGTTACGCAGGATATCAGTCAGTAGTGCGTGAGCAGGTCCACTCACTCCATAATGGTGTAGCTTGGCAGCGAGGACGGCATGGTCTGCGACGTCGAAGGCTTTCGACAGGTCGCAGCACAGCACAGCAACCTGCTGTTTCGTCTCACAAGCATCCATGACACGTCGCAGTACATCGCGTGTGAGTGAGGTGGTGGAACGACCTTCTCTGTACGCAAATTGACGATGTGACAAGGCACCAGTGGAGTCCATAAAATTTTTGAGACGTTGACATAAGCCATTCTCAAAAATTTTGGCCACTGCCGGAATAATGGAAACTGGTCTATAGCCGTCGATGTCCTCACGCTTTCCTTTTCCTTTGAATATGGGCGATATTTTGCTCGATTTCATCACCACGGGGTATTCTCCTAGTTGAATACATCTATTGAATAGAGTCGCTAGGTACGGAGATATTTCAATCGCCGCTGTATGGAGCACTTCCATTGAGATATTATAAATATCTTTGGTGGACTTCCGCGGGATTCGTTTTGTAATTATCTGATGGACCTCGTCGGTACAGAATCGAGTGAATCTCAAAGAACGGTCGGCTGGCGGGCGCGCTGTGGTCAGCGTGGCACTTACCACCGACACATTTGCGCGTGGAGCTCCGCACGCGGCGGCGGCACTCACAAACCTCAAGTTAATGGCGTCTGCAGCTGCTTTCCTGGTAATGAACTTTGATCCACTAGCATCTTTTACGACATCTGTGAAACCAGCTGATGCTCCCGACCTACCTCTCTCTTTATTTACAACTTGCCATATAGCCTTTTGTGTACTACAACTATTTGAGATAAACTTTGAGTAGAATCCCGTTTTGGTCTTTTTTATGGCATTTTCGAATAAGGTGCTGAATTGTTCGTTTATTTTTAACAAATGCTCATCATTCGGGAATCTGTCGCATAGTTTTAGGGTTTCAAATAACATACATTTAATCTGTATAATTTCATCGTTAACCCACGATTGCTTCCTAACATTTTTCCGTTTCATAGGGAAACATATTAAAAATTTACTTGTCAGTGTATTTATAACTGACGTAGCTAAGTTTTCTAATGAGTGCAAATGCTCCATAAACATACTATCCCAGTCAACACTTAAGAGTGCTGCACGGAAATTCATGCGACTTACCTCAGAATAATTCCTGGCGAGACGAGTGCGAGGGGGCAGCTGTCGCGCTTGGCAAGTTATTTCCACGCGCACTGCTCGGTGGTCGCTTAACTTAGTTATGACGGGAGACGCCGCAATTGACCTCTGAACCATATTAGTATACACATGATCAAGGCATGTGGATGATAAATTACTCACGCGTGTTGGAAAATCAACAACATTTGTAAAGTTGTGGGCCGATAGCATATCGATCAGCTGTTTCAATACTGAGCGTTGGATACCTATCCAGTTTATGTTCACATCACCTACAATTATTACATTTCTACCAAAATCACTGGCTTGATCGAGGAGTCGTCCTAAATAGGGTAAAAAGTCTTTCGATTTTATTAGATTAGTTCTATATATACACAGCACGATGATATTATAATCAATGAGTTCAATAGCCGAAACTTCACAGTAACGTTCGTGAGATAATGCGATAAACTCAGTGCATTCGATAGCATTGATGCTTTCTTTCACGAATAGACAGGAACCACCACGCGCGATGTTCTTGCGGCAAAAACTGGAGACTAATGTATAGCCGTCTATTTTAATACATTTCAAGCTAGAATCAGTCAACCAATGCTCTGTTATCGCTAGGACATCGCATTGTAATTCATCTTGCAGCAGGACCTCAAGCTTAACTGTTTTATAATCTAGGGACGCTATATTTTGATGGCAAATAACTAAAGAAGTGTCTCCATACGTGTTATGCGATGTTTGTTGTTGCTGGACTCGCTGGTTCTGTTTCGGAGATTTGTCTTCGGTCAACTTCAGAGGCCCGTGACCGGGGCCTAACAAGAAACCACTCAGCAAACCTCACACCCGGAGGCCACACCGAGGGCTTACAGACGTGGTCCTCTAGTGATTCTGGTATTCCGATCACGAAAGATGAGTGTAAATTAGTTTTAATTTTGCGTTTTTCTACTGTATAGTCATCCGATTTCATAATTTTATTTAGAAAATTGCGTACATTTTCCGTCGTAGTTTCAGGCTTAAAACGCCATGCTTGGATATATTTCAATCGCTGTATTGTTTGCAGCTCGTCATAGTTAATAGAACAATCGTGTACTTTACAATTGCCATTTTAAGTTTTACATGTAATTTTAATTTGTTTTACTTTAACTGGATAAAAATATTTGCCAATATGCCTATACCTACATGTATGAGATTGTAATTGCAACTCTTGTTGATTGTGACCAGTTTTTATATGTAGGTACATACATACATAACTGTGTGTCTACCATATCCGGGTAACATTAAGGATATTGGCTATAGTCTAAATTATAACAAGTTGTCAATGATCACTAACCTTCTCAGGCAATTATTTATATTCTGCTCCGTTGACATTTCAGGTTTGGATACATACTGGATGTATGATGCTGCCGCTCAAAAGCTGTTATGTTTGCCCGCCCGCCGCTGATTGGCTTCGTCTATTTTAACATGGTAAGTGTCAAAAGCAAATTTTATATATAGTATAATATATTCATAGTCTTCTTTGGCCAAACAAAAATCCATTTACCAGTGGAACAATCGATTTTATTTGTTCCATAATAGAAATAGGGGACCATCGTGTCTGTCTGTCTGTCTGACCTTTGAAGGGCAGCCATGTTTGGAACTGTAATGTGTAGCCGAAGTGAAATTTTCACAAAAGTCTCACCAAGTGTCTGAAACGAAAATTAGCGATAAATTACCTACGTTAATAGATTGCTAATACATTTTCAAACGCAGATTGGTGGGTTGCTGAAACCTTCAAAAACTGACTGTTTGTCAACACTGTTACCAAGTTAATTAACATTAACTAGCTAATAAATTGCCACATGTCCATGTGATATTATTAATCAAATTCATATTATTGAGAACAACTAATTATTAAGTTATGTATAAGTGTTACATAATATTTTGATATATGACTGTGTGTGTGTTTAATCTGTAAACTCCATAGAAGTGGTAAACATTCTACATTTACATAATATTAACTTTTTCATAAATTACACTGCCATCAGGGTGGAACTAAATTAACAGTTACAATTTTGTAAATTGCATAAGGATCGCATTGAAATATTTGATTGTTGAAAGGCTATTTGTTTTTCAATAATTATAATATGCACTGATCAATACACTATACAATAATATATAACTTGATCCATCCTCCGCTCTTGTATTTATTCGCTTACAAATTATTTATTATAACCGTCATCTCGATATTCGAAACGTTCGAAACGTAGCTCGTCGTGTGTGGCCCGTAAATGTAAACAATGAGCGTGTGCGATATCATTATTAATGCATAGTTATACGTAACCATAACAATAGTTAAAAATTACCTACACGGCGGTGGAAGTGACAATTACAATTTGAATCACCGCGACATCTATATTTGTAGCACATCAGAGATCAGCGTTGAAATGGTCAATCGGCGTTAGTAAGCAGCGGCTAAATTGTACAAGTGAAATTAATAGGTATGCCATATATAAAAGGCAACTGTTTAATTTTCACATTAATTAAAAACCAACGGACAATATTTTTTTTTTTCCATAATTACACTGAAAAACAGGCAATTGTTTGATTTTCACATGAATTTAACACCGACCGACAAAAAATTTGATTTCTTTCTATTTTTTTTTTTTAAATTTCACTCAAAAACAAGGCAATTGTTTGATTTTTTTTTCTCTTAATTTCACTCAAAAACAAGGCAATTGTTTGATTTTCACATGAATTTAACACCGACCGACAAAAAGTTTGATTTCTTTCATATTTTTTTCTGAATTTCACTCAATAACCAGGCAATTGTTTGTTTTTTTTTTTCTCTTAATTTCACTCAAAAACAAGGCAATTGTTTGATTTTCACATGAATTTAACACCGACCGACAAAAAGTTTGATTTCTTTCTATTTTTTTTTTCTGAATTTCACACAAAAACAAGGCAATTGTTTGATTTTTTTTTCTCTTAATTTCACTCAAAAACAAGGCAATTGTTTGATTTTTTTTTTCTCTTAATTTCACTCAAAAACAAGGCAATTGTTTGATTTTCACATGAATTTAACACCGACCGACTAACAGTTTGATTTCTTTCAATTTTTTTTTCTGAATTTTACTCAATAACAAGGCAATTGTTTGATTTTTTTTTTCTCTTAATTTCACTCAAAAACAAGGCAATTGTTTGATTTTCACATGAATTTAACACCGACCGACAAAAAGTTTGATTTCTTTCAATTTTTTTTTTTCTGAATTTCACTCAAAAACAAGGCAATTGTTTGATTTTTTTTTCTCTTAATTTCACTCAAAAACAAGGCAATTGTTTGATTTTTTTTTCTCTTAATTTCACTCAAAAACAAGGCAATTGTTTGATTTTCACATGAATTTAACACCGACCGACAAAAAGTTTGATTTCTTTCAATTTTTTTTTTTTCTGAATTTCACTCAAAAACAAGGCAATTGTTTGATTTTTTTTTCTCTTAAATTCACTCAAAAACAAGGCAATTGTTTGATTTTCACATGAATTTAACACCGACCGACAAAAAGTTTGATTTCTTTCAATTTGTTTTTTTTTCTAAATTTCACTCAATAACCAGGCAATTGTTTGATTTTTTTTTTCTCTGAATTTCACTCAAAAAAAAACGATTGTTTGATTTTTTTTTCTTTTAATTTCACTCAAAAACAAGGCAATTGTTTGATTTTCACATGAATTTAACACCGACCGACAAAAAGTTTGATTTCTTTCAATATTTTTTTTTCTGAATTTCACTCAAAAACAAGGCAATTGTTTGATTTTTTTTGTCTCTTAATTTCACTCAAAAACAAGGCAATTTTTTGATTTTCACATGAATTTAACAACGACCGACAAAAAGTTTGATTTCTTTCAATTTTTTTTTTCTGAATTTCACTCAAAAACAAGGCAATTAAGGATATTGGCTATCGTCTAAATTATAACAAGTTGGCAATGATCACTAACCCTCTCAGGCAATTATTTATATTCTGCTCCGTTGACATTTCAGGTTTGGATACATACTGTCTGTATGATGCTGCCGCTCAAAAGCTGTTATGTTTGCCCGCCCGCCACTGATTGCTCTCGTCTATTTTAACATGGTAAGTGTCAAAAGCAAATTTTATATAATATAGTATAATATATTCATAGTCTTCTTTGGCCAAACAAAAATCCATTTACCAGTGGAACAATCGATTTTATTTGTTCCATAATAGAAATAGGGGACCACCGTGTCTGTCTGTCTGACCTTTGAAGGGCAGCCATGTTTGGAACTGTAATGTGTACCCGAAGTGAAATTTTCACAAAAGTCTCACCAAGTGTCTGAAACGAAAATTAGCGATAAATTACCTACGTTAATAGATTGCTAATACATTTTCAAACGCAGATTGGTGGGTTGCTGAAACCTTCAAAAACTGACTGTTTGTCAACACTGTTACCAAGTTAATTAACATTAACTAGCTAATAAATTGCCACATGTCCATGTGATATTATTAATCAAATTCATATTATTGAGAACAACTAATTATTAAGTTATGTATAAGTGTTACATAATATTTTGATATATGACTGTGTGTGTGTTTAATCTGTAAACTCCATAGAAATGGTAAACATTCTACATTTACATAATATTAACTTTTTCATAAATTACACTGCCATCAGGGTGGAACTAAATTAACAGTTTCAATTTTGTAAATTACATAAGGATCGCATAGAAATATATGATTGTTGAAAGGCTATTTGTTTTTCAATAATTATAATATGCACTGATCAATACACTATATAATAATATATAACTTGATCCATCCTCCGCTCTTGTATTTATTCGCTTACAAATTATTTATTATAACCGTCATCTCAATATTCGAAACGTTCGAAACGTAGCTCGTCGTGTGTGGCCCGTAAATGTAAACAAGAAACGTGTGCGATATCATTATTAATGCATAGTTATACGTAACCATAACAATAGTTAAAAATTACCTACACGGCGGTGGAAGTGACAATAACAATTTGAATCACCGCGACATGTAAATTTGTAGCACATCAGAGATCAGCGTTGAAATGGTCAATCGGCGTTAGTAAGCAGCGGCTAAATTGTACAAGTGAAATTAATAGGTATGCCATATATAACAGGCAACTGTTTTATTTTCACATTAATTAAAAACCGACGGACAATATTTTTTTTTTCCATAATTACACTGAAAAACAGGCAATTGTTTGATTTTCACATGAATTTAACACCGACCGACAAAAAGTTTGATTTCTTTCAATTTTTTTTTTCTGAATTTCACTCAAAAACAAGGCAATTGTTTGATTTTTTTTTTCTCTTAATTTCACTCAAAAACCAGGCAATTGTTTGATTTTCACATGAATTTAACACCGACCGACAAAAAGTTTGATTTCTTTCAATTTTGTTTTTTTCTAAATTTCACTCAATAACCAGGCAATTGTTTTATTTTTTTTTCTCTTAATTTCACTCAAAAACAAGGCAATTGTTTGATTTTCACATGAATTTAACACACCAGGCAATTGTTTGATTTTTTTTTTCTCCTAATTTCACTCAAAAACAAGGCAATTGTTTGATTTTCACATGAATTTAACACCGACCGACAAAAAGTTTGATTTCTTTCAATTTTTTTTTTCTGAATTTCACTCAAAAACAAGGCAATTAAGGATATTGGCTATCGTCTAAATTATAACAAGTTGGCAATGATCACTAACCCTCTCAGGCAATTATTTATATTCTGCTCCGTTGACATTTCAGGTTTGGATACATACTGGCTGTATGATGCTGCCGCTCAAAAGCTGTTATGTTTGCCCGCCCGCCACTGATTGCTCTCGTCTTTTTTAACATGGTAAGTGTCAAAAGCAAATTTTATATATAGTGTAATATATTCATAGTCTTCTTTGGCCAAACAAAAATCCATTTACCAGTGGAACAATCGATTTTATTTGTTCCATAATAGAAATAGGGGACCACCGTGTCTGTCTGTCTGACCTTTGAAGGGCAGCCATGTTTGGAACTGTAATGTGTAGCCGAAGTGAAATTTTCACAAAAGTCTCACCAAGTGTCTGAAACGAAAATTAGCGATAAATTACCTACGTTTATAGATTGCTAATACATTTTCAAACGCAGATTGGTGGGTTGCTGAAACCTTCAAAAACTGACTGTTTGTCAACACTGTTACCAAGTTAATTAACATTAACTAGCTAATAAATTGCCACATGTCCATGTGATATTATTAATCAAATTCATATTATTGAGAACAACTAATTATTAAGTTATGTATAAGTGTTACATAATATTTTGATATATGACTGTGTGTGTGTTTAATTTGTAAACTCCATAGAAATGGTAAACATTCTACATTTACATAATATTAACTTTTTCATAAATTACACTGCCATCAGGGTGGAACTAAATTAACAGTTACAATTTTGTAAATTGCATAAGGATCGCATTGAAATATTTGATTGTTGAAAGGCTATTTGTTTTTCAATAATTATAATATGCACTGATCAATACACTATACAATAAAATATAACTTGATCCATCCTCCGCTCTTGTATTTATTCGCTCGTAAATGTAAACAAGAAGCGTGTGCGATATCATTATTAATGCATAGTTATACGTAACCATAACAATAGTTAAAAATTACCTACACGGCGGTGGAAGTGACAATTACAATTTGAATCACCGCGACATGTAAATTTGTAGTACATCAGAGATCAGCGTTGAAATGGTCAATCGGCGTTAGTAAGCAGCGGCTAAATTGTACAAGTGAAATTAATAGGTATGCCATATATAACAGGCAACTGTTTAATTTTCACATTTATTAAAAACCAACGGACAATATTTTTTTTTCCATAATAACACTGAAAAACAGGCAATTGTTTGATGTTCACATGAATTTAACACCGACCGACAAAAATTTGATTTCTTTCAATTTTTTTTTTCTGAATGTCACTCAAAAACAAGGCAATTGTTTGATTATTTTTTTCTCTTAATTTCACTCAAAAACAAGGCAATTGTTTGATTTTCACATGAATATAACACCGACCGACAAAAAGTTTGATTTCTTTCATTTTTTTTTCTAAATTTCACTCACTAACCAGGCAATTGTGTGATTTTTTTTTCTCTGAATTTCACTCAAAAACAAGGCAATTGTTTGATTTTCACATGAATTTAACACCGACCGACAAAAAGTTTGATTTCTTTCAATATTTTTTTTTTCTGCATTTCACTCAAAAACAAGGCAATTGTTTGTTTTTTTTTTCTCTTAATTTCACTCAAAAACAAGGCAATTGTTTGATTTTCACATGAATTTAACACCGACCGACAAAAAGTTTGATTTCTTTCAATTTTTTTTTTCTGAATTTCACTCAAAAACAAGGCAATTAAGGATATTGGCTATCGTCTAAATTATAACAAGTTGGCAATGATCACTAACCCTCTCAGGCAATTATTTATATTCTGCTCCGTTGACATTTCAGGTTTGGATACATACTGGATGTATGATGCTGCCGCTCAAAAGCTGTTATGTTTGCCCGCCCGCCGCTGATTGCTCTCGTCTATTTTGACATGGTAAGTGTCAAAAGCAAATTTTATATATAGTATAATATATTCATAGTCTTCTTTGGCCAAACAAAAATTCATTTACCAGTGGAACAATCGATTTTATTTGTTCCATAATAGAAATAGGGGACCACCGTGTCTGTCTGTCTGTCTGACCTTTGAAGGGCAGCCATGTTTGGAACTGTAATGTGTAGCCGAAGTGAAATTTTCACAAAAGTCTCACCAAGTGTCTGAAACGAAAATAAGCGATAAATTACCTACGTTTATAGATTGCTAATACATTTTCAAACGCAGATTGGTGGGTTGCTGAAACCTTCAAAAACTGACTGTTTGTCAACACTGTTACCAAGTTAATTAACATTAACTAGCTAATAAATTGCCACATGTCCATGTGATATTATTAATCAAATTCATATTATTGAGAACAACTAATTATTAAGTTATGTATAAGTGTTACATAATATTTTGATATATGACTGTGTGTGTGTTTAATCTGTTAATTCCATAGAAATGGTAAACATTGTACATTTACATAATATTTACTTTTTCATAAATTACACTGCCATCAGGGTGGAACTAAATTAACAGTTACAATTTTGTAAATTGCATAAGGATCGCATTGAAATATTTGATTGTTGAAAGGCTATTTGTTTTTCAATAACTATAATATGCACTGATCAATTCACTATACAATAATATATAACTTGATCCATCCTCCGCTCTTGTATTTATTCGCTTACAAATTATTTATTATAACCGTCATCTCGGTATTCGAAACGTTCGAAACGTAGCTCGTCGTGTGTGGCCCGTAAATGTAAACAAGAAGCGTGTGCGATATCATTATTAATGCATAGTTATACATAACCATAACTATAGTTAAAAATTACCTACACGGCGGTGGAAGTGACAATTACAATTTGAATCACCGCGACATGTAAATTTGTAGCACATCAGAGATCAGCGTTGAAATGGTCAATCGGCGTTAGTAAGCAGCGGCTAAATTGTACAAGTGAAATTAATAGGTATGCCATATATAACAGGAAACTGTTTAATTTTCACATTAATTAAAAACCGACGGACAATATTTTTTTTTTCCATAATTACACTGAAAAACAGGCAATTGTTTGATTTTCACATGAATTTAACACCGACCGACAAAAAATTTGATTTCTTTCAATTTTTTTTTTCTGAATTTCACTCAAAAACAAGGCAATTGTTTGATTTTTTTGTCCTCTTAATTTCACTCAAAAACCAGGCAATTGTTTGATTTTCACATGAATTTAACACCGACCGACAAAAAGTTTGATTTCTTTCATTTTTTTTTTCTAAATTTCACTCAATAACCAGGCAATTGTTTGATTTTTTTTTTCTCTTAATTTCACTCAAAAACAAGGCAATTGTTTGATTTTCACATGAATTTAACACCGACCGACAAAAAGTTTGATTTCTTTCAATTTTTTTTTTTCTGAATTCACTCAAAAACAAGGCAATTGTTTCATTTTTTTTTCGCTTAATTTCACTCAAAAACAAGGCAATTGTTTGATTTTCACATGAATTTAACACCGACCGACAAAAAGTTTGATTTCTTTCAATATTTTTTTTTTCTGAATTTCACTCAAAAACAAGGCAATTGTTTGAGTTTTTTTTTTCTCTTAATTTCACTCAAAAACAAGGCAATTGTTTGATTTTCACATGAATTTAACACCGACCGACAAAAAGGTTGATTTCTTTCAATTTTTTTTTTCTAAATTTCACTCAATAACCAGGCAATTGTTTGATTTTTTTTTCTCTGAATTTTACTCAAAAACAAGACAATTATTTGATTTTTTTTTTCTCTTAATTTCACTCAAAAACAAGGCAATTGTTTGATTTTCACATGAATTTAACACCGACCGACAAAAAGTTTGATTTCTTTCAATATTTTTTTTTTCTGAATTTCATTCAAAAACAAGGCAATTGTTTGATTTTTTTTTGTCTCTTAATTTCACTCAAAAACAAGGCAATTGTTAGATTTTCACATGAATTTAACAACGACCGACAAAAAGTTTGATTTCTTTCAATTTTTTTTTTCTGAATTTCCTTCAAAAACAAGGCAATTAAGGATATTGGCTATCGTCTAAATTATAACAAGTTGGCAATGATCACTAACCCTCTCAGGCAATTATTTATATTCTGCTCCGTTGACATTTCAGGTTTGGATACATACTGGATGTATGATGCTGCCGCTCAAAAGCTGTTATGTTTGCCCGCCCGCCGCTGATTGCTTTCGTCTATTTTAACATGGTAAGTGTCAAAAGCAAATTTTATATATCTATACTTATAATAAAACTGTAACAGGTCCAATTCTGTACATGGAAGATATTTTGAAAAAAATAAATGTACAGTACTCTGTAGCTGATACTGATGCCGAATCTGTATTTTTTTTTATTTTTGTCTGTCTGTCTGTCTGTCTGTCTGTCTGTATCCCGGCCGCGTATCACTCCAAAACTACTGAATGGATTTCAATGAAATTTAGCATGATTGGAGTTCATACAACAAGGTAGGATAATTTAGCTTTTTATCCCGAAATTCAGCATGGTTCCTTTGGGAGAGGGGATGAAAGTCAAAATATACAGTTAGTTGTAATTTATTAACGCGTAGTCCGATTTCATACGTTCTTTTTAGGGTTCCATACCCACAGGGTAAATACGGTCTGTCCGGCTGTCCGTCCGTCCGTCCGTCCGTCCATCCATCCGTCCGTCCGTCTGTCACCGGGCTGTATCTCAAGAACGGTGATAGCTAGACAGTTGAAATTTTCACAGATGATGTATGTCTGTTGGCGCTATAACAACAAATACAAAAAGTTGGCCAAGTGCGAGTTGGACTCGCGCACGTTAAAACAAAAAAAGGTTAAAATATGAAGTCTAATGTTGTACGGAACCCTTCGTGCGCGAGTCCGACTCGAACTTGGGCGATTTTTTTAATTAGAATAGTGGTGCTTTAAAAATTATCACGTAAATATTTCAAAGTCATCGGGTTTGCAGTTCAGAAATTACAGATATCACAACCTAAATATTACGTTCCAAATAACTTGACACCCAAAATGTACAGAAACCTTTGAACATACGGCTCATCTTAAGCTGGCGTTTGCACTTTATCGTATATAATAGATAGGTCTGTAGTCGGACCTCTCCAAAAGACTGATTTTTCAAACAATAAAACAGTTTTTTTATTACGATAACCACAACTTCTCTACGAATATTTTTCATGACATGCAATGCTCTAATCAGTCTAATCTAAACCTATAACAGGTTGCAGAAAGCGGGTAGGGAAGCGCGAGGGGTAAGACGCTTACATTTATCTATTTATACTTATAACAATACTGTAACAGGTCCAATTCTGTACATTGCAGATATTTTGAAAATATGTTTTGAGAGCAATCTGTAGCTGTTAATGATGCAAAAACTGTTATTTTTTTTTCTGGCTGTCTGTCTGTATCCCGGCCGCGCATCACTCCAAAACTACTGAATGGATTTGAATGAAACAGCACGATTCGAGTTCATACTACGAAGAAGGACATACGATACTTTTATCCCGAAATTCAGTACGGTTCTCTTGGGAAAGGGGATGAAAGTCAAAATGTACACTTAGTTGTAATTTATTAACGCGTAGTCCGATTTCAATCATTCTTTTTGTTACGATAGTGGTAATTTAATTTATTCCCGTAAATATTTCAAAGTCCTCAGTTTTGCAATTAAGAAATTACAGATATCACAAACTAAATATTTCGTTTTAAATAACTTGAACCGCGGAATATTGAGAAACCCTTGAACGTACGACTCATCTTAAGCCCACAGGCAGCCCGGAACCCCACGGGAAGCCCGACACCCCACGGACAGACCGGCATCCCACGGGCAGCCCGGCACCCCACGGGCAGCATGGCACCCTTATTTAGTTTTGCAAGCTTGCTACTATAAACTCTAAAATGTGGTACATTCACCACAATCAGTTTTTAAAACTACATATCTTTCTTTTGTTTTAGATACATTTCGGAGACTGCGCAATGGAAGTGCACAATGTTTTCTTAGGTTTTCGCGATTGCTACACTTAGTAATTAAACAACTTTAAACGGTTTAAATCACGTATATTTATCATTATTTTTGTCCGGACGTTTCAAACACTTTGTAGTGATCATGGTCACGGTGTGACTGTCGGGACAAAAATAATGATAAATATACGTGATTTAATCCGTTTAAAATTGGAAGTGCACCACTTTAGTAGATTGTTATACAAGGGTCGAAAGGAATTGGTAACTTTCACCCGCGGTCAGCTCTCTACTTTTCATTTCGAATTTAAAGAAGGTAAAAATAGTAGCTTTTCTAAAAATCATTCATTGAAAAAATAACATACTTACTAAAAATTTATTGAGAGGTTAGAACTATTTGGGAAATTTTACGTAAAATTTTGTTTGGAATATTTACAGGCGCTTATGGCCCGAATAGGAATCTCTCTGCTTTTCACTACTAATATAAGGAGGTGACCTAAGGAGTGCTGCCCGTCTCTTACTCTCGGATGATTCATTTGCGGGCGCCAGCCCTGACACCCTGGCCTCCCTACAATCCAAGCACCCTAGTCCTTCCCGTCCCCTTAATTTGCCTGCTCCACCGGATCGATCCTTGCAAGCCGTAACCGTTAAAACGGAGGATGTAGCACTTGCCCTCAGCTCTTTTTTCAACTGCTCTGCTGCAGGCCTAGATGGTATTCGTCCCTCACATCTAAAAGAGCTTACCAGCACTTCGGCAGGTGATAACGGCCCCCGACTTTTGGAGCACCTCACGAGGTTATGTAATTTTATGCTTAGTGGCCAGGTCAACACTATTGTGTGCCCTTACTTGTACGGTGCATCTCTCTGCGCGCTAGAAAAGAAGGACGGAGGCTTAAGGCCGATTGCGATCGGTAGTATTTTTCGTCGCCTTACCGCTAAGTTAGGTTGTCGTGCCGTCAGGGGTGAAATGGCGGCCTATTTGAGTCCACACCAGCTGGGATTCGGTACTGTCCTGGGATGCGAAGGGGCCATTCATGCCGTTCGAACGTTCGCGGTGGACTCGGATAACGCTGAGTGTGCAGTATTGAAATTGGACATCCGGAATGCATTCAATTCTCTGGAAAGGGATGTGTTACTTAGCGAAGTCTCCGCACAGATACCATCCCTCTATCCTTTCCTTTATCAAGTCTATCACTCTCCCTCTAACCTTTTCTACAATCAAGAACCCATCCTTTCTCAAGTTGGTGTCCAGCAGGGGGATCCTCTTGGCCCTCTTATTTTCAGCCTCGGAATTCAGAAAGTGGTTGACGATTTGCGGTCCCCTTTGAACGTCTGGTACTTAGATGATGGTATTATTGGGGGTACGCCAGACGTCTTAGAGCGTGATTTGCGGGTTCCTTTACCACTCCTCAAGGAGCTGGGACTGCAAGTAAACACGGCCAAGTGCGAGTTCTTCCCTTGTGGCCCGGAGGCTTGCCGTGCTTTCCCTCGTTTTGAAGAGCTCGTACCAGGAATAAAGAAGTTGGACACTAGCAGCTTTTCCCTTCTTGGTTCCCCTATATTTTCTTCTGCCATTCCGGAGGCTATTCTGGCTAGAAAACAGCTTCTTCTAATTGCCCAGAAGCGTCTTCAAAGCTTATCACCCCACGTTGCTTTGGTTCTGCTGCGGACATGCTTGGCGGTCCCAAAATTAATATACTTGCTCAGAACCACTCCGACTTGGTTCTACCCCGCTAGCTTGGAATCTCTTGATGAGGTGATCAAGCAGTCTGTGGAGTCCATTTTGAATGTGTGTCTGAATGACTCCCAATGGGACCAGGCTACCTTGCCTATTAGACAGGGTGGTTTAGGGGTGCGGCGCGCTGGAGATTTGAGTTTGCCGGCTTTTCTGGCGTCGGTGCACGGGGTTGCAAGTCTTGTCGCTACTATTCTCCCTAACGGTGACAGGGTTAGTATTCCTCATGTGTCCGGTGCTCTAGCAGCATGGTCGGCTCTCTATCCTGGCGAGTCGGCTCCCTCGGGTCCCCCTTCGCAGTACCAGCGTATCTGGGACGAGGTTGGTTCGAAGGCTACTGCTGCTAAACTTCTGAGCGCAGCGGAGGGTGCGGATGTAGCAAGATTACGGGCGGTATCGCAACCTGAATCCGGAGCGTGGTTGCAGGCGATTCCGTCACCTAGTCTGGGCACGCACTTGGACAGCGACTCTTTGCGTGTTGCGGCAGCTCTTCGGTTAGGCTGTGATGTATGCGAGCCTCACCGCTGCATCTGCGGTACCATGGTGGAAGCCAATGGTCACCACGCACTTAGCTGTCGTCGTTGCGCAGGCAGGTTCCCACGGCACCACGCTCTCAACGATATCGTCCGTAGAGCACTTGTTTCGGCAAACATCCCCTGCGTTTTGGAGCCTCCCGGACTGAGCCGTGCGGATGGCAAAAGGCCAGATGGTCTGACGCTCGTCCCTTGGCAGAATGGTAGGTGCTTGCTATGGGACGCGACCTGCGTCAGCACCTTTGCCACCTGTCACCTGGGCCAGACAGTCCGCGCAGCAGGGGGCGCCGCAGAATCTGCAGCGCTTAGGAAGAAAACAAAATATGCTGACCTCGCCCATAGGTACGAATTTGTCCCTCTGGCGGTCGAGACGGCAGGGAGTTGGGGTGCGGAGGCGAAAGCCTTTGTACAACAAATCGGGCGTCGTCTAAGAGATAGGGGTCACGACCAACGCTCTGGGTCGTACCTCGTTCAAAGGCTGGCCATCGCCATACAGCGTGGTAATGCATCCAGCGTGATGGGCACCTTTGGACCGGGTGCGACTGGGGGCGGGCTTTTTTGTTAGTCTAAGTTTATTGACTTTTAGTATCCTCAAATTTATGTAATTTGACATATTAGACCATAATAATTTTTGAGTGTATTATGAAATTAATAAATATATTTTATAACATAAAAAAAAAAAAAAAAAAAATATAAGGAATAACGATGTAAAAATAGTATGTTTTTTATATTATTTAATAACATGAGCAGTACCTTTTTAAAATTAATGCGGCTATAGTCCAAGTAGGTATCGATGACTTAAATCCGTGTTAAACACTCTACTTTTCATTTAAAATATGAGAAGGGTAAAAAAATAGTAGTTGCATGGTGGTAGGGCATTTTGCGAATGCCCGCCTGGCTAGCTACCACCCTCAAGTAGAAAATCTGTCGCCAAGCACCTAACGGTGTGTTCCGGCAGCTGTTCTTGAGAGCCAGTAATTATCTAGGTTAGCCTGAACAACACCTTCGACCACATCATCACTTTCCATCAGGTGAGATAGTGGTCAAAGGCTAACCTATCATACATAAAAAAAAAGTTTTTCTAAATATTTACTAAAAATAATAAACATGAGTAGAAGATACAAAGATACACTAGGAGTTAGAACAATGAAATTTAGGGTTTTTTTTTTAACCTACACTTTTTACCTTATATTTAGTTACTAGCCTGCCAAACATAGTTGTTATTAATTGTTTTATAACAACAGAGTATTTTACAACGAAAAATCTTAGACATATAACTTTGTTAACACCAATGGTTACCATGGTTACAAGTCATTCCGGCCCAAGAGAAGGAAGCTTTTCCTATGAGTTTTTCCCGGCCTTAGGTGGGAAGGAGCGTCTCCCACCCGCTACTCAGATCAAACATACACTACTTTGCGAAAATGAGAAATAAAAAAAAAACGATCTACCGTCGCCGTTTTAAAGTCGAAATTCTAAAGAAACGCACAAGGTACTTTGCTTCAACATTTATTGTGCGAACCGGGAAAGAACTCTCTGAGTTACTTAACTATTGTCTTCTGGAAAATACAACCCGGTAATTTTGAAATCCAAAGTAGAAAGCTCCATTCTGAGCTATGGTTTACTATAAGAGTGCTTCACCGCAGACCAAAGTGTTGCTTAATATGAGATAAACAGTGCACAAATGTGAATAATTAGTCTGCAGGTACGGCAATCGCGAACGAAGTCGCGGGTACAGCTTGTAGTATAATATATTCATAGTCTTCTTTGGCCAAACAAAAATCCATTTACCAGTGGAACAATCGATTTTATTTGTTCCATAATAGAAATAGGGGACCACCGTGTCTGTCTGTCTGTCTGACCTTTGAAGGGCAGCCATGTTTGGAACTGTAATGTGTAGCCGAAGTGAAATTTTCACAAAAGTCTCACCAAGTGTCTGAAACGAAAATTATCGATAAATTACCTACGTTAATAGATTGCTAATACATTTTCAAACGCGGATTGGTGGGTTGCTGAAACCTTCAAAAACTGACTGTTTGTCAACACTGTTACCAAGTTAATTAACATTAACTAGCTAATAAATTGCCACATGTCCATGTGATATTATTAATCAAATTCATATTATTGAGAACAACTAATTATTAAGTTATGTATAAGTGTTACATAATATTTTGATATATGACTGTGTGTGTGTTTAATCTGTAAACTCCATAGAAATGGTAAACATTCTACATTTACATAATATTAACTTTTTCATAAATTACACTGCCATCAGGGTGGAACTAAATTAACAGTTACAATTTTGTAAATTGCATAAGGATCGCATTGAAATATATGATTGTTGAAAGGCTGTTTGTTTTTCAATAATTATAATATGCACTGATCAATACACTATATAATAATATATAACTTGATCCATCCTCCGCTCTTGTATTTATTCGCTTACAAATTATTTATTATAACCGTCATCTCGATATTCGAAACGTTCGAAACGTAGCTCGTCGTGTGTGGCCCGTAAATGTAAACAAGAAACGTGTGCGATATCATTATTAATGCATAGTTATACGTAACCATAACAATAGTTAAAAATTACCTACACGGTGGTGGAAGTGACAATTACAATTTGAATCACCGCGACATGTAAATTTGTAGCACATCAGAGATCAGCGTTGAAATGGTCAATCGGCGTTAGTAAGCAGCGGCTAAATTGTACAAGTGAAATTAATAGGTATGCCATATATAACAGGCAACTGTTTAATTTTCACATTAATTAAAAACCGACGGACAATATTTTTTTTTTCCATAATTACACTGAAAAACAGGCAATTGTTTGATTTTCACATGAATTTAACACCGACCGACACAAAATTTGATTTCTTTCAATTTTTTTTTTCTGAATTTCACTCAAAAACAAGGCAATTGTTTGATTTTTTTGTCCTCTTAATTTCACTCAAAAACCAGGCAATTGTTTGATTTTCACATGAATTTAACACCGACCGACAAAAAGTTTGATTTCTTTCATTTTTTTTTTTCTTAATTTCACTCAATAACCAGGCAATTGTTTGATTTTTTTTTCTCCTAATTTCACTCAAAAACAAGGCAATTGTTTGATTTTCACATGAATTTAACACCGACCGACAAAAAGTTTGATTTCGTTCAATTTTTTTTTTTCTGAATTTCACTCAAAAACAAGGCAATTGTTTCATTTTTTTCTCTCTTAATTTCACTCAAAAACAAGGCAATTGTTTGATTTTCACATGAATTTAACACCGACCGACAAAAAGTTTGATTTCTTTCAATATTTTTTTTTTCTGAATTTCACTCAAAACAAGACAATTGTTTGATTTTTTTTTTCTCTTAATTTCACTCAAACACAAGGCAATTGTTTGATTTTCACATGAATTTAACACCGACTGACAAAAAGTTTGATATCTTTAAATTTTTTTTTCTGAATTTCACTCAAAACAAGACAATTGTTTGATTTTTTTTTTCTCTTAATTTCACTCAAACACAAGGCAATTGCTTGATTTTCACATGAATTTAACACCGACCGACAAAAAGTTTGATTTCTTTAAATTTTTTTTTTCTGAATTTCACTCAAAAACAAGGCAATTGTTTGATTTTTTTTTTCTCTTTATTTCACTCAAAAACAAGGCAATTGTTTGATTTTCACATGAATTTAACACCGACCGACAAAAAGTTTGATTTCTTTCAATTTTTTTTTTCTGAATTTCACTCAAAAACAAGGCAATTGTTTGATTTTTTCTTCTCTTAATTTCACTCAAAAACAAGGCAATTGTTTGATTTTAACATGAATTTAACACCGACCGACAAAAAGTTTGATTTCTTTCAATTTTTTTTTTCTGAATTTCATTTAAAAACAAGGCAATTGTTTGATTTTTTTTTTCTCTTAATTTCACTCAAAAACAAGGCAATTGTTTGATTTTATACAATTATTACTACAAACTCATCCAATATTCCGCTACCATTAGGCAGTGTTCCCAAAATGCTGGCCGCATTGCCACGTTGTATGGCAATGCTCATCCTCTGTCCAAAGTATATGCCAGCATTTTGTGACAAGTAGCGTCGACCAGACGTTTTGAGAGGTCTTTAAATAATAGTTTGGCGCTCGGTCCCCACGGTCCCAGCGTTTCGACCCCAAAAGGCACAAACATGTAACAACTACTGAGATTACTATATTTGCGCCTTTTGAGGCCTTCTGCTAGTTCAGCCGCCGCACCGGCCACTTTTTGGGTAGCAGGAAGATGAGAAGGTGCTAAGGTATCGACACAGGTAGCGTCCCATACCAGAGGCCTTCCCATCCTCCACGGAACCAAAGTCATGCCGTCGGGCCTTTTACCATCGCCACGTACCACATTGTTTTTTTTTTTTTTTTTTTTTTATTTCACTCAAAAACAAGGCAATTGTTTGATTTTCACATGAATTTAACACCGACCGACAAAAGGTTTGATTACTTTCAATTTTTTTTTTCTGAATTTCACTCAAAAACAAGGCAATTGTTTGTTTTTTTTTTCTCTTAATTTCACTCAAAAACAAGGCAATTGTTTGATTTTCACATGAATTTAACACCGACAAACAAAAAGTTTGATTTCTTCAATATTTTTTTTTTCTGCATTTCACTCAAAAACAAGGCAATTGTTTGATATTTTTTGTCTCTGAATTTCACTCAAAATCAAGGCAATTGTTTGATTTTCACATGAATTTAACACCGACCGACAAAAAGTTTGATTTCTTTCAATTTTTTTTTTCTGAATTTCACTGAAAAACAAGGCAATTGTTTGATTTTGACATGAATTTAACACCGACCGACAAAAAGTTTGATTTCATTCAATATTTTTTTTCCTGAATTTCACTCAAAAACAAGGCAATTGTTTGATTTTTTTTTTCTCTTAATTTCACTCAAAAACAAGGCAATTGTTTGATTTTCACATGAATTTAACACCGACCGACAAAAAGTTTGATTTCTTTCAATTTTTTTTTTCTGAATTTCACTCAAAAACAAGGCAATTGTTTGTTTTTTTTTTTCTCTTAATTTCACTCAAAAACAAGGCAATTGTTTGATTTTCACATGAATTTAACACCGACCGACAAAAAGTTTGATTTCTTTCAATATTTTTTTTTTCTGCATTTCACTCAAAAACAAGGCAATTGTTTGATTTTTTTTTCTCTTAATTTAACTCAAAAACAAGGCAGTTGTTTGATTTTCACATGAATTTAACACCGACCGACAAAAAGGTTGATTTCTTTCAATTTTGTTTTTTTCTAAATTTCACTCAATAACCAGGCAATTGTTTGATTTTTTTTTCTCTTAATTTCACTCAAAAACAAGGCAATTGTTTGATTTTCACATGAATTTAACACACCAGGCAATTGTTTGATTTTTTTTCTCTTAATTTCACTCAAAAACAAGGCAATTGTTTGATTTTCACATGAATTTAACACCGACCGACAAAAAGTTTGATTTCTTTCAATTTTTTTTTTTCTGAATTTCACTCAAAAACAAGGCAATTAAGGATATTGGCTATCGTCTAAATTATAACAAGTTGGCAATGATCACTAACCCTCTCAGGCAATTATTTATATTCTGCTCCGTTGACATTTCAGGTTTGGATACATACTGTCTGTATGATGCTGCCGCTCAAAAGCTGTTATGTTTGCCCGCCCGCCACTGATTGCTCTCGTCTATTTTAACATGGTAAGTGTCAAAAGCAAATTTTATATAATATAGTATAATATATTCATAGTCTTCTTTGGCCAAACAAAAATCCATTTACCAGTGGAACAATCGATTTTATTTGTTCCATAATAGAAATAGGGGACCACCGTGTCTGTCTGTCTGACCTTTGAAGGGCAGCCATGTTTGGAACTGTAATGTGTAGCCGAAGTGAAATTTTCACAAAAGTCTCACCAAGTGTCTGAAACGAAAATTAGCGATAAATTACCTACGTTAATAGATTGCTAATACATTTTCAAACGCAGATTGGTGGGTTGCTGAAACCTTCAAAAACTGACTGTTTGTCAACACTGTTACCAAGTTAATTAACATTAACTAGCTAATAAATTGCCACATGTCCATGTGATATTATTAATCAAATTCATATTATTGAGAACAACTAATTATTAAGTTATGTATAAGTGTTACATAATATTTTGATATATGACTGTGTGTGTGTTTAATCTGTAAACTCCATAGAAATGGTAAACATTCTACATTTACATAATATTAAGTTTTTCATAAATTACACTGCCATCAGGGTGGAACTAAATTAACAGTTACAATTTTGTAAATTGCATAAGGATCGCATTGAAATATTTGATTGTTGAAAGGCTATTTGTTTTTCAATAATTATAATATGCACTGATCAATACACTATACAATAATATATAACTTGATCCATCCTCCGCTCTTGTATTTATTCGCTTACAAATTATTTATTATAACCGTCATCTCGATATTCGAAACGTTCGAAACGTAGCTCGTCGTGTGTGGCCCGTAAATGTAAACAAGAAGCGTGTGCGATATCATTATTAATGCATAGTTATACGTAACCATAACAATAGTTAAAAATTACCTACACGGCGGTGGAAGTGACAATTACAATTTGAATCACCGCGACATGTAAATTTGTAGCACATCAGAGATCAGCGTTGAAATGGTCAATCGGCGTTAGTAAGCAGCGGCTAAATTGTACAAGTGAAATTAATAGGTATGCCATATATAACAGGCAACTGTTTAATTGTCACATTAATTAAAAACCAACGGACAATATTTTTTTTTCCATAATTACACTGAAAAACAGGCAATTGTTTGATTTTCACATGAATTTAACACCGACCGACAAAAAATTTGATTTCTTTCAATTTTTTTTTTCTGAATTTCACTCAAAAACAAGGCAATTGTTTGATTTTTTTTTCTCTTAATTTCACTCAAAAACAAGGCAATTGTTTGATTTTCACATGAATTTAACACCGACCGACAAAAAGTTTGATTTCTTTCAATATTTTTATTTTCTGAATTTTACTCAAAAACAAGGCAATTGTTTGATTTTTTTTCTCTTAATTTCACTCAAAAACAAGGCAATTGTTTGATTTTCACATGAATTTAACACTGACCGACAAAAAGTTTGATTTCTTTCATTTTTTTTTTTCTAAATTTTACTCAATAACCAGGCAATTGTTTGATTTTTTTTTCTCATAATTTCACTCAAAAACGAGGCAATTGTTTGATTTTCACATGAATTTAACACCAACCGACAATAAGTTTGATTTCTTTCAATTTTTTTTTTCTCATAATTTCACTCAAAACCGAGGCAATTGTTTGATTTTCACATGAATTTAACACCGACCGACAATAAGTTTGATTTCTTTCAATTTTTTTTTTCTGAATTTCACTCAAAAACAAGGCAATTGTTTGATTTTTTTTTTCTCTTAATTTCACTCAAAAACAAGGCAATTGTTTGATTTTCACATGAATTTAACACCGACCGACAAAAAATTTGATTTCTTTCAATTTTTTTTTTCTGAATTTTACTCAAAAACAAGGCAATTGTTTGATTTTTTTTCTCTTAATTTCACTCAAAAACAAGGCAATTGTTTGATTTTCACATGAATTTAACACCGACCGACAAAAAGTTTGATTTCTTTCATTTTTTTTTTTCTAAATTTTACTCAATAACCAGGCAATTGTTTGATTTTTTTTTTCTCATAATTTCACTCAAAAACGAGGCAATTGTTTGATTTTCACATGAATTTAACACCGACCGACAAAAAGTTTGATTTCTTTCAATTTTTTTTTTCTGAATTTCACTCAAAAACAAGGCAATTGTTTGATTTTTTTTTTCTCTTAATTTCACTCAAAAACAAGGCAATTGTTTGATTTTCACATGAATTTAACACCGACCGACAAAAAGTTTGATTTCTTTCAATATTTTTATTTTCTGAATTTCACTCAAAAACAAGGCAATTAAGGATATTGGCTATAGTCTAAATTATAACAAGTTGGCAATGATCACTAACCCTCTCAGGCAATTATTTATATTCTGCTCCGTTGACATTTCAGGTTTGGATACATACTGGATGTATGATGCTGCCGCTCAAAAGCTGTTATGTTTGCCCGCCCGCCGCTGATTGGCTTCGTCTATTTTAACATGGTTAGTGTCAAAAGCAAATTTTATTTACCAAGAAAACAGTGATCTGGTCTGGTCCAGGTGCCGTATCACTTCTGAACTGATAGATTAGTTTGGCTACTTCTAGTGTATCGGTAGGGAAGAGGAATAGCGAGTTTTCCATCATAACTTTGGGTTTATAATCTTTTATTAATTTCTCATGAGTTTTATTAATGCTTTGTGGTATACTGTTTGATAAATTTTGTCCCACAAAAACAAAGTGCCGATTTATTATATTTAATGCAGTTGTTATATTATGATTTATATTTTTCATTCCTCCGTGCGTCATTGGTGCGTGCCGACGTACGTAGACAAAACAGTCCGCGACAATATTTTACAAATACAGTAGTTGTAATCTAATATAAAGTTCTCTTATGTTTCACATAAATTACAAGAACAGTGGATTAGTTTAAAGATTTCTAGTACGGCTGTGTTTTGAATTGCACTATTACAAGTAAGTGCTTTAATTTGTACTTCATTGTAGTTTATAAAGTGTAGCCGTCACACCGAGTTTCTTGTGCGTGTGACGCTCAAGTGACTGGAACACATCCATTGCTTGTATTGTTCGCTAGCGGAAATTTGTGGTCAATTATATCTGCGTAATAGACGGAGCCCTTATTGGACTTTACACTATTTGTGCTGTGCACCGCGGCCCCTGTGACGTAGTGTGTGTAATTGTTTCTGCTAGCTGCATTCCTATCCTACCTGACACTTTTTGCGCAGCTCATAATTAAAAAATATATACGATGCCGCCTAAGAAAAATAATGCAGCGGAATCCGATGCAGTTGATACTATGTCTGAATGTGATACTGGGAACTCTGAGAGGGAAGAACAAAGACTTCCAAAACCTACAGCCAGTAAAAAAAAAACGCCGCCTCGAAAACTCACCTAAAAATGAGTTTCAAATTTATCAAGACGAAATGAAGGAGCTGTTCGCGCTATGGAAAAACGAGCAGGATAAAACTTTGGAAAAACACAATAAAAATATGCTGCTTCAATTCAAGGAGTTAAAACAAGAGATTAAGCAAGAACTGAAACGGGAGATGCAGCAGGAACGATCGGACCTTCAAAACTCCATTGAGTTTCTGTCGTCAAAGTTAGAAGACCTAACAAATATTACTAAGGATTACCAAAGTACCATTAAAAAATTACAGGAACATAATCACTTTCTGGAGACTAAAATCCGTGACCTAGAGCTTATCTCCCGTCCTGCATCTATTGAGCTGAGAAATATTCCGATCAAGGATAAAGAATCCATTGAAGATCTCAATTCAGTGGTGATGAGGACGGGGCAGCTTTTGTCAGTCCAGTTAGACCCTAAGGACCTCCGGGACGTGTATCGCATGCCAGGAAAAACAGGTGCGAGACCCATAGTTGCAGAATTTACCAAAGTATCTCTGAAAGATGACTTTCTCTTGGCAACACGGGCTTATAACAGCTCAAGAAAATCAGATGAAAAGCTTAACACTCAGATTATAGGCCTGCCATTAAAATCAAACCGTCCCTCAGTCACTATGGTAGTTGATTCGTTTATAACTGATCACCATCCGTTAATTTTTGCTATCAATTACAAAACAGAAATCCAAAACCCTAAAACTACAACTCAGATCATCGACTATGCTGCTATCATAGCAGAAATAAACATCTCGGACTTTTCTGAAGTTCTTAAGCTATCTGATGCTAACTCGGCAGCGGATCTTTTGATTTTCCAGCTTTGCACTATTATTACTCGACATAGCCGAGAAGTTAAGCTGTCTAGAAAGAAACGTACATTAAAGCTATGGATAACTCCAGGTTTACTTCGCTGTATACGACATAGAGACCGTTTACATTTAAAAGCAAGGAAAACACCCAACAATGATATTTTACTTACGACTTATAAAAGATATCGCAATTTTTGCAATCGTTTACTTCGATAACTTAAAAGAGAGTATGAGAAAAACGAATTTCTTAAAGCTAAAAATAATACCAAAGCTACATGGAATACAGTAAAAGCTATCACAAACATGAATAAAAAATCTACATCTCCCATTGAACTACTAAAAATAGCATCTACCCCTAAACAATCTGTTAACGCAGTAAATAATTTTATTGCTAACATTGGCTGTAACCTGGCACACCATATTCAGTCAGTACAATTAAATTCAATTACAAGGTTTCCCACGGTGGCTTACCCTCAATGCAACTCGTTTGTTCTTCTAGAGACTGATGAGTATGAAGTTGGCTGCATCATTCAAGCCTTAAAGCTTACCTGTGCTGTTGGTTGGGATGGGGTACCAACACGCATTATAAAAGCATGTCGATCAGCTTTGATCTCTCCAATAGCACATATCTGTAACCTTTCCATAGGGATGGGCATATTCCCACGTGGCTTCAGGAAAGCCATCATCCACCCAATTTATAAAAGCGGGGATAGAGACAGTGTAAATAATTACAGACCCATATCTATATTGACCTCCATCTCCAAAATCTTGGAAAAAATTTTAAATAACAGATTGATTAAATATCTTGAGTCACAAAACATTTTATCTGCAAATCAATTTGGTTTCAGAAAGAATAGATCTACGGAAGATGCTATTTTGTATTTGACTAACATTATTGGTAATAAACTAGACGAAAAAGATAAATGTTTAGGTATCTTCTTAGATCTCTCGAAAGCTTTTGACACTGTCTCTATCCCCATGCTGTTGGAAAAGATGGAAAGACTGGGTATTCGTGGGAATGCACTTAGCTTATTCAGGGACTATCTTTATGGACGAACACAAATAGTGAAGATAGAAAATACGATCAGCGATGAAGAACATACATGTTTTGGTATTCCCCAAGGCTCAATAATCGGACCAACCCTCTTCATTTTATACCTAAATGACCTATGTGAACTTCAAATACCCCATTGCAGTATTATCACCTATGCTGACGATACAGCTTTACTGATTGACGCTGATAACTGGCAAGATTGCTAAATTCGAGCTGAATATGCGCTATCTACCGTAATGTCCTGGCTTAACCATAATCTTCTAACATTAAACGTTACTAAAACTCACTATATCACTTTCTATACCAACTACATTTCGAAACCTTCCATTACCTATACCATTAAAGCCCATTCTTGTCAAGCTCAAACATCATCTTTTTATATAAATTGCGCTTGCCCAGCACTCGTCAAAGCTACTTCAGTAAAGTACCTAGGTCTTGTAATAGATGAATCACTGCATTGGAATTCTCAAGTCGAACAATTGGTACCAAGAGTTAGGCGTTTAATATATATTTTTAAATTGATTCGACACGCAGCTGATACTAATGTATTAAAATTGGTGTACAGCTCCTTGTGTGAATCTATTATCTCTTAATGTATTACGATTTGGGGTGGTACTCACAAAACGACATTACTTCCATTGGAAATAGCCCAACGTGCGGTTCTGAAAGTGATGCTTCAGAAACCCTTCCGATTTCCAACAACACAAATGTATGCTGATGCAAGAGTTCTTACAGCCAGGCAACTATATATTCATCGTACTGTTTTACGTAAACATTCTTCTGTGGGTTTGAATCATAGCATTATGAAGAAACGAAGATGGAGAGATAGAATATGTCCCATAGTTATAAAAAGGATAGCTTTGCTTGGCCACCAATATCGCGTCTTAAGCTCACGTCTCTATAACATTACCAACAAAAAAGCTGACATTTATACATCAACTAAGTTTGAATGCAAAAAAAAGGTTAAAAACTGGCTATTAGAGTTAAACTATAACCAAACAGAAGAATTACTGCAAAGCGTGGCATAAGTAGCTTAAATTGAACTATTTAACCTTTTTTAATAACTTTACATACTCTAATTTTTACATATTCTACTCAATATACATTAGTAACAATGACTTCTATATAAACTGTCTTTATATGGAG
Source organism: Plagodis dolabraria (assembly GCA_963854805.1). NCBI lineage: Eukaryota > Metazoa > Arthropoda > Insecta > Lepidoptera > Geometridae > Plagodis > Plagodis dolabraria. The sequence goes on from OY978447.1 coordinate 35,554,085, forward strand.
TATTTTGATATCAACACGTGCCCACGATATATGTCTTGTTTCACCGTCTAATGTACCGGCACTCATAATTATTATTATTATATTAACCTAATTAAGTTTTACAAACTAGATTTACGACAATTTGCTTTGTATTTCGTGTCAAATTGAAGATAAAATATGTTTCCTTTTTCTCTTTTTATATAAAATATACCTTACCTACTAATACAATATTTATGACTAATATTATGGGTATCGTTTGTTAGTAGTTACATCTAATTATCTGTTTTTTTTTATTATCACTAAATACTGTTTATTCTATAGAACTAATCATACTTTCAAAGCTCAAACGCTGTAATAGACCACTTGTAATGGAGGAATCGTGTTGCTTATCCGAAAATACGGACTTATTTTAGTTTAGTTTCGGAAACAACAGTTTCCCATTGTAATAAAACATTTTTGCAGCCATTATAGTTTATTAGATGTTATGTTATGTTATATTAAGTTTATCCATGTATGGCTTGAGAATAAATTTATTATTATTTATTATTATTATTTATTTAGAAGCTCTGTTGGGCTTTTTTTGTTACTAGTTTGGCAGATGTTTTTAATGGTACGCCAAAGTTTTTTGGGGTCATTTATATTTTCCTTTACTTGTTGTCTGTTATAGTCATTTTTCAATTTACGTAGTAATTTATTACAGAAATTCCTGTACCTAGTATAGATTTTGCGACGTATGAGATCATTTGGGAAAGCCTTTATTTCACTATGCAACTTTTCCCGATGGCGCATGCACTTTACCAGTCCAGGAGTAATCCATGGTTTCATTGCTATATATTTACGCCCAATGTAAACCTTGTGCGTATTTTTTTCGATTACTCTAGTAAGTATGTGGTAAAATGAGTCAATAGCAGAATTAACGCAGGTAGATGCGGTTACGGACGTCCAGTCGGTTTTGTTAATATTTACAGCAACTGCATCAGTATCAGTTTTAAGTCGCCAGTTTGGTTTTTTTGGTGCACGTTGCTTGGAAATGTCAAATCCTGCTAAAACTATTTGATGATCCGTGATGGATGATTGACAGACAAGTCCAACAGATTTTGTGTTTGATTTAATGTAAATATGATCCAAACATGCTTGATTTCTTGTTGTCTTAGTTATGGCTGGCAAAAGGGCATGAGATGCCATTAAACACATATATTCACTGAGATTGCCATCAGACGTGCTACAAATATCTATGTTTATGTCAACAGCTACTATAATTTGCGGGTATTTACTTAGATTTTTAAGTATTTCGTCAAGAGAATTTAGAAAAGGATCGAGTTTATTAACTGGTATTGATGGTGACCTGTATACCCCGAGGACAGCTTGTCTATTGTTTATAGTAACCAGGAGGCAGTCAGCGTCTTTGAGTTTAGCTTCCTGAATTTCAGTGCTATGAGATGATTTGGTGTAGATTACAACGCCACCATTTTTATTCAATTGTGACGATGAACGAAAAGCATTAAAGCCTGGAAGAAAATCAATTACAGATCCCTCTGACAACCAACACTCGCTCAGAATTATTATATCAATAGCCAAATTAAGGCGTTGCAAAGCAACCGCAAAATCGTCAAAGTTACAATAATTTATACTTCTGATATTTAAGGAAAGAACAGTGAAATTAAAAATGGATATTTTTAAAAAGCTCTTGCATAAGTCTATCGAATCTAGTGTATGACATTCTATAGCTACGCTTTCGTCTATATCCTTTGGAATATCAACTAAATCCATCTTTATAAAAAAAGAGAGCTTCTCCTCAGATTTGGAAAAAACTATAGCAAAAATGCCCAACAGAGAACTACTCATTATCATGGGAGATTTCAATTCCAAGATTGGAGCTAATTCCCGTCATATCAGCAGCTGTGTGGGAAACTTTGGTCTTGGCACATGCAATGAAAGAGGGGAGCGATTGATCCAATTCGCAAACGAAAACGGCTTGGTGATTACTAATAGTCTATTTCAACATCATCCTAGAAGGCTATACACCTGGACATCACCAGGAGGTGACTACCGCAACCAGATCGACTACATCCTGATCCGGTCACGCTGGCGATCATCCATCCTCAATTCCCATACACTACCTGGCGCCGATTGTGGATCAGATCACGAACTCCTGATCACAAAGTTAAAACTGAAGCTATCAGCTGCTCGAACTCTTAACATTCAAAGGAGGATCGAAGTCAAAGATCACTCAAGATTCAATGAGGACATCGAAAAACACTGGGTAGAATGGGCTAATATAAATCAAGATGAAGCAACACCGGAATCGCTATGGAACCAGGCAAAACAGCTTATCTTACATGCAGTCGCAGAATCCAAACCTCCAACTGAAAGGCACAAGCGACAACACTGGATGACGGTCGGTACCCTTGCTCTGGTCGAAGAGAGACGTTTAAAGAAAGCCAAAGGTGTAGACGTTAGAGTGCTCAATAAACTTTCTGCAGAAATCCAGGCAAATTGCAGACGAGATTACAACTCTTACCTTTGCAACATATGCGAAGAGGTCGAAACACATGCTGGGAGACACGAGTCCAGAGACTTGTACCACAAAATTCGTCTCATCACTAGATCTCTACCTTCCAAAACCTGGGCTATAGAGAATAACAATAACGAAGTGGTGACAGAACTGGACCAAATCTCCAACACATGGAAGAGTTATTGTCAATCACTGTTCCAGGATTCTCAGTCAAGCCTCTTTTCAAGCACGGTCCCGAATAACGAAGAACTGGAGCCTGACATCCTCCTGTCAGAAGTTAGAGCAGCCATACAACATCTTAAAAATAGAAAAGCTACGGGAAGAGACGCCATCCCCATTGAGACTATTAGAGCTTTAGGTGATCGTGGTGACCACATCTTTCACGCTATTTGTTGTAGAGTGTGGCAAACAGGGGTATGGCCATCCGAGTGGACTCACACAGTTTTCACTCCTTTACATAAAAAGGGTTCCACAAAGAAATGTAACAACTATCGCCTCATTGCTCTAATATCACATGCTAGCAAAATATTGTTACATATTCTTAATGAACGACTGAAGGCTTACTTGTCGAAGGAGATTGCACCAGAGCAAGCTGGATTTGTGAAAGGAAAGGGCACTCGGGAACAAATCCTTATCGTTCGCCAGATTATTGAGAAAGCTCGTGAATTCAACAAGCCGACCTATATTTGCTTTGTTGATTTCTCAAAAGCATTTGACTCAGTAAAATGGCCAGTCTTGTGGAGAACGCTACTGGATATGGGCACGCCAAAACATCTCGTACACCTTTTAAGGCAACTTTATGAAAAGGGCACAGCTTCAGTACGAACAGATGACATTCTGTCGAGTAACTTTCACCCTAGTTCTGGTGTTCGCCAGGGATGCATTATATCACCACTCTTATTTAACGCATACACCGAGCTTATAATGCGTATCACCCTGGAAGGTTGGACAGATGGTGTTAAAGTTGGCGGTTATAAGATAGCGAACCTGCGCTACGCGGATGATACTACTCTGTTTGCGACTGGTGAACGCCATATGGAGGAACTACTTTTGAAAATGGAGCGAGTGAGCCTCGAGTTTGGATTGAAGATTAATCGCAACAAAACCAAGGTCATGATTGTGGACCGCGCTAATAATAACTCGCCGGAAATGACTAAGATTGCGAACTGCGAAGTTGTCCACTCTTACGTTTATCTAGGTTCTTTAATCTCGAATAACGGCGGATGCATCGACGAGGTAAAACGACGTATGGCAATCACCAGGACCTCAATGGACAAAATGAGGAAAATATGGAAGAACAGAAATATCACCAAAGCCACAAAGATCCGACTAGTGCGAACTCTTATTTTCCCCATATTTCTTTACGCCGCAGAGACGTGGAAGTGATCGAACGTGCGAGAGATCGAAAAGAAAAAAATAGATGCTCTTGAGATGTGGTGCTGGAGAAGAATGCTTGGGGTGTCGTGGACCGAGTTTCGCACAAACGTCTCGATACTCCAAGAACTCGGCATTAAGCAGCGTCTTTCAGCTATAGTGCAATCCCGGATCCTCGCATTCTTCGGACATGTTTTGAGGCGAGGTAGCCAGTCCATTGAGCGTCTTGTCGTTCAGGGCAAAGTGGAGGGCACGAGGCCGCGCGGGAGGTCACCCATGCGATGGACTGACCAAATTAAATCTGCGGTGGGCGGTCCCTTGCATGAGTGTACCAGGATGACCATAAATAGAGGGCGATGGCGTGACATTGTGAGGCGCATTACATCTGCCCCCACTACAACTACATGACGACCACGACCGCTCTGTCAAGAGCGTAACGACTGAGAAGAAGATAAAAAAAGAAAAGTAATGATGATAAATTCTGGAACCAGTGTGTCATACTAGTCGAGCTTGTATCAAGATAATGTGCATAAGCTTTGTTGTTGTACAATTTTGATTTAGGTAGAGGTGCATGGAAAAGTTGAGTTTTGAAAAGTGAGATATAAATAATGAGATAAATGTGAGTGTGTGTTTTAACTGTTGTAAGTGAGCTATGTGTGTGTTGTGGCTTTCTTGTTGTTTTGTTTTTATGTTTGTGGTTCATATGATTTCTGCATTGAAAACTTAATTTCGTTATAATACATATTAAACACATATAAAAATACGGAAATTGCAAGAAGATAGAGGATGCTGGACTTCCACAGTTAGACTGATGACAGGGTTGACACGGAGTCAAGTTTCTTTTGCAGATCTTCCATGCTTCGTATGGGTATAGCAGGATTCCCTTCCTGTTTCCGGATGTGGACCAATCCATTTTTAATCCAACAGTACTTGAACCCGGCGTCTTTTGTCCGCTGTCGGGCAGTTCGAAATAAATTTCTATTTTCTTGTGTTAGCCGCTCATTAAAAAATATATTCCTAGATGGGCCTGATAGTCCCAAGTCCACGCTGGTGATGTTACGTCTACTTTTTGACGCGCGTAGAAATTCGTCACGCTTGTGTCGTCGCACGAAGCGTGCCACGAGGGGGCGCGGTAGTTTGCTGACTGTACACTGAGAAAAAAATGAAATGTAGCGAAGTCTTTTCACAATGTATGTGTAGTTTTATCTAAAATACGTAATCTACAGCCGTAAAAATGTTGGATAATACAAAATAATGTTGAAGCGTATCAACACGTCACTTAGTTACAACATGTTGTGTACTGATCTTGCCGTTAAATACGTACCCGTCTGTCGGGTCCGTCAACAAGACTCAACATACGTAACCGATATAGGCAGATACATTCTAGGAAGTAGTCCATGGATATGACGTCACAGATAGAACATTACATTATGCTGTCGCATCTTTATAAATGTACTCCAACATTAACAGGATGACACAAACGTCTTGACTAAAAAAAATAATGTTTCAAGTAGTTTGCGTCGTGACTATAAGTAGATCGTCTATTTATTGTAAGTATTTTGGAAACAGACTCCTACTGTGAGTACCCAACAACAAGGTATAAGTAGACAATCTCCTATATGTACGTAGCTTGATGCATGATGTAGGTACGTAGAAAACATTATTAGTTACATTTAAGTAGACTGCGCTAAGACTCCTTACTGTACGTAGGCCGATGCACGATATAAGTAAGCGAATTATGCAAGCTCCTTCCAGTACGTAGGCTGATGCATGATTTCGTAAGAAAGATCTTTACCACAGCAGTGAGCAGCTTCAAGGTTGACGTAGAAAAACTATTTACCGTACGTGAATTTATGCTCAATAAATTTACGTAAAATTCATTTAAGTAACCTACTTACTGCGCGTAGGCCTATGCGTGATGAACGTAGGGAACATCATTAAACGTTTTTAGACATACTGCATTTGAACATTATTTAAATGTTACGGGCGCAATAATATACTGTTCCCTCGACATTTTAAAGATTGTTTTACGACAGAAGATCAGTGTTGCCAGATGCCGAATAAAAAAATACGAAAGCAATGTTTCATAAACGCTGATTTTCGACCATTGCTTATTTCAATATTTCTTCATATACAATCAAATTTGCGCTCGTACTCATGTTCGTATAAAATACAAACAAATCAATTGTTATACGCGTGCAAATAAATAAAAACTAGTTACTCTGCACTGAAACCCCATATTTCGATTTGGTACTTCTCTAGTTATGTCTATTATGTGCATTTGTACTTTTAGTTTGTGCCTCATTTTTTACATCACATACAACATATATATAACGTTGCTTATATCGGTATCGTTACGTGGTGTTTTCATCATAATAGTTCAATAAGCACAGAAATAATAAAAAGTAATACATTGATGAGATGATTTATAGTATACTATTGACTATATAGAATAAAAAATTGATATAAGGTTTTTTTTCTGTTATTTTTAAAAAATATGTTTGGTATATACCTACTGCATCCCGCAGTATCATTCACGTAGGCAATAATGAAAAGTGATGATGGTCATGATGATTATGATAGTAAGAAGTTTGCGTTGTGTTTATCTAAGACCTAAACTATCTATATTTCTATTTATATTTCAGTTTCATCCAAAGTGGTCCAGCAATTTCAGCGTATATATATATATACAAATATAACAAATATACATTCTCGTCCTTACTTACTAACCTTAGTATTTCTAATGAATCGATTCAGGCGTTACTTTGCGGAAATATAATAATATCAAATATTTTGAAAATATAAAAAAAAACATTAAATTAATATTTTAACAAAACTCTTAATAACTATTAAAATATAACTAGTGACGATTTCGCCTAATTTTCCTGTTAAGCCGACGTGACGTCACAAACACGTGAGTCGAGAAGGTGCGATCGTGCACTCTACTATACTCAAGACCTCCTGAGGATGCTTCGTGTAAAAGCGACACGCGTCAAACGGTTTGACTGCGTGTTGTTTGTGACGTCACGTCGGCTTAGCAAGAAAATTAGGCGGAATCGACATTGGATATATTTTTAAGTGTTTTATTAAAACTTAGCATTACTGATGTTACTGTTCTTGACCAGGAAAAATTACATATTTTTTTATTTATAACAGCATTTAGCCACATTCTCACCTGAAGATTTTGGTATTTCCTAATCTAGCCATACTAATTGTAAAACAGAGCTTTTGAGGGTGTAAGGAAGTGTTCAGTTTTTTTTATAAATATTTAATCTAATACTACTAAACATGGATTGTTTTGTCTACATGGATGAAACCGCGGGGAGCAATTGTTATTATAATAGTTTTTGAAAAGTCTAAGCAATGCATCAATGATATCAAAGTTAATATCTAATTGTATTAATATTTAAATATTTTTATGTGAATACTCGGCTGATTTTGATTTACACGCTGGCAATACTGGCTGGAGCGTAATGCAACAGCTATAATATTAGTTTTCTGCGAGACCGTGGCAATCGCGTCACGCGCGCATGTAAATGTTTTCAACAGTGATTATTTATAAAAAATCTTTTATTACAAAGTTTCCAAAATCAATTTACAGTCGCCCCAAAGTGGGTCTGTGTGTATGTCCTTGAGAGCCAGTAATTCTAGGTTAGCCTGTGCAACATCTTCGACCACATCATCACTTACCATCAGGTGAGATAGTGGTCAAAGGCTAACCTATCAGGCATAAATAAAAAATATTATTAATTGCTTAATTAATAATAAAGTATTTGAATATATATTGAAATACAAATTTAATTCAAGAAATAATAACTAAATCTTGTTACCGTCCAAGGAGAATTGATTGTTCTCTAAATGTATACCAATTATCAATAAAATTATAGTAAGAATATTTAATTAAAATTATTTATTTCATATAAATAATTAAAAACGTCTAAACCATCAAATAACTCAATGAAATAAGAGATGAATTTTGTAGATTAAATATTTAAGACATCTCTACTAATTAAATGTAAAATATATAATAGTGATTAATATTTAAGTTAAATATTGAATTTATTAAATTGTCTAAAGGAACCTCAATTTTAGTACGCTAGTCCAAGCACATATTTCTAGTACTTAGCTTTTAACTGCACCCTGGAGACGGCAGGCACTGAAGTCAAGAAAAAAACACACGCGCGGACGACTTTGCCAAAATACATATTTTTAATTTCGAACAGTTTCTAACTATATTAACTATATTTCTAGTAACAATCTTGGCCAGTCAGACGGACGCGGACAACTGATCAACCCTCTAGGAAACATCCAGTTCCTCTGGGGTAGGGACCACTATCTCCTTCCTCTTTTGTAAAATAACTATCTCACTCCCTCTCACTAAGCCTTCGCTTCCCGCGTCCCGTAAGTTATTCGAGCGCTATCGTCAAAAAAAATTTATTTATTTATTTATTTATTGCAGATTCATATACACAATCATTACAGGATTATCCTAATTCAATTGTGTATGCCACATAATTATAATTAAACAGAAAAAAAAAGATTACAATAATTTAAATTCTTAATATACCTTCACCAAATAACAAACGAATAGCAATCATTTAAATTACAAACATCGTCAATATCAAAATTAATATTTAAAATCCATGTCAATCATAGAAATAAAATAGATAAAGAATCATGTCCATTATTACAAATTTAAATTCATGTCAATAATTACCTACTACTAAAAAATCATGTCAATAATTACAAATTAGATGTCAATACATACCTACATAGATGTCAATAATTAGAAACAGCGTCCATTATTACAATACAATTAAATGTTAAATTTAATCTTAATAAATAATCAAATTTAATAAATAGGTAACAATGTCAATTACACCATATGTCAACTACACATACCAATGTCATGACAATATCAATTAATACTTATTAAAAAACGTCTGGTATTATAATAAAAGGTAATATCGAAAATTTCAATTATTAATTTGTGTCATAACATATGTGAAATAGAGTGCATGTCTTAAATTCTGCAACTGAGCATATAAATTGGTCAATTTTTTGGGCAACTCGATTTAGTATATGCAACGTACGGATCAACGGAGTCTTGGCTAACAAGTTAGTTCGTGCGACGGGCACAGCCAACAGTAGTGGCCGCCGCCGCCGCCGCGTTACGTATTCGTCCGGTACACACAGACTCATCATTATTAATATGTCCGGGTTTGAAACACTGCCTCGAAAGACTCTCATCATATAATATGCGAGTGCCAAATCCCTTCTCGTCTCCAACTTGTTGTATCCCACCATGCCCAAAACGAACAATGTGGGATACATCAATGGATAGAAAGGGTAAACGCCGTATCGTCTTAAGTATAGGTACCTCATAAATTTATTTTGTATGCGCTCCAACATGATTCTGTATTTAGTTTCATGTGGAGCCCACACTACAGCATTGCATTCTAGCTGGCTTCGGATAAGGGCATTATACAGGGCTGATATGGCTTTTATGTTTGTGAAACCCTCTGTTTGACGCAGCACAAAGCCTAAATTTCTGTACGCCTTTTTACAGACTTGAACAATATGGTCTCTGAATGTCATGTCGGTATTCATATTAACTCCAAGATCCTTAATCGCGATAACCCGCTTCATAACTTCGTCATCGACTTTATAGTCAAAGCGGATTGGAACACGTGACCTACTAAAAGATATTACTGAGCATTTCGTAAGATTGAACTGTAGTTTATTCTTTCGACTCCACTCGACAACTCTATCTACGTCCTCCTGCAAACGACGGCAGTCACTACTGTCTTTAACAGCCAAGAGTAACTTAAGGTCATCCGCGAAGAGTAAGCATCGAGCTGATTGAACTACCTCTGGGAGGTCGTTTATCAGAATTATAAATTCTAACGGGCCGAGATTTGACCCTTGACTCACCCCAGTTTTCGTAAAATAAGGCTCCGATTTGCAACCTGAGCATTCCACATACTGCTTTCTACCTCTCATGTAACTCGCAAAAAATAACAATAACTTCTTGGTGCAACCGATAGCCGCCAACTTTGATAAAAGTATATCATTGTCGACCAAGTCAAAAGCCTTTTTAAAGTCAAAGTAGGCGGCATCAACTTGCTTCCCGGCGTCCATATGAGGGACGACATAAGCCATGGCATCGAGCAGATTGCTGTTGGTGCTACGCGCTGGTCTAAAACCATGCTGATGGTCCGAGAGTTGCGCAGACACCTGTCGTTGAATACTGTTCTGTATAGCTGACTCAAAAACTTTTGCCGGTGTCGAAAGGATAGCCACAGGTCTAAAGCTGCTCACTTCCGAACCTGTACCACCCTTGAATATTGGGACCACGCGTGTTAACTTCCAACAGTCGGGAAAATATGATGCTTCTAGACATAAATTAAATACGTGTAAAAGTGGTCTTGCTAAAACTATGCGGCAATCTTTAATGAGAAAAGATGGAATGCCGTCCGGCCCCGCTGAGCGTTTTGGCTTGAGCCGCTCGAGCGCCGCGCGTACCTCGGCGAGCGACAGATGCGGTAGCTGCACACACGCTGCGCTCGCGCCACCCGCACCTGCCTCCGCGGCTTCCACATCTAATTTTGCCCACTCCCTGCCGTATACAGAATGAAAGAAATTCGCACATTCCGGATCGGATTAAACTTTCCCTTCTTTAGTAATTTTTTTATTAGTTACAATAACTTTTTTCGACCTAGCGTATTTCCAAAATGACTTAGGATCTCGGATCAAATTAATTTGCACCGTCTCTTTATGATTAATATGTGCAGTATTAATCATGTCTTTGACCTTCGACCTACACTCAGAAAAAGCCTTGTAGTTTCCTGACGTTCTACGAGTATTAGATTTGTATAACTTATGAAGTCTGGCTTTTAATCGTATGGTTCGAATAATATCTAAAGTATACCACTCAGGATAGCTATACCTACCTGGTTTTTTACCTAACTGTTTTTTTGGCACACAGTCACAAATAATACTGTCAACTATGTTATAAAAATAACTTACGGCATTTTCGGGCTCTCGCATAGTATATGTTGTTATAAATTAACCATCTCATGTTCACATGCCAAATGGTTGAGAACTTTTTATTGCCTACTTTTGTTTTTAAGGACAAAAGTATCCACGACTCTCAAAATTCAGTCCCTTTTTAGGGTTCCGTAGTCCTGACAAGGAACCCTTATAGTTTCGTCATGTCCGTCTGTCTGTCCGTCTGTCCGAGGTTTTGCAGAGAGACCGTTAGTCCTAGGAAGCTGTAATTTCGTATGGATATGTAAATCAATTACGTCGACAAAGTGGTAAAATAAAATTTCCCCGTCAGTAAAATTTTTCCGTCCCCCCCCCCCCTCTAAAAGCTAAACTGCTGGCTTGAAAAATCTGTAAAATAATAAATAATAATCGATGAAGTAGTTGAATGTTTATAAGGGGTAAAGACTGACATTGAAAACTAAATCTAAAATAAAAATCTTAAAACAATAACTATACCCTATGTCATACATAATAGTCTAGCTTTCCAGCCGCGGCTCCACCCGCACGTATTGCGGTTATCGCGCAAAACCATTAACCTCTTTTAGCGCAGTGGGATAAAAACTTCATTTTAAATTATGCTAAATTAAATCAAAAACGGTGCAGTAGGTTTTAAGTTTATTCGTTGCATACAAAAATACAAATCTTTCCTCTTTATAATATATGTATAGATAATAGATATAGTTAGGACAGTACAAAGATTCGACTTATATATACACCGTACCGTACACTAGAAGTGTTTGCTGTCTGTACCTGTCGTACCGCGGTCATCGCTCACTTCATTTCACACATCATCAATTTGCTGGTTGTAGTGCTATTCAATCGTGTAAATTTTTTAATCGGTAAAGAGAAGATTTCTGTGCCCTTCACTTGCGTATCGCAACGGGCAAGGCACTCTATTTAATTTTAAAGATTGATTTAGGGCATGTACTGTATATCGACGATAAGCACCGCGCTTCAGGTCTTATTTATAATACGCGACATTTTCCTAGCGGGAATTTTCATTTCTTGCAATAAGATTATTGTTGAGTTATCATAATATTTTTACTTCCTAATGGGATTTCGACCAATTCTGGCTTTAACAGCATTAATTTGTAGTTCGAAGACACGCGGCTGCTCTGATCTTTTATGGTCTTCGACAGAGGAAGTGTTGTTGTATCTGTTGATATTACGATATACGACCATACGGCTGATACCAAGCTTTAGAAGCGTCTGGAATATGACCGACGTGACAACGGCTGAATACCTACTTTGTACAAGGCGAATACTGCTATCCTTTTTACTTTAACACTTCGAAGTCATTTCATATTGTTATTTGATAATGAACACGAAATAATATACTAAATGGCGCGAAATCGAAAGAAAATTTTAAAGTCAGTATAAACGCGTTCCAAATTCTAAATCATTATAAAGCTGAAAAGTTTTTATGTTACAGTATTTATGGCCAGACAGTTATTATCTAGTATAATAGCCCATTTATAAGCTTATTTGTGTGATGATTTTGTAAATTATGTTCAGTATTTATTTTTATGGTATTTTTATAATTATTTTTATTATTTTAAGATTTACAAATATTAAGTTACTGATTTGTTTTTTATCGAATGTGTCAATTACCAGTAAGTCTATTGACTAAGTACTATGCTGTCTTCTGATTGGTCGGCCCCACCTATCTGGATATCTCCCGATGACATGTTTAGCTGGGTGGGGAGAACGATGGTCTAAGTCAGTCGGTCGGTAGAACTCGATGGAGTAACATCTATTACCCGTGTATTCTTGAAGTTAATAATTTACAGTGTGATTCTGTTTATATACGCATTGACCAATTACTGTGTGATCCATAAGTGAAATGTGCAAAGCAGAATAAATTGTATCAAGGTTTGTATCTGAGGTGTTTGATTTTATCACACTTGCATATATAGGTGTATACTTTTTGTTTTTCTTAAATATATATTTCAACTATTTTATAATACAATAATTATTTATGCTACAGCAAATAAATTAAGTGACATTCAAATTCTTACAATGTACCAACGGATTCTGGATCGCGCTATCATTACGTTTTCATTCGATTATCTACCTATAGAATTCACAAACGAATTTTGTTTAATTTTCGAACAACAATTGAAAAATAACTTGGCAGCAATCGTACTCTTATTTCTTAGATTTAGCAGGAAGAAAGTGGGGGAGAATAAAGAACTACAGAATCGTTCTATATTATGATAACGGGCTTCTACGGAACCCTACATTATGCGTGGCTCGACACGCATTTTATTTTACCACTTTGTCGGCGTAATTGATTTACATATCCATACGAAATTACAGCTTCCTAGTACTAACGGTCTCTTAGCAAAACCTCGGACAGACGGACAGACAGACGGACATGACGAAACTATAAGGGTTCCCTATCAGGACTACGGAACCCTAAAAAGTATCTTTACCCAATTATGTAGATATATATGGGATATATGATCATTATATTAATAAATTAAAATAAAAATAATCAACTGTAGCTAGTTTAATTAAAAATTGTGTCAACAGTACTAATGTAATCAGGAATAGTGTAAATTGTAATAGTGTAAATTGTTGTAGTGTAAATTGTAATAGTGTAAATTGTAATAGTGTAAATTGTTATAGTGTAAATTGTTATAGTGTAAATTGTTATAGTGTAAATTGTTATAGTGTAAATTGTTATAGTGTAAATTGTTATAGTGTAAATTGTTATAGTGTAAATTGTTATAGTGTAAATTGTTATAGTGTAAATTGTTAGTGTAAATTGTTATAGTGTAAATTATAATAGTGTAAATTGTTACAGTGATGGTGTAACTAGATACGTGCGCCAGGGGGCAGCACGATGCCAAATGGCCGAATGTCATGATTTAAAAACTTCGACGATATAAAATAGTGGCAACACTGGTATCGTGCTCCCCTCCCATTCCGTTCTCGTTCCCACCACTACGAGTTACTGGGGTAGGGGTGGAACGAAGTACCGAATGAACCCGAGTACTGTGGGATCATTCTGAAAAGATCACTCGTTGGCTCCAGACGTGGAGAAATTACTGTGGAGAATATATTTGTGTTATATAATTATTAATATAAAGACGAAATAGTTGGTAACATCGTTGTGAAATAAAGTGATAGTCAAAAAGAATAAGGATTTTGTTTTTACGATCAGGAAAGAGAAAGAATAAATCCTACTTAATAATAAAAAAGGCATGGTCTCTATAAGCAACGCGATGTATCCATAAAAAGTTTTGTGTTACTATGTACTAAGCAACGTGCGCGACTCGCGATGGGCCATAGCGGGGCAGGAGAAGAGCGCGGAGGGGATGCGCTCGCGACGACGTGGAGCGAGCCGATGCAAATATCCAAGGCCAGTGGTCAATTACGCAATATAGAGCAAGGACGTGTCGCTTCGTCCTGCGCTATGCGTTCTCGCGCGACTCGCGGACGATGCTATTAACTTTGTATTGTTTTGTGAATGTACCTAATGTTATATTCCTTCATCTGTGTTTGACTGTACTTACTTCGAATTATTATACCTACTGTGTGAATTATCTACGCGCCTTTTCAATGGAACCCTGCACCTAAATTAACTACATTTGGTCCTTCCTTACGGATTGAAAATTCCAGAGACACGCGGCCAAGCGAAATGAGAGCAGGAGGTACTAGCCGGAGCAACGCCGAGATCTGCCGCGGTGTGTTTGGAGGATGAAAACCACCACCGCCGCCGACCTGGGAGTGTCACGTCTGGAACTTGATCACGATCGAGCCGTGCTAGTAGGGAAACACTGCGCTGTAGAGCTGAATACGAAGCCGACTAGCTCAGATTAAAGCGAGCCTAGTACAAAAGAAATTGGCACTCGAAATAGCGGAGATAGAAGAAGAAAGCGACGAATTATTATGTGAGATGCCAGTTGAACGAACGGGGATAGTCGAAGAGTGGGTTAGATCGAATCGCCCTCAACAGAAAGTTCTAGAAATATCCACCGAAATACCGACGAACAAGCTCCCGATACAAACGTCTATACCCCGCGCACCCCGTGCGGACCCCTCACCGACAAAGCACGTAGCCGCGGCTAGCATGAACACACCCCCGCCGCCGCCGCCGCCTCCGCCCGCGCGTCCTTCAACGGTCACGCATTTCGTAACTACCCCGAAGAACTATGACCTTCCAGTATTTGGCGGAAACCCTGCGGATTGGTTGTTATTTAAAAGAATGTACGAGATGACTACGTCTACCTACCAGTTTAGTGAATTTGAAAACATTGCTCGTATTCAGGCAGCATTGAATGGTGAAGCGAAATGTGCTGTGGAGGATTTGTTACGGTCAGGATCAGATACCGACAGTATCATTAACGCACTGGAGCTGGAGTTTGGTCACCCGAACTTATTATTGGAGTGCACTATTAATAAAATAAAAAGTCTTCCCCGTGTATCGGAAAGCGGCCGGGAATTAGCAAAGTTCACGTCAGTCGTCAGGAATATTTTGTCACTTTTGAAAAATATTAAAGCGGACGGCTATATTAATAACCCGCAAATTGTTAACGAACTGTTAAATAAATTAACACCGATTCTGAGGTCACAGTACGGTGATTATGTTATGAAGCAGGAAGGTAAATGCAGTACCGACTTAAGAGTATCACCAAACCTCATCGTACTCGTAGGTTTCCTCAGCTACTTATCAAAAGCATCTTCGTATTACGTGCCTATAAATACCGCACTATCGTCGTCGTCGCCTGCAACATCGCATAACGTTAACACTTTGAACGCCAACATTCGCCGAGTTAACCCTGCAAGTTCCGCGGGGCCCCCAAAGTGGCGCCAATATCCGCCTATGAAGCAGCGTGATCGAGTGCATACGAGTGTTGAAGTGCAATCGTCGCCGCAAATAAAGTGTATTTTGTGCGCGGAAAGTCATGAATTACCGAACTGTGTTGTTTCTTAATAAAAGTTATGACGAAAAGTGGAACTATATTAAAGATAATAAGTTATGTTTTAAGTGTTTGGTACAAGGACATTAGCGTTATAAGTGTGGTGCAAAACGTTGCGATAAATGTCGGGCACCGCTTCACTCCTTACTGCACGCTCCGCGCGACTCGCGCGCCCCTGGCAGCGCGGTAGCGCCCTCAGGGGCGCCGCTGAACGCGCGGGAACATGCATCATCGTCTTCAGTAAGGGTAATGGACACTGAGTCCGTGACGAATATTAGTGAGCGATTTACAAAAACATTATTAAAAATATTGCCTGTGACCGTAATTATTGACAATGTTGAACATAACTGTTATGCACTTTTGGATGACGGTGCCACAGTGTCATTAGTAGACAATAGTATAAGTTCTAAGTTAAGTGGTATCGCATCCCCATTGAAAATTGTTAGTGCCCGCGGTCATGTTATTACTGACAACAATTCTTGTAGGGTAAATGCACTTATACGTGGTCCAAATGGCGTATGTCACACTATTAAGTTACGCACTATAGAAAATCTTAATTTGCCGCACCAGACTGTATCCGCTAGCGTCTTAGCTCAAAATAGGCATCTAAGAGATTTGGACTGCTCCGAGATGTTATGTGCCAAACCCATATTATAGATAGGTCAAGATAACTGGGATCTCATAGTGAATCAAGAAATACGACGGGGTAAATCCGGACAACCAGTAGCATCATATACGAAGTTAGGGTGGGTTGTTCATGGCCCGGTGGAATCTGTTGACAACTTAGATAGTGAAGTTGTACATTTTATTTCAGAGCGAGATGATTTACATGAATATGTCAAACAACAATTCGAATTAGAGTCAATAAGAATTACTGAAGTGTCTAGGAAAAACGTGGAAACCGAACGGGCTCTCGAGATCCTGAACAGCACCGGCCGCCGTATACAAGATGGCTGGGAGGTGGGGCTCCTCTGGGCACGAGACACAATAAATTTTCCGGACAATTATAACCATGCGCTTAAACGGTTACAAGGTATAGAGGCTAAAATGAAACGGGACGCTGAGTTTGCAGAAACGTATAATAAGCAGATTGATAGGCTTATAGACGAAAATTATGCTAGGTTGGCTGAAAGAATACTTAATGAGCCCGTGTGGTATCTGCCACATTTCGGTGTTACTAACCCGAATAAACCCGGTAAATTGAGGTTAGTGTACGATGCAGCCGCAGTACATGGTGGAACGTCTTTAAATGATAATTTGTTGTCTGGTCCGGATTTGTTGAATTCCTTGTTAGGCGTGTTGTTAAAATTTAGGCTAGGACCTATTGCGTATACAGCTGACATAGCGGACATGTTCATGCGGGTGGAAATTCGAGCAGAGGACCAAGGAGCTCAATTATTTTTATGGCGAGGGCAAGACTACGACAAAGAACCTGATGTTTACGTCATGACCTCAATGATATTTGAGGCCAAGTCGTCACCCACCTCAGCCATATTTATTTTAAATAAAAATGCAAGCGAATTTGAACAGTTGAAGCCCTGTGCGGTACGGGCTATTCGTGAAAATCATTACGTCGATGATTATTTAGATAGCGTACAGTCGGTTGAAGAAGCGCGTCAGCTGATTGATGACGTACCTGCAATTCACGCCGCTTGTGGTTTTGTAATAACGGGCTGGATTACAAATTCTCCTGAGCTGCGTGCTGAGCTACCAACTGTTATACCTGGAAAAGTAAGCTTAGACCGATCGCCACGTGACATGGAGCGAACATTAGGGATGATATGGATACCCGAGGACGATATCCTCAAGTTTGACTTGTCATTCAAGAAGTTGACAAGTGATGTCAGTAATGGAAAAGTAGTACCTAAAAAACGGCAATATCTTAAGTTCTGTATCAGCCGGATCGTCCACTGCTGAACATAGCCCCCCCTATTAAGGGGGTATTTGCCATAATCCCCACGCTTGGCAGGCGGCTTGGGGATCGCAGTGTAAGATGGTAGTTCTTTAGAAGGCGCTGCTCCCCACCTTCCAGTATTTTTCCTTTAGTCGCCTCTTACGACACCCACGGGATGATATGGGGAGGTGCAATTCTAACCCGGCACCACACGGGGGTACAAAGCGGCAATATCTTAAGTTCATCATGAGTCTATTTGACCCACTAGGATTTCTGTATCCCTATACCATCAGGTCAAAAATTCTCTTACAGAGAATATGGAGATCAGGTATAGGCTAGGATGAGAATCTTCAGGAGGCAGAAATATGTGAGTGGCAGCGCTGGCTACATGAAGTGGGTCGCTTGGAAGCCGTCCAGTTACCACGTTGGTACGGTTTAGTCAACTCTGATGACTTGGAACTCCACGTTTTCGGGGATGCAAGCGAGCAAGGATACGCTGCTGTAGCGTATCTGGTGGGTCAGAACACAGAAGGTCATCTGAAGGCGACAATGATCGTCGGTAAAGCTCGTGTTGCGCCATTGAAAGTAATTT
The DNA here is from genome assembly GCA_963854805.1 of Plagodis dolabraria. Taxonomy (NCBI): domain Eukaryota; kingdom Metazoa; phylum Arthropoda; class Insecta; order Lepidoptera; family Geometridae; genus Plagodis; species Plagodis dolabraria. The sequence goes on from OY978447.1 coordinate 35,572,417, forward strand.
CAATTCCTAGGTTAGAACTGCAAGCCGCAGTCCTAGCATGTAGATTAGCATGAACAGTTATTAAAGAACTCGGTTCTAGAATAAAAAGGAAGCATCTCTGGACTGATTCTAAAACGGTTCTTAAATGGATCAGGTCAGACCCTCGTGATTTCCAAAAGTTCGTGTCACATCGACTGGCAGAGATTGATAGAAAATCAAATACGAACGATTGGCGTTGGGTTCCATCAGCTGAAAATCCTGCGGATGAAGCGACAAAACTCCACTGGCCGACGAATCCTAAATTGTGGTTCGTTGGACCGGCTTTCCTTGTAAGCCCAAAGGATAAGTGGCCAGTGAACGAGTATCAAGATGATGTGAATGTTGATGAAGAGCGAGTTGAACGAGTTTGTGTCGTTCAACATTACACACCATTAGTTGATGCAAATAGGTTTTCTTCCTGGACGCGTGCAGTAAGAGCATTTGCAAGAGTTCTTCTGTTCGTGAGGATGTGCCGGAAAAGCCGGGAACGAACTTTGTCTGCTGATCTCATTCGAGAAGCAGAATTGTTGCTGATCAAACAAGCTCAAGGTGAATCATTTCTGAATGAGATGAAAGCTATGTCGAATGGAAAGCCGCTGCCATCTGGCAGTAAGTTACGTCACCTTGACCCTTTTGTGTATGAAAATGATGGGCTGCTTAGAGTGAGAGGGCGATAAAGTGCTGCAGAGCATCTGAGTTTTGATGAGAAACATCCGATTATTTTAGATGGGCATAATCCTACTACGCAGTTGATGATAAATCATTGCCATAAAAAAGCATTGCATGCAAATACAAATACAGTCATAAATTGAATTCGAGAACGGTTTTGGGTAACTTACCTTACTTAAATTAAATTAAATTTAAATTTTAAATTAAATTAAATTTGTTTATTGTGAATAGAAACGACTTTACAATCAATTACATCTACCACACAGATTAGAATTAACATACAAATATAAAACAAATAAAAAATCAATATGGTACATTTAGCAAACAAATAAGAACAATAAAAACATACAAATTACAAATATAAATACATAAAAAGATCATGGGATTGAATAAAAATAAATGTCAAATTATAATAATGTCCCTTAAGTATAAGTCAATGATACAAGCATGATATTAATGTCAATTGGATAAAGTCAAATTACATATAGGCAAAATAAACATCATTCACTATCGCTAATTTCGGGATTACCTGTATTGACCCATTGGTCTCTCATACTTTCACAATACGCTAATACTGCAGAAACGATGGTAGGCCACTTGTCAAAAGAAATGTCAAAATCAGTGTTGGCGTCACGGAGTGCGTTGAGATGGAGTAGGGGTCGAACTAGAGGAGACATTGCTCGCGCCGTTGTGTGACCTGTGGCAGGATGGAAAAGGTTGTGTTGCCTACAGTGACCGCGCCTATTTACCGTGATCTCGCATTTGTGTGGGATGAATAGCACACACAGTAGATTGTGTAAATGTATACAGTCAACTGAGTCCCTCAGCACTTTGAGGCAGGTGGTGATCTGGTCTGCCATCCTTCTCACTTCGAGCGAGTTGAATCCTAAATGCCCCAGTAAAAACTTGGTTGGATACATAAATGGATAATAGCCGTATACTTTTTTGTAAAGAAATCTTAGGAAAGTTTTTTGTACCTTTTCAAGCATCCTTGTATATGTAACATGATGCGGGTTCCAGACGCATGCACTGTATTCCAGCTTGCTTCTGACTAAAGCATTGTACAAAGTTGTTATGACTTGCGGATTATGGAAGTCCTTTGCGTTTCGTAGGACAAAACCTAAACGACGGTAAGTTTCTTTGGCCAGAGTAGCTATGTGATCATGAAAAGTTAAGGTGTGATCAAAAGTTACTCCCAAGTCCTTCATGCAATTCATTCTGTTAATACATAGGCCTTGCAAATAATAATTAAAATAAATAGGATTTTTTTTACGATAAAAAGTCATAACATTACATTTGCTCATATTGAATGTAATTTTATTAGTCAAACTCCATTTATAAATTAGGTCGATGTCATTTTGTAAGCTAAGGCAGTCACTAGGAGATTTTATTTCCATAAAAAGCTTAAGGTCGTCAGCATATAGAAGACACCTTGCGGCAGTCAAAACGTTTGGTAAGTCATGGATCATAATAAGAAAAAGAAGTGGGCCAAGGACTGAGCCTTGGCTAACACCGGATCTTGTGTGATATGGTCTAGATTCATATGTACTATGCCTCACATATTGAAGCCGGTCTCTCATATAATCAGAAAAAAATTCTAGAAGTCCGGAAGTAAATCCTATGTCTGAAAGTTTGTGTAACAATAGGTCATTATCAATTTTGTCGAATGCCTTCTGAAAATCAAAGTAGATTACGTCCACCTGCAGCCCGCGCTCCAAGGCATTGGAAATAAAGTCAACAAGGCATAAAAGATTCGTATTTACAGAGCGCGCGGGTCTAAAACCATGTTGCTCGTCCCCTAATAACTGTTTAACCTGCCTATATATTTCATTATGAAGGATATACTCAAATATTTTGGCAGGCGCACATAATATAGCAATGGGGCGGTATTCTTCAACTTGTGTCCTGTTGTTGCTTTTAGGGATCGGAGTCACCCTGGACAGCTTCCACTGGGCAGGGTACTTACCATTTGACAGACACAGGTTCAAGATGTGGTAAAGTGGAAGAACAAACTGTTTTTGACATGCTTTTAAAACAAAGCTAGGCACATTGTCGGGTCCAGAAGAGCTACCTAACTTCAATTTTTTGAGACCGTACTCAATATCAAGTGGTGACAGGCTAGGGACACTGACATAACCACCCTGCAGACCTAGATCACGACAAGTACTTGTATTGAGTAATAGCTGTTCGTCTAAAAAGACGCTAGCAAAAAAGTTTGCAAATGCTTCGGCAGCTTTGACACCTGTATAGGATATACTTTTGTGCGAGACACAGGGTTCAAATCCACCCTTGCATCGAAGTCTATGCACATGTTTCCAAAAATGTTGTGGACGCAGTTGCAGATTGTCTTCAATGCGAGCCAGATACAATTTGTACGCTCGAGAGATGCGTGTCCTCAAACTGGCACGGAGGTTAGAAAACAACTTGTACGAAATATCACAATTTGATGCCAACCAGGCCTTATGTAGTCGAGCTTTACACTTTATATCTTTTATAATTACTGCGTCAAACCATACGGGATACCTACTGCATTTAGTAGCATATCTTTTCTTTTTTGGTACAGACAAATCGAATATTTTATAAATAATGTCATAAAAGGCATCTGTGGCAACAGAGACATCACAAGATTCTAGTACTGACTCCCAAGAGGTTTCAGCGAGCAGAGATTGAAAAAGAACTAAGTCTATTTTGTTAAAATTCCAATCCTGCGACGCGTCCACATTGCTAGGCTCCATGCGGTCACACCTGTTGCTATACAATCGGAGACTCGTCGTTATCTCGAGCGGGGGGTGGTACAGCGTGTCGGGGGGAACAAATCCTGCGCTAGCCTCTCTTACGCATACCTGCCGTGGCAGTGACTCATTGCACTCCCGCGCCAACACTACGTCAAGTTTGCCTCCATGAGTATTAATTACGTCATTATGGTCAATTAAATTACAATATGTCAAAAAGTAACGGTAATAATTCTTAATATTAACAGATGAACTATTAATATTCAAATCACCAAAGATGAAAAAAGTATTATTTGAATTAACCACAAAAGATTCTATTGCACAAAAAAAATTCATGTAAACAGAATCGCTTGCCTTAGGCTTGATATACACAACACAAACAACAAAAGAAACGCCGCGGTATGTGACAGAAGCCCACAGATCCTCTCCGAGTTGAGATTCAAGCTCCAATCGACGTCGTACGGTTACACCAGGTCTTGCAACCAGCAAAGTGCCTCCACAGGGAGAAGCCCGATCCCGTCGCAGCAGTGTCCATTCGTTCGGCGCCACCTCAGCGTCCTCCACTGATTCGTCGAGAAACGTCTCCGTCGCGACGACGAGCAAATGGTCGGAGACCAACATGCTGGCATACCAGCGCAACAACTTCGTCTTCAAGCCTCTAACATTCTGGTAAAATATGTTTATCTTTGCATTATCGTTGAGTTGTTGCCCTTTTGGAGGGCCACTCCCGAAAGGGCCGAGGGCTAGTTGATGGCTCGACGTTAGAGCTAGTGCTTGTTTGTTTTTGGGCTGGTCCTCTATAGTTAACCCAAGCTTTGATTCTAGCGTTAATCGGCCAAACATCGACCGAAAAACATGCGTCATAATAAGCTGATGGTACACCTAACTTGTAAGATTTGTAATCGCCCTTGGCAGTAAGCTCCTCTACCGTACAGGTTCCATTCGGACATAGTTGGCGTAGGTAATCACGAATATCATCAACACCTGAGGCCATATTCCATAAGTGTATGTGCTTACGTACTTCTACAGCTTTTAATGATGTCACCATTGGACCAGCGGCCCCATACAGGGAAGGGTGACGCCTATTCTTCTTTTTCTTTACTTCGGTCCAGTCGTCAGTATCTGGTTTCTCCGTTGGTGTAGAAATCAAAATATTATTGCTGGCGTTCGTGGGCACTGACTGGGGCTTAATCAAAGAAGAAACTTTAGCATTGGACTCAGTAAGTTTTTGTTTCCGCACCTGCACACCATCCGATTCAATTTGCTTGATTGCGGGAGATTTAACCGTAACAGCTGTTTTACATTGCAGTTCGGATGTGGCAGGTGGGTGAGATGGCGGAGTGGCTATCGACCGCCGCTGGAGGGGCACTGTTTGTGTCTGATATTTTAAGGGCCATTTTTTGGAAGCAGCATCGTTACTGATTCGACTGCTGCACTCACATTGTTGCAGCTTATCTACCAGCTTTCCTATCTGCGACACATACTCTTCTATTTTCGTCTCATAACTCTTAATGGTAGAGACCGATTGGCAAAGTTTTCTGTCATAGTCAGCTATTAGAGCGATCGACTGATTAAGCTTACTGTCATAGATCGCCGTTTGGATATTTGAAGAAGTTATCTGTTCTCTTAGAAGTGTAATCTCGGTGCGTAGCTCCTGAACCTCGTGTGACAGATCGGACGAAACTCCACCACTCTTACACGTATAGTTATCGTGTAGCCGTGATGATTTTTGACGTAAAGTAACATTTGAGTTTTGTTGCTTTTTGGTGTGTCCTACAGGGGTCAAGCTGTTATCCCCGCCTTTCTTGGCAGCACAGCTACACTCAGGACAGATCCAGCTCTTATGGTCACTATCACCATGAGCTAGTTTATTCTCTCCGATACACAAAAGGTGATAGCTTTTATTACAATCTGCCACTGAACACCGCGTAAAATCATCCTTTTCTGTAATTGTATCACAACACGCAGAACAATTCATGCTGTCGGTGGTTTTTAGCAGCAGCAGCAGTACTAATAAATGCACGGAATGCGCAGATAACGACTTTGCATAAAATTATAGTAAACATACAAATACTCGTAGTTGATAGCGGGAGACAATCGAGCGACGTAGTGCAGCGGACGATGAGTCACACAGTAATCGCCTCGCTTCCACTAGACTCGCACGGCAGGTGTCGTTCGTCGTCGGCGCGATAACTCAGCGCCGAAGATGCCCGAGCAGCAGCGGTCGGTGTAAGCGGCCGGAGCGTGTTTCAAAAACGCCTAGCCGTTACGGAAAGAACTTGAAAGGTTTCTCACTTGTATCTTCCAAGCCACACGAACGATTTAAATGAAATGAATACCACTAACAGCGTTTTGATCTTAGCTACGAAGCAGTATAAATTTCAATCATATAACTTCACTTTATTCCACTTTAAAATAACAAAGAGTTGCAGTGCAACCAAACGCGAAGTCACCTTAGCAAGGTCAGCGACGGCACTCTTACAGCAGCTGTAAAATCTGTAGCCTTAAAATATCAGTTTTGTCGCATAAAATATGCTCAGCCATCAGAGCCTAAAATGAGTGACCCGCCGCCAGTGAGACTTGTAAACATCAGACGAGCGTTTGTCCACTACGGGATTGATTACTTTGGTCCGATGGAGGTGGCCATTGGACGGCGCAAGGAAAAGAGGTGGGGCGTCCTCATTACTTGCCTTAGTACTCGGGCATTACATCTGGAGCTGGCTTCCTCGCTTTCAGCTGATTCAGCCATAATGGCTTTGCGCCGATTCATAGCTCGACGCGGGCAACCGTCGGTGATTTTTAGTGACCGCGGAACAAACTTCGTAGGTGCAAATGCCGAATTGAAGGCTGCGTTGCGTACCTTGGATTATGATAGATTGCAAGAAGAGGCGGTTGTGCGAGGCATCTCATGGCAGTTTAACGCTCCAGCAGCTCCCCATATGGGTGGTTGTTGGGAGCGCTTGGTAAGGTCTGTCAATACCGCGTTGAAGGTCACACTTACCGAACGTACGCCTAAGGAAGTGGTACTTCATACATTGTTAGCAGAAGTAGAAATGTTAGTGAACAGTAGGCCTCTTACGTATGTTGCAACAGATCCCGCCGCACCAGTAGTACTTACACCAAATCATTTATTATTGGGTACGGCATCGGGTGCTTCCACGCTTGGAACATTCGATGCAATAGATTTAGATGCTAAAAAGTCATGGCGTAAAGCACAGGCACTGGCGGATATGTTCTGGGGACGTTAGACAAAAGAATATCTGCCGACGCTTCAGAAGCGTCAAAAATGGTTGAATGCGTCGCGGCCGGTAAAAGTCGGAGACGTTGTTCTCATTTTTGACAAAAATCAATCTCGAAATTCTTGGCCCAGAGGCGTTATAAGTGAAGTTTATCCTGGGCGTGACGGCCAAATTAGAGTCGTTGATATTAAAACGTGTAACGGCATTGTTAAACGACCAGTTGTTAAAGTAGTCGTGTTGCCTACCGACGGAAGTGTTATCGGTTAACCATACCCTCAAACAAAGGGGTGGAATGTAGGCAACACGATGTATCTATAAATAGTTTTGTGTTACTATGTACTAAGCAACGTGCGTGACTCGCGATGGGCCATAGCGGGGCAGGAAAAGAGCGCGGAGGGGATGCGCTCGCGACGACGCGGAGCGGGTCGATGCAAATATCCAAGGCCAGTGGTCAATTACGCAATATAGAGCAAGGACGTGTCGCTTCGTCCTGCGCTATGCGTACTCGCGTGACTCGCGGACGGTGCTATTAACTTTGTATTGTTTTGTGAATGTACCTAATGTTATATTCCTTCATCTGTGTTTGACTGTACTTACTTCGAATTATTATACCTACTGTGTGAATTATCTCCGCGCCTTTTCAATGGAACCCTGCACCTAAATTAACTACAGTCTCAACAAAAATACCTTTACAATAATAAAAGTATACGCATAGATCAAAACGAGTCGGTCACGCTATATTTTCATATCGTACCGTAGTTGCAGCACGTGTAGGGCGCGGGACAAGCAGCGATACATCCTCCCTTCGTGAGCGCTAGGCGCAAACTGAGATGCAAAGCGTTGTGTTCCGTAATTCATAGGTCATATTGAAAAAAAAATATAAAATACATTTTTCACTACATTAGCGACAAAATATTATTATCCATTAAATAAAAACTTCAACTAATAAACTGCATGTTTAAAATATAATAATAATAAGTTTATTGTTCATTAATACACACACATAAATACAATACATAAGTTAAAAAGTTCAAAAAATCTATGATATGTTTTACTTACTAAATTATACAAGACTTGCATAGCCCTCACTAAGAAAAATCTTGAATCTAGGGTGTTTGCTTCCTTCAAGTTCACAATATTGGTAGTTACCGTGGAATGCATCGGTAAGTCCTACTTTTAATTTATCCAATATATATATATGTAATAATAATCTTTATTTGATAAAATACCAAATTTTGAATGTTAATTTTCTGCCAAAGCTCCCTTTCAATCCCTTATTTACTCAGTTGTAATATATATATATCAAAATGTTATCAATACACTCAATTGATGGTAATATGATTGGTTTACTGGTCGGCGCGGACATCTCACCTCACCACATCCCTATACCTCAGCCGCGGGAGCGGGGGGTGCGTAGAGGCGGCGAACCAGGCTCGCGCCAATCAAGCCTTCTCTTTGCCTCTAAACCACCGACGTGAGCGCGCGCGCACAATATTATAATTAACACGTTACATTGTCGGGTTCTACTGTACAAACTTAATAGAATATTTAAGAAGAAAGCATCTTTAATTTAATATGTCCCTCGCTGACATAATTGGCGCCCCCGGGTGGGCATGAATCACGGTCCCGTGTTCGGAAGTGAAGCTGCCATCGCGCACCGCAGCGCTACCATTTTGGGCTCGGTGAGCGCCGCTCACCGCGCATAAGTGAAGAAGCCGAAGTCAAGGACCGCGTGCTGTGGAGAACAAAAGGGTCCAGCGCATCATCTAACCAAGGAGAGTGCCGTGAGCTTTATGCCTATTCCTTCCTTAATCAAGTTTTATTTGTGCAGTCAGAGGTAATTAGCGCTTCATTTGCGTGTAGTTTCATCTTTTAGACAATCTTTTTCGATCATCCTTTTAGACCATCTTTTTGATTAAGTATTTTTTCGACCATCCTTTAAGAACCTAATATTTAGAACATCTTTTGACCATATTTTTTGACCATCACTAGGCTTTAGTCCTAAATTCTACTTAACCCAGACAATCATTAAGTGCACACTCCTCTCGACATTAATAATAAACGCCTTTTATTTCTGCCTGACCAGCAAAAATAAATTCAAATTCAAATTCAAAATTCAAATTCAAAATCATTTATTCAATTTAGGCGTCTACGACGCTCTTATGAAGGTCAATTATAAATTTTAATATTGAAATATTCTACATTATAGAGCCACTGCGAGAAGAACGGGCAAGAAACTCGGGGCCATTCTTTTAAACTTCTTTTTACAATGTGTTATAAACAATATAATACAATTATTACAATATTTGTTTAAATTACGTAGGAGACATGTGATGGCTTGGCAGAGGTGGAATTTTCCAAGCATTTTTGTCGTTTAAGTAATCACAAACTGTGTAGTAGGATTTCTTCATCAAAATATTTTTCACGTGCAATTTGAATTTTCCTTCTGTGAGCATTGTAATATGTTCGGGAATTTTATTATAAAACCGCACACAATTGCCTAAAAAGGACCTTTTATTTGTCTTTGCTAATCTAAAACATGGTACCGTTAATTTATATTTGTTCCTAGTGTTGTAATGATGGTTGTCACTGTTTAATTTAAATTTACTCAATTTTTTCCGAACATACATAATATTTTCAAATATATACAGACTCGGTAAAGTTAATATATCAATTTCTTTAAAAAGATCCCTTAGAGATTCCCTAGGATCCATTTCATATATGGCTCGAATTGCACGCTTTTGTAAGATAAAGATTGTCTCTATCTCAGCAGCAGCTCCCCACAGCAATACACCATACGACATAATACTGTGGAAGTATGCGAAATAAACTAGCCGTGCAGTAGCTACATCTGTTAACTGTCTTATCTTACAAACTGCATATGCAGCAGAACTAAGTCTTCCGGCTAGATCATGTATATGTGGATCCCACTGTAAAGTTGAATCCATTTTGATTCCCAGAAAGACTGTCGCTTTGTCAATAGAGAGTTTATCTAGGCCAAGCTTAATGTTTGGTTCAACATAAGGAACATTTGGTAATGAAAACTTGAAACATTTGGTCTTTTTTGAATTTAACAGAAGATTATTAGCGGCGAACCATGCAGAGATCATAGATAACACATTATTTACATGAATGAGTTCACTATCTTTCCTATCTACTTTAAAAATCAGAGAGGTATCATCCGCGAATAAAACAATATCACAGAAATCTTTGACCATGCAAGGCACATCATTAATATACGCTAGGAACAGAAAAGGTCCCAAAATTGATCCCTGCGGTACACCTATTTTTACGAAAGACCCGGAAGAAGTATTGCCATTTATTCCAACCAACTGTAGCCTGTCAGACAGATATGACTCTATTAGATTCAAAGCTTTTCCACGAACACCATAGTGTGAAAGCTTACGAATCAGAGTGCAGTGTTCTACACAGTCGAATGCCTTGGAAAGATCACAAAATACGCCAATAGCATCATGTGAACTCTCCCAGGCTTCAAGTATATGTGACATCAATTGAACACCTGCATCTGTTGTCGATCTGCTCTTAGTGAAACCAAACTGATTCTCATTCAATATATTATGCTCATTAAAATGAGATAAAAGTTGTATGAGCATAATTTTTTCGAATACTTTACTCAGAACGGGTAAGATGGAAATAGGTCTATAATTGCAAGGGTCAGATGCAGCCCCCGACTTCAAAATTGGAGTGATTTTACTTAGTTTCATTAAGTCGGGGAAACTTCCTCTATCAACACAAAGATTGAATATTGTTACTAAGTATGGTGCAATAATGCAAATAATAGACTCTGCCACTTTAACTGACATACCCCACAAGTCTTCAGTACTCTTTATGTTTAAACTTTTGAATGTCTTTATAATTTCAAAGTTTGTCGTGTATCTGAAAGAGAAGTCCGGTGTTTTGCAGGGAAAATTATGTTTTAATAGGGCTTCTGCTACATTGGGACAAGAATCCAATGATTTAGAAGCTTCTAGGGGTAAGTTAGAAAAAAAATTTTCAAATATATTCGCCACTTGTATTGGATCAGAAATTTGATGTTTATTAATAGTTAAGACATATGTTGAATCTCTAGGTTTATTCTTACCAGTCTCAGTATTTATAGTCTTCCTAATGGTTTTTATTTTATTTTTAGACTTGCTAATTTTGTCTCTAATAAAAAGAGATTTAGCACACAAGCAAACAGACTTAAAAATGTTTGAATAGTTCCTAACATAATCGTGAAACTGCTTGCAAGATGTTAAATTTTTCCTGCGATACAGATCAAACAAATAATCTCTACTTTTTCGGATACCTCTAGTTGCCCAATCACCAAACTTCAATTTTCCATTTATTTGTTTCTTTATTTTTGGACAAACTTTTTGAAACTCAATATTTACTAAAGAAAATAAGTTATTGTAGATGTCATTCGGGTTACAGTGAGAAAAACTTGTTATGCCAAGCTTAGCTTCTATGTTGGTACCGAGAATTTCTAGCCTACTGGTTGTTAACGGCCTATGTTCAACTTCATACCTCTCTGTTTCTCTATTTCCATCAAATTTTATCGCAAGGCCCTCATGATCAGACCTAATACCTTTCAATATTAACTTTTCTTTAATCTTACAGTTTTTGAATAACAGCTCAACATACAGCGCGGGGCGCGCTTGACTGCATTGCGGTGCCGGCTGCCTGCCTGCCCCCTGGTCTGGTGACGTCACGAGCGCGTGCGCGCGCCAACTTCGGGTGGAGCTCTCGCACGTGGCCTGCCTGTGAGCCATCAGCCGATCACCGCGCGCCATCTTCGCCTGCAAAATAAGGAGCGTAAGCCGTTTTGCCAATTATTATTTTAAATCACTAACTTCACTTGTCTATTTTTACGTAGTTTAAATAGTTATTTCATTGAATATTTTGTGTAGGTACTTTTTTTTATTTATTAGTAAAACTACGCTCTACAGACTCCGGGTCCGTACTCTTTTTAGATTTCGATTTATTTTGACATATTTAAACATTTTAATTATTTTATTTAATTACATTTTACTACATACATCATTGGATACATGCGGATGTTATTAACAATTCGAATGTTATTTCTTAAATACTAAGTGAGTCCTCTTTTTTTTTTTTTTTTTTTTTTGTCTCCTGTTTGTATACTTTTTTACTATGAATATAATAATATTATTTACTAATATAAGGAATTATCAATTCAAAGGAACGACTTAATTCTAATTACAAATGGAAATTAAAATTAACTTAAATCCTACAGTATTACAATTCAATTTTATTTCTTAGTTTATTTCCTTACATCATGCTAAGTTATATCATGCATTATATAACTAAGATTTGGAACTTGATAATTTTTAAATTTGCTAAAATTTAAAATTTTAAACTTTAGAAATCCTCTTACATTAATTTGTTATTTATTCTACTTGATACATTGCGATAGTTATTAAAATTAACATTAACATTGATTTTATACTTAAAATGGAAAATAAAAGGAAAACATGCTTAGACTATAAATGTAGGATTTAGACTCTATTTAACAATTTTAAAAACAGGTCATTTTGTCTCGGATGGACCTGCCACCGACTCTGGTGTCCGTTTTCGGTTTGTCATTTCCCCCACGACCCTATCGTTTCTGTCCCTTATAGCCATTCTGAGGTTATGGTTACAGATTTCTTCTTCCGTTGCCTTTACCGCCCGCCGCAAAAACCCACCGATGGTGTCGGAGCTGTCGTCGGTGTAATACGTGCAGCTTTCTGTGTGTCGCGACAGAGCCACGACCGCATGCGGAACACTGTCCCTCAACCTGGTCACATTTTCCCTCGTCTGGATGATGATGACGGACTCGTGTGTCAGTCCCTGTGCCTCATGTACGGTCAGAATGCGAGACCCCTGTCCGCACCCATACCCTCCACTAATTAAGGAAGATTTCTCCTCCTGAGTCAGCGTCAAGTATAGGGTGTTTGGGAGGTCTTTTGGTATTAAAGCACCTGTGTACCGTTGAAGCTTCAGGGAGTGGACACGAGATCTTGAGGAATAAAAACCCGGGTATACTTCGCGTAGGACGTATGCCACGTCCATGGGATTGCGGTGCGTGCAGTACAACTCTTGGCCGATGGTCGCCAGTACGTTGGGATTGCTGTACCGTATTTTGAAGAGGTTCTCTCTTTCAATATACGGCAGCTGGTTGACATCTCCGATGATAACGACATCCTCCGCGTCCAGTAACCGTGCAGCCATTATGATGGCCCCGAAATGGTTCATGTGAGCTTCGTCTATGAGTAGACGCTTTTCTCTGCGCTCCATGAACCCGTTCGCCAATATGGAGGCCAAGGTACGCACTTTGGATTGTACTCCATCGCCTATGCGGTGCGCTACCTTGGCTCTCAGGTCTTTTGCTGCTTCGGTTGTTGTGGTTACAATGATGTCTCTGTTAGCATCGAAGATGTCAACTATCCAGGTGGTTTTGCCGCATCCGGGAACCCCATTTATCCAGGTAAACTTTGGCAACGTCCAGTTTTCCCATGCTGCCGTTGGTTCGGAGCCTTCCGAGATGGTTTTTGCCATCTCGATTATTTTCTCCTGCAGCATGATTTTTGTACACCGGGCTGTGACCACGATGGTGTCGTCTGATGGTGTGACGAAAGTGAGATTGCCTGTTCGTGTAGTTTCTTCTTCATTAAGTGCAACGAATCCCGCCGTGGAGTTAAATGCCGCCATATAACGACCCGACATGCTTCCCTTGATGACGCGGGATCTCTCGTTGTCGTATATGGCAGCTTCCGCCTCCGTTAATCTTACACCCAATAATCCCTCGCTCTCCCATAGATAGGCTTGCAGGATGTTTTTGCAAGTGGTGAGGTTAACTTCTCTTGTTGCCTTTTCTATCTGTAGGAACTCGAGGAAAGCATTTAGTGCAAGATCTGAGGCCTTCGTCACCGAAACGAGGTTGGGCGGGCTGACTTGCCCCTTGTCGGCTCTAGTCCGTTTCGTCTGCTGTTGGTCAGTATATTTTTTGGATGGTGATGGTGGTTTTGTGAATTCGAGAACGGCAGCTGATTGTCGTTCTGCCGTTCTGGATATTTTGTCTTTAAGTCCGTGCATGGCCGTGCTTACAATTTTCATGAAGGTCTTATGTCTGACTCGGCTTTCGCTCCCTTCTGGTCTCTGCTTTTTCCTCTCCTCGGCTTTTCTTGTATCAATCTTTTCTTGAAGGCGCTGGGACCCTGTCTGGGTAATCGAGCACGATTGGAGGCTTAAGATGTTTGTGGTTGCGGGCACAGAGGGTGCTTTGAGGTAACTTAGGTCTTCCCCTCGATCCTCGTACGCCACTATGTTGTGGCGCTCTGAGGCTTTTATGCACCCAATGTGATCCGCAACTTCGCCTCTCGAATACTCGATTACCATCGCGTCTACGCTGATGATCCTTGATGTTAAATTAGCGCCTTCATCTGCCTCGCCGAGCTTGGAGAGCACTACATTAGCCAGAGAAAAGGGCGTCCGACTGCCCCAGTCGACTAGTATGACCGTTTTGTTGCGCGATCGCACCAGTCGACACCGGCAGCCGGCTATCCTCGTCTCTGGAAGCTCGTTGTACTTTTTCCGCTTTATGGTGGTCTTTGTAGTGCTTCCATTAATTAGAGATGCCAGTCCGGGTGATATTGCAACGCGGTTTTTTGCTTGCGCGTTGCAATAGCTTATGCCGAGTCGTTCGTTATTGTTTTCCATGAAGAGCGCCACCCCCCTTATCCTTATCCCAGGCTCGCCTCTCTCTCCGCATTCCAGAATCTGGTTTAACCCAGTTCTACTATGAGAGGTCTGCCTGATGTCAGGACCCGGGATTGTGGCGCCTGTGGTTAGTGTGGGTACCGGTTGTGATGGGATGATTATGGGATCTGTTGGTGTTCTGCTGCTGTGTCGCCTTACCGCTACTTTGAATATTTTTTCACCATAGTCCAGGAAATACTTCCTGCTCTCAGAATTGGCCAAAATAGTGCGCAGATTTTCTCTGGTAAGCCTGGTGTTGATCTGTATTTCCAGGTCTTGTCTGAGAGCAAGAAAGCGCGGACATTCTAGGACTATGTGCCAAACAGATTCGTTGATGTTGGGATCGCAATCGCAGCCTGGGCTTTCCAATAATCTGAACCGATGGAGATATTCGGCAATACCTACATGTCCCGTCAAGAGTTGCACTTGTAACGGTGTCAGCTTTATGGCTCGTACCATTCGATATGCTTTATCGACATTCGGTAGGAACCATTTAGTGACACCGCCTGTGCTGGAAGACATGTATCTGTCCTGCCATTTTTGGACTGTCTCTTCCCTGATCTTTCTCTTGACGTAGGACAACGGAACTTCTGCGTAGTCTGGATCTGGTTTTGCTTGTAAGGCCGCGGACTTTGCCAGCTCATCGGCTCGCTCGTTCCCAGCGGTCCCTACATGCGCTCTTAACCAGAAGAGCCGCACCTGTCTTCCTTCCACACTTAGCTCTCGTATGCACTCTTTAATTTGTTGCGTGAGGGGGTGTGTCAGCCTGGGATTTTCCAGCAGGTCGAGCGAGGATCTTGAGTCGCTCAAGATGTTGACCACTTTTTTCCCGCTGGATTTGGCTGACTGAACCGCCCTGAAGAGTGCATAGAGCTCCGATTGAAATACTGTGCAGGAGGAGTCTAGACTGAAGGTGGAGAAACACAATTCCTTTCCTTCCTCCCACCATGTGAGGGCTGCGCCAACTTTTCCCTCAATTTTACTGCCGTCCGTGTAGATGTGTGGACCGGCAATTTGGTGGGAGTCTAGGGTTTCCGAATTCGTGTCCTCCAGGAGCGTGTAATGAGTTACCTCATATGTGGAGGGGTGTGGTTGATGTTGGTAGCACACCCTCCGCTCCAAATTCCTTCCAGGTGGTATGTAGTCTAGAGACAGGCCTTTTTTTGCCATGTATAGACTTGCGGCTTCCTGGATTCTCAGATCCAAAGGCAGAGTTCCTGATAGTGCTAGTGCAGAAGTGAGCGAGACCGTGCGGTACGCCTTACAGATCTTTTGTGCAAAGCCCCTTTGAAGTGCATTCAGACGATCTCTGATCATCTGAAGCTCCGTCGCCTGGTACCATGCACAAGAGGCGTACATCACGATCGGCTCAACGACTGCTACGTAGATGGTTCTGATTATCTCGGTGTTTAAGCCCCATGTGACCTTTGCTGCACATGCCAGTTGCTTGTAGATTCCGGTTACCTTCCTGCAAGTTGCGTTGATGTGTGGAAGGAAGTTCAATTTTCGGTCGATTATGAGGCCTAGTAGTTTGATCTCATCTACTAGGTTCAGCTTGCAACCCGACATGTAGATGTTTGGGGGATCATAATTAAGTTTCTTCGTTAGCAGCATCACGTTGGTTTTGTGTGCTGCGAAGTTTAACTTATTATTTCCTCCCCATTCAACCACTTTGTCGAGCACTGCATTTGCCGAATCCTCCATGGCGCTGACCGAGTGTCCGGAAAATACAATAACCGCGTCGTCCGCGAACACTTGGCAATAAACTCCCTCGCCAGACAATTTCTGCAACAGCGGATCCAGAATGATGTTCCAGAAGGTCGGTCCACCAATGGAACCTTGGACACATCCCTTCGTGGTACATCTCTCGCTTGTTGTTCTGGCATAGTTGACCACGATCTTTCGGTCACTGAGGTATGATTTAACTATTGCGTAAAGGTTCTTTGGACACTTTCGGGTTATCAACTGGTTTTTTAGAGCCGGCCACCACGCGTTATCGAATGCTCCCTCTATGTCCAGTGAGACAATGATGACGATCTTCTTCATGCTCATCTCAGAGCGTATGTGTCTCATTAGGTCATACAGGGCATCCTCGGTTCCACGCTGTGGCATGAAGCCGTATTGTTTGGAACTGAGAGTTGGTAAGATGTGCCATTGGAGTCTGCATATGACGAGTTTTTCTACGATCTTACCCATAACTGACAACAAGCCGATCGGCCGGTAGGACTTTGGATGGGTGTAGTCCTCTTTTCCCGGTTTCCTGAGGATCACTACGTGTGCTATTTTCCATCGTTTAGGGAAGTGCGCCAGCGACAAGCATTTATTAGCTATCGCCATAAACACCTCCCTTTCACTCTGGATGGCTTTCGTGCAGATGTCAGAGGTCAACCCATCCGGTCCTGGGGCCTTCTTTGGATTTAGTGCTCGGAGCACCATTTCCACTTCAGGCCATTTGAACGGTGGGTCATTCTCTGATAAGCCTTCGATCTCCTCAAGTGGCTTGTCCTGTGTCAGTCTTCAGATATGCATGTGGTACGGGTTATCTGTAGATGCAGAGTCATCAGGATAGAAAGTTTCCGCAAGAAGGTCAGCCGACTGGGCGGGGGTCAATGTCTGGCCATCTACTCCCCTCAACAGCATGTCTTCCTGCTTCCTGGACGTTCTTCTGATTACTCTGTATATTCCGTCCCACATACTCTCCTTCTCTTGGGTAGTGCAGAACTCCTTCCAACTCTTAGTTTCAGCTTCACTTGCTCTTTCGGCGTAGGCTGCTCGCGCGTCTTGATATTCCTGGAGAACCGCATTTAGCCTTGATGGAGCAGCATTCCGGATTCGCCTTTTCTTACGGATGACATCTTGTTGTAAGTTTTGGAGATCCTTATTCCACCACTGAGGTAGTGGGTTACCTTCCCATGTGCCTACTTTCGGAATTAACACATCGCAGGTCTTGTGGATGGTTTCCATGTAGGCTTCGATGATGGCTTCCAGTTTCTCTTTGGTTGTTACATTCGCTACTTTGAGTGGTGTTATATTTTGTTCTGCTAGGAGTGTCCTGAAAAGCGAATCGAAGTCATTCCACTTTGCCTTTTTGGTGTTATACCTTCGCGTAGTGATCGGCTTGAGCGCTTGAAGGCGCCCTTCCAGACGTACGTCGAAGGTGATGGCGTTGTGGTCTGACGTGGTTATGCCTCGATTCACCTTCCAGTTTTCGACCCTTCCTAGCAGCGACAAACTACAGGCGGTAACGTCTACACAGCTCGTGTAGAGTTTCCCTGCCCTGTCTTCTTCAAAAGTAGGAATGTCTCCTGTATTGAGAATCTGCAGTTCCATCTCGTTAAGGAAGGTGTTGTAGGATTCTCCTCTGGCGTTTTCCGTTTTACTGCCCCACCAATGACTCCATGCGTTTGCGTCTCCATCGACCAGGATGTTATCGGTCGGTAATTTCCCGCATGCTACTGTTATGCGATCCAAGTATGGCTCGATGTCGTCTTTGCCCTCAAGGTAGATGGATACCACCCCCAACTTCAGGCGGCCTGCCAATATAAGAACAGCTGCCTCCGTCTCCGTCACCAATTGGGGATCGTGTACAACCTCCACATTGTTGCCGAAGACGATGATGGCTGCCTTTACTGGTTTTTGACGGTTAAGGGTGCACTGGATGACTTGGGTGCCTGGGCGTGGTTTCAATGTCCCGGCCGCGCCAACGTATGGCTCTTGCACTAGGGCTATTGAAATCCCCTTTTCCGTCGCCGCCTGGTGTAGTTCGATGGTGGCCTTTTTACACCGACGCAGGTTAGCTTGGATAATGCGTAACCTGCCTGTGTCTTTACCTGAGGGGAGTGAGCTGGTGGAGTCTTGGTCGCTTTTAGCAGTAATTGATGCGGGAACGCGCTATTGCGTCCCATTTTACTTTTTCTTGGCATTGGATGTTGAATGCGTTGTGGGCTGTGTCACCAGCGGTCCCGTGCGCCTTTATGCAGTTTTTACACTGCGGAGGTTTACCCTCCAGCCTGTTTTTGCACTTCTCCCAGGAGTGCTTCCCTCCGCAGTGACTGCAGAAGTCATCTCTCTCCTGGCAGATGGCCTTAGTGTGTCCAAAGCCTAGGCACTTGTTGCATTGCACAAGAGGTGATTGATCGTACACCGGCCTACGTTGCAAACCGATGTACAACCTCCCCTCCTCTACTAGACGCTTGTGGATCGCCGGTGACACCTCCAGCACCGGGTGGCATTCAAGGGGGTTTCGGGCTCGTTTTCTGTATCGCACTTTTATTGTGCTTTACTTCATACTGACATCCTGCAGGAGATGTTTGTTCTGCGATATGATGTTTTCCACAATATTGGTGTCAGTATGATACGAAAGCACATCTCTGATTATTATCAGGGGGTTTGTGGCTTTTGCCACCTCCACTTTAAGGTTTCTGTTCTTTTGTACCTGTTGTTTTACCAGGTTTAGGTCGTCGCTGCTTCCGCAGCTAAGGACGACCTTCTGGTTTTTGGCCTTCCTCACCCTGTCTATCTTCACCCCAGAAGTTTTTGTGTCCACTGTGTCTCTTATCTTCTCCATCACCTGTTCCCCGGTGTGTTTGGGGTCTGAGGATGAGATGATCAAGGTGTGGTTTGGTCTGAGATGGGGTGAGGGTGGCTTCGCAGCCACCTTGGCGTATGTTGGTCTATTTTCCGCCAACTCGTTTCTGGACGACTCTGACGCTTGACATTTTAGCGCGGGGAGCGATCGATCCACAACTTGTAGGTCGGTCACTCCCTTCTGAATGGCGGCTAAGGCCTGTTTGACCTCCACTGCTGCTAGCTCTGCCTCTATGTTGGGCCCTGGTGGTGTTGGCACCTTATAGGTCAGGTCCTGCATTAGCCTGAGGTCCGAGGCCATAATGTCTAGGCGTTCAGTGATCGACTTTAAATGGGGTTCTAGGTCCAGCGTCTGTTGTGGTGGTGGTTCCGAAGTTGTGGGCCTTTCAAGGACTTTGGCGACGAGACTTTTTATGTCTTTTAGTTCGTCGCGTAGCGCTGCCATGTCCTCAGTGGTATCCTGCGGAGGTGCCAGGTCCGGAACCGGTAATGGAGTTCTGGGTTTCTCTCCCAGTTCCTCCACCACCCTTCGGAGTGCATCAAGCTGGTTTGATATGCTGACTGTGTGGGTATCAAGCCGAAGGATTCCTCCTTCGATATCCGCCCACTTTTTAGCTATTGATGCATCCGGATTCTGTTCATTCCGGACCCTCTCCTCCGTCATTTTAGCCCCCAACGTCTCTATTGCCTTCTGGGCCTCCCTTATTCCCCTGAAGGGTTCCAGGGTCTCGTAGCCGAGCCAGCTACGAATAGCTCTGGTCTCCTCCAGGGTGCCTGATATGTCGGCCCTTGCCTGATTCAGTTGCTCGCCGAGGTCCCTTTTCAGGGAGCGTATTTCTTCGGCATGCGCTCTCTCCACATTGAGGAGCTCTTTTGCATGCCGGGATAGTGCCTTTTCTAAGTTGTATTTATGGCGTGCTCTTGAATCAGACAGGGCCAACACCCGCTCATACAGGCCCTGCAGGCTCTCGTGTGCGATGATTTTGCACTCTCTTTTCATGTTACCCGCTGTTTCCAGGGCTTCTTTGCCCTTCTGTAATAATTCGTTGGCCTCCCTGGTCTCTTCGTTCATAGCCACCCCTGATGGTTTTCTGCTCATTGCAGGAGACGAAAAAAGACTATGTCTCCTGCTCGGGTGGGCTTCTGAACGCACCGACGACGTGTCGCTCATGTCAGAGTCGATCATGCTGTACGATGCTGATCGCTGGCTAAGCTCCACGGCTGCTTCAAGGTGTGCGGCAGCGTGTTCCGCCGAGGAGGAAGCAGCCACGGGTTCCTCTAACTTAGAGGTTCGTGGTTGCTTCCTCCTCGGCGGATTTTGTGGAGCCTCTACCACTGCTGACTCTGACTTGGCTTTGGATGTCAGCACGTTTGTGAGGCGGGGCGATGTCCTTGCTAGCTTCTCTGACGCTACCGATGTAGCCGCTGCTACTCGCGACAGCACTTTTTCGCGAAGAGATTTCTTTGGAGCGGTGGAGTCGGTGGCTTTACGCATTCCGGACATGATAGAGAAGACAAATTAAAGAAAAGAGTACAAGAGATAGACAAGTGCACACAATTGAAAGAGACGATAATTATTATTATATTAAGGGATCTAAAAGAACACGAATTGACCAAGTATTGTTACACAAGTACAAGAAACAGATAGAAGCACACAGTTTAATTTCTTAATTCTATTTAGCGGCACAAACAGACCAGTTCCCGCAAGCAGCACCTGTTCACAAGTTGACATATGCACCAGCCATCGCCTTCCTCAACCGTCTTATTGGGAAGATGGCGACCCGATGCACAAGCCACCGCTTGCCGAAACTTTTCCTGGTGAGCCTGACTGTTTGAACCGCTAAAATGAATCTTATTAACCTATTTTAATCTTAAAGAACACACAATTTAACCTACGATTTATTTTATACACACAAAAAGACAATACAATTGTTATAATGCTACGAAGGTGACTTTTTTTTTTTTTTTTTTTTATGGACTCACTTTTGTTTTTTGAAGTCCGTTCTGATGTATGAATACGATGCTCGACGCGTGCTGGAACTGCTGTTACACGTGTTGAAGCGCACAGGGAGGAGTTTGGAGTGATGACTCAATGGCGATGATGGAATTTCGCAAATCTGCCGGGGCCAAGTTAAGGGTCTTGAGACGCTGGTTTCAACAAACCCAAACTCGATGGGTCTATCTCCAGCGGTTCCCGAGATAGGGCCAGGGGGGGTGAGCTCAAAATCTCGAGGGGGGTCGGGGGGGGGAAATGGGGAGGTTTGGGGGGTTTGGGGGCATTTGGGGGGACATGGGGGGTTTGGGGGGTTGGGGGGGTTAGGGGGTTGGGGGGGTTTGGGGTTGGGGGGAGGAGTTGGGGGTGAGTGGGGGTTGGTTGGGGATAGGTGCTAGAGGTCTGCCGACCAACTAGAACAGGGATAAGGGCGGGAAATCACAGTTATAAACTGCGGGGGTGCAGGGTGGGGGGGGTAAATTGAGGGATGGTTGCGGAGGGGGTTGGGATTTTGTGTGGACAATGGGCTGGTGATCCC
Organism: Plagodis dolabraria; assembly: GCA_963854805.1. Taxonomy (NCBI): domain Eukaryota; kingdom Metazoa; phylum Arthropoda; class Insecta; order Lepidoptera; family Geometridae; genus Plagodis; species Plagodis dolabraria. The sequence continues at coordinate 35,593,954 of OY978447.1, forward strand.
GGTTCAGACAAGTCCAAACACGGGGGGTGTGGGCAAGGGGGTTAAGGAGTTCCCTCGAGATTACCTGATGCTGCAGCAGGTCTGAAGGGCGAAGTCTTGAGATGGGTCCTCAGGTGCGCCGAGGAGTCTTGGAGCCGTCTTTGGAGCCTCCACGGGTGTCGGTTTGTGGCTAAGTTACTAACCTCACTTCTTGTTGCACGTGCAAGCACGTGGTGGCCGCGTGGTTTTCGTTGGTCTTTAACGCGGTGTAACTTAGCTCCCCGTGGTCCGATCTTCTTGATTTTTACGTCGCCAGATAGAGACTTTTGGCGACTGCTCAATGAAAATAACAGCTTTTTGGACTTACAGCTCTCCTCGGCGCTATTCAAGGGTAAAGTCTAAGACCTGCTGCTCCTTTGCCCTTTGATGGATCCACTCGCGCACATAAATCCTGATGAGTCACACACTGTTCTCACTCACTGTAACACTTATACACGCGCAGCTTGAAAAAATCCAATTTTTTTGAATTTTTTCCGCGGAGCTGATGTTGTTTCGACCGTTTTTAGGTGTGTACTCATCTCATGTGTAGGTACTTACCGACTTCTACTTGATTTCATCATGTCGAAATCCGATGTCACAGAAGGTTAACGTGTTCGAGGAGAAGATGTCGCGTAACTTTCCGAACAAGTTATACGAGCCCATACGAGTTGGATCGGTCGGGCGACCTCTTTGTCGAAGTTGGACCTACCTAACTGGACATTGTGTCTCAGGTAAATGTAATGATCAACAACTTCGAGCCTATCGTTCCCAACAACTACTGGTACGGGTGCAACATGGACATTCGACATAATTTTCGTCTTATCCATGTTCATTTTAAGACCCTCCTGCTGGGAAACTCTACTGAGGTCGCTGAGCATTGTACTGAGTTCCTCAAGCGATTCTGCCATTATGACTATGTCATCGGCAAAACGAAGGTGAGTGATGTATTCGCCATAGATGTTGATGCCGAATTCTTTCCAGTTCAAGAGCTTAAAAACGTCCTCCAACGCATTCGTGAACAGTTTCGGAGAAATGACGTCTCCCTGTCTCACGCCTCGTTGCAGTTGGATTGGTTCCGTGCTTTTGTCCTGTAGTCGAATCGACATGGTGGCGTTCCTATACAAACACTTCAGAGCTTCGATGTACCTATAGTCGATTTGGCATCGCTGAAGAGACTGCAGTACGGCCCAGGTTTCGATTGAATCTGTGACGGTACAGGCCCTTTTCTGTCCCGCCACGTTCACAAATAAATTTATTTACAAATATTAGTTCGACAAAATGCTTATTTATTAGTAATCCTAGTATTCAGCATTCGCAGAAGAAAGGTTACGACGTAGCGTTTTCCTCCAAGCGTTCCCGCATCCTACCCTACATTATGATTCCTCATTTTCTTAGGTATTATCGTCTTCACGTGTAGCCGTGGTCTGGGGGTGCAAGCTCCCAGATTTAGACAACGTCCCTCGGGATGTGCCCGCGCTTGGAACGAGCCGGCGGCTGTATCCTTCGGGAAACAGTTACAGTTCCCTTCAGTGTCGTATATCCTAGTGTGGCTTAGGTGCTCCTAGCAAGTGGGGTTCCCTAATAACCATAATAGGTGTTATTGCAATGAAGTCTATATTATATATATTTTACACCATAGGTATCAAATCCTCGTTCAATACAATCCCAAGCTTCGGCCTCATATGTATGTGAACGTATTACACACCGGCATTTAGTATACATTGGAATTTGCCATTCCACTTTCAGCTAGCTTCTGTTAGCAGGAGTTTCCTCTTTACACCGAGGGGAAGCTGTCCTACCTACCATTGCTATGGAAAGGGGGCTACATTACACACCACATGATTAAAGTAAATGTGAGACATGGATCTCTAGGCTGATTACTACATCTAGAAGAATAGTTATTAGGTAACTAGGTACATTTGAGTAGGAATAGGGAACATAGGAAATTAGGTATATATTAGGTATATATATAGAGGTAGACTCATGATATGATGCAATACATTTTGCTTTCTAACTCATAGGCGTACTGACAACTTCCCGGATTACAGGAGGTAGGCTAGCATCCTTGGGTTCGCTAAATTGTTAAAATATTGAATATTCTATCAAGTGTCCAGAAAATACTTTGATAGCCATGTGGGTTACAAACTAGAATTATTTTGTTACAATAAATAAAACAAAAATCAGTTTTAGGTTTATATTTATAATTATCATACATTCAAATTAGTTTTAAATTAAGACCGTAATAAATGTAAAAGCATGAGGAAAGATATATTACAATTTATTATGTCGCTATTAGGATCTGTTAGAATCAAAGTTATAGGATATATCAAATAAATAATCAAGGAATTAGAATATCCTAAAATAAAACAAATCATACTAAAATAACATACTAATAACCTTAACAGGGTCATTAACAATCCAATAAAGTAAAAGAACAAACTTTGGTACATAGATAGTCAGCCAGCAAAGAAAATACCCATGTTCTCATTAAATATGCAATATCTTGAAATTTTCATGTAATTAATGGACAAGCAAAGCCGTTTCATTATGTTTAACCTTTTCTATCAGACATATAGTCTAGGTGCATTATTCCTCAAACAACATGGAAAGAATATATTGTTTCATTTTGAAGTCAAAAGTTTGCAGAAATAAAGATAGAATATCAAACAACAAATACTCAAGAATACCTTGAAAATATACTAAACTTATTTGTTTCACCATTAAAATTACTAGATATAATAAAAACAAGTAAAGCTGTATAATCACTCTCCACTCTCAAAATAATATATATTGGATCAATAATATCATCTAACAGGATATGACATCTAAAAAAGTGGTGGAATAGGTTCAAAGGTATTATTTAACTAGATATGTCTACTCAAACAGAGATATGATAGGCTGTAGATTGTATAGGGTTACTTGTAGTCCCAATTCAATCAGGTTTTAGGACATAGTTAGTACATACTAGCATAATATTAGGAACTCCCTTTTACCATAATAAGTAAAAGGAAGTCCCGCTAAGAACCGAGATATGATTGGATGTATGCCCTTACTGAGGCTAGGCAGCTCCAGAAATGGCCAGCGTCTCGGTGCTATGGTAGATACTCGTTTGGGTAGTATGGATGGTTTGTTTTGTATAGCTATGGATAATGATGTCTCTCATTTCCATAGAAGTAAAGTAAATAAGTCCTTGAATGTGCAGACAAGAGGACTGACGTCACGGACGGCCATACGACGGCATACGCTCGCATAAAATTAAACCGTAAAAATATAATATTGTGTTAATTCGCTGTTGCAGTGCTATCAGTGAGCGATATTTGTAGCAATTCGTATGTGAAAGTGTTGGTGTGTACTTGAGTGCTCAGGATAGTGCATTAATCTTTGATAAAGTTTATACTAATTATCAGTTTCGCGAATGCTAAATGTGGGTAGGCTTTTGATATCAACTCGGAATTGATAATCTTGCTCTGGAAACAAATTTTAAAATAGCGCTAACTAGTGGAAGATTTACGAACAAATTAACTTCTACATTACGTTTGAGATGGCTAAGTGTGCGGCTTGTGGGAAGTTCCTTAAGCCGACGGCAGGTACCGCCACATGCACCAAATGCCCGTGCATATACCACAAAAGCTGTGTAGGGATTTCTGACAGCGCTAACATTTGTAAAGATTGGATATGCCAGGAGTGCAATAAGAAACATCGGAAAGGTGACAATACTCGCTCTTCTGCTAAGGATATTTGTGAGGCTCCTTTTTGTCTGCCCATCTGTGAAAGTATAGTTTCTGGGTTGCCCCCCGCCGAAATTGTATCTACACTTCCCGCGGTGGTGAACCATGTTGGGGACACAGATGTCCAGAGTATGCGCCGTGAACTAGCTGAATTCATGACCGAGCTACGCGACTTTCGTAAAGAATTTCGTCAGTCCATGGAGAGTATTGGGTACCGTATGGATGGCCTAGAGCGAAGGCTTGAAATAGTCGAGCAGAAAAAGTTGACAGTAGAAACCACCGAAGTAACGGAACTACAACAGGCAGTCGTTCAACTGAAGCAAGAACTCAATGAACGCGATCAGGAAGCCCTACAAACTGATCTCGACGTTGGCCACCTTCCAGAAGAAAGAAATGAAAATCTGGTGCACATCTTCACCGTCTTGGCTGCTAAGCTGGGTGTCACTATAGAGAACCGCGACATAGTGTTCGCCGAGCGAGTTGAAGCCGTGGAGACAAGCGGTGTCGGTGCTGGCGCGGGCGGTGCTGCTGGAAGAGTGAGGGGGCGCGCGCGCCGCATAGTCGTGCGGCTGGCGCGACGACATCTGAGGGACGAACTTTTGAGTGCTGCACGCGTGCGCCGCAACTTTAGTACTTCTGACATTGGTCTGGCGGGTCCGCCGCAGAGGGTGTACCTAAACGAACGGCTGACAAAAGCAAATCGCCTACTTTTTCGTCGCGTTCGAGAGGAAAGTCGTAAGCGCCATTGGAAGTATTGTTGGACCAAGAAAGGTCGCATATTTGTGAGGCAAGGTGATGGTAAGCCTGTGTTTGTCATGAGATCAGATGCCGACATTAGTCGTGTTTTTGAAAGTGACACTGTTTGAATTTTTTGTTAAAAATAAAATTTCTTTAACTTACGTATCGTATCAAATCGTATTTGTCGACACTTTTAATTGCTATTTAATAAACCATTTGAGTAGGAACTTACATGGCGATATAATAGTTATAATTATATTTTACTCTCACAGTTTTATTATTTTATTTTTTTTCTGTGTAAGCTACGCTAATTTTATATGTTTGTTCAAAATAGTACCTATATATAGCACATTGTGTATGTCATATTCTGTCAGATCTTGTTTTAAACCTCATTATGGCTAACAAACTATTAAAAATAGGTTTGTTTAACGCGGGTTCCCTCGGCACAAACCATGATAACTTTGTAGCTGCAGTAACTCGAAACGACTTAGACATTCTGGCAGTGAATGAGACTTGGCTGAGAACAGGCGAGGAAAGTCGTGCCCCCGCAATTCCTGATTATCGTATCCGTCATGTACCCAGAGGAGCAGGCCACCGTACGCGTGGGGGTGGCGTTGGTTATTATATAAAACGGAGTGTTGGCGTACGTACTTGGTCTCACCCAGTAGATCCACTGCATAAAACAGTTGAGCAAATGTGGTTGTTAATGACCCTGAATGGCAAAAAATTTGTTATTGGTACTGCTTACCGTCCCCAGTGGGTCAATGTGGATTTATTTTTAGACGCTATTACAGATTCTATTACATGTATACCTAAATATGATCATTTAGTTTTAGTTGGTGATTTTAATATTAATTTACTTAATAAAGATGATGGAAATACAATAAAGTTTAATGCTTTTTTATCGTCTCTAAATCTGTCACAGTTGGTATCTGAACCAACTCACTTTACTGACACAAGTCAGACTCTAATCGATCTCGTTTGTACGGACTTACCCGCTAGGAAAATTACTTTGGAGCTGGTAGGTACTCTTTTTGGACACTGCCTTGTGACTTGTGAGTTCCATGTTAAACGTATAAAGAGTTTGCCTTTTACCATTACTTATAGACCTACTAAACATATTAGTCTCGATAAATTTAACAGAGATTTGGAAGACATACAATGGCATCAAATATCGGCGTCTGTTGATTTGAATGAAATGGTTAGCATTTTTAATCAAAAAGTTTTGGCTATTTTCGATTTGCACGCACCTATGAAGATTATAGTTGTCAGAGAGAGGACTAAGCCTTGGATCACTGACACGATTAAGCAAATGATGAAATTACGCGACGAAGCTTCAGCGATTTATCATAAAACTAAATTGGATAGGAAAAAAGATTATTATAAGAGTTTAAAATCAACCGTAAACGTAGCACTGTATCATGAAAAATCAGCTTACTTTAAATACAATATTAACTGTCATATCAATAATCCGAAGAAGTTATGGAAAAACATAAGAAATACCTTATTGCCTAAAAGTGACATTGAACTGCCTTCTTGCTGTAATAATCCCAACGTAATAAATAAACATTTTTTGAACATACCTGACCCTTCTGGCGTAACTATTTCTCAACTGACATACTTTGAGTTTCATAGGTTTAGCGATGCAGTATTCCACATAGAGCCTGTGAGTTTAGACAAGATAATAAATATAATGAAGAGTTTAAAATCGAATGCAGCAGGTTGTGATAACATAAGTTTAGACATGCTCATCATGACGTTTCCTTACACAATTGACACAATAAAAGAGTTGATTAACAGATCAATATGTACCTCCACATTCCCTGATATTTGGAAGGTAGCCGTTGTGCGTCCATTGCCTAAGCACTCAAATCCAGTTGACGTCAAAGATCTCAGACCAATAAGTATATTGCCATGTCTTTCAAAGGTTTTGGAAAAAGTAGTATGTACTCAATTAACTGAATACTTAGAAATAAACAATATTTTACCTGAGGTACAGTCTGGTTTCAGAAAAGGCCGGAGCACGGCAACTGCATTACTGGATGTCACTGATAACATACTCTCATCACAGAGTAAGGGAATGTGTACCTTGCTGGTTTTACTTGATTTTTCTAGAGCTTTTGATTCGATAAATCTTAATCTTTTAATATCTAAATTAAGTTTTTATGGTTTCGACTATAAGGCTTTAAAATGGTTCAGAAGTTATCTCACAGATCGTTATCAATATGTTAAACTCAGTCGTAACGACGGTTCCCGATTGGAGTCTGACAAAGTGGCTGTGAAGAGAGGCGTCCCTCAGGGATCTATACTGGGACCGATTTTATTTATTTTGTACGCAGCTGATATATGTAAGCATATAAAGAAATGTAAATTTCATATTTATGCAGATGACATTCAGGTATATATTTCTTTTAAGCCTTCCGAAATTGATCATGCAATATCCGCTCTAAACAATGATCTATGCAGCATAACTGCATGGGCGCATCAAAATGATCTTTTGCTTAATCCCACCAAAACCAAATACCTACTATTTGGTAGTCAATATCGATTAAGTAACTTAAGTCCAACAGCAAGCGTGATGCTTAAAGATGAGCCCATAGAGCAAGTCCAAGAAGCGCGAAATCTGGGCTTGCTTATGGACTCTGCACTGCGCTTCGAAAAACATGTTGGGAATGTAGTAAAAAGTTGTTTTTATAAGCTCAAAGTGTTATACAGAATGAGGCCATTCCTAAAGGAAGTTTTACGTATTCAGTTAGTGGAGTCACTTGTTTTGTCCAAATTGAATTATGTGGATGTAGTGTTTGGCCCTCGCTTGCTAACAAGAACCCAGAAACTAATTCAAAGAGTCCAGAATGCCTGTGCACGATTCTGTTTCGATATACCTTTCAGAGCTCATGTTACTCCATATCTAAATAAAAACTGTCTACTGAAAATGAAACAACGTCGCAAACTACACTTAGCCTGTATTCTTTTTGGTGTTATAAAACATAAAAGTCCAAAATACTTATTTGAAAAATTATCCTGGGTATCAGATCACAGGTCATTTGGACCGCGGCAATGCGCGATTCAGCTTTCTACACCTCAGCATGGCTCAGCTGCTTTTCGTGGTAGTTTTCGCTATGCTGCGTCCAAATACTGGAACAACATTCCTCCGCCGATCAGGAACCTGCAAAACATTAGTGGGTTTAAAACAAAATTAAAACAATTCATATTCTATCACCAAAAAGAACAGGAAAATCTGACACACGACACAAGTGCTATATAGAAATTTACCAATTAATTTTTACCATATAATAAATAAGTAGATACTTACCTTGTTGTAGTTAGTGCACACTTGAATTATGTTTTCAAACATTATTTTTCACCGTTTCAAGTGGGATTCGTGGTAACGATGTACACATGTTTTTCAATTTAATTTTCTTTTATTTGTTTTTATATGTTATCCTCTGAATATATATTTTTGTGACAAAGGTTTTAGCCAATGTAAATTTTTAGTTTCTTTTTCCTCTGTAACTGCATTTTAAATCATTATTTTAATAGTATGTAACGGTTATCGTGTTAAGAGTTTTATTTGAACTGTTGTAGCATTAATCCTCCGTGACGTCACGAAGTGGCTCCAGCGGAAGACCAGCGCTAGTTTTAAATTAAACTAGCAAATGCTGAGTTGGAGACCAGTTTATGATGTTCAGCAATTAATCGTATGAATTATATTTATATCTTTTGTGTTTTTATGTATAAGTATTGCTGATGTCATAAATAAATATATTTTTCATTTCATTTTCATTTTCATTTCACAAGATACAAACTTACATACTTACAGTGTCATATCAGTGACATTCCCTTTTGCCAAAAGAATATGTCCTCATGCCCATGTAGTATATAGGAATACTAAATCAATTACAATACACATACTTACTGACTTTAAATAATAGAAAACAGAAAAAAGGAAAGAATAAAATTTTTATAAAGTCCTCTTACAATGGGTGATTATATGGTTACTAATTATGTTGGGTAATTAGTAAGGAATATAATAGACCTATGCGGTGGAAGATGACCAGTTTGGACAAGTCGAAATCTACAGATGGCAGCGGGGAGGGGCTGTTATCCTTAGCCGCAATCAATTAAATATCATTCTTAATTTTATTTGCATATTTACCTACTTTAAAGGTTCTTATGTAAATCTTACTTATTTCATACTTAGAACATCTTAGCAACAATCTTCTTTCCACTCTACCATATTAATATAAAGCAGATAAGTAGTTACATATCTACGCAGTAGGTAATTCTTTATTCAACTTTATTAGAACATCACATTAGTCACTATAGATAGAATCTATCACTGCATAATACTTATGGCAATATGCTGAAGTATTAATAGACTCACAACATTTAGTCATGAAATAGGTAGTTTGGTTTTGATAGTAAGAGAGTGGTAATAGTCAGTATTGTTGTTGCAACTTAACACTTTTACTGTATTATGTTAGGGAGCCGGTTCGTAATTACACCACTTGTAGAGTACATAGGTAGAGTAGGTCACGTCTCAAGCCCTTTGGAAAAGAAACTGAGTTGCTACTTATGGGCACAATATAGGATCCTGACCACTATACTAGACGATCACATGGCCTTATAATGATCTCAGTCAAGACACACTCAAAATTAGGTTTTTGTGTTATGTGTAGGTACGGTATCTCAGGATGGTAGAAGTTATCACACATATAGAATATCACAATTAAATTTCATTTTATTAAACATTTTCATATAAGATGGTAGCATAGAGTACACGAGATTTATAGCAGATTGAGGGGTTTGTTACAATTTGGTACCGTGACCAGGATTATCTTGTTATAATATGGTGCTTTGTGTTCAGGTTTCCCTGATTATTAGTAATCAATCATTGATAGGAAATTTTCTTCATTGTAGTTTAACTATCGTTTTCTTGTGATATCGAGGTGCCTTGACTGGGACAATTTGTTACCGTGAATGGACAGAAGGATTGAGATGTGTAAAATGTTATATATAGGTTGTGTTTACAGGTTACTTACCACTTTACCAGAAACATATATACTGATAGGTAGGTAGTGTTTATTCGATTAATATTAATAGTCACTGTTCCTACTAACATGTTCTATATATTACTTTTACTTATATACAATATTTAAGTGCACTGAGATAAAGCATTTTGCAGTCAAGATCAGGATAGGAACGACAGAATATTTCTTGGTAATATGGCATCTGAGGTCTTGTTTGCCACACCACAATTCTCCCAAATTAACTCTTAAATTCAATAATATAAGTAGTCTCCTTGATGTGTTTTCCTTCTCTTAGTGTACAAAGTTAAAACCAACAATTTGTTTTGATTTTTCTGTTTTCATTCGATGCAAATAGGGCGGCGTTACCTAGTATTTATAAAGTACGAGTAGGTACGTTATTACATAGTACTGGTACCGAAACGTAGGTACATAAAATTGGTACAATATCATAAATACTAGGTTCCATAAAAAAATGTTCAAGCTGCATCCATTACCTGCATATGAATTAACATAGTTTCAATTTCGTAAATTTGGGCATAACACTGTAATTATTATTACTAATTATATTAATTGTATTACATTACATATTTACAGTATTAGTGACGCAATAAAATATTTTCGGTTAATGTTAATAAATAACTAGGTTTTAAAAGTTTAAGAAATCCCTTGTGCGGCATTGTAATAGTAATAGTTTCGTTCAAAAACGAAATGACAATGAAATTTTATCTCGCCTTTTTAACATTTTTTTGGATCTGTACATCTTGTACATTAACAATTTTTTTTAGATTAATAATTTATAGCGCTAGAATATTGATGATTCTTAAATTTTCTTTGACCTAAAATTAATAAAGCAATTAATATAATAATAATTTAAAATATTGTTAAAATATTGCGAAATTTTATAAATATATAAACTATGACTCTTTTACGGGTGAAGTACAACTAATATAGTTGGTGCAATCACACAAACTAATTAACAGTTTAAATTATTTATTAAAACATTGAGTGTCTATTACGCGGGATCTCTTGTGTTAAAAAGGATTAGGTACGCGGATTAGTTACCTATTTATTAAACGAAATATATTTCTGAGATGCGTGAACCATTTTGACCCCATTCGTAGGGTGGGGTAAATCTGGTTCGGAATTGGTCAGTGGCGGCTAGAGGTTGTACAACTTGTACGGCTTTGAGCATGCCAAGATCTGACTCTTGAATTGGTATTAAAATGTTGGTTTTAGTCCATAAAAATAATTAAAGGATAAAACACGGCATAATAGAAGAATGGAGAGGCCTAAGTCGAGTCGGAAACGTAGACAGCCCAATAGATATGTGGAGGGAGAAAATAATGCATTACCGGTGGAAACAGGAGAAAGTACGGCTGGTATGGTTACTAATCGGAAGTGTAGGCAATCCAATATAGATACAAATGGAGATAATCGTACAAAGTCGAGAAAAGAAAGTGAAGCTGTGAATATTACGGTAGAAACGAACGAAAATGAGGATATAGAACCAGCAACCAAGTGGTCTAAAAGGACAAACGTTCCTAAGAATATAATAGACAGAAGCACGACAAAGGACAGTACGGCTGTTATGTACCGCATGTTAAGAAGAACTATAGGTACTTTAACCGCTAAACTTGATGTATTAAGCGAAGAAGTAAAAAACACGAAAGCTGCAGTGATAGACGAAGGAAGTTCTTCATCATCAGTTGAAAGAATGCGAGTAATTATGCCTGACAGTCAGCAGCCACTATCGCCGCCAGCGGAAAATGGCTTAATGAATTTTGAACTAGCTGACACTACAGCTAGTGCCAAAGCTATAAAAGAACAAAATAAAAGCATTGAGAAGCAACTGCCTAGTGAAGGGGTCAGTAGCATTGTCTATAATATTAGAAACATTACTACGGAAAAGCCCAAATTTGGTGGGAAAACGACGAATAAAATAAGTATACATCCGGTTACCTTTCTAGAAGACCTAGATGTTTATTTAAATAAAGCATCTAAAGAAGGCACAGAGTTAGAACTGATACAGGAGTGTTTAGTAGAAGACACTAGAGATTGGGCCAGAATATATAAAGAGAGATGGAACTGCGTTGAAGATTTTAAAGTAAACTTCTTAGCTACGTTTTGGGGTGAAAGTGAGCAGAGCGAATTACGTCGGAATATTGTACAAGGAAGTTGGGATCGACAAGAAAATCCATCAATGGTAAACTATTTCCTAAGGATCGTTGGCAGGGCTCAGATGCTAAGTTACAAAATACCAGAAAAACAACTAGTTGCGGACTTGATTAGACATTACCCAAAGTTCGTACAGCAAGTGTGGGTAACATCTAGAGCAGGAACTATAGTAGAAACTGCGGAATTTCTTAGAAATATGGAAAACATCAATAAGCAGGAGGCGCATACTTATTCTGCAGCTTCAGGACAGATTAAAGAAAGTGCAAGAAAGAAAATCGACTACCAGCATGGTTATCGGAATTGGCGAAGACCAGAAGCAGTTCAGAAGATCGTTGCTAAAACACCAGTGGTTAGTTTAATTGATAGTGAACAACCAAATGTTGTTAATAGTCAGGAAGTAGAATTAAACTAGAGGAGGTTGAGGATATTGTCCCTGAATCAGCTTCAACCATAGGGGATAAGGGCCTGCTCATTATGAGGAAAATGTCAGATTACTAAAAGCAATACAGTTAAATTTGTGGGTCCCTGTAGGTCAATAATAGCAAAGGAAACAGGTGAGATGGTAATGGTCGATTTGTATGGACCGTTGCCAACAGGAAAGTTTGGGATGAATTTCATACTAGTTATCTAAGATGCCTTCAGCAAATTTGTGAAGTTTTATGACTTGAGAAAAGCCACGTCTAGATCAGTTATATGTAAAGTAAGACAATTTTTCGATATAATTAAACCAAAAACCATAATGTCTGATAATGGCTCGCAGTTTTCGAGTAAAGCATGGAAGGAATTCATGGGGCAAGAAGGAGTGAAGGTTATATACACTACTGTGAGAAATCCGCGACCAAACACTACGGAAAGAGTTAATAAGGAATTAGGGCGTTTGTTTAGGACATATTGTAGGAATAATCATAGAGGTTGGGTCGCGCTATTGCCGAAATTAGAAATATTGTATTATAATACCTTTCATGAAAGCACAGGACTTACACCATGTGAAATAATGTATGGAGAATCAAACAGATTGTCAATAGACCCGGGGTTGATGAGAATAAATATTAACTTAGAGTTAGAAAGGATAAGAGAATTAGCTCGACTTAACTTACAAAAGATGGGAGAGAAACGACAGTTGAAGTTTAATAAAAATTTTAGACTTGTTCAATATCAAATAGGCGATTTGGTGAAAATAAAACGGTTAAATAGATCTGATGCGAGACAAAAAATAACAAAAAAATTTGAGGCATTATATGAGGGACCATACGTTATAGCAGCAAATCCCTATCAAAACGTTTACATACTAACAAATCCGGAAACAAATGTAGTGAGAGGAAAATTTAATGCGATACATTTGTCAAGGTATTACAAGGAGGCGGAACCTAGGTTGGGGCTGATTGGGGGAACAAAATGACAGATGAAACTATTTTGAATAAAGATTATTAAGAAAATGCTTTAGGCAAAGTTTGAATTTCTGAATTGAGATGTATAAGATTAAAATTAAAGTTTACTGATTAGTTAACCTTTGTATGAATTTAAGAGAAAAGAATTGAGGTTGTAGGTTGATAAGAAGGCTTGTTTTTAGTACATAAAGGGAAATGTAAATGTACTAAATATTTGAATTATATAGTCCTATAGAAAAAAAGAAAAAATATTGTAATTTAGATTAACAAAAACGCCCTAAGGGGTTCTCAATAAAGGATGTTTTAACTGAATTTTAAGATTTTTATTTCGCTGGGTTAGGGAAAGGCCCATGTATGTTTAAGGGGGAAGTGCTACCACTTTGTTAAGTAAAGTATTAGTAAATTGTTCAGATTTAAGATTGTAGATAAGTAAATTGAAGTCGTCTAAAAATAAATTGTTTTAAATCAAGTTTCTCTCGTAAAATTGTAATTTTGTAATGCAAGTTTGTATTGTTGAAAAGTTAATATTATATTGTATGTATACGGGTTGCTTAAAGAAATACGTAAGTAGTAATGAGTTGAAACCAGCGACGTATTATTCAAACTAAATTAAATTTGAACAAAAATTGACAAACAAATTATAATTGACAAAGCCTATCTGTGCATCTGCGTCACAAGAACGAATAAATCATTAACGATTCTAATTAAAGATTCTAGGATTTGCTAGGAATATGCAGACGGGGGGTTGAGCGTAAAAGAAGTTCATTTAATAACTGAAAATTATTGCAAAACGCAACTTAAAAAAGACACATGAAGCGCTCGTAGCCAAGTTTGTTTAGCCATTCTGAATCGATCAGCAAAGTTAAGCAACGTCCGCCGCGGTCATGACTTGGATGGGTGACCGCTGGTTGGGCATTACTACTGAGCGCTTCCGTGCTTCGGAGGGCACGTTAAGCCGTCGGTCCCGGTTGTTGTCTTAGGATAGCAGTCGTTACAGCATGGTGGTAGGGCACTTTGCAAATGCCCGCCTGGCTAGCTACCACCCTCAAGTTGAAAATCTGTCGCCAAGCACCTAACGGTGTGTTCCGGCAGCTGTCCTTGAGAGCCAGTAACTCTAGGTTAGTCTGATCAACATCCTCGACCACATCATCACTTACCATCAGGTGAGATAGTGGTCAAAGGCAAACCTATCAAGCATAAAAAAAAAAAAAAAACACATAGATTCATAATTAAATAACACGCTAGGAATTTACAAACGGGGGGTTGAACGTAAATGTGATTCATTTAATAACTGAATATGCAGACGGGGGGTTGAGCGTAAAACTAGGTAATTTATTTAGTAACTGAAAATTATAGCAAAATGAAATTTAAAAAAAAGAAACATGGATTCATAATTAAATAATACGCCAGGAATTCACAAACGGGTGTTGGGTGTAAATAGTAATTAATTCAATAACTAAAAGTTATTATTCATACAATGAGTTGCTAAGAGCATATTAAAGGCGGGGTTGAGATGTAAAGAGTGGTCAATTTATATCAAATCACATAGTTTATTTAATGCATGCCATCTATGGTTAACGGATAAATCACATTAAATTAAATTCGATTTATCATTGACTAAAGAGTATATTTACTCTTATTATTTTATACCTGCTTTGTAGTTGTCGTGCTGTTGATTTGTAAGGGCAGGCGAGAATGTGAGCTTGGGGAAGGTATATTAGGCAAGTGTGAAGTAGTGAATTTGATTTATGATAAGGTATGAAAGAATAATTGAGGTTTGAATTTGACCTTGAGATGGGAGGCTGAGAGATTTATGATAGTGGTTTTAAACAGTATGCAGGGCCCAGCAAACCAACAGGACTCATGGGGATAGGGCTTCTGATTTATTGATGCTAACCTTGGAGACACAACTTAACCCAAAAGGGGCTTTCTATGAAAAATTGGTGTTAGGTTAGGTCCGATTGACAATTTCAGTGCTAAAACTGGTATGATAGAAAGTCCATACTTCACAAGAAGCTAAGAAAGCTAAATGCAAAATTCGGCAACTTTTACAAACTCCAACTAAGTTCCAGACATTATTCCGAGTTGAAATTTTGAGGAGGTTTCTTATCATTGGAAAATAAATGCTTTGTAACTATTAAAGTCAATGGGGCTACGGAAGGGACTTATTGGTGAGAATTTATTTTTAATCTGAATGAAGAATGGTTTGATTTAAATTTACGCTGATTTGTTACCATTAGGGTAGATCGGCCTCACAACCCGGTTCCTTTGCATAGCCTTTTTGGTCCTTGTGAGAAGTCTTTGTTGTTCAATGGTTTGTTTATGCCAATTCTTAAAATGTAGATAAGGTGATGGCTGTGATTTGGTTGGTTTAAAAACACACTACTACACTCTTTCATTTCGAGGAAGCATTAATAATTCTGTGTTATCTTTATTAATAGTGTGGGTAATAACATTGCTGGGGTTTTTATTATGTTTTATTGTCTGATTTGTTAGTGAACAATAGATGGTTTATAAAATTTTCCTTCGGTATAAATTGACACCTGCAGAAAATTTGGGGGTTGGCTGTGACGGTACAGGACCTTTTCTGTCCCGCCACGTTCACAAATAAATTTATTTACAAATATTAGTTCGCTGCATTTTGAATGTTTTAGAACGAAATCGTATTAACCCTTTTACTCGTGCTATCTTTCAATAAGAAAGAAAGAGAGGGGAGAAGTGTGCTGTTCTGGATGCTCTTTATGTTGCCAAACGCATGAACCGCACATAAATCGGGGACTTTTGACAATAGGAATCGGTTGAAGTATGATTATTGGAGAATTAAATGAAAAATATTGGGCAGTATTTGTATGGGGAAAGAAAAATGGGAAATGGCAAGACGGGGGGTGGGGATACAGGTGCAGTTTAGGCGGGATAAAGTGAGGAAAGGAAAAACATGGTAGAATTGAGGCGTTAAGCCTCCGAGGTCGCTCTTGGAAGGTGCTCCGAAGACAGTCTTCGGTGGTATTCTTAAAGTTCGTGAAGTGAATTATTGGTAAAATTTAAAGTGAATTGTGTATTGAGAAGTGTTACACCGGTTAGGGGTTAGGGAGTCTCGAGTTGGCTAAATGCTGACAAAGGACACGGGACTTAGTAATTGGCATGGCCGATGAAAAGTCTGTACGATTCCCAACACGTGGCAACACGTGGGGATTTCGGTCGATTTTTAGGTAGGGAGTAGGCACGCCCAGTGTTAAACTGGCAGGGTTAGTACCTCTAAAAAGGGAAACCCGGAGCAAAGTAGTTAGCATGGCTGACAAAATGCTTATTTATTAGTAATCCTAGTATTCAGCATTCGCAGAAGAAAGGTTACGACGTAGCGTTTTCCTCCAAGCGTTCCCGCATCCTACCCTACATTATGATTCCTCATTTTCTTAGGTATTATCGTCTTCACGTGTAGCCGTGGTCTGGGGGTGCAAGCTCCCAGATTTAGACAACGTCCCTCGGGATGTGCCCGCGCTTGGAACGAGCCGGCGGCTGTATCCTTCGGGAAACAGTTACAGTTCCCTTCAGTGTCGTATATCCTAGTGTGGCTTAGGTGCTCCTAGCAAGTGGGGTTCCCTAATAACCATAATAGGTGTTATATATTCGTAGCTTCATGCTTCAGATATAAAAACATGGTAGTACTTTTTATCATACAGGCAACATTGCACGTCTTTAGAGAAGATAAACTAAATTGACTTCCACTTCGTAGTAGTCTGTGCTTCGAGATTTCGTCATTCTTTTTCGTGCAAGGCAGCAAGTAACACGCGGGTAGAAAAATAAATATGGCGAAACGCCAAGCAGAAGAAAAAATTCATAAATATATTGCTAAAATAAAAAAGCTTCAATATAAAGCTGAAAAAAGTCGTTGTAGAAGAATTATATATTCATCTTCATCCGATTCCGAAGATGATTTGGGTAAGTTCAAAAATCCCTATCCTATTCCGAAAGTGAAGTTACCTTCATAGACGATTTAAAAATTTTTGCGTTTGAAGCTTGCCTAGCGGTTAACTGTGGGTTAACACGATGGTTTAGTATGACGCTTGAAAACTGCCTAGAGATTGACCGTGAGTCAAGACGATGGTTTTGTTATCAGAAACAAATAATTGTGACATTTATTGGACACAAGTCTTAAAGCTATCCGTTAACCTCCGGTTAACATAAAGGTTTAGCAGGACGCCGTCCACCAATATAAATAAGTCTTATCAAGAAAACACATATCGTTTTCAACTATATTTCTATTGCTCCTTTGAGGCTCTTCTACTTAGTGATATAACATAAAAACGTTTTCCTTGAACAGAAAACGGAACCAGAGCTACGATGAACATAAACGCGTCATACGAGGATAACGCCCGGATATCACCACCAAAATCAACTCCTGTGGCTACAGCTACCTTTCTCCCTATAGACGAGCCGCTTACAACACCGCCACGGGACCCATCGCCGTCGCATCTGACTCCTGACGTTATAGACGATGAAGTACCACAAGACACTATTCGAGAACCCTCGTTAGAGCTTGATCCAGAGTTGTTAGCAGCTCTAGGAGAAGCATCTGATGATATTCCGTCATATGGCCCGAATATCCATGAAATGTTAGCACAGCGTTGGCTACCCATCCTTAAAAGAGGTATGCAAGTGGAAGCAAAGGAAAAGCTTCTTAAGGAGTATGCAGTACCTGACAATTGTAGACTGCTCAAGGCTCCGACTTTAAATCCAGAAATCGCTGCAGCCATCGCCGATTTCTCTAAGGGACGGGACAAGAAATTACAAAATAAACAAGATCAACTAGGTCTAGGCATCACGGCCATATGTAAGGCCATGACGTTCCTATTGAACGGAGACGACAAAGTTCACGCACTTAAATTTCTCTCGGATGGATGCCGCATACTTACTGATTTACATTATATTGAGACTCAAACCAGAACTAAATTAATCACACCCGGACTTGACAAAGCTATCCTGACCACTCTTCAGAGTTACGATAGGGACGATACATTATTCGGAAATGGCTTACCTGAAAAAATAAAAGCATCCAAAGCCATAGAAAAACATGGCCAACAGATAAAAAAGCTGGGTACATCTAAGGCCACCTCAAATAGTGCCCCTGCGCCCCAAGCCACTCGGCCACGGGGAAACTGGTCAGGCCCTCCTCAGTACCAGTACCAATCGAGCAGAGGAGGGCGCACAGCTCCGAACCGGAATCAATATCGCCGCGGGCCAACATCAGCGCAGCCAGCGCCGCCAATCAACAGACCGACGGCCTCGAAAGTGGCCACCAACAAACGTGCCCCAAGACAGCAGTAACGCAGGTACATGCTGGCAGGCTACATCATTACTATGAATGTTGGGTAAATGTCACTAGTAATCCAGTCATACTTGATTGGATTTGTAACGGCTATAGTATACCTTTTACTAAAAATGTAGTTCAGTACAAAATACCACATAATGCATTTTCAACCAAAGAAAAGCAGGATATGGCATTAGCTATTCAAAAATTAGTAAAATTAGGCGCTGTTAGTAAATGTAAACCTCAAAGAAATCAGTTTGTATCAAATATTTTTCTAACACCAAAGCCTAATGGTGGGTATAGATTTATACTAAATCTCAAGGAATTAAATAAATTTGTTGCTAAATCGCACTTTAAAATGGAAGATCATAGAACGGCTATGAAAATGATTCCACAGGAAGGCTTTATGGCTACTATAGATCTCAAAGAATCATATTTATTAGTGCCAATTAATGCTTCCCAACATAGATATCTAAGATTTCAATTTGAACATGAAAATTCGGAAACTTTCACCTATGAGTTCAGTGCGATGCCGTATGGACTGTCTTCAGCACCGCGCACTTTCACTAAAATTATGAGAGAGGTAGTTAGTCATCTAAGGTATCGAGGTTTTAAGTCAGTGATCTACCTTGATGACATTTTATGTTTAGGTGATAATCACGATGAATGTCGTAGAAACGTTACCGAAACTCTCAAATTACTTAAGTGTTTAGGCTTCGTAGTCAATTACGAAAAGAGTTGTTTGCAACCTCAACAATGTTGCAAATTTTTAGGTTTTATGTTTAATTCAATAGACATGACAATATCGCTGCCATCCGACAAGCGCAAAAATATATTACAACTGGCACAAAAATATACTCGTCTACCCACTTGTACATTACGCGAGTTCGCCCACTTGAGCGGGGTTCTTACATCAGCATGCCCAGCTGTACGGTATGGCTGGCTGTACACTAAGCAAATTGAACGGCAAAAATATTTGGCACTCATTTCAAATAACAATAATTACGATGCAAAGTTTAAACCATCGGTGGATATCATATCAGACCTTAAATGGTGGATGAATAATATTATTTTTACCTCAAACGTATTAAAAATCCCCAATTTTGATTTGGAAGTTTTCACAGATGCCAGTCGCACAGGCTGGGGCGCATATTGTGACAATAACCGCAATGGTGGAGGCTGGACAAAACGTGAAAAAGAATTTCATATTAACTATTTGGAATTACTAGCTGTTTTCTTGGGCTTGAAATGTTTCGCTCGCGATAAAAATGGTTGTAACATATTATTACGCGTCGATAACACCACAGCCATTAGCTATGTTAATCGAATGGGTGGAATCCAGTTCCCACATCTCAATGAGTTAACAAAAATTATATGGCAGTGGTGCGAGAAGCGAAACATATGGATATACGCATCATATATCAACACCAAAGATAACGTAGAAGCTGATGAGGAATCTCGAAAGGTCAATACTGACATTGAATGGCAACTAACTGAATCTCAATTTAGAACAGTAGTTACGACATTTGGTGAACCCATAATTGATTTGTTCGCTTCTCGCACTAACGCAAAGTGTAAGGTTTACGTGTCCTGGAAACCAGATCCAGATGCAACGGCAGTAGACGCATTTACGTTGAATTGGAATTCAATGTTTTTTTATGCATTTCCGCCATTCACAATGATTCTGAAATGTCTTCAAAAAATTGTAAATGACAAAGCCGAGGGCATTTTTGTTTTCCCGTACTGGCCATCACAGCCCTGGTTCCCACTGCTTACAGGTCTAATTCAGTCCAATGTTATTTATTTTTGCCCAGAGTCAAAAACTTTATCCTCTTCCAGGACAAATCAACATCATACGAAGTTTACCCTGGGTGCAGTGCTGCTCTCAGGACGGCATTCACCTCAAGAGGAACCCCAAACCAATCCTTAGATTTAACGATGGCGTCACTCTCCCAAAATACACTTGCTCAGTACAACGGGACCTACAAGCTATGGTGGCAGTTCTGTCTCATAAAGAGAATAAACCCTTATGAGGGTTCTCTGCTTTTGGTTATATTGTTTTTGACTGAACAATTTGACAAAGGTGCAGCATATGGTTCTTTGAACAGCCATCGCTCCGCTCTGTCATTATTAGTAGGCAGCAACTTAACAAACAATGATCAAGTTAAAAGGCTTCTCAAAGGTGCTTACAAGTTAAAACCGGCTACCCCAAAATATTTTTCGATCTGGGATCCCCAAATTGTATTGAACTTTATTGCTACTTGGATTCCAAATAGAAGTCTTTCAATTGAACGAATTACATTAAAATTAGTGACATTACTAGCATTATGCACCGCGCATAGAGTACAAACATTTTCACTTATTAAATTAGAAAATATAAAAATAGGACCCTCTAGTATTCAGATAGGTATTTTAAATACTATAAAAACTTCCGCAGTGGGACGTGAGCAGCCGGTCTTAGTGCTACCATATTTTCATGAAAATAAGTCAATCTGTCCTGCTACTGTTATCGAAGACTATATATTCATGACGAAAAATATGAGGCCTACATCTACTGGCAACCTTATACTAACGCATAAGAGACCGTATAAACCAGCAACTTCACAAACAATCAGTCGGTGGATCAAGAAGGTGCTAGGTGAGAGTGGCGTTGATATTGCTAAGTTCTCGGGACACAGCACGCGCCACGCCACCACATCCGCAGCCAGCGCTTCTGGGCTCTCATTGGATACAATCCGAAAAACAGCGGGTTGGACCAGTAGTTCACAAACGTTTGCAAAATTTTATCATCGCCCAATATTAGATGAAAATAATTTTGCAAGATCAATTTTGAAAAACAATTTGTAATTTGAAAATTAGATCCTAAAAATTGTAAGATTTGTGATGTTTTCAATTATTGTTTTAAGTTAAGCTTATTAAAATTAAGACTAGTAAAATTGTCACTATGCTAAATAATAAATGATTATATTTTGTTAATAATATGTTTTACTACCCCTCACAAAATTTTGGCTCTAAACATCTACCATGTTTTTATATCTGAAGCATGAAGCTACGAATATATAATATGTGATTAAACGAACTTGTTAATGAAGTTCAATCAATATTATATGAGTATGCTTCATGCGAAGATATAAACTCCCACCCACCCCAAAACCCACTAAAGGAAATTTTGTGATTATTTACTTGTCTCTAAAAAAAAATGACGAAATCTCGAAGCACAGACTACTACGAAGTGGAAGTCAATTTAGTTTATCTTCTCTAAAGACGTGCAATGTTGCCTGTATGATAAAAAGTACTACCATGTTTTTATATCTTCGCATGAAGCATACTCATATAATATTGATTGAACTTCATTAACAAGTTCGTTTAATCACATATTATTGCAATGAAGTCTATATTATATATATTTTACACCATAGGTATCAAATCCTCGTTCAATACAATCCCAAGCTTCGGCCTCATATGTATGTGAACGTATTACACACCGGCATTTAGTATACATTGGAATTTGCCATTCCACTTTCAGCTAGCTTCTGTTAGCAGGAGTTTCCTCTTTACACCGAGGGGAAGCTGTCCTACCTACCATTGCTATGGAAAGGGGGCTACATTACACACCACATGATTAAAGTAAATGTGAGACATGGATCTCTAGGCTGATTACTACATCTAGAAGAATAGTTATTAGGTAACTAGGTACATTTGAGTAGGAATAGGGAACATAGGAAATTAGGTATATATTAGGTATATATATAGAGGTAGACTCATGATATGATGCAATACATTTTGCTTTCTAACTCATAGGCGTACTGACAACTTCCCGGATTACAGGAGGTAGGCTAGCATCCTTGGGTTCGCTAAATTGTTAAAATATTGAATATTCTATCAAGTGTCCAGAAAATACTTTGATAGCCATGTGGGTTACAAACTAGAATTATTTTGTTACAATAAATAAAACAAAAATCAGTTTTAGGTTTATATTTATAATTATCATACATTCAAATTAGTTTTAAATTAAGACCGTAATAAATGTAAAGTATCGTTTTTGATGCCAATGGACAAGCTGTGCAGTTCCATTGTGGGTGACCATCTAATGAGAGACGTAGAATGGTTGACTACTCTTCGACAGCATGAGGAAAGATATATTACAATTTATTATGTCGCTATTAGGATCTGTTAGAATCAAAGTTATAGGATATATCAAATAAATAATCAAGGAATTAGAATATCCTAAAATAAAACAAATCATACTAAAATAACATACTAATAACCTTAACAGGGTCATTAACAATCCAATAAAGTAAAAGAACAAACTTTGGTACATAGATAGTCAGCCAGCAAAGAAAATACCCATGTTCTCATTAAATATGCAATATCTTGAAATTTTCATGTAATTAATGGACAAGCAAAGCCGTTTCATTATGTTTAACCTTTTCTATCAGACATATAGTCTAGGTGCATTATTCCTCAAACAACATGGAAAGAATATATTGTTTCATTTTGAAGTCAAAAGTTTGCAGAAATAAAGATAGAATATCAAACAACAAATACTCAAGAATACCTTGAAAATATACTAAACTTATTTGTTTCACCATTAAAATTACTAGATATAATAAAAACAAGTAAAGCTGTATAATCACTCTCCACTCTCAAAATAATATATATTGGCTCAATAATATCATCTAACAGGATATGACATCTAAAAAAGTGGTGGAATAGGTTCAAAGGTATTATTTAACTAGATATGTCTACTCAAACAGAGATATGATAGGCTGTAGATTGTATAGGGTTACTTGTAGTCCCAATTCAATCAGGTTTTAGGACATAGTTAGTACATACTAGCATAATATTAGGAACTCCCTTTTACCATAATAAGTAAAAGGAAGTCCCGCTAAGAACCGAGATATGATTGGATGTATGCCCTTACTGAGGCTAGGCAGCTCCAGAAATGGCCAGCGTCTCGGTGCTATGGTAGATACTCGTTTGGGTAGTATGGATGGTTTGTTTTGTATAGCTATGGATAATGATGTCTCTCATTTCCATAGAAGTAAAGTAAATAAGTCCTTGAATGTGCAGACAAGATACAAACTTACATACTTACAGTGTCATATCAGTGACATTCCCTTTTGCCAAAAGAATATGTCCTCATGCCCATGTAGTATATAGGAATACTAAATCAATTACAATACACATACTTACTGACTTTAAATAATAGAAAACAGAAAAAAGGAAAGAATAAAATTTTTATAAAGTCCTCTTACAATGGGTGATTATATGGTTACTAATTATGTTGGGTAATTAGTAAGGAATATAATAGACCTATGCGGTGGAAGATGACCAGTTTGGACAAGTCGAAATCTACAGATGGCAGCGGGGAGGGGCTGTTATCCTTAGCCGCAATCAATTAAATATCATTCTTAATTTTATTTGCATATTTACCTACTTTAAAGGTTCTTATGTAAATCTTACTTATTTCATACTTAGAACATCTTAGCAACAATCTTCTTTCCACTCTACCATATTAATATAAAGCAGATAAGTAGTTACATATCTACGCAGTAGGTAATTCTTTATTCAACTTTATTAGAACATCACATTAGTCACTATAGATAGAATCTATCACTGCATAATACTTATGGCAATATGCTGAAGTATTAATAGACTCACAACATTTAGTCATGAAATAGGTAGTTTGGTTTTGATAGTAAGAGAGTGGTAATAGTCAGTATTGTTGTTGCAACTTAACACTTTTACTGTATTATGTTAGGGAGCCGGTTCGTAATTACACCACTTGTAGAGTACATAGGTAGAGTAGGTCACGTCTCAAGCCCTTTGGAAAAGAAACTGAGTTGCTACTTATGGGCACAATATAGGATCCTGACCACTATACTAGACGATCACATGGCCTTATAATGATCTCAGTCAAGACACACTCAAAATTAGGTTTTTGTGTTATGTGTAGGTACGGTATCTCAGGATGGTAGAAGTTATCACACATATAGAATATCACAATTAAATTTCATTTTATTAAACATTTTCATATAAGATGGTAGCATAGAGTACACGAGATTTATAGCAGATTGAGGGGTTTGTTACAAATCGAAGGCTTTTTCATAGTCCACAAACACTAGACACAATGGCCGATTATACTCCTCAGTCTTCTGTATAATTTGGCGAAGCGTATGTATGTGGTCTATGGTACTAAAGCCTTTTCGGAACCCGGCTTGTTCGGAAGGCTGGAAGTCATCAAACCTACGAGCAAGACGATTCGTAATGACTCTCGAGAACAACTTATAAACATGGCTCAGAAGTAGAATGTAGTTCTTCAGCAAGGTCTTGTCACCTTTTTTGAAGAACAGTACCAATACACTTCTGCTCCACGCTTCTGGCGTTTTACCTTCAAAGATGACGGAATTAAATAACTTCTGGAGTACTGAAAGTACCGGTTTTCCACCCGCTCTCAGAAGTTCTGTCGTGATTCCGTCATCACCTGGCGCCTTGTTGTTCTTAAGCTGTTTGAGAATCATTCTAATCTCGTATAGGCTGATGTCCGGGATATCTTCGGTATAGTGTCGGGTCAGTTTAGCTCTCGTCTTGAGCTGCACTGACAACGGGTTCTCGTGTCGAGGTGTATAGCTGTCCATAAAACCTCTCAAGCTCTCTCAGAATCTCCGGTTTTAATGAGATGATTCTGCCATCGTCGATCTTCAGCTTGGTTATTTGGCTTTGCACTATCGACAAATTGGAGCCTTGGTTTTTTTTTTTTTTTCCCTGTTCGGGAGCGTACACCTCATCCCGGCCCGCGAGCTATCCTACACCTATCCTCTGACTTAGTCAGAGTCCTTTTCTGCTCATTCATTCATCGCGCTTCCTTTCTACATCCCATATCTTTCTTTCATTCATCTATTCTGTCATATCTTTTGCTGGTGGGATGCCAGCATATAATATATCTTTTAACATGGGGATTATAACTTGGGGTTTCTTTCATTTTTCTTAATGTCTATTGACAATTGCAATTTTTCTTTATTCAACTCTTAATATTAGTTTTACATTATTTCTTATTTCTAATTCATACTTTAATTTGCTTAGTGTTCTAATGTTGTTTATATATATTTTTACAATATATATAACATGCAGTATGTATTGCTACTTTTATTCCTTAAAATTACTTTGTTTCCTATTTTTACACAATAATCCAAAAAACTTATTCTATCATCCTTATCTATTAGCATACAATTTAAATTAGCCTTTACCAATTTCTTTCCTATTTTCTGCTCAAACTCAAAGCGGTCTCTCCCATAGATGGGACACTCTAAAAAGATCTGCTCAACTGTTTCATACGCATTGGGTTCACATGGACATGATGGGTTATCTTTACACTTAAAGCGGTGCAAGTATTCCGAGAACCCACCATGTCCAGTCAGGAGCTGGGTCAGGGTACCTGACAGTTCAATATTTTTCACAACTTTGTAGGCAGTTATCGCGCACGGGAAAAACATTTTTGTTACGCCGGCTGTTTCGCCTATTTGATATCTTCTGTTCCATTTATCAAGCGAGTCCTTTCGGATCTCCCGCTTGACAAATGAAACAGGAGTGTAGTCATAATCTGGCACTTTTCTGCTCCTGAGAGCTGTTTCCTTCGCGAGCTCGTCGGCGCGCTCGTTCTCCTTGAGCCCCGCATGCGCTTTCACCCAGAACAGTCGACATGTTTTGCCCTGTCGCGCGCTCAATCCCAGCTCCCTACGCGTATCTACTGCCAAGGGGTGCAGAGCCTGGCTGTTAACTACAGTTTCCAAGGCTGATCTGGAATCACTGTAAATTACAAATGTTAATTTTGGGCTTTATGCTACAATTTTAGTAGGCTTATTAGTCATTAGTAGGTTATCAGTAGAAAAATTACAAAAATAATTTATTGTATAAGTTTCTAAAACTAAAAATCCAAATTTTTGTGAAAAGGCTAACCTAAACACGTTCTATACATAGTAATTTTTTAAGGATGTGTTATCGCTGCAAATATTTTTAATTACTGTTCTATTAAAAAAGGAGTTCCCTTAAAGAAAGACGAAAATCTGTTCTCAGTCGTTGGGGAGATCAGCCGTAAAGTCAACTATGTGATACCTACAACTCAGATTAACTACATTTCAAGAGTGCCTATGCACAACTCGAAGGAGAAGTTGATTATAATGAGTTTCATTAACAGATACGTCAAGGAAGAATTTATAGCAGCTGCGCGCACTGTCAAAAAGCTTACGGCGTGCGACATTGGATTTACGGGAATGACTAATAGAATCTATGTCAATGACCACTTGAGCATAGATCAGAAGAAACTTCTGACGATGACGAAAAACACTGCAAAAGATAAAAACTTTAGTTACGTTTGGGTCAAGCATGGTAAGATCCATGTGCGCCGTAATGATACCTCCAGGGTGATAGTCATCAAACAGGAAAACGATTTAAACAAAATCGTCTAAACTGTTGGTCATGCCGATATTTTATATTGTTTTATGTTAATTGCTATGGTTCTATATTTTTTAATCGAGATATTAGCTCTAAGTTTACGTTAACTTGTGATTCAATGTTGTGCACCCCTGCCTTACGACCGGTTCTTCACTGCGCTGTTCTGCTTATCGTCGCTATTGTTGTTTGTGAGTTCGTCTCGCTCGCACATAGACTATTTGCTTACTGCTTTATGCTATTTTATTCTCTTGTTTACATCTTGGTTTCAAGTGGTCTTGCATTGTGCATTGTATGCATATCGTTTCTATTTTACCCTCGTTTATGCTACGTTAGTTTGAATATTTTGCAATCTTGCCTTAAAATTATAATTATTATCTCTGTATACTGTTACGTATTCTGTCTATATCCCCAAACCTGTATTAATGATGGCTTCCAATAATTCTTGCAATCACCTTACAATTTATTATCAGAATGTTCGCGGGCTTCGTACGAAAACCAGTGAGTTTTACCGTCAAGTTTGTCTTAATTCATATCCAATTATAATTCTAACTGAGACTTGGTTGTTGGATGGCGTGTTAAGTTCGGAATTATTCGATGAACGCTATGTTATTTGGCGTCGGGACAGAGATTTACTCTTAACAGGACAATCAAGAGGAGGCGGCATCTTAATAGGGACGTTAAGGGATTTGCCAGTTACTCTGCAGCCTCACTTTAACTCTACGGCTGAAGATCTTTGGCTAT
Source organism: Plagodis dolabraria (assembly GCA_963854805.1). Taxonomy (NCBI): domain Eukaryota; kingdom Metazoa; phylum Arthropoda; class Insecta; order Lepidoptera; family Geometridae; genus Plagodis; species Plagodis dolabraria. The sequence continues at coordinate 35,621,534 of OY978447.1, forward strand.
GTGTACGTCTTAAGCAAGCCAATTCGCGAGCGTTCGTTAATGTGTATATATGTGTCTTATACCTTTGTAAGCAAAACAACGGGTTATCATTCAACGCTCAGCTTACCAATTTCCTTTCAAAACTAAACGATGTAGTAATAAACCACCCGTCTGATTCATTCATTGTTGTAGGCGACTTCAATATGAGTGGAATTGTGTGGGTACCTTATGAAAACTCGAATATAAACTGTAATATATCCTCTTCATTATGTCCTACTGGCATCACAAGTATTGATGAAACTTTACTTTCTGATGAATTGAAGGTTCTAGGCCTTGGCCAGTTTAATGGGATATTGAATCAGTTTGGTCAGGTCATCACTGTGTCTAAGTGTTTGGATCCACTAGTACATAGTGATGCCTACCACCCGGCACTTTTGTTGACCGCCAACTTTTTTTATCCCATCTTAGATTATGCACCCCGCTCAGTTTATTTATATAATAAAGCTGACTTTGACTCGATTAATAACGAAATTTCTAGTACTGACTGGACTTGTGAATTTTCATCTCGCTCTGTTGATGAAGCAGTGAATTTTTTTAACCAAAGCATCTGGAATCTCCATAATAAGTACGTACCTGTTAAGGTTCTATCTAATCAAACTTATCCAGTGTGGTATAATTCTTCTCTTAAGAGAGCTATCAAGGAAAAACACAAATATTTTAGAAAATTTAAAATTTATGGTAATAAGTGTGATGAAATATCTTTTATTTATTTGCGTGAGAGGGTGAAAACTTTAGAATCTGCATGTTACCGTTACTATTTACAATCTACGGAAGAAGCAATCAAAGATAATCCTAAATGTTTTTGGTCATACGTTAATAATAAAATTAAATCACATTCCATGCCTAATTCAATGGAGTTTAATAATGAAATTCTTTCTAGCGGTGAAGCTATTTGCAATGCCTTTTGCTCATATTTTCAGTCAACTTTTCTTTCTACTCCAAATACAAGTGATTATTCAAGAACATTCCAAAATAGCTCCTTTTCTACTTCTTCGCGCCCTGACGTTGTTTCTGATATCACTAAAATTTTTGTTGATGAAAATGAGATCAAAATTTTACTCAGTAAATTAGATACAGCAAAAACGGCTGGACCAGACAATATTTCGGCTAAATTCCTTGTTTCATGTTCATCGTCGATTGCTTTCCCTATTGCACTTTTGTTCAGAAAATCGCTCTATACCTGTACTGTTCCCCAAATGTGGAAGTCAGCGTTTATTACTCCGGTCCATAAAAAAGGTACAAAAACCCAGATAACCAACTACCGACCTATATCCAAGCTATGCATTATTGCCAAAATCTTTGAAAGGATAGTATACAATCAAGTTTATTCCGCGCTAAAATATTCACTCAGCACCTTTCAGCATGGCTTTTTAAAAGGTAGATCGACTGTCTCGAATCTCATTCTCCTTAACGATTTTATAACTGAAGCTATGGATAACAGGCATCAGGTCGACGTAGTATATACCGACTACAGTAAAGCTTTTGACCGTATTGATCATAGCATCTTATTACACAAGCTAAATCGGTCGGGGATTCGTGGTGATTTGTTGAGGTGGTTTGCGTCTTATATTGACAATAGATCCCAGGCTGTTGCTCTTCACAACTATATTTCTAGCTGGGTCTCTGTCCCCAGCGGGGTACCCCAGGGGTCCAAAGTCAAAGTCAAAGTCAAAATCATTTATTCAATTTAGGCGTCTACGACGCTCTTATGAAGGTCAATTACAAATTTTAATATTGAAATATACTACATTGTACTGCCACGTTCAGCAAACAAAAGTTATAGAGCCACTGCGAGAAGAACGGGCAAGAAACTCGGGGCCATTCTTTTAAAGGTTTTTTTAAAAATGTGTTAAGTACATACTATATAATAAAATTATTACAATACTTAATTTACATTACGTAGGTGTTAGGCGCTAGCTTGGCAGAGGCGAACCAGTCCAAGCATTTTTGTCGTTTAAGTATTCACAAACTGTGTAGTAAGATTTCTTTATCAAAATATTCTTCACATGCAACTTGAATTTTCTTTCTGTGAGCGTTGTAATATGTTTGGGCAATTTATTATAAAACCGCACACAATTTCCTAAGAAGGACCTTTTATTTGTCTTTGCTAATCTAAAACCTGGCACCGCTATTTTATCTTTATTCCTAGTGTTATAATCGTGAGTGTCACTGTTTGATTTAAATTTGCTCAAATTTTTACGAACATACATAATATTTTCAAATATATACAGACTTGGTAAAGTTAAAATATCAATTTCTTTAAAAATATCTCTCAGGGATTCCCTAGGATCCATTTCATATATGGCTCGAATTGCACGCTTTTGTAAGATAAAGATTGTCTCTATCTCAGCAGCAGCTCCCCACAGCAATATACCATAAGACATAATACTGTGGAAATACGCGAAATAAACGAGCCTAGCAGTAGCTACGTCTGTTAGCTGTCTTATCTTAATCGGACCCCTCCTATTTATTTTTTATATTAATGATATTGATATGTGCTTGTTATCCTCTAATCTATTATGTTTCGCCGACGACATGAAGATCTTTAAAACTATAACTTGTCGTCAGGACATGATCGCCCTTCAGGCTGACCTGTCTCGCTTAGAGGACTATTGTCGAATTAACAGGCTCGACCTCAATCCATCTAAATGTACCGCCATAACCTTCACCCGGAATCATTTAGCCATACCCACTAATTATACCTTACAAGGACAGAGCCTTCCAATAAGCACTGGTATTCGTGACCTGGGAGTATGTCATGATTCTAAATTACTATTTGATACTCACATAAATGATATAGTAAACAAAGCCTCTAAATCCCTTGGTTTTATTATGCGACTATCTAAATCTTTTACAAAAGCTAAAACTATAAAAATTTTATACTGTACGTTTGTAAGAAGTCATTTGGAATACGCATCTCAGATTTGGAATCCTTGTTACCATATATATATAGATCGTATTGAAGCTATTCAGAAACGTTTCATTAAATACCTATGCTTTCGGTTCAAAATACCTTATAATTCATGTAACTATAATGACCTATGTAAAAAATTCCACCTCCTGCCTCTTATTAAGCGACGGGACATCGCTGACTATTTGTACTTATTAAAACTTATTCACAATAACATAGATTGCTCGGAATTGCTCAGCAAACTCTTTTTTAATATTCCGCAGAAATCTCCGAGGTTTAACCCCCCTCTCCGAGTCCCTAGAGCTTCCACGAAGTATAGGCAGAATACGTATTTAGTGCGAGCGAGTAGAACTTTTAACAGACTCACTAAATTGAATAATATTGACCCATATTTGAGTAGTGTTCCCACGGCAAGACGCACCTTGAGTGCTAGTTTTTTCGTTATGTAGTAGAAAACATCAGATTTGCATATATGTATCATAATTGTATAATAATATATCCTAAGTCACTTTGGCTTGTATATTTATGTCTAAATTTATTGTAGCAGGCACTTAATTGTTTATACTTGATTATATGTATCATTTTTTGAGTGTTCACACCATTTATATATTTTATTATAATTCTATCAGTGAAAACCTGTAATTGGCTTTATGTATCTATTTTAGTTACTATTACTACTATGTTTAGCTGTTGGTTTTCCATGTAATTAAATAAATAAATAAATTAAAAACTCCAACTGCACCTAAGTTTGTAATATTAATTTCAGCCAAATTACTAGTAATTTCGGTTCCCTGAAGGTGTCCCCTTGCTTTGCTGATCAGGGCCCCTCCGGCCGCGTGGTTAGTCTTCACCGCGCGCCTCTGGATCACCGACCACGTGGCCACGTGGTACTTGTTTTTTTTGGCTTTTATTCCGCGCGGGCGCGCGGAAAAAATCCAAAAATGTTGCAGGGGGGTGGGGCTCTTAGATGCCCTTCCAGTGGTGATAAAAAACTGGTATGTCGCCGCTTTGCTTTGGGCAGCGTTTCACTTTTAATTTGTAACTTTTGCACAATTTTCACTCATAAAAAATTTGAGCAAACACTTTTCACTTTTTTTTGCGCAACTTTTGATATATCACACGCGTAGTAACTGTTGAAAAATACCACTTTTTCGTATTTTTGAAGTTTTTTTCCGCGTGGAGCAACCTTAAAAGTGAGCGTCTCCGGTTGAGGTTTGTCGTGTCATTCTGGAGCCTTGGTTACGCTCGATCGCGGCCTTTATACGTTTTGTATTGAAGGCGCGCAAGTCGTGTCGCAGTGCCTTCGAAATTCGTCAATTGAGCTTGCCGTAGTTCGACATATCAGCTGAAGATTGCAGTCTTGATGGTTTCTTCTGAGAGTTTCTTTGTTTTATTTCGGCGGGGGTCTTAAAGAACTGAGACCCCACCGCGTGGACAGCTTCCACCAACCCGTTTTTGATTTCGTCCACTGTTTCGCATTCAGCTAGGCACTGAAAACGGTTATGTATTGTACCCGCCCAGGATCCTCACTAATTTTTTTTTTATTAAATAAATAACCCAAAAATAATCATTTTAAAATTAAATTATAAACAATTAAGAAACATTAATAATAATAAAACTAAAACAACCACCTAACTTAAACTAACTTACACTGAACTGAAAACTGATCCTATTTTGCTTTGATTTAACTTAAACGCAACGATCGTGCTTGACTAAAAATTCTGATCCCAAATTTTCAAATTACTAAAGAAGCCTATAGTAACATGTAAAATAGTTTTCTTTAATCTAAAATTATTGTGATTTGAAATATGGCATGTGAATCGTCTAGTATAGTGGTAGGACCTTAAGAAGTGACCTATTGTAGTAATCCATTTTCTTTTAAAGTGATTAAGAAAGAACTTGTCTAACCTAACAGATAATACTCCTAAATAATATGTACTTAACCTAACATTTTAATCTATTAAATTAAAATTTATAATTAAAATAAGAATCATAAAGATGGACCTATTATACTAGTTATTATACTATAGTATTCTTATAGTAAAATAATTGACAATCACTCAATATAACTTAAAATATTATTTGTTCATTTGATGATGTAAAGGAATATAATTTGAATGTATTATTAAATTAACGTAGACATTCTGAATTAGTGAACAGAGAATAATAGATATCTCGTAAAATATTGGAATTAGGTATTTAAGACCAATAGTAAATTATTAAGGAACCTGAAGTCTAAAACTAAGTAAATCATTGTAAGAGATGTTACATGAAACATATATTATGTTTCTATACCATAATTCAAGACAAAGCAATTATAAGTGAAGTACCATTAGAGTATTAAATCGTTAAAAAATAATTAAATCGTTAGAGTATTAATTATTTAATTAAACAACTAAATATTTTTTGTCTGGGAGTAAATAATTGTTTCTTAGAACAAAATATAAATTACGGGAAATTGAAATGAAAAACAAATAATATATTTTACAATTAAATAAAGCAGATATATGAATCCTAAAGTAATTTGTACAGAACCCAAATCTAATACCACATGTATAAATTATTATTGTAGATAGTTTCAAATTAAAAATAGTTACCGGGAAAACTTGACATGAAATCTAGATAAAATAAATAGTATAGAATTTGGCTTAAAATAGCATAAGTATAAATAACTATAAATAAGGTATGTATTGGCTATTGTAAGGAAAACCATGTATTTACTTGAATGATGTACTCATAATAATATATTGTCATGACTCCTAAGACTTCCTGAGATTTCCTCAAAAATTGCAAAACATATTAAACCTTAACAATAAGAACCTAAGATGCTTAACTGCTTATCTAGTATAGTAAGTGAATTATATTAGAAGATATTTTCTAAAGTACCTAACATAGTAACCTAGACCTCTAGGAAACTAAGATGTCTTAACTATATTATTATTATGTATTGTGAGAGAGGCTAATAAAGGAAATATACCCAAATAAATAATCAATGAACTTCGTAATCACTTTATATTTTAGGTGACTTCAAGCATTTGAAGATATAAATAGGAAAGAAGAGACTAAAATTAATTTAAATTATATACTTTATTTAATTTTTTGGTATTCAGTGTCTACATGCCTACAGATAACAGTGATAATCTCCCAGAATTCACGAATTGTCTGGCTAATATAAGTTCAATTATTGAGGAGTGCCAGGTGCAAGTAGCTTATATAGTAGGGGATTTTAATGCTCATCCTGGTACCCTTTTTGGAGTAGAACTTGATAGCTTCTGTCACGAACAATCCTTGACATGCGCTGACGTGATGAAGTTAGGTATTAGCAGTAGTTCATATACCTATCTTAGCGAAGCTCATGGTACCTGTAGTTGGTTGGACCACTGCTTGACGACGCATGCTGCATTTGACACTGTGCGTTCCATAAGTATTATGAATGACGTAGCATGGTCGGATCATTTTCCCCTTTGTATTAAATGTGATATTGGTGTAATGTGTAAAAATAAATCTATAAATAGTCCTAAAAAGCTTTTACAGGGTATCTTGTGGGGCACCCGAAATTCTAGTCAGATTAAAAAATATAATGAGTTATGTAGTAAGAATCTAACTAATGTGAGTACCTATATAGAATGTTCTGACTGTGATAATAACAATGTATGTGTACGTAGTAAAGACCATTTGCAATTTATAAATCAATTATATAATTCTATTGTGAATATTTTACAAAATGCAGCTAGGAAAAGTGTGAGTTTTCGTTCTGGTGGAAAAAGAAAGAAACAGGTAACGGGATGGAACCTTCATGTACAGAGCAGTCACGAAACTGCTCGTATGTATTTTAAATGCTGGGTTGTCGCTGGCAGACCTTCAATTGGAGAAATATATATGAATATGCGTAGAACTCGTAGTTTATTTAAAAATAAGCTTAAGTGGTGCCAAAACAATGAAGATAAAATTAAAATAGATATTCTGGCTACGCACAGACGTAACAAAAATTTCATAAAATTTTGGAACTCAACTAAAAAGTTTAACGGTAAAAAACATCTTCCAGCTACAGTCGAAGGTCTGCAGGACCCGAATGATATTGCAAACTTATTTTCTAAGAAGTTTATTGTTCAATCAGAACAGATGAATGGTGTAAAAGAGGCGCCTAAAAATAATATCTCTACTTCTAAAACTGTATTTAGTGCGAAAGATATCGCAAAGGCGGTTCAGGATATGAAGCGTGGCAAGTCTCCTGGACACGACGGGTTATGTCTCGAACATATTCTTTGCGCTGGAGATATAATTTATGATAAATTATGCAATTTATTTAATTTATGTCTAAAACACTCTTACCTGCCAGATAGCCTTATGAAAACGGTTGTGGTGCCTATAGTAAAAAATAAGACCGGTAATTTAGGTAGTGTGGCTAATTATAGACCTATTTCCCTAGGTACTGTTATTGGAAAGGTACTTGAACGACTTTTACAGCCCTTATTAGTGAATAACATAAGTATAGATGACGCACAGTTTGGCTTTCGTCCTGGATTATCAACGGACTCTGCCATATTCAGCTTGAAACACACGGTAAACTATTACCTCACACGCGAAACGTCTGTTTATGCCTGTTTCTTGGACCTGAGTCGGGCATTTGATCTGGTGAATTATAAAATTCTCTGGGATAAATTGTCCCGGACTCAGGTACCAGCCGAAGTGGTTAATGTCTTGAGGTACTGGTATGGAGGCCAAACTAATGTGGTAAGATGGGGCGACACGACATCCAGTCAATACAAACTGGAATGCGGGGTACGTCAGGGAGGGCTTACCTCTCCGGATCTCTTCAATGTGTATGTGAATGACTTGATCGAAGAGCTAAGAAGTACCAAGGTTGGGTGTCATGTTGGAGACATTTGCGTCAACAATTTCAGCTATGCGGATGATATGGTGCTTCTCAGCCCTTCGATCAATGGACTTAGACAACTAATTTCAATATGCGAAAAGTATGCTTTGAAGCATGGACTAAAATATAATGTAGCCAAGACAGAAATGCTTGTATTTCGAGCAGGGAGAGGTCCGGAGAGGGTACCTAATGTTTATTTGTCGGGTTCACCGGTAAGGGTTGTGGAACAGTTCAAGTATCTAGGTCACATATTGACCGAAGACATGTCGGACAACAAGGACATGGAGAGGGAAAGAAGGAACCTGTCCATCAGGTGTAACATGCTCGCACGCAGATTTGCGAAATGTACGGAAGATGTGAAAGTTACCTTATTCAAGGCTTATTGTATGTGTTTATATACATGTCAGCTTTGGATAAGGTACAGTAGAAAAACATACAGTACCATAAGGGTGCAGTATAATGACGCATTCCGCATCCTTATGAAGAAAAAGAGATACTGCAGCGCGTCGGGCATGTTCGCTGATGCACGGGTTCCCGATTTCTTTGCCATTATAAGATCCCGTATCATGTCCTTCTGGAACAGAATACGAGAATCGGATAATGGCATCTTGAAGTGTCTAAGTGAGAATTTGTGTTGTCCTATTTATAGACACTGGATCTCTGTCCACCAGAACGAAAATAAAAAATGACACGTATTTTTGCAATTTTATTTATTACATCTATTTTGGTAATATATTATTGCAATCATACTATTTTATGTATTTCTATTTTATATTTTATTTTATTTTACCGTGTACGATATGGGTACTTTTTTGCCTGCAATAAAGATATTTTATTTATTTTTTTTATTTATACTACAAAATCCGTATTATGTATTTCTAAACGAACTTAAATCTATCGAAAATATAAAGGAAACTATGAGATATTGTATTCTAAAATACAAATTGACCATTTACTTCCTCAACTTATATTCACAACGTCGTACAGTAAAATGGATATTAATATAAGATAAAGTATTGCACAAAATTGTTTGATGAAATTTGATTAAGTAAATTGAATTATTCTAAAATTTGTCTAATTAAAAAAATAGGAGAATGGACTAGTCTGATAAGTTCATAGTTTATTTTGACTCTGACTTCGACACTATTAAATTTTGTAAGTATAACTTTTTTTGGAAGTAAACTAGCAAATAGGTATTTTATAACATTTTGTTATTGTAAGATTTTATTATTTGATAAGTTGCAACTTTGATAATTAGACGGATCCATCGTATTTTAGTTAGCAGTTTTAAGGAAAAGTTCTAATTCTGAAGTGCCAGGGACTTGCAACCCCTGGAGTACGTTTCAGAAGGCCTTCTTTACGGCGCACGACGCCAATGCTCATCGGTTCACTTAGGTAAAGCCTTGTCCTTAAATCAAATACTGCTTAACTTCCTAATTTGAACACATTATTGGATAATTCGTAATATCCATATAATGAGTGTCATTGATTGATTATTTCTCAATTTACTTTTACATATTTCGTACACGACACCATGTCTAATTAGTTAATATCATTGATATGATACCTTTCGGTTTGAAATAGAATGTTATTTAAAGTATTGTGGTACAATCCATATTATTATTTGATTTCATTGAAAGATTTGGTTATATAATTTAGGACTTACTTTGCCTAAGTTTTGTAAAATCACGTGTTTGTGATAACAAAAGTGAATTATATTTATACTCTGACTCAAGTACTCAAATATGAATATATAAGGTTAAGAGGAGTTATTTTCCCTCTAATTTTCTCATGTCAAATATGTGTGCGTACTCCCAGCGGCAACATGTTGAAATACATGATTTGAGCTTAGCAGATATTTAGTGTATGAACTGGTGTAAATGTGTATGGTAGTTTTAAATTTGTGTGTCCAGCCATTCATAAGATACTTGCGAAAAACACTTTCCGCTGGGAGAACGTTCTCCCAGCGGAACTTTTTCGTCAAAACGGCCGCACGAAGAAAAGAAGTATGCCAATAATTAGAGTATACCGAGAGGTAAATGTGTGTGTTTAAATGAAATTTGTGTGTCGTAAGACTCTGAAGATATGCAAGATGCCGCTGGGGGAACGTTGGGCTGTTTGCTGGATATCCTAAACGGTTAAGCGCACAATTATGATTATTTTTACACAGGTCTCTATGAATTTGTGTGTAATGTTTGTGAAAACAGAATCCGAAAAAACATTACAATTTAGACAAAAAAAAATTAAACAAAAAATAAGGTTTTTAAGTTCTAGTGCTTAAAATAGATGTCTTTGAGATTAAATTTTCATGTCAATATGTGCCCTTTAGTAGCTTACAATATCTTGCCAAGTCTCATTTGTATAATATGAGTAGTTAATGAGTTTTGTTGAAAAAACCATGCCTAAATCACGCCCGTTTTCGCCATTGGGTTTGACGAGTTTTACAAAGGTTCGCAAATCAAAAGGTATCAAAACAATTAGTGTATTGATCCATTTATCTGCTCACAAAAGTTTAGCTCAAACCACTTAATAAATAAAGAGATAAAGTTAAAAAACCCACAAGATACGAAACTAGTGATAAGCCGACCAAGTTTGAATGGTAACAAAAAAGCGGCCGCACAATATTAACTACTGATCTTCCAAATTTTATAGCATTGTACAGATACTTTGGTACACTTGCGTACACAATACTTATTGCCAATAATAATTATGAAACAACCTATCGAAGTTAAGTTTTTGTTGCAAAAGAATTAATTAAATTTCTAAGCTTAATGTACGTACGTAGGTTCATAATTATGGAAAAGTATTTGAAAATTCGCTAATATCAACATTGAACAACTAATTGCAGTCTACGACAAACGACACGAAGCGTAGTTATTTTATAGAAATGTGAAGGTACGCACATAAGTTTAGAAATTAGCTCATCATTTATATATGTAGGAAAAGTTAAATACATATTCTTCACCACACTATATTAGTAGCACAGTAGGTAAGTAAGAACATAATCCCTGTTATAATTAATCAATCGATAGGGATCGAAAGGGGACATAAAAGCGCACACCCAGTACGTAAAATGCACACAGAAGTGTTGTTAATGGCTGATCACTTAGGTATGGTAAGATAAGATAAGATAAATTTTTATTTTCATAAACTACATGTATCCATATAACATTGTGCAGAGGCCTTCTTTTAAGTAAATATATACCTGTATCAGAAGACCTCGCTCTTCCATATTTATAGAAAATTCATAAGTACTAATTAACATAAATTAAATTAAGAACTAAATACTTTAGATTTTAATTAAGTGTGCGTCGAGGGTGAGTGAGAGTGTGTGCGTGCGTGCGTGTGTGTGTGTGTGTGTGTGTGTGTGTGAGGGTGTGTGTGTGTACGCCTATATGGTATGACTAATACACCAAAACAAAAGCTAAATGCAAGGGCCGTGCAAAACAAAAACCACAGTGCTGCTCTCTATGTTTCCGGGAAAAGATTATTTGCGGTCTCTTTTATTCTTTCATCGCAGAATCATGGGAGTGAAAGTGAAAGAATAATAAATGCCTAATTTGAATAGATCAAATTACGGCCAAAGACACTACGGGCGATTTCCGCGGGACAACCGCGTGGGCGCTCTCGCTCGTTCTCGTTTCACCGCTGTTTGCTACTACCTAAGTACTATTAAATCATTAGGTAAATAAACTGAAATGCAGTGTATAATTCAAATTTTGGTAATGATTTGAAAAACAGATGTGTGTATTGGCACGGTAATGTTATCTATACAGTATTTCGACTTCATATAAACGGACGAATCGCGAGCTATACCTACGCTCCTCGATCTCGGTCTGCGCTCGGTACGCAGACAGACTCAGACAGTCGCGACTGTGCCGCAGTGACGAATGGACGGTGTGTTACTTTTTTAACAATAACCGCGTGATACTTTCAATTACAATAAGTTAACGTACATATTACATATTTAATATGACGAGTAGGATATATTGTGCTGTTTTTGGTTGCATGAATTCGTCAAAAACGCATCCAGAGATAACTTTTAGATAACCTGAAAACTGAAAGGTAATACTATAAAAATAATTTTACTTACTAGTAAGTAAACTTATTTTATAGTCTACATAGTTGACGGTACATAATGTGTGTCATTTTAATGGAAAAGTATTTTTTTTAATCCCCCGAAAAAAAAAACTCTCGATTAATAAAAAAAGTTAATAGAGTAAAGGAAAGTGATTGACATGAGTGAAATAGGTAGTTATAAGCTATATATTAGAATGCGGATTTTTTATACTTTAAAATTAATATTTTTCGGTCGAAAAAAGTATATTGACAACTCAAAACTAAATGGAAACACAAAGTAGGCAAATGTAATTAAGGTGCTGGAGGCGCGTAGCCCTATCGCATGTTTAAGTACAGCGCGGCTGTAGGTAGTTATTTCAACGACAGAGCCGAGTTAAAATACTGTATAGATAACATTACTCATATTATACAAATGAGACTTGGCAAGATATTGTAAAACTAAAGGGCACATATTGACGTGAAAATTTAGTCTCGAAGACATCTATTTTAAGCACTAGAACCTCACGCTAATTCCCACGCAAATAAAAATAACATATATTATAAATAGAATATATTACATACCTACCCTTTTATTTATTGAGCGGGAATATAAGTAAAAACTAGTTGAATAATTGTGTACGCAAATGTACCAGCCGCATAACAATATAATTCTATTTATTTTGGAAGACTAGCACTTTATATTGTGCGGCCGCTTTTTTGTTACCATTCAAACTTGGTCGGCTTATCACTATTTTCGTATCTTGTGGGTTTTTTAACTTTATCTCTTTATTTATTTAAGTGTTTTGAGCTAAACTTTTGTGTGCAGATAAATGGATCAATGCACTAATTGTTGTGATACCTTTTGATTTGCGAACCTTTGTAAAACTCGTCAAACCCAATGGCGAAAACGGGCGTGATTTAGGCATGGTTTTTTCAACAAAACGCATTAACTACTCATATTATACAAATGAGACTTGGCAAGATATTGTAAGCTACTAAAGGGCACATATTGTCATGAAAATTTAATCTCGAAGACATCTATTTTAAGCACTAGCACCTAAAAACCTTATTTTTTGTTTATTTTTTTTTTGTCTAAATTGTAATGCTTTTTCGGATTCTGTTTTCACAAACATTACACACAAATTCATAGAGACCTCTGTAAAAATAATCATAATTCTGCGCTTAACCGTTTAGGATATCCAGCAAACAGCCCAACGTTCCCCCAGCGGCATCTTGCATATCTTCAGAGTCTTACGACACACAAATTTCATCTAAACACACACATTTACCTCTCGGTATACTCTAATTATTGGTATACTTCTTTTCTTCGTGCGGCCGTTTTGACGAAAAAGTGCCGCTGGGAGAACGTTCTCCCAGCGGAAAGTGTTTTTCGCAAGTATCTTATGAATGGCTGGACACACAAATTTAAAACTACCATACACATTTACACCAGTTCATACACTAAATATCTGCTAAGCTCAAATCATGTATTTCAACATGTTGCCGCTGGGAGTACGCACACGTCAAATATATAACATCTTTCATCCTTACAGCAGAAAGACTTATTGAAGGTGTGGTCGTGTGGCCGCATTTGCACCAATATTCAACAATGTATCATCATGGTTGAATAGAATTTATATTTCGTATTGTTGTATACATATATACGAGGACTTACATGCCTCATTTTTGTCGTAAAAGTGTCAATCAAATTTGGTTGAACAAACTTAGCATTCGTTATATCAACTTAAATACTTGAGTAGAATAATCGTCTACGTTTATAATACATGAATACTTAGACAAAATAAATTTTCAAGAACAATATTCACAAGACATTGGGGTAGAATTAGAATTTAAAATCAATATAATTCACTATTGCAGTAGATTAGAACTGATAGACCCAAGAATACTAGTGTATACTAGTTGAATAGTGTATCAATCCCGTAAATTTTATAATACTCAAATAATTCAATATAAACTTACGTACATAAATTTTCTCCACATAATTTTTATGCTCTCCATAAATCGTTTTCCTAGTATGATTTCTTTCTAGTATCTTCTAATAGTAGGCAAATCATACCTATGTCTTATATTTTAGATTTAAGCGAAAATTACTTAAAAAATACTATGAGGATTTCAATTTTTCATGTCATTTTGTATTCTTGACAGATCCTCTCAACATTTTCAAACTATTCTATGCCTCTTTCTTTTTAAACATAAAATGAGGTCACAATCTCATTCCAGATTTAAGACATCAAAAAGGTTAGCATACACAAATATTGACTATAAAAATTTCTTACTTAGGATGAATAATTTATTTCTGATCTTTAGGTTCTGTACCACATTCAATTATATTATTAGTATTTAGTGACGGAACTTCCTACTCAAGGTATGTTCCGTTACATTATATCGAGTTGAAAGCTTTCGGGGTTTTGGATTTGGGCAACGCTATGACGGAGCGTAGAGTTTATCAGACGCGACCTCTCAAGCTTTACATTGATATTCAATGTGCCTCTAACGATACGGTGATCACTACCGGTTTTCACTTTATGGATCACAGAGACATCATCAAATATTTGCTTCTTGGTCGTCATGATAAACTCGATCTAATTTTTTGTTGAACCGTCGGGGCTTATCCACATCCACTTCCTGAATGGTCGCTTCTTGAAAAAGGAGTTCATCGCAAAGAGTCCCTCCTTTTCCATGAAGTCGACCAGCCGCTGGCCCCTCTGGTTCCGCTCTCCATATCCAAATGGCCCCATTCTCAACTCATCGCCATTCCGTGTGCCCAACTTAGCGTTGAAGTCAATATAACAACGATGAAGTAAGTTTCGGAGGAATGTATGGCTTCAGATATCTCCTCATACATAGCCTCTACTTCATCATCTGAGCGTATCGTGGTCGGTGCGTAAACCTGTATGACCTTCAGCGAATACCGTTTGGTGATTCTGAGTATAAGGTACTCGACTTTTACAACGTTGTTAACAAGGGACCTCCGGACGAGAAACCCAACACCACCCTGAGATTTTTGGTGACCTTCCCGGTAAAATAACAAGTTACCGGAGTCAAGGATAACGGTGTCTTGTCCCTGTCTTCGGACTTCCGATAATCCCATAACATCCCAACGTAACTTGTCCAATTCTTCCTCCAGCTTGACAATCTTATGGTCCTCCCTGAGCGTTCGTATGTTATGTGTTGCCAGGACCAAGGGTCGTCGTGTTTGAGTGCGGTAGCTAGCTTAAGATACCATCCTCCATTTCATTAGCATACCCTGACTTCTATGTACCCTCCCAGATAGATGTCCTACTGGGAGCTGATATATTCTGGGATCCTTTAGAACCCGAGCAACACTCTCTAGGTACCAACCTACCTTTTCTGCACAAAACCAAACTAGGCTGGCTCATTACTGGCCCTCTCTCCATTCCCCAGAGCTCAAGAACTACAAAAGATTTTCACTGCAGCCTCACTTCGAGTAGTGAACACAATTCAGATATAGAGTCATTGTTAACTTAATTCTAGGAATATGAAGATATCCCATCCTCAATGAACGCAAATCCCATACACACTGAAAGTGAAAAACACTTCATTGACAATACATCACACCTAGAAAATGGAAGGTTTTGTGTTAGGCTGCCACTCATTGATACGGCAGATTACTTGGGATATTCATATCCTGCTGCCAAGAGACGCTTCCTCAGCCTCGAGAAGCGCCTAGCTCAGAACAAAGAATTAAAGAAAAAAATATTGTGACTTCATACATAAATACAAAGATCTAGGCCATCTCTCTGATGCTTTAGTAGAACGACCACAAATATCATACTTCTTGCCACATCACCCAGTTTTTAAAGAAAATAGCGAGTGCACTCATCTTCGTGTAGTTTTTGACGCATCAGCACGTACGATACTTAAATAGTAGTACGTAAATGATATTTAAATAGTAGGACCTAATATACAAGACCGTTTGTTTAATATTCTACTGAGGTTCCAGCATTATAAATATTATGTACTTTCTGGTGATGTTGAAAATCAATTTCGACAGATCCGTCTTCACGATTCAGACAGAGACTTACAATTAATGCTATGGCGTTATGACTAGTCACTGCCTATAAAGACACTAAGGTTGAACACAGTAACCTACGGATTTGCGAGTGCTAGTTTTTTAGCCGCTAGATGTCTCTGGCAATTAGGAGAGGAATCATTCAACACTACTGTAAAATCCATCATACAAAAGGATTTCTGCTGTGATGATCTACTAACGGGAGCTGATACTGAAACGGAACTACTCCAAATAAAACAGTCACTATCTAGCGCTCTATTACTCGTATCAGGCTGCTTTAACTTGCGAAAGTATAGGTCACAAGTGATCATTAATTCCGAACAAAATAACGTTGAGGTAGATGATTTAGCCATCAGTCAATCATTCCATACACTGGGGTTAGGTTGGAACCCTAGTCAAGACAATTTACACTTCGATATTGATCCAGATTCAACTGAAGCTGCCACAAAACGATCAATCCTATCGAATACTTTCAAAATTTTCGACCCATAGGGTCTGTTAACCCTTTGTACAGTGAGTAACTAAAGATATTGCTCTAAAAGTTGTGGGCTATCCCTCTTTCGTGGGACCAAGCTGTCCCCACTACTATACAAAAGAGTTGGTCTCATTTTACAGAAAATCTTAAGTACTTAAAGCTACTTTCCGTTTCAAGAAATGTGCTATGTGACAATCCTGGCTACATAGAAATACACACATTCAGTGACGCATCTCAGGCTTATGGCGCCTGTGTCTATGTTAAATCCATTTCGGTCCACGCGGAGTAATCATTATTGTCATTTTGTGAACTTTAGAACTGTTGTGTGCTCTGTGGCTGATAGCTTAGAATGTGACGTTTAGCCCCTCCCTCGCCTTCTTGCGTCACCCCTGCCTCGCCCTTTGGGAACGGGCCTATTGGCGGCCATTATTGTTTATCGTGTTGCTATGAAATGTTTGCGTTTATTGAATTCCGCACATTTTTTTAGCCGCATATATCGTAACCCTTCTACCGTTATTATTTATTGTATTGCTGTATAGTGTTTTGCGTTGATTAATTTCTGCCCACCGTAAGCCACAAGAATGTATCGTAAGTGTTGCGTGCCCAACTGTGCCAGCCAACGACAGGACGTTAAATTACATAGGTTTTCTTTTAAAAAGGAGCTACGTGATCATTGGTTACAGTTTATTAAATGTGAAAAGCTAAAAAACATTGACAATTTAGTAAACAAAGTGTTTGTGTGCCATAAGCACTTTGAGAGAAAAAAACTATTTGTTTTCAACTGGTGCAATGTTATAATCAAAATATTGAAGGGCATTGATGTAATTCGACTTGAAAGGTGTTCTCTGCCCCCCCATGCAGAGTAAAGCGCTAGAAAAATATAGAAAGAGAATGAAAAATTAAAAACTTAATAAATAACCTTTTTTTGTTTTACTTCCCTCAAATATTTAGTAAATTTTAAGATGTCTCATTTTGCATATCAACACAATAATGGTTTTTTAGGGTTCCGTAGTCCTGACAAGGAACCCTTATAGTTTCGTCATGTCCGTCTGTCTGTCCGTCTGTCCGAGGTTTTGCAGAGAGAGACCGTTAGTCCTAGGAAGCTGTAATTTTGTATGGATATGTAAATCAATTACGCTGACAAAGTGGTAAAATAAAATTTAGAAAAATATTTTTTTTTATGGTACCTCCCATACAAGTGACGTGGGGATGAAATTTTTTTTCGTCGTCTATCTTTTTGTGTGCTGTATGGTTGAATAGGTCTTTTAAAATGACTTAGGGGTTGCTAATACTGTTTTTCGATTTAATGCTCCATTTACGAAAAATTACACTTTAAAGTGCAAATTTTTGTTCCAGCATGGCGTCCCCCCCCCCCTCTAAAAGCTAAACTGCTGGCTTGAAAAATCTGTAAAAATTCAAGCTGATAGTGAACTTTAAAGGAAAAGTATAGCGGTTGATATAACTTTATTAGTTTAGCAGTAATAGTCGTTTAACTTGGGTGTTGGATAATTTTGTACCAAATATAAAATCTATAGAATAAATTCTTTAAAGTGACTCAGATGAAGTAGTTGAATGTTTATAAGGGGTAAAGACTGACATTGAAAACTAAATCTAAAATAAAAATCTTAAAACAATAACTATACCCTATGTCATACATAATAGACTAGCTTTCCAGCCGCGGCTCCACCCGCACGTATTGCGGTTATCGCGCAAAACCATTAACCTCTTTTAGCGCAGTGGGATAAAAACTTCATTTTAAATTATGCTAAATTAAATCAAAAACGGTGCAGTAGGTTTTAAGTTTATTCGTTGCATACAAAAATACAAATCTTTCCTCTTTATAATATATGTATAGAAAATAGATATAGTTAGGACAGTACAAAGATTCGACTTATATATACACCGTACCGTACACTAGAAGTGTTTGCTGTCTGTAGCTGTCGTACCGCGGTCATCGCTCACTTCATTTCACACATCATCAATTTGCTGGTTGTAGTGCTATTCAATCGTGTAAATTTTTTAATCGGTAAAGAGAAGATTTCTGTGCCCTTCACTTGCGTATCGCAACGGGCAAGGCACTCTATTTAATTTTAAAGATTGATTTAGGGCATGTACTGTATATCGACGATAAGCACCGCGCTTCAGGTCTTATTTATAATACGCGACATTTTCCTAGCGGGAATTTTCATTTCTTGCAATAAGATTATTGTTGAGTTATCATAATATTTTTACTTCCTAATGGGATTTCGACCAATTCTGGCTTTAACAGCATTAATTTGTAGTTCGAAGACACGCGGCTGCCCTGATCTTTTATGGTCTTCGACAGAGGAAGTGTTGTTGTATCTGTTGGTATTACGATATACGACCATACGGCTGATACCAAGCTTTAGAAGCATCTGGAATATGACCGACGTGACAACGGCTGAATACCTACTTTGTACAAGGCGAATACTGCTATCCTTTTTACTTTAACACTTCGAAGTCATTTCATATTGTTATTTGATAATGAACACGAAATAATATACTAAATGGCGCGAAATCGAAAGAAAATTTTAAAGTCAGTATAAACGCGTTCCAAATTCTAAATCATTATAAAGCTGAAAAGTTTTTATGTTACAGTATTTATGGCCAGACAGTTATTATCTAGTATAATAGCCCATTTATAAGCTTATTTGTGTGATGATTTTGTAAATTATGTTCAGTATTTATTTTTATGGTATTTTTATAATTATTTTTATTATTTTAAGATTTACAAATATTAAGTTACTGATTTGTTTTTTATCGAATGTGTCAATTACCAGTAAGTCTATTGACTAAGTACTATGCTGTCTTCTGATTGGTCGGCCCCACCTATCTGGATATCTCCCGATGACATGTTTAGCTGGGTGGGGAGAACGATGGTCTAAGTCAGTCGGTCGGTAGAACTCGATGGAGTAACATCTATTACCCGTGTATTCTTGAAGTTAATAATTTACAGTGTGATTCTGTTTATATACGCATTGACCAATTACTGTGTGATCCATAAGTGAAATGTGCAAAGCAGAATAAATTGTATCAAGGTTTGTATCTGAGGTGTTTGATTTTATCACACTTGCAAATATAGGTGTATACTTTTTGTTTTTCTTAAATATATATTTCAACTATTTTATAATACAATAATTATTTATGCTACAGCAAATAAATTAAGTGACATTCAAATTCTTACAATGTACCAACGGATTCTGGATCGCGCTATCATTACGTTTTCATTCGATTATCTACCTATAGAATTCACAAACGAATTTTGTTTAATTTTCGAACAAAATTGAAAAATAACTTGGCAGCAATCGTACTCTTATTTCTTAGATTTAGCAGGAAGAAAGTGGGGGAGAATAAAGAACTACAGAATCGTTCTATATTATGATAACGGGCTTCTACGGAACCCTACATTGTGCGTGGCTCGACACGCATTTGACCGTTTATTTTTGTATCTAATCTATCAACATTTTATAGTCATGAAATTCGCGATTGTTTATGAATATTCTTTACATTATCCTACTGAAGTTTCCCGACTTAGCTACAATTTCGAAACTAATTAGTGTGAAATGCAAAATGTGTCATGAAAATGTAGGTTCATATAGCTGACTAATGCATGTATAAAAATATCTATAGCTATAAACGCAAAGTACCTATAGTCTATAATAATATCTACAGATATAAACGCAGTACCTATATAAGATCAAACGAACTTCTTGAAGTGAAGTTCGATCATTATTATATGAATCGCTTCATTCAAAGATACAGTTTACAAGGTAGTCCTTTATCCTGCAAGGCATTATTCGCACTTTAGAGAATCGATTTTAATCGATAAACGTTTTTTTTTTTTTTTTTATTTACTGGCAACTTTTACTGCCTGCTGCGGTCATTTCCGTTCCGGCTGTCTATTCCCTCATTCACGTTCAGAGATATTCTAAATTTTTTACTTAGGTTCCGGGTTGGGTGGGAACTCTGTATCTTCGAATGAAGCGATTCATATAATAATGATCGAACTTTACTTCAAGAAGTTCATTTGATCTTATTTATATTATATATCATCGCTTCATTCTTCAGATACAGTTTACAAGGTAGATGTTCAGAGATATGATGTATTGGGTTGAGTTTACATTAGTAAAACAGTCAAGAACTAAGTAGAAAACTTTAATGAAATAAAGTAAAAGAAAAAAACAATGTTTCTTATTTCGTTATTAAATAATCAAAATGAATCAAAGATACAACAGTATTTCTACGGATTGATACATCTTATTATATTTATAATAAAGCTTCATACATTAATCATTTGTGTTTATCTAATTATTAATTCCACAAACGGATCGAGCAAATACTCCTTCGTCAATAACTGGACGGTAATAAAATCGAGCAAACGTCAAAGACGATCTGGACCAACCTGCAGTCTTTCTGATAGTATCAATACAGACTCCGGCTGAAGCCGCCGCCGAGGTGGAGGCGTGACGTGTGCTATGGGCGCTGAATACTGAGATGTCAACGCCACTTTCCGCCAGAGTACGTTTTATCCACCTGCTTATGGTTTGTGACGTTACAACTTTAAAAGGTTTTTTATAACTCAGCAAAAGATTATCTGAGCCTTCAGGTCGCAAATCTGATGTTGCCTCTAAATAATCTTCGAGGGTTTTTGCCGGGCATATGTTTGGTTTGTCTAGAAAATACGGCAAAAAGAGTACCGGTTGCTCACGGTTAGATGCTGAGGTTTTAATTATGTCAGGTATTAAAATCTTTATACCTGAAGGGGTTTTATCAATGTTCTTTACTTTAATGACCGATAAAGTCTGTACTCGATGGGAAGTACACAAAGCTAATAAAATTGTACATTTTTTAGTAAGTTTAACTAGGTTTAACTGTCTGTTGGGGTACCAGGTGGAAACGTGGTCTAATACCATTTTTGGATCCCACGTGCTTGTATATTTAGGTCGGGATGGGTTTTGTCTGTATATACCTTTTAGTAAGCGTTGAACGCGTTCTTCAGATCCAACGTTATTTCCAAGCAGTAACGATAGAGCAGATCGGTGACTGTTTAGAGAGCCATAAGAGGCTCCTTTACGAAAAAGATCAACAAGAAACGTTAATATTGCTGAAACTGGAGCTTCGTAGATATTTACAGAATTTTCAAAGCAAAATGACCACCACAATTGGAGGTCGTTGAATATTGCTTCATTGTATTATCCGAAATGGATGCTAGCATCAAGTCCAGGGCTATTTCCGGAGTCTTTAGTCTGACAAATGCTGTCCTGAGAGCGTCGCGGCCCCCAGGGAAAGGCTGTTGTGAAGCCGGTGTAGATATCTGTAATTTGAACGTAAAAGGTCCTGATTAGGCTCAAAGATGACTATATCTGAGATGAGCATTCTTTTGAGTAGAGGAAACCAAGCTCGACCGGGCCAATAGGGGAAGACTAAAATGCCGGTGGCTTTGTCGTTAATGATTTTTCTCAAGCATTTCAGAATAAGAGCGAATGGTGGGAATGCGTAGAAAAACCTAGGATGCCAATCGATTGTGAAAGCGTCGATTGCCATTGCATCGGGGTCCGGCTTCCACGATATATAATTACTGCATTTGGCATTAATACGAGAAGCGAATAGATCAATTTTTGGCTCACCCAGAGTTTGAACAATTTTTTGGAATGCCCAATCTGATATTTCCCACTCAATGTCAGCATTAACTTTACGAGATTCTTCGTCCGCTTCTTTGTTTTCATGTGTGTTAATGTAAGATGCAAAAAGTGAAATATTCCGCCTCTCGCACCATTGCCAAATTTCTTTCGCCAAATTATTTAAATGAGGAAATCGAATGCCCCCCATGCGATTAATATAGCATAATGCTGTGGTATTGTCAACACGCAGCAATATAGAGCAATCAAAATGTTTGCTCGCAAAGCATTTTAATCCTAGGAAAACGGCCAATAACTCTAAGTGATTAATGTGGAAAGATGATTCCTCTAGTTTCCATGCACCACTTGCTCGTTTGCCATCGCAAAAGGCACCCCAACCAGTTCTAGAAGCATCCGTATAGATTTCCATGATGAAATTTTTGTTGGGTCTTAGAAGGTTGTACGTAGACATTATATTTTCGTTCCACCATAGAAGATCGGGTAAAATTATGTTCGTTAGTTTAATTTTTGCGTCAAAACCCTCATATTTCTGAAGGGCTAAATATTTTTGGCGTTCAAGGGTTTTTGTATACAACCAACCATATTTCACTGCAGGGCAAGCAGCAGTAAGCACCCCAATGAATTGTGATAGTTCCCTTATAGAACATCTTGGCAAAGAGATAAATTTTTTAGTTAACTGCATTATACCTTTCCGTTTTTCATCCGGCAATGTTAGTCATATTTAAAGAGTTATACATGAATCCTAAAAACCTACATACTTGTTGAGGTTCAAGGCTACTCTTGTCATAGTTTACAATGAAGCCAACACATTGGAGCAATTCAAGAGTTTTCTTAACATTGTTTCGACATTCTACATGTGTCTCCTATACACAGGATGTCATCTAGGTAGATAACTGATCTATAACCCATATTCCGTAGATGGTTTATCAGCTCTTTCATTAATTTCGTAAATACTCTAGGTGCCACAGACAGGCCATAAGGCATGGCACAAAATTCAAAACAAGTACCGTCAAATTCAAAGCGTAAGTATTTACGGTGCTCTTTTGCAATAGGAACTAAAAGATATGCTTCTTTTAAATCTATATTTGCCATGAATCCCGCTTTAGGTACCAGTGTAGCCGCTGTCCTATGGTCCTCCATTTTGAAGTGGATAGAGGGTATACATTTATTTAAAGCCTTAAGGTTCAAGATAAATCTTTTACCTCCATTAGGTTTAGCCGCTAAAAAAATATTAGAAATAAAATCATTTTTAGATCTATTGCATTCAGATATAGCGCCAAGGTCTCGCAATTTATTTATCGATTGTGACATGTCTTCATGTTCACTATGGGTAAATAGATTACGCGGGGTGTAGACTTGTTTTACCTTTCTACAAAACGGTATGGGATAACCTTCCGAAACCCACTTAAGTATTTCAGAATTTTTAGTTATGCGAAGCCAGCAGCTATAATAATGCTGGATTCTTCCAGCGTGTACCTTGACGCGTTGCACGCGGCTGCTTGCTCTGGGATGACTGTTTCTGCTGTGAGGAGACTCCTGATGGAGTCTTCCGGCTCGCTGTAACCACCTGTCTCTTCTGCCCTCCTATCCCCCCCCTGTTCGATGAGGAGCGAGGAGGGCCCATCCAGTTTCCCTGGTGGCGTGACCTGCTCGTCGATGGTTGATAATATGAAGAAGCAGATGTCGTCTTAGGATTTGGTGGAGTCTTCTTGATCTGCAAACCATGCTTTTCAATAACCTTTGTGGCTTTTATTTTTCGGATAGCTTATTCCCGAAAAGCAAGTCATCTCGGTTCGCATCTTGCATTACATTTAAAAAGGATTTATCCAATCCCGGAGTGATACACCTTTTCCTGGCTTCAGTTTCACCATGATGTAGGTCGCACAGAATGCGACAGCTATCGCTCAGAAATTTTATAGCTTGAAGCTTTTCTGTGCCATCGTCTAGAAGTAGTTCTAAACCTTTGTTTAAAGCAGCTATACCCTGTCCTAGTTGCTGTTGTATGGCTTCGACACGCTTATCACGCGCTCTGGTACTCTCAGAAACTGCCGCCGAAATTTCAGGGTTTAATTTTGGCGCTTGTAGCATTGGGCAATTTTCCGGTATTAGATACTCTTTTACTAGTTTTTCTTTTATTTCTTTATTCATGCCTTTTTTGAGAATGGGTGACCAGAGAGTAGATAATTTCTCGTGAAGTTTTGGACCAAACTTAGGATCCTCGTTTGTGGTTTCTCCTAAGGCAACGAGAACGTTCGGATCCAATTCTGGAGCAGAGTTTTCAATCTCATTTGCCTCATTATATTTGTCCTTGGATGACTCTGACTCTGTGGCATCTACAAAAAAAGCAATAACAAAACGTTATTGAGGGTAGGTGAGATGTTGGAAAAAGAAAATATGTTTGATCCGGAAATTATGTATCAATTTGCCTTCGTATGGATACACGATCCACCTCCTGACATGACATAATTAATGTACGTAATTATGAGTCGCTTTCGTGAGGATACACGATCCACCTCCCAGCATTACATACTTAAGATTGCCTCGATTAGTTTATACATAGTCGTCTTTCAGACGATTACGATACACCCACGTGTTAACACACGGTTAACCTCTCGGGAAAAGTTACCTTCGTGATGACACACGGTCAATATCCAGGCGGGGTAATCGAGGAATCAGGGGAAATAATCACCAAATTCAAAGAAAATAGGTAACTAACCTGATATATCTGAGTCCTCGGACGAAGAGTATACAATTCTATTGTATCTGCGTTGCTTTCCTTCTAATTTTCTGATTTTGCGTTGATAACGCTCAATCTCTTCTTCGTTCCGCCTTTTAGGCATGCTGATGATGGCGTCCCAAGATTTTGCGCAAAACTTATTTCGTGTGGCACGTGCGAACGCTGCCTCGCTCGAAAAAAGAATGAGGGAATAGACAGCCGGAACGGAAATGACCGCAGCAGGCAGTAAAAGTTGCCAGTAAATAAAAAAAAAAAAAAATTTCTAAATCGATTCTCTAAAGTGCGAATAATGCCTTGCAGGATAAAGGACTACCTTGTAAACTGTATCTGAAGAATGAAGCGATGATATATAATAGTCACCGTAGTTATAGCTATAAATAGTATATCATAATGCACAAAACGCGAGATGCCAAAACGAGAAAAAAAAATTGCTGTCAGTTTCTAAACTAGCAACGATAGCTTCGACATAGATAAGAGGACCATCTGAAACCGTAGGTTTCCCTAAGTAATTTGTGTTTCTGTCACCAGCACAGACACATCAATCAATCTGCTCTGTGCAAAATCCCGTGTTGCTCCTATTAAGGCGAGCACGATCCCAAGATTATTTTTTTTTTTTTTTTTTTTTATGCCTTTTAGGTTAGCCTTTGACCACTATCTCACCTGATGGTAAGTGATGATGTGGTCGAAGATGTTGTTCAGGCTAACCTAGAATTACTGGCTCTCAAGGACAGCTGCCGGAACACACCGTTAGGTGCTTGGCGACAGATTTTCAACTTGAGGGTGGTAGCTAGCCAGGCGGGCATTCGCAAAATGCCCTACCACCATGCTATAACGACTGCCGTCCTAAGACAACAACCGGGACCGACGGCTTAACGTGCCCTCCGAAGCACGGAAGCGCTCAGTAGTAATGCCCAACCAGCGGTCACCCATCCAAGTCCTGACCGCGGCGGACGTTGCTTAACTTTGCTGATCGATTCAGAATGGCTAAGCAAACTTCGCTACGGGTGTATCGTCTTCAAATTATTGTTTGTTTTAAAGATCTTGATCAACCTTATATAATGATAAACATTGTACATTTCTAGTGTACATTTAAAATCCTAGAAGTGACAGATCTAAAATATAGATGTTTTTCAAGCTTATTTGCCTATATAAAACTTATTTCATAAAAAATAATTACAAATAACAAATGAATGTGAGCGTGTAGCGTGATCAGTACAATGTTCTTTGATTATTTAGTTTCTAGTAACCTTAATAACAGCATTACAGTTATTACGTTGAGCATTATAGAATGTAAATATAATATAAAAATGGGTAGTTATATAAACGGTGTAGGTTATTATGATAAGTAACGCATGGCGGTAGGCAAGTATCATCTGGCAACAAAGCAGCTAGCAACATGTCTTGTCACAACTCACACAACCGTAAGCACCCCGCCAAGCTCCCCCACCGCGAGCCGCGCGCGCGCCATCTCGACCCTCATATCCCTAGATAATACGTGCGGATATAGCGCGCGCGCCAGCGCGGGGCGGAGGCCGTTAGGGGTCAAACACTCGGACATATGTGACTCGAATTATTCATCATAGTCGAGGAATAAGTGATGGGGTAATTTGTAGGTGTTATAATTTTTGTATATACTACTAATTTTACGTGAATTACCAATATTTGAAATTAATTTATTTTTACTGTTTGGGTTGCTTTTGGTAGAATGTTTTAGCTAGTTTCAATACGAATGCTTTAATGGTAGGTAGGCCAATTTTTATATGCAACTTACACAAATTAGTGTAATATGGGGTATTGAACGATAGCTTAAGAGCTTTATTTTGAATAATTTGGAGTTTATTAATGTTAGTGGATCAAGTGGTGCTCCACACCGGGCACGCGTAGGTAGGTAAAGTGCAGTATATATTCAACTTAGTATGCTCACTGAGGCATAAATTTCTGTTGAGTGCAGAGCCAAGAGCATTGAGGGATTTTATACCTTTGAGTCGCAGGTAATTGGTATTTTCAGACCGATTCAGTCTATTGTCTAGGATGAGACCTAGGTATTTGACGGAACGGCTCCAAGGGATTTTAAGTCCGTCAACTTTTAATGTGCGACTAGGAAGTGTACGTTGCCTAGTGAATATTATGGCTTCAGTTTTTAGACCGTTAATTTTAAGTTTCCAGGTGTTAAAATATGAGAGAAGGAGATCAATGGATAAATGAAGTCTATCAATTAATAAATCAATGTCATTACTTGACGTGAACGTCACAGTATCATCTACAAAGCAGGCTATACTTGTACGTGTTTGGATAGGGATGTCATTGAGAAAAATCAAGAAAAGGTGGGGTCCTAATATCGATCCTTGGGGCACTCCAGCCAACATAGGTTTAAGGGAAGAAGAGAAATCGTCGATGTGGACACGGAAGAAGCGATCATTCAGATATGATTTTATAATTTTTCTATAGGAGTGGGGATGTTCAGCTTGATAAGTTTGAATAAAAGGGCATCACGCCATACAGTGTCGAAAGCTTTTTCAATATCAAGAAGAACCATGCCTGTTGACTTTTTTAAATTCAGATTGTGTGCTACTACTTCAGAAACTCGAGCAAGCTGCTGAACAGTTGAATGACCCACGCAAAATCCAAATTGCTCATTCATTAATATGTTTGCTGTGATGCGACTCAAACGATTATAAATTCTTTTTTCGAACAATTTACCCAGGCAAGGAAGCAAACTGATAGGGCGGTAAGATGTGGGATCTGGCATGTTCTCACCAGGCTTATGAATGGCGATGACCTTTGCTGTTTTCCATACGGATGAAAAGTAACACAGCCGTAGGCAAGCGTTAAAATTTTTTTTTGCACAGCAAGACTGTGCACTTTTGAGGAAAGTTTTTAATCAGTAAGTTAGAGATCTGGCCTGGTCCAGTAGCTATTCGAGTTTTAAGTTGTTTTATGCGAATTTTTATTTCAGCTGGCCGAACCGGGGTCACACTACACGTATCAAGAGGTTGATGGCTTAGGTTTATTAAGGAACAGTCTATCAAAGGTTGTTTGTCACTAAACCAATCACGAGTTAAGAGCATGTTGTTATAAAATGTTTCCGCTAATACATCGCTCTGTTCCTGCTGGTTAGTTGTAAATAAATTGCTAAATGAGCCACAGGCTGTTTTAAGTGCAGGGATTGCAGGAGACGGGTTTGAACGTAGCGACTTAACAACACGCCAAAGATCGGCTTTTGCATTGTCAACATTCTTTAATTTACTTTGCCAGATCTTGTCGTTGAAAGATTTTAATGCACAGTTAATCTCAAGCTGCATTACACTAATTCGATTATAGAGTTTTTTCCGCAATGATTTGTTTTCTTCGATAGCGGCATCTCTACGCAATCTATTCTTATGCTGAATCAGTCTTTTTAGGCGGCTTGGCAGAGCCAAGTTGCAGGGTTTGACGGTGTTTTGAAATTGATTGAGGGTAGAGTCTATCTCATCAGCGGTTTCATAAACCCTAGTAGCCAGAAAAATATTCTTATTAAGGGTTGTTCCCGATCCCAAGATTGGAGTTATGTGCAGCGCTTCTCGTGGCGCATCTATCCTCCACAGTGACCACTGTCCTTAGAAAATCAATAGCACGCTATGTATACTGGTCTGACTCGAGTGTTGTGTTAGCTTGGTTTAATACGTGCCCTAATAAGCTTAAAACTTATGTCTCCAATCGTGTAGCTATCATACAAGAGCTTACTAAAGGTTATTCGTGGCGGTATGTACCTACAAAGAAGAATCCAGCAGATCTCGCCCCACGAGGAATAACCCACAGCTTGCTTCATCGGAGATCTGGTGGCAAGAACCCTCGTTCCTCCTGGGCCCAGAGGAGTGTTGGCCAACATTAGGCAATGATTCTCTAGTACCAAACTTACCAGAAGTTAAACTGACACCTACTTTTCATACTACCATACAAACACAAACACTTATAGACATTGATCGATTTTCAAATCTTAAAAGATTGCAACGTACAGTAGCATATGCACTACGTTTTATAAATAAATGCAGGAAACAAACACATTAGGGAATCATGAGGGCGGGGTTACATGCTGGACCATAGTTCATGTTGGCATTCGCGAACAGTTTTGGCCAGTTACTGGTAGAGACTTAGCACGACGCATAGCTCGTAACTGCGTCACATGTAGACGTTACTATGGCAAGCTTCTATCAAATATTATGGGTGATCTGCCTTCACAGCGAACCAACCCAGACTTTTCATTTACTTCTTTGTCTCTAGATTTTGGAGGGCCATTCTTAATCACTGATTGGCGTGGACGTGGTTGTAAAATAACCAAGTGCTACCTAAGCCTTTTTATTTGCCTAAGGTATAAATGTATCCATTTAGAGGCTGTTAGTGAATTGTCGAAGTATGCTTTTATACTGTCTGCGCCGGTTTATCTCACGTAGATCCAAGCCGAGATATTCTGTGTTAACGCTCGTAATTTCGTTGCTGCTGCTAAAAAAATAAATACATTTTTTAAGCAATATTCAAGCTCCATTGTCGAGTTTGCATCTGATCATGATATTAAATTCATATTTTCACCGGCTTACTCAATATGCTATTTCAATGGCTACGCTGAGGCAGGCATCAAATCAGCCAAGTTTCACATTAAGCGCATTTTAGGGAACACGCATCTCACATTTGAAGAGCTAACGTCTCTGTTTGCTCAAATCGAAGCTATCCTGAATAGTCGTCCCTTGTCCCCTCTCTCCTCCTCTCCCAATGATTGCTCAGCGCTCACACCGGGGCACTTTCTCCTTGGCAGACCACTGATATCGCTCCCGGCCCCACTACAGTCACCGACCACCAACCTGACTAAACTGGACCGCTACCGAGTCATCGAACAGACGAGACAAAACTTTTGGTAGCGCTGGCAGCAGGCGGAATACGTGACAGAACTCCAGGAGCGATCGAAATAGAAGAAACGTAGCAGAGACCGACAACCAGGGGACTTAGACATCATAAAGGAAGATAATTTGCCTCCCATGCTTTGGAGGCTAGGCCGGGTACACAAACTGCCCAAGCAGCAAAATGTGGTCTAGTAATTATCCTGGAACCACCATTTTATTAGGACTATAACGGAATAGTAAGCAATTATAACCACGGAAAAGGGCCCAATTTTTAGGCGTATTTTACCTTATTAAATATCTATAGTAGACTTGGTGAACACCACTTTGACCAATTACGACCTTATAGTTGGACTGCGTGGAACTATTTCCTCCTGTGAAGCTAACTATCAGCGCTTAATAGAACCAAACACGACAATAACATACACAGAGAATCCCTTATAAACTCATATAAAGTGTTCTGTATTGGTGAATGTTGGTGCGCACATTTGTAAAGATTAAGATTAATAAAGGTAAGTTATTCA
This sequence comes from Plagodis dolabraria, assembly GCA_963854805.1. Classification (NCBI taxonomy): domain Eukaryota; kingdom Metazoa; phylum Arthropoda; class Insecta; order Lepidoptera; family Geometridae; genus Plagodis; species Plagodis dolabraria. Next base: position 35,651,740 of record OY978447.1, read on the forward strand.
TCATTTCTAATTATAAATCTTTATATTAACTGGAATATTAATTATGGGTAGTGTGTTAGTTAGCAATAAGTCAAAATGTATAATGTGTTCGAATGTGCATGGCGCACGTATATTTTCGGTGAAGTATAATAGGTTTTTTATCAAAATTTTTACACGCCCCTTGAAATTAGCGTTTTCATTATCTTGAATTTTAAAATAATGTTGGTTTTAGTAAACATACAACGAAAAATCGCCATTTTGAGAAAGTTGGTTTTAACAAATAGATTAACAAACCGTTATAGGCGTACTTTGTGTATAAAATGGTACTTTATAATCGTGTTAAGATTATAATAATATTGGTTTATACCACTATAAAACCGCTCCATTTTAATTATAATTGATTTGTAAAGTGAACTTATAAACCCTTATAAAACCAAGTAATAAATTCAAATAGTTTCCATTATGTTTAGTTCTGTTTATCACTCCTATTAGCGTACTTTACTTATAGTAGTTTTATAATGCTTCTTGTTAGCAGTTATAAGTATAGCCTACCAGTTTATATACTCTTGAGTGCATTTACACCCTCGCGATACTTTTATAGGTCACCCAAGCTTATATTGCGCCCTTAATTTTAACCTATAAGTACTTATAAGTTAATGTATAAGATCAGATATACTATAAGGCCCAACTAACTCCATTCTTGCTATTACAAGCGTGGCAGCCAATACTAGAACACTTAAAAGAACATTATAAGTGCTGGAACCGATGTGAAGTTAGTGGCCTAAAGTTAGCGGCCTATTATAACCCGACCAATTAAGAGAGTCCCTATTATTGAACCACGGTTTTTTATATCGTAAACATAAAATACCTATACAGCATCCTACGAATCATAATATATGGGGGTGAGGGTAAAAAGGGAAAAACTATAGTAATTTGTAAAACGTTAAACTCAAACTATACAATTTATATCTATACCAAAATTGGCGTTTGTATAGACCTTTCTGAATAAATAACTCTAAATTTCTTCCACCACATAGAAATGGCCGAAAATTAAAAAAAATCTTAGGCCGCTGAACAACTATTGCATATTTTGCTATGTTATCGATGAAGTATCAAAATTTGTTTTATACAGGAAGATAGCATTAAAATTAACCTTTCTAAAGTAGTAACTCAAAATTTCTTCAACCTCTTAGAAGTGACCGAAAATTAAAAATATCTTAGGCCGCTGAACAACTATTGCAAATTTTGCTATGTTATCGATGAAGTATCAAAATGTGTTTTATACAGGAAGATAGCATTAAAATTAACCTTTCTAAAGTAGTAACTCAAAATTTCTTCAACCTCTTAGAAGTGACCGAAAATTAAAAATATCTTAGGCCGCTGAACAACTATTGCAAATTTTGCTATGTTATCGATGAAGTATCAAAATTTGTTTTATACAGGAAGATAGCATTATAATAGACCTTTCTAAAGCAGTAACTCAAAATTTCTTCGACCTCTTAGAAGTGACCGAAAATTAAAAAATCTTAGGCCGCTGAACAACTATTGCATATTTTGCTATGTTATCGATGAAGTATCAAAATGTGTTTTATACAGATAGCATTAAAATAGCATTAAAATAGAACTTTCTAAAGTAGTAACTCAAAATTTCTGCGACCTCTTAGAAGTGACCGAAAATTAAAAATATCTTAGGCCGCTGGACAACTATTGCATATTTTGCTATGTTATCGATGAAGTATCAAAATGTGTTTTATACAGGAAGATAGCATTAAAATAGACCTTTCTAAAGTAGTAACTCAAAATTTCTTCGACCTCTTAGAAATGACCGAAAATCAAAAAAATCTTAGGGCGCTAAACAACTATTGCATATTTTGCTATGTTATCGATGAAGTATCAAAATGTGTTTTATACAGGAAGATAGCATTAAAATAGACCTCTCTAAAGTAGTAACTCCAAATTTCTTCGACCTCTTAGAAATGACCGAAAATCAAAAAAATCTTAGGCCGCTGAACAACTAATGCATATTTCACTGTGTTATCGATGAAGTATCAAAATGTGTTTTAAACAGGAAGATAGCATTAAAATAGACCTTTCTAAAGTAGTAACTCAAAATTTCTTCGATCTCTTAGAAGTGACCGAAAATTAAAAAAATCTTAGGCCGCTGAACAACTAATGCATATTTCACTGTGTTATCGATAAAGTATCAAAATGTGTTTTATACAGGAAGATAGCATTAAAATAGACCTTTCTAAAGTAGTAACTAAAAATTTCTTCAACCTCTTAGAAGTGACCGAAAATTAAAAAAATCTTAGGCCGCTGGTCAACTATTGCATATTTTGCTATGTTATCGATGAAGTATCAAAATGTGTTTTATACAGGAAGATAGCATTAAAATAGACCTTTCTAAAGTAGTAACTCAAAATTTCTTCGACCTCTTAGAAGTGACCGAAAATTTAAAAAATCTTAGGCCGCTGAACAACTATTGCAAATTTTGCTATGTTATCGATGAAGTATCAAAATTTGTTTTATACAGGAAGATAGCATTATAATAGACCTTTCTAAAGTAGTAACTCAAAATTTCTTCGACCTCTTAGAAGTGACCGAAAATTAAAAAAATCTTAGGCCGCTGAACAACTAATGCATATTTCACTGTGTTATCGATGAAGTTTCAAAATGTGTTTTATACAGGAAGATAGCATTAAAAAAAAGACCTTTCTAAAGTAGTAACTCAAAATTTTTTCGACCTCTTAGAAGTGACCGAAAATTTAAAAAATCTTAGGCCGCTGAACAACTATTGCAAATTTTGCTATGTTATCGATGAAGTATCAAAATTTGTTTTATACAGGAAGATAGCATTATAATAGACCTTTCTAAAGTAGTAACTCAAAATTTCTTCGACCTCTTAGAAATGACCGAAAATCAAAAAAGTCTTAGGCCGCTGAACAACTATTGCATATTTTGCTATGTTATCGATGAAGTATCAAAATGTGTTTTATACAGAAAGATAGCATTGAAATTAACCTTTCTAAAGTAGTAACTCAAAATTTCTTCGACCTCTTAGAAGTGACCGAAAATTTAAAAAATCTTAGGCCGCTGAACAACTATTGCATATTTTGCTATGTTATCGATGAAGTATCAAAATGTGTTTTATACAGGAAGATAGCATTAAAATAGACCTTTCTAAAGTAGTAACTAAAAATTTCTTCAACCTCTTAGAAGTGACCGAAAATTAAAAAAATCTTAGGCCGCTGGTCAACTATTGCATATTTTGCTATGTTATCGATGAAGTATCAAAATGTGTTTTATACAGGAAGATAGCATTAAAATAGACCTTTCTAAAGTAGTAACTCAAAATTTCTTCGACCTCTTAGAAGTGACCGAAAATTTAAAAAATCTTAGGCCGCTGAACAACTATTGCAAATTTTGCTATGTTATCGATGAAGTATCAAAATTTGTTTTATACAGGAAGATAGCATTATAATAGACCTTTCTAAAGTAGTAACTCAAAATTTCTTTCACCTCTTAGAAGTGACCGAAAATTAAAAAAATCTTAGGCCGCTGAACAACTAATGCATATTTCACTGTGTTATCGATGAAGTTTCAAAATGTGTTTTATACAGGAAGATAGCATTAAAAAAAAGACCTTTCTAAAGTAGTAACTCAAAATTTCTTCGACCTCTTAGAAGTGACCGAAAATTAAAAAATCTTAGGCCGCTGAACAACTATTGCATATTTTGCTATGTTATCGATGAAGTATCAAAATGTGTTTTATACAGATAGCATTAAAATAGCATTAAAATAGAACTTTCTAAAGTAGTAACTCAAAATTTCTGCGACCTCTTAGAAGTGACCGAAAATTAAAAATATCTTAGGCCGCTGGACAACTATTGCATATTTTGCTATGTTATCGATGAAGTATCAAAATGTGTTTTATACAGGAAGATAGCATTAAAATAGACCTTTCTAAAGTAGTAACTCAAAATTTCTTCGACCTCTTAGAAGTGACCGAAATTTAAAAAAATCTTAGGCCGCTGGACAACTATTGCATATTTTGCTATGTTATCGATGAAATATCAAAATGTGTTTTATACAGGAAGATAGCATTAAAATTAACCTTTCTAAAGTAGTAACTCAAAATTTCTTCAACCTCTTAGAAGTGACCGAAAATTAAAAATATCTTAGGCCGCTGAACAACTATTGCAAATTTTGCTATGTTATCGATGAAGTATCAAAATTTGTTTTATACAGGAAGATAGCATTATAATAGACCTTTCTAAAGTAGTAACTCAAAATTTCTTCGACCTCTTAGAAATGACCGAAAATCAAAAAAATCTTAGGCCGCTAAACAACTATTGCATTTTTTGCTATGTTTTCGATGAAGTATCAAAATGGGTTTTATACAGGAAGATAGCATTAAAATAGACATTTCTAAAGTAGTAACTCAAAATTTCTTCGACCTCTTAGAAGTGACCGAAAATTAAAAAATCTTAGGCCGCTGAACAACTATTGCATATTTTGCTATGTTATCGATGAAGTATCAAAATGTGTTTTATACAGATAGCATTAAAATAGCATTAAAATAGAACTTTCTAAAGTAGTAACTCAAAATTTCTGCGACCTCTTAGAAGTGACCGAAAATTAAAAATATCTTAGGCCGCTGGACAACTATTGCATATTTTGCTATGTTATCGATGAAGTATCAAAATGTGTTTTATACAGGAAGATAGCATTAAAATAGACCTTTCTAAAGTAGTAACTCAAAATTTCTTCGACCTCTTAGAAGTGACCGAAAATTAAAAAAATCTTAGGCCGCTCAACAACTAATGCATATTTCACTGTGTTATCGATGAAGTATCAAAATGTGTTTTATACAGTAAGATAGCATTAAAATAGACCTTTCTAAAGTAGTAACTAAAAATTTTTTCAACCTCTTAGAAGTGACCGAAAATTAAAAAAATCTTAGGCCGCTGAACAACTATTGCATATTTTGCTATGTTATCGATGAAGTATCAAAATGTGTTTTATACAGGAAGATAGCATTAAAATAGACCTTTCTAAAGTAGTAACTCAAAATTTCTTCGACCTCTTAGAAGTGACCGAAAATTTAAAAAATCTTAGGCCGCTGAACAACTATTGCAAATTTTGCTATGTTATCGATGAAGTATCAAAATTTGTTTTATACAGGAAGATAGCATTATAATAGACCTTTCTAAAGTAGTAACTCAAAATTTCTTCGACCTCTTAGAAATGACCGAAAATCAAAAAAATCTTTGGCCGCTGAACAACTATTGCATATTTTGCTATGTTATCGATGAAGTATCAAAATGTGTTTTATACAGGAAGATAGCATTAAAAAAAAGACCTTTCTAAAGTAGTAACTCAAAATTTTTTCGACCTCTTAGAAGTGACCGAAAATTTAAAAAATCTTAGGCCGCTGAACAACTAATGCATATTTCACTGTGTTATCGATCAAGTATCAAAATGTGTTTTATACAGGAAGATAGCATTAAAATAGACCTTTCTAAAGTGGTAACTCTAAATTTCTTCAACCTCTTAGAAAAGACCGAAAATTAAAAAAATCTTAGGCCGCTGAACAACTATTGCATATTTTGCTATGTTATCGATGAAGTATCAAAATGTGTTTTATACAGATAGCATTAAAATAGCATTAAAATAGACCTTTCTAAAGTAGTAACTCAAAATTTTTTCGACCTCTTAGAAATGACCGAAAATCAAAAAAATCTTAGGGCGCTAAACAACTATTGCATATTTTGCTATGTTATCGATGAAGTATCAAAATGTGTTTTATACAGGAAGATAGCATTAAAATAGACCTCTCTAAAGTAGTAACTCCGAATTTCTTCGACATCTTAGAAATGACCGAAAATCAAAAAAATCTTAGGCCGCTGAACAACTAATGCATATTTCACTGTGTTATCGATGAAGTATCAAAATGTGTTTTAAACAGGAAGATAGCATTAAAATAGACCTTTCTAAAGTAGTAACTCAAAATTTCTTCGACCTCTTAGAAGTGACCGAAAATTAAAAAAATCTTAGGCCGCTGAACAACTAATGCATATTTCACTGTGTTATCGATGAAGTATCAAAATGTGTTTTATACAGGAAGATAGCATTAAAATAGACCTTTCTAAAGTAGTAACTAAAAATTTCTTCAACCTCTTAGAAGTGACCGAAAATTAAAAAAATCTTAGGCCGCTGGTCAACTATTGCATATTTTGCTATGTTATCGATGAAGTATCAAAATGTGTTTTATACAGGAAGATAGCATTAAAATAGACCTTTCTAAAGTAGTAACTCAAAATTTCTTCGACCTCTTAGAAGTGACCGAAAATTTAAAAAATCTTAGGCCGCTGAACAACTATTGCAAATTTTGCTATGTTATCGATGAAGTATCAAAATTTGTTTTATACAGGAAGATAGCATTATAATAGACCTTTCTAAAGTAGTAACTCAAAATTTCTTTCACCTCTTAGAAGTGACCGAAAATTAAAAAAATCTTAGGCCGCTGAACACCTAATGCATATTTCACTGTGTTATCGATGAAGTTTCAAAATGTGTTTTATACAGGAAGATAGCATTAAAAAAAAGACCTTTCTAAAGTAGTAACTCAAAATTTTTTCGACCTCTTAGAAGTGACCGAAAATTTAAAAAATCTTAGGCCGCTGAACAACTATTGCAAATTTTGCTATGTTATCGATGAAGTATCAAAATTTGTTTTATACAGGAAGATAGCATTATAATAGACCTTTCTAAAGTAGTAACTCAAAATTTCTTCGACCTCTTAGAAATGACCGAAAATCAAAAAAGTCTTAGGCCGCTGAACAACTATTGCATATTTTGCTATGTTATCGATGAAGTATCAAAATGTGTTTTATACAGGAAGATAGCATTGAAATTAACCTTTCTAAAGTAGTAACTCAAAATTTCTTCGACCTCTTAGAAGTGACCGAAAATTTAAAAAATCTTAGGCCGCTGAACAACTATTGCATATTTTGCTATGTTATCGATGAAGTATCAAAATGTGTTTTATACAGGAAGATAGCATTAAAATAGACCTTTCTAAAGTAGTAACTCAAAATTTCTTCGACCTCTTAGAAGTGACCGAAAATTAAAAATATCTTAGGCAGCTGAACAACTATTGCAAATTTTGCTATGTTATCGATGAAGTATCGAAATAAGTTTTATACAGGAAGATAGCATTAAAATAGACCTTTCTAAAGTAGTAACTCAAAATTTCTTCAACCTCTTAGAAGTGACCGAAATTTAAAAAAATCTTAGGCCGCTGGACAACTATTGCATATTTTGCTATGTTATCGATGAAGTATCAAAATGTGTTTTATACAGGAAGATAGCATTAAAATTAACCTTTCTAAAGTAGTAACTCAAAATTTCTTCAACCTCTTAGAAGTGACCGAAAATTAAAAATATCTTAGGCCGCTGAACAACTATTGCAAATTTTGCTATGTTATCGATGAAGTATCAAAATTTGTTTTATACAGGAAGATAGCATTATAATAGACCTTTCTAAAGTAGTAACTCAAAATTTCTTCGACCTCTTAGAAATGACCGAAAATCAAAAAAATCTTAGGCCGCTAAACAACTATTGCATTTTTTGCTATGTTATCGATGAAGTATCAAAATGGGTTTTATACAGGAAGATAGCATTAAAATAGACATTTCTAAAGTAGTAACTCAAAATTTCTTCGACCTCTTAGAAGTGACCGAAAATTAAAAAATCTTAGGCCGCTGAACAACTATTGCATATTTTGCTATGTTATCGATGAAGTATCAAAATGTGTTTTATACAGATAGCATTAAAATAGCATTAAAATAGAACTTTCTAAAGTAGTAACTCAAAATTTCTGCGACCTCTTAGAAGTGACCGAAAATTAAAAATATCTTAGGCCGCTGGACAACTATTGCATATTTTGCTATGTTATCGATGAAGTATCAAAATGTGTTTTATACAGGAAGATAGCATTAAAATAGACCTTTCTAAAGTAGTAACTCAAAATTTCTTCGACCTCTTAGAAGTGACCGAAAATTAAAAAAATCTTAGGCCGCTCAACAACTAATGCATATTTCACTGTGTTATCGATGAAGTATCAAAATGTGTTTTATACAGGAAGATAGCATTAAAATAGACCTTTCTAAAGTAGTAACTAAAAATTTTTTCAACCTCTTAGAAGTGACCGAAAATTAAAAAAATCTTAGGCCGCTGGTCAACTATTGCATATTTTGCTATGTTATCGATGAAGTATCAAAATGTGTTTTATACAGGAAGATAGCATTAAAATAGACCTTTCTAAAGTAGTAACTCAAAATTTCTTCGACCTCTTAGAAGTGACCGAAAATTTAAAAAATCTTAGGCCGCTGAACAACTATTGCAAATTTTGCTATGTTATCGATGAAGTATCAAAATTTGTTTTATACAGGAAGATAGCATTATAATAGACCTTTCTAAAGTAGTAACTCAAAATTTCTTCGACCTCTTAGAAATGACCGAAAATCAAAAAAATCTTAGGCCGCTGAACAACTATTGCATATTTTGCTATGTTATCGATGAAGTATCAAAATGTGTTTTATACAGGAAGATAGCATTAAAAAAAAGACCTTTCTAAAGTAGTAACTCAAAATTTTTTCGACCTCTTAGAAGTGACCGAAAATTTAAAAAATCTTAGGCCGCTGAACAACTAATGCATATTTCACTGTGTTATCGATCAAGTATCAAAATGTGTTTTATACAGGAAGATAGCATTAAAATAGACCTTTCTAAAGTGGTAACTCTAAATTTCTTCAACCTCTTAGAAAAGACCGAAAATTAAAAAAATCTTAGGCCGCTGAACAACTATTGCATATTTTGCTATGTTATCGATGAAGTATCAAAATGTGTTTTATACAGATAGCATTAAAATAGCATTAAAATAGAACTTTCTAAAGTAGTAACTCAAAATTTCTGCGACCTCTTAGAAGTGACCGAAAATTTAAAAAATCTTAGGCCGCTGAACAACTATTGCATATTTTGCTATGTTATCGATGAAGTATCCAAATGTGTTTTATACAGGAAGATAGCATTAAAATAGACCTTTCTAAAGTAGTAACTCAAAATTTCTTCAACCTCTTAGAAGTGACCGAAATTTAAAAAAATCTTAGGCCGCTGGACAACTATTGCATATTTTGCTATGTTATCGATGAAGTATCAAAATGTGTTTTATACAGGAAGATAGCATTAAAATTAACCTTTCTAAAGTAGTAACTCAAAATTTCTTCGACCTCTTAGAAATGACCGAAAATCAAAAAAATCTTAGGCCGCTGAACAACTATTGCATATTTTGCTATGTTATCGATGAAGTATCAAAATGTGTTTTATACAGGAAGATAGCATTAAAAAAAAGACCTTTCTAAAGTAGTAACTCAAAATTTTTTCGACCTCTTAGAAGTGACCGAAAATTTAAAAAATCTTAGGCCGCTGAACAACTAATGCATATTTCACTGTGTTATCGATCAAGTATCAAAATGTGTTTTATACAGGAAGATAGCATTAAAATAGACCTTTCTAAAGTAGTAACTCAAAATTTCTTCGACCTCTTAGAAGTGACCGAAAATTTAAAAAATCTTAGGCCGCTGAACAACTATTGCAAATTTTGCTATGTTATCGATGAAGTATCAAAATTTGTTTTATACAGGAAGATAGCATTATAATAGACCTTTCTAAAGTAGTAACTCAAAATTTCTTCGACCTCTTAGAAATGACCGAAAATCAAAAAAATCTTAGGCCGCTGAACAACTATTGCATATTTTGCTATGTTATCGATGAAGTATCAAAATGTGTTTTATACAGGAAGATAGCATTAAAAAAAAGACCTTTCTAAAGTAGTAACTCAAAATTTTTTCGACCTCTTAGAAGTGACCGAAAATTTAAAAAATCTTAGGCCGCTGAACAACTAATGCATATTTCACTGTGTTATCGATCAAGTATCAAAATGTGTTTTATACAGGAAGATAGCATTAAAATAGACCTTTCTAAAGTGGTAACTCTAAATTTCTTCAACCTCTTAGAAAAGACCGAAAATTAAAAAAATCTTAGGCCGCTGAACAACTATTGCATATTTTGCTATGTTATCGATGAAGTATCAAAATGTGTTTTATACAGATAGCATTAAAATAGCATTAAAATAGAACTTTCTAAAGTAGTAACTCAAAATTTCTGCGACCTCTTAGAAGTGACCGAAAATTTAAAAAATCTTAGGCCGCTGAACAACTATTGCATATTTTGCTATGTTATCGATGAAGTATCCAAATGTGTTTTATACAGGAAGATAGCATTAAAATAGACCTTTCTAAAGTAGTAACTCAAAATTTCTTCAACCTCTTAGAAGTGACCGAAATTTAAAAAAATCTTAGGCCGCTGGACAACTATTGCATATTTTGCTATGTTATCGATGAAGTATCAAAATGTGTTTTATACAGGAAGATAGCATTAAAATTAACCTTTCTAAAGTAGTAACTCAAAATTTCTTCGACCTCTTAGAAATGACCGAAAATCAAAAAAATCTTAGGCCGCTGAACAACTATTGCATATTTTGCTATGTTATCGATGAAGTATCAAAATGTGTTTTATACAGGAAGATAGCATTAAAAAAAAGACCTTTCTAAAGTAGTAACTCAAAATTTTTTCGACCTCTTAGAAGTGACCGAAAATTTAAAAAATCTTAGGCCGCTGAACAACTAATGCATATTTCACTGTGTTATCGATCAAGTATCAAAATGTGTTTTATACAGGAAGATAGCATTAAAATAGACATTTCTAAAGTAGTAACTCATAATTTCTTCGACCTCTTAGAAGTGACCGAAAATTAAAAAATCTTAGGCCGCTGAACAACTATTGCATATTTTGCTATGTTATCGATGAAGTATCAAAATGTGTTTTATACAGATAGCATTAAAATAGCATTAAAATAGAACTTTCTAAAGTAGTAACTCAAAATTTCTGCGACCTCTTAGAAGTGACCGAAAATTAAAAATATCTTAGGCCGCTGAACAACTAATGCATATTTCACTGTGTTATCGATGAAGTATCAAAATGTGTTTTAAACAGGAAGATAGCATTAAAATAGACCTTTCTAAAGTAGTAACTCAAAATTTCTTCGACCTCTTAGAAGTGACCGAAAATTAAAAAAATCTTAGGCCGCTGAACAACTAATGCATATTTCACTGTGTTATCGATGAAGTATCAAAATGTGTTTTATACAGGAAGATAGCATTAAAATAGACCTTTCTAAAGTAGTAACTCAAAATTTCTTCGACCTCTTAGAAGTGACCGAAAATTTAAAAAATCTTAGGCCGCTGAACAACTATTGCAAATTTTGCTATGTTATCGATGAAGTATCAAAATTTGTTTTATACAGGAAGATAGCATTATAATAGACCTTTCTAAAGTAGTAACTCAAAATTTCTTCGACCTCTTAGAAGTGACCGAAAATTAAAAAAATCTTAGGCCGCTGAACAACTAATGCATATTTCACTGTGTTATCGATGAAGTTTCAAAATGTGTTTTATACAGGAAGATAGCATTAAAAAAAAGACCTTTCTAAAGTAGTAACTCAAAATTTTTTCGACCTCTTAGAAGTGACCGAAAATTTAAAAAATCTTAGGCCGCTGAACAACTATTGCAAATTTTGCTATGTTATCGATGAAGTATCAAAATTTGTTTTATACAGGAAGATAGCATTATAATAGACCTTTCTAAAGTAGTAACTCAAAATTTCTTCGACCTCTTAGAAATGACCGAAAATCAAAAAAGTCTTAGGCCGCTGAACAACTATTGCATATTTTGCTATGTTATCGATGAAGTATCAAAATGTGTTTTATACAGGAAGATAGCATTGAAATTAACCTTTCTAAAGTAGTAACTCAAAATTTCTTCGACCTCTTAGAAGTGACCGAAAATTAAAAATATCTTAGGCAGCTGAACAACTATTGCAAATTTTGCTATGTTATCGATGAAGTATCGAAATAAGTTTTATACAGGAAGATAGCATTAAAATAGACCTTTCTAAAGTAGTAACTCAAAATTTCTTCAACCTCTTAGAAGTGACCGAAATTTAAAAAAATCTTAGGCCGCTGGACAACTATTGCATATTTTGCTATGTTATCGATGAAGTATCAAAATGTGTTTTATACAGGAAGATAGCATTAAAATTAACCTTTCTAAAGTAGTAACTCAAAATTTCTTCAACCTCTTAGAAGTGACCGAAAATTAAAAATATCTTAGGCCGCTGAACAACTATTGCAAATTTTGCTATGTTATCGATGAAGTATCAAAATTTGTTTTATACAGGAAGATAGCATTATAATAGACCTTTCTAAAGTAGTAACTCAAAATTTCTTCGACCTCTTAGAAATGACCGAAAATCAAAAAAATCTTAGGCCGCTAAACAACTATTGCATTTTTTGCTATGTTATCGATGAAGTATCAAAATGGGTTTTATACAGGAAGATAGCATTAAAATAGACATTTCTAAAGTAGTAACTCAAAATTTCTTCGACCTCTTAGAAGTGACCGAAAATTAAAAAATCTTAGGCCGCTGAACAACTATTGCATATTTTGCTATGTTATCGATGAAGTATCAAAATGTGTTTTATACAGATAGCATTAAAATAGCATTAAAATAGCATTAAAATAGAACTTTCTAAAGTAGTAACTCAAAATTTCTGCGACCTCTTAGAAGTGACCGAAAATTAAAAATATCTTAGGCCGCTGGACAACTATTGCATATTTTGCTATGTTATCGATGAAGTATCAAAATGTGTTTTATACAGGAAGATAGCATTAAAATAGACCTTTCTAAAGTAGTAACTCAAAATTTCTTCGACCTCTTAGAAGTGACCGAAAATTAAAAAAATCTTAGGCCGCTCAACAACTAATGCATATTTCACTGTGTTATCGATGAAGTATCAAAATGTGTTTTATACAGGAAGATAGCATTAAAATAGACATTTCTAAAGTAGTAACTAAAAATTTTTTCAACCTCTTAGAAGTGACCGAAAATTAAAAAAATCTTAGGCCGCTGGTCAACTATTGCATATTTTGCTATGTTATCGATGAAGTATCAAAATGTGTTTTATACAGGAAGATAGCATTAAAATAGACCTTTCTAAAGTAGTAACTCAAAATTTCTTCGACCTCTTAGAAGTGACCGAAAATTTAAAAAATCTTAGGCCGCTGAACAACTATTGCAAATTTTGCTATGTTATCGATGAAGTATCAAAATTTGTTTTATACAGGAAGATAGCATTATAATAGACCTTTCTAAAGTAGTAACTCAAAATTTCTTCGACCTCTTAGAAATGACCGAAAATCAAAAAAATCTTAGGCCGCTGAACAACTATTGCATATTTTGCTATGTTATCGATGAAGTATCAAAATGTGTTTTATACAGGAAGATAGCATTAAAAAAAAGACCTTTCTAAAGTAGTAACTCAAAATTTTTTCGACCTCTTAGAAGTGACCGAAAATTTAAAAAATCTTAGGCCGCTGAACAACTAATGCATATTTCACTGTGTTATCGATCAAGTATCAAAATGTGTTTTATACAGGAAGATAGCATTAAAATAGACCTTTCTAAAGTGGTAACTCTAAATTTCTTCAACCTCTTAGAAAAGACCGAAAATTAAAAAAATCTTAGGCCGCTGAACAACTATTGCATATTTTGCTATGTTATCGATGAAGTATCAAAATGTGTTTTATACAGATAGCATTAAAATAGCATTAAAATAGAACTTTCTAAAGTAGTAACTCAAAATTTCTGCGACCTCTTAGAAGTGACCGAAAATTTAAAAAATCTTAGGCCGCTGAACAACTATTGCATATTTTGCTATGTTATCGATGAAGTATCCAAATGTGTTTTATACAGGAAGATAGCATTAAAATAGACCTTTCTAAAGTAGTAACTGAAAATTTCTTCGACCTCTTTGAAGTGACCGAAAATTAAAAATATCTTAGGCCGCTGAACAACTATTGCAAATTTTGCTATGTTATCGATGAAGTATCAAAATTTGTTTTATACAGGAAGATAGCATTATAATAGACCTTTCTAAAGTAGTAACTCAAAATTTCTTCGACCTCTTAGAAATGACCGAAAATCAAAAAAATCTTAGGCCGCTGAACAACTATTGCATATTTTGCTATGTTATCGATGAAGTATCAAAATGTGTTTTATACAGGAAGATAGCATTAAAATAGACCTTTCTAAAGTAGTAACTCAAAATTTCTTCGACCTCTTAGAAGGGACCGAAAATTAAAAAAATCTTAGGCCGCTGAACAACTATTGCATATTTTGCTATGTTATCGATGAAGTATCAAAATGTGTTTTATACAGGAAGATAGCATTAAAATAGACCTTTCTAAAGTAGTAACTCAAAATTTCTTCGTCCTCTTAGAAGTGACCGAAAATTAAAAAAATCTTAGGCCGCTGAACAACTAATGCATATTTCACTGTGTTATCGATGAAGTATCAAAATGTGTTTTATACAGGAAGATAGCATTAAAATAGATCTTTCTAAAGAAGTAACTCAAAATTTCTTCGACCTCTTAGAAGTGACCGAAAATTTAAAATATCTTAGGCCGCTGAACAACTATTGCATATTTTGCTATGTTATCGATGAAGTATCAAAATGTGTTTTATACAGGAAGATAGCATTAAAATAGACCTTTCTAAAGTAGTAACTCAAAATTTCTTCAACCTCTTAGAAAAGACCGAAAATTAAAAAAATCTTAGGCCGCTGAACAACTATTGCATATTTTGCTATGTTATCGATGAAGTATCAAAATGTGTTTTATACAGGAAGATAGCATTATAATAGACCTTTCTAAAGTAGTAACTCAAAATTTCTTCGACCTCTTAGAAGTGACCGAAAATTTAAAAAATCTTAGGCCGCTGAACAACTATTGCATATTTTGCTATGTTATCGATGTAGTATCAAAATGTGTTTTATACAGGAAGATAGCATTAAAATAGACCTTTCTAATGTAGTAACTCAAAATTTCTTTGACCTCTTAGAAGTGACCGAAAATTAAAAATATCTTAGGCCGCTGAACAACTATTGCAAATTTTGCTATGTTATCGATGAAGTATCAAAATGTGTTTTATACAGGAAGATAGCATTTAAATAGACCTTTCTAAAGTAGTAACTCAAAATTTCTTCGACCTCTTAGAAGTGACCGAAAATTAAAAAAATCTTAGGCCGCTGAACAACTATTGCATATTTTGCTATGTAATCGATGAAGTATCCAAATGTGTTTTATACAGGAAGATAGCATTTAAATAGACCTTTCTAAAGTAGTAACTCAAAATTTCTTCGACCTCTTAGAAGTGACCGAAAATTAAAAAAATCTTAGGCCGCTGAACAACTATTGCATATTTTGCTATGTTATCGATGAAGTATCAAAATGTGTTTTATACTGGAAGATAGCATTAAAATAGACCTTTCTAATGTAGTAACTCAAAATTTCTTCGACCCCTTAGAAGTGGTCGAAAATCGAAAAATTCCGCTAGGGAAAAGGCCGCTGAAAACTAATGCGTATTTCACTATGTTATCGACGAAGTATCAAAATGTGTTTTACATTGGAAGATAGCATTAAAATAGATCTTTCTAAAGAAGTAACTCAAAATTTCTTCGACCTGACTGAAAATTTAAAAAATCTTAGGCCGCTGAACAACTATTGCATATTTCACGATGTTATCGAAGAAGTATCAAAATGTGTTTTACACCGGAAGATAACATATAAATAGACCTTTCTAACGTAGTAACTCAAAATTTCTTCGACCCCTTAGAAGTAGTCGAAAATCTAAAAATTCTTAGGCCGCTGAACAACTAATGCATATTTCACTGTGTTATTGACGAAGTATCAAAATGTGTTTTACTGTGGAAGAGAGCATATAAATAGACCTTTCTAACGTAGTAACTCAAAACTTCTTCAACTCCTTAGAAGTGGTCGAAAATCGAAAAATTCTTAGGCCGCTGAACAACTAATGCATATTTCACTATGTTGCTGCCAAAGACTGCTATCCAAAGACAACAACCGGGACCGACGGCTCAACGTGCCCTCCGAAGCACGGAAGTGCTCAGTAGTAATGTCACCAGCGGTCACCCATCCAACTCCCGACCGTGGCGGACGTTACTTAACTTTGCTGATCGTTTCAGATTGGCCTTAGCAAACTTCGCTACGAGCGTATTCACTGTACCTACCTAGTAGTATATTATAATTTTTAGATAGTCAACGTAGGTGCAACGTAGCGGGGCTCGGCAGCAAATAATACCTATTATGCTGCGGCCGCATTTATCTCGTTTCTTTTATTGTAAATATAACAATGGGCACTGGCCAGGTGGTGGCTAGCAAATCTGGAGGTCTCTGTGCCATACCTGCGATTTCTGGGCAGATTATAACATCAAAGGTTACTTAAGTGCTGGTGGAATCTGTTTAAGTTTTTGCCTTGCCACGTGCTCTTAACCCATCCATTTCTTAGTCGCCTCTTACGACACCCACGGGATGATATGGGGGGGAGGTGCAATTCTAACCTGGCACCCCACGGGGCTCGAAGACTTTGATAATATTAAATACTGTGACTATTGTAACGTAGTGTTGACAATAATTTTATTATTAATGTATGTTTGTACAGGCAACTGTGACAAATATCATCAAAAGCCTTTCTGCCTTGCCTTTTTTTAGTGGTATATAATTTACTTACAACCTCCACCCCCTCCACACCCCTACGTTATTAAATGTTGTCCTATTAACAATATGTTAAAATATAATATTTGTTTACACATAAATAGTATATTTTTTCATATTACCTACCTACACACATTTATTTAGTTAAAGTTTTACTCGGTAATACTAGTTTATTTTATTTACAAACTTATTTGATTTTATTTTATCTAAATAATTACTGATGGTATGAAATAAATACCTACGATATGTTGATAGATGGTTGAATACCTTATCAAAACTATCTTTTCCAAACCATTTGAATTAAATCAAGAATATTTTATTAACATAACACGGCAATATACGTAGAAATGAAAATGTATAGTGCCTCTTAACTAAACATTTTTAGTGGCGAATAAATTCAGGCGTTACTCTACGAAGGCAGATCGATCGTGTGCTCGGAGAGTCAAGATCTCCTGAGGATGCTTCGTGTAGAATCGAATCCGTCGGAAATTCTTCCGGTTTGGCGTGTCGCATTAATAGGAAAATTAGGCGGAATTTTCACTAGATATATTTTTATAATTTTGAAGTGTTTCATTGAAATATTAATTTAATTAAAATTTTTCCGAGTGGAAAAATTTGAGTCATGTGCGGGATTCGAACCCGCGTCCATCCACACCTTTAGCTGGGGTATGCTCTAATCCGATTGAGCTAACATGAAGATGAGTCCATGGGTTCGAATCCCGCACATGACTTAAAATTTTTCTTCTCGTAATTTTTTTTTATTGTGTAATGTAATCCGCAGAACACGTGTTATTGCAAACAAATATATAAAAAATATTAATTTAATGTTTTTTTGAAATATTTGTTATTATTTTTAGTGGCTATTTATCACCATGCTTTTTTTTATTAAAAATTACTGAAATGTAAGTAATCGTTGGATGAAGAAGCTTATATCGATTTAATATATCTAATAATTATAATTATGCACCAACAAACTAATTGAATATCTTGATAAGACTAGTATAGAAATATACCTAATAGAAGAGCTAATAATTAAATTAAAAAGTTGTATTCATGGTAGGTAATTATGGATAAAGCCCTTTATTATTACCGTTTTTAAAAGACTCCATTACAATGCATTTGTTTTTTGCATAGCGGTCCCTTATCATCACAGAGTTAATCCTGGTGGCCCTTTGTTGTGTTCTACCGATAATGATTTAAGGTAGTCAAAATATGCAATAAACGATACTTTACTTCAAAATAGTTCAACCCCCATTTGCGTTAATAATAATAACAGTTTTTGGATATTTCGTCAGTTTTACGAGAGATGCCATCAGATGATGAGCTACGAGCTTTAACGTGAACTAATTGTAGGCTTTAATTACCTTCCTTAACTATGTTCAGTAAGTAGATTACGTGAGTTTTAATAGGATAGTGAAACTTATAGGAGGTGCATAGTGACAGTAGTTTAATGTAGTTACTGACATTTAAGTTTTACGTATAAAAATGTGATTACAAAATTCGTTTGGACATCATGTAAGTTTATTTTATATTCCATAACCTACTTAGAAATATTATTGTTACAACCTATGTTATTATATAATAAATGCTCAAATTTATTAGCAATGTGTCAACCTTATCGACATAATTGTGGTATAAACAATTTTTGTTTTTATTTTATTATTTTTAGATTTTCGGTCATTTCTAAGAGGTCGAAGAAATTTTGAGTTACTACGTTAGAAAGGTCTATTATAATGCTATCTTCCTGTATAAAACACATTTTGAAACTTCATCGATAACATAGCAAAATATGCAATAGTTGTTCAGCGGCCTAAGATTTTTTTAATTTTCGGTCACTTCTAAGAGGACGAAGAAATTTTGAGTTACTACTTTAGAAAGGTCTATTTTAATGCTATCTTCCTGTATAAAACACATTTTGATACTTCATCGATAACATAGCAAAATATGCAATAGTTGTTCAGCGGCCTAAGATTTTTTTGATTTTCGGTCATTTCTAAGAGGTCGAAGAAATTTTGAGTTACTACTTTAGAAAGGTCTATTATAATGCTATCTTCCTGTATAAAACAAATTTTGATACTTCATCGATAACATAGCAAAATTTGCAATAGTTGTTCAGCGGCCTAAGATTTTTTAAATTTTCGGTCACTTCTAAGAGGTCGAAAAAATTTTGAGTTACCACTTTAGAAAGGTCTTTTTTTTAATGCTATCTTCCTGTATAAAACACATTTTGATACTTCATCGATAACATAGCAAAATATGCAATAGTTGTTCAGCGGCCTAAGATATTTTAAATTTTCGGTCACTTCTAAGAGGTCGAAGAAATTTTGAGTTACTTCTTTAGAAAGATCTATTTTAATGCTATCTTCATGTATAAAACACATTTTGATACTTCATCGATAACACAGTGAAATATGCAATAGTTGTTCAGCGGCCTAAGATTTTTTTAATTTTCGGTCACTTCTAAGAGGTCGAAGAAATTTTGAGTTACTACTTTAGAAAGTTCTATTTTAATGCTATCTTCCTGTATAAAACACATTTTGATACTTCATCGATAACATAGCAAAATATGCAATAGTTGTTCAGCGGCCTAAGATTTTTTTTTATTTTCGGCCATTTCTAGGTGGTGGAAGAAATTTAGAGTTATTTATTCAGAAAGGTCTATACAAACGCCATTTTTGGTATAGATATAAATTTTATAGTTTGAGTTTAACATTTTACAAATCACTATAGTTTTTCCCTTTTTACCCTCACCCCCATATATTATGATTCGTAGCATGCTGTATAGGTATTTTATGTTTACGATATAAAAAACCGCGGTTCAATAATAGGGACTCTCTTAATTGGTCGGGTTATTATAGGCCGCTAACTTCACATCGGTAGTGCTGGAGGCCTGTAACATCTGCATTATAGGATAATTTTATTGCTTGGGTGTACTTTGGCTCAGAAGATAAGGTGCCAAAAGTAGCTGATATCTACATGTCGAGGGGCATCATCAGACGTGCACTGAATCTCTGAATGAAATTTGGGGGATAAGCGTGGAGGCGTGCGCGTCGCAGTGCCAGTCCTTTCGAGGGCTGCAACTCCACTTAAAATTACCGTGGTGGTAGGACTTCATCGAGGTCCGCCTGGACTGTTACCACCCACCTACTAAAGTGTGCTGCCAAATGTCTTCGTTCATAACGTAGTCGTGTTCCAGCACTATTGTAGGTGAACTAGCCCTCCTCCCCCCACTTCGCCCCTTGTGGCCTACACCGCTAACCCTCTCGAGACCGTTGTTTGCATCAGAAGGACCCAGTAGACGTGATGAACGTGAAGGATGGGCGCGGGGGCCAGGGAGACCCGGTGAAACGGTTGACCGCTGGCCGCCCGCAAGTCAGTAGGGGACCCGAACCCGTGGATAACTTTTTAAACTCCGCCACGGGAGGCTGTCCCACCAGGTCGTGCATAATCCTGCGTGGTGGCTGTCGTGCCGGAGTAGGAGATCGGAGTGGAACCCGGCAGGCACCAGCATGGGGGTCCGGGGGCCCTTCCGTCTCCCGTGCCAATCAATCACTCGTTCCGTTCTTCTAGTCGGTTTCTAGTTGCCTTCTTTTTGTCTTTTGGATTGAAGCGGTGTACGCGACAACGTCCCTCTAACTTTATCCATACCATGGCCAAGTCAAATAAGAGCAAACGTTGTTCAGTGGCTTCCCATTCCACACTACGTGTGGACTACTGCAACATTAGAGGATTGCACGCCAATCTCAATTTTTTTTTTTTTTTATGCCTTATTGGTTCGCCTTTGACCACTATCTCACCTGATGGTAAGTGATGATGTGGTCGAGGATGTTGTTCAGACTAACCTAGAGTTACTGGCTCTCAAGGATAGCTGCCGGAACACACCGTTAAGTGCTTGGCGACAGATTTTCAACTTGAGGGTGGTAGCTAGCCAGGCGGGCATTTGCAAAGTGCCCTACCACCATGCTGTAACGACTGCTATCCTAAGACAACAACCGGGACCAACGGCTTAACGTGCCCTCCGAAGCACGGAAGCGCTCAGTAGTCATGTCCAACCAGCGGTCACCCATCCAAGTCATGACCGCGGCGGGCGTTGCTTAACTTTGCTGATCGATTCAGAATGGCTAAACAAACTTGGCTACGAGCGCTTCAATGCCGTCCATCTCCATCTTGAAACGGAAAAGCCTGCCCTGCTCTTTTTGACGGAGACACAAATACTTTCACCCGCGGACGCATCCTACCTCTCGTACCCTGGGTACATGCTTGAGCACAAGTTCTTGCCTCGTGCTGGGGTATGTTTGTACGTGAGAGAGGATATTTGTTGCCGCCATCTCAAAGGCCTGGAGGATAAGGACCTGTCGCTACTTTGGACTTG
Source organism: Plagodis dolabraria (assembly GCA_963854805.1). NCBI lineage: Eukaryota > Metazoa > Arthropoda > Insecta > Lepidoptera > Geometridae > Plagodis > Plagodis dolabraria. Next base: position 35,672,847 of record OY978447.1, read on the forward strand.
CGTAGACTATTGTGGTCAAACGCGGATCTACGTATGTCTATACAGGTCTCATAGCGGAGACCGGGAGACTACTCGCCTGTTCGATTATGTGGCTTCACGGGCTGATAAGGTTCTTGAGCAACGTTTCTGCAGAATTGGTCATTCTTGGCGGCTTCAATAGCCACCACTCCGAGTGGTTGGGATCGTCAAAAACTGACCATGTGGGGCGTCTTGCTTATGACCTCGCTACGGCTTATGGACTCTCTCAGGCCAGACAGAACTCTGGTCAGGGCCGACCAGAGTTCCCGACATTGACAGCCACACTCCCTCATTGCTAGACCTTCTGCTGACTTCCAATCCAGATGGATATCAGGTCTCCGTCGAGGCACCTTTAGGTGGGTCCGACCATTGCCTGGTACGCTCCGAGGTGCCAACCCTAAGCCGCGTCCGTCCCCATCTACCTGGGAAACGCACCATATGGCACTACGGGTCAGCCGATTGGGATGGGTTACGAGAGTTTTACTCCTCTTATCCCTGGAAGCAGCTCTGCTTCTCGATCTGCGATCTCGATACTTGCGCCGACTCCGTCGCGGACGTTGTGCTGCAGGGCATGGAATGCTACATTCCAAACTCTGCAGTGCGCGTTGGCGGTAGAAGTCACCCCTGGTTCAGTAGGCCCTGTGCAGTAGCTTCAAAGCTTAAGCTTGACGCTTATAAGGCTTGGGCTATGGCGCTTGTATCGCAGGATCCTAAGTGTCCCGCTTTAAAAAAGAAGCTAAACGCTGCTTCAAGGTCTTGCAAGAGGGAAGTAGCCGAAGCCAAAAAGCTTCATGTGAGCAGTAAGGCGTTCTGGTCGCTTGCCAAAACTGCTGAAGGGAACTTCTGCCAATCATCACTTCCAGCACTTCGTAAGCCCGATAACAGTTTGGCCCACAGCGCAAAAGAGAAAGCAGATCTCCTTGGCATTCTCTTTGCCTCAAACTCGACTCTTGACGATGGGGATGCAGCACCGCCTGTTATACCGCAGTGTGAGAGTTCCATGCCGGATGTACGCATCTTTCAGAGAGCCGTACGGAAGGAACTCGTATCTCTTGACGTGTGAAAGTCGAGTGGGCCGGACGGCATCCCGGCTGTTGTTTTAAAAAAGTGCGCACCAGAGTTGTCCCCGGTTTTAACGCGCCTGTTTCTGTTCTTCTACACTTTGGGATGTGTGCCATCATCGTGGAAAGTAGCTCTTGTCCACCCGATTCCTAAGAAAGGATTCCACGGACCCTTCTAACTACCGCCCCATTGCAATCACTTCTCTGCTCTCCAAAGTTATGGAACAAGTTGTGAACTCCCAGCTTCTTGGATACCGCTTTCGAAGCGCTCGTAGCGAAGTTTGCTTAACCATTCTGAATCGATCAGCAAAGTTAAGCAACGTCCGCCGCGGTCATGAGTTGGATGGGTGACCGCTGGTGACATTATTACTGAGCGCTTCCGTGCTTCGGAGGGCACGTTAAGCCGTCGGTCCCGGTTGTTGTCTTAGGATGGCAGTCATTACAGCATGGTGGTAGGGCACTTTGCGAATGCCCGCCTGGCTAGCTACCACCCTCAAGTTGAAAATCTGTCGCCAAGCACCTAACGGTGTGTTCCGGCAGCTGTCCTTGAGAGCCAGTAATTCTAGGTTAGCCTGAACAACATCTTCGACCACATCATCACTTACCATCAGGTGAGATAGTGGTCAAAGGCTAACCTATCAAGCATAAAAAAAAAAAAAAAAAAAAACCTGGAGGAACACCGGCTGATCAGCGATCGTCAATATGGATTTCGTCATGGCCGATCAGCCGGTGATCTTCTAGCTTATCTTACGCATCGGTGGGCCGAAGCTGTTGAGAGTAGAGGAGAAGCGCTGGCGGTTCTCCTCTACTCTCGGCGAGAAGAGCTTAGACATTGCCAAGGCCTTCGATCGGGTGTGGCACAGGGCACTTCTTTCGAAACTACCGTCATATGGCATATCTACTTGGGGGCTTTGCACATGGATATCCAGCTTCCTCTCCGGGCGTACTATTAAAGTTGTTGTAGACGGATCGTGTTCCGATGCCATGCCCATCAACGCTGGAGTCCCCCAGGGTTCTGTGTTGTCGCCTACGCTATTCATCCTGCATATCAATGACATGTTGCGAGTCGGTGACATTCATTGCTATGCAGATGATAGTACGGTCAGCGAACAGTACTCTGGTCGTGTTAGTGCCCCGCTCTCTGAAGTGTTGGACAGCAGAGACAGACTTGTGATTGAACATTCTCTTGTCAAAATCTCAGCGTGGGAAAACTTAACCTCGTCAAATTCAATCCCTCTAAGACACAAGTCCCTCTAAGTCAAAGGCTTCGGTCTCGGGCCAATACGAGATCGTTAACCCGGCCCCAGGACGGGCAGAGTGACCTTCTCTGTCTTTCACTGGGGTAATTCTCATTCGGCGCGTCCACGTCGCGGGGCTGGACACAGCTCTCTTCAGTAGGCCGGAGGGAGACGATGACCAAGTTCGAGTGGGGACCCAGCTCTGTGGGGTATAACATAGAACCCATGCCCAGGGTTACGGGTGAAGACCTCAACGGTGGTGAGGGCGGAGACAGAAGTTGTCGGTACGGCCAAACCAGCGGAAGAGGCGAGCCACAGCGGCGTAGTAACTGGAACCTGATGGGGGGCAGCGGTAACCATCAGTACCTAAGTGAAGCGCAAGGAGGTGATTTCCAAACCGGTTCACTCGAGGAATATTATAACCACTGAGGTTATAATACCGCGATGCAGAAAGTAAGGGGAACCTACTGCATTACTCTTCCCATGAAAGTTGTATGATGGTAACAAAAGTACATAGAAAGAGACCGCCTGGTGACCCGCGTAGCGACCGGCGCTCTGTGGCGACCGGGGCCCAGAGTGTGAAATTGGTTACCGGCCATGGAGATACAGGCAACCAGGTATCCCGTGGAAACTATGCGACTGGAAGTAGAATAAAGCTACGGAAACCTCAACGTTTGGGTACATGGAACGTACGTGGTCTTTTGGAGGATGGAAAGCTTCACATTTTAGAAGAAGAATTGGAACGGTGCCAGTTACTTATAACAGGATTAAGCGAAACTCACTGGAAAGGGAGTGGCCACTTTGACTCCGAGAAACACACCATCTACTTCTCCGGCAGTGACACGAGTAGCTTTTCTGGAGTGGCTATCGCAATCCCTAAGATATGGAATCGTGCCGTATTGGGATATAATCCAGTAAATGAAAGGATAATAACTATTAAACTCAGCGCTTCACCGACCCCTGTAAACATTATCCAGGTTTATGCCCCCACGATGACTGCTAAATCTGAACTTGTAGAAGATTTCTATAATGATCTTGAAACTGCTATAGCTAGAACACCTAAAAGAGAGTTATTAATCATAATTGGGGACTTTAACTCGAAAGTGGGAAATACTACCATGGATAATGGAATACGAAATATCGTTGGGCATTATGGTCTAGGTGTACGAAATTCAAGAGGAGAGCGGTTGATAGAATTTGCGGCGAATAACAACCTGACCATAATGAACACTACTTTTGAACATCACGCGAGACGACTTTATACTTGGACATCCCCGGATGGCAAATATCGTAACCAAATTGACTACATTTTAATTCGATCTAGATGGAGAAGTTCGATTACTAACACGCGTACTATGCCTGGAGCTGATTGTCATTCTGATCACCAACTGCTAGTTGCCGATTTGCGGTTAAAGCTACAAAGAACTAGGCAGATAAAAACCAACAGGAGAATGGAGGTCACCGATACAAAGGTATTTCAAGAATCGGTCAACATCAAACATTCTTCCTGGAGAGTACATATTAAAGACAAAGATACAGACTCTTTATGGCAATTGGCAAAAAGCTATATCAAGAACGCTATAGTAGTAGCACAACCAAGACGACGCCTAGCAAAACGACAACATTGGATGACTATAGGCACTTGGAAACTAGTCGAAGAAAGACGAATTCTCAAATCCTCGGGTGCAAACATTGCACAACTCAATGCCAAGAATGCGATTGTACAAGCTGCTTGTAGAAAAGATCGCAATAACTACCTAGGATTGATATGTGAGGAACTCGAGCGACATTCCGATAATTTCCAAGCCAAAGATCTCCATGATAAGGTACGATATTTAACACGCCAATTTAAACCGAGAATATGGTCAATAGAAAACTCCGTGGGTGTAACGGTGACTGAGATCAGGGATATAGTGGATGCTTGGAAGGACTACTGTAAATCTCTTTTTGCTAGTAATAGTACTACACCAAGCTCCACGATATGTACTCTAGACAGATCAATGAACATGAACCGAGCATTTTGCGTGATGAAGTGAGAGCAGCGGTTAAACATCTAAAATGCAATAAAGCCGTCGGAATTGATGAAATACCAATAGAAGTGCTCAAGGCAATGGGTGAGACAGGAATTGATGTCTTATATGTCATTTGTTGCAAAATATGGGAAACCGGAGTATGGCCGAAAGATTGGGCCCACTCGGTATTTATACCGCTTCACAAAAAGGGATCGACCAAGAAATGCAACAATTACAGGCTGATATCCCTTATTTCCCATGCAAGTAAAGTTATGCTTCATATTTTATGCACTCGTCTCCAGGCATACTTATCATGGCAAATTGCATCGGAGCAGGCTGGTTTCGTAAAGGGAAGAGGCACACGAGAACAAATACTCATCCTAAGACAGATCATAGAGAAGGCCAGAGAATTTAACACCCCAGTTCTAATCTGTTTTGTAGATTTTCGCAAGGCATTTGACACAGTTGTACGTGAAAGGCTGTGGAAAATCTTATTAGAAATGGGAGTTCCACATCATCTGACATACCTTATTAAGCGACTCTATGATGAAGAAGTAGCAGCTGTTAGATTAGATGATGTGCTTTCTGACGAATTCCACACTGAATCAGGTGTTCGGCAAGGGTGCATTCTGTCATCATTGCTGTTCAATACATATACGGAGTATATAATGCGAATTGTTCTTGAAGGATGGAATAAAGGAATCTCAATTGGTGGCCGGCTGATAAATAACCTCCGCTACGCTGACGATACCACTCTTCTCGCTCAAACTGAAGAAGATATGGAAGATCTCCTGGCTCGCCTAGAAACAATCAGCCTACAATACGGTCTTGTAATTAACCGAGACAAGACTAAAATGATGATAGTTGACCGAGCGAATAACAACAGACCGGACCTACTGAGTATATCAAATTGCAAAGTAGTACAGAGCTACACATACCTCGGCTCTACTATATCAAATGAGGGAAGTTGCGAGGACGAGATTAAAAGACGGTGCGCAATTACAAGATCTGCTGTAGAGAGGTTGGAAAAGGTTTGGAAAGATAAAAGGATTGATGAACTGTCTAGTCTTTCCAATCTTCCTCTACGGTGCTGAAACCTGGTCCTTAAGACTACTGGACCGCCGTAAAATCGACGCTCTGGAGATGTGGTGTTGGAGGCGCCTACTGAGGATCCCGTGGACTGCCTTCCGCACAAACTTGTCTATCCTTAATGAACTTAAAATCAAGACTAGGCTATCGTCGATTGTTCAATTACGAATTTTAAAGTTCTTCGGGCACATCTCCAGGAATGAAGACTCGATGGAACGATTAGTGGTCCAGGGTCAGGTAGCAGGAAAGAGAGCTAGAGGTAGATCTCCCACTCGCTGGACTGATTTGATCAAAACGGCTACACAATCATCCATATCTGAGTGCACGCGCAACGCTACCAACCGAAAAAAATGGAGAAGCATTGCCAGATCAGTGATCACCAACAAAAAGACTGATGACGTTGAAGACCCACCATGTACCACCATCTTACCAACCACGACCACTCTGTCAAGAGTGCCCGACTGAGAAGAAGACACAAGTCTGCGCGTTCACAGCGAAAAAAGCTCCTTTTGGCGTCGCTCCGCAATTTCAGGACATTCCCCTGAACATCTCTAAGAGCTTGGAGATCCTTGGTGTTAGCGTTTCTGGCGAGGTTCAATTTAGGGGTCATTTGCAGGCTAAGGCGAAACTCGCTTCAATGAAGCTCGGTGTGCTTAACAAGGCGAAATGGTACTTTACATCTAGTCAGCGGCTTTTACTCTACAAAGCACAAGTGCCGTCCCACGTAGAGTACTGCTCCCACCTTTGGAATGGCGCACCGAAATACCAACTTCAGCCTCTCGACTCCCTACAGCGACGAGCCTCCAGAATTATCGACAATCCCAGGCTCTCTGACAAGCTGGATCCTCTCAGCCTCCGTAGAGATGTAGGTTCCCTTTGTATTTTTTACCGCTTGTTTTTCGGGGAATGTTCCGACGAGCTTTTTGACCTTATTCCTGCGTCGAAATTTTAGTACCGCACATCTCGACACCGTCAAAAGACCCACCCCCACATCCAGCAAGTATGGACATCACACACTGTTCGCTTTTCTCGCTCATTTCTACCGCGTACTTGTGGGATGTGGAACGACCTTCCTCCGGAGGTCTTTCCGCGAAGCTACGACATGGACAAGTACAAAAGGGGCATCTACAAATTCCTCTCTGGGCAGGCAACGCATCGGCAGCGCAGCTAGTGTTGCAGATTTCCATAGGCGGCGGTTACCGTTTTCCATCAGACGGGCTGCCTGCTTGTTTGTCACACATAATATTTAAAAAAAAATCGCATATGTCTTTTACAAGATTCTTGAAAGCAGGCTTTCAAGGGCCCCCAGTATGTCGGCGCGGACATCTCACCTCACCACATCCCTATACCTCAGCCGCGGGAGCAGGGGGTGCGTAGAGGCGGCGAACCAGGCTCGCGCCAATCCAGCCTTCTCTTTGCCTCTAAACCACCGACGTGAGCGCGCGCGCACAATATTATAATTAACACGTTACATTGTCGGGTTCTACTGTACAAACTTAATAGAATATTTAAGAAGAAAGCATCATTAATTTGTTCCTCGCTGACAACTAATATTTTTAAAACTGTAAAACGAATACTTTTTGATCGATAAAAAGACGCAATAAACTTACAATCAATTTAAAAATCAATAAATTTTCTGCTTACATCATTTAAAAAATAAAAACTTTTAATTACATTTACATTTAAAAAGAAAAAGGACTGTATAAATGCTTTGCTGGAATAATGGCTCTTAAACGACAAAAAATGTTTGGACAGTTCCGCCTCTGCCAAGCTATCTCACCTGTCACCCATAACTGCTTCAGAATGGATTAATGCAAGAAAACAGAATTGGAATTATTTAGAAGAGGTCTTTGAGGACAAGCTGGCGGAAAAAAAACTGATCGTCAGTAAATAAAAATGCTAAAAAAGGCTAGGCTATCAGCAATAAAAAAATAATGAGGTATAGCTCGATGACGTCTGTTGATGGTTACCAGAGCTAAATTACAACAGCGAGGTTGCAAATACTACAACAATTTCTTAATATTGCTGCATTAACCTCCTAGGACAATGACCGACTGGTGGTATAGCAATAAAATTCTCTTTTAGGGAAAAAACTTTCAAGTTTATTGTAAATAGATATTAAATGCGTTGGCGGATCCAGGTATTGAAGGACGTAACGCGAACGAAGCCGGCCGGGAAGCCAAGCGTGCAGCCCCACCCCGAGCCGAAGGACGTGATGCCGATCTGCAACAGGAGGTAGTGAGTGAAAGAAGGCGAGGGAATGGGAACGGGACAACAAGCGATCGCTCTAGTACTCACAAGGAAGCGAGTCGCGCCGCTGTTGGCGACCAGCGGGCCGCCGGAGTCGCCGCCGCAGGTGCTGCGGCCGCCGGCGCCGCTCGTGCAGAGCGTGGAGTCTATCACGATGTTGAACGACTGCCGGCACTCTGCGTTAGTGATGATCTGCAGGTTCACGTGCGACAGGAACTGGTTACTGGGGATGCCACCCGCTGAAACACAACAAACATATCTAAGCCAGATCTATAATCCGATGTCATACGTACCTACTTGCTCACTGCTGCCTATGGGCACCAAGGATTCACTACCTACACAGTAAGTTCATAAGATCACATCACTGTAGTTAAGGCTCAAAAAGGCTGAAAATACGGAATATTATAACATTTTGAAATTATATATAGAATTAATTCTTAAATTATTCTACCTACGAAAACCCAAATAAAAACCAACATCAAATAATTAAAAAAGTAAAAAATCCGACAGCAAATTGTTTATTTTCGTTAAGCGTTTTATCGTTTGAAATGAAAACTGCAAGTTATATATAATTTATGGAATCGATCTTTAAAGCCCTTCATTTTGATACCCACTCAATATGTTTGGAACAAAAATATTTCTATTGGCCTAGTGTGACTTGCGCTATCAAGATATCACAAATGTAATCTAACGATATCTTATACATTAAAATCGGTTAAGCAGTTTTGAAGTTACGGTGGAATAAAGAAACTCACAAACATACATACATAGGGTAAGGTTACGATCATTGGACTAGCGCTTTCATTGGACGACATGGGTATCTTGGGAATGGTTAGTACTAAAAATTGTTTGTAGTAGTTAAACGCTTTCTAATGACCCCTGTCCCGGCCCCTCTACTGCCGGCGCGGGCATTGCTGAGCGCTTCATTTAGCAGAGGCGCATGTAGCTGTGTCTGACGGTCTTCCAATATAAAAATTGTGTGACATATAATATGTACCATGTAAGTAGAATTATGTTCAACGTAACGTTTTCCTTTTTGGTAGCATTGACACATGTCGTTGAGAAACATCAAATAATGTGTGGCAAAATATTTCAATCAAATTTCTTATAATTATTTTAATAGAATAGTAGACGATTGCCATCAATGGACCGGAGAAAGGTGCTTGGATTGAACCAGTCCAATGATGGTGACTTTTTATATCGTTGGTGTCAGTATGTATATTTTTGTTTTGGCATGGCAGAAAGAAACTAATATAATACCAGGAATTAATCAAGCATGGAATTGGCGGTGAATGCTTTACGCGAGAAACAGGTTGGACTTAATGAGGCAAGTCGAATACATGGTGTTCCTAAAGCAACACGTCCTTATACTAAGATTTGATGACACAAATGTGAAGAGCAAATAGTTGGTTCAACAGACGATTTGAATCCAGAATGAGAAATAAAAGTTTGTACAATATATTTTAGAATTTGAATGTTGTTTATATGGCATAACACCAAAATACGTAAGAAACTAGGCACCTTGAATGATGGTCCATTCAAAGTGCCTGTAAGAAAATTTCTGAAAACCATAATGACCTAAGTCCAATTATAGCAACTCAGAGCTCTAATCATAGTAACAGTTGTCCAACAAAAGCAACATTAGTATTTTATATTTCATCCCCATATACTTGAAGCAAGAAATCTGAAATTAGTTGCTGGTACTTGACTAGGAGACCAATTCATCCAACTAATCCTTTTATTCCTAAACGTTACAGCATCAGTTTTATGTCGTTTCAAATGTAAGTTGTCCAATAGTAGCAATAAACCTTACGCTACATACATGAACCCTGAAAACTAAACAACCCTTTGTTGGGCAGTCGTGTATTAAAGAGATTATATTATTATCGATCAGAAGGGAATTTAAGTTTTTATAAAGTAAAATCACTTAAATATCACAAACAAATTATTACAAATGATATGAATTTAACGAAAGAACCGTCAAGCCTAAACGCCACGCACAGAATGAAAACGAGGCTATTTTTTTATTTTTTTAGGGAGGACATAGATGCTGACTACCGACTGTTCGTTCGTTCAGCTCCACCGGATTTTGGGCGAGGGAAGGCCCTACAATAGCCCGGGAGGGACAAGGTACTTCTCCCGAGACGGGTGTAGAAGGCGAAAAGCACCTTATACCTCCGTCTCCTGCGGACGCCGAAAACGTGCCGCTACTATAGGAGGGGTTGACAGCGAGCTCAAGGGCACCACTGTGGTTCGGACCTCTAAAAACGAGGCTCGGTCGGCGCTCGGTTTTATAGGGCCACACTTGTTCCTGGTCTGGGGGAAGCTGGACTCGGTAACAATATATTATTATGCTCTACAATCGTATAACTACATTTTTTTTCATATTTTTGCGCTTCAAGATACTCACATTTTAAATTTTATAAACTTGTGTTTATTTTATAGTGCATACTCAAATAACTAATATAGGTAATGCCTGGATGATTAAATAATAATTGCAACTATTGCCGATCGTGATCAGTATTAAGACCGATAGACCGAATCGATTCTGCAAAAGTAGTAACTATTGCAGAATCGATTATATATCTGGACCACTTACGAGGGTGACCTGTGCCGTGAAACGTCCCTTCCTATACATCGCTTAAGAACCTCACAGTTCCTTAATCAAGAAGTTTTGGCGCTGCCGATTAGATAAGTATATAACAGTCCTCTCAGATATGTATGTAGCACTGACCGGTTTTACTTCATTTTAAAAACTAAGATCATTAAAAGCCAAAATACAAAAGTTTCAAATTAAAGTGGGCCTTTAAATGTTGTCCTGAACCTACTTGAAGTATCGTGTCTCACTGAAATAGAAAACTCTCGAGAACTTTGTTTTTCGGGCAATTACATATATTTCCCGAATATGTGGCCTAAAATTTGAAGAATTTTTAATTATTTGAGTGAGTGGGTCAAATAAGATGGCTTTATGTACTGTGCGAGGCCACTGTATACAATGACTCAGCGAATTTCAGCATGGTCAAAGTCAAAGTCAAAAATCATTTATTCAATTTAGGCGTCTACGATGCTCTTATGAAGGTCAATTACAAATTTTAATATTGAAATATACTACATTGTACTGCCACGTTCAGCAAACAAAAATTATAGAGCCACTGCGAGAAGAACGGGCAAGAAACTCGGGGCCATTCTTTTAAACCGTTTTTAACAATGTGTTAAGTACATATTATATAGTAAAATTATTACAATACTTAATTTATATTACGTAGGTGACAGGCGCTAGCTTGGCAGAGGCGAACCAGTCCAAGCATTTTTGTCGTTTAAGTAATCACAAACTGTGTAGTAAGATTTCTTTATCAAAATATTCTTCACATACAACTTGAATTTCCTTTCTGTGAGCGTTGTAATATGTTTGGGCAATTTATTATAAAACCGCACACAATTGCCTAAGAAGGACCTTTTTTTTGTCTTTGCTAATCTAAAACCTGGCACCGCTATTTTATCTTTATTCCTAGTGTTATAATCATGATTGTCACTGTTTGATTTAAATTTGCTCAAATTTTTACGAACATACATAATATTTTCAAATATATACAGACTTGGTAAAGTTAAAATATCAATTTCTTTAAAAAGATCTCTCAGGGATTCCCTAGGATCCATTTCAAATATGGCTTGAATTGCACGCTTTTGTCAGATAAAGATTGTCTCTATCTCAGCTGCAGCTCCCCACAGCAGGGAGCTAGGTCGGCCTAGTTTGGCTGATGAAGAAAGATTTGGTCTTCTGGTCATTGTGCAATACCATAACTTTTACTTATATACCTACAGGTTTGTACGGGACCCTAAATGCGCGAGTCCGACTTGGTCAGATTTATTCAATTCAATTCAATTCTTTATTTGCACGAATATGGGTACATTATGATCTTAAAAATATTTGTAGTTCTCCATAACAACCTCATGTAAGGTATGCAAATGTTAATATAAATATAAAATGTCATTTAAAAAATTATATAATGTGAAAAATTATGTCATTAATATTGAAGCTATTGAGTATATATTATATAATATTGAAGAAAAAAAAAATCATTATTATGTTGCAACTATTTAGCATGGTAAATGTAGTATCTACAGGATGCTTTCTCCAGGAAATCTTTTACTGAATAATAACTCTCGCTCAGTAACCACTTCTTCAACTCCGTGTAAAATCTGCGACCTCGTAATTCCAGCAAAATGTAATTCCAGCAAATTCTTTTGGAATGGAATTATAAATGAGAGGTGCCATGTAAGTACAATTTTTCCTAAATAGTTCCAACTTGGGTCCCGGCATTTTGAGATGCAGTTGCGTGACAGATCGTTGACTTATGCTAGTATGGGTCGGAAATAATGAAGAGTTGGTCCTAACAAACTTTACCATTTCATATATGTATATACCAGTAACTGTCAAAAGATTGCGAGATTTAAAAACTGGTTTACACGACTCGGCCCACTTCATGAAAAATACCGCTCGAACACACTTCTTTTGTGCTCTAAAAACTTTGTCTATGTCTTCAGCATTACCCCAAGCAATTATCCCGTAACGAATAACCGAAACAACATAAGCGTGATATACTGATAATACCGTATTCAAGGGAGCACAACGTCGCAATCTTCTAAGCGCAAAAGCAAAACTATGAAGCTTGCTAGCAACCATGTTTATATGGTTCCTCCATGATAAGTGAGCATCAATATCGATTCCTAGAAATTTTGTATTATTTACGTGTTCAATAATATTGTCTCCATGTTTTATAATAAAATTATGATTTTTACTTTGTAAGGTTTTAAAATGTATTAATTTAGTTTTATTTACATTTATTTTAAGTTTATTTAAGTTTATTAATTATATAACTAATAAGCTAGCCTTTGACCACTATCTCACCTGATGGTAAGTGACGATGTGATAGAAGATGTTGTTCAGGCTAACCTAGAATTAGTAGCTCTCATGGACAGCTGCCAGAATAAACCGTTGAGTGCCTTGAGGCAAATTTCGGTAATAAGGGTGGTAGCTAGCCAGGCGGTTTCATCTAGGATTTAAGTACACGCGGATAACTGGACACCTTAAACAACGCAAACGTTATGGGCACTTGCTACCATTGTACATCAAGCCTAGCAGCAGTTTTTTGTTGGATTTTAAGTCGTAGAATAGAGAAAACTAATTATTTTGTCTTTAATGGCATGTGGCAGTAGCTGCAGACATATAAATAGGACATATAGAGGATGTTATACGAATTGTGATAGCTTGTAAACAATTGGTACGTAATTTGAGGATATACGCGATATAGCAAGTTAATACTTGTGATTTTGGTCTCTATAAAAAATTATCCACAACGAAGTTATAAGGCCATCGAAAATGTCATGAATGGTTTCAAGAGAAGATTGTACTTATCCCTTTATTGCGAAACTTAGGGTTGGCATTTATCCTAGACACATCAATAATTTTTTTTTGTTTACTCAGCTTATATATTACGTAGATATTATATTATTTTTTTAATTTTTGTCCTCACTTCTTACTACTTTATATCTCGGCAAACAGTACAGTAGGGACATACTGAAAAAGTGCAGTGGTACTCTTGTGAAATGGAAACATTGTTGCATAAACTAAGAACAGCTCTATTGCCTCTAGTAATTTTAATTTTAAGATAATCTAGTAATAAGGTAACTTATAAAGGCAATAAATAGATATGTTATTATTATTTTATTTATTTATTTTTATTTTATTTTACATTCCATGGAAAACAAACAGCTTATTAAATACAAAATGATGAGAACAGTAGTCTAATACTCTAAGCTTAAGAAGTTTTCGCTCATAGTAACACTCATAGGTAAGTTATATCTATATGACAATATATATTATAATTATACGTAGATAAAACCAAAAATTAAGTAATAAGCACAAAAATAAAATATATATTAAAGTCAATGCCATATGAAAAATAAAAACGAGAAATAATGGTATTACTAATAAAATACTATATTAAAAAATATTACTTATTTGTTTGCAGTCGGTATTCTTTTAATCCTGTTATTTTTGTTATTATTAAGTTCTCGAGTTTGAATAGACATTCTATCAAAGAACTGATTAGTTATAAGATTTTTTAAAGTATAGTGCGTCGTAGTGAATAGGTCTGTACATTTGGAGTAGTGCGAGTTGAAGTTTGACATGGTGCGTAAGAGAAATGTGTTAGCACGATAGTTTGTCCGATGGCTAGGGATGTGTAGTTGAAGATAATTTCTACGAGACACTGACCGAATAGGAGTTAAAAGACCTATCTTAGCGAGCAAAGACGGACAATCGATCCTATTCGATACGATACTGTGCAGCATAGTAAGATCAGCTCCCTCCCTCCTTTTGTGGAGAGGCAAGAAATGGTGGTGAAAACAGCTCACATCATAGTCATTGCACCATGTCTTCGTTTTAAAATTTAGGTAGCGTAGGAACTTTTTTTGTGGTTTTTCAAAAATCTTAATATATATGTCAGCACTTGGATTCCAAACCTGCGACGCATACTCAAGCTGGCTCCTAACTAGAGAACAGAATAAGATTTTTAGAGTTTTAATTTGCTTAAAGTCGTTAGTTACGAGGATGATGAAGCCTAAAGTTTTCATAGCTTTAGCAGAGATAAGTTCTATATGCTTATCAAAGAGGAGTTTGGAATCGAGCGTCACGCCGTGATCGACCACAGAGTCGACTCTCATCAAAGACTGACCGCATATCTTATAGTTGCACACAAAAATATTAGGAGATCGACTGAATGAGATGCTGAGACATTTGAGTATGTTTAGGTCAAGTTTGTTGAGTGAACAGTAGGTGTGCAGTCTGTTAAGGTCCTCTTGAAGTAGCTCAGAGTCTTTGGGGCTTTGGATAACTTTATAAATTTTCATGTCATCAGCGAACAACAAGAAGTGCGAATGTTTAAAGCAGCAATAAATATCATTTACAAATATTACAAAGAGTAGAGGACCAAGAATCGACCCCTGGGGTACCCCGGATGGAATGGGGGTTGAAGGAGACGCAAATCCTTTCAGTACTACAGTTTGAATACGACCGCTAACATAAGAGGTGAACCACCGAAATAGGTCACCCCTGATTCCAGCTGCTAAAAGTTTACTGAGAAGGATAGAATGGTCAATCCGATCAAAAGCCTTGCTATAATCTGTATAGACTGCATCAACCTGCTTCCCCCCCTCCATGCCTGCCGTCAGCGCATCAGTGAATGTGATCAGATTACTAGTGGTTGATCTACCTTTTAAGAAACCATGCTGCTGGGGCAAGAAAGTGTGCTTTAGGACGGCGTACAACTGATCATGAACCAATCTTTCGAAGACCTTTGCCAGTACACAGAGCTTGGAAATAGGCCTGTAGTTAGATACATCCCGCTTTTGTCCTTTCTTGTGAATGGGCGTAACTATTGCTGATTTCCAAATTGTAGGGACTATACCAGCCTTAATTGACCTTGTATAGAGCAGACAGACGGGATACACCAAGCTCTCAGCACAGCGAACTAGCAAATGTGGATCAATGCCGTCAGGACCGGCAGACTTATTGCAATCGAGTGTTTTTAATAATTTAAGCAATTTGTAATTACATATTTCAATGGTACATATATCAGCTGTGGAATCAGTTGTAATACGAGTATCGTTGGTAGTGGAAACAGGAGCTATAGAGGTAGACGGCAAGTAATTAGAGTTAAAGAATTCAGAAAATGCGTTGCAAATGTCTTCCCCGGTATCGATTGAGCGATCATTATATGACATAGATGAAGGATACGAATTGTGCTGCTTATTTGACTGAATAAATGACCAAAAAGCTTTAGGACTATCCCGAATAGAACTTTCAATATTAGCTATATAGCTTAGATAGCATTCACGCTCTATTCTCCTCACTCGCTCACGCAATACCTTGAAAGAGTTCTTGTCAGAAATATTATTATATGTTTAAGTTTCATGTGATATTTATTTTTCTCCTTCAAAATTTTGAGCAGAGCTGGTGAGTACCACACTGGGTACTTATTTGGCCGCACCATTTTACAAGGTACATGTTTGTCCCTAAGGTCAAGGAGTATCCTAGAAAAAAGGGCAACCGAGTCATCCATGGTACCACAAGCGAGGAGTGATTTCCAATCATGAGTGTCAAGCTCACTACAAATTGCCGAGTAATCGTCTTTAGAGTATATGTATTTAGGCCTGGAGGTAGGGGTCAGATGACTTAAGTGAATAAAATGTGGCCTGCAAATTAGAGCAGGATGAAAAACATCCTCCTTCACTAGTGGGTCCAGACAATGAATTACAGACACTTCATCATTACTTAGTACTAGATCAAGTATACTACCATCATAAAAGTTTTTAACATGATTATATTGTTCTAAGTTATTCAAATTAATTAAGTCAAGTACTTCAAGGTGATTATTATCCGCACCATTTATCACCGGTAAAACGTGAGTATGGTCGGGCGAAACTGTCCACGTTATATTGCTTTGATTAAAATCACCTAAGATTAATAGTTTGTCAGTTGGATTATTAGCCGAAATAGACAGTACTTGATCGCAGAAGTTTACAAGCTGAGCCGATAGCGATAATCCTAGGTTCTCTGATATCAAGTAAAGGCAGCCAATGTGCACGTTAACAGATGGCCTATTGTTAGACGCTTTGATTTTAATAGTGAGCCATAAGTCCTCAGCGGTGGAGTGCCATTCTGGACGCGCGAGCACAGCCAGCTCACTGCGGATTCCGATTAAGATTCCGCCGCCACGTGTCTGGCTGAGACGTTCGTAGCACCGATCACGTCTCCAAATTGCATAAACGTCACCGAATAACTCTTCAGTGTTAATACCTTCCCAGAGCCACGTCTCGGTCAACACAATTATGTCGTAGTTACACAGTTGAACATTACGCTTAAATTCCGGTATTTTCGTTCGCAAACCCCTGACATTCTGATAATAA
This sequence comes from Plagodis dolabraria, assembly GCA_963854805.1. Classification (NCBI taxonomy): domain Eukaryota; kingdom Metazoa; phylum Arthropoda; class Insecta; order Lepidoptera; family Geometridae; genus Plagodis; species Plagodis dolabraria. The sequence continues at coordinate 35,689,485 of OY978447.1, forward strand.
ATATTAACAACCATTAACACCTACCAGCCAAGCGAAAACTCGGCCGGGAAGTGCACTATTATATATTATAAGTGTGATACTATTAAAATCTATGTCAGGTGTTTGCGAACATGAAAGTGTAAAGATAAAAGAGATAAATGCATAATAATACTTGAAAGTGTTGACCGAAGTGAAAAATAAATGTGCTAGCCATTGCCGCGTATGGGCAGTACTACTATAATAATGTAGATAATGATGATATGAGTTAGTAATGCATGACTACTTCTTGTAAAAAAATACACTCTAAAGTATTCAGTTATACAGTACTGGTACACGTGCGATGGCGGCAGGTACTCGGGTTTACGCGCTACAGAGGACATAATAACGCTGTATGACACTAAGGAGGTACGAGAGTGTATATACGAGTATAGGTAAGAGAGAAGCGGCGATCCGGCAGCGCGGAGCGGCATCGTGGGAAGCGACATGGTGGGTATGATTCAACTTAGCATCATGGGAATAAAATCAGTAAAATTAGCTGATAAATAATATGATATAATTATTGATATATGTCTAGTTAGTATAATATTACTGATAAGATTATGTTTTATGTGATACTTACTAGCAGGATTAAAATATACCGACGTAAATTTGAAAATTTTGATAAGAAAAAATAATAGCATGATTAATAGTTTATAATGAGTAGGTTCAAATGGCATTGTTATGAAGTATGGGTACAGAGTAAACAGTAGGTGCTTTTTAAATGAAAAACCAATAATAAAATATAGTCACTTAATTTTAACAAGGTCTTCTTCTTGGCGTATGTGGATTATAGGCGAAGTATCATTTTTCCTTAATAGAATTCTGCAATTTTGTACCCATGTGTATTTGTAATTCCTATCAGCGGCCAGTTTCTTGGTCTTAGTCAATAACTGTTTGTTTTCTCGAGTAAGGTGGTCGTTAACGAAAATCCGGGCCGTGGCTCCACTAATACCTAATGACTCAGCAGTCAGGTTCTTATGTGATCTGGTTGCAGCTAACAAATTTTCTTTTGTGTATCTTACTAGGAAGCCAACAATGATTGGCTTGTTGTCGGACGGTGAGCGAGCCCTCGTAACAAAATTAATATCCGAGGGAAGGATAGACTGACCAACTGATTCGGCAAGTTTGCACACTAAATCAATTAAATTTTCATGCTTTTTCATGGGAACGCCTTTAATTTCAATGTTATTAATGCGTTCGCGTTGCTCCTTAATAGCGAGATTCTCAGTAAGCTGCATTAACTGGTCCCGGAAATGTGGGTAGGCATCGTCAGTGCTATTTTTTGTCTCCAAAGCCGCAATTCGTGACTCCAAGGCCGCCGTTTTATCGTTCGTGGAGTTTTCAAAGTTATGGAACTTTTCCTTTAAATCATGAACATCCTGCACTAGGGCTGGTAGCTGCTCGAGGCGGACATTGATGCCGCGAATGCCATCACGTAATTCGTGGAGCACTAGGTCAAGGGTGGCAGGGGCCGCGGGCTGCACCATCGGGAAGTTGGTTGTGGTAGGCGGCGGCGTCTTGCAGGCAGGGCATAGCAGGGCATCTTTCTTCACTTGACTCAATTTCCTATAATTTCTCTCGGTGATATTGGCGCACACGAAACAATAGAATGTAGTACAGTTCGAGCACCTCACTCCATCAGTGTGCTCGGAGCTACACGCATGACACTTCAACATTTTACCTATCTAATAAACGCGAGACGACTCGAACGCGCAAAACAGTGATGGACGCAAACTAAGATTAACTAAGTAGGTACGTCAGTAACACAGGTAAGTTAATCAGCGAGCGAGCGACCTTCACCTGCGGGCGCTGTGAGCGGACTATTAATCTATATTTGTGGTATTTGAGCACATGATGCGTTGTCAACTACACTACTGCTGACCTCCTAGTGAGACAATTGGGAACAATTATAAATAAATTATTTGAAACGACATCGTTGCCATTTCAGAATTTATAAAATTTATCCTATCGCTTAGACCCAACGGAAGCACAGCCAGATTATAATAATTAGAAGGACCTATGTAGTTAACTCTTTAGCTGTTGGTAATCGCCTGACAAGCATCTGCCTTTTGGCAACTGTCCTCAGTAATTGGCAATAGCCTCTAGCGTATCCATTATTAGTAATATATGGTTATTTACTATAAAATCCCAATATTTTAATATCACAATAATATACGGAAACCTTTAATACCTCTATGTCAATTAACTGTTTTTTGAAGCTAGTGAAATGCGTGATATTTAATGTTACTCACAGTCGCCTTTCCTTCCAAAGCCGGCGGCTGCCGCCCACCATCCCGCGAAGCTTTGGTTGAGCAGCTCGCCGCTTGGCAACCTAGCCGGCCCGATCACGTCTGCAAGTGGAAGGTAAGAGGTCAGTCAGTGAGCTGGTGACGTTGGGCGCGAGATTTTAAACAACACTCACTCGTGAAGGTAACCCATGGCAACAAAATGATGGCGATGTCGTTGCTTATAGTGTTGTGGTTCCAGCTGCCATGCATCTGGACTTGGTTGGTGTTAACACGCACGCCGCCGCTGAAGAGTAGCGCGGAGCCGAGTACGACAGTGAAATGGCGCGCCTGGCTGCGGCCGTCCCACCAGCAGTGCGCTGCCGTCACGGCGCGGGTGTTGGTCAGTAGTGAAGAGCCGCACACGGAGGTGGAGCCCGATGTCAGCGTGATCACCAGCCCGCCCTGCGACATATGACGCTCAATCACTTACCACGCTCTGCCTGTAGCTATACCTATAGGTAACTGTACCGGCCCAGTACTAGAGCGACTCACGACGGCTTTCACTCACCATGAAGGGGTAGGTGCCAAGCCCTGCAGGCGTGCCGCCTGCGATGCGCTCGCCAACATCTTCCTTGGCATCGATATTCATCTCTTCAGCGCGGCGGATGCGCTCGGCCTCGGCGATGCCCGCGTTCTCGTGGTAGTAGCGCAGCGGCTCGGTGATACCATCCTGCAGCAGCTCTGCGCCGACGGTGGCGGCGAGCACAGCGCACAACAGTGGCAGGAACAGTTTCATCTTGGTCAACAAGCGATGGAATGGTAATAACTGCAACTTCTGCACTTTTATACAGAACCCCCGCCCCTTTATCTTATCGCTAATGATTGATTGTTTGTATGATTTGCTTAAATTTTGGGTATCTATTGTCTGTACTATCGATTGTATATGACTTCACTTATCCATTTAATAACTATGATAAATCTAATTTTTACGAGTATAAAAAAGAAATTTCTTGGTTTATTCAAAGGTATATGATTCCCATTTAAATTTCATCAAAATCGGCAGAGTAACTTTTAAGTAACTGAAAAATGTATTTGCATAGGTACATAGCTGTTTTTTCATTTATATTTGGAAAACCAACAGCTATACAAGTATCTATAACAATGAGTGAATACAACAGAAAGCCAATTACAGGTTTTCACTGATACAAACTTAATGGAATAGGTATATGAGAACAATATTAAAAAAAAAACGAGTAAACACTATTCTAAGAGAAATACAAGTATAAAACCTACCTTAATATTAAAGTAGCTAAAGGTATCTATGCACCTCCTTGCCTTCGGAATACTAGTATTGAATGGATCGATATCCAATTATTGAGTTAATTATCGATTAAAAGTTCCACTCGCTCGCACAATAAATGAATTCTATCGATACTTAGTGGTGGCATCAGGAACCTGAAGTGTTTGATTAAACCTAAGAATTAAACATGGAGTTAAGTAGGATAATTTGCTAAGTAGGTGATAAATAGCACGTCTGTTTTCAAGTGGCAAGAAGAATTTTTTTTACAGAGGTCAGTGTAATTATCAGAATGATAAGGTATCCTTAGTTTAAAACATAGGAATCTCAAGAACCTTTTGTGGATACATTCAATACGTTCTATATATTAGCCACTATCATCACCTTACGACTCTTGAAAATCGCAGAATTCTCGCTGACATGTATTTTCTACATGGTATCTGTAATGGCTACGTGGATTGCGGTGAGCTATCATCTAAAATGTTGTGTTTTTGTGTTCCAAAAATACAAAGGAGACAGACAAACCTATTTGCCGCTCCGCATACTAGCACCAATTATTGCGCAAAACTCTATCATTAGTCGGTTGCACAATAGATATAGGCAATAAAAGATTTGGATCCACGGTTATTTTCAATGATGGCAAGGAAGCATTTGGACGTGAAGTTACTAAAATGCTTCACCTAAACTTTTAGAAAATAACTGGCAATCTCACAATGTAACGGAACATATCTTGAGTAGGAAGTTCCGTCACTAAATACGAATAATATAAGTGAATATGGTAGAGAATCTAAAGATCAGAAATAAATTATTCATCCTAAGTAAGAAATTTTTATAGTCAATATTTGTGTATGCTAACCTTCTTGATGTCTTAAATCTGGAAAGAGATTCCGTAACCTCACTTTATGTTTAAAAAGAAAGTGGCATAGAATCTACTGCAATAGTGAATTATATCGATTTTGAATCCTAATCCTACCCCAATGTCTTGTGAATATTGTTCTAGAAAATTTATTTTGTCTAAGTAATCATGTATTATAAACGTAGACGATTATTCTACTCAAGTATTTAAGTTGATGTAACAAATGTTATAAGTTTTTTCAACCAATATTGATTGACACTTTTACGACAAAAATGAGCCATGTAAGTCCTCGTATACAATAATACGAAATATAAATTCTATTCAACTATGATGATACATTGTTGAACATTGGTGCAAATGCGACCACACCTTTAATAAGTCTTTCTGCTGTAAGGATGAAAGATGTTATATTCAACATGAGAAAATCAGAGCGAAGATAACTCCTCTGAACCTTATATATTCATATTTGAGTACTTGAGTCAGAGTTTAAATATAATTCACTTTTGATATCACAAAGACGTGATTTTACAAAACTTAGGCAAAGTAAGTCCTAAAATATATAACCAATTTTTTCATCGAAATCAAATAATAATATGGAATGAACCGCAATACTTTAAATAACATTCTATTTCAAACTGAAAGATATCATATCAATGATATTAAAGACATGATGTCGAGTACGAAATATGTAAAAGTAAATTGAGAAATAATCAATCAGTGACACTCATTATATGGATATTATGAATTATCCAATAATGTGTTCAAATTAGGCCGTCCGATAGTCCATGAGTACGTAAATTCGGCATGCGAGAGTTGCTGTCTATGTGCACAACGCGGCGCTGCGCTCTAGTTGCACAGCGCGCTCTCAGTCCACCGAGCGTCGAATAGCTCAATGTCACCTCACACACAGTGTAACTAAAACAGTTGATTGACTCCAGGAGGTCTACTCCCAAAAACGAAGTTCAAAGTTTCGTTTGACGGATCGCACCTTTTCTTACCACGAAACACTTTCGGATCCAAATTTCGATCCGTACTTCGTTAATTGACATAGTATTGCTCGAATTTTACCCTACTCCCAAATTTTATTTGGAATTTATTGTTTCGTATTTAGATATTAAGTTGATTATGGAATAATGATGATCTCGTAATAGATACGCCCTACTTTTTTCGTCTGTCATAGAGTTATCGTTTGCTCTCAGCTCAACTTCTTTGCCTCGACAAAACTTGCTCGATCCCGTTTTTACAGATTTTCGTTTTTAACTAAGAAGCTATGTACCAAGTATAAATAAGCACCTACACCGAGTATGCTATTTCATAGGATATTTTATACATTGAACTTCCTTTGCTGGACGCCAGTTTCCAAAATTAAGTGTTTATCTATTAAATAAACTCAACAACATTTTAAATATTTACCCCTATACTGTATATGAAATCAAATATATTGTTCGTAATTGGCTCATGACATTAGATTATGCTGAAGTAGAATCTATGCTGAAATATTAGTTGTTCACATGACTCACGAAACACCTACTTTTACACCACAGAATAAAATATATCTATATAAGTATAACTAGTTTTTCGGGCAGTGTGCGGGCCGCAAGCGGCCCGCATCTATCTTGAGTCAGTACGAACTGTTATAAAAGCACCTTAAACATTAAAAAAAAACTATGTTCAAAACTCCAATAGAAGTATGAAATCCCATATAAACTCTGAATACAATAGAGATTCATACTGTAGCCACCAAACCAGATTTACCCTACTGCTATAAAAAAGTGGTACGGTCAGAATCGTACCAAGGTTCTGAGTCACTTCGGTAAAAGAACCCCACCTGTAGGTGCTTTGGTTACCGCGGGCAGTTACCATAGAGACCAGTCGGAGATGTGGAAAATACCCTCAAGTCGGAGGTCGGCCTTCAGCCTCGGACAGTTACTCCAAATGTAGTCAAAACTCCCACAAAAACTCCTAAAACAATAACATAAAAAAATAAATTTCACTGTTATAGGACAAAAACTCCAAATTCAGTCAATAATCTCACTAAAACTCCAAATACAGTCGAAAATGTAAGGTGAAATACTCCAGATACAGTATGAAGAATGAGAGGAGCATGTAAATTCAGAGCTCGGCCTTCGGCCTCGCAAGACACTAATACGGCTCGGCCTGCGGCCTCGCCATGCGCTCGCCCTACGGGCTCGCGCACCATACGCTCGGCCTTCGGCCTCGCGGGCCGAAGTTCGGCCTTCGGCCTCACCAGAAACTCGGCCTTCGGCCTCACCAGAAGCTCGCCCTTCGGGCTCGCTATACAATGATATAGGACCGTTACTCCAAATTCAGTCGAAAATCCCACAAAAACCCCAAATACAGTCGAAAATGTACGGTATAATACTCCAAATGCAGTATGAAGAATGAGAGGAGCATCTGAGACTAATAAAAAAATGACACATTTCAAAAGTTTCACTGTTATAGGCCAATAACTATAAATTCAGTCGAAAATCCCACAAAAAGTCCAAATACAGTCGAAAATGTAAAGTAAAATACTCCAAAAGCAGTATGAAGAATGAGAGGAACATCGAAGCATAATAAAAAAATTACAAAAATCAAGAATTTTACTGTTATAGGACAAAAACTCCAAATTCACTCGAAAATCCCACAAAAACTCCTAATACGGTCGAAAATATGTGCACATTGTATGGCGGCCATCTTGAAATCCGCCATTTTGGATTTTTGACAGATGTCATTTGACTGCTCTCCCTATTCCCTATGACATTTGGTCAAGCACCCCCTACCTATCTCTTACCGTTTCCGAGATACGCCTTCCACTTTTACTTGGCAGGCGTCATTTTTATGATTTTCGATTTTTCCCATACTCACCTAAACCCCCCCTACATTTCCGCCATACTTCATTTTAACCCTACTCTACTCCTTCTGGGAGAACAATTATGTCAGTGAGTCAGTCAGTCAGTCAGTCAGTGTGTGGTAATCGAGCTTTATATAAAGAGAAAACTAGATGGTAAGTGGTGTGCGGGCCGCGAGCGGCCCGCACACCACTTAGGCCGTAGGCCGAGGCGTAGGCGAGGCCGTAGGCCGAGCCCTGTTTGTGTCTTGCGAGGCCGAAGGCCGAGCTTCGTATTGACATGCTCCTCTCATTCTTCATACTGTACTTGGAGTATTTTACCATACATTACCGACTGTATTAGGAGTATGAGTACGTTCCTATTCCAATTTCGATGACGTCTGCCATATAAAAAAAGTTTTTCCGATTTGGCTGAAAATCGATATCTAGGTTATTCTGGACGTTCTCATTCCAAATTTGAAATTTTTTTTTCGATGACGTCTGCCAAGTAAAAAAAGTTTTTCCGATTTGGCTGAAAATCGATATCTAGGTTGTTCTAGGCGTTCTTATTCCAAATTTGAAATTTTTTTTTCGATGACGTCTGCCAAGTAAAAAAAGTTTTTCCGATTTGGCTGAAAATCGATATCTAGGTTGTTCTGGACGTTCTTATTCCAAATTTGAAATTTTTTTTTCGATGACGTCTGCCAAGTGATGAATGAAGACATATTTCGAAAACAGTAAGAGATAGGTGGGGGGGGTCTTTGAACAAATGTCATAGTGAATATGGAGAGTACGAATGATACCCAAAAAAAATCCAAAATGGCGGAATTCAAGATGGCCGCCATACAAAGTGCTCCGATCACGCTGAAGCTCGGCCTTAACGGTATAATACTCCAAATGCAGTATGAAGAATGAGAGGAGCATCGAAGCATACTAAAAAAATTACAGAAATCAAGAATTTCACTGTTATAGGACAAAAACTCCAAATTCATGCGAAAATCCCACAAAAAGTCCAAATACAGTCGAAAATGTAAGGTAAAATACGCCAAAAGCAGTATGAAGAATGAGAGGAACATCGAAGCATAATAAAAAAATTACAAAAATCAAGAATTTTACTGTTATAGGACAAAAACTCCAAATTCACTCGAAAATCCCACAAAAACTCCTAATACGGTCGAAAATATGTGCACATTGTATGGCGGCCATCTTGAAATCCGCCATTTTGGATTTTTGACAGATGTCATTTGACTGCTCTCCCTATTCCCTATGACATTTGGTCAAGCACCCCCTACCTATCTCTTACCGTTTCCGAGATACGCCTTCCACTTTTACTTGGCAGGCGTCATTTTTATGATTTTCGATTTTTCCCATACTCACCTAAACCCCCCCTACATTTCCGCCATACTTCATTTTAACCCTACTCTACTCCTTCTGGGAGAACAATTATGTCAGTGAGTCAGTCAGTCAGTGTGTGGTAATCGAGCTTTATATAATATAATAACTAGTTTTTCGGGCAGTGTGCGGGCCGCAAGCGGCCCGCATTTATCGTTATGCAGTATTAAATTATATCAAAACACCATATACATTAAAAAAAAATTTCAAAAATCCAAAAGATATACGACGTCCCATACAAACTCCTAATACAATAAGGAACCATACTGTAACCACCAAACCAAATTCACCCTACCGCCATAAAAAAGTGGTACGGTCAGAGTTGTACCAAGGTTCTGAGTCACTTCGGTAAAGGAACCCCACTCGTAGGTGCTTTAGTTATCGCGGGCAGTTACCATGGAGACCAGTCGGAGATGTGGAAAATACTCTCAAGTCGGAGCTCGGACTTCGTCCTCGGACAGTTACTCCAAATTTAGTCAAAACTCCCACAAAAACTTCTAAAACAGTCGGTAATCTATGGTAAAATACTCCATATACAGTATGAAGAATGAGAGGAGCATGTTAATTCGGAGCTCGGCCTTCGGCCTCGCAAGACACTCATACGGCTCGGCCTGCGGCCTCGCCAAGTGCTCGCCCTTCGGGCTCGCCCACCGTACGCTCGGCCTTCGGCCTCGCGGGCCGAAAGTTCGGCCTTCGGCCTCACCAGGAGCTTGCCCTTCGGGCTCGCTATACCTTGATGTAGGACAGTTACTCGAAATTCAGTTGAAAATCCCACAAAAAACTCCAAAAACAGTCGAAAATGTTAGGTAAAATACTCCAAATAAAGTATGAAGAATGAGAGGAGCATGTCAATTCGGAGCTCGGCCTTCGGCCTCGCAAGACACTAATACGGCTCGGCCTGCGGCCTCGCCGAACGCTCGCCCTGCGGGCTCGCGCACCATCCGCTCGGCCTTCGGCCTCGCGGGCCGAAAGTTCGGCCTTCGGCCTCACCACAAGCTCGCCCTTCGGGCTCGCTATACCTTGATATAGGACAGAAACTCTTAATTCAGTCGAAAATCCCACAAAAACTCCAAATACAGTCGAAAATGTAAGAAAAATACTCCAAATGCAGTATGAAGAATGAGAGGAGCACTTTTGACTCATGTCATTTGACTGCTCTCCAGATTCCCTATGACATTTGTTCAAACACCCCCCACCTATCTCTTACCGTTTTCGAGATACGTCATACATCTTTACTTGGCAGGCGTCATTTTTATGATTTTTGATTTTTCTCATACTTACCAAAACCCCCCGAACATTTTCGCCATACATCATTTTCACTCTACTCTGCTCCTTCTAGGAGAACATTTATGTCAGTCAGTCAGTGAGTGGTAATCGAGCTTTATATATTATAATAACTAGTTTTTCGGGCAGTGTGCGGGCCGCAAGCGGCCCGCATTTATCGTTATGCAGTATTAAATTATATCAAAACACCTTTTACATAAAAGAAAAAAATTAAAACTCCAAAATATATATGACGTCCCATACAAACTCCTAATACAATAAAGAACCAAACTGTAGCCACCAAACCAGATTTACCCTACTGCCATAAAAAAGTGGTACGGTCAGAATCGTATCAAGGTTCTGAGTCACTTCGGTAAAGGAACCCCACTCGTAGGTGATTTGGTTATCGCGGGCAGTTACCATGGAGACCAGTCGGCGATGTGGAAGATACTCTCAAGTCGGAGCTCGGCCTTCTGCCTCGGTCAGTTACTCCAAATGTAGTCAAAACTCCCACTAAACTCCTAAAACAGTCGATAATATATGGTAAAATACTCCAAATACAGAATGAAGAATGAGAGGAGCATGTAAATTCGGAGCTCGGCCTTCGGCCTCGCAAGACACTCCCACGGCTCAGCCTGCCGGCTCACCTCGCCAAGCGCTCGCCCTTCGGGCTCGCGCATCATACGCTCGGCCTTCGGCCTCGCGGGCCGAAAGTTCGGCCTTCGGCCTCACCAGAAGCTCGCCCTTCGGGCTCGCTATACCTTGATGTAGGACAGTTACTCCAAATTCAGTCGAAAATCCCACAAAAACTCTTAATACAGTCGAAAATTAAGGAAAAGTACTCCAAATGCAGTATGAAGCATGAGAGGAGCATGTCAGATCGGAGCTCGGCCTTCGGCCTCGCAAGACACTAATATGGCTCGGCCTTCGGCCTCGCTAGACACTAATACAGCTCGGCCTGCGGCCTCGCCAAGCGCTCGCCCTTCGGGCTCGCGCACCATCAGCTCGGCCTTCGGCCTCGCGGACCGAAAGTTCGGCCTTCGGCCTCACCAGAAGCTCGCCCTTCGGGCTCGCTATACCTTTATCAATGACAGTAACTCCAAAATCAGTCGAAAATCCCACAAAAACTCCAAATACAGTCGAAAATGTAAGGAAAATACTCCAAATGCAGTATGAAGAATGAGAGGAGCACTTTTGACACATGTCATTTGACTGCTCTCCAGATTCCCTATGACATTTGTTCAAACACCCCCCACCTATCTCTTACCGTTTTCGAGATACGTCATCCATCTTTACTTGGCAGGCGTCATTTTTATGATTTTCGATTTTTCTCATACTCACCTAAACCCCCCCTACATTTTTGCCATACATCATAGTCGTCCTACTCGTCTCCTTCTAGGAGAACATTTATGTCAGTCAGTGAGTCAGTCAGTGAGTGGTAATCGAGCTTTATATATTATGACTAGATGGTAAGTGGTGTGCGGGCCGCGAGCGGCCCGCATCTATCTTGAGTCAGTACGAACTGCCATAAAATCAACTATTACATTTAAAAAAAAATTTGTTCAAAACTCCAATAGAAATATGAAATCCCATATAAACTCCCAATACAATAAAGAACCATATTGTAGCCACCAAACCAGATTTACCCTACTGCCATAAAAAAGTGGTACGGTCAGAATCGTACCAGGGTTCTGAGTCACTTCGGTAAAGGAACCCCACTTGTGGGTGCTTTGGTTATCGCGGGCAGTTGCCATGGAGACCAGTCGGGGATGTGGAAAAATACCCTCAAGTCGGAACTCAGCCTTCGGCCTTGGACAGTTACTCCAAAAAAAGTCAAAACTCCCACAAAAACTCTTAATACAGTCCAAACATAAAATGAAATACTCCAAATGCAGTATGAAGAATAAGAGGGGCACCTCATCGAAAAAAAAAATTCAAATTTGGAATAAGAACGTCCAGAACGACCTAGATATCGATTTTCAGCCAAATCGGAAAAACTTTTTTTAATTGGCAGACGTCATCGAAAAAAAAATTTCTGATTTGGAATAAGAACGTCCAGAACAACCTAGATATCGATTTTCAGCCAAATCGGAAAAACTTTTTTTAGTTGGCAGACGTCATCGAAAAAAAAATTTCAAATTTGGAATAAGAACGTCCAGAACAACCTAGATATCGATTTTCAGCCAAATCGGAAAAACTTTTTTTTTTGGCAGACGTTATCGAAAAAAAAATGTCAAATTTGGAATAAGAACGTCCAGAACGACCTAGATATCGATTTTCAGCCAAATCGGAAAAACTTTTTTTACTTGGCAGACGTCATCGAATAAAAAATTTCAAATTTGGAATAAGAACGTCCAGAACAACCTAGATATCGATTTTCAGCCAAATCGGAAAAACTTTTTTTACTTGGCAGACGTCATCGAAAAAAAAATTTCAAATTTGGAATAAGAACGTCCAGAACAACCTAGATATCGATTTTCAGCCAAATCGGAAAAACTTTTTTAACTTGGCAGACGTCATCGAAAAAAAAAATTCAAATTTGGTATAAGAACGTCCAGAACAACCTAGATATCGATTTTCAGCCAAATCGGAAAAACTTTTTTTATTTGGCAGACGTCATCGAAATTGGAATAGGAACGTACTCATACTCCTAATACAGTCGGTAATGTATGGTAAAATACTCCAAGTACAGTATGAAGAATGAGAGGAGCATGTCAATACGAAGCTCGGCCTTCGGCCTCGCAAGACACAACCAGGGCTCGGCCTACGGCCTCGCCAAGCGCTCGCCCTTCGGGCTCGCGCACCATACGCTCGGCCTTCGGCCTCACGTGCCGAAAGTTCGGCCTTCGGCCTCACCAGAAGCTCGCCCTTCGGGCTCGCTATACACTGATGTAGGTCCGTAGGTCCAAATTCAGTCGAAATTCCCACAAAAACTCCAAATACAGTCGCAAATGTAAGGTAAAATACTCCAAATGCAGTATGAAGAATGAGAGGAGCATCAAAGCATGATAAAAAAATGACAGAAATCAAGAATTACACTGTTATAGGACCAAAACTCCAAAGGCAGTCGAAAATCCCTCTAAAACTCCAAATACAGTCGAAATTGTATGGTAAAATACTCCAAATGCAGTATGAAGAATGAGAGGAGCATCGAAGTGTGACAAAAAAATGACAGAAATCAAGAATTACACTGTTATAGGACCAAAACTCCAAAGGCAGTCGAAAATCCCTCTAAAACTTCAAATACAGTCGAAAATGTAAGGTAAAATACTCCAAATGCAGTATGAAGAATGAGAGGAGCATCGAAGTGTGATAAAAAAATGACAGAAATCAAGAATTACACTGTTATAGGACCAAAACTCCAAAGGCAGTCGAAAATCCCTCTAAAACTCCAAATACAGTCGAAATTGTATGGTAAAATACTCCAAATGCAGTATGAAGAATGAGAGGAGCATCGAAGTGTGACAAAAAAATGACAGAAATCAAGAATTACACTGTTATAGGACCAAAACTCCAAAGGCAGTCGAAAATCCCTCTAAAACTTCAAATACAGTCGAAAATGTAAGGTAAAATACTCCAAATGCAGTATGAAGAATGAGAGGAGCATCGAAGTGTGATAAAAAAATGACAGAAATCAAGAATTACACTGTTATAGGACCAAAACTCCAAAGGCAGTCGAAAATCCCTCTAAAACTCCAAATACAGTAGAAATTGTATGGTAAAATACTCCAAATGCAGTATGAAGAATGAGAGGAGCATCGAAGTGTGACACAAAAATGACAGAAATCAAGAATTACACTGTTATAGGACCAAAACTCCAAAGGCAGTCGAAAATCCCTCTAAAACTCCAAATACAGTCGAAATTGTATGGTAAAATACTCCAAATGCAGTATGAAGAATGAGAGGAGCATCGAAGTGTGACAAAAAAATGACAGAAATCAAGAATTACACTGTTATAGGACCAAAACTCCAAAGGCAGTCGAAAATCCCTCTAAAACTTCAAATACAGTCGAAAATGTAAGGTAAAATACTCCAAATGCAGTATGAAGAATGAGAGGAGCATCGAAGTGTGATAAAAAAATGACAGAAATCAAGAATTACACTGTTATAGGACCAAAACTCCAAAGGCAGTCGAAAATCCCTCTAAAACTCCAAATACAGTCGCAAATGTAAGGTAAAATACTCCAAATGCAGTATGAAGAATAAGAGGAGCATCAAAGCATGATAAAAAAATAAATTTCACTGTTTTAGTACAAAAACTCCAAATTCAGTCGAAAATCCCACTAAAACTCCAAATACAGTCGAAAATGTAAGGTAAAAAACTCCAAATGCAGTATGAAGAATGAGAGGAGCATCAAAGCATGATACAAAAATTAATTTCACTTTTTTAGGACAAAAACTCCAAATTCAGTCGAAAATCCCACTAAAACTCCAAATACAGTCGAAAATGTAAGGTGAAATACTCCAGATACAGTATGAAGAATGAGAGGAGCATGTAAATTCAGAGCTCGGCCTTCGGCCTCGCAAGACACTAATACGGCTCGGCCTGCGGCCTCGCCATGCGCTCGCCCTACGGGCTCGCGCACCATACGCTCGGCCTTCGGCCTCGCGGGCTAAAGTTCGGCCTTCGGCCTCACCAGAAGTTCGGCCTTCGGCCTCACCAGAAGCTCGCCCTTCGGGCTCGCTATACACTGATGTAGGACCGTAACTCCAAATTCAGTCGAAAATCCCACAAAAACCCCAAATACAGTCGAAAATGTACGGTATAATACGCCAAAAGCAGTATGAAGAATGAGAGGAACATCGAAGCATAATAAAAAAATTACAAAAATCAAGAATTTTACTGTTTTAGGACAAAAACTCCAAATTCACTCGAAAATCCCACAAAAACTCCTAATACGGTCGAAAATATGAGCACATTTTATGGCGGCCATCTTGAAATCCGCCATTTTGGATTTTTGACAGATGTCATTCGACTGCTCTTCCGATCCCCTATGACATTTGTTAGAGCACCCCCTACCTATCTCTTACCGTTTCCGAGATACGCCATCCACTTTTACTTGGCAGACGTCATCTTCAAGTTTTCGGATTTTTCCCATACTCACCTAAACCCCCCCTACATTTTCGCCATACTTTATTTTAACCCTACTCTACTCCTTCTGGGAGAACAATTATGTCAGTGAGTCAGTCAGTGAGTCAGTGTGTGGTAATCGAGCTTTATATAATATAACTAGATGGTAAGTGGTGTGCGGGCCGCGAGCGGCCCGCAATTATCGTTATGCATTCTTAAATTATATCAAAACACCTTATTTATTTAAAAAAAAAAAATCAAAACCATAATAGAAGTATGAAATCCCATATAAACCCTTAATACAATAAAGAACCAAAGTGAAGCCGTCAAACCAGATTTACCCTACAGCCATAAAAAAGCGGTACAGTCAGAATCGTATCAAGATTCTTAGTCACTTCGATAAAGATACCCCACACGTAGGTGCTTCGGTTATCGCCAGCAGTTACCATGCGGACCAGTCGGAAATGTGGAAAATACTTTCAAGTCGGAGCTCGGCCTTCGGCCTCGGACAGTTACTCCAAATGTAGTCCAAAAACCCACAAAAACTCTTTATACAGTCAAAAATTAAAATGAATTACTCCAAATGCAGTATGAAGAATAAGAGGGGCACCTAGGACGAATCCAAAATGGCGGAATTCAAGATGGTCACCATGCAAAGCACTCCGACCCCACTGAAGCTCGGCCTTACGGCCTCACTTCAGCGTGATCGGAGCACTTTGTATGGCGGCCATCTTGAATTCCGCCATTTTGGATTTTTTTTGGATGTCATTCGTACTCTCCATATTCACTATGATATTTGTTCAAAGACCCCCCCACCTATCTCTTACTGTTTTCGAGATACGTCTTCATTCATCACTTGGCAGACGTCATCGAAAAAAAATTTCAAATTTAGAATAAGAACGTCCAGAACAACCTAGATATCGATTTTCAGCCAAATCGGAAAAACTTTTTTTACTTGGCAGACGTCATCGAAAAAAAAATTTCGAATTTGGAATAGGAACGTCCAGAACAACCTAGATATCGATTTTCAGCCAAATCGGAAAAACTTTTTTTACTTGGCAGACGTCATCGAAAAAAAAATTTCTGATTTGGAATAAGAACGTCCAGAACAACCTAGATATCGATTTTCAGCCAAATCGGAAAAACTTTTTTTAGTTGGCAGACGTCATCGAAAAAAAAATTTCAAATTTGGAATAAGAACGTCCAGAACAACCTAGATATCGATTTTCAGCCAAATCGGAAAAACTTTTTTTATTTGGCAGACGTCATCGAAATTGGCATAAGAACGTACTCATACTCCTAATACAGTCCGTAATGTAAGGTAAATACTCCAAATACAGTATGAAGAATGAGAGGAGCATGTCAATACGTAGCTCGGCCTTCGGCCTCGCAAGACACTAACTGGGCTCGGCCTACGGCCTCGCCAAGCGCTCGCCCTACGGGCTCGCGCACCAAACGCTCGGCCTTCGGCCTCACGTACCGAAAGTTCGGCCTTCGGCCTCACCAGAAGCTCGCCCTTCGGGCTCGCTATACACTGATGTAGGTCCGTAACTCCAAATTCAGTCGAAAATCCCACAAAAACTCCAAATACAGTCGAAAATGTAAGGTAAACTACTCCAAATGCAGTACGAAGAATGAGAGGAGCATCGAAGCATAATAAAAAAATTACAGAAATCAAGAATTTGACTGTTATAGGACAAAAACTCCAAATTCAGTTGAGAATCCCACTAAAACTTCAAATACAGTCGAAAATGTAAGGTGAAATATTTCAGATACAGTATGAAGAATGAGAGGAGCATGTAAATTCAGAGCTCGGCCTTCGGCCTCGCAAGACACTAACACGGCTCGGCCTACGGCCTCGCCATGCGCTCGCCCTACGGGCTCGCGCACCATACGCTCGGCCTTCGGCCTCGCGGGCCGAAGTTCGGCCTACGGCCTCACCAGAAGTTCGGCCTTCGGCCTCACAAGAAGCTCGCCCTTCGGGCTCGCTATAAACCGATATAGGACCGTTACTCCAAATTCAGTCGAAAATCCCACAAAAACTCCAAATACAGTCGAAAATGTATGGTAAAATACTCCAAATGCAGTATGAAGAATGAGAGGAGCATCTGAGACTAATAAAAAAATGACACATTTCAAAAGTTTCACTGTTATAGGCCAATAACTCTAAATTCAGTCGAAAATCCCACAAAAAGTCCAAATACAGTCGAAAATGTAAGAAAAATACTCCAAATGAAGAATGAAGAATGAGAGGAGCATTTTTGACAGGTGTCTTTCGACTGCTCTCCCGATCCCCTATGACATTTGGTCGAGCACCCCCTATCTATCTCTTACCGTTTTCGAGATATGTCATCCGTCTTTACTTGGCAGGCGTCATTTTTATGATTTTCGATTTTTCCCATACTCACCTAAACCCCCCCTACACTTTTCCCATACATCACTTTCTTCCTACTCGACTCCTTCTGGGAGAACAATTATGTCAATGAGTCAGTCAGTGAGTCAGTCAGTGAGTCAGTCAGTGTGTGGTAATCGAGCTTTATATATAATAATGATGATGATAATAATAACTAGTTTTTCGGGCAGTGTGCGGGCCGCAAGCGGCCCGCATTTATCGTTATGCAGTATTAAATTATATCAAAACACCTTATACATTAAATTTTTTTTTCAGAAATCCAAAAGATATACGACGTCCCATACAAACTCCTAATACAATAAGGTACCATACTGTAACCACCAAACCAAATTCACCCTACTGCCATAAAAAAGTGGTACGGTCAGAATCGTACCAAGGTTCTGAGTCACTTCGGTAAAGGAACCGCACTCGTAGGTGCTTTGTTTATCGCGGGCAGTTACAATGGAGACCAGTCGGAGATGTGGAAAATACTCTCAAGTCGGAGCTCGGCCTTCGGCCTCTGACAGTTACTCCAAATGTAGTCAAAACTCCCACAAAAACTCCTAAAACAGTCGGTAATCTATCGTAAAATACTCCAAATACAGTATGAAGAATGAGAGGAGCATGTGAATTCGGGGCTCGGCCTTCGGCCTCGCAAGACACTCACACGGCTCGGCCTGCGGCCTCGCCAAAAGCTCGCCCTGCGGGCTCGCCAACCATGCGCTCGGCCTTCGGCCTCGCGGGCCGAAAGTTCGGCCTTCGGCCTCACCAGAAGCTCGCCCTTCGGGCTCGCTTTACCTTGATGTAGGACAGTTACTCCAAATTCAGTCGAAAATCCCACAAAAACTCTTAATACAGTCGAAAATAAAGGAAAAGTACTCCAAATGCAGTATGAAGTATGAGAGGAGCATGTCAGATCGGAGCTCGGCCTTCGGCCTCGCAAGACACTAATATGGCTCGGCCTTCGGCCTCGCTAGACACTAATACAGCTCGGCCTGCGGCCTCGCCAAGCGCTCGCCCTTCGGGCTCGCGCACCATCAGCTCGGCCTTCGGCCTCGCGGACCGAAAGTTCGGCCTTCGGCCTCACCAGAAGCTCGCCCTTCGGGCTCGCTATACCTTCATCAATGACAGTAACTCCAAAATCAGTCGAAAATCCCACAAAAACTCCAAATACAGTCGAAAATGTAAGGAAAATACTCCAAATGCAGTATGAAGAATGAGATGAGCACTTTTGACACATGTCATTTGACTGCTCTCCAGATTCCCTATGACATTTGTTCAAACACCCCCTATCTATCTCCTACCGTTTTCGAGATACGTCATACATCTTTACTTGGCAGGCGTCATTTTTATGATTTTCGATTTTTCTCATACTCACCTAAACCCCCCCTACATTTTTGCCATACATCATTTTAACTCTACTCTGCTCCTTCTAGGAGAACATTTATGTCAATGAGTCAGTCAGTCAGTCAGTCAGTCAGTGAGTGGTAATCGAGCTTTATATATTATGAACTAGTTTTTCGGGCAGTGTGCGGGCCGCAAGCGGCCCGCATCTATCTTGAGTCAGTACGAACTGTCATAAAAGCACCTTAAACATTTAAATAAAAAAATAATTAAAACTCCAATAGAAGTATGAAATCCCATATAAACTCTGAATACAATAGAGATTCATACTGTAGCCACCAAACCAGATTTACCCTACTGCCATAAAAAAGTGGTACGGTCAGAATCGTACCAAGGTTGTGATACACTTTGGTAAAGAAATCCCACTCGTAGGTGCTTTGGTTATCGCGGGCAGTTACCATAGAGACCAGTCGGAGATGTGGAAAATACTCTCAAGTCGGAGCTCGGCCTTCGGCCTCGGACAGTTACTCCAAATTTAGTCAAAACTCCCACAAAAACTTCTAAAACAGTCGGTAATCTATGGTGAAATACTCCAAATACAGTATGAAGAATGAGAGGAGCATGTCAATTCGGAGCTCGGCCTTCGGCCTCGCAAGACACTCATACGGCTCGGCCTGCGGCCTCGCCAAGTGCTCGCCCTTCGGGCTCGCCCACCATACGCTCGGGCTTCGGCCTCGCGGGCCGAAAGTTCGGCCTTCGGCCTCACCAAAAGCTCGCCCTTCGGGCTCGCTATACCTTGATGTAGGACAGTTACTCCAAATTCAGTCGAAAATCCCACAAAAACTTAATTACAGTCGAAAATTAAGGAAAAGTACTCCAAATGCAGTATGAAGCATGAGAGGAGCATGTCAATTCGGAGCTCGGCCTTCGGCCTCGCAAGACACTAATATGGCTCGGCCTTCGGCCTCGCTAGACACTAATACAGCTCGGCCTGCGGCCTCGCCAAGCGCTCGCCCTACGGGCTCGCGCGCCATCAGCTCGGCCTTCGGCCTCACGGACCGAAAGTTCAGCCTTCGGCCTCACCAGAAGCTCGCCCTTCGGGCTCGCTATACCTTAATCAATGACAGTAACTCCAAAATGAGTCGAAAATCCCACAAAAACTCCAAATACAGTCAAAAATATAAGGAAAATACTCCAAATGCAGTACGAAGAATGAGAGGAGCATTTTTGACAGGTGTCATTCGACTGCTCTCCAGATTCCCTATGACATTTGTTCAAACACCCCCTACCTATCTCTTACCGTTTTCGAGATATGTCATCCGTCTTTACTTGGCAGGCGTCATTTTTATGATTTTCGATTTTTCCCATACTCACCTAAGCCCCCTCTACACTTTTCCCATACATCACTTTCTTCCTACTCGACTCCTTCTGGGAGAACAATTATGTCAGTCAGTCAGTCAGTGAGTCAGTCAGTCAGTCAGTGAGTGAGTCAGTCAGTGTATGGTAATCGAGCTTTATATAAAGAGAAGATATGTATACGTTATAAATATAACACATACATTATAATTATATCATAAATAAAATACAACAATACAATAAATAAATTCATATTAAAATTAAATTCATCAACGTTCATCACTTGTACCACACACCACACCGCCAACCTATTATACCTGTTTTTGTACTCCGCATTTTTGTAAGTAATCTTCGCGTACATTAATTTTGTTCTCAACCCTAGGCTATATCAACAAAATATTATTTATCCCTTCAGTTATGTTAGTTATGTAAATTCTAAAATAAGTCACTTATAAAGATAAAAGGTTTGGTTTGTAAACAAATAACTACCTTCTTTTACTATCAGTTAAATTTGTTAGAAACCAAGTAAGTTATAATTACATGTACCTATTAAAATTGAGTTAGATGTTATATATGTATACCTCCTGTTTATTTAATATTCTTTAAGTTAGTATCTAATAGACTGTTATATATAAATCGTTAATTATGTATAAATCTTTATGTTAAGATAAGGAAGAGTGGATCTACCTGGCACAGGTATTACTATACTTAAAAGGTAGTCCCTACCTCAAAATTGTAAAAATGTTCAGACGAAATAAAATATTTATTATTATTATTATTCACGTAATTTACTTTACAACATATTTTTAAATTTTTTACAACATTCATATCCAAAAAAAAAATATTATAAAAAACCTAAATCTAGGATGCCGCCGGCAGCGGGGTAGTGCCCAAGCTACCAGCGGTTAGGGCTGCAGAGAGAGGAACCTTCGGACAATGCGTGTCGTGTCGAGTATCACTGCCTTCTGCATCTGACCCTTGATCCGACCGTCTAGTGAGAGCCTCTTGAGGTGTTAAATTAAATTAAATTAAATTAAATTAAATTAAATTAAATTAAATTAAATTAAATTAAATTAAATTAAATTAAATTAAATTAAATTAAATTAAATTAAATTAAATTAAATTAAATTAAATTAAATTAAATTAAATTAAATTAAATTAAATTAAATTAAATTAAATTAAATTAAATTAAATTAAATTAAATTAAATTAAATTAAATTAAATTAAATTAAATTAAATTAAATTAAATTAAATTAAATTAAATTAAATTAAATTAAATTAAATTAAATTAAATTAAATTAAATTAAATTAAATTAAATTAAATTAAATTAAATTAAATTAAATTAAATTAAATTAAATTAAATTAAATTAAATTAAATTAAATTAAATTAAATTAAATTAAATTAAATTAAATTAAATTAAATTAAATTAAATTAAATTAAATTAAATTAAATTAAATTAAATTAAATTAAATTAAATTAAATTAAATTAAATTAAATTAAATTAAATTAAA
This sequence comes from Plagodis dolabraria, assembly GCA_963854805.1. Taxonomy (NCBI): domain Eukaryota; kingdom Metazoa; phylum Arthropoda; class Insecta; order Lepidoptera; family Geometridae; genus Plagodis; species Plagodis dolabraria. The sequence goes on from OY978447.1 coordinate 35,711,045, forward strand.
TTAAATTAAATTAAATTAAATTAAATTAAATTAAATTAAATTAAATTAAATTAAATTAAATTAAATTAAATTAAATTAAATTAAATTAAATTAAATTAAATTAAATTAAATTAAATTAAATTAAATTAAATTAAATTAAATTAAATTAAATTAAATTAAATTAAATTAAATTAAATTAAATTAAATTAAATTAAATTAAATTAAATTAAATTAAATTAAATTAAATTAAATTAAATTAAATTAAATTAAATTAAATTAAATTAAATTAAATTAAATTAAATTAAATTAAATTAAATTAAATTAAATTAAATTAAATTAAATTAAATTAAATTAAATTAAATTAAATTAAATTAAATTAAATTAAATTAAATTAAATTAAATTAAATTAAATTAAATTAAATTAAATTAAATTAAATTAAATTAAATTAAATTAAATTAAATTAAATTAAATTAAATTAAATTAAATTAAATTAAATTAAATTAAATTAAATTAAATTAAATTAAATTAAATTAAATTAAATTAAATTAAATTAAATTAAATTAAATTAAATTAAATTAAATTAAATTAAATTAAATTAAATTAAATTAAATTAAATTAAATTAAATTAAATTAAATTAAATTAAATTAAATTAAATTAAATTAAATTGGTTTATTGTGAATAGAAACGACTTTACAATCAATAACATCTACCACACAGTATTATTTATTTGCTTATTGAGTAGTATTATCATGAAATAATAAAGATAAAAATTCAGCTGTTTAAATTTTGAATGAAGTTTGTATTGTACCACTCCTTAATATAATTTATGCTAGTTGTCTCTTATCATGAATATATCCAATACACTACTACTTACATACCTACTTTATAAAAATCTAGATTTAAATTTATGTGTTAAAATTAGTTTATTAATTAACTTAAAAAATACGGAGGAAAGTTTTATGTAATCACGTATATTATTTATGTTACTGGATCATGCAAACCCAATAAAAAGAAACGCTTAAACGAATCATTATGATGATTTTATGTTGAGCAGCGTATATACCTTTAAATGAGTGTTCTAGTAGTTCTCAAGTTATACTCGATTTACTTAATGAAATTATATGCTAAATGAGCCTATAACAAACAATTACTACTCTTGCCGATGATAACCAATACTGTGGGTGACAACTGTTCTTAGTAGTATATTGAAGTTACTAAAAATGTTGAAATAAAATTAATAAAATGTCACTGACTTCAACCACCAAAAAAAGATGAAAGAAACTTGTGGAAGTCGGACAATGATACTGTGAGCTCAGAGTGTTTTGAATCTGCATGGTATCGACTTTCACAAGTTTTTTCATACTTTTCCGCGTATGAAAGTTAGTTACGTGTATAAAAAATATTTTCTAAAACTCCTCTAAATTTCATTGACGTATGCTTTCTCCTAGTTGTGAATAATAAGGGTGAACATTGTCGTTATTGTTTTGATAATCAGGGTGAATGTTTATGTCGTCATCTTGAATTTTTAAGTTTCTAATGGACATACCACCCTCATTTCTGCTGTCTATGATTTCGGGTCGTAAGCATTTCATATAAAATTTTATTAATTTTGGTATCACCTTAGTTTCCAAAAATATGTAATCTTATTCTATGAATGTAGTGTATATATTTTTATGCTCGCCCACCCATAAAAAGGCACTTTTGTCGTTCTGACACGTGTAACGGGCCTTGAATCTGGTAATACCAATTTGAATTTTTATTTACAGAAGTAGTCCTAGTGTTTTTATAATAGTTTATTAATATTTTAATTTAAATTAACACCAGTGAACCCAAAAATGGAAAACAGATAACCAATATTTTCATTGCAGTCGGGGGACAGTTCCTTGGAATAGTTCTTTACAGGTCCCCCGACTTCGATGAAAAGATTGGTTATCTGTTTTCCATTTTTGGGTTCAATGGTATTTTAATTGCATAGTAAATATAATCTATTTAGTACCTACATAGTGGCCATTCAACATTAAAATCGTGTAAATTGTTTGAAATTTTTTAGTTCACTTTTTGGTACGGCAGGCGTGTATTTCAATTTTTAAATTATTTCTTTTTATTTCGTAACTTTTAGTGTTAAAACAATATTTTAGCAAACGCACAATGTGCCACGAAAGATAACTTATTTTTTTTTGGAAATTAATATCACGCAAAAGATAACGGGAAATATTTTTTTTATAATTAATTAATTATTAATGATAACTTCGAGGTCTTTCAGTTCTTGCAGAGACTTTTTGTCATGTGGCTCGTTGATAAGCTTTCGTGGATCTAAAACACCAATTCTTCTAGCTGTCTGACGCGATTGAGAGCGACATATACTTTCATCATCATCATCAGCCGGAAGACGTCCACTGTTGCACAAAGGCCTCCCCCATAGAACGCCACAAAGAATGGCTATTAGCCGCTTGTAACCATTGGCTGCCCGCGACTTTTATGATATCGTCAGTCTATCTAGTGGGGTGCCTACCAACTCTACCTCTTCCGGTGTACCATGGTACGCACTCGAGAACCTTTCTTCCCCATCGGTTATCAGTTCGTCGAGCAATGTGGCCCGCCCATTGCCACTTCAACTTGCAAATTCTGAAAGCAATGTCGGTGACTTTGGTTCTTTGGCGAATATCCACGTTCCGGATTTTATCGCGCAAAGAAATTCCGAGCATAGCTCTCTCCATGGCTCGTTCAGTGACTCTGAGCTTGTCCATAAGGGCCACAGTTAAGGACCACATCTCGGTGCCATATGTCATCACTGGATATACACACTGGTTGACGACTTTGGTCTTCAGGCTCTGCGGGATCTTTGACGAGAAAATGTCGCGTAACTTCCCGAACGCTGCCCATCCGAGTTGGGTATTTCGGGCGTCCTCTTTTTCGTAGTTGGACCTACCTAACTGGACAGTCTGTCCGAGGTAAATTACAGAAACTTTGCCCCTGGGCAAAAAATTTTTCATCTAGATCCACGACGGCTCTGTCCAGTGTCGTTCCTTGCAGGTTGTGCACTGTCACGGCCCAAAATAAAATCAGTGGTAGCACGTGCCGCTCGACTTTACCTTGGCCCCCGTCAAATTCGACAGTGCTAGGCTCAATTTTGTGTCAACTCATGTTACCCAAACTGACTGTGATGCCACGTGTCATTTTGTTATTGAACTCAACGAAGACGGCTGGCGGTAACTCTCCCGATTACGACGTAGCGCTGGCCACACGAATTTTTGCGCTTGTTTTATTTATTGTATCGAGTGCGTTTGTTTACATTTTATTTCTAAATGTCCGCAATCGAGCTTTCTCCTGAAATAATAGCGAGTATCGTGACGCGGGTGACTTAAATGGAATCTGAACAACAAATCATCAAGGAGTTAGCTGTTAAACAAGGAAAACAGGAAAATAAATAGGATTTGGTTTCCATGTTACGACCGTAAAAAATGCCTATAATATTTGGGCGAGAGGGTGCACAATCGGTGAACCCGATACAAATGGCTTAAGGGTGATCATAAAAGGCTTAAGGGTGTTCGTGGTCCACAGAGAAATCAGCAGTTACTACGAACATCGCGGTCAATTGTACTTGATTAAATAACAGTTAGTAGTAAAGTATCGATAGTAACGCCTCTCGCCGCCGTCCACCGTCGTCGTCGCGTCGTGACAATTGGGTAATTTTTCATTTACAGCCCATTAAATACACAGTTTCCAAGCTTAACGATACCTACTACTGTAGCCATAAACACAATATACGCGTGGCGAGTAACATTGTGGTTTTGACTGTGCGAGAAGAAAAGTCTGAAAATATTTTTTTAAGCCTGCACCGAGGCTGCTATACGTAATTGTGGTTTGTTTGATTCCTTGCTGTATCTTTATTTCTTAGTTATGAGTTATGTAATTAATATATATTATATTTTAGGATTCATTCTATAAATTATGCGCCCTTAAGGATATTGAGCTGCCTTAATATTGTATACCTATGATTTAACAAAAAATGTTTCTGTTGCCACTGACGCTTTTTACAGTATTATTTACCAATTATTTGATAAGTTGATACCGAAAAAGAAAAGACAGGTTGCTGACTGCAATAGATATCCAGTATGGTTCGATGCGAAGATTATTGGGGACATTCGTCAGAAAACCAGAATGCACAAAGACTGGCTTATTTCTAAAAGCATTGAATCCTACAAAATATTTTCTGACCTTGGTTCTAGTTTAAAAATACGTATCTCTCAGGCTTACAAAGCACATATAACTAAGATTGAGGAATAAATACTAGAGTGTCTACAGCTTTTTTGGGGTCATGTACACAACCTTAGGTCCAAGGGTGGGTTCGAACCCTGTGTTACCTACGAGGGGAAGTCTTTTGTGGGTTAGGAAGCCGCTAAAGCTTTGCCAGCTATTTTTCTAGTGTGTTCTACGCCATTTTTTTTTTTTTTGTATAGGACGGCCAACGAGCAGGCGGCTCACCTGATGGTAAGTGATCACCGTCGCCCACAAACATCCGCAACACCAGAGGTCTCGAGGATGCGTTGCCGGCCTTTATTTATCATTAGTTAATTGCAATAATTTCAATGTAGATGGTATGAAGGGTGGCTACATTAGTGTTCCAACTCTGACACCCGATGACGTTGAGCGCGGTCTTAATAAGTTGAAACCAAATAGTTCACCTGGACCAGACAATGTTCCTAGTTCTGTCCCCAAGATTTGTACAAAGTCTATAATTTTGCCACTTTTACTACATCTTAAATTTATCACTTTTGACTGGAAAGTACCCCAAACAATGGAAATTATCCAGAGTGACCCCTATTCCTAAGACTAGTAACAGAACACTTGTTGATGAACATCTTCCTATAGCCATCTTATGTGCGCCTGCAAAAGTCTTCGAGTATATCTTACACAAACATATATATAGACAGGTTAAACAGCTGTTGGGTGACGAGAAGCACGGTTTTCGACCGGGCCGCTCCGTAAACACAAACCTGTTATGCTTAGTGGACTACGTATCTAGTGCAATGGATCGCGGTCTACAAACTGATGTTATTTATTTTGATTTTCAAAAAGCATTTGATAAAATAGATAATAACATATTGTTGAGCAAGCTTTCAGCCATAGGTTTCACCCCGGGCCTCCTCAATTTTTTCACTGACTATATGAAAGATCGGTGTCAATACGTTAGACATGGCTCTTATGTATCTAAGCCGTACAGCACCAGGTCAGGAGTCAGCCAAGGTTCAGTGCTTGGTCCTCTTTTGTTCTTGGTCATGATGCATGACCTCCCTAATGTATTGAGTACGACGAAGTGTCTCCTGTACGCTGACGATCTTAAGGTTTATCTTGAAATTCAATCTCCTTCTGACTGCCTCGGCTTACAAAATGACATAAATAAAATTTTTGATTGGAGCGTGACAAATAAAATTAATTTTAATATAAGTAAATGTAATGTTATGACCTTTGACCGGAAAAAATACCGATTTCTTTTAAATTATCACTTAGACGACCTGCCTATAAACCGGGTAAATTGTATTAGGGACCTTAGGGTAACTTTTGATCGCTCACTGACCTTTCATGACCATGTGTCAGATATCGCTAATGAAACTTATCGGCGAATGGGCTTTTTTTTATATTGAACTGGGTAGCACTTGACCACTATCTAACCTGATGTTAAGTGATGATGCGGTCGATGATGGAGCGCGCTTACCCAGAAGATACCTGTTCACTCGGGTTTTGAAGACCCCCATATTGTACTTAACCGGAAACACAGACTCAGGCAGGGTATTCCATTCCCTGGCGGTTCGTATAATAAACGAAGAAGCAAATCGCTTTGTTCGGGTAAATGGAATATCTACCATATAGCGGTGGCGCTTCTGAGTATCCCTGGATGTCCGGTTAAAGAATGGGGATGGCGGAATCATATCATGTAGTTCTGTGGCACACTCCCCGAAATGTATCCGATAAAAAACCGATAAGCATGCGACTTTGCGGCGATGCTCGAGACTTTGGAATCTCTTGCTTACAAGTCGTTAATGAGTCTCTTGGCTCTCCTCTCAATAGCTTCCAGTGTCTCCAGCTGGTATTTGGCAGAACCATCCCAAAGGTGAGAACAGTACTCCATACACGACCGGACTTGCGCTTGATAAAGATTAAGCAGCTGTCCCGGTGTGAAATATTGTCTCACCTTAGCCAAAACACCAAGCTTCTTTGAGGCCAGCTGGGCTATAGAGTCTATATAGGAGCCGAAATTGAGAGTCGTGGTTAATGAGATGCCATAAAGCTCGAGATGGTTACTTACCGGCATGGACACATCCCTGAAAGTAGGAGCCAGCTGAAAAGGGCTCCGTTTGGCGGAGAAAAGACAAGCCTGGGTTTTAGTAGCATTGAACTTAACCAGATTAGCATCGCCCCAATCGGAGACTGCCTTCAGAGACAAGTTCAAGCGCTGAACCATCGCTTCCCTATGAGACTGGATTTGTAATGCACTGGTTTGTGCGTTAGTTGTATAACTCTCCACAACGGTGCTGTCATCTGCGTACCCAAAAATACCGGGCTTAAGCAGATCATTAATATGCAGCAAAAAAAGCGTTGCAGAGAGTACTGATCCTTGAGGGACTCCGGCGTTTATAGCCAATTGGTCGAACGAACAGCCATCGATGACCACTCGATTCGACCGATCCCTCAAGAAATCTGAAATCCAAACACATAAACCAGTGGGGAGGCCGTATGAAGGAAGCTTGCTAATAAGGCTATCGTGCCAAACCCTGTCAAAAGCCTTCGAGATATCGATAGAGACAGCAAGCGCCTCTCCGTGGTTCTCGATGGCTTCGCTCCAGATGTGAGTGGCATACACTAGAAGATCCCCAGTAGACCGGTTTCGGCGAAACCCGTATAGTCAGTCACTGAGGAGATCATTCACTTTTAGGTATGCCAGAAGCCTGTGGTTCAGTACACGTTCCATCGTCTTACAGAGTATGGAAGTGACTGAAATAGGCCTGTAATTGGCAGGGTCTGCGCAACTACCCTTTTTGGGCACGGGCTGCACGTTTGCAAGCTTCCAGGACTTAGGCACTTGACCAGTCGTCATAGACAAGCGAAAGAGGCGAGTCAATGTTGTAGTCAACTCAGGCGCACACATCCTCAAGACTACAGCTGGTATACCGTCTGGACCACTAGCTTTGTTCACGTCCAGATCGCGCAACGCTTTGCGTACTTCAGACTGTCGAATGCGGATTTCTGACATTAACGTTCCGCAGTTTGGCAGGCTAGAAGGTACAGCATTGCCAGCATCTAAACGTGAAGACTCTGCAAACAGAGAGGCAAATAAATTTGCTTTCTCTTCCGCAGTGTGCGCTAGTGAGCCGTTAGGTTTCAGCAGTGGAGGCAGTGAGGGACGGCAGAAGTTCTCTTCGATCGACTTTGCCAGGGACCAGAACGCTTTGCTACCCGAGGGGTATGTAGTAGTATGGGGCATATATACATTCGAATATAAGGTATGCAATTACCATATGGGGTAACGGGGCAAAAGTACTGAAAGTTTTGAAATGTCAAAAAAGGTCCATCAGGATAATAAATGGTCTAAAAAGAAGAAGTTCCGCTAGAAAATATTTTAAAATAAATAAAATCATGACCGTAGTTTCACTCTATGTTTTCAATTGTCTTCTAGAAATACATGAAGAAAAAGAAAAGTTACCAAAAAATAAGGACATGCATACATATAATCTCCGCAATAATTACAAATTATTTAGACAAAAAGCTAGACTTGTGAAAACTAAAAAACAGGGCATGTTTATAAAAATCACTATGTACAATAAACTGCCTCATCAAATTATGAACTTAAATTATGAGAATTTTAAGCAAACAATAAAAATATTTTTTCTTTATAATCCCCTATACAATATTAACGAATTTATGAATATGACGTTATCAGAATCTTCATTTTTTAATTATGAACAATAAATTCATTAATATAACAAATTTATACTGCCATAGTTTTTTTTAGTAATCTTGAATTCATCGCTTGTAATTTCACAAAATATTATTGACATCATCTTAATCTTTATTTTGTTTCACATAGATATATTTATTATGTAACATTAATTTTAAATTGTTATTATATCATATTGCAATTATGAATTTCTTGTAACATGTTAGATTAATTACTTTGTTATCATAATTTTCGTATATATATTTTAGTATATTATCATGCTAACAACCTATTGTAAAATGACTTGCCTAGTATAACGTATATTGTTATAATGGTCAATAAAGATTTCTGATTCTGATTCTGATTCTGATTCTATGAAGCAAGTTTGTTCCCTGTTCGGCGTATGTGGTCGAAGCGAGCCTTCTTGAGAGCCTTTTTGCAGGACTTGGCGGCTAGGTTAAACGCTTTCTTCTTTTCACGTACATCTCTGGATTTGCGGGTTCGAGCATCAGCCCAGGCTAAATAGGCCTCATGTTTTGACGCTTCTGCATCTCCACATGTAGCATTAAACCATGGGCGAGCTTTGCTGGACATCGGGACGTCAGAAAATGGTATGAAGTATTCCATACCCTGACGTAACACCTCAGTCACAGTATCCGCGCAAGTTGAGAGATCGCTCGAAGAAAAACAAACCTGCCGCCAAGGGTAAGACGCGAAATAATACGCATCTCATCCCAATCTGCTGACCGGTATCGCCACACCCACCGAGTGCCTCTTGGACTGGGATCGGGTGGGGAGTACACTGATACAGACTTCACCAGACAGTGGTCGGAGCTACCTAAAGGTGATGAAACCGACACCGAGTAGCGGTCTGGATCTGTTGTCAGCAGAAGGTCCAAGCAGTTGGCTGTGTGGCCATCAACATCCGGTATCCTTGTGGCTTCTTGGACCAGCTGAGTGAGGTTTAGCGTCAAAGCAAGCTTGCGCATCTCTCGACCAGCGTGGTCTGTGCTCTGGTATGGGTATAGCCAGTCTTGATGGTGGGCGTTGAAATCCCCCAGAAGCACTAATTGAGCAGAAGGATACCTCTGTTGGGCCACATCGGCCGCCTTACTGAGGTAGTTTGCGAGCCTGGTTGTCTCCTCATCTCCGCTGTGCGAACGGTAGACACTAGCATAAATAATTTTCTTCTTGCCATTGTCCACCAGAACCCACATGATAGAGAATTTGGGGTCTTCAAGGTTGCGGAGAGCCATCTCATTGAGCTCCTTGCCGCCAACACTGATTGTGATATTATGTTTGATAACTGGAAAACTATTGTGGCTGTTTCTATGACATACTGTGAAAATTTAATTAATGAATGGGATAGAAATACAATGCTTGACAGCTCTATTGACATTGACGATTTGGTATAAACTATAATTATTATTATTTATGCTTTGATTATTTTTTGATTTCATTGTATTGACACTGTTTAATTTGAATAATTGTTAATTTAATTTTTATGAACATTTTAATTGTTTGGTATTGTATCAACATATTAATTATATCTTTTAATTGGCATTGATCATCATAATTTTTTAAATGTCATAGTAAACAAATTATGAATTTCGAAATTCAATAATAATGTTGATAGACATAATTTGTAATGTATTACCTTTTTTTTTGTTTTCGTATTGTGAGATAAATGTTATTGAACCTGTGTCGTTTTTGTCTCAATAAAATAAATAAATAAAATTTACCTCTTTTTGAACCTACTGTTATGTTTAGACTGTGGTCAATAAAAATAAATAAATAAACAACAAATTACTTACCATCTCAGACCAAATAAAAAGTCAAGACAGAATGTTGTGAACAGAGAAGTGAGGCCGGTTTTCCAAACATGTGTGCGTGTGTCGGTGTTGCCATGATAATCAAATTACCTTATGAAAATAACGTTACCAATTTAATAACGTAATTAGTATTAATACAACAATAGGGTTCCGATGTAATGTGTTGGCAAAAGTAGTGTCGTTAAGTACCCCTACTTAACGACAATACTGGGAATGGGAAAAGTGTTTCAGAAATAACATTACTGGGTATTTAATTTACATGCATTTATTTCTTGTAACTAATTAGTGACGGGTTTTTTATGCAATCGGGCAAAAAAGCACAAAGCCCACCTGGTGTTAAGCTGTAACCTCTGCCGATACAGCTCGTCACAAGTGGCAAACTGCACAGCGCCCATCACCTCGAGACATAAAGATGTTAAGTCTCATGTGCCTGTAATTTTACCGGAACATAGGAATGTAAACATTACTGCTTGGCGGTAGAAATAGGTATAAATTAATATAAGTCGCCGATTTTAAAATATTCCCATGATAGTTCCTTCTTACTTTTCCGAATGATTTCGATCCAATTTTGTTTAATTTTTGGACTCAATTCGGAAAATGAAAAAATAATTAAACAGTAACACTGGTAAGTGACCAGTAAAGTGTAAACAGTTAAGAGGGAACTTAAATTTGCCTTTGTAATATCAATAATAATATGGTTATAATTCAACTCTATACACAACAACGTTAAAAACAAAAAAAAAACAATGGAAACATGTTTTTTTTATAACGAAAAAAAACATCATCTACTTCAATATCTTCGAAACCGAAAATCCAATACCAATGAAATGAATATGAGGTATCAGCAATTACAATTAATGGTATCAGCTTTCAAACAAAAAATAAAATGACGGAGTTATGAAGTAACAAAGATTTAATCAAATAAATTAAATAAAAAAAAATACAACTGAATTGAAAACCTAGTCCATTGAACCGATTTTGATAATGATATTGCGTCGTAGGCATCTACGACGCAATATCTGTATAAAAAAATACAGTCCAATTGAGAACCTTCTCTTTTTTTTAAGTCAGTTAAAACACATTGATCAACTATTAAAAAACTAATAGCAATACGTTGTGTATTATCACCCAATAAAAGGGTAATCTTTATAGGCTTAATAACGGCAACACCAATGCCACCACGCCGCAATAGTTCAACTGACGAGTCAAGGCGTAGTTTCGTTGTACATATGTGTGTGTAATCGTGTTTGTACACGGCGAGGCCTAGTTTTACCGGCCTCACTGCTCTTTACACAACATTCTGTCTTGACTTCTTATTCGGTCTGAGCTTACCATATTTCATTTCCCATTTTATTTGCCTTCAACTGTGATATAGTGCGTGGTTTATTTTCTTTATTTGCCATTTCCAGAAAACAACCAAAAAAATTTTGTCTTATAAGTTTTCATAAAATATTTACACAATGGGAAATAAACACAAACATAGGCTATCTAATAGTCTATTAGAGATATTTACAGTATGAGAAATAAACACTATGTCAGTACTATGTGCTTATAGTTAATAAAACAATAATTATTTACAATTTATTGTGTATCCTCATGATGTTTGTTTACGCCAAAGCCAAGAAGTGCGCGCGCAAAAATTTTACACAGATCTTGTCTTGGTGACGTCCCTCGGGACACTGACGAGCGACGTTTGGATTGATTATCACTTAAATATTCGATTTAAAAAAGAATAAAATGTAATGACAAAAATGGATACCTTTAATTGTATTTCAAATTTAATTACCTACAAAATGGTATAAGTTATAAATTAAGTGGAGTATTAGTACCTGTTAAAAATGAAATTTGGCCGGTAAAAAAACCGCAAATCGCACCTAGTTCAGTATTTTTTTCTATCGAGAACATTTAGTTGTATCGTGTTTTGAACGATTACACAGTAAGGAGAAAGAATGTAACTAAAACATATATTTATTTCAGATTTGAAATGTTCTTCTTTGTTTATAAAAAACAACATCTACTTTAGGCAAAATCGGGAATAATAATTTCACAAAATCACGCTACTGACGTTTAGGTAAATGCCAACGCATCGCTTACACAAGCGAAAGAAGTGACGACGGAATAACGTGACTGTGAGTAACTTATTTTGATATTTGCACTCATTAATAAAGAAATATAAGTTGTGATATAAAAAATTAAGTAGTCGGCATGAGTAAACAATGATAATTTTGAGTTATGTTAAATATTTTTTCCTGACCTAGAAGTAAGTATCACAGTTAATTGAGATTAGTTTAATTGGAGAATGCACTTTCTTCTGATATAATATCTGTTTGGAAAACACTTTATTTAACGCAATAAATCGTGTTAAAATGCTCATATAATTCGTGGAAATTGGCGCAAGGTGTTTAATTTTTATTCCATAATTATGATAAATTATCGATATTCTAGTACTCTATGTGTGAACAAGATTATATGCCTGATGTATAGATTTATGGGTACCTACGTGCGGTGTTGAGGGTTGCAAATGACTCCACGCAGGTTCCGATATACACTTGTTTATTGCTCAGATAGTAAGCGGATAGACACAGATTTACAGAGTAGATTAAGCACAGTTGAGCAAGGCAAAAAGGTAGACAGCGCACAAGAGGAAGAAATAGTTGAAACGTAAAGAAAAGATTATTGAGATATAAGATCGCGACGGTTAGGGCGGTTCGGTGGACGGCCGAGCGGCATAGGTCCAGCGCGGGAAGTGTTTTCTAGCGCACTGGCGAGGCCCGGCTCGAATGAAGGCGGGCGGCCGGCTGCTGCGTGTGCGCACGTCCCTCGCGCCGCACCCGCGTCTCTGTCGCCCGCGGCAGGTTATTCCCATGCGCCACAGATTTTTTAAAAAGTTAATTTGATGATTTTTATACAAGAGATTGTTGACCTTTGCAGGCTAATAAAACACTTTCACAGTATTTTACATTTATAATTTCGTACACTCACTTCACTAGACTACGTCTTTACACTTTGAATTTCAAACGTCGACTGACTGAGTTTTTATACATTAAACAAACTCATCGCCTTGTAGGGTGAAGCAGTTTTGGCTCGCTAGCGCCATCTTGATTCTGTTTCATCCTACAAGCTTCTTTTATACTAAATAATCTATCTTAAATTCGCAAAACACTCTTAAAATTCATAGTTAATATAAATTCAATTTTATACATCGGTTTAAGTGAAAACACTATACAATATGCATAATACGACATGAAATGTTGGTACTAACCTAACTATTAATCAATTGATATACTTATAATTTATTAAACATGCTTACATTCGGCCATCCGACAAAATATACACGTCCTCGTGTATTTACAACATTTTTGAAACGTCAAGCTTATTCTACTGTGATACAAAATCATTGACAATCGAATAATCGAACGTTTTACACTTTTGCCCATTCTGTCAACCGTGGTAACAGTATCTGCGATTCTACTCTGAATACCACTTTATCATACATCGGACTAAGGCAACTGCCTTCGTCAACCATGGCAACAGCTGCATCTGCACTGAATACCACGTATGATAGTTTGACCGAGGCTTCTTGGAATCTCACACAATCGCAACAGTACAATCTAGAACTGAGGCTAACTGCCTTTTACATAATAAAAGCTGGAATAAGAACAGGAATTAATCAATGACATAATTTTTTATCGGAACGACTTAACTCTATTAATACTAAAAATGAGCCATTACTCACAATCAATTGCTTCGGTTTCGCTATTTGTGCCACTTGATTCCGAATCATCCTCTGACCGATTGAAACTCAGCCAGGGTTTCATCTCATCAATCGCGACAACGAAACAATATTTGCGACCATGTTTACGAGGAATCGGTGTATCTTCGATCTGGTATCTATCGTTATCAAATACAGGGATTACACGATAAGGCCCCTGATACTTAGGCACTAATTTCTTGCTTTGACCTAACGACGGAACTTCCCTTTCAATGCTGACTAAATCTCCTACACTAAATAACTTTGGTTTCACAGATTTTTTGTCGTAATAGGTTTTCTGTTTATCTTGATATTCAGTGATATAATCGTCAATTTTTTTTTCGAATATTGCTAAGTGATTCTTTACCAACACTGCCATTTTGATCAAGGGAAGTTTTTACTCGACTTTCGGCAATTCCAGTTAATGAGGTGCCAAAAAGAGCCTCAGAAGGTGTTCGACCGATACCTTTATTATAAGTATTATTCAAACCCCACTGAATGTTGGATACAAAAACGTCCCATTTCTTTTCATCTTGTCCTGTGCACTTGGCAGTAAGAGAATTGAGTAATGTACGATTATATCGCTCGACCTGTCCATTTGCTCGTGGGGTAGCCACTGCATTCAGAACATTTATTTATTTATTTTATTTTTTTTACATAACTAATACGGTATAACCAATTACATTAGCTAGTGCATAGAAGTCTTAAATATAGATATACAAATAAAAAAAATGAAAAATACTAACAGAAACCAAAATTACATACAAAAAATAATAATAATAACACATTTGAAGATAAAGTCACGTCAGAATACAATATCAATAAAATATATAGAGTACATCAAATTATATCATGTCACCAATTGAAAATACAGTTAACGATTTAAAATATAGAAATAAAATATTTAACCTAAAATTACAATACAAAATAAAAAGTTGAAATTTAATATTAAAATATAATGTCAATTAAATATAAATCAAATAAATGTAATATGTCAACAATTGAAAAAGATGGTAATTATGGCAAAAAAAAATAAAAAAATATTATAACATTACCAGAAGTCAAAGTCACACTGACACAAGTATTCCCATTCATCATCGTCACTCATTTCTTTTTTCTTACATGCTATCGTCTCACTGTATTCTAGACACTTTGTCTGCACACTCTTCCATTCGTCAGCAAATAAGTCACAATCAGGTGCCCAAGCCATGAGGCCATTGAACGCACTCAGAGAGCGTGAGATAGGGGAGTATGAGTGCGCAACCGTGCGAGCTTGTGGCACCGCGAACAGCTGCTGGACGCGGCCGCCGCGCCGGTGGGTCCTGTCATCAGGGACATGGAGCCGAGACAGCTCTTTTAATAGATCAGGAGAATCAATCTTTCCATGAAGGATCTTACACATCACTTTCATTTGGTTATGCACTCGCCGAACTTCTAAGGAGTTATAACCTAGACATCCTAGGAGAAAGTTTGTTGGGTACATGTACGGGTAATAGCCAAACATACGCTTGTATAGAAAACGAAGGAAGGCCTTTTGCACCTTTTCTAAAGAAAGTGCGTAAGCATTCTCATGGAGGTGCCATACTGTTGAACTGGTCTCCAGCTTGCTACGCACTAGAGCTCCAAAAATTAACCGAATGACGTGAGTATCATGAAAGTCTCTCGAATTTCTCAGCACGAACCCCAATCTCCTATATGACTCTTTGGTAAGTATAACAATGTGGTCATTGAAGGTTAGTTTTTGATCGAAGATGACACCCAAGTCTTTTATAGTGCTAGATTTAGTGATCACACAGGAGTCTAGCTGGTACTGGAACTCGATGGGAGACTGTCTTCGAGTAAAAGTCATGGCATGGCATTTCGATGGATTAAACTCCATTTTATTGAGTAATGCCCAATCGCATACCGCGTCTACATCACGTTGGAGGTCGAGGCAGTCTTCTAGGGATTTTATTTCTTTCATCAATTTTAAGTCATCCGCATAAAGCAGGCATTTAGAATGTCTAACTACGTCGGGAAGATCGTTTATCATAAGAATGAAAAGGAGAGGTCCTAATATGGATCCCTGGCTGACCCCAGATCTTGTATGATAAGGACTGGAATCATACACGCCTAACCTTACAAATTGTTGGCGGTCTCTGAGATAGTCAGCAATTAATCTCAGCAGCCCTGGAGCAAAACCTAGAGCATTCAGTTTTATAAGTAACTGATCATTATTGACTCTGTCGAAGGCCTTCCGAAAATCAAAGTAAAGAACATCTACTTGGCTACTGCGATCTAACCGGACCGAGATGAAATCTGTGACTTCCAGGAGATTTGTATCTACTGACCTTTTTCTCCTGAAGCCGTGTTGTTCATTGCGCAGATACTGCTCTACTTCCCTATAGATCTCTCTATGGATGATCCTTTCAAATGCCTTCGCTGGGGATGACAGAATGGCGATAGGCCTGTACTCTGTAACGGATGACCTATCAGAACCTTTTGGAATGGGTGTCACCCTTGACATTTTCCACTGTTTGGGGTAGATTCCTGTGGTTAAGGACATATTGAATATGTGGCATAGTGGCTCAACCAGGAATTTCAAGCCTTGTTTTAGAAACCATGACGGAACGCAATCAGGCCCTACTGAACTATTGGTCTTGAGACCTTTAATTTCAGATGCTACTTCTTGAAGAGTTAATTCAAATATATTTATGTAGTTACTAGATTGTGTCCTATCGCAATTATTTATACATTCAGAGTCTAACTGAGGAACGTCTCACAAAATTTGGCGAAAGCCTCCGAAGCCTTGACGCCACTGAGTGTACAACCGTCATAATTGACGCTAGGTTCAAAGCCCCCTTTGGCGCGGAGACTTGAGATATGCTGCCAAAAAGTCCGGGGGTTTGCGGCAATACCATCTTCGATACTTTTCAAATAAGAGTCGTGGGAACACGATATACGAGACTTTAAGGAGGCTCGCAGATCAGAGAATGCTTTATAATCCGCATCGCATTCAGTCTTTCGCCAGTTACGGTGTAGCTTTTGTTTGAGTTTGGTATCGAATATAATGTCACTCGTAAACCAGACGGGATAAAGCCTATGCAACGATTTTTTACGTCGTTTCTTAGGAACGCACCTGTCAAAAATATTGTAAATAATATTATAAAATGTAATACATGTTTGACACCCAATGTGTTTAAAAAGTTTTTAAATGCTGCGCTTGTAAAAGATGAACATCTATCTGAAATAATTCTTTTAGGAACTCCGAAGATGCTAAAATACTCCCTTAGTTTATCTAAAGTAATTAATGTTTTAGTATTTCTGACTGCTTTAAAAATTATGAATTTCGTATAAGCATCAATAATTACTAGTAAATGGGTATTGCCCTTCGAACTCTTAACGAATGGACCAACATGGTCTATATGCAAGTGACAAACGGGGAATCTACTTTTGGGATTGGGTGTAACGGGACCTTTCTTTTGGAAGCAGATTTTGAGAATGCACATTCAAGACAAGACTCGACATATTTTTTTACAAAACGTCGCATCTTACTAAACCAATAAGTTTCCTTTAATTTAGCTAATGTTTTGTCAAAAGCGAAATAGCAATGAACAATATTATGAAACAATGTCATCATGACATTGTTTCATAATTTGCCATCGTACACCTTTCGGTACTATCCATCTCTCGCCATCTTCAGTCAATCGAAACAGTTTACCATTTCGAATAACAAAATTTTTATTGATATCTACCACGTTAGCTGATTCAGGGTCACGCAGTATAGACATCTTCCGCTATATTTCGGAGTCTGCCTGCTGGACGGTACTCAACCAGTCCCCATTATCAACTTCCATCACATCAATGACTTCAATTGTTTCAGACTCCTGCTTGTCTTTGAGTGGTGGATTTCTGCTCAACGCGTCTACATAAGTCATATATTTTGCCGGTCGATATTGGATCGAAAAGTTAAATTCCTGCATAGAAATCCACCATCTAGCAACCCTCGGGATTAAATCTTTTTTTTAAAATGTGGCTCTAAGAGAGTTGCAATCAGTAAAAACTTTAAAGTTAATGCCTATCAAATATACGCGAAAATGTTGTAATGAAGCTATAAGAGCGAGAGTTTGTCTGCTGTAGTATGCTACCGGTTTAAGTAATCCATCCCTGCCCCTTTGCATCAGTATACCAGCAATGCCTACTTTACACGCATCTGTGTGCAATTCTGTGCTGGCTTTTGGATCATAAAGCGATAAAGTAGGTTTGCGTAAGAGTTCTTCCTTTAAGTTATTAAAGGCTCTTTTCTGTTCTGCACCCCAAGACCATTTAGCATCCCTTTTGAGAAGACTTGTCAAGGGTTTGGCTATCACAGATAAGTTTTTCACAAATCATGTAAAGAAACTACACAAACCGACAAATTTCCGAACGCAATGTTGGTCCTTGGGTTCTGGAAAATCACGAACGGCTTCTACTTTCTGAGATCCCGGCTTAATACCTTTCTTACTAAGCTCAAAACCCAAGTAATCAACGACCTTGCTAAAAAAGCAGCATTTATTGAGTTTTAGAGTCAAACCTGCATTCTGTAATAGTTCCAGAAACTTGCGTAACGTGCATAAACCTTCATCTAAGGTTTTAGACGGTATAATTATGTCATCCATATAAGCAGAAGCTACATCCTTGGCGTTACCAAGGCCTAAATTTATCATTCGCATGAAATTTGCTGGCGCATTTGCAAGCTCGAAAGGCATTCGATTCAACTCAAACTAACCGTCAGGAGTGACAAATGCCGTTTTATGACGATCGCTATCTTTCACAGCAATTTGATAATAGCCAGATGCCAAATTTAGCGTGGTGTAATATTCATAGCCACCCAATTCATCAAGCTGGTCGTCAATTCTTGGCAGCGGGTAGTTTTCTTTAAAAGTCTTCCTATTGAGAGCCCTATAATCTATGCACAATCGTGCATCACCAGTTTTCTTCTTAACAATAACTATTGGACTTGAATATGGTGAAGTCGACGGTCTAACAATGTTACACTCTATAAGTTCTTGGACCATATCTCTTACTTTGTTCCTCTCACTTACTGGCAACCAGTATGGTCGATATACAACTGGGTCATTGTCTTTTAAGTTAATTGACATTTCGACTACATCTGTTTTGCCCAGTTCTTGCAAATTGAAAGCAAAACAATCACGATACTCATTGAGTAAACAAACCAAATGTTTGGTGATGTCATTATCAAGGGGCTCATTCGATTTAATATCTTCGATTGTAATATTTTTCTGAAGTCTTGTTTCCTCAATTCGTAAAACACCCAGGCTATTGCTGTTAGATGCAGGAGTAGCTCGATTACACCTAGCTGACTTAACACCTTTTTTAAGTAAGAATGGATGTGGTGACAAACCTTTTACTACCGCAGAACCATAGCCAGCGACAACCGAAAATAGACCTTGAACCAAGTAATGTTCTTGACCTATTTTAGACCTATTGCTACCATCAATATATATGTCTCCAGTATAACACGGCTCTGTATAGAACTCCACCAAGGTCAACCCATCGATTATGGTGTCGTCTGTGCAAAATAACTGGATCCTTTGATTATCCAGAGCCTCATTTAAGCAGATATGAAGCGAAACGCTATCCTTTTCAATCACAATATGAAATTGTTCAGTGAAAGACCTGCCGACCAACAATGGCTCTTGTAAGAGATGATCGGGGTCAATGAGAACTTCTACGAAAGCTTTAGCGTCGTCGATCTCGACTTGAACTGAAATCTTTCTCAATGGTTGTACAACAGAATTACCAAACCCTCTAAGAGTTGGCAATCTATCGTCTGGTTCCCACTTTGCATTTACATCTGATACTTCAGAAACCTTTATGAGGGTGGCGGAACTGCCAAAGTCAATAAAGCAAGATTTTGAGACACCGTTTATGACAGCCTGTTTATGATATTTAGAAGCGCTCGAATCTGAGTCGGCCAAAAACATAACGGGCTTTGATGGAAAATTAACATTGCTCGAAATTTTGTCCTTATTCTCGTTGCACTTATCAGCTGTATGTCCAGTGCGTGAACATTGACTGCATTTAACTAGAGGTTTCGTACATTGAGACTTGTAATGTCCAAATTGTAAGCAATTGTAACATTATTTAGAACGGTTTCTGTTTTCTCTATCTGGTAAAGTGTTCCTCGAACTCTTGACTAACCTTGTATCATTGGATTGAATTCGTTTCCCATCAATATGACCATTGCTTATGTTATTTTTAACACATTTAAAGAACGGTAGTATTTGTTCCGGAGACGCGAATTGAGCAGCTTCAGCCCCTAACCTTACGCTGCGATCTTCAATACCAAATATTATACAATTAACTGCCTTTTTCCCTTGTATGCCGCAACGGTTCAAAAACAGCCTTTTATCGTAGAAGTATTTCTCTAAGGAATCATGAAACCTGGCACGTTTACCTAGCATTGTTGTGAGTAACTGTCCATAATTTTCATTACTAGGAAAGGCTAACTTTAACTTTTCTTGCCACTCTGGCCAAGAAAACATCACGGTAGCGAGACCTTCGTACCACTTTTGGGCAAGACCTTTTAATTTAGTGAGGGCTAAATGTATGGTCTGTCTATCGGTCCAATTGTATATGACAGCATATTCATTCACTTTATGAAGCCACATGTCTACAGATTGCTCTTTGCGAGCTGGATCAAATTCGGGGAGAGTATTCTGGTAAGACCATTTTTCGTTGCTAGTATTGCTACTAATAGACTGTAATGCCTTTACCAGTTGTTCCACGCTAAGGTTGTTGTACGAATGCAAGTCAATACCTGGTAATGTAGGCCGTTGAGCTGACGTGCAACGTGTGCCGTGCTCACGTTCGTTGACAGGGCTGGTCTTGTTGACACTGCACGACCGCTGTTGACTAGCCCGGCTGCATGACCTATGCTGCCGGGCCTACTGCGGCAGCTGCGCTGACTGGCCACACTGCGGGACTGGCGCTGGCTGGGCCGGCTGCATGACTCGCGCTGGCCGACACGACTGCGCGACCGCTGTTGACTAGCCCGGCTGCATGTCCCATGCTGCCTGGGCCTACTGCGGCAGCTGCGATGACTAGCCCCACTGCGGGACTGCCGCTGGCTGGATCGGCTGCACGACCCGCGCTGACTGATATGCCTGCGCGACCGCTGTTGACTAGCCAGGCTGCATGACCCATGCTGCCTGGACCTACTGCGGCAGCTGCGCCGACTGGCCTCACTGTGGGACTGCCGCTGGCTGGACCGGCTGCACGACCCGCGCTGATTGGGCTGGCGGCGACCTCTGCGCTGTCTGGCCTGACTGCGGGGCTGACGCTGGCTGGCCCGGCTGCATGAACCACGCTGGTTGACCCGACTGCGGGACCGTCGCTGGCTGCCCGGGCTGGGTAGCTTCCTTTGACGACTGCACCTCGATTCACGACCAGGTAGGGGGCTGCGTGAACGGTGGCTTGTAGTACTGCGTCTGGATCTTCCATGGGATTGTCGCACTCGGCTGCTGCTATGCCTTGCCATGGAAATGTTGTTGGTTTCCATCACATGCACACACAAAAATTTCCGCCACAAATATTTGAAAATATAAACATAAGGGATTAGTTCGTACTAAAAGATAATTAAATGGTTTGATTTACCTTCACTTTATTTATAAATATAAAGGGTAAACACAAAGAGAGAAGAAGAAAAAAAAATAACCCTATGTTAGCGCGGCCACCAAGCTATATGGCAGAGCACGCCGAACTGCGGGCGCGGGTTGAAAGGACACTGGTAAATCGAAGGAATGCGGAACAAGGTGATGAAAAGTGGACTGTATAGGAAAAGGAGCGAAAAACGAGCGACTAACCTGGATATCCTCGGGCTGACGAGCACAGCTGCGGCACTCCAAGGCGTCCTGCTGCTGTCCAGATGTAGTGGCTCTTCAAATTATTTCACGCTGTTGTAGACTCGCGGCGCGAGCGCGGGAAGCTGTTAGTACACAGCTCCAAAGAGACGATCGCGGATATCCCAGTGCGATGGGCACACACGAAAGCAGCGCGAGCGCGGTTAGTAACAAAATGGCGGTTTCCTTGGCTTCGAGGGAGCTCACAGGAACAGACGCATCCGCCGTCAACAAGGGTCGACCGCAGACTGCTTGCAATGACATGCAGTTCACTCATCCGCCACGAAATGTCAACCGTAGATAGTCGTCGTTTTCGTGAGGGTAGGAAAATGAGGGTAGGAAAAGGTAAGAGGTAGAAAGAAAGAAAGTGCCAATAGATGGCGCGAACATTGCCCCCGGCCTAAAAACCATTGGTTTTTAAAGGTAGAGAAAGATTGGATAAGTTAATAATAGAGCGGGTATATGAATAGCGGGTTGACCAGGGGGCAAGTAGGTAAGTTATTGAGTGGGTAAAATGCACAAACGAACGACCGGCCGTTTGTAAACGGAAGTCGCCGTTCGCACTAGACAGACTCTACATATTCCGTCGGCGCCTAGAATTGTCTCTTCGACAACACCTAGCGGCCAAGATAGCGGGGGAAGATTGTCTGTGATAATAAGCACGACGGAACCTACTTTGATTGGATTAGAAAGTGTATTCCATTTTCCTCTAGATTGAAGCAGGTGAAGGTACTCTAACTTCCATCGTTTAGAGAACGATTGGATCATCCTATCCAGCAAAGTGTAGCGTTTAAGAAGATGCGCGGGCTCGTCGGAGATCGCGCACGCGGGTAAGTGGTTAAGCGGTGCAGCCATCAAGAAATGCGCGGGCGTTAGTGCAGTGGGCTCAGAGGGATCCTCACTCAATAGCGTTAGCGGTCGCGAGTTTATGACGCTCTCTATTTGCGTAAGCACGGTTAACATTTCCTCATAGGTGAGTAACTGTGAACCTATTGTTTTAGCTAGGTGACCCTTGAAAGCTTTCACGAAGATTTCGTAGTTTCCGCCAAAGTGTAGGCTTCTTGGTGGGTTAAATTTCCAAGTTATGCGGTTGGCGGATAACTCGTCTGAGAGCGACTTATTGTACTCATCTGAGCTTACAAGTTTATAGACGTCAGATAGGGCATTTCTTGCTCCAATAAAAGTGCGGGCATTGTCCGAATACAATACAGAAACGGTACCGCGACGAGCGAGAAAGCGTTTAAAAGCAGAAAGGAAACTACAGCTGCTTAAATCTGTCGTCAGCTCTACGTTTACCGAACGCATTGACATACAGACGAAAATACATAAATAAGCCTTAATAGAGCGCACACCTCGTTTTCTAATTGGAATAATAGAAATTGGGCCAGCGTAATCCACAGCGGTGTGAGTGAACGCTTTAAATTCGTTTACGCGGCAAGCGGGTAGGTCTCCCATAAGCGGGAATGTAGGTTTAGGTTTTGCCTTAAAACAATAGTTACACTTATGTATAACCGAGCGGACGATATTACGGGATGCGAGTATCCAATATCGTTGTCTGAGAATCGACATCAAAGCGTGCGGACCTGTATGACAGTTATGACGATGGTAGTGCTCAATTATCATTTCGATTATGCGGTCTTTACGCGGTAACAAAATGGGATGCTGCTGATTGTACGATAGATCCGCATTTCGGAGACGTCCTCCGACTCGTATGAGTCCGTCGGCGTCTAGAAAGGGCACGAGTCGCTGTATAGCGTTTAAACACCGGGTGTTGGTTTTAAGGTTCTGAATAATGTACGCAAAGTAATGCCTTTGTACAGCTTTCAGGACTTGAATTTCTGCGAAATTCATTTCATCGGCTGTGAAGTATTTAGAACGCGGCAGCTTCTTGATGAAGCGATAGATGCGGACGGCTATGCGTAGGAGCATCAGCCATGAAGAAACACGGGTGGAGAGTTTCAACAGCGGGTTGGAATTCTCCGCGGCGGGTTGTGTCACAGAAAGTGAAACGATTTTCTTCGACTCAGGTAGGTTTAAGTCAACCTTAGCGGGAGCTACTGTCTTAGCAGGCCAAGCAGCAGGCTCTTGGCTTAACCAAGCGGGGCCGGTCAACCACAGCGGGTGGTTAACCAGCTGAGCGGGTGACAGCCCTCGCGAAAGTGCATCAGCACAAGGGTTTTCCGTTCCAGGTATATGACGGAAGCTGTCAACGGGAATAGCGGAAGTAATTTTTGTAATACGAGTAGCAACAAAAGTTTTGAATCTGTGGGGTGAAGCGGTAATCCACTGCAACGCTACCATAGAGTCGGTGAAGCAATATACTTTGTCTATGGTATGACGCTTTACGTAGGTATCGAGAACGCGGCGAACCAGTTTTGACATGAGCAAGCAGCCGCAAAGCTCTAGCTTTGCAATTGAAATTGTTTTCAGCGGAGACACTTTTACTTGGCGCATACTAGACGGGTGAGCGGAGTAGAGTCATGGTCAGACTGAGTTCGAATATACACTACAGATCCATATCCATGCTCACTAGCATCAGAAAACGCAACGACGGTGATTTTCGAATTTTCTTCCACTCCTAGGTGGCGAGGGAATCGCAGTTGCTGAATGGCGGGAAGTTCGCGAAGATAATTATGCCAAATATCTACCACTGCTTGCGGCGGTTGCTCATCCCAGTCAAGCTTCAAAACATGAAGCTTTTGTAAAATTAATTTAGCGTACAAGATGACAGGAGCTATGAGTCCGAGAACGTCATACTGACGCGCTATCACGGACAAAATATTGCGTTTAGTCGCAGGCCGACCTTCGACGTTCACGGTGAACATAAATGCGTCCGAGCTTGGCAACCACTGTAGCCCTAAAACCTTCAAGTTCGAGTCTGGCTCATCGAAATTGATAACTGCGGAGTGCCGATCGGAGACCGGAAGCGATTCAGTGAGCTCGGGTACGTTACTAGCCCATTTCACTAGCTCGAAGCCCCCGGCCTTGAGCAACTCGCGGAGATCATCGCGAAGCTGTACGCTACCAGGTATGGACGGCATGGAATAGCACACATCATCCATATAAGTATTGTTTTCGATGACAGACGCGGCGTGCGGGAAGCGAGCGCGCTCGTCAGCGCACAGCTGGCGTAGCACGCGCATCGCGAGAAAAGGACTACTGCGCAGGCCAAAACAAACACGGTTGAACACGTAAGTGCTCAGAGGCGAAGCGGGATCAAACCGATATAAAAACTTCTGAAATTTGCGGCTCTCTTCGTTGACAAGTACCTGTAGATACATCTGTTTTATGTCGGATGTGAAAACGATTGCATAAAAACGAAATTCTAAGAGTATAACGAAAAGGTCATTTTGCAAATTATCCCCAGTATGCAAGACGTCATTCAATGATAAGCTCGAATCAGTTTTCGCACTTGCATCCATGACCATGCGCCATTTAGTAGTGGTTTTATCCAACCTGGCAATCGCATGGTGCGGAATGTAGTAACCGGCTAAACTATCGTCGTTATTTATCAGCGAGACATAACCTTTCTGCAAGTATTCCTGGATAATTGCATCATACTCCACGCGAAGGGGAGGTGAAGCGAAGAGCTTGCGTTCTAAATGCATAAAGCGCTTCTTAGCGGTAAGAAAAGAATTACCCAAAGCGGCAGCGGGGTCGCGGGAGAAAGGCAACGCTACAGAGTAGCGGCCCGTAAAATCGCGGGAAAAATTATTTGTAAAAATACGTTCATTTTCGAGAGCGGTAGGACTTAAGGCCGGTGTGCATTGCACTTCCTCAAGTTGCCAGAATTTCTGAAGAATGTTATCCAAGCGCGGTTGTTCTGCGAAGGCGCAGAGAGATATTCGGGAACGGTGATTATCATCATTAAAAGCGGTACATGTTTGAGCGGTCGCAACGGGAGCGGTCCCGATTACGATAAAACCGAATATCGATTCGAAAGCGGTAGGTGCACCAGGCGGACCAGCGGCACGACCCGATAGCAAGATATCCGCAAACAGCGGAGCCCCAATAAGTATTTCTATCTCGGACGGTTCCGAGAAATCCTTATCAGCAAGCGGCAAGCCGTGTAGATATGCAAGACAAGAGGTATCAACTCTCACAGACGGCAGGTTGTCGGTGATGCGGTCAATAACGAAAGCGTCGACCGAAATAAAATTATTATCAAGTCGCGAATGTAATGTGGTTGAAATTACACCCTTAATTGGGTTTGACGCGGAACCTATGCCCTTAACAACGGTATTTGTAACCTTGTTGCATTTTAAATTAAGCTTTGCGCAACAATTCGCTGATATAAAATTACTCTGAGAGGCAGAATCTATTAAAGCGCGCACTACATGCTTACGACCGTTTGAATCAGTAGCGTAAACTTGCACGGTTCCCAGTAAACACGTAGTATCTGCGGTCGGTTGCGTAACAGGGCGCACGTTATTGCATAGCGAAATGTTTTGTTGTTGCGACTGATAAGCGGGAGGCTTCGGAACATCTGCAGGCGGGCAGTGAGCGGTAACAGCGCTCGAGGCGGAAGGCAGGGGCGCGCGGGCGGCGGCGCCGGCGGCGTTGTCAGCTCGTGCGCGCGAAGACTGCGCTGGCGCAGGATTGCGCGTGGATGACGCGACGGCAGCTCTGTTGAGAGTGCGGGTTCCTTCCCGGGAAGGTAACATTTTACGACATAACATTGAATGATGTTTACATCCACAATGACGGCAACTATATTGCGAGTTGCAAGCGGTATAGTTATGCGAAACACTTAGACAATTAGTACAACCTTTATGTTGTTTTATACAAGACAACCTGTCCTCTGTGGAAAGCTTATTAAATGCAGGGCATCTATATAAATTAGCGTGATCAGATTGATTACAAAGCGGGCACTGTGATGCGCACGATGCAGCGAAAGAATGCGTAGACTTAGGAACAATCTGTTTGTTATTGTTGACATCAGAAGTGCGGCTAGCGGGCGCCGTACGTTCTAATATCTTACTCTGCTCGCGAACAAACTTAATTAGATCGTCGTACGTAGGCATACTTTTACCTCGCATATGCATTTCAAACGAGCGGGCGGTACTCGAATCTATCTTTTTCAAAGCTAATTGCAACAACATAAAATCCGATAAATTATCGAGCTTGAGCGAATGTAAGCTTGACACTGCTGTGCAAAACTTATCTAAAAATAGCTCCAGGTTTTTAGCGGAAGCGGTAATGCTAGTTGGTTTGAAATCTAGCAGCTGATCGAGATAAGCGGAACCTAAGCTACGCTGGTCGTCGTACTTGTTGACTAAAGTCGACCAGATTAGATGGTAATTATCTGCGTTTGGAACAATGCCTGAAATAACGGATAATGCACGCCCTGACAATTTATTTACTAAATACTGTATACGTTCGTGGTCAGTTACATCGGCATTTTCATGAATTGTGCGACGGAACGATTCATGGAATATTTTCCATGTCTTTGGATTACCATCAAAGGTCATCAACTCCAACTTAGGTAGTTTGACAGATTTATGTTGCGGTGTAACATGCGATTCCGTACCTTTGACGTTCATAGCGGGAGGGTTGAGTTTATTGTAAACAAACTTACAGCGGCAGTACATGTCTTCAAAAACATTAATTGACTGATAACTTACGGAATACGTGGGATCGATTGTCAACTCGGTGACATTTAAATCGTTTACAATGTCATTAAACTCAGATTGTAAACGATCCAGTGAAATGATTCCACACAGAAATAAATCTTTCTCAGCATCATCAGTGAAAGCGTTCAACGAGCGGTTATAAATTTGCTGTAAACGAGCAAATATGGCATCACGTTTGCCGATTAAAGTTAAACGTTTGACCGCCAAAGCATCAAGAGCCGTCGCATCTTCGAACTCGCCTACTTCTTTGTCCTTAGAACGAACGCTTTTAGTATTAGTGCTCGCCATTTTTTAAAGAGAAACGTCAAAGTGAGACAAGCCGGTGAAGTGTTAAAACTGAGTGAACAACGTCACCGCTCACGGTAACAGATTAGATGCGAAGCGAACAATGGGTCAAAAAACGTTAACGAATACTCGCAGATTACCTACACACAGAATGAATTTAATTGTAAAAAAATATAATTTTTAGAAATAGCGAAATTAAATGCGGTTTTGGAAAACGGAATACACAATCTGATATGCAAATGATACTAACAGGTTATAGAATGTAATTAATGTAGGGACACAAAACTGGAAATTACGCGGGAACACAATATTTTAGTACAAATATCGTGAAATATTAGGCCTTTTTAGAATAATACGGCTCGAAGGAACCAAAAGAATGTTAGCGCGGCCACCAAGCTATATGGCAGAGCACGCCGAACTGCGGGCGCGGGTTGAAAGGACACTGGTAAATCGAAGGAATGCGGAACAAGGTGATGAAAAGTGGACTGTATAGGAAAAGGAGCGAAAAACGAGCGACTAACCTGGATATCCTCGGGCTGACGAGCACAGCTGCGGCACTCCAAGGCGTCCTGCTGCTGTCCAGATGTAGTGGCTCTTCAAATTATTTCACGCTGTTGTAGACTCGCGGCGCGAGCGCGGGAAGCTGTTAGTACACAGCTCCAAAGAGACGATCGCGGATATCCCAGTGCGATGGGCACACACGAAAGCAGCGCGAGCGCGGTTAGTAACAAAATGGCGGTTTCCTTGGCTTCGAGGGAGCTCACAGGAACAGACGCATCCGCCGTCAACAAGGGTCGACCGCAGACTGCTTGCAATGACATGCAGTTCACTCATCCGCCACGAAATGTCAACCGTAGATAGTCGTCGTTTTCGTGAGGGTAGGAAAATGAGGGTAGGAAAAGGTAAGAGGTAGAAAGAAAGAAAGTGCCAATAGATGGCGCGAACACCCTATTTATCATACAAATATACCCCATAACTTTATGCTTTAAAATTAAACTTATGAGATAACTGGAGATATAAGCAATTTTCCATGCATTTAAATTCACTAGGGAAATAGATATTGTGTGGGTAGAGTAAAATAAGTAGACATTCTGTAACTTACCGTATCTCACTTCTGATTTGTTAACCTTTGCAGGCTAATAAAACACTTTCACAGTATTTTACACTTATGATTTCGTACTTTCGTACGTAATTTTAAAGCGCTCGTAGCAAAATTTGCTTAGCCATTCTGAATCGATCAGCAAAGTTAAGCAACGTCCACCGCGGTCAGGAGTAAGATGGGTGACCGCTGGTGACATTACTACTGAGCGCTTCCGTGCTTCGGAGGGCACGTTAAGCCGTCGGTCCCGGTTGTTGTCTTAGGATGGCAGTCGTTACAGCATGGTGGTAGGGCACTTTGCTAATGCCCGCCTGGCTAGCTACCACCCTCAAGTTGAAAATCTGTCGCCAAGCACCTAACGGTGTGTTCCGGCAGCTGTCCTTGAGTGCCAGTAATTATAGGTTAGCCTGTACAACATCTTCGACCACATCATCACTTACCATCAGGTGAGATAGTGGTCAAAGACAACCTACCAGGCATTAAAAAAAAAAAAAAACACACTTCACTAGACTACGTCTTTACACTTTGAATTTCAAACGACGACTGACTGAGTTTTTATACATTAAACAAACTCATCGCCTTGTAGGGTGAAGCAGTTTTGGCTCGCTAGCGCCATCTTTATTCTTTTTCATCCTACAAGCTTCTTTTATACTAAATAATGTATCTTAAATTCGCCAAACACTCTTAAAATTCATAATTAATATAAATACAATTTAATGCATCGGTTTAAGTGAAAACACCATTTAAAATGCATAATACGACATGAAATGTTGGTACTAACCTAACTATTAATCAATTGATATACTTATAATTTACTAAACATACTTACAAGATAAAGCTCAGAAGATGGCTATGTGTACGTTAATTCGTAAAACTAGGTGCGGGAGATTGGTCACTACAAAATACTTGAAGTAATATTTGTAAATGTGGTACATTAACTGAAAAGGGAACAGATTATTCTCGTCTCGTCTTCGATCGCTTAGTGATTGAAACGGCTAACACCGCTTGACGGTGACCGGTTCGCAGCGCAGCGCGTAGCAATGCCCGCGGCGCCGCTGTCAGTGTGTTCCCACTTCCCACACTCCGTCTTTTCTTTAGGCTACCCTAATCCATACATCAATTTTCATTCTTATCAATCACTCTCTTAGGAAGCGTTGCAACGCTTACATCCTATATTTTTTTTGTGTAAAAAAGTGACGAGATGAGCGAGACGGTGCCTGATGGAACCTAAGCATCACGTCTGCTCATAAACAGTTGCAGTGTCATCGATCTGTACACTGCACTGCGCTCGTCACTCCCAGTAATTCCCTTCATACCTAAACACAGTGCAATACTGTTTCGAGGCAGAATACAGGACACTGCGATAAGCAAGAGACCTACCACCTAGTTGCTGCCTGTCTTGCACCAGCCAGGTACCTAGGTACCACGTGTAGGGAATCCAGTTTAAGGGTAGGTAGGTACTCTTCTACCGAAGCGGGCAGCTCAGCTTCTAAAATCAAATTCCAATCTGCTCATAACATACCCATATAACAAACCAAACGAAATTCAGACATGTACCTACCTACCTACTCTTAGGTAGGTACCTAACCTAAAAATAATTAAACTTCTGTTGTCGCCAATAATTTCTAATCCAACACATTATGCCAAACGACCACTTTTACACTAAAAATAATAAAATTTGAAGATTCAGATTTATTTATTGTTAGACTGTGTTACATACATGTAGTTCTTAAATATTATAAATAGTACCAACAGCCAAGTCCATTCGGACATACAATAATAATGTGCTTATATCTAATACATATTTTTAGTCATTTAATTATTAAGGCATGAATAATTATATAATAATATAGTAGGCGTGAATAAAACAATATAAATCCAAATAAAATTAAATAACGTCAAATTTAGAATGTATCTATAAGAAAGTCAGTCACTTCTTTCAAACTTCTTTTAAATGCAGTGACACTCTCCGATTTAATATTGTTTCTGGCAAATGATTGTATATCTTAGGATCCATACCGCACACACCATTTCTAAAACATGCTGTTTTTAAAAGCGTGATAGTACCTACTCAAAATTTAATAACAATGTTTATTATTCATTTCCTACCTACTTAAATAGTATTCCATTCGCAAAAAGTCTTTCCACCATGCGGTGAAGCTCAAGCTCGCGGCGGGAATCGAACCATGGACCTGCTGCGCGGCAGGCCATAGCCAATGTCACTGAGCCATCACTGCTTGATTCATAATTTTCAGGAAACCTAAGTAAGTACCTACATAGTAGGAAGGTAACTAACTAATTAATGACAATTAGTAGTACATGACATCTATCGCCTAACACCTAACGATGTGTTGCGGCAGATGACCTTTAGAGCTGGTAATTCTATTTAGGCCTATAAGCTGTAAAGAAAAATAAATGAAGGATTATCTTAATTTAGAGAATTTTAAAATCGGGCTTGATTGATACCAGCGTACTTAACTAAAATCATAATCGTATCAACTCAAATTTTCCACCACACTTCATCCAGGCTATGGACTGGCACGGTGCTTTAAGTATGTATTTCAGGAGCCGTGTGTTAAATAACGCGAACAAGACATTACCTTTTTTCTAAATATACATATACATTTACATAACAATTATAAATCAACTAATTCTGTTAAACATAACTAAACGTAAACAGTTATACACAGCAAATCTCAGGCAATACCTATTATCTATTTGGTGGATATTCATCCAATCGCTTATTTCCAAAATGCACTTGTAATGGTCTACTCCCTACCACTATCTCTTTTCCGCATGCACGCACACATATATAGCCGTCCTACTATGACGGCCGTATTCTATGTCTCCGAACTGCACCGAAGTGCATTCGGCTCCGCTCGTCACCCTCGCAAAGACACGACGGACAATATGTTCTGCAAACCTACAACGTGCGCGTGTGTGGTCAATTTCATTTATATCTGGTGAACTCACCAATATTAACTGTATATCCGCTATTAATGAACGTGTGAATATCTTATCTTCAAGTAAAAATAATAATATTGTTTCGTTTTGTGAGTGCTCAACTACTGCGCAGTGCCAGGTCTTAAGTTAACCTAGGCTTGGAACAAAGGATCTGCACACCAGGGATAAACAGGTACGTGCATGCTTCTTATCCTGTACACTGTTGTCTTCTACTCCTGTGATCTATCCATCTGCAGCAGTGTTGTCTCCCTATCTTTAAAGGAACGTTACAAGTGCTATTGTGTTCTGTGGGTAGATAAATCTACGACCTAGGCATAAGTGCAGGAATTTAAAGTCTTCATTCAAAATACAGTCCACTTAATTACATACAATCACCCCCTTGTGAAACTAAGTTTTCACAATCATTGTGGTGAGAGAAATAGTATCGAACCAACTAGCATTTCCCACCATAAGTTCCTTCGAAACCGGATTTTTACGTCTTAATACGGATATGTAATTCGTTCACTAAAACGGCACTCATCCAATTGTTCTATTATAATATATTGGCATAATAATTCTCGCTATAATACCCATACTTGCATATTATGTACCACAATCACACGTTTCTACATACTTAGTTGCACATATGCTGTCTACTTATTCGCACCGCTAAATAATTATTTTATTGTTCTCATATGAGTCAAATTATGGAAGTATTTCATTACTTTCGCTAACTACCCGCTACGCTAATCTATTTGAACATTCGTTCTCCGCCCGCTCGCTTTACGTAGTAGACATACATAATTTATATGTACTTACTATATAATTATATCGCCATGCCGAAGCCTGTCGCAAACGCATGGCATACTAACTGTTGCACAAACTGTGTCTTACGGAATACGTTGTAGTTTGTATGCTGCTGCTGAGATAGAGACAATCTTTATCTTACAAAAGCGTGCAATTCGAGCCATATATGAAATGGATCCTAGGGAATCTTTAAAGGATCTTTTTAAAGAAATTGATATATTAACTTTACCGAGTCTGTATATATTTGAAAATATTATGTATGTTCGGAAAAATTTGAGTAAATTTAAATTAAACAGTGACAACCATCATTACAACACTAGGAACAAATATAAATTAACGGTACCATGTTTTAGATTAGCAAAGACAAATAAAAGGTCCTTTTTAGGTAATTGTGTGCGGTTTTATAATAAAATTCCCGAACATATTACAATGCTCACAGAAGGAAAATTCAAATTGCACGTGAAAAATATTTTGATGAAGAAATCCTACTACACAGTTTGTGATTACTTAAACGACAAAAATGCTTGGAAAATTCCACCTCTGCCAAGCCATCACATGTCTCCTACGTAATTTAAACAAATATTGTAATAATTGTAATAAATTGTTTATAACACATTGTAAAAAGACGTTTAAAAGAATGGCCCCGAGTTTCTTGCCCGTTCTTCTCGCAGTGGCTCTATAAACTTTTTTTGCTGAACGTGGCAGTACAATGTAGAATATTTCAATATTAAAATTTGTAATTGACCTTCATAAGAGCGTCGTAGACGCCTAAATTGAATAAATGATTTTGAATTTGAATTTGAATTTTGAATAAAAACCTATCTGTATTTTTTGGTTTTATTCTGTTGCTTCTCAACTCACTACTTTTTACCTACGTTCTTAAGGCATCTGTTGTTTGCTGGCGGGCCACATCCTTTAAGGCTCTCTGCGAGTCCCTAGTACATGCTCAGTACCAGAGGAACAGTGGGCCCACCAGCTCAAAATCTTACTGGAACCAATCTGACCGGAGCACATGTGCCTTCCAGGGTTCCAGTACCAGGGTTCCTGTACCAGGGTTCCGTGGTGGAGGTACTAAATACGAGGCTGACCTCAGTACGACCCTGAACTCCGGCTGTCCCCTGATCTTCAGCACCGACCGTGGCAAATCTCTCGTCTCTACAGCATCAAGCTGGGACAGCCTACCGGCGCGGCAGTGTTGGAGCTGAGCCACTGCACGGCAGACCTGCTGCTGGGCATCAACTCTTTTACTAGCGGACCGGAGATAAGTCCTACAATAAGGAAGCTTGCTAATTGCCATACCTGTCTGAGATCCACGACCGCTTTTCTCTTATACTTCTAAATCTGTTCTTCTTTTTTTATTTTATGCTCCCTACTACCCCTGCTAGGTATAAAGGTGACACCACTTATGGATGGAGTAAATAAACTGAGATGGAAGCTACCCGGACGAGAGCTGACATGGGACAGGTCAGTCCGCCCCGATATATCCCGGCACAGGAAACAACAAGTCATGCAGCTAATGCCTTCCTAGAGTTTTTACCCATTATAAGGGCGACCAGAGAGGTCAACCACAGAAACTGCGAAAACATCTTGCAGTCCTTCAGGCTTAAAAATGAAAGCCTTTTATAGGTGAGACTCAGAAAAAGAGGCAGAAGCTGCTATATACAACAACGACACATTCCAGGTCATCAAGGGGAAAATGTTAGGTCAGTATATGGCAGCATACAATGCAACAGGCGGATTTGTGTCCCTGTACGAGGGAGAAACGGAGCGATTAGGTAGGCCTAAATACGCGACACCACAAAATGACCCGATTGTAGTAACGCCCCAGTGCACCAAAATAATGTTAGATGACCGTATCCTCGAAATGGAGAAATCTATTTTGGGGGGATCGGAGATCGAAGCATTCTGGAAAGACTGGGAAGTACCGAAAATACAATGGGTAAATGGAGTTCCAGGATGTGGCAAAACAACTTGGGTGGTAAGGCAATTCGATGTGGACAAGGACATCATTATCACAACAACTACAGAAGCAGCAAAAGACCTGAGGGAGAAGCTTGCGCACCGAATTGGAGACTTAGTTAAAACCAAGGTGCGCACAATGGCTTCAGTCTTCGTAAATGGTTTAAAAAGAACTGAGAGCTACAGCCGCCTAACGGTGGATGAAGCTCTAATGAGCCATACTCATGGCTTCCAGGCTATCTGGAGTTGATGAATTTGTCCTCATCGGAGATGTCAATCAGCTGCCTTATATCGATAGAGAAAATCTCTCCGTATTAAGGTACAACCGCCCTAACCTGGTAACAAACATCACCCAGGAGTTGTTATGCACGCATGGGAACCCAATGGATGTCGCGTACGCACTGAGGGAAATATACTCTGGTATATATTCCTCAGCTCCCCGTATTAAGTCCCTTAAGCTTGAAAGGTACACAGGTGCAAAAATCCCCAAATCCCTCCCCAACACTTTATTCCTGGTTCACACCCAGGAAGAAAAGGAGACCCTAATAAGCCAGGGCTTTTTTTTTTTTTTTTTTTTGTGCCTGATAGGTTAGCCTTTGACCACTATCTCACCTGATGGTAAGTGATGATGTGGTCGAAGATGTTGTTCAGGCTAACCTACGGAGAAGGAACTGGATCACGCACCCTTACCATCCACGAAGCGCAGAGACTGACATACGAGTCGGTCATCGCCATCAAGACCAAGAGCAGCATTAAGTTGCACGAGAGCGTCCCGCACGCCGTCGTTGCAGTTTCACGGCACACTGGAACCTTCATATACTACGCAGATGACGAAGAAGACGCCATAGGACGGTTCGTTATGAAGGCGATGGTTGCGACACCAAAAGCCATCCATGATTACAACCTCAAAATGGCGATCAAAGATCGAAATAGCGCGGTAATGGAGGCCCTGTTAAAATGTGATGTGGGAGAATAATAAAATATGTAAATTTCTGTTGGTATATTATTTTATTGTAGTCCCAAATTATGTTTATATTTGTAATCGTTGGCACGGGTATCCGGAGCGGTCATGCTCACAGAAAGGTGTTGTCTAGCAGTGGTGTTGTGTGGCGGGTCGCCATCTTCCCTCAAAAATGGTTGAGGAAGGCGATGGCTGGCACACGCGTCAACTCGTGAACGGGTGCTGCTAGAGGATACTGGTCTGCTCTGGATGCTAGTGCTAATGAAATCTAAAAAAAAAAAATTAACACTGTTCCCCCTTGGAATGTTGCATGTTTCCTATTTCATATCTTGTTTATTAATAAAATATGTCATAGTTGAAAAAATTCACGGACCCTGGAGTGTAAATTTAAAATTCTGAGATGGAGATCAACTATTCAAAGTGTTTTGTCATGACTTTCGGTCGAATGCGACGCCCAATCGAATTTTCATACAAATTAGGCCAACATGTTATAACACGAGCTACTTCGGTTAGAGATTCGGGCGTTACATTCGACCGTGAGCTTACCTTCAATGACAATATTCTTACGGTTGCTAAGGAGTCCTATCAGCGGCTGGGCTTCGTGTTGAGGAACTTCAGAGATATGCGCAATATTGATGCTTAATGCAAGCTTGTCTTAATGCGTTGGTACGGAGCAAACTTGAAGCTAGTGCCTGTGTGTGGCATCCGCACGAGAACAAGTATACCCTCTTGTTGGAGAAGGTACAGAAGGCTTTCTTAAGGTATTTATATAAGCGCGTGTATAGGTACTACCCATTCATGTACCCAACGAGATTTCTGCTTGGATCCTTAGGGTATAGTTCTCTGGAGGTCAGGCGCTCTCATGACCGATTGGCGGTAATGTGCAAAATCCTTCGTGGGAAGATAGATGCGCCTGATCTCTGTAGCGAGTTGTGCCATCTGTTTGTCTCTGACCGGTACCTTCGGGGCAGAATACATGAACTGTTTGGTGTCTCGAACTGTAGAACAGTTGCATGTGCGACATTCCCGATACCGCGTTCCCTTACTGCGCTCAACGCATTACTTAACGCTAAACAGGATTGTGACGTCTTTGCTGGCAAATGGAAGGACATTATGTCGGAATGTTTGTTTCTCTGTGAGTGTATACGGTACATTTTATTTTGGACATGTACTATTATTATAATTATTTTTGACATACATTTTACATTCTGCATGACATTTTATATATTAACACTAGAGTGCACGCGCGCTCTACTATAGTAGAACGCACTCACTTATTATCTTGCCTTTAATTCATTTTTACAATGACGTCCTCCTGCTCCTAGATAAGCCTTACCGACAAAATCCTTGAACGCGATAGTGTGGCGCCTACTCGCCAAATTAGGGCATATTCCTGTAATTAGGTGTCAAAGTTCAGCTTCTACCATAGTAGTACGTGCGAGTATTGGCGTAATAAAACTGAATGTAAGTAAATATCAACATTTCATGTATAATGTATAAAAAATCATGTTGTATTTTTAAATATACATAGTTACTTTTAAGTCTTTGTGTATTTAGTAATTATGATTACTTTGATTTAGCGAAAAGATGGACAAAGAGTCGTCACCGTAACAAAGGCCAGAAAAATATCGTGAGATGCAATTTTCTCTACGATCTTTCGTATGAGCTGGTTATATCCCTCATAGCAAGAAGATTGACATTAGAAAATCTTCCCTTAGTATTAAATAATAAAACGAAATGGCTTTTGTTGCAAACAGATGAGGTGCCTAACAATGACCCTCATGAAAGACTTGGAAGAGCAGGCTATTTTGCCTTTGCTCTCGAGCAAGAAATCAGTCCACCAAAAAGTGGTGCAAGAGATGTCCCAGATGGATTTGCCCTGATCCCCAAGTTGTAGTCTATATTGAACGAGAGGATTATCACCAGTAAGAGAGTCAAAGTTTATTAGAAGTTTTTTTTTTGGAGCTGATCTCGAACGTGTAAAAAATGTTGATGTTTTTAATTGACATAATAAATTGGTCCTTAGATACTTTTGAAGCATTGAAACTGCTAGTTTGTGCATCTATAGTGATATAAAATAAACATAAATAAGATATTACTGGGATTCATCATTTTACAACTTTACAATTTAAAAATATTAGTAATTATAATTTCTACTATAGTAGAGCACGCGAGCACCCATGTAAAAAAAAGGGGCGCGTGCACTGTAGTGTTAATATAATTAAGTAATACAGGTTTTTTTATATGATAATTAATTGTGACATTTTATATATTATGATTTAAGTTTGTTTGACATCGATATTGTATCTTAAATTTTATAACAATGTATTTATTTTGATGTTGTATTAATATTATATTTTTATCATTAGTGTAATTGGCCTAAAGCCTTTCTTATTAAATAAATAAATTAATGAATTAAATACCAAGAATGGACAGAGTTTGATATAATGTACTGTATGGTTAAGCAGATTATAGAGACTCACTCACTATCTAAGATCCACGAGTTGCCGCCTCAAATAGAAAAATCTTAACCTAAACTTCCTCGGATTGAATTAATGTCATTTAATGGCGATGTCCGTTCATGGCCGCTATTTTATCAACAGTTTAAAAACACTATTCATGAAAATACATCACTGTCAAATAGTGATAAGGTTTATTATTTGGTTGGTAAATTGTCTGGACCTGCTGTGTCAGTTTGCTCCCAGTTACCCGCTACTGCTGAGAATTACTCTATTATCTGGGAGGCACTAGTGCAAAAATATGACGACCCCAGGTTACTCGCTGGCTCATCTATACTTATAATAAAACTGTAACAGGTCCAATTCTGTACATGGCAGATATTTTGAAAAAAAAAATGTACAGTACTCTGTAGCTGATACTGATGCCGAAACTATATTTTTTTTATTTTTGTCTGTCTGTCTGTCTGTCTGTCTGTCTGTATCCCGGCCGCGTATCACTCCAAAACTACTGAATGGATTTCAATGAAACTTAGCATGATTGGAGTTCATACTACAAGGTAGGATAATTTAGCTTTTTATCCCGAAATTCAGCATGGTTTCCTTGGGAGAGGGGATGAAAGTCAAAATATACACTTAGTTGTAATTTATTAACGCGTAGTCCGATTTCAGACGTTCTTTTTAGGGTTCCGTACCCAAAGGGTAAAAACGGTCTGTCCCGCTGTCCGTCCGTCCGTCTGTCCGTCCATCCGTCCGTCCGTCACCAAGCTGTATCTCAAGAACGGTGATAGCTAGACAGTTGAAATTTTCACAGATGATGTATTTCTGTTGCCGCTATGACAACAAATACAAAAAGTTGGCCAAGTGTGAGTTGGACTCGCTCACGTTAAAACAAAAAAGGTTAAAATATGAAGTCTAATGTTGTATAGCTAATGGTACGGAACCCATCGTGCGCGAGTCCGACTCGCACTTGGCTGATTTGTTTGTTAGAATAGTGTATCCCGGCCTCGCATCATTCCAAAACTACTGAATGGATTTGAATGAAACTTAGCACGATTCGAGTTCATACTACGAAGAAGGACATACGATACTTTTATCCCGAAATTCAGTACGGTTCTCTTGGGAAAGGGGATGAAAGTCAAAATGTACACTTAGTTGTAATTTATTAACGCGTAGTCCGATTTCAATCATTATTTTTTTGTTACAATAGTGGTTATTTAGTTATTTTCCCGTAAATATTTCAAAGTCCTCAGTTTTGCAGTTCAGAAATTACAGATATCACAAACTAAATATTTCGTTTTAAATAACTTGGACCGCGGAATGTTGAGAAACCCTTGAACGTACGGCTCATCTTAAGCCCACAGGCAGCCCGGAACCCCACGAGAAGCCCGACACCCCACGGACAGACCGGCATCCCACGGGCAGCCCGGCGCCCCACGGGCAGCACGGCACCCTTATTTAGTTTTGCAAGCTTGCTACGATAAAACTCTAAAATGTGGTACATTCACCACAATCAGTTTTTTAAGACGAGGCTGCGGAAAAAATACTCTCATTCGACTAGTTTTTTTAAGCAACTGAAATATGCAATCAACACGAAAACTTAAATATTTGATATTTCAAACCTTTTTCTATCAGTTGTACAGTCAGAAACACATTTGAAAGAAATTTACTCGATAGTTTTAATTTTTCAAAATGAAGCCTTTTCTTTAAATTATTGGAGTTTTCTTGGAAACTACATCAGTTACATATTAATAATAAACACACATAGAAAGGAAATGTAGTTTATTATCCGCTGTATAAGTAAAATTTACCTAGAGTAATTAGTATTGTCATAATAAATTAAATAGTGTTTTAGACTTACGACCTTTAGTTCTGTGCAGGATTACGGTCAATCGGAAGATTCGATATTCAACCTTATTAGCTTAGGATTACGAAATAAAATCAATGCGTAAGAGCTGTCCTTCAGTGCCGCGCTGTGCGCCGTTGGACGTGGACCTATCGCTCGCGCGCTATCACCTGTGCTGTGCAGTATAAATACGTATCTTGGTAGGTATATCAATCAATATGGGAAATAAAGATAATAAAAAACGAAGCAGAAGAGTCGATACAAAGACTTTGCAAGAATTATGAGAGAGCGTATAATATTTCAGTTTATTTTTACCTATGCAAATTTAATATTCGTTTGTGTTTCGGTGTTTATTCTATTCATGAAACATATTATCTCTATCGAACTAAGAGATTCTATACCTACTAGGTTACTAGGTTCCTATAGTACTGTAATGGAGCTATAAAATAACTAAATGTCGTACTAATCTAAGTACGATTAGTTGGATACTATAATAATATCTGGTAATGTATAGTTATGGTCTCACCTGATGGTAAGTGATGTGGTAGAAGGTACCAAACAGGTGATAACTAAAATTATCTGGCTCTAAAGTACAGCTGACGTTCAACCGTAAATGGAGTTGAGTGTTGCTAAATAATAATAACACAAGCGTAGCAAATCAAAGCATTTGGTTTGGTGGGTATATCGCAATAAAACATCGAACATTGTTCATGTCCCTCAAGACTAAATGTAGATTTATATAAATGAAAGAATATTCAGAATCAGGCAAGTAGGTATATATTCAAGAGATTATCTACAAAGTCACCTGCATAGGTACTTTTAAATATACATTTTATCACTTAGACATGTACATATAAGTAACGATTTATACAAATATAATAGAGTGGAATAAATAGATTCTGTACATATATATAATAAAATAGACTGTGCTCATAAAATGCACCTTCTTTCTCAGGAAAAAAAATAATAAATCAGTCAAAGTCCGAGATCACTCGGAACAGGGAGAACTGTCGGAGTCGCCATCTCATATAATAAATTTAGACTGTGTTCTTCCACTATATGAAAATAAGTGAGTAATCTTTGAATAAAGTATTATTAAATTTGCACATTTTATTCACAGGAAATTTCGTAAACGAAATATATTAAATATTATTTCGTTTACGAAATAATATTAAATATATTATTTAAATATTATAATACCTATATTAGGCAAAAAAATATTTTGACCTATCCATAGCAGAGCAGCAGGTAAACTTAAATAACAAAAACGTATAAATGTGTATATACATTTTTTTTTTATTGCTGATAGGTAAGCCTTTAACCACAATCTCACCTGATGGTAAGTGATGATATGGTCGAAGGTGTTAACAGGCTTAACCTAGAATTACTGGCTCTCAAGGACAGCTGCCGGAACACACCGTTAGGGGCTTGGCGACAGATTTTCCACTTGAGGGTGGTCGCTAGCCAGGCGGGCATTCGCTAAAATGCCCTTCCACCATGCGGTGAAGCTCAAGCCAGCGGCGGGATTCGAACCATGGACCTGCTGCGCGGCAGTCCATAGCCAAAGCCACCGAGTATAAAAGTTTTTGTTTTTTAAATGATGCAGGCAGAAAGTTTATTGTTTTTGTAATTGAGTGCATTAGCCAAAACAATCTCTCGGTATGATGTTGCTACCCTTCTATATTTCTAAATATGATTACAAGCACTATCGCGTGCTAAGCGAAATCATATCAAACAAATTATTGGAGTACAAAATTTTATGTCCAAGGCGGAAATCGAACGCGATATCGGAGGACGCGGGTTCGATTCCCGCCTTGGGCATATAATTTTGTACTCCAATAATTTGTTTGATATGATTTCGCTTAGCACGCGATAGTGCTTGTAATCATATTTAGAAATATAGAAGGGTAGCGATATCATACCGAGAGATTGTTTTGGCTAATGCACTCAATTACAAAAACAATAAACTTTCTGCCTGCATCATTTAAAAAACAAAAACTTTTATACTTTAGCCGCACCAGCCTTGAGAAAAGGGCTGTAAAATGGCTTTGCTGGAATAAGGGCTTAATGTTGATGTTAACTTAATGTTGTCTTAGGTTTTCGCGATTGTTACACATAGTAATTAAACAACATTAAACGGTTTAAATCTCGTATATTTATCATTATTTTTGTCCTGACGTTTCAAACACTTTGCAGTGATCGTGGTCACGGGGACTGCAAACTTGAAAAAAAACTTGACTTTCCGTTTCCGATACTCGTTATTTCTCACGCACACTTTTGCATATCATTAAAACTGTATAAATTGAAAACAATATATTTTTTATTTTATAAATGATTTTTTGTTAATTTATATACATCTTAACTTAATTTGTCGATAACCTCTGTAGACTATACCACTTACTAACAATCTAAGAATCCACTATTTTTATTTTAAAGTCTAATTTAGTCACCTGTTCCAGTACCTCTCACTTGTCTGCCATGTTTCATTAAAAAAGCCTGTATAACATGTTCCCTACAATGTTTCTGCAGCTGTGTGTTTTTTTCATAAAATATCCCAAAGTTTAAGGCCCTTACAATTGCGTATGTAGACTCTTCTGCAAGTTTGGTAAAAAAAAATCTTATCCTGCTGTTTAGAAGTGGCTAGATATATATCTGGTTGGTCTAATTTTTACCATAGTTGGTATATGAAAGCAGAGTGGTAGTAAAATAACACCTTTCTGTTAACCACTGTAACTGAAAAATTAAACGAAATAGGATGTATACGAATTACGAACATATTTTCAACATAAGTAATTAATAGTCAAAAATTATATGATAGCAATAAAAAAAACAACCTGCATTATATTATTATGGGAACGTGTACAGTAGCACAGTTATGAAAAACTATAAATCATATTTGTATGACGAGTCGTGGTAAAATATATTGCCCACAACTAACATTTAATGAAATCAAATCAAATCCATTTATTTC
Source organism: Plagodis dolabraria (assembly GCA_963854805.1). Lineage (NCBI taxonomy): Eukaryota > Metazoa > Arthropoda > Insecta > Lepidoptera > Geometridae > Plagodis > Plagodis dolabraria. The sequence goes on from OY978447.1 coordinate 35,753,388, forward strand.
AGGTCAATTGTACCCATATTCACCGAATATAATATAATATTTTGCTCATTCAATTTGATGGTATTTTACTTTATTCTAATGATGTGTAACATGTAATCTGATTAATCACATTCCAAGATACTGAGAACAATGTTGATTCATTCATAAATTATCGTCCACGCGGATGCCAAGTAACATTACTTTCGTTACTACGGAGAATTTAAAAACACCCCATTTATCAATATATATCGTGCCGTTTGGGCTGTTATGTACCACCATCATATTCCGACCCTTGTCTCACTTATGTTGGTTTAGTGCAGTATGTTTTTTTTTATAAACACGGAGACTGCGACGCAACAACATAGCAAAGAAACTTTAAAAAAAAAAGACATGAAAACAATTTTTTAAATTAAACAGTCTGAAATAACTGGTTGATATCGGTTCAATATGATCTCAAATTTGTGTTTTTATCAATATTGAACAATAACTTTCATCTATATTCATAGTTGCCACTTACATTAGTTGCTAGAAGCACTGCGATCGTCAAGGCATTTTGGCAAATTACTTTTAGTAAGTTGACTGTAACTGGCAAACCGTTCGCCGGTGTTGATGAAATTAAAATGAAACCAATAAAGAGTTAAACTGTACTAGCAAACAAATAATCTTCTATATTGTAAGGTTCAGTAAAAAAGTTATGTGTGGTCAAACATAAAATAAATAATAGACAAGTCAATTTAAGAACCCTCTTTCTATTGGGAAGTCAGTTAAATATGTATAATATGATATACCAATAATATATACCAATAAAGTCGAGCAGACATGAACATATGGTAATAAGTAATAAGTCTGTCGACCGTAAGAATAATTTTGAAAAGTAAATCAAATAATCAATTTCTTACTAAGAAATATTAGTAATGTTGATAAAAATAAAAACGTGACATCAATTGCAGTATATACAAAGTTACTTTATACATCTTTTTTTTTTTTTTTTTTTTTTTTTTATTCTAAATTTTTTTTTTTTTGAGACTTTTGGTCGCTTAGCGACTACTTTATATATCGAAATTCGTCACGTGAATAAGATTATAAAAAAAGTTGAAATCGTCTCAATGGTATCTGTGTTCGCGAATCTAATATCAAGTATACAAATATGTTTATAAGCGAGACGCGTGCGCCGCTGCTGCACATCGCCTCGTTCGGTGCAGCGGGGATCGTTGCGCCGCATGGGCGGAGCTAGCGTGGGAATTATTTTTGACTGCCCCCACTTAAACTACATATCTTTCTTTTGACGGATACATTTCGGAGACTGCGCAATGAAAGTGCACAATGTTGTCTTAGGTTTTCGCGATTGTTACACTTAGTAATCAAACAACTTTAAACGGTTTAAATCGCGTATATTTATTATTATTTTTGTCCCGACGTTTCAAACACTTTGTAGTGATCGTGGTCACGGGGTGACTGTCGGCACAAAAATAAGGATAAATATACGTGATTTAATCCGTTTAAAGTTGGAAGTGCACAACTTTAGTAGACTGTTATACAAGGGTCGAAAGGAATTGGTAACTTTCACCCGCGGTCAGCTCTCTACTTTTCATATCGAATTTAAAGAAAGTAAATAAAGTAGCTTTTCTAAAAATTATTCATTGATAAAATAACATACTTACTAAAAATTTATTGAGAGGTTAGAACTATTTGTGAAATTTTACGTAAAATTTTGTTTGGAATATTTTCGGGCGGCTATAGCCCGAATAAGAATCTCTCTGCTTTTCACTACTAATATAAGGAATAACGATATAAATATAGTATGTTTATTTATATTATTTATTTTGATTTTAATAACATGAGCAGTATATTTTTAAAATTAATGCGGCTATAGTCCACGTAGTAATCGATGACTTACATCTGTGTTAAACACTCTACTTTTCATTTAAAATATGAGGCGGGTAAAAAAATAGTAGTTTTTCTAAATATTTACTAAAAATAATAAACATGAGTAGAAGATACAAAGATACACTAGGATTTAGAACAATGAAATTTAGGGAAAGTTTTAATTTTTTTTTAACTTACACTTTTTACCTTATATTTAGTTACTACCCTGCCAAACATAGTTGTTATTAATTGTTTTACAACGAAAAATCTTAGACATATAACTTTGTTTACACCAATGTCTTTCCCGGCCTTAGGTGGGAAGGAGCGTCTCCCACCCGCTACTCAGATCAAACAAACACTACTTTCTGAGAATGAGAAATAAAAAAAAAACGATCTACCGTCAAACAAACCGCCGTTTTAAAATAGAAATTCTAAAGAAACGCACAAGGTACTTTGCTTCAACATTTATTGTGCGAACCGGGAAAGAACTCTCTGAGTTACTTAACTACTGTCTTCTGGAAAATACAACCCGGGAGTTTTGAAATCCAAAGTAGAAAGCTCCATTCTGAGCTATGGTTTACTATAAGAGTGCTTCACCGCAGACCACAGTGTTGCTTAATATGAGATAAACAGTGCACAGATGTGAATAATTAGTGTGCAGGTACGGCAATCGCGAACGAAGTCGCGGGTACAGCTAGTATCTTAATATGCATGTTATTGAGTTTTAAACCGTTATCCCCTAATAACGCTACTGGCCTTGAATCATTTTTAAATACTTTTGATACATCTGTAGAAGCCCTTAGGCAAATGAAACTTGGTGATTTGTCCGAGTTCATCCTGCTACATCTGGCGCTCCAAAAGCTGGACTTGGAAACTGTCAAGCTATTCGAAATACCATACCGCAGAGATAAAATTCCTAGTTATTCTAATTTAATTGAATTAGTGAATGAACAAAGTAAGGTGTTATCAAGATCAGCTGGCCCCACCATGCTACCCTGCTGCACACGCAGCACAAGGCTCGTAATATGCACATCCCAGCACCTAGCACTAGCAACAAACAAGATTAGAACAAATCATTGGTAAACATTGTAGGGTATATGGTACAAGGGACGTAAACAAGTGCGTTTTATGTGATCGAGATATACATGATCATCTGTACAGCTGTTCTTCTATAATGCAAATGGCTCCATTTGATATAAATTTACAAATTCAAATTCTTTATTTGCTTAAACATGGGTAAAATTAAATTACAGATGTTATTGTTAACAATGTTTCGTTCGCCATGTTCCAACCTGTTCGAAGTATGCAACATTATTTGATAAAAATACATGCACATACATATTTAACTACGCAACAAATACAAATTATCAGCCATGAATAGACTATTTGCTTAATTTTTATTAATATTTAAGATGTTTTCATTCCAAAATAAGTACAATTTATGTGATTAAATTATATAAACAATGACATATTAAGATATACACAAAACATTTATACTCGAAACACATTTCTATGCACATCGTCAGTATTACAGTCATGGTAATTATATTAAAATATATTACAAATTATAAATATAAATTCAAATTTTGTCGTCAAAAAATTCATTAATGGAATAATAAGCTTTAGTTGTCAAAAAAAATTAAACTTGATTTTAAAGACACTGAAACTATTTATTTCTTTAATATTTCGTGGAACTTTGTTGTATATTTTAGGTGCCATATACAACAAGCTTTTTCCAAACATAGCAGTGTTATGATGGGCTGATCTTATTATGTGCTTATGTCTCTGGCTGTTCAAAGTTTCATAGTTTTTAATATTTTTCCTAGTTAGTAGTGCCATTTCCAATATGTATAGCGAAGGAAGGGTTAGAAGCGTAAGGTTTTTAAAGTATGGTTTACAAGAAACTGTCTCTTTTAAATTGCATATTGCACGGATACAATTTTTTTGTGCTTTAAAGGCAGATTCATTTTCGGTGGAGTTACCCCAGAACAATATACCATATTTGAGAGTGGACCCTACATATGCATGATATGCTCTAAGAAGTGCACTTTCATATGCCACTTTTCTTAACATGTGCAGTGTATAGGAGAATTGATTTAATTTAGTGCACACATATTTTATTTGAGGTTTCCATGAAACTTTTGCGTCAAAATGTATACCTAAAAATTTTGTGCATTCAATTTCATTTATTTTTTTATTTAGATAATTAATATTCAGAATGTCAAAGTTAGAGTTTTTATTTTAAAATGTCAGAATGTTAGTTTTGTCCAGGTTTATTTTTAGATTGTTAGAATGTAACCAGTCAATAATAGATGTCAAAGATATATTTATATCATTTCCATGTCCACCGTTCTTGTTATCTGTAAAAATCACTGTACTATCATCAGCAAACAGGACCATGGGCTGGCTTAGTACTTTAAAAGAGTAATTCATATCTCTACAAAGAGTAATTCATATCGTAACAATGTCTAGGTATGAAACACAAAACAATAGGTTGTACTTAATTAGGAATTCCCATTGTTCAGCTAGACAGCACTCGCTACGTCATTTTAATTAACCCGATAATAACCACAAAAATGTGGATCTAAGACCTATTCATACACTTGCTAATGCACCCGCTTCCGCTCATGACCAAAGCCATACTCCGTCTGGGCATACTGCTTATGTCGAGTCCTTTACCCGCTCTACCACGAAAGACCTTATGCGTGTGGAGCATATTATAATATTATACACTCGCTCCTTCTAATGATCCTAACAGTAAAACGTCGGTCTGTACTGTATCTGATCAAGATTCGCACACAATAACAACTGCGTTATTGGCAACCGCTAATAGTCGTTGATGATGTGAACCGCTCTTACTTTCTGTGATGTTTTATTGATCCAGGCTCTCAAAGTGAGTAAATTTCCGCTGATTTTAGTAAGCGCCTATTGCTTTCTGTTTCCACGCAAATTTGCTATTCTAAAGTCCAAAGTATAGGAGGGCTGACGGTCATGAGTACCACATCCAACCCATGGTAGTTGATAGTATTATATCACAATTATCTGACTCGCGCATTGATATCAGCGCCCTTAGATTTTTCCTCACATTCGTAATCTACCTATGGCGGTCCTAACCGGTTGCCTTGGAAACGCACCATTTATTAACCCGCGCTCTTTTTCGCATGTTTTGTGCATTCACTAGTGACCAGCCGCTACACAGTCCTGTTGAAAGGTTTTGATCCACTGATAAACCCCCCTTCTCAGTCGTGTTTAAGCCCTGATGATCTACGGTGCGAAGAAATATATGCTTCTACTACTACGCGAAATAAAGATGTCAGTTATGAAGTACAGCTTCGATTTAAAAAAGACCCACAAACAACAACATGACCGCGAAGAAAAGGTTAGGGAGAAGAAGTTATTACGGTTACCTTTTGGGGGACAATACTGCTCGCGTCCGTAGGATTTAGCCCTCGATGTCCTACACGTGTCCCCTGGGTAGCGCCAAAAGAGCAGTTCTTTTCATGTGGTAGGCTTATGCCGCGGCGTGTTACCACCCACCAGACAAAGCCATGCCGTCAAGCGGTCGCGTTTCGGCATGATGTTTGGTGAAGCCATTATGGGGAACGGGTCGGAAACAGTTGCGCTTATTACTATAGCTAGTGACACATTGAAGGTCAATTTACCTGGCAGCCAATCTTGGAGAGCAGCGGGATCCGAGGCACGGTTCTCCGCTGGCCAACCGTAGATAGTTGGGGGCCCAAGTAGTGAGCCAGCCACTCATGAAAGGCTGCCCCGCCATCTCGCGAAAAATCCCGGAGGTGCGCCATCGTGCTGGTTGGCGACCAGATGAGAGGACCCGATAGACACCTCTGGGGGGGCTCGGGTGTCCCCGCGGTCCCCAGGATTGGTTCCCATAGGGTGGAAAGGCTTCATTTGTGTCACGGGTTGGTAGTATGCGCCTCGTTTCCACTTCCATTTCCCTTTACCTATTTTCACTCCCCGTAAAAATGAAAGGAAAAAACGGAATTGAGGTTCAACAGCGGAAGCACGTCCTCTCCCTCCAAGTGCACCTCTCAAACATTCGAGGCTTGCACTCAAATATCAACTCGGTCCACCACCATCTAGAGACCGCAAAACCGCATATTCTGTTCCTCACGGAGACGCAGATCAAATGTCCAGCTGACGCGGCATACCTCGCCTACCCTGGTTTTATTTTAGAACATATCTTCAAAGCCAGGGCGGGAGTTTTGTATGTATGCCCGCGATGACATTTGCTATCGGCGTATCCGCAACCTTGAAGACCCCAAATTTTCAGTCATGTGGGTTTGGTCAGTCTGGTGGACATTGGCATGGAGAAAATTCTTTATGTTAGTGTCTACCGATCACACAGTGAAGATATGGAGATGACCAGGCTCACAAATTACCTCAGTGAGGTGGCGGATGTGGCCCAACAGAGGCATCCTTCTGCTCAATTAGTGCTTCTGGGGGATTTTCAACGCCCACCATCAAGACTGGCTATACCCATACCAGAGCACAGACCACGCTGGTTGAGAGATGCGCAAGCTTGCCTTGACGCTAGACCTCACACAGCTGGTCCAAGGAACTACAAGGATACCGGACGTTGATGGCCACACAGCCAATTGCTTGGACCTTCTGCTGACAACAGATCCAGACCGCTACTCAGTGTCGGTTTCATCACCTTTAGGTAGTTCCAACCACTGTCTGGTGAAGTCTGTATCAGTCTTCTCCCCACCCGATCCCAGCCCAAAAGGCACGCGGCGAGTGTGGCGATACAGTCAGCAGATTGGGATGAGATGCGTTGTTTTTTCGCGTCTTACCCTTGGAGCTGGGTTTGTTTTTCTTCTAGCGATCCCTCAATATGCGCGGATGCTGTGACAGAAGTATAACGTCAAGGTATGGAATATTTCATACAATTTTCTGACGTTCCGCTGTCCAGCAAAGCTCGCCCATGGTTTAATGCTAAATGTGAAGATGCAGAAGCGTCAAAGCATGAGGCCTACTTAGCCTGGGCTGATGCTCGAACCCGCAAATCTAGAGATGTACGTGAAAAGAAGAAAGCATTTAACCTGGCTGCCCAGTCTTGCAAAATGGCTCTTAAGAAGGCTCGCTTTGATCATATACGCCGAACAGGGAACAAACTTGCTTCTTACCCCGCGGGTAGCAAAGCGTTTTGGTACCTGGCGAAATCGATCGAAGAGAACTTCTGCCGTCCCTCACTGCCTCCACTGCTGAAGCCCAACGGCTCCCTAGCGCACACTGCTGAAGAGAAAGCAAATTTATTTGCCTCTCTGTTTGCAGAATCTTCACGTTTAGATGTTGGCAATACTGTACCTTCTAGTCCGCCAAACTGAAGTACGCAAAGCGTTGCGCGATCTGGACGTGAACAAAGCTAGTGGTACAGACGGTATACCAGCTGTAGTCTTGAGGATGTGTGCGCCTGAGTTGACTACAACATTGACTCGCCTCTTTCGCTTGTCTATGACGACTGGTCAAGTGCCTAAGTCCTGGAAGCTTGCAAACGTGCAGCCCGTGCCCAAAAAGGGTAGTCGCGCAGACCCTGCCAATTACAGGCCTATTTCGGTCACTTCCATACTGTGAAAGACGATGGAACGTGTACTGAACCACAGGCTCCTGGCATACCTACAAGTTAATGATCTCCTCAGTGACCGACAATACGGGTTTCGCCGAAACCGGTCTACTGGGGATCTTCTTGTGTATGCCACTCACATCTGGAGCGAAGCCATTGAGAATCACGGAGGCGCTTGCTGTTTCTCTCGATATCTCGAAGGCTTACGACGAAGCTTCCTTCATACGGCCTTCCCACTGGTTTATGTGCGGGATCGGTCGATTCGAGTAGTCTCATCGATGGCTGTTCTTCCGACCAATTGGCTATTAACGCCGGAGTCCCTCAAGGATCAGTACTCTCTGCAACGCTTTTTCTGCTGCATATTAATGATCTGCTTAAGTCCGGTATTTTTGGGTACGCAGACGACAGCACCGTTGTAGAGAGTTATACATCTAACGCACAAACCAGTGCATTACAAATCCAGTCTCATAGGGAAGCGATGGTTCAGCGCTTGAACTTTTCTCTGAAGGCAGTCTCCGATTGGGGCGATGCTAATCTGGTTAAGTTCAATGCTGCTAAAACCCAGGTGTGTCTTTTCTCCGCCAAACGGAGCCCTTTTCAGCTGGCTCCTACTTTCAGAGATGTGTCCGTGCCGATAAGTAACCATCTCGAGCTTTTGGTATCTCATTTACACCAACTCTCAATTTCGGCTCCTACGAGTATATTGAGTATAAAGCTCAGCTAGCCTCAAAAAAGCTTGGTGTTTTGGCTAAGGTGAGACAATACTTCACACCGGGACAGTTGCTGAATCTTTATCAAGCGCAAGTCCGGTCGTGTATGGAGTACTGTTCTCACCTTTGGGATGGTTCTGCCAAATACCAGCTGTAGACACTGGAAACTATTGAGAGGATAGCCAAGAGACTCATTAACGACGGCCAACTTGTAAGCAAGAGACTCCAAAGTCTCGAGCATCGCCGCAAAGTCGCTTGCTTGTCGGTTTTTTATCGGATACATTTCGGGGAGTGTGCCGCAGAACTACATGATCTGATTCCGCCATCCCCATTCTATAACCGGATATCCAGGGATACTCAGAAGCGCCACCGCTATATGGTGGATATTCCATTTACCCGAACGAAGCGATTTGTATCTTCTTTCATCATGCGAACCGCCAGGGTATGGAATACTCTGCCTGAGGCTGTGTTTCCGGTTAAGTACAATATGGGGGTCTTCAAGAAGCGAGTGAATAGGTATCTCGTGGGTAAGCGCGCTCCATCATCGATCGCATCATCACTTAACATCAGGTGAGATAGTGGTCAAGTGCTACCCAGTACGGATTAAAAAAAAAAAAAAACCGGACTTACATAAAAAATATAATCTTGACAAATGTATTTTATCGTGCGTTTCTTCTGCCGATATTATCTTACCAGGTTGTTACCTGTCGCACTATCCTGTGATTCGTGACGATAAGTGAAGGACTAAAATTCACGTTGTTGTAGATGCAAGTACAGCGACTGATACAGGGCTGTCGTTCAATTATATTTTATACAAGGGCTGCAACTTAGAAGCTGATATATCTAACATTTAATTTGTTTTTCAATAGTATAGGTTGCTACCAATTATTGATACAATAGACAGATTAGATTCATAGACCGATCTGTACGCTAGCATTTTGTAAGTGGTTGATCATTCTTTCTAATTGCTGGAGATTCGGATAAAATGACTAAGTCATCTCTTGGAGACAAGGGGTCTGCCTAGTTTCTACAAATATTGATTATAGGTTCCGTTCTCTACCTACTTATGCTTTTTTTGTAAATATTGTTTGTGATTGTACGATTCAGGTACATATTGGTATGTGAAAGTGTTCCTGATGCATTCGTGGGATAGAGAGTTCAAAGCTTTCACGTAGTCTATAAATGCGATACATAAAGGTCACCGTAGTTACGTCATGGCACGTGGGTAACGTCAAAGATGTTTTTGAAAGTGAAGCTGGGAGGTGAGGACCTAGAGGGCTATCTGAATCACCCGTATGTATGTTCCGCAATTTTTCATATATTCGGAGTTATGACTTTTTTTTTTAATTTTTCACCTATCGCTGAATACGATGAGATTTTAATTTATGGTGACGTGAATTATTGCGTAGATGCTTGATTTTTTTTGTGCGCTAAGCTGATAGATAGGCCAATTCAGTACGGTAACATTAACTATCGTTAGATCTTTAAATGGAATAAAAAAAATCAAATGCCAAGAAAGATAAAATTACCCAGTATGTTCACAACATCTTTATAAGGGCCCTTAGAGTTTTGAACATACTGGGTAATTTTATAACTAAGACTAATTATAACCCATGCATGGGGATCTCTGGCCTTTTACCACAAGTCGTGGCAGAAACATGCAAATAGTGGAATTCAGTGGGGCTAACAACCATATTTCTGGCTCTTGTTGAAATCGTATATAAGAAACGCACGTGGCTACTAAACTTCACCTAACTAACAATGAATCAACTAAAAAAGTTGAAACAACCCTGTACAGTGTACGCAGAAACAGATTAGACAGTTTTTTGATAATCATTCAATTTAAGCCGCTGATAGCTACTGTTCAATGAATTTATTTATTGGAAGTTGTAATCATTCACGGTTAATTGATACAGGAGCTTACATATCGGTGATAGAACAAAAACATGTATTAGATAACGTGTCTCCATTAATAAAAATATATTTGTAATCGCAGGTGTTGGTGGACAGATAGTTGCAATCGGATATGTTTATTTTATTTTACACTTATATACAATTTGTCACAAGTAATGTGTCCGATACATTACCTCCAAATCGAAATCAAAATCATTCACTCAGTTTGGCCACCTGCGACGCTCTCGTGAAGGTCAATTATAAATTTTAATTTGTAATGGACCTTGGTCGCGCCATCTTCGCATCGTACCTCAAACATTTAACTACATTTAAAACACGCGCCATCTGCGCGCCTCTCATTCGATCGTTCATTTGGATATACCATATTAATATTGTGTTTCATTCATTCTTCGTTCTCATTCTTTACGTACAACGCAACTTCTGATTTGTAAATTAATAAAATAAAGCAGATTTCAACCATTTCTGTGTTTATCTTGTTCTTACCGAACAAGAAAATTGGCGACCGTGACAGGACTGCACTGAAGAAAAGAAACGATTGCTTTTTCCAAGATATGTGTCAGACATAACCTAAGCCGACAACGTGTTCACCGATGCTACTACTCGACATCTTCGCAAGGACGTCTACTTAGTGTTTATCAAGGCTACCACTCGATGTATTACACAAGACGCTCGCCTACCAAAGGAGACGTATCAAGACACTACGGATTACTTGCCTTTTTGAAGAGGATACCTACTCCAAACGTGACAGTGCGTGAGCAGTGCACCATTTACTCACGAATCCTGCCGTGATCCAACGCCTTGGGAGCACCGCTTGTCTGCCATCAAACTGTGAGCTCGTTCCTTTTCATACTTCCTAGCCTATTTCCTCATCTATTTGGGAATTTAAGTTCCTCCATAGTCTTAATGAGTGCTTACTTACATTATAGCCGTGCTATGCCTTTCATTCGCGTATACCTATTCACAAAATAGCATTGCATTCATCAATTGACCAAACAGTTGTTTGTAAATACACAACTACGTGTATTTACCATTTGTACTCAAAGTTCATGTCATTGCAGTCCGTGTTAAACCAGTAGTGGATACCTATTATATCTTAAGTTAAAATTAAAACTTCTACCAACTTCCACATAGTGAACGAAAATAAGTTACTATTAACTTACCTTAAAGTAAACATTCCTAACTGAAGCGCATGTATTTAATTCGCAACAATTTTAACAGGTTCTTAGTATTTATCAATTTCATAACTTTGCACAATAGGGTTCATTTATTCCTTCTATGCTAAACTATCCACTGACACAGTAACCTAAGCTTGTCGCACCAATCTATTTCAGTGGCTCGTGCGCATACCTCTTCGCTTATCATCCTCATCACCTTTGGCTGCTGCAACTTGCATCCCGCACGTATAGCCTGCGCGGGCGCGCATCGGCGACTGGCTGGCCGGGCTCGTGCACTAGCTAACGGGACTCAGGGCTTATCTACTGCATCAGCTGGGACGGCAAGGCGAGGGACGTACCGTATGCTTACTTGTTCATTCACATATTCTTGTCAGAAAATTCGTTACTTCAATTGCATTTGATCGCAAACTTCATCATTATGACTGAAGATAATCTAAAAGATTTAACTGCCAAACGTAGTTCTGTTAAAGGACGCGTTACTAAGTTTAAAAATAATTTGGATATTTTAAGTACTTTAGAAGATATTTCTCCAATTGAACTTAGTAAGCTTGCGATGAAATTGTCGAAGTTCGAAGCGCTATTCATTGAGTTTGATGAGCTGCAAAATCATATAGAAATTTTAAACGTTGATAAACAGGATACTGAACTTTCAGTTAGAGAACTGATGGAACAAGATTTCTACCATTGCATTGCCACTGCTAAAACCCTATTAGAGAAGAATACTACTCCTATGCCTAGCCAGCATGATTCTTCTTCGCACTATTCATGCTGTCACAACCATACACATGATACAATTAACCCACTAGGATTTCGCTTGCCTGAGATTAAAATTCCTCCTTTCGAAGGCACTTATTACAAGTGGTTAGAATTTAAGGAAATATTCACATCCTTGGTACATCAAAATGATAGAATTAAAAATATTCACAAATTTGTATATTTAAGTAGTTACCTACAAGGTGAAGCAAGTCGAGTCATATCTAACCTAGAAATTACAGACAAAAATTATAACGAGGCGTGGAAACTACTTTGTTCGCGATATGATAACAAACGGCAACTTATCGCAAACCACATAAAGTCATTGTTTAATATTGAATCCCTCCGTGAAAGTGATAAATCGCTACGATTTATTATTGACCACATCACAAAGAACCTTCGAGCGCTAAATAGCTTAGGGTTACCTACTGATAAATGGGATGTTCTTATAATCTATCAAATAGCTAACAAGTTAGATAACACTACCTACATTAAGTGGGAAGAACATAGAAACGACTTACCTGCGATACTTACGTTGGAGCAATTTTTCTCATTCCTTAGAAGTCGTGCTGATGTTCTTGAAACCACATTTCAGCGATCTAAGCAGGACAAACCTGAAAAACAAAGATTTAACCCTAACTTTAACCAAAAGAGTCAACAAACTAAAGCATTAGTCACTACCTCATCTAAGGAAAATAACTCCTCTAATTCCAGAACTAAGCTTCATTGTGCAGCTTGCAAGGGAGATCATCACATCTTTCAATGTGCTGTGTTCAAAGATATACCTTCAGACGAACGGCTTCAGTTCGTAAACTTCCACAAACTATGTGTAAACTGCCTTAAGGCTGGTCACAAGGCCCAAGAGTGCAAGCTTCCAGGAAGTTGCCGTATCTGCAAATTAAGACACAATTCTTTGGTCCACGAATCCAACAAAGAAACTCAAATTCTACCTAACAATGGTGAGTCATTTTCCATGTCCGTTCTATCTGCACCTGAGGTAGTATTATGTACCGCCAAGGTTAAGGTGACCAACCCTATATCTAAAGAGAGTGCCGTAGTGCGTGCTCTTCTTGACTGTGGGAGTCAATCTACTTTCATAACCGAAGCTCTAATGCAGAAGTTAAACCTTCCTCCTCAGTCTTCTAATACTGAAGTGATCGGTATCGGTAATACACCGTTAAAAATACCTACCAAACGCTGTGCTATCAAGCTGCAATCCGGCGACAATGGGTTCAGCGTCACAGTGTCATGCCTTGTGTTGCCACATATTTCGGGCGACATGCCTAAAACTACCTTCGACGTAAGTCACCTTAAGCTTCATAAATACAAGCTCGCTGACCCGGACTTCAACCGGACTGGTCCAATCGATATGCTTATTGGAGCTGACCTCTTCTGGGATATAATAGGTTCCGAAACGCAATACCTAGGGCCGCAAAATCCCACCTTACGTAGCTCTAAACTTGGATGGCTTATAGCCGAACCCATTTTCAAATATATCAGCGAGTCAAAAAAGACTATTTGTAACTTTATATTAAACGATGAATCTAACCTACACGAAGAACTTACCAAGTTTCGGGAACTGGAAAATTTCCCACAAACTAAAGTCCTCACTAAAGAGGAACAGCTATGTGAACAACACTTTCTAGCTAACACAACTCGGACTTCTGATGGTCATTTTTGTGTGGCTTTGCCTCTCCGTGAGGAACCGAGTGTGTTAGGAGACACTTACGGCTTAGCTAAGAAACGTCTTTTAGCCTTAGAGGCTCGCTTTCGTAAACAACCTGAAACAAAACAAGCATATACCGAATTCATGCGTGAGTATGAAGCTCTTGGTCATTTAAGTAAACTTCCTAGTTACGGAATAAAATATAAAAATGCATACTACTTACCACACCATCCAGTAGTAAAGGAGACTAGTGAATCAACAAAAACACGTGTTGTTTTTGAAGCCAACTCCAAGTCAACCTCTGGCGTAGCAGTTAATGACATACAAATGGTAGGACCTACTATACAAGATCCACTCTTTAATATTTTAGTACGTTTTCGACAACACAAGTTCGTATTCTGTGCAGATATAGAGAAAATGTTTAGAGCTATTTTTGTTCGAGAATCAGACCGTCATCTTCAGCAAATTTTATGGCGAGATCATGAAAGTGATCCGATACAAATTGCACAGCTGAACACAGTAACCTACGGTTTCGCAAGTGCTAGCTTTCTTGCTACACGTTGCATATTTCAAGTCGGTGAAGAATGTAGCGACTCTAGAATTAAAGAAATCATACAAAGGGATTTCCTATGCGATGACCTGCTTACTGGCGCTGAAACGGAAGCCGATTTGCTCTACATTCAGCAGTCAGTCTCTACCGCGTTAGCCAATCATGGTTTCCATCTCCGTAAGTACCGTTCCAACTTACCTAATGCTCTTTTTGCGGATTCTATTAGTCTTGAGAACCAGAACCTTATGATCAGCAAAGCCACTAGCACTTTGGGTGTAGGCTGGAACCCGTCTTTCGACGAAATACATTTCAACATCCAATACACGCCGCCAGATGTTTTGACTAAACGTTCAATACTATCATCAACTTTCAAAATTTTTGATCCTCTTGGACTTCTTTCTCTATGCACAATTAAGCCAAAAATATTACTTCAGTCACTTTGGGCTCTAAAACTAGAATAGGACGCACCCATCAGTAGAGATTTGAGCAATGCTTGGCTTAAATTCACGGAGCACCTTCCAATGCTTTCTACCCTTAAGATTTCTAGATGTATTGTTATAAAAAACTACTCTACCGTAGATCTCCATTGTTTCAGTGACGCTTCTCAAAGGGCTTACGGCTCTACAATCTACCTTAGATCTATCAATACTGCTGGTGACATCAACGTCTCCTTAGTGTGCCAAGTCGCGAGTAGCGCCTATTAAGCCTACTACTATTCCGCGCTTGGAACTTTGCGCTGCTTTACTGGGGGCACAACTTGCCAACACCGTAATGCAAGCATTGAGACTTCCCATCACTCGACAAATATACTGGACAGATTCTAGCGTCGTTTTAGGATGGATAAGGTCTCCTACTAAAGCTAAAACCTTTGTTGCCAACAGAGTAGCCGCTATCAATGATCTCACTAATCCTTTAGACTGGAGAAAAATTGGAACCGCTCTCAATCCAGCTGATCTTGTAAGTCGTGGTGTAGATCCCGATCAGGTACACTCTCCTCTATGGTGGCATGGACCTACCTTCCTTATGCAGCCTGTCAAACAAACGTGCGTGGTCGACCTACCCGAAATGAAAGCTCAGCCCGCTTTCGTCGGGGAGACTGCACTTGCATGCGACGATAAATTAATTAACTTTGACAATTACTCGAGCCTACTTTTTATACAAAATGTTTTAGCAAGAATCCTACGTTTTATACACAATTTGAAAAATCGAATGAATAAACTAACAGGTCCTTTATCAACTGACGAAAGACAACATGCCTTGACTCACCTAATCAAGATTTCACAACGGGAGTCATTTGCTAAAGAGAAGAAATTTTATCTAATAACAAGCCTTTGAAATCTCATGTCTCTCTTACTTCTCTTAACCCCTTTCTGGATATGGCAGGCGTCCTTAGAGCCGGTGGTCGAATTGACACATCCTTTTATTCATATGACAAGAGACATCCTATAATTTTAAAAGCTGACAATCGTCTTACTAAGCTAATCTTTCAGCACGAACATAAAAGGCTTTTTCACGCTGGTCCACAACAGATGCTAGCATCTGTCCGAGAGCGATTCTGGCCCGTAGGCGGTCGTAACTTAGCCCGGCGTGTGTATCGTGAATGCCTAATTTGTCGTCGCTTCAGATCAAAGACTATGACCCAGATCATGGGTAACTTACCTTCTGTACGCGTAGAGCCCGACTTCCCATTCCGCGCCGTAGGTACCGATTTCGCGGGCCCGTTTCTAATAACGGATCGTAAGGGACGGGGATGTAAAATTACAAAATGCTATCTATGTATATTTATATGTCTCCGTTATAAATGCATTGATTTACAAGCAGTAAGCGACCTTACTAAAGAAGCCTTTCTACTAACTCTTAAAAGGTTTATAGCTCGCCGAGGTATTCCTAATCTTATCTGTTGCGACAATGGTAGAAATTTCGTTGCAGCAGCAAAGGAAATCAAAAATCTATTTACAGTTTACAAAGACTCTATAGTTGAATTTGCAGCTGGTCAGGGCATTGAGTTTCGCTTCGCACCAGCATACAGCCCTCACTTTTCTGGCCAAGCGGAAAGTGGAGTTGCAGCAGCCAAAAGGCATATCTATAGAATCCTTAAAAATACTCATTTAACGTTTGAGGAACTATCTTCTATATTTGCCCAAGTAGAAGCGATCCTGAACAGCCGCCCTCTATGTCCTCTCAGTTCTTCGCCCAACGACTTCACACCTCTTACCCCAGGCCACTTTCTGATCGGCAGACCACTCACAGCGCTTCCATCACCGTGTCTTTTAGATGCTAATACCAACCGCCTTGATCGTTACCAACGGCTGGAACAGGCCCGACAACACTTCTGGAAGCGATGGTCAAACGAGTACATCGCCGAACTACAGCAGCGCACAAAATGGCGTAGTAAAACTCCAGAGCTGCAACTAAATGACCTGGTCCTTGTAAAATAAGACACGCCTCCACTATTCTGGCGCTTAGGAAGAGTATCCAAGTTGTTTTACGGTACCGATGGCTTACCACGCGTTGCAGACATAATTACCGCACAGGGAAATACAATGCGTAGAGCACTGAATCGCCTATGTTTACTTCCGAGAGCAGAAGAGTCTTGAAAGGACATTCCGCCTTTCAACGTCCGGGAGGATGTTCGCGCCATCTTCGCATCGTACCTCAAACATTTAACTACATTTAAAACACGCGCCATCTGCGCGCCTCTCATTCGATCGTTCATTTGGATATACCATATTAATATTGTGTTTCATTCATTCTTCGTTCTCATTCTTTACGTACAACGCAACTACTGATTTGTAAATTAATAAAATAAAGCAGATTTCAACCATTTCTGTGTTTATCTTGTTCTTACCGAACATTTTTTTTATTATTTATTATTATTTATTATTTGACTTTAATTTGTAATTAAAATATTTTTCATTCTTCTACTACGTTCAGAAAAAAAAATAGAGCTACTGCGAGTACAACGGGAAAGAAACTCGCGACAATTCTTTACTCTTATTATAAAAACTAACGTGGTTTTCACTCATTTTAGTGAATAATACGGGATAGTCAGATAGCTCCGACTATAGTTTACGCCGGAGGTACACCATCAAGACAATATTCAGCCCTCTAAGGCAACTCAGACAGCTGCTTGCTCTCTCAAAGATAGGAACCCATTGGGAGTCCCTGGTGTCTATTTAATTCTCTGCGACTGTGGCAAATGTTACGTTGGTGAATTGCAGGAACGTTTCCACTAGACTTACGGAACACATACGCTCCATGAAGAATCAGGACATCAACAGCTCAGCCGTGACAAAACGTTTTCTGTTACCTGGTGCAGGACACTACATACACTTCGACAAAACTCAGGTCTTGTTGAGAGAAAACTTCTTCGTGCCTCGCAAGATCCAAGAATCTATTGAAATTAGTAGGCGTCCAAACTTTAATAGAGACGGAGGATGGTTCTTGTCACCTACTTGGAAGCCGTGTCTTCATGGAACTGATTTGTATGATAAGGATGGGGCTAGTGGAGATATAGTGAGCTCTTTTTGCTGGGACGTTCCCCATGCCAGCCGGGATTTCACCAACGACGAAGAGGACTCGCATCAGAACTCGACGACACAACCAACTGCGACCCACCCCTCGCACCAACCTATGACGTCACGCGCGCTACGAACTGCCGCCCGCAGTGCTAAGCGAGACGTCAACGCGGGCGTCCCGAACTCTCCTTGAAAAAGACCACTGAATGTGGTTGAAACTATAGTCGGAGCTATCTGACTGATTCACGTGAGTTATCCCGAATTATTTACTAAAATTCTTTACTCGTATATACGTCGTAAGTTATAACAATGTGTTACAAAATATATCATGAAATGATTACAAATTTGTTAAAACTACGTCGGTCAGTCGTACAGGTCGTAGCTTGACTGAGACAGGATTGTTCAAGCAATTTTGACATTTAAGTAATCACAAACTGTACCTATCGAAGACTTTCTTAAATATTTTTCCCTTGCAACTTGAATTTTCCTTCTAAGAGCGATTTAATGGCAATAAGAATTGTATTGTGAAACCGCACACTTAAGGAGGATTTTTATATAGCTATTTTATCTTTATTCTGTGTTAAAATCGTGATAACGACTATTTAATTTAATTGGAGGTACGCATTATTTCACGAGAATACATTTTATTATCAAATATATTATGTTTAAGTTTTTTTTTAATTATGGACATTGCTGTGTTCCTTTTCATATTTACTAAGAATTGCACGATTTCGTTATATATTATAAAGACCGTCGTTACTTCAGCTACATCCGATAACTACTGTCTTAACTTACGAATTGCATATGAAGCAGAACTTGGTTTCCACTGTAAAGTTTAATCGATTTTGATTTCCAAAAAGACTGTTGCATTTCTATTCGAGAGTTCATCTAGGCTAACCTTAACGATTGGTTCAACATAACTAAAATTTGGTGAAGAAAACTGAAACTATTTAGTCATTTTTGAAATAATGGCAATATTAGTAGCGGTGAACCATTCAGAGATTCACCGCTAATAAAATCATCTTATCTAATTGAATAAAATCGCTATGTTTTCTATCTATTAAAAAGCCCCGTTGAATTGCAATGCTTATTCGTTGAGCCAAATATGTGCCAGCATTTTGAGCACGCGTCGCATTGACCAAGCGCTCAGATAAGTTTTGGCAAATACGATAAGCTCCCGGTCCCCACGGACCCAACGTCTCTACACCAAACGGCTCGAATATGTAACCCATATCGAGGTTAGCATATTTGCGTCGCGTGAGCTGCTCCGCCGAAGTAGCCGCAGCGCCAGCCCTGACGTTGGTTTCAGAAAGAAGTGGCGGTGCTAAAGTGTCTACGCAAGTAGCGTCCCACACTAAGGGCCGTCCTAACTTCCACGGAACCAGAGTCATGCCGTCAGGTCTTTTACCATCGTCACGCATCAGGCCATTCGGTTCGAGAATAGCTGCAACATTGGCGCTGGTAAAAGCCCGGCGAATGATATCGTTAAGGCTGGCGTGGCGGGAAATTCGACCAGCACTTCGAGGAAAAAAGTAAGCGGGATATTATCTGAAAATGTCTTTGACCATGACGTAACGAAAATTTACAGAAAAGGTCTCGTTCAAAAGTTATTTCCTGGTAGTGGAATAGTTAACTACCCCATTGTGGAAAAATAATTAATTAATTAAATTTTTATGCCATTACATCATTATCAAATTTGGTAACAGGCCCCACTTAACTTAAGTCCTGAATACCGTTAGCAAACATTTTTGTAACAGGCCCCGCTAGGCCTACATCCTGAATACCTTAATTAATAATACGTTATTCGGCAACAGACAAATCCTAAATACCTTAATTAATAATACATTATTCGGCAATAGAGAAGTCCTGAATGCCATTACATTATTATGAAATTCGGTAACAGGCCCCACTAAGCCTACGTCCTTAATACCTTAATTAATAATATATTATTCGGCAACAGACAAGTCCTGAATGCCATTACATTATTATGAAGTTCGGTAACAGGCTCCACTATACCTTAGTCCTGAATACCGTTAACAAACAATTATGCTAACAGGCCCCACGAACCTAAGTTCTGAATACCTTTATTAATAATATTTTTTCGGTAACAGGCCCCACTAAGCCTAAGTCCTGAATACCGTTTACAAACAATTTTGGCAACAGGCCCCACCGAACCTAATTCCTGAATACCTTTATTAATAATATTTTATTCGGTAACAGGCCCCATTAAGCCTAAGTCCTGAATACCGTTAACAAACAATTATGCTAACAGGCCCCTCGAACCTAAGTCCTGAATACCTTTATTAATAATATATTATTCGGCAACAGGCCCCACTAAGCCTAAGTCCTGAATACAGTTTACAAACAATTTTGGCAACAGGCCCCACAAACCTTTGTCCTGAATGCCTTTATAAATAATATGTTATTCGGCAACAGGCCCCAACTAATCCTAAGTCCTGAATGCCGTTATTAATAATTCATTCTATCGATGAGTTAATCGAAGTAAATAATTATGTCCTCAAAAGGTTGTTCAACTCAATTTATTGTCTCAATTACCCGTGCAAAGCCAGGGCGGGCCGCTAGTGTAGTTATAAGAAAGGATAAAGAAACAACACAACCAATAATAATTTTCGATGCGTTGTGCAAAAACTCAAATAATATTTCATTGAATGAAGAGGTAGGTTACAAATTCAAGAAGATTTAAGAAATTTGATTATGACATGGATAATGAAAATGGATTTGTTTTGTCGCTGATATCCAGAAAATGTAAAGGCAAATTACACCCCCACGTTATCGGTTTATACATTTGGAAATCACCATGTAAATCTATCAGCTGGATTGTCCACTGAACACTGCCTCCACCATTAAGGAGGGATTGCCATAATCCCCACGCTTGGCGGGCGTCTTAGGGATCCACGTGGTGGCCCCAAAAGAGTAACAGCTATACAGCGCTTGTTTCATAAATCACAGTCAGAGATACACGCTACGACAGCGCAAACATATTTGGTGGGCCATATTGAACATTCCCACTTTTGAGATGTTGGAAACTATTCGTATTAATGTGTAAATGATACCAAATCGGGGTCTTAAATAGTGTTTAAATAATAACTAAATGAGTTTTCAAAGAAATACCAAATTGTACTCACGTAAAATATCACAATTTAATAGGTCACTCACAAAATTTTTACTTTTAATATAACACTTATTGCTACAGCACATTGGAGAACCTTCCCACTCGACGGCAAGGCAAAGACTGACTATAAAATGTAACTGGCGTTAAGAGGACGCCTTCCCCCTACCGCACTCGTTTGTAGGGTAGGGTACACGTGACTATGCAAAGTTAATACAAATACTTTTAACCTCATAAATATTCTTAAAACATAGTACCTAGAATTTTCCTTAATTTCCTAATAATTCCTAACAATAGCTACCATAAATATGATAACTATTAATCTAGCTAACAACTGTGACATTAAAAACGTAAAAATGAGCTACATTTTTAAAACTTCATAAGAACAACGAATAACTGTAACAGGAAAGCGATCGATTAGTGAGGAAATGCAGCGAGTCGGGAAAAGCGATACAGGTCCTACCTCAGACACGTCTGCCAGACGACTGAAACAAGTCAGACGTGCCGCTCTGCTATATAATATTGTTTTAAAAAAAAATAAAGCATTTTGAAGAAAAGTAACCACAAAATAATCTTTTAAACATAATTGCCTATTTTTTGACATATTTTTTTAAAGTAAAAGATTAATATAATATACGTACGACCCAAAAACGATTAAAATTTCTCTCTTTTCGTGATTTTTTATGATCGAGTGAAGTTGTAATGATCGTGTTATGAACCACAAAATAATCAAGCAAGTATATTGAACTACAACATATATTTTTTTCTGATCCAAATAATGAATGTTTGATTGTTTACGGGTGAATCAAAAATAGGTTGATTTTGAATATACTGGCCTTAATAAATTCACCATCTGGTAAAGCACGCAGTAAGTTTTGTACTTCGGTAACCATTGATTAAGATGTAAATTGGATGTGCTTGAGAAACTATAAACTGCACTCTTTTCAGAGCAAGTTATACTCGGGAATATATTCGGAGTATTCGGAATATAACGGAGATTATTAGTAATCATTTTTATACATATACATATATATTTATTAGTAATCATTTTGCACTCATCATTATTATAATACGTGCTTAAAAAGTCCCGCTAGTAACTAGTAAATTTGATATCATATAATTTTTATTGAAGTCATGGACTTTAAAAACCATATTTGGTTAACATGGCTCCAGAACTGTTTATTTGAAATGAAATGAAATGTATTTATTTGTAAAAACATGGTAATTATAAATAATTCTGGTCAAATTTAAAAAGTAGTTCAGCGCGCTTCACCATTACTGGCATACAATTATAAATGGAGCAAAAAATATATATACCTATACAATTTCATGGACATCCTCACGATTTTCAAATTAACTGTGTGCAAACACGTTATACAATATAAATCGCATTATAAGAGATAAAATTAAAATCAGATAAGAAAAAATAATACAGATTCATCAAAAATAAAATACTATTAAATTCCTTACGTATAATTAATTTTAACAATGTCTATGTAAATAAAAATGTCAATGGTCTTTTATGTCAAAAAATTCTTTCATGTCTCCCTGGTTTTTCAAATTTCGCAAAGCCAATAAAGTAACCACATCAACATTATGCCGTCTGAGATTGAGTCATGCCTGTACTCCAGTTCACTTCTTGAAAATCAGGATTAGAGATCACTCATTGTGTGAGTGTGGTCTCGACGAAGGAAACATGAACCACATTTTCTTTGAATGTCCAAATCGTTGCTATTCACTGTATGATATCCTCCCTCCTGAAGTCTCTCGTCCAACATCAATTAAATATCTTCTTTCTCTTATGTATTCCCCATTAATCAACCATGTATTGTGTACATTTGTAAATATTAACAAAATTAAATAGTAAATATTGTTTGTTATATGTATATTTAAAGCTGTATATACTGTAACATAGTAGGTAAATGTCAGTAATAAGTACTTTAGAGATTATTTTAGTTGTAGTTGTGTAATTTCTTTGTTTTAGATAAATCATAATGGTCTTCGAAAGTCTGGTCGTTTCTTGATTCTAAATACCGATCATATTCTAAATTAAAATAATAACTCCACGTCAGTTATGAAACTAGCATGAACGGACATTGGCACAATTGTGGTAACATTAAACCGCAGAAGCCATTAACAAAGATATAATAATAATTCTTTCATGTCATAAACTGTTTTTATGACATATTCATAAGCCATTGATGTAATTGAATTTTAAAATAATTTAAAGGGAGCTCTCTTATTCTCTTTGGAATTTTGTTGTATACCCTAATAATCATAATTTGATAGTTCTTGCAACGAAGCGCCGTTTTAAATGTCAGCATTTGTAGACGGGTCGGGTCTCTGCCGACACCTTCAAAATAGTAATTATCATGAAGTTTAGCGTACAAATGCCAGTTTTCTTTTACAAATAAACCAATCTGCAATATGTAAAGACCTGTCAAAGTGAGAAGTCTCAGCGTTTTGAATACAGGTCTGCAGGAATCTAAAGATTCAATTCCACTAATGGCCCTAATACACTTTTTGTGCAATAAAAGTTTTGTTTACATCGTTTGAATTTTCCCATAATAAAAGGCCATATATTATTATAGAGTTTCAAGGTGTATTTGACCAATTTCTTGTTTCTTGGCAGATCAGATCGCCAGCCGTACTGGGTGACTATTGGTCAACCACCGACAAAAAAAAGATCGCTGCGTGCAGAAATGTCTATACATCAACGTTTTGCTAGATATGATTTCGATCTCAAGTAATAGAGCACGAACCTATTGCTTTCTAACGTGCGCATTTCCAGATCCCGGTACACCTACATTAATTTATATATCATTCCAAATAAATATCTATCAATCTATATATATCAATCGCAGATATAACTATGATATATATATATATATATATCAATCGCAGACTAAATATCTCAATGCGCACACGCCTTCTTCAATGTTATATCTGGCCGATACTTCTATACGGATGCGAGGCCTGGACTATAAAAGAGCAACTCAGGAAACGTATTCGAGATTTGGCTCTCGCTCTTTGGCTTTGGCGATCGAAACGTATTCGGCATTCAAGATTTGCGCCTACAGGCGCATGATGGCGATTTCCTGGACCCACAGAGTTACCAATGTGGAAGTACTGCGGCGAGTTAGACAAGAACGCAAACTTTTGAAAACCGTCAAAGAAAGAAAAGTAGCATATTTGGGCCATGTACTCAGACATGACAGATATTGCCTTCTTCAATTAATAATGATGGGAAAAGTTGCGGGAAAGAGACAAGCTGGTCGCAGGAAAAAGTCATGGCTCTGAAATATCAGGGAGTGGACAGGGATTGCGAGTGCCGCTGAACTTTTTCGCCTCGCCAAGGATAGAGACGAGTACGGAAAGCTGATTGCCAACCTTCATTGATTGAAGAGGCACCGAGAGAAGAAGAAGATCATTTCAAAACAAACAATAAGTACAGAATTAATAATATATTACCTCGGTGTAAATACATACATATACAGGGTTACTGATAACTTACGCATAACCTCTTAAGGGTAATTTCAGTACATCACAAAAAAACAAGTATAGCTCAAAAAAAATTTAGAAAACTTAATTTAAAAAAACATCAAGATTTTCTTGTACTCTCTAACACATTTTGGATCTGTTTCGTAACGTAACAAACGATATAACACAACGGAGCGCGTGCCGCTACGTAACTTAGAGAGTTACGTACGTAGACACGCACACACGTAGTCAACCAAGCCACAGCGCAGCCTACGTGGTATCTCCACGGTACCTACCTACACCATACATACTGTCCACCGGCATATCTGTTTTTATTACGTGTACACTGGGTCCACTATTCCTTCATACTTAAACAGTTCTTTAGTAAATTAAATAGCGACAAACCCATAAAATAAATATGAAGGACCTACGTTGCGGAACAAAGCCACATACATATTCACTAGGACTTGTACACGTGCACATTAGCGATGCAGTGTATGTAGCAGGTAGATAAGCGCAAGACATTGACGCGACGCGACAACGGCGGAGACGAGCGCCTCGTGGCGGCGGCGGCGCGGTGGGCGGCGGCGCGGCTCAGCAATCTCCTGCGCACGTAAACCATACAATACCTACTAGTACTCGTGGTACCCAACTTTCATATTTTGTTATTTGGTTCAGTCACATAAGAAGTCAGTAATTTCAATAAAGTTGGTACACACTACACACACATACGTCTTCTTGATAAGAATCCGAACGCCTAGTGATTGCGTCGCTAAACTCTAAATGGGTTCAGGGCACATAAAATGACCGTGACTTCAAATGGTGTGTAATGTGTGTGTTTTGAAGCAATGATGGCTTGGTAATAGCCATGGACTGCCGTGCCACAGGTCCTTGGTTCGATCACCACCGCCGCGCCACCGGCTTGAGCAACACCGCACGGTGGAAGGTCGTTGCCCTTTTTTGCATTAGCCCGCCTAGCTACCAGCCTCAAGTAGAAAATCTATCACCAAGCACGTTAGGTACTTGTGTGTGTTCCGGCAGCAGTCCTTGAGAGCCAGTAAAAATTACAGGCACATGAGACTATGTCTCACAACTGTATGTCTCAGGGTTACGGGCGCAGTGCAGTTCGTCACTTGTGACAAATTGCGACTGTTATAGGCAGAGGTATACCACTTAACACCAGGTGGGCCTCGTACTTGTTCCATAACGATCACATAAGTACCTATAGTACCTAACCTGCCCACCCTGAATGTCGCCTTGATAGGAATCCTGTCGCCTAGTGATGTCGTTGTTGAACCCTAGACAGATTATAAACTGCATTATTTTAATCAAGGTGGTAGTACCCACCCAGACGTGTATCTGATGGGAATCTTACCAAGTAAGGGTTGCGTTATTAAACCCTTATTATCAACTCAACTTTTATTTAACATTATAACATATTAAGAGTACCTACGGTTTCGGCTCGTACAGAACCCTAAACGGTCTGGACAACAGTTACAACGTAAATTAAAATAATGTCAATAAAGGCAGTAAGTAGTACCTACCAACCTCGACGTCTGTCTATTAGAAATTCTACCGCATAATGATGGCGTTATTGAACGACAGATTTCTTAACAATAATAAAATCTGTTGCTAACGACCGAAACTGTTGTTGCCGAACACGATCTGGATAAAATTGGCTGTGTTGCCAGCATTGGCATTGTCACACGGCTTGGTGATGTAGGCATGTTCGGGAATATCTTCAGTATTATGTCCTCTGTGGCGGCAGATTTCAGGCACATATCATCACACCACACCTCACTGTCACTGAACTATCTCGGTGTAGGTAGTTAGGTACAAAAAATTTAAGCACCTACTGAAATGACATCGTCTTATTATTCGCGTATTTTATAAATAATAATGTTATCTATATATATAGATAACATCTATATATAGATAACATTACCGTGACTATGCCCCGACGTATCTCAATGCGTACCTAACTCGCGACTGACTGATCGATTGCCGGGAGCTACCGTGCCGAGAGCAGGCCAGGCGCGCGGCTAAGATAAAAACGGGTGGGATTTCCCGGACCAAAAGCCGCGCCACCGCTATTCTTTTGACTTTAATCTTCCTTCCGCATGCCGCCGCCGCCCGCCGCGCCACCAGCGCGGATGCGGGTTGACAGATATTTATTCAATAAATATCTGTAAAATTCGACTTTACCAGCAGAGTAATGAAATGAAATGAAATGAAATTAAGTTTATTCCAGCATTACACAGCACTACAATTAAATAAATATAGTTAATTATACAACAATTTGAGCAATTGCAATGTTGCATGATGCTAGGAACGAGTCCCGTCTCAGCATATGCCAGGTTCAAAAAAATGACCCTAAGCGCTGGTTTTCAGACGGCACTCCCGACCAACATCACGAACGTGCATGACATTAAATAACAATACAACAAATAACAGAAACAAAACCATAAATAAATATATATACATATATATATATATATATAAAGAAATAAAACATTTTGGACTCTTGCTAAGAAATAGTTAATTAAACAATTATGAACTTCAATTTGTGATTTATCTGTGGCAATGCAGCGAAGATCATGTTTGTTACTATAAATGATCATAGTCCAAGCTGTGTCCCAAGTTGATAAGTTTAAGTATTTATATATTCTTAATACTTAAACTTATCTTCTTAAATCACTTATGCTAGTGAATATAAATAAAGGTCCAGGGCCAGACATGATACCGCCAATTTTTCTTAAAAACTGTGCAGCTCAATTAGCCAAACCATTGAGCATAATTTTTAATAAATCTCTGTCTGTGGGATTTTTTCCAACAAAATGGAAAATTGCTCACGTGACACCGGTTTTAAAAAAAAGGAGACGTGTGTGACGTATCGAACTATAGACCAATTTCGATTCTTTCAGCATTCGGAAAGTTATTCGAATCACTGGTGCAAAAAGTATTATATTCATATTTAAAGCCTATAATTAATCCCCATCAGCACGGATTCTTGCCAGGTAGGTCAACTGCATCTAATCTTTTGGATTACACATGTGATATATCAGAAGCACTTGAAGCTAACTTAGAAGTTCATGCAATATATACAGATTTTTCAAAAGCATTTAATGTAGTTGATCACCGTCTGTTAATTCAAAAACTAGGGCATGCAGGAATATGTGGTTCCCTTTTGAGATGGTGTGAATCATATTTAAGTAACCGCTCACAATTGGTAAAAGTAAGAGGATTTCTATCGAAGGCAAAGCATGTCCCATCCTGTGTGCCACAAGGCTCCCATCTGGGTCCCCTTTTCTTTATACTTTTCATAAACGATTTGTGCAATGCCATTAAGTCTACATATAAACTATTTGCAGACGATCTCAAAGTATACAGAGTAATTAAAAACCCAATTGGCACGGTCACATTACAGCAAGATTTAGACGTTATTAATGAATGGTGCTTTAGTAACAAAATGAAAATGAACGCCTCAAAGTGTTTTCACATCAAATTTTCTCGGAAACAACATTCTTTAATCGTTTCGTACTTTATCAACAACACTGAGCTTTCTGAAGTTTCAAGCATCCGCGATTTGGGTGTTATTATGGACAACAAATTACAATTTCGGCAACATATTGATGATATTGTTAAAAGAGGGACTAAAATATCTGGTTTTGTTATTCGGAAAACAAAAACGTTTAGAGATCCAAGTGTCTCCATACTTTTATTCAATTCCTATGTCCGTAGTTTGCTAGAGTATTGTAGCCCAGTGTGGAATCCGAGCTATAAAGTACACGTAAATAGATTGGAGTCTTTGCAAAAGAGATTTTTATATCATCTTTGTTACAATGATCACTGCTGTCTTGACCTTACTTCTTACGACGCAAGACTTAATTTTTATAACATAACTTCGCTTGAAATAAGACGTAAAATTACTGATGTTTACTTTTTATACAAAATTATTACCGGCCTTATTGACTACCCAACTCTTTTTTTGCTTTTCAATACCACGATCTTCAAGCAGAACTAAAAATAGAATGACATTTACGCTCCCTTTTTGTCGTACTAACCATGGTCACCATAAGCCAGTCTACAGAATGAGTTCCGCTTATAATGATATTGATCATGACGTCGATATCTTCAATACATCGACAAATATAATTAAACATTTTTTTCTACATTGTGTTAATATAGTTGTTTAGTTATATACCTTATTTTATCATTGTGTACAACAAACATTCATATTTAATTGTTAAAATTCTAACGTTTAGTATAAGTAACAATTTTTTTTTTGTATTTTCAAACATTTTCTCCGTAAGTGTAGGTACATTTTAATTCAAGTTGGTCTATTATTTAGGTTAGTGAGTGTAATTTTATTTAAGCATGTTGTGTTCACATCGAGAAGGCTGTTCACACGAGAAAGATATAATAATTTGTAATTTATGTAAGCATTGTGTAACAACCAGTTTTGTGAACCTATTAAATAAAAAATAAAAAAATAAAAAAACTATTTTGTATTAGACCACACAAATTATTATTAGAATATACAGGATACAAAATGTACGATATAATCTATGCGTGGCGGACATGGCATCACTAGCCGCCATAGAGAATAAATACGTATGCTTAGTGCTTACGTGTCGTCACGTGGTTGAAATATGGCCACGTCACGTATTCATAGATTTACTTTCAAGGAAATAGGTTATAACCATGTTATGTCACAAAGTACAAATACACTACATCATTTTGTATTATGTTCCCCTAATCCTACTCCCTAATATTTAGTTGAACAGTTCACTTTTAAAATAGAGAAGCAATGTGCAGTGTTGTGGCAGTGAAAACCGTCCTCTATTACATCGAGTAGACTCATAAGATACTACCTTGCAACATTGTTTTCTGGAGATTTTCTTTAAAACATAGTAAATAGTAGTAATATGTACCATAGAAATAATTTTAATACTTACGTAACGTAGTATGCCGCGGCGCGGCATGCGGCACGCAGATCAAAGTTAAAAAAATAGGTGGCAGCTGCCACGCGCCGCTCGCCTCGCGACGCCGCCGCCGCCACCCGGTCTGGCCCTTCTTTTGGTGAAATTATTTGTATGTTTTTGAGATTAGATAGATAGATAGATAGATAACACTTTATTGCACTTTTAAAATTATTAAAACTAGTTACAAAAAATATTAAAATAACTTAAAAATAGTACAATCGGCGGCCTTATTGCTAAGCAGCAATCTCTTCCAGGCAACCGTAGGCTCAACAGATACTTGCATGTTAATTTAGATGGAGGTATAGACTAAAGTGCGTTATGTATGTAATCAGAATAATTAATACTCAAAATATATATACGTTAGTAAATTTAATATTAAACTATAATAGATAAAATAGATACATTAAAATACAATCAAAATAAAAACTAAAATAATTTTAAAATAGATACATAATACATAATAATTATAATAATATATATATATATATATATATATATATATATATATATATACATTTATATAAATATAAACAACAATAATATAAATAAAAATTGGATAGTTAATCATGATGAATTGAAGAAAGGTAAAATTTCTTAACTCCTTTTTTAAATGAAAAAAGCCATGTGGCCTTTCTAATTTCTACTGGTAAAGAGTTCCAAAGTCGAGCAGCTTGCACAGTAAAAGACTTATCATAAAAGGAACTTGTGTGTGTAGGTAACTTCAATAGTAAATTTTCTGATGACCAAAGATTTAAGTCATTGCAAAAGCAAAAGAATTCAAATCGTTCTTTAAGATAACACGGGGCCGAGGGATTAAACAGAACATTGTAGAGAAGGGAGAGGACATGAGTATTCCGGCGAAGACGAATAGGGAGCCACTTGAGCTTTTTACGAAAGTGAGAAACATGGTCATATTTACGCAAACCAAATATGAACCGAATACAGAAGTTTTGAAGTCGCTCAAGTTTGTTTAACTGATCCTCAGTGATATCAAGATAACAGGTGTCAGCGTAGTCTAGGATAGGGAGAAGAAGAGATTCTGCAAGTGCAATTTTAGTAGCAGTTGGTAAAAAATTTCGAAGTCGCCTTAATGAACCTGCTGAAGCAAACATCTTACAGCTAACGGTTTCAAGCTGAGGTTTCCATGTCAACTGCTGATCAAATGTGATGCCAAGATTTTTGACTGTCATACTATAAGGTACAGTGATTCCATCTAAAATTATAGGTGGCAGAGTTTTCCAGTCTATTTTGGATATTATACGTGAGCTACCCATAATGATGACTTGAGTTTTTGTTGGGTTCACTCTAAGTCCAAAGTTTGTGCTCCACTCAGTTATATGACGCAAGTCATTGTTAATGGTTGTAATAGCATCAGATATACTAACTAGGGGGGATTGAGAATAAATTTGGAGATCATCTGCATAAAGGTGGTAGGAAGAAGATAACTGATTAGAAATTGAATTAATGAAAATTGCAAAAAGGAGTGGAGACAGCACACCACCTTGGGGGACGCCGGCAGTCAGATCGCACCATGAAGAAACATTTTCATCAAGGCGTATTCGCTGTCGTCGTCCGTACAAATAACTATGAAACCAGTCACATACTGTTGGAGTTATGTTAATGGAGCGTAATACACCTAATAAGGTGTCAAAATCAATCGCATTGAATGCATTACTAAAGTCAAGCAGAGTTAAGACAGTTAGCAAGCCATTCTCCATACCAAAACGGATGTCGTCAGATATTTTGATCAAGGCTGTAACTGTGCTATGGCCAGGTTGGAAACCAGACTGGAAAGGATTAAGGAGATTGTTTTTTAAAAGGAAGCAACTAATTTGAGAGTGGACAAGGCGTTCTAAGACTTTGGATAGGAATGGTAGAATAGATATAGGACGATAGTCTGAGAAGGATTTCGGATTACGTTTTTTTGGAAGAGGAATTATCTGAGCTTCTTTCCATATGGAAGGAAAGTCACCATTTGTAATAGAATAGTTCAGGATATGGCACAGAATAGGAAGAATAGTGTCAATAATAGGAAGGATCATATTTCGACTTACACCGTCGTTGCCAACTGCATTAGACAGAATAGATAATACGCTTTTTTTAACATCACAACTAGTAAATGGACTAAAGAAGAAAAACGAAGAGTTGGGAGTTGGTTTAGCTGAAAGAGATTGTAGGGTTTTAGCTTTGACAGTACTATCAATGTGTGACGTAGTGGAAAAATGTTTATTGAGTGCATCAATATCTAAATTGCTTGAAATAGAATCATTACGAGACTTACCAATTCCCAAAGTTCTGAGAAATTTCCAGATTTTTGTTGGATCTCCATTTTGAATAGACTCATGGATGTGGCGGCTTTGAGCGTCCCTACACACCTTATTGCAGATATTTCGAGAACTTATGTATTTAGATCTATTCTGATCATTAGGAGATGATTTGTAATTGGACTTTGTAACAGACTTACGATGCATTATCTTTTTGATATCTTCTGTGAGCCATGGTGCTGGAACATGCTTTATTTTAATGCGTCGAATTGGTGCATGCGCATCGTAAAGGAGCATCAACAAGGAATTAAAAATAGCAATTTTGTCATCAGAAGAATTAGCATTCAACACCGGAGTCCAATCTATGTTTTCAGCATCTCGACGTAAATTTTCAGAAACAACAGAACTAAAATTGCGTTGCAGAAGTATTGTGGGCTTAAATTTAGGAGGACGTACTCTATAGGATACAAATATCAAATCATGATACGAAAAGGCATTGGCGGAACACTGGCCATGTTTAGCAACGTGCACGGGTGAGGAAACTATGATAAGGTCAAGAAGTGACGGAGTGGAATTGGGGGCGAAATGAGTTGCATTTGTTGGAAGAATATGCATGTTGCTTGATTTGATAATGGACTGTATTGAAGAAGCTCGAGAGTCATTTTTCAGAAGACAGGTATTAAAGTCACCCATTATAATGGTATGACTATAAGAAGGAACGAGATCTTCTAAGATCTTTTCAAACGAAGCAAAGTAATTTAGTTTGGACGAGTGCGAGTAGTAGGCTCCAAGAAGAATTTTGGTATGTGAAAGAAGTACTTCTATAAATAGATGTTCACCACCATTAAGAGGAGGTGGTTGAGTAGACAAACTTACTATTGAATAAGGAATATGGGCACGTAGATAGATGGCTACACCACCACCACCTCTACCAATCCGGTCGTTACGAATTAGAACAAAACCCGGTAATGAGTATGAAATAGAAGGGAGACATGTTTTTAACCAGGTTTCGGAGACTACTATTGCATGTATGTTATTGTTATCAAATGACGCCAGCATATGAGGGAAAGGAGCGGGAATACTTTGCGCGTTGATATGGATAGCATTAAAGTTCTTGGGCACATCAGAAAAATGAGTATTCAGAGTGTCAGAGAGAGATGGAATACTAGAAAAGCTACAATCACCACTAGCCAAGTTAGATGAAGAAAGAGATAAATAATCATCATTATCATTATCACTATCGCTGTTATCAAATATATTTAACATTGGAAAAAAAAAAACTATTTATATATTATATAATAATAAATACAAATAAAATAATATATATACTATACAATAAATATAATAAAATAAGAATTAGCTTGCAAAGCGTAAAAAATTCACCTGCCGGTTGTGTTGCTGAATAAAAATAACTGTGAGACTTGCACTTTACATGAAAAACCTTAAGTAAGAATAATATAATAAAAAAGAAATCGATTTTAAAAACACGTGAACAACTGCTTACTCCACTCTGCTTTAAAAACTTAAAGATGGAGTCATAGCAAATAATAAATAGTGTAAAATGATGAAGAATGTACAAACAATACGAGTCTAGTTTGGAAGAAGAAGAATGAATCTGTCAACCAACGTCATCCTGCTGTACATAACCTTAAAATACACTGTTTATTTTAGTTTTTACCAAGTACATTAATCAAGTAAGAAACAGAAATTATCTTTAAAAAGCGGTAGATGGAAAAGTGTGCTACATATTATAGAATTTAAGTGTGAAAGTACCTACAAATTATACGTTTTCATGAATGAAAAGTACTGATCTCAAAACAAACCAACACAAAACCAGTGAAGAAACAATGCATCAAGATTATTATTTCTTGTTAGCTGCAGCTCGCCTGGGTTTGGGTGCCTGGAACACAGTACAGTCCTTGGCAGGAGGGTGCTTCGGCTTTTCAACTAGCAGTTTGACGTCTTCGAGCTCTTTGAGGCTGCTCATGCGATGACGCGTGCCATCAGAGCTGATCACAAACACTGAACCTTCCTTCGTCCAACATTTTGACACACCGAATCGTTCACGGGCGGCTAGAAATAATTCATGACGCGGCTTAGTGAGAAACTCTGAGATGGTGATTCCAGTACCTTTGACCCAGACCACATTTAGACCCCCAGATTTTATTCCGTAAAGCCATATCACAGAGCTTGAAAAGTATGGGGCGAGGTTTATCAGTAGTTGAGCGACCCATTCTATGGCACCTACTAACGTCACCAACACCAAAACCGTCCAGTTTCATTTTGGTTGTTAATGTGCGGCAAATTACCGAAGCAGTGTCTTCTTTCATCCCAGCTGTAGTTTCAGGCACACCATGTATCAATAACATCTTACGCCGGCTCCGCATTTCAATGTTATCTACTGCCTTTGCTAATATGTCAGCCTGTAATTGAAGAGATCTGAGGGATGCAATGACAAAGGTCTTGAAAGTGGCAAATTCAGTTGCTAGACTGGCAGTTGATTCTGGATTGGCTGCACTCTTCAACTCACTTTCGAAATTGTTCATGCGCTGGTGCAGACTGGCTCCAATTTGTGCAATAGTGGTGTGAAAATCTTCCATTTTGAGGTTAGAACGAAAAAATTTTATATCAGTGATGTGAAAAGTGCTAAGTTAATTTAAGTAAGGAGAAAACACTTCCAGACAGGTACTATTTATTACACTTTATAAATTCATTAAAATTATTTGAATATAGTGACAAATACTATTTTATTTCAATTAAATACTCAAGAGCTTTATTTAGTAGATGTTGACTTTAAGACTACCTCCTTTTATTGTTGTGAGATTGTTTAGGGCTTAATAGGTAAATCATTTCACGATCCCTGCTTGGTAGGATTCTTATTGGGCTGACGTCTAGGTGGGTACTTCCACAGAATAATCATTTAATAGTAGTACCAAAGCCGTTATTGAAATGACCTTTAACTTTTTTGTGACATGAATCTATTTATCATTCATCAACGCAATCACTGGGATGGATTCTTATCAGGTACACATCTTTCATCGATAGATGTCTGGCTGGGTAGGTAACCTACTACACCATCTTTAGTGAAAATACTGATATTTAGTATGTTTTTGGACCCGTTTGATGTTCAACAACCCGATCACTAGGCGGTAGGATTCTTATCAGGCAGACGTCTTTATCGTTAGGTAGGCACTTAATTTACCTAGGCCTTTATTGAAATAACACTCTTCGATTTATGTATGTGACATGATAGATAGCTAGATACTTACCTACTTAGAACTTAGGTAGGTACTGTTCCTTGCGTTAAAGTACTCTTAGATTAGACATAAACAGCGTGTACAGTAGGCTGTAAGATTTAAACCAATAATAGGTACCTACCTACGTCTAGTTTGGTAAACCATATGAACGGAGAAAGTATTTGTTTGTGAAGAGAAAGGATGTGATTTGTTTGAATACTTTTATTGCACTGATTATTACTAATATTTGCTAATATAAAGAAAATTACAAACTAGGTTAATGTGACAATCGCTACCGCTCAGTCGGCGCCTTGTGTAGGTCATCGAAATGCATCTATTGCAGAAAATATAATTAACCTAATGTATGGCATGCCCGTACATACTGCCGACTTAAGAAAGGTAAATTAGTAATATATTAAAATTGTAGGGAAAAAATGTAGAATTATTGTCTAAACTATTATCTAATGAATGTCCATGTAAGGTTCATTGTCAACTTGAGAACAAGGGGACGCCTTGTCCATTTTTACACGCACTGCACTAAAATGTCTGTTTGTAGCGTTCACTTGATCCCGCTGGATCTCACTGTAATGCGGATTTGCTGATTCTGAAGAACACGCTGTGGGCATCGGTTGCAGTTCCAATCGAGGTTGTGTAGTTGTATTAGCACCTTTAGCCTTAAGAACGTTATATTTAAGTTTTCGTATAAGGTACATGGCTGCGATAATGACAACTATGGTGATAATTATGTAGGAGATTGTATAGTGATGGATATCATGGGGCGAAATCTCTGTTAAGGCATTCTTCTGTTGTGCCTTCACTTGTTCCAGGTTGTCTTGCAGTTGTCTCAGTTGGTCATCATGACGTTCGGGATGTGCAGGAAATGGATAGATGAATTATTAATAATTTCATTTATTTCATGTATATCAGGCAGTTCGTAACGCTGCCCGTCCACTGTGATGTTTGATTCAAAGTTGTTTTGGTTTCGTACTGTAAATGTGTCACCTTTCAATAAACAACCTTGACCTAGTCTAATGAGGCCAGTCCCATTCAATGTCATCGACGTCATTCCAGCTGGACAGAAAATGCGAACGTAGCATTCTTGGCAACACGAGAAGAACCATGAATCACCTCTATATAATTTACACCACTGATGACGGCACTCGTTTAGTGTGGTTTTGCAAGCGGTCACATTATAATTGTTTATTATCTGAGCTTCACAATGTGTTGTATCAAACTTCAAATTGTAAATTGGTTTGCTAGATGGGCATATTAATGTGTCGTCATCAAACTTAGAGCATGCCCGTATTTCATTTTCTAATAGCGGTATGTACATGTCTTTCCTTAAATTTATGGCTATATAGTGTGTAGGTATTTCAATTGTTACTGTTTGAGAACCTCTTTTTTGTGGAATCGATATTATTTGATGTAGTTCGTACTGGTCTTTGTTTACAAGTGGGATATTAATTTCAAATAGCATAAAATCACTTGCTAGTCGAGAGTTTACGTGAAGCAATTTGTAAATTTCTCGGAAGCTATATTCGTGGTTTCCAATAGGTAACATAAGGTCACTGGGTAAATGACCTGCAATCATATTAAGTTGTTGCCGGAACTGTTCTTCATGTATAAGGTGAACGTCAATTTTTTTGTGGGATAAATCTGTTACTATGTCCAATAGCATCTGCTGCACTCTGTGTAAATTGGAGAGCACAATACTGGCTGCCAGCGCACTAGAGGTCAAATAGAATATGTTCTGAATGTCTTTTTTTTTTTTTTTTTTTTTATACTGAACTGGGTAGCACTTGACCACTATCTCACCTGATGTTAAGTGATGATGCGGTCGATGATGGAGCGCGCTTACCCAGAAGATACCTGTTCACTCGCGTTTTGAAGACCCCCATATTGTACTTAACCGGAAACACAGACTCAGGCAGGGTATTCCATTCCCTAGCGGTTCGTATAATGAACGAAGAAGCAAATCGCTTTGTTCGGGTAAATGGAATATCTACCATATAGCGGTGGCGCTTTGGAGTATCCCTGGATGTCCGGTTAAAGAATGGGGATGGCGGAATCAAATCATGTAGTTCTGTGGCACACTCCCCGAAATGTATCCGATAAAAAACCGATAAGCAAGCGACTTTGCGGCGATGCTCGAGACTTTGGAGTCTCTTGCTTACAAGTTCGTCGTCGTTAATGAGTCTCTTGGCTCTCCTCTCAATAGCTTCCAGTGTCTCCAGCTGGTATTTGGCAGAACCATCCCAAAGGTGAGAACAGTACTCCATACACGACCGGACTTGCGCTTGATAAAGATTCAGCAACTGTCCCGGTGTGAAGTATTGTCTCACCTTAGCCAAAACACCAAGCTTTTTTGAGGCTAGCTGGGCTTTAGACTCAATATAGGAGCCGAAATTGAGAGTCGGTGTTAATGAGATGCCAAGAAGCTCGAGATGGTTACTTATCGGCACGGACACATCCCTGAAAGTAGGAGCCAGCTGAAAAGGGCTCCGTTTGGCGGAGAAAAGACACGCCTGGGTTTTAGCTGCATTGAACTTAACCAGATTGGCATCGCCCCAATCGGAGACTGCCTTCAGAGAAAAGTTCAAGCGCTGAACCATCGCTTCCCTATGAGACTGGATTTGTAATGCACTGGTTCGTGCGTTAGATGTATAACTCTCCACAACGGTGCTGTCGTCTGCGTACCCAAAAATACCGGGCTTAAGCAGATCATTAATATGCAGCAGAAAAAGCGTTGCAGAGAGTACTGATCCTTGAGGGACTCCGGCGTTTATAGCCAATTGGTCGGAAGAACAGCCATCGATGACCACTCGAATCGACCGATCCCTCAACAAATCTGAAATCCAAACACATAAACCAGTGGGAAGGCCGTATGAAGGAAGCTTGCTAATAAGGCTATCGTGCCAAACCCTGTCAAAAGCCTTCGAGATATCGAGAGAGACAGCAAGTGCCTCTCCGTGGTTCTCGATGGCTTCGCTCCAGATGTGAGTGGCATACACTAGAAGATCCCCAGTAGACCGGTTTCGGCGAAACCCGTATTGTCGGTCACTGAGGAGATCATTCACTTCTAGGTATGCCAGGAGCCTGTGGTTCAGTACACGTTCCATCGTCTTACAGAGTATGGAAGTGACTGAAATAGGCCTGTAATTGGCAGGGTCTGCGCGACTACCCTTTTTGGGCACGGGCTGCACGTTCGCTAGCTTCCAGGACTTAGGCACTTGACCAGTCGTCATAGACAAGCGAAAGAGGCGAGTCAATATTGGAGTCAACTCAGGCGCACACATCCTCAAGACTATAGCTGGTATACCGTCTGGACCACTAGTTTTGTTCACGTCCAGATCGCGCAACGCTTTGCGTACTTCAGACTGTCGAATGCGGATTTCTGACATTGACGTCCCGCAGTTTGGCAGGCTAGAAGGAACAGCATTGCCAGCATCTAAACGTGAAGACTCTGCAAACAGAGAGGAAAATAAATTTGCTTTCTCTTCGGCAGTGTGCGCTAGTGAGCCGTTAGGTTTCAGCAGTGGAGGCAGTGAGGGACGGCAGAAGTTCTCTTCGATCGACTTTGCCAGGGACCAGAACGCTTTGCTACCCGAGGGGTAAGAAGCAAGTTTGTTCCCTGTTCGGCGTATGTGGTCGAAGCGAGCCTTCTTGAGAGCCTTTTTGCAGAACTTGGCGGCTAGGTTAAATGCCTTCTTCTTTTCACGTACATCTCTAGATTTGCGGGTTCGATCATCAGCCCAGGCTAAATAGGCCTCATGTTTTGACGCTTCTGCATCTCCACATGTAGCATTAAACCATGGGCGAGCTTTGCTGGACATCGGGACGTCAGAAAATGGTATGAAGTATTCCATACCCTGACGTAACACCTCAGTCACAGCATCCGCGCAAGTTGAGGGATCGCTCGAAGAAAAACAAACCTGGCGCCAAGGGTAAGACGCGAAAAAATAACGCATCTCATCCCAATCTGCTGACCTGTATCGCCACACCCGCCGGATGCCTCTTGGACTGGGATCGGGCGGGGAGTACACTGATACAGACTTCACCAGACAGTGATCGGAGCTACCTAAGGGCGATGAAACCGACACCAAGTAGCGGTCTGGATCTGTTGTCAGCAGAAGGTCCAAGCAATTGGCTGTGTGGCCATCAACATCCGCTATCCTTGTGGCTCCTTGGACCAGCTGAGTGAGGTTTAGCGTCAAAGCAAGCTTGCGCATCTCTCGACCAGCGTGGTCTGTGCTCTGGTATGGGTATAGCCAGTCTTGATGGTGGGCGTTGAAATCCCCCAGAAGCACTAATTGAGCAGAAGGATACCTCTGTTGGGCCACATCGGCCGCCTTACTGAGGTAGTTTGCGAGCCTGGTTGTCTCCTCATCTCCGCTGTGCGAACGGTAGACACTAGCATAAATTATTTTCTTCTTGCCATTGTCCACCAGAACCCACATGATAGAGAATTTGGGGTCTTCAAGGTTGCGGAGACGCCTAAAGCAAATGTCATCGCGAGCATACATACAAACTCCCGCCTTAGCCTTGAAACTATGTTCAAGAACATAGCCAGGTTAGGCAAGGTATGTCGCATCAGCAGGACATTTGATCTGCGTCTCCGTGAGGAACAGAATATGCGGTCTTGCGGTCTCAAGATGGTGGTGGACCGGGTCGATATTGGAGTGCAAGCCTCGAATGTTTGAGAGGTGCACTTGGAGAGAGAGGACGTGCTTCCGCTGTTGGACCTTTATTCTGTTTCTCTTGTTCATTTAATGGGGAGTGAAGATAGGTAAAGGGAAACGGAAGTGGAAACGAGGCGCACATTACCAACCCGTGACACAAATTAGGCCTTTCCACCTAAAAGGAACCAATCCTGGAGACCGCGGGGACGCCCGAGCCCCCGCGGAGGTGTCCATCGGGTCCTCTCGTCTGGTCGCCAACTAGCACGATGGCGCACCTCCGGGATTTTTCGCGAGATGGCGGGGCAGCCTTTCATGAGTGGCTGGCTCACTACTTGGGCCCCCAACTATCTGCGGTCGGCCAGCGGAGAACCGTGCCTCGGATCCCGCTGCTCTCCAAGATTGGCTGCCAGGTAAATTGACCTTCAATGTGTCACGACTAGCTATAGTAATAAGCGCAACTGTTTCCGACCCGTTCCCCATAATGGCTTCACCAGACATCATGCCGTAACGCGATCGCTTGGCGGCATGGCTTTGTCTGGTGGGTGGTAACACGCCGCGGCATAAGCCTACCACCTGAAAAGTACTGCTCTTTTGGCGCCACCCAGGGGACACGTGTAGGACATCGAGGGCTAAATCCTACGGACGCGAGCAGTATAGTCCCCCCAAATGTCTTGTTTAATATGTAATTCTTGGTTGTTTAGCTCTACTAGATGACTGTTAATTATAGAAAACTGTTTGTTCATCACTTCTTCGTTTCTCTTTAGTAGATTCAACTCCCCTTCAGCAATAGATGTCTGTTGTTTGTATAGATTCATTATATGGTGCTCATTGCTTTGTAGTGTCTTGATGTCGTTCTCGTATTTTTGAGCGAAACGCTCGTCAAGTAAGCCAAATAAAGAGTTAGCCACGTATCCGATTCCGTTGATTAAGCCTCGTTTCCGTCTTATGCCCCGTTGAAATCGCAATAATTCGTTGTTGTGTTTTAACTCACTAACGTCATGACGAAGTTGAGATATTACTGTGAGA
This sequence comes from Plagodis dolabraria, assembly GCA_963854805.1. NCBI lineage: Eukaryota > Metazoa > Arthropoda > Insecta > Lepidoptera > Geometridae > Plagodis > Plagodis dolabraria. Next base: position 35,793,906 of record OY978447.1, read on the forward strand.
AAGGCTGGTTCTGTATTGTGGAGTGAGTCGAGATGACGGACATAATCTTCAATAATGGTTAAACTTTTCCAGTAGGTTGTCATGTTGAAATATATGACCATTTTCCATTGATCGACAAAATTTCGGACCTTCAAGTTGTACAAACTTGAAGGTCCGAAATTTTGTCGAAGTAAATTGGTCGTGTTGATTGTAGTGACGTAATGTTATATAATGAATGTTGAGTCGATGAGCTGACGAACATGAATAAAAGTAGTAAGGTTGTAAATATGTGGCTTAAAGAACTCCTCCAAGTTATATTTCGTTTTTGTTTAGATTTTTCAGTGTTGTTAAAAGTAGGCTTGATGTTATTAGTTGTGGGGTCGTTAGAGCTGCATTTTTCGTGTGCAGGCAAGGGCGTAAGTTTGAGGATGGGACGATTAATCAAACCATTCTTAGTTTTTAATGTTGCTACCCTTACCACACTCTCTTTTCCGGGATGTGTTTCCGTGACCCTTATTAATAACCCTCTGGTTTGAGGCGTATTTTCCTCCTTTGTTATGACAATGTCGCTGATGCTCAAATTTTCTCTTCTAGTGTGCCATTTGTTACGAACTTGTAATGTTTGAAGGTACGAGTATTCTGTGGACCATCCTTTCCAAAATTGGCGAGACATGCTCCCTGTCACTTGCCATCTTCTATGTGTGATGTGTACTTCTGCGCCTTTTTTGTTGTTATTATTACAAAGATGTCGATAATTTTCGCAATGTTTTAATTGTTTCTTAAAAGTTGGACTCTCCTCAATTATCCAATGTAGAGTGCGTAGATACGTTAACGTGAGTCTCGCGCCGCCATGTAGCGTTCTTTTATGAGCTATTTCAATAAGAAATTCAGTCAGCCTGTGACTCCTTGGAACCATGAGAGGATGTTTTGTAGAATAATGTATATGGGAGTGAGTTAATCTTTCACCCACTCTTAACATCCCGTTGTGCAGGTTAATTGTTATATTATTTATTCCTTTTTTCCTAATATATTCAAGGTCATCTGAGGAATTAGCAGACTGAATTGTTTTGATTGCAAGGTTATCAGCCGTCGCGAGTTCATCAGCGGTCAAATAATTCGCTGAAACGACATTGTTATGTCGTAGTTTGCTTATAAAGCGTAATACCCAACATGTAATTCGAGTAAGCTTTATTAACTGGCTTTGATTATGTAGAGCTTCCCCGATAAATATTAATGGAGACGTTTGCGTCATATATGTTTGTTTTGATTCGACCTCTATTTCCGAAATATCTATTGTCTTCGTCTTGTAATTTATGTAATTTTGTTTCATAATAGAAGGGCTGTTGTTTCCCAACCATCGCGGTATAGTCAGTGCGTCAATGTTTGTTATGTAATTTCTCAAATTATTCCATTTGTTTCCTCTGATGCATTAAACCCTTTTGTTTTTTCTGAAGCATTAAATACTACGCGCAGGTTTTTAGTACTAGATTCAGTCTTTATGACTCCATGATGAGGCAAGTAACAACCTGTTACGTTAGGAGAACTACTTGGTTTCATATGGTTAAGAAGTAAGTACTCTTGGATAAACTTTTTGTAGTTGATGTTCATAAAATCGTCCTTAAGCATCCTTTTCTCTAACTGTAAAAGTTGAGCGATATCTTGAGACTTTGTTTCGCCCAAATGTTGTTCGTAATTTGGTTAAATTGGAATTTTTACTCTGTATTTTCCATCTGGTAAACGTATTGTTGATGCCTTGTATAGCTCCTCACAGTATTTTTCCTCTAATGTCATAGTAGATGCGCTACTATCAGCTATCTCCTCCATCTCCCGAAATTTAGATATTTCCTCGATGTTATTTCGAACAGCGTAGCAATTGTACTGTTTCGCGTGCTCTCCAAAGACTATCCAACCGATCTTGGTGTTCTGAGCGATGGGTAAGTTAGAAGGACCTCTCATGATCTCATTTAACATCTTTGAGTAGACGCTTGCGTCGAGGAGCATGTCGACGCTAGATTTGATGTTAAATTTTGGATCTGCTAGCTGTATGCCTTTTATGTGTGGCCAAGATGGCTTTGAGAATGTAGAATTTGGTAAACTGTTAAGGACTTCTGTCATTACATGTACTTCTTTTGTAAATTCGTAATCACTATGACAAGACTTGCACTGTAGTTCTAATACTCCTTTGCTTCGCTTTGATGTGATGCCCACCCCCATGATTGTTCCACTGACTCTGCGTCTTTGTAAGCCTAGTCTTTGAGCGGCGCTCTCTTTCAGAAGACAGATTTGAGATCCCTGGTCGATTAATGCACGCAAAACTAAATAACTTCCGTCATTGGATTTCACGCGTAGTAGGGCAGTTGGTAACAAAACATCATCATTTTGATTTGCAGCGTGGTTTACATTTTGTTGACCTAATGATGTCAAAGATGGTCGAGTGTATGACCCAGATGTTGCAACGTGATTACTGCATGCGTCATGTAGTATGGTATGATGAGATTGATTGCACTCCTTGCACTTCTTTGTGGAATTGCATGATTTACCTTGGTGACAATAAAGGCAATTGCGACACACGAGTAATTTGTCTACCATGCTTAATTTTTGACTTGGAGATAGGTGTTGAAACTGTTGGCAAGCAATTAAAATAGATAGATTGATAGATAAACTCTTTATTGCAACACAAAGCTTAATTTAAAAATAAATAAAAAACTTACAACTAAAGATACAATATAACTAAGTGAAACAATGGGCGGTCTTATCGCTTAAAGCGATCTCTTCCAGACAACCCAACAATATTGGAGATTTTGACAGTATATAGACAGGGTTTTTAAGCTAATGTTACTAAAACAGTAAAAAAAGAATAGTTAAGGATCTTAATTAAACAACACAATAATGAATTATACTATACATATATATGAAAATATACGTACGCATAAGAATTATAGAGACATATATAGATATAATACATAACATACAATAATTATATATATATATATATATATATATATTATATATATACATATAAGTACTTTACTTACATAAATATTTTTAACATATACATATAAATACAAAAATATACCTAAATAGACATTTAAAATATATTATAGAAAAAATAAGTTCAGTAATGTTGTATGTACATATCCAAAGTTATAGTGAAAGATAATAAGTTTTGACCTGATTTTTAAAAGATTCCAATGAACGAGCACGTTTTATTTCAAGTGGTAGAGGATTCCACAATCTAACAGCTTCAGAAGTAAAAGAACAATGATAGAAGGAGGTTCTACTTACGGGTGCCTGCAGCAATAAATTATCTGATGACCGTAACGATAAAGTATGGGTAGTATGGAGGAATTTGAAACGTTCCTTGAGGTAGGGTGGAGAAGTAGGAAGGAACAAAATTTTGTAAAGGAGATGTAGTATATGAGCATTCCGGCGAAAACGAATAGGTAGCCACTTGAGCTTGGTACGAAATTCGGAGACATGATCATATTTGCGTAAGCCGTATATGAACCTTATACAAAAATTTTGGAGTCGCTCAAGTTTATTTAGCTGATCTTGTGTGAGATCAAGATAGCAGACGTCAGCATAATCAAGAATAGGGAGTAGCAAAGATTGTGCAAGCGCAATTTTAGTGGTGGTAGGTAAAAAGTTGCGAAGTCTCCGTAAAGCTCCAGCAGATGCAAACATTTTACGACTGGTTTGAGCTATTTGAGCGTCCCATGCAGAGTTCGGTCGATGGTAATACCGAGATTTTTAACATTTTCGCTGAATGGAATGACAATTCCATCGAACACAACTCGCGGCAATGAGTCCCAGTCAACCCTGGAGATCAAGCGGGAACTTCCTACTATGATAACTTGAGTTTTAAGAGGATTGACTGTCAACCCATATGCTTTGCCCCATTGCAGTAAACGAGCAAGATCCCTATTTGTATCTTCTACTGCTTCAGGCAAGTCAAGCAGTGACGAATGTGAATATAATTGAAAATCATCTGCGTAGAGGTGGTAGGACGAAGAAATGTTTTGAGATATTGAATTTATGAAAATTGAGAAGAGAAGAGGAGACAAGGCGCCACCCTGAGGTACACCAGAAGTGGTGTTACACCAGGAAGAAAAACGATCTTCAAGGCGAACCCGCTGTCGGCGACCGTACAGGTAAGAACGAAACCAGTCAATCACCGTTGGAGATATGTTGTTTGAGCGAAGAATGGCAAGAAGAATATCAAAGTCAACAGTGTTAAAGGCACTGCTGAAATCTAACAGTGTCAGCACAGTTAACTGTCCATTGTTCATTCCAAGACGAATATCGTCAGTAATTTTGGCAAGTGCAGTAACTGTGCTGTGTCCCGGGCGAAAACCAGACTGAAGGGGATTCAAAAGATTATTACGAGAAAAGAAACTGTTAATTTGGTTATGGACTAATCGTTCAAGTACTTTCGACAAAAACGGAAGTATTGATATGGGACGGTATTCTGAGTAAGATTTAGGGTTAGTTTTTTTTGGCAAAGGGATTATATGAGCTTCTTTCCATAGAGAAGGAAACACACCGTAGGAAACAGAAAAATTAAAAAGGTAACTAAGTATAGGAAGAATTAAATCTAATATAGGGACCAGCATATTTCGACTGATTCCATCAATTCCAACAGCAGTAGAAGTTAATGAGAGTATGCTCTTCTCAACATCACAAGCGGTGAATTGACTAAAGGATAATGAAGGTAGGCCAGGGGTTGTCAGGTTAGAGAGAGAAAATAAAGTATCAGCTTTTGATGACGCGTCCATAATAGACGGCTTGACAAAGTGTTGGTTCAAAGAATCTATGTCTAAGTTATTTGGAACAGATTCCTGTCTAGATTTACCAACCCCTAAAGATCTCAGAAACTTCCAAACTTTCGTAGGATCCCTTTCCTGAACAGACTCATGAATATGGCGTCTTTGGGCATCTCTACACACCAAATTGCAGTGATTCCGTACTCTGGTATATCGAGCTTTATTCGTTTCAGTTGGAGAACACTTGTATTTAGTTTTTGCAACTTCTTTTTTGTGTTTTAGTATTTTTATGTCATCAGTGAGCCAAGGTGCAGGTGTGCGTTTGATTTTAACTGCTCTTAAAGGGGCATGGACATCATACAGTTGGATAATAATTGAGTTAAAAATTGTTATGGCATCCATTACTGGAGTCCAATCAATTTTTTTAGCGTCATTCGTAAAGGCATCACGATTCATTCCACTAAAATTGCGTTGCAGAATAATTGTAGGTCTTGATTTAGGAGGACGAATCTTACATGACAGAAAGATTAAGTCGTGATATGAAAAGTTATCAGCTGAACATTGACCATGCTTAGCAACAAGCTCCAATGAAGACACCATAATGAGGTCCAGACAAGAGGGAGCTGAGTTTGGAAAGTGATGAGTAGCGTTAAGAGGGAGAATGTGCATGTTGCTAGCTTGGACAAGTGTTTCTAATGAAGAAGTGCGATGATTACGTTTTAAAAGGCAAGTATTGAAGTCACCCATAATTATGGTGTGATTGTAGGATGGCATAAAATCTGTCAAGACCTTTTCAAAAGAAGGGAAGTAGTTGTTGGTATCAGAATTGCTATAGTAGGCTCCGAGGAGAATTTTAGTATGTGAGAGAAGAACTTCAATAAAGAGATGTTCGCCACCGTCGAGGGGAGGTGGTTGAGTGGATGTGCTAATAATTGAAAAGGGAATATGGGCACGGATATAAATGGCTACACCACCACCACGACCACCTGTACGATCATTGCGAATGAGGTTAAAGCCGGGTAAAGCGTATGAAACTGAGGGTAGAGAAGGCTTAAGCCAAGTTTCAGAGACTAGTATAGCGTGAATGTTTTTATTATCGAGTGACGCCTGCATATCAGAGATGTGAGCCGGAATGCTCTGCGCGTTAATATGAATAATGTTAAAAATTTTCGGTACATCAGAGAAATGAGACTTCAAGGTTTCTGACAAAGACGGAATGCTCAAACAACTGTCATCATTACTATTAGATGATACAGATAAATAATGATCATCGCTATTATTAGATATGTCTAACATAATACAATTAATATACTATAAATATTATAAATATAAAATATATAAATATAATAATATTATCTAAGTTACCAAAATTAAGTCTAGTACCTTCCCGGCACTATCCACATTCTACCTGCCGGTTACTTAGTAATAAATAAAATACAATTTACAAACAACAAATAATACCATTACACCTGTACATCCCCGAAAGGGCAAGAGGTAGGTAAGTATGCATGACATTACAAGAAAATAATCAAATCAAAATAACAGTATACAAAACGTACGAATCTAAAAACAGCACAAAAAGTAATATATGACAACTACATACATGACAGTGACAAAAAAGGAAACAAACGTGGAACAAACCATAGAGGAATTACAATGTAAAACTAGTTTGTTTTGATACACAGGAGCGCGTTCCGAGCCTCGGTTAGAGCGCACTCGGAGTGCACTCGGAGTGCAACTTTTCACTCTAAAGTCGTTCACGACCTTCGGGTAGAGCGCAACTTTTTAACTATCAAAAGAGGTCCTTAAAATCTTGAATCTTTAACTGACATGAACTTGACATTTCTTCATGAGAGAATTAAAGGCACTCTTTTATATTTTGCAGGTAACAGTAATTATTGCTTTTCAAACATCATAAAAAGTCCATAAATTTTGCAAAATTCCCCGCCAAAAACGATATTTGAGGTTATAAAACAACCGGTCGTTCGGAACCTTCGAGTAAGTTAAAGCAACCAAACAACGCACTCTGACCCTCGGAACGCGCTCCAGGTACCTACGAACAATTGTTAAATTTTTATAAAACTACCGCAAAATTTTGAATAACTATTCCATTCCATACGGAACAAAAGGGTAGGACACAATCCATATATACCCAAGCACAATAATATACAATTTTGTAGTAATTCTATGAAGAGTTTGGGAACGACAAAAACACTACTTTCTGGCAGCAGCACGTCTTGTCTTGGCTGACACAGAGGCCGAGCGTTTCATAATCGTCTCCCTTGGAGCAGCGGTGGTGACACTACTTACGCCCTGCACTTTGATATTATCTAGCTCCGCCACACAGGCGACCCGATGTCTTATACCGTCGTCACTCAGCACGAAGGCGAAGCCCTCATGCGACCAGCACTTGGACACACCGAACCGCTGCCTTGCCAGAACAAAAGTATCGTGCCGTCGTGCCGTGGCTTCGTTAAGAACTCGGATAGAGTGATACCAGAGCTCTTGAGATTCTTCTTTGCTCCCCATATTTTACTACGCATTGAGTGATCACGAATTTGAAATAATATGGGCCTAGGCTTGCCTGTATCTGATGAGCGACCCATTCTATGAAAGCGAGTGATGTCCTCCAACTTGAATCCAGACACTTTCAACCTTTGCACTACTGTATCGACTATGACTGTAGAAATGTCTGCTTTATTGTCTTCGGGAATGCCATGTAAAAGAAGCACATTTTTACATTTGTGCATCTCCAAGTGATCAATACTTTGTGCATTACCTCTATTTGTGTCTGTAATGTACGGAGAGAACTTAGAACAAAAGCTTTGAAAATTGAAAACTCAGCAGTTAGACTTGATGCATCTGTTGATAATGGAGAAGAAAATTTGAGCTGTCTTTCTTCAAACTCTGCCAGCTTCAAATGAAAAGTTTGGGTCAAATGAGAGATTGATTCCTTGATGGCCTCCATTTTGTTCAGTGTTATAGTGATCCAAAAAACAAATTTGTGATTTCCAGCTTATGTGTTGTTGTTTGTTAAGATAACACTACCCGGCAGGTATTGTAACTCAGACTTTAATTATACATATAAATTGTAAATAATAGGTGTTAAATACTATTTTTACTATTTTAATTAAAAATATGTAAAATAATTTGATGTATTATTTTCAACTACCCGCCCAAAAAAAAAAAAAAAAAAAAACAATCTTCAGACAAAACCATAAAATATGGTTTTGTTTGCAGATTGGGCACACTCGGTCAGTAGTTATCTTGTTGTAATATGTCGAAAATGTTTTATGTTTAATGCTATTTTGAGAGGGCCGATCTTTGTAAATTTGTTTTTGTGATTGTGGGGTGACCCTTTTGTTTAACGGTTCTAACGCTGTAAATTTGACCTCTAGAAATTCCATTAGCTCGTCCAATGAAGGCAGATCTCGCGGGGACTTCCGGGCTTCCATGTACGCCGAGTATGTGTCTGGATCCAACTTTTCCGCGATGATGTATACTAATATGGGATCCCAGGTTGTTGTCTCGATGCCTAGATTTTGTATGGCATGGACTGTTTCCATACTAACGTCATGTAACCTTTTAAGCTCGTACGATGTCTGTCTGAGGATTCTCGATTGGTTCATAAACACTTGAATTTGGTTATTGAACAGCATTTGAATATTATTGTATCTGTGTGTGAGAATTTGCCAGCAAATTTCATAATTATTGTCTGAAATATTAAGAAATTGGACGAGAGTTGATGCCTCACCCTTTAATTTCCCCCTTAAGTGTTGCATCTTTTGCGCTTTGGACAACGAACCATTGTTATGAATTGTCTTGATATATAGATCCATAAATGTCGGCCATTGATTGTAGTTCCCTGAGAATATTGGTAATTCTACTTTAGGAGTTGATTCATGTTGGTAAACTGTTGAGCTGAGCTGCCGATTAAGTGTTCTTTTTGCCTCTTCGTACTTAATCTCGTGGTCTGTAAACTCTTTTTCGTAATTTGTGTCTGTACCAGCCAGTATATTATCGATTTGCCAATGACAATCGTCAATCACTTTCCATTTATGTTGTAGCATATTAAGTTTGTCTTCTACTTCCCACTTTTCCGATATACCACCTTCATGTATGGCGTGAATAACCCTTGTAAAAGCTCTAAAGTTCGTTTTTTGTTTTGACAGTAGTTCATCTGCCTTAGACAGGACCGCTTTTTCTGAAGTGGACGGACCTGGTGTTCCCGACAAAAGATTTTTTATATCTTCGTAGCGCAGCCTGACCTTGTCATATATGTTGAGTACGAAGTATTCATCATCCTTGTCCTCCTGCATATTCATTAAGTTTGTGTTGTTTTGTTCGTACTCTCCCAATAAATTTGTCAACGCTTCTAACCATTTTGCAATGTAGTCGGCTGTCTTCCGGGACATGGCATCCTTTTTATAGTTTGTGCCTATCTTTTGGATGCTGGCGGTAATCTCACGCTGACGGGTTAAAAGCGCTTCCATTGTTGTGCAAAATCAAAGATCAATTCAATTAAATAATGGAAAGATCTTACTTGTATTGTATGTTATGCTTTCCTGACGTCACTGCCTAGCGCGCCCGGAATATTGCTGCTGTAGGATGCTGGAGCTGTGTTGTCCGCAACCTGGATGTTAGGGTAGGATAACCCAATATGTGAGCCGCAAGCTCACGGATCCTTGTCGTAGCCGAGCTGTATTGCCCTGGCTGCTGGTTGTAGGTCTGCGAGCTGTAGTGCCCACAGAACTTGTTGTAGATGAGCTGTATTGCCCTGGCTGCTGGTTGTAGGTCTGCGAGCTGTAGTGCCCACAGGACTTGTTGTAGCCGAGCTGTATTGCCCTGGCTGCTGGTTGTAGGTCTGCGAGCTGTAGTGCCCACAGAACTTGTTGTAGCCGAGCTGTATAGCCCTGGCTACTGAATATAGAGTTTTTGTAAAGTTGTATATATGTCCACTGTAGGTGCACTGCACTGTAAATGCACTGCACTGAATCCAAAGTCACTGTTATACCGGAACCTCGCCTGAAGAGGTATCAACGCGCGGGGTTCTATTTTGAAGGACCAAAAAATGAGAAAGTATTTGTTTCTGAAGAGAAAGGATGTGGTTTGTTTGAATACTTTTATTGCACTGATTATTACTAATATTTGCTAATATAAAGAAAATTACAAACTAGGTTAATGTGACAATCGCTACCGCTCAGTCGGCGCCTTGTGTAGGTCATCGAAATGCATCTATTGCAGAAAATATAATTAACCTAATGTATGGCATGCCCGTACAACATAAATAGTCAAACATAATATTACGATGGATACCTACCCATGATGTACATAATAATAATAATAATATAATAAATGTTTATTTCCAAAAAGTTAAATTAACAAACACATGGCTAATTACACTATTTTAAGGTATAATATTAAAAAAAAAAACGTATGTTAACAGTGATTCTCAAACTAGGCGAGAGCCTGTATCTTGAGACTCAGAGTGCAATTTTACAGGCAAATACCTACCTGTTGTACAAAGCAATGAGTGGTTGTTTTCAGAAGTTAGATAAATGAATAAATGAATCACAATCTTAGTAACATATCTTATATTCTAACATAAACAAAGAAGTAACAATTACATTTTTAATGTAGACATTCCTAAACCTGGTTTAGTATGAAGGTCTTTAGGTATTAGGTTCACAAGCTTTCTGTATCAGTTACCTTTAAAATCTCTTTGTCAGTTACAGCCACCTTAACACAGGCATAATCTGTGACTATTTACCTCATAATACGTACATACCTACGCGCTACGAGAATACGAGGCAGTCACGGTTTAAGACAGAGTTCGACACGCGGCACGTGTTTGATGTGTCGGTGTCGGTATTTAGAAAAATTTGCAGAGAAAGGGGTGGCGGCTAGGCGAAAGGGGGCGGTCACTTGTCTTTTGTCTTTGAGCTATTTACTCGACAGTCGCGAATTTCGCCGCGCGCGCGCCGGTTGTGACGTAGGTATTATGTGAATCCTATCGCGATCGATGCACAATGGCATACCGATTTACGTACCTACCAATATTGAATACACCTAAATGGCACGTGTTTATGCTAGGTGTGGAGACAACGTGTCTGAAGCTTGCCGTGAGTTTGTGAGACTATTCCCAACCATACCAACGCCGAGCCACAGAACTATGCTGGGTGCAACTCAGCGTTTAATGGACTATGGTCAATTTAGACCAAGAAGAGAAACCGGTGGTCCGACGCCTCAACACAGTGTCGCTACTCATGACGCAATCCTAGATTTCTTCGAGGCTTACCCCGCAGCGAGCACAAATGATGCAGCTCAGCGCTTCAATGTGTCTCAATGGTTCGCATGGACAGTGAAGGAAAATATCCGTTCCACCATCATCGAGTCCAGGAACTGACTGAGAGCGACAAACCAGCGCGCGTCACATTCTGCAACTGGTTGCTCGCCGAGAGGCCGACTGTGTTGTGGACCGATGAGGCTACTTTTGGGAGTTACTTTGGATACTAGAAACGAACATTTGTGGTGTCACGAAAACCCCCATGAACCCGTACGATCCCGGGTTCAAGAACAATTGTGTTTCAGAGGATGTGGACTGTGTGTGGGTTGTACCTGTGATTATTTTGAACAATTTGCACGTGATAGACTTCGTCACCCCCGGGACTTGAGTTTGAGAGGGGTGATAATTTGTAAAATGGTATGTGAATATTTTGTAAACAGTTCAATGATTGTAACTAAGACTGATTTCATTTTTTAATTACGCCTACATTAAAAAATAATCTGCAATTAATGTCTTCGAACTTAGGTTTAACTTTGAAGCGTTCGTAGCGTAGGTTCTTAACAGATCAACTATATTAAGCAACGTCCGCTGCGGTCATGGGTTGGATGGGTGACCGCTAGTAACATTTTTATTGATCAAAAAAAAGTTTTTGTGTACCTAAAAGTACGCAATCGTGCCTGAATGCTACTTACGCGACAGGTAGAAAATTAGACATCACATGTGCGACCGCGAGCCTCCTTTGATGCTATTTGTTGCTGGATTACTAATTGTACTAGGTAGATTGTTTGTATTTTTATCAACTTTTATTTTTTAATGTAGCCAGCCCTAAGCCTGGTCAATTATGAATGGACTGTGTACCCAGTGTACATTAAATAAGAAACATCCGGTGGACGGTACGTGAGTATGGTGTAGGTAGGTAGGCAGAATCAAAGATATCCATACCATGGAGATGCCGCGTAGACTGCGCTGTGTTTCAGAATAACTAATAGTATCTACGGCGTGTCTTGGTTGTCTACGCCTACGTGTGTGCGTGTAGCTACGTTCGTAGCTCTCTGAGTAACACGTGCTCCTTTGTTGCTTTTTAACATTTGCGACGAAATAGATTTAAAAATTGTAAGAGAGTACAAGAAAATCTTGATGATTTCTTAAATTGAGTTTTCTGAAAAAAAATTGTGCAAAACTTGTTCCTTGTGATGTACTGATATTGCTCTTAAGAGGTTATGCGTAAGTTACCAGTAACCCTGTATACGTGCGTTACACAAGGTGATTAATATAATCATATTTGGAATTTTTCTCAACTGATATTATTATCTGGTCATCAATCCAACTGACGGCGATTTAGCACTGATAACGACAATCCTATTTACTTTTAATTCAGATTGATTAACGTACGCTTATCGCGTCAATCGTGCGATTATTATTTCGTATTAGGTACAAGTATCAACTATGTACTTCATTATTATGCACAATCACGTGATAGTATGAAATAATACATGATATAATTATAGTCGTAACTAGAGAAGGCATATTTACTGTGTATTTGGTTGCTATTATGGTTTGGAATGCAAATGGCCTCCTGCAACGTCGTATAGAACTAGAGGCTGTATTGCATTTAGAAAACATTGACATATGCTTGATTTCAGAATCACACCTCACTAAAGAATCTTTCATTAAAATAAAAGGTTATGAATCATATCATGCATTACATCTCGATAACAAAGCCAAATTAGGCAGATCCATTATAATTAAAGATACTTTCTGCCATCATGAAGATCATAAATTTGATGAAAAATACTTACAAGGAATCGCAGTATCTGTTAAAACAAAATGCTTTCCAATTATCGTATCATCAATATATTGCCCGCCAAGGTATTCATTTAAGGTGGAGCAATACAAAAGTTTTTTGGAAGGACTTGGTGACAGGTTCATCTTAGGAGGCGACTTCAATGCAAAAAATACTCATTGGGGATCTAGGCTTACGTCTACTAAAGGAAGATAACGTTGGATTGATATCAGAGAGACAAAATGTGATGTCATATCGACAGGAAGTCCAACTTACTGGCCGACTGATACGCAGAAGAAACCAGATTTCATAGATTTTTTATATATAAAAATCTGTCAGAAAGAAGGGGTTTGTTGTGCAAAGGGAAACAACAAACCCCTGAGTGACCCTAAGGCGTATAGGCCCCTAACGTTGCTCCCAGTACTTGGAAAGATTTTAGAAAAGGTTATTTTATACTGCGCTCCTAATTTTATTACACGCAGCATATGCGATAGCCAGCACGGATTTTCTCGAGGACGCTCCACGGTGACGGCTCTGAGGAGTATGCTCGACGCTGCGAGAGGCGCGGGGTCGGTCCTAGGACCAACGCTCTGGAACATCCTGATGAATGACCTGCTTGCTCTGCCGCTGAGGAAGGGAACGGTTGAGATGGTTGCGTACGCGGACGATGTGACGGTGCTTGTTAGAGGGGATTCGCGGGCGGCGGTAGAGAGGGAGGCCGCGTCCGTCATGGGGCTGGTAGAGGAGTGGGCGAGCCGAAACACACTCGATTTCGCTCCAACCAAGTCCCTTACCATGACGCTGAAGGGAAAACTTCAGCGCCCCCCCCCCTGATCAAGCATGTTGGTCACTCTATCCGCTCGGTGCAGCAGGCCACGGTACTGGGCGTTGTCATTGACGACGTCCGCATTTCATGTGGTCCGCAGCATCTTGTTGAGGACTCAGAGGCCGTCACTGATCCTGCTAACTAAGGCGTACCGCTCGTGTAGCACGGTGGCACTGCCGGTGTTAGCGGGAGTACTGCCGGCGGACCTCGAGGTGACCCGCGCTGGACGACGCGCTGCGGAGTGTGAGGGCTGGACGCGGGAGGAGCAGCTACGGAAGCGCAGGATGATAGATGGGGAGGTTGTTGCCTTTTGGCAGGATAGGTGGGCTAACGAGGACAAGGGAAGAGAACTGTACGCGTTCTTTCCGGCCGTGGGGGAGCTCCTTAAGGTGCATTGGGTTGAGCCTGATAACGAGGTGTCGCAATTACTTTCAGGGCACGGGTGTTTTAATTGCAGGCTTTCAAGAATGAAATTGCGTGTGGGAGGGATGTGTGATTGTGGCGAGGCAGAGGAGGACAGACACCATGTATTGTGGTAATGTCCTCTGTATGAGGTGATGCGTGATCGAATGATGGATGGGAGTAGTGTATTATTGGGCGTTCTATCCCACCTGCCGTTCCTGCGGCTCACTCCGTTCGCCTTCGTCTCTCTCGGTGGGATGGAACGTCCAATAATACGCGAGAACTCGTTTAGCGCTTCACTATTTACTTATTTTACTTGAAAATATATCACTGCGATAACAATTTAGAACGCCTAACATCATACGTTCGATTTAATTCACAACGATACTTCGGAATGTTTAATTTTACACGATCAGGTTGATCAAATTAATCTCTAAGTGTGAAAAATGACAAATTTGTTTATTTAAACATACCTTTAAATTTAAATACAAAAAACGATTAACGATTTGATACATTTATTGTATTATGTACTTAATTTTACTTATCAAAAAATCGTGGTGGATTTGGAAACAAAGAGTTCGATGATAATACATACTTCTGCAGTGTTCGCCACTGCGGAGACTCAACGTTCGTCTGGAATTTGATGCGACGAGCGCCTTCTTCCACAGCTCTAGGGAGTCGGCAGCCCGCACGTCCTCCGTCTTGTAAACTTTACAGTCGATGTAGAAGTCGCCGTCTGTAGTCGTCGTACGCCGCTCGCACCCGTTGCCCACCCGATTGACGAAAAATGAAGTCAGCTGCTGGTTGCCATCTTCATTGTGCGTTGAGGTGGGATCGCGGTTTTGACTGACTCCGAATATATCGGAGACAGTATGAGATTTTTTACTGAAACAAGCAAGAAAATTTTTGTTAATTAATTATTCATTATATTATCCATCTGTTCATCGTTAGCCTAAATAGAAACCAATAGAAAATTATGATGAATGGGAGACCCATTATGTGCGCACTGTATAACTCGCTGCTTGGTTATCTGTATCTTGGTTGGTACAACCCCTAATCAAGTCTTTTCAAATCGAAAATGAACTGGCTCCTTCACATCAAACGTGCTCTGTCTTGGCTCTAGCCTAAACCCTTTGTAAAGTAATGAAACTTGTGTAAAAAAGCCTACGCCCTAAGCTAATACTTAGCTTAGGGCGTAGGCTTTTTTAACTAACATAAGTATTAGATAAGGTAATAAACATAGTAGAAATGTATAAATCAGATTTACCTTGGTGGTGTTGAATTCATTGTTGATGAACGTGGCTTACGCTTCTTACTGTTGTCTACAGCAGGTTTGCGAGTGGATTTGGTGTTTCCGGAGGGCTCAATGCTCTACGCTGATTGATAGTATTCGCACTCAGATTCAGACCTGAAATAAAGAATTAAGATGCAATTATTTACGCAATTGATAAAGTTACTTAAAATGTGTTATTATTGTTTTCGCATTCATAGCTCTCCACTAAGATGTTCCTGTGTCAAGGCTGCAGCATACAAATTCAACATTTGAAAACTAGGCCCAGTCCACCCACCTACCAAACCGAGCCCTCTTATTAGAGTTACGTCTTAAGGACATATACCTGCCAGCCAAAGCGTAAACCTATTCATAAACTCAACTTGTTATTTAAAAAAACTCGCATGTAAATATAGTGTATTATTAGACCTATCGTTTCCGGCTTAAATCCTTTTTTTTGGACTAATAATTACAAATGTTAGTAGTATATAGCGTTTAGTACATGGCACTCGTTTTTAGAAGTTTCAGTGAGTTCTTCGTAGCTCCAGATTTACTAAAAAATATAGTACACATGTATAAATAACTTCCTATTATAGAAAGTTCATTATATTCCCCATGTTTGTGGTGAAATAGAAATATTTAAAACATGCTTATTTTTCTTGAAAGAGATGCTTAAAGTTGAGTCTTTCTTATATCTAAAATTACGAGTTTTTGAGGTAGTGTAATTTTAAAACTGTATAATATCATGAAAATCTGATGCACCAGAAACCTAGATATTAAGATAGTATTTACGCAGGTAAAAAATCATTGGGTTTTATTCGCTAGTATTAAAAAAAGATTGGAGCTGTGTTTTGTAGGGAGGCGTTCGTCTAAAATATACCCTTAACTATTTGGGTTTGGTGAGTATCAAAAACAAAATAACGCCGGTTTGCGAGTTTTAAGCAGGTTACGGTAATACGTTTGAAAGTACTTACATTTTCCAATGAACTTGTTAAGTAACTGACGGATTGGTGGTGCAGCCCGGTGGGTGACAACACTCGTTCTCTAAGATTTGCTTGCCGGGTCGGCTGGCAGCAGCGCAGGACTGTCGTTGAAGATTGATGGTTCCAATGGTAGAGACAGTGCTGTAGACAGGAATTCGTTCTTCAAGGCTGGTTCTGTTCTTCTATGATGACTTCTTGCTTGACCCAATGACTTCAACTCGTTGATGAATACGTTCTTAAGAAAATGAGCCGCTTATAAAGCGAAAACGTGCGATAATTCACTATATTAAAAATCATCGCTAATGTATAGGTGATATTGTAAAAAACAACTCTTTTTTTGGCGTATTAAACTTAAACAAAATAATGACTAAGTAATTATTTGAACTATCGATACAGCGAAAACCTAGGGTTGGTATATTTATATTATTGCGTAAACTAAAGCAAAGCATATACCTAAGACAGTGAATGTGAATGTGCGACGTCCTTACATGAAACTGCTGACCGTTGCTCGCGGATATTTCGACATCATGTTTAGCAATTACTAAAGTAATTTAAAAAGTATGTCGCAAAAAATAAATCGTGAGTTTACACAGGTTCACACATGTTTTCACAAAAAGTGTAGTCAACATCGACAAAGTTCACGAACACGTTTCATACACGTGTACTTTGACGTAATGGATGTTCAATTATTACGTTTTAAATAGTCGTAACTGACTTTCATTAGTTATGCAACTGTGAGACATTCAGGATAAGGCTTTACTTGTAATAAAGCTAAATTTGCTGAATTGCTTTTTTATGGCTAATAAAACCAATTAGTTTATGTAAAAAAATCACATTCAATACGGGTGCGCCTTCCTGTGATAAACACAGCATTTTAAGTTCTTATTTACAACATACAATGTAAGTAAGTAAAAACTTGAATTATAATTACTTCACTTAATATATGTATTTGCATTTCATATGTGTTTTCTTTTATCTGAGTCTGAATATTCTGCAATCGGCGCGGCTGAGGTACAACACTTGCAACCGAAAAAGAAAAACTCGAAGCGTAAAGCTTCCGAACCTGTCACCTTGTAAGCAGAATCTAAATCAAGGTAATGTTCTAAGACTTTATGTTTTTATGTTTATGTACTTGTTGAGTAAGTTATGGTAATAAGTTTATTGATCTGTTACACGCGAAGCGTAGAAAACAAATTCCATATAAGGTATCTAGTCTCTTTCTTGCATTAAGTTACAATTAAGGTACAAGTACATTCAGGTCATGTTTACTTTAAAAATATAGTGTTCATGTAGAGTAAATCAACCAGTAACTGGTTTTAAACTTTTTAACACTGTTTACCTTGTAAATATCTTTAGGCTATTAAAGTGCATAATTATCAATAACATCTTGTTTTACTCTAATTAATCTATAAAAATATTTTAACAGGAAGAATAGCCCACGAAGCTTGGATTTCTTCGGGTTAGAGGACGCTGAGCTCATTCCGCCATCAGCTACATCAACAAGCGGAGACCTCGGATCGACTCTCGTGAGCCGCGTCGCTAACGGGAAGGTGCGGCGAACAGCAAACCTTAAAGGGAATTTCTTTGTGGAGGTAAAAGTTTATCATACTGCTGAAGTGGTATCCGTCCCCCGAACTGAACGATGGAAAAAAGCTTCAGTTGTTCTCAAAGTGCAACTGAATAGTGGTACTTCGCAGTGGGACAGGCTGTAGACATTTATGAGAGAAACTCATGAGCTATTCAATAACTCGGAGCCTGTTTTTTGCAGTGATAATATTAATATAAAATAGTTACCTTAATCTAGTTAATTATAATTATTATATATTAATACATCTATGTAACGATACATAGATTAAGGTAATTTTTTATTTTTTGGTTTTTAGCTGATTTTCTTATGTGATATCTATATCCTGCTATCTATAACTTTGTTCTCCTCCAGTTAATTTACATCATAGATATTATATATAGTTTAATGTTATTAGATAGTATAAAACGCTAAAATGCCTTTTTGTACCGCTTGTAATACCTCTATTGAACGCAGACGTTGGACAGGTCACCTACGCAGTGCTAATCATAAAAACAAAAGTGTTTCACACTCTTGCGAAAATGTTGAATTGATACAATCAGCATTTCGTACTCGTATAGCTTCTTATAGAATTAGCGATCCGTTAGTGAGTAATAATTGTTCTTTAGAATCATTTATTAATAACATTCAAGACAAAATCAGAACATTAATAGATGTGTCTCTCAAAAATCACACTTGTCTGAAAGTGAATTTGGAATATTTTGCTTTATTTTTAATGGTTAAAAACGATACTCAGGAGATAAAATCATTTGCCACCAAAAATTTTACTCTGCACCAGAATTATGAATACGACCAATTATTGTTACAAGTTAAAAACACTTTATTGAAAAAGATACAAGAATTTCAGGATCGAGACAGTGGTTGGACTTTCCTGAGTAGTTCTCATTTAGAAGTAAATGTTAATAAATATCAACCATTGCGCGACTCAGGATTTATTGATTTGCCGACTACTATAAAATCAAAAAAAGCATGTGTTAATATTTGCAATAATGATAAATATTGTTTTTTATGGTCAGTTGTAGCTGCTTTATATCCTCCTAAAAGTCATCCTGAAAGAGTATCGTCTTATCCTGATTTTCGGAACGTGTTAAATGTCAAGGATATATCATTCCCATTGAGCTTCTCGGATATCGCGCGCTTTGAAATAAATAACCCTGAGATTTGTATATATGTTTATGGGTTAAAAAACAATACCGTCGTAGGTCCACTTTACAAACCAAAAACCACCTTGAACAAAAAGTTGATTCATTTACTTTACTTAGAAAATGGTGACTTATCGCATTATTGTCTTATTAAAGACTTGCCAAAACTTGTTAAGAATCAAATAACAAAGCATCACGGTAAATTGCAGTTTTGCGATGATTGTTTAATGTTTTTTAATACGTTTGAGGATTTTAGTAAGCACAGTTGTGGAGGTGTTGCTACTGAACTACCTCCGAAAGGTTCTTTTATACAGTTTGAAAATTATAATAGAAAACAAACTGTGCCATTTGTTATATATGCAGATTTTGAAACAATGTTGCAACGGTACGAATCTTGTGACCCTGATCCAACTAAAGCGAATACTGACACGAGACAACATCATGTGCCTATAGCTTACGCGTATCATATTACATGTACTTTAGACAAAAGTTTTAATCGTTACGTTTCGTATCGTGGTTTGGACTGTGTATTTAATTTTGTTAAATCTATTTATGAAAATGCAACAAAAATTCATAATATTTTAACAAATGTGACTCCCATAGTTTATACAGATGATAATGTTCGTGATTTTGAAAGTGCTATGACATGTCACATTTGCGACCACCTTTTGTTAAGTGATAGGGTCCGGGATTGTTGTTGTGTGCTGTTTAGTGGAAGCTTGGGATAGAGGAAAACATAATAGAAAAATAAATGGAGATAATAAATATAAAGAAAACTAGATTTGTTATGACTTGACACACATATACCTTTTATTTACATCACTCTTGACAGATCAAGAACAAACCATAACTATCTTCGTTTATCTAAATTCAAACTTCAATGGCCAGTGCTGGTGTCATCGAGGCCAGTTCTAACACTCTCCCTCATTGAAGATTTCTCAAACAATACGCAGAGGAAGAAACATTCCAAATGCTTCTCTTAAGCCAGTAAACTTAGGCTTAGGCAAACCCTTTGTCATAATATCTGCAAGTTGGTTTGAAGTGCTTACCCTTTTGACCTTAATTGCATTTTGAAGCACCATTTCTCTTACAAAGAAATGCCTAATTCTTATATGTTTCGTGCGTTTGTGAAACTCTGGGTTGTGGGCTAAACGGACTGCTGCTTCATTATCAACACTAAGTGTCGGGGTACAATTAAGTGTAGTGATTTCTTTGAACAGTCTCGTAAGCCACACAAGTTCTCGTGCAGCTTCACTTGCTGCTACCAACTCAGCTTCTGTAGTCGACATAGCAACAGAGGCTTGTCTTTGACTTAGCCAAGATATGGCTCCACCTGCGTATAGACATACTACGCCAGTTGTCGATCGACCTGTTGTGACGTCGCCACCGTGATCTGCATCGCTATACGCTTCTAATATGCCTTTTAGGTAACTGGGATTATATTGAATTCCGTATGAGCTTGTTCCTTTAAGGTAACGCATTATTCGTTTTACTCTAAGCCAATCTGCCTTTGTGGAGATTCTAATTTGCGCGACTCCTACTGCGAACGCTATGTCTGGGCGGGTGCCCACCATTAAGTAGGCTAAAGCGCCTACAGCTTCTCGATATGGAAAGGTATCAGACTCTTTAGATTCATCTAAGTCTCTCCCTGATTCATTATCTATAGGCGTAGTAATTGGATTACAATTGCTTATATTAAAACGTTCCAATACCTTCGTAACGTATGACTCCTGTTTAATAACAATTTTTCCACTGCTGTACTGTTGAATTTCAATTCCAAGGTAGAAATTGGCTGGCTTCGTAGTAATATTCAGCCTTTTTCTGAGATCGTCTAGAAATTCATTAGCTAGTCCAAAGCTTGACGCTGCTATGAGCCCGTCATCAACATACAAAGTAAGTAATACTTTTTGATCACCAGTTCCTCTCATGTAAGGCAAGGATCTGCAGTACTTTGTCTGAAACCAAGCTCAAGTAAAATTTCATGCACACAGTAGTTCCAGCAACGTGGGGATTGTTTTAAGCTATATAAGCTCTGCTTTAGACGGCATACTCGTAGTTGTGCCGTCTTCAAAACCTTCAGGTTGTTTCATATAAATTTCTTCGGTAAGTTTGCCATAGAGGAATGCTGTAGTCACGTCGAATTGGACCATATACATCCTCTCACTGGCTGCAACACTCACTAAAGAGCGTATAGTGGACATTCTTGCTACTGGACTATATGTTTCGTCATAGTCAAGACCTTTTCTTTGTCGGAAACCTTGAGCGACTAAACGTGCTTTATATCTTTCGACAGAGCCATCTGGATTTCCTTTTACTTTAAATATCCATTTGCATGGTATTGCTTTTCTTCCTTCCGGCAGATCTTGTAAAGTCCATGTACCATGATCTCGGAGAGAGTTCATCTCAAATTTCATAGCATTTATCCACTCTTTCCTTTCATTACTGTTTATGGCTTCTCGGTATGACTGTGGTTCATTCACAGTACTAGTTAATACTGAAGAAACGTAACTGTCGAGTTGTTTTGGACGTTGAAGAGCAGACCTGTCGCGTAGATCGTACCTCGAAGATGCGGGTTCATCTTCGGTATCAAGAAATTCATCATCGGGTTCGTTAACTAGATTTTCATAATCGTTACCTAGTGCGTCGATGATTTTATCTACATCAGTTTTCTCTTCATCTATATTATCTCCCTCAAACTCGAACTGTTCTAAGTTCATGTCTTGACTTAACTCATTCGTTAAATGTTCTTCTCCTTGATGAGCCCTGCTACCGTTACTAACTCCCTCAGTTTCAATAGAAGGATTAAGAGGTACGCGTTCTGGCAACACTTTAAACTCGTATTCGTTTGTATTTGTGTCTTGCTTTTCAAAAACTTTTCTTACCTCTAATCTAGGTAGCGGCTTCTCATCAAATTGGACATCTCGTGCTCTTACAAGCCGATTTTTAGCACCTTCTGTAACCCAAATACGATAACCATCGTCGTCATATCCTACTAAAATGCCCTTTACAGATTTCTTATGTCATTTTCTCCTCTTTTGTTTTGGAATATGAACATAACACGTACTGCAGTTTACACGTAGTTGCTTGACGTTCATTTTCTTACCAAACCAGAGTTCGTAGGGCGTTTTACCTTCTACACGAGTTGGACCAGTTCTGTTTAGTATGTAGATAAGTTTCGGGAGCGCTTCAGGAGGTTTTTAAAAACTATTAATTCGGATTTTACGAATTTATTAATATTCAAATAGTTAATTAAAATTACGACCGTTCGTAGAGCTTGATACTTAACGACTCCTTTAAAACTAGCCATCACTCACAGTCCCAGCAACGGATGCGATAAGATAATGCTGACCATGCGTCTGGGACGGTGGCGTGATTATCTACTGCGTAGAAAAGAGCCTGCTATGGGTACATAACTCCTCCCCCCTTAGATCGAAGTTAATGGAAACACAAAGTTTTTCCAGTAACTTCGTGAATACTTAACGTGAAATTAATAGTAAGGGTGGCTGAGGCTGCCCTTCTTGCAGATCATGATTCGGTTCATGAACATGCTCTCTTCCACACCTTTCTATGAATACATTTTTAAATCTAATGTAAATTAAATAAGGAGTACATAAAAACATTATTACATAAAGCACTATTGTCGCGACACTGACACTGTTCATTTGATCACTATATTGCCCATTATCACTTTCAACACTTTTCTTGAGCAGATAGTTAAGGTGCTGCACGTCGTCCAATTCAATTCCTTTAAGGTCAACAGGTTCAACATTTTCATCATGGTAACTATGCTGCTGTTCGTGTACATCAGGTAAAGTAATCAGTGGAATAGGCTTATATCCAGTATCTAACTGGCTATATCGGTGTCCATGAATTACGACACCGTCGATAGAAACATCGCATGCTTCGGGTATAGTTAGTATGTATGTTCCCTTCATGGTTTCACGAATGACATCATGGCCGCAGGTTTGTGTTAGTATTTTATCATATCTGGAATACAGTATCCAACGAGTTGGCGCTATTCTCTGCAATTTTAGGTCTTCTAAAATTACTCTACGTGGAAAACATCTTGATAGATTACGATTGTATTCCATCAGTTGTTCGATGCATGTCTCTGGAGCATATGGGATAATATCATTTTCAGAACACAAATATTCGCTGGCAGTTATCTCTCGGCATTGATTAGCAGTTGGACGATATTTTGTACCCTCTACTAGAAGGAAGGGGAATTCAGGAAAAATCACTAAGGTTTGGGAGTCACGGGTCATAGGCAGTGGATACAATTTGAAATAGTTATAAGTACAGTTATTAACTAATGGAACATCAATTATAAATCTTATTTCCTCATCTTTAAGGTAAGTTTTAACAGTGAGGGTTTCTTCTATATTAATTAAATTTTGTTCGGTAACAGAATACATCAAATTATCATACTTTGAGATATCACTAAGTACCGTTAACAGTTCATTTGAGTTAATCACAGATTTATGTAAAACAGATACTTTACTGAGAGCTATAGCTGTTTCTACATCGTTGATTTTTATATATATGGTTCTAAAATTGGCCATAAACATATTTAAAATATTAGTAATATATGATATGAAGATATACATATTTTCTTTTGATAGATCTGATACAATATTCTCAATGCGTTGCAGACGTTCATTCATAATTCTAGTATTTTCGTTTATCACCTGAGTGGAGTTGAGGAAATGGTCCATAATTTCGGACATCAGAGTAATTTTATTTGAGATGCCTTGTTCTCGAGTCTTGAGACCAGTGATAAGCGTATCATAGCGAATAGCATCATCGTGATCGAGGTTGCCAGTTACTATTTTAATGATGGAACCAAGGGGATTTAAAAGACCCCGCTTGTATCTTTTCGTGGGAATCAACTGGCGTATTTTGTCCAAAGTTTCGTCACGAAGGTAATCTACTTGGTTTTGTAGCTCGGATATCTCATTGATATATGACATATTCTGATTAATAATTTTGCTAAACTCGGAATATTTATCTACGTTATAAGTCAGATCTATTAAAATACCTTTGAGATTGTTTGTCTTAATAATTAACCATCGATCATGTTGGACGAATGCATGGCCTTGCTTAACCGGTAATATACCCGGATTTTGTTCAATTTTTACCACTTGAAGGCCCTGGCTGAGGGGAGCTTGGCAAATGATGGTCTTGATCATCGACGTCCATAGCAGGAGTTTGCACCACCTGTGGAGGGCGTTTAATGTTTTTAATTGGGGCTTTAGTGTGTCTCTCGTTCGCTTTTAGTGGTACAACATTCCGTTCAACCTGACCAGTCACTATGGCTTTTTGGAATTTGGGCTTATCTTTGGATTGTCTTTTGTTCACAGCTTTTACAAATATCGTTTGCCCTATGTCAAACTTTGGTCCAGTCTCGCCACCGCGTTTGTTTACAATACTTTCTTTGAAGTTAATCATTTTGTCTGAGAGGTGTTTATACAGTTCGTTTGTTCGTTTTCTGTGATCTTTTATCAGTTGTTGTCTGTAGGATTTATCAAACTCAATTGCGAACGCGGATTTCAACTCTGTATGACCGAATACGACCTCAAATGGCGTAAGGTCTGTTGCACTATGTATAGTGTTATTATACGCCATGACGGCATAGGTCATAACAGTGGCTGCGTCAGTATACTTTCTTTCGTACTTGGCTAGGCGGTAGATTTCAATTATTGTCGAATGAAATCTTTCAATCATACCCATGGAATTGGGGTTATTAGGTGTACCGATGTGTAATTGTATTTTGTGTAAGTCTGTCAATTCTTTGAGGAGTTCATTATTAAACTCAGTTCCTGGGTCAGAACTGATTTTGCGCGGAATACCGTAAAACGCAAAATATTTCAACAACGCCCTGACTATTTCTGGGGTTGATCTTGATGGTACTTCAATGGCCTGTCCGATTTTACTAAATGCATCTATGAGAGTGAGGTAGTGTTTAGATTCTATTGAAAATATATCAATGAAAACTTCTTGAAATGGAGCATCATGTGTTTGTGTAAGTTGTAATACCGGTTTTATTGGCTTGCGGTCATATTTAGAGGCTTTGCATTTTTCGCAGGAATTGAGCATAGCTGCCACCGTCTCATGCATATTTGGCCAGTGATAACTACGCCGAATTCTTTTGAGGGTTTCGGTGATGCCACGGTGACACGTTTTCCCGTCATGTATTTTATTTACTATCGCTTTCTGTTCTTTTTCGTCTTCTATATAAATTACTCTTTCTGTACATTCGTAGAAATTCACCATCCCTCTCCTAAATAGTGCTATAATGACTTTGTTAAACTCCTTCCGATGTTCTTCCGTTTCGAAGTAGATGAAGTACTTGATTTTGGGCCTAATGTACTTCTTCAAAAATTCCTTTATCAGTTCTTCGTTATTAAGAGGTAGAAAGACTTCGAGTACCTTTTGATTATCCCGAGATAGATCTTTTACGTGCATGCTATTACGTAACCAACTGAATATGAGGATTTGGTTCGGTTTGGTGTCGATGGCTTCATGTAAAATGGGAATGCCTAGTGATTCCATATCCTTAGCTGAATGTATTGTTTGTGTAGTACTAGATTCAGATCGTATAGGGTAGTCTGGTGGTGTATCGGATATGTCTGTATCAGGTATGGTCATAGGACTGGCTGTAGCTGTTCTCTCAGAGTCAGATATAATAATAGTTCCTGAGTCGTCAGTATTACGTCGAGCTCCTATAGATGCAATTTGGTCAGTCACTTCTTGTAAATGCTGCTGTAGTCGCTGTTCGCTATCGTCAATATTAACAATCATAGAGGAGTTGTCTTCGTTGCCTAGTGCGTTTAACTGTATGCGAGAAAGCGCGTCAGCATTTGCATTTTGTTTCCCACTTTTGTGTATAATATCAAAATCATATTCTAGCAAGCGTAAACGCCAACGAGTTAACTTACTACTGAGCTCTTTGAATTTATTTAGCCAAGCAAGGGGTTGATGGTCAGTATAAACAGTAAATTTGTTGCCGTAGAGGTAAGGCCTAAAGTGTTTTGTGGCCCAGACGATTGCTAATAATTCTCTTTCGATTGCACTATATTTTCTTTCTGTGTCTGTAAGGGTCCGGCTTGCGTATGCAACTGGTTTGTCGGAACCAACTGGTCCCTGTGATAGCACTGCACCTATCGCTACTTCTGAAGCGTCTGTCGTTAGTATGAATGGTTTAGTCATGTCGGGATATTGTAAGATGGGGGCATTAATTAAGAGCTCCTTACATTTTTCGAATGATTCTATAAATTTGTCGTCTGTCACCACTTTCTTGCCCTTTTTAAGACAAGCCGTCATAGGTTGGGTAATTTTAGAAAAGTCTTTGACGAATCTGCGGTAATAACCGACAAATCCTAAGAACCGTTTTATTTCCGTTTGTGTCTGAGGTATGGGATATTTAAGAACCGCTTGTATTTTGTCGTTGTTTGGTCTAAGACCGTCTTTAGTCAGCGTGTGTCCTAAATATTGTACTTCTTTGCGTAAAAATTCCGATTTGTCTAATTGAATCTTAAGGTTAGTTTGTCGGAGTCTATCAAATACTGCTCGTAGCTTTTGAAGGTGTTCTTGTAGTCCATTTGAATAAATCAGGATGTCATCTAAATAGACCAGGCAGTGGATGCCTTGTAGACCTCTTAGGACGTTGTTCATTGTCCTTTGAAAAGTCGCTGGGGCGGTCTTTAGCCCAAATGGCATTCTGAGGAATTCAAAATGTCCATTTTGTGTCGAAAAACCAGTTTTCTCTCTATCCGCCTCCTCTATTTCTATCTGATGATACCCTGACGCCAAATCTAATGTTGAATAGTAGTTACTTTTCCCTAGTTTATCAAACAAGTCACATATATTAGGTATAGGGTACCTATCGTCAACCGTGATGTCATTGAGTCTACGATAGTCCACGACCATTCTATACTTAACCTGTCCCGAAGCATCCATTTTTTTTGGAACTATATGGACTGGAGCACTCCATGGCGAATGTGACTCTTTAACAACATTGTCCTTAAGAAGTTTTTCAACTTGCTGCTTAATTTCCTCGGCTTGAGTCGGTGCCTGTCTATAAGGTTTGATATAAATGGGGTCTTCGTTTATTGTCCTAATACGATGTTTCACCTGGTTGGTAAAGGTAAGAGGTAAATTTTCGCTGTGAAATATGTCTTTGTATTCATGGCATAGCTGTTGAATTGCTTTAGTCTCTTCGTTATTAAGATGGTCTAGTCTCAACTTTGATAAGTTGTCAGTCAAGAGTTTATCTACCTCCACGTCAGAAAAGTCAGAGATGTGATTAACTTCACACACGTCATTGTCATATGCGGTCACAGTAAAAGGTGACGTTACTGTCAAGATAGCTAAGTCTTCCGTGACGTTTTGTATCACTGTAGTGGCAAAATAATTTTCGCATTTGACTATTGCGGAAGGCATGCGTATACCGTTGTGAAACTGCTTAAAGTTCAGAATTGCGTCGCCATTTTCTAAATTTACTGGCAGTTTAACTCTGTGTTCTGAGCGTGGTTGAATTTTTATCACCTGATCGTCATTATATACAATTGGTATTTTAGTACAGTGTGTTTCTAGCGTCTTGTCTTTTAGATTTATATTAGCTTCAAGTCGAGACATGAGGTCGCATCCTATTACTCCATCGTATCGCCCATCAACGTCATATACATAAAACTTATGATGCCCATCTACATTAAATATAGAGAAAAGTGGAATATCGACTACCTCATGATGAACGCTGGAGGCATGTGTACTTGTGACCATAAAAGGCTCGAAAGATTTACATGTTGCAAAATATTCATTTGTTTTTAGTGGGCTCAAAAATGATCTAGTGCTACCAGAATCTAGCATGAATATGCCGTCTATATCGGGTACGTAAATGTACGGCAGCTTTAATGAGGCATCATAATTTATTTCTATCATTTCATGTGCGTGGGAAATACGCTCATGTGAAAATTTTCTATATCACCTGTCTCTTCGTTACGGGGCACGGACACTACGGGCTCGGCACTATGAGTATTACATTCGTACATTGAATTATCAACCGGAGACTCGTGATATGTGTACATGCCATCACAACCAGCGTCATTATTCATGTCGTAACTCTCATTATATTCGTCTGGAAATATACATTCATTATAGTGACCTTCCACAGCATAAGTTTCGTTCACAGGGAGCTGTGGGGGTTTTGCGACCGGGGCAGTCCTCATAGACACGTCGTTGGAGTACATATGAGGTGGGCGATAACCTTGTGGTTGTGGCTGTTGATATCCAAATTGCCCTTGTTGTGGTTTAAAACCAAATTGACCCGGTTGCGCTCTATAACCGAATTGGCCAGCCTGCGGTCTAAATCCCGGCTGACTTACTTGTGGTTGCGGTCTATAACCGAATTGGCCAGCCTGCGGTCTAAATCCCAATTGTGGTCTCTGTCCAAACTGTTGTTGCGCTGGTACAGAATTGAATTGAGGCCTATAGCCAAATTGTGTCTGCATTGGTGCACGATATGTGAAATTAGGCACGTTGGGACGTAATAGATTGTGTGCCTGATTTGGTATGCCAAATTTAAATTGATCTTGAGGCAAGGGTGGTGATGGTCTAAAGTTTACCTGCATAGGTTTATTCTGCAACATTTTAGTACGCATGTTGTACTGCTCTTGGAAGTTGACTTCTTCCAAGACATGTTTTAATGCGCCTTCTAATGAATCGGGGTTTTTCATTCTAACTAACCTAACCATATGTTCTGATAAATTGTATAAGAATACGTTAAGCGAAGTATTGTTATATATAATTCTCTTTGCTTCTCTCAATGTAGGAGAAGGATTTTGATTTACTTTGGACAAAAGAATTGCGCGAATATCCTGAATCCGGCCACAAAATTCGAGGTAAGACTCGTTAGATTTTATTTTAAGGGTCTCAAGCTCAATTGCCACACATTCCTCACTCCTAGGATCTCCGAAATGCTGAACCAAAAGAGCCTCGAGCTGATCATATGTATCAAAGTCTCCCCTTTCACTTATTAATGCCGCTGCCTTACCAGTCAACTTACTAGTAATGCACTGCATCAAGAACTCATTGCGTGCTGGTGTGCCTTGGTACCGTGAAATAACATAATTACATTTTCTTATAAATAGACTTAAAATTTTCGTCTCTCCATTAAATTCCGGTATTAAATTTAAAATTTCCCGCGGTATCTGCACATCAGCAGGCTGCAATCTAACAGCAGGTGCACGGTTCGCTTGCTCTTGTGGTTGAGCCATCTTAACGAATATACAATGCTATAAACTAATCGAAATATAATATAATCTAAGATATAACTCGTAAGATATAACTCGCTATACTATTTAATTTGTGCTTTTATTAGAGTTAAACATTTTTACTTTAACTAACAGTTCTTAAAATTAACACCGATTTAAGGAATTTGGTAGGGGAGGAAAGTAGAAGGATTTTACTTATGAGATTATTACTCACTGTCCAACCGCCGCTACCATAGCCATCACGCTCCACTGATTTATCTTATTTATTTGATGGTTCGTTTGGATTGCTGCGGAGAGCGCGATACCGATTTAAGGCATATACTTTTAGCACTCTCACAGATAGTCACCACTCGCGATTCACTTTTTAGAATTTCACTAAAACTTTGCGCTACTTTACGCGATGGCGACAGCCAGCAATCCTACCGGCTGCGCCAGATAAGTTTCGGGAGCGCTTCAGGAGGTTTTTAAAAACTATTAATTCGGATTTTACGAATTTATTAATATTCAAATAGTTAATTAAAATTACGACCGTTCGTAGAGCTTGATACTTAACGACTCCTTTAAAACTAGCCATCACTCACAGTCCCAGCAACGGATGCGATAAGATAATGCTGACCATGCGTCTGGGACGGTGGCGTGATTATCTACTGCGTAGAAAAGAGCCTGCTATGGGTACATAACTATGTATGCAGCTGTATTCACAAGTTCTGCCCATAGGCACTGTGGCAGTGTCTCGTTTGCATACATAAGTGTTCTGGCAGTTTCAACTAGTGTTCTGTTTTCACGCTCGCTGCAGCCATTTTTATTTATTTATTTTATTAATTATAGGTAAGTTATATTCATTGTTATAGTCATAGTTACTAGTATCAAAATATTTTAGAAAATGGAGCCTGAAATCTTTATACACATTGTTAGTCTGTATGTTATAAATTAAGCTATCCGTATCAGTATAGCATAATTCAGTTCGATTACCATAAAAAGGTTTCATAAGGGAATAGTGAAAATCATACATGTGGCTTTTAGACAATTCTAATACAGCAAAGCCTATGTATATCGGTTTATTAAGAATAACGCGGGAAGGCTTCATTTGGATTGCTACTAGATCCTCAGAAAATATAGAAGCACTATGAAAGTATGGGCTGCCTATCAATTTTTCAGCAGTAATAGTCTTTTTCGTTTTGTTGTTTAAGTCATTTCAGTTATTTACTAACTTTACATCTACTCGATTTTCATTATTTTCCAAGGTTTTACCAAAAATACTATGGTTAACCATATAAATTGTTACAGTCTAGATAAATAATAAAAGATTTCGGATGGGATGGATCGTAAGTATCTAAATATTTATTATTGGCTTTGACATGTCTTGTAGAACACATACAAACACCTCCTCTAATACCTTTTTGTATCATCCTGTAAATTTCAACATTGCTAATCAATTCTAATTGAACTCCTGTTTTCAAAAGCATGGCATCAAATGATAAACTCGGAGCCGTAAGATAAAAAGCTGGATCCAAATTATAATGTCGTTGACAAGTTTTTCGAAAACTTTCAAATATATCGGTTAACAAAAGAACGTCTGTCTTGATATATAAGTCCGTATACATCCCTAAATTTTGAATTTTAAACATGGACCAAACGGTCTGAGCAAGGTCATAGTCTTTATCGCTAATTGATTCATTAGTTATCGAGTTAAAAAAAATTAGCTTTAGAAGGCAAACACGTTTCTTCGTATCGTCCCCATTGACTTAAATAATCATAAGGATACACTCCTTTACGGGTAAGAAGATCAAATTCTACTTTTTTAGGAAAATGAGATTTTAAGTGTATTAAATCTTGTTTTTTCATTGTACTTACCAGCTTTTCTAAGCTAGTAGGTTAGGTTAGGTTTTTTTTTTTTATCCGTCCTCCTCCCCTATGTTGTCTCCCCCGATATTTTTCGGGGACCTTTTTTATGTTAGACTTTCAATTACAATTGATTTTAAATTTTTGGTAAGTTTTAAAGAAAAATAACCTGTCATTATATAAACGAGACATCTTGGAATTTAACCTATAAATAACTTATTGGAGTACTCTTATGAGGAAAGTACTATTTAACGTCATGTTAAAATTTATATATATAATCATTACAAATACACGTACGTTCTGTCAATATGCTTCTTTGGTTAGTGACCTTATTTTTATTTTATTATTTTTAGTTTATTTATTTACATGTTTTGTCTACTCCTTCACTTGTTCATATTTATTTTATACCTATTTTTTTTTCACCGTATGCGCAAAACAGCATAATTCTTAAGAATTATGTGTTGCGCATACTTTTTCACAGAAATATTTATTGAATAAGACGTGATGACGCTCAGTGTCACCGCGTCTTATTCCTTTCAATTGCATCCTGTGCCACCTTAGCGCAGAATGCCAACAGGTACGGCCTGGACTCTTTTCCGGCCATCATCTCACACAGTGAGGCTACGGTCAACTTTATGTTTGTTGCAGATTCCAGGTCGTACCTGTCCGCACCGTATTTGGGGCACTCAAGCAGCAAATGGAGTATCGACTCGTCGTTGTTTGAATCACAGATGCATGAGGGGCTGTCCTTGCACTTGAATCTGTTCAAGTACTCAGAAAACCCCCCATGCCCAGTCATCACCTGCGTTAGGATCGGGGTAAGCTTTATTTTATTTAAGATAATGTATGCATTTGTGACACTTGGAAAAAAGGCCTTTGTTGTCTTCGCAGTCGTACCTTCTTGGTATCTGCGGTTCCAAGTGTCAATCGTGTTTTTCCTTATTTCGCCTTTTGCGAAGGACACCGGGCATCCGTTGTAGTGGGCCGAGCATTTGGTGTAAAGAGCCGCCTGCTTGGCCAACTCATCTGCCCTTTCGTTACCGGGAACTCCGACGTGTGCCCTGACCCAATATAACTTTACATCACACCCTTTGGCTTTGAGGCTCGCAAGATTGCGTCTTATTGCAAAGCCTAAGGGGTGGAAAGTTTCGGGGTTTTGGACCATTTCTAATGCAGATCTCGAGTCGCTCAGCACAGCAACTGTACTTTTGTTCACTTTGAGCAATAGCTCGGTGGCCTGGTATAATGCGTACAGCTCAGCTTGAAATACTGTGCAGAACGACTCGAGTCTCATCGTCTTAGTCTTTGTTTCCCGTCCACGCTCCCAATAGGTATACGCCGCTCCGACTTTCCCCTCCAATTTACTTCCGTCTGTGTAAATCTGGGTTTCGGGTAGTTTGTGTTGTTCCAGGGTGTCGGGCAGCATATCGTTGAGGCATGTGAACGTGATGTCCTCCTCTTGAGCTGGATGCTGAGCCTTTAGATATGAAACCCGCTCCTCAATTTCCCATGTACTCTGGGCTAGCGTCGTCAGAATGCCCCTTTTTGCTTCGTACAGCTGGGCGGCTTCCTGGATCCGGAGTTCTAACGGGAGTAGCCCAGCTAGTAATAGTGCTGCGTTAAGGGACACCATTCGATATGCTTTGCAGATCTTTTGAGCAAATCGGCGCTGGATGGTATTGAGCTGCTTTTGTACCATGATCTTTTTAGCGGCTGGCGCCCATACACTCGAAGCGTACATTATGATCGGCTCTATCACGGCAACGTAAATTGTCCTAATGATCTCCGGGTTCAGGCCCCATTCTATTTTCGCCGTCCTTGCGAGCATCTTATAGATGTCCGCGGCCTTACGACAAACGTTCGCCACGTGTTTATTGAACGTGAGTTTTTTATCAATCGTAAGACCGAGGAGCTTGATTTCGTCAACGACGGGTATGTCCAGCCCGCCCATGTGCATGATTGGGGTGTCAAATTTTAGTTTTTTGGTTACGACCATGGCGTGGGTTTTGTGTGCCGCAAACTTAAGTTTATTTTTGACGCCCCAATCACGCACATACGCGAGTGTCTGGTTGACGCTTTCCTGGATTTTTAGAGCTGAGTGACCGGAGAACATTAGCACAACGTCGTCCGCGAACGCCTGAACGTAGACTCCTTGTGCAGACAAGTCGTTGAGGAGTGGATCCAGCAGCAGATTCCAAAATGTTGGTCGACCTATTGACCCCTGGACACAGCCTTTGTTGGTGTTTTTAGCGTAGGTCTTGCTAGCATAGGTGACCACGACTCGTCTGCCTTCGAAGTAGCTGTTCACCAGTCGTCTCAGGGTAAGGGGGCATTTCAGTGTGATCAGCTGGGATTTAATGGCTGGCCACCATGCGCTGTCGAAGGCTCCTTCGATATCCAGTGACACGATGACCGCCATTTCTTTACTCCTCAACTTGTCTTGGACCTTTTCCACCAGGTCGTAGAGTGCATCTTCGGTACTGCGCTGGGGGACAAAGCCATACTGTCTGGGATTGGTCTTTGGTAAGAGGTTCCATCTTATCCTTCTCACCATCATTTTTTCAAGGACCTTTCCCAGAACTGACAGTAGCCCAATCGGTCGGTATGACTTTGCCTGGCTGTAATCCGATTTTCCCGGCTTCCGAAGCACCACTACTGCGGCCTCTTTCCAGGGTGATGGGAAGCAAGACAGGGACATGCATTTATTGAGGATCTCCAGGAAGACGTCCATCTCTGCAAATATTGCCCTGGTGCAAATGTCCGCCGTGAGGCCGTCCGGCCCTGGAGCTTTCTTGGGGTTGAAACCACTCACAGTTCTTTTTAGTTCCGCCTTGGTGAACGGTGGGTCCTCGGTTTCGTCTGACGTCGAGTCACATAGCGTTTCCGCGAGCTTTCTAATGGCTTCGTGAATATAATTATCCTCGAAGGCATTGTCATCCGGGAAGAACGTATTGGCCAGTAACTCGACCGACTTTTCAGGACTCAGAGTGGCTCCATTTTCCTCCAATAGTTGGTCTTCATGTCTTGCTGTCTTGCTTCTGATCACCCTATAAATACCATCCCACATACTTTCTTTTTCCTGCTTGGTGCAGTTTGCTTTCCAGCTCTCGGTTTGGGCTTTGCTGGCTTCGTACTCATAAGTGTTTTTATGTTTCAGGTACTCATCAACAACGTGTTTCCGTCTCCGGGGTGCAGCGCCTTTGATCCTCCGCCTTCGCAACCATCTTCAAGCGTTCCAGTTCGTCGGTCCACCAGGGTAAGTACTCTTTTTTGTTGTTATGTTTGAGTAAGGGGATAGTGTTTCTGCATGCCAAGTGTATGGATTCCATGTAGCTTTTTATAACGTTTTCGAGCTGTTCATAGTCATCTATCCCGGCAATGGTTTCTGCAGAAACACCATTCCTCTCCAACGAGCTTCGGAATTCTTCAGTGAACCGACACCAGTTTGCCTTCCGAGTGTTGTAGATGCGGGTAGACTTTGGGGTTTTATACTCTAGTGGCTTCTCCAGAAGAAGGTGGAAAGATATTGCGTTGTGATCGGAACTGGTTACCGACTTGTCCACCCTCCAGTCCTTGACGTAGCGCAGCATGTTTGGAGAGCAGGCTGTTACGTCGACACAACTCGTGAGGATGCGGTCTCCACGGATTGTGTCGAACGTAGGGTCGGTGCCTTGGTTCAATATATGCATGTCCACTTCGTCTAGAAACCCCCTGTATAGTTCTCCTCTGTCATCTTCGCAGGCGCTACCCCACCAGGTACTCCACGCGTTTATGTCTCCGCCTATTAAAACCTTGTCAGTCCGCGCTATATCCAAGAGTCCTTTGACTCTGTGCAAGTACGGCTCAAGCGGCAGGCTGTCCTCAAAATAGACCGAAACCAATGCGATCGTCCACTTTTCGGTCTTGATCAGTGTAAACACTATGTTTTCGGTGATCATGGTTTGGTCGTTGAGGACTTCAATGTTATCATCGAATACCACAATGGCAGCCTTTACAGGTTTAGCTCGGTTCCGCTCACATTGTAGTATTCGAGTGCCAGCATACCGCTTGAGCTCCCCTTCAGCGCCCACATAAGGTTCCTGAATCAACGCGAAGCTGACGTTTCTTTTCCGGGCTTCCAAGAAGAGTTCCTGTGTGGCCAACTTTTTTCTTTGTAAGTTCGCCTGCAGCACTTTTAGTGGCCCTATCGCTCTGGTTGGCGTAAGTGTTGCCATTACATCCGTGGTCCCCTGGGTGCCCTTAGCAGTAGGCAACGCTAGATCTCGCTATAGCGTCCCATTTCTTGCGCACAGGGCATTCCCCATCAAATGCATTGTGGCTCGTTTCGGAGGCCTTCATCAGCCTGCAGTTGCGGCATGTCGGGGTCTCACTCGCCAGGTATGCCGAACAGTCAGCGCGGAGGTGTGGGCCCGCGCAGTAGCTGCACAGGTCTACTGGCTCTGTGCATAGCCTGCGACCGTGACCATAGCCTAGGCACCTTGTGCACTGTACGAGCGGAGACTGGTCCTGAACTGACACATATTGCAGGTCGATGTGAACCCGCTTGGCTTTAGTAAGTCTTTGCCAGAGTTTAGGTGACACCTGGACTACCACATGGTTTTCGTGCGGATTTCTGGCTCTTCGCCTATACCTCACAGTTGCTCTAAGGTCATTTTCTGCCAGGCCACCCAGTAGACCCGCGTTCTGGGACCTGAGTGATGACAATATTTCCTCGTCCTTATTATATGAAAGAAGGTTTTTCAGTATTATAAGCGGGTCTTTGTTTTTCGCCTCCTCTACTCTTAAATTTTTATTTTTAGATGTTATTTTATCTGTCAGCTTTGTCGCTTCGTCCTTGGTGCAACAACTTATGACAACCTTTT
Source organism: Plagodis dolabraria (assembly GCA_963854805.1). Classification (NCBI taxonomy): domain Eukaryota; kingdom Metazoa; phylum Arthropoda; class Insecta; order Lepidoptera; family Geometridae; genus Plagodis; species Plagodis dolabraria. Next base: position 35,829,900 of record OY978447.1, read on the forward strand.
GATTTTTTATTTTACGGACTCTAGTTACCTGGAGTCCGTTCGTCTTAGCGTCCAAAGCTTCCCGGACCTTACCCAGCACTTCTTCACTCGTGTCCTTTTCTATGTCAGAGGACACTATGATGGAGTGCTGTGTACTCCGTTTCGTAGGACTAGTCGCGTTGTTCGGCCTGCAAAGAACTTCTGCATACGAAGGTACCGATTCCTGCAATGAGGAGACTTTTCTAACCGTCTCCTCTGAGGTCTTGCGTAACTCTTTCACTTCACTCAGAAGCTTGTCCATGTTATTAGATGTATGGGCTCGTATTTGGTCGTCAGCTCGATGCTTTTCTAGGGTTTCTTTCAGAGTTCCCATCCTTTCGCTGTTTTCTCTGAGAAGTTTCATATGCTGGTCTATTTTCTTTGTGAGCTCCCGATCCATAGTATATTTTTGAGTTTGATTGTGCGAAGAAGAGTTTTCAGTCTCGTGCTTACCGTAAGAATCTTGGTTGAGTTTATTACTTTGTCCTTTTACCGAGTCCGTCTCCTTCACTAATTGATAGAGACGGTCAATAGCTTCCGTAACTCCAGCTTTTATATCGGTCTTTAGGTTCCTGGAGTTTGTCAGATGGGCCTTGGCTTTACAAACCCACGATCTAGCTTCTGAGACCCTGTCGGAGCATTTTGAAGCCGTTTTCTTCGGTGGGCTCCCCGCTGTTTAAAATTCATTGGACAGCTTAAAGTTAGGTATTTTATTAAAATTTTGTTATATTTCAAAAAGTATAGCTCCGATCGCGCTCAATCCAACGGGACACGATCGGGGACCGCGGCCCGCGTGTTTTGATGCGTGGAGCTATTTAAAAAGGTTGAAATTTAATTTTTAATCGAAAAAATACAGGAAATTTTGAAAAATGTAAGTGTAAAACGTTGAAAACTTTTTCACTATTGAATCTATATACCTAAAAACAACGCAGGACGGTCCGCCACTAGCGGCTGCAAATTACCAAACACAAAAACACCACACAATTAGGAAACGAACAAAGACAACACGAATATATGAAATTTTCTGCAAAAATATTTGCAGAAACAGGTTTTAGCTGTCTAATGTAAGATTTTATTACGGGACGATACTATTTAAACTATCTAGTTAATCTGCGCTACCAGAGACGCAAATTTTGGTAGGCTACACTCTATATTGGGACGTGAATTTGACTATGTCGTATTCCTAAAGTATGGGGTACGGTACACCTTAGGTGAATTTTCGATGTTAAATTTACTAAGATTTTGCTATATTTCAAAAAGTATAGCTCCGATCGCGCTCAATCCAACGGGACACGATCGGGGACCGCAGCCCGCGTGTTTTGATGCGTGGAGCTATTTAAAAAGGTTGAAATTTAATTTTTAATCGAAAAAATACAGGAAATTTTGAAAAATGTAAGTGTAAAACGTTGAAAACTTTTTCACCATTGAATCTATATACCTTAAAACAACGCAGGACGGACCGCCACTAGCGGCTGCAAATTACCAAACACAAAAACACCACACAATTAGGAAACGAACAAAGACAACACGAATATATGAAATTTTCTGCAAAAATATTTGCAGAAACAGGTTTTAGCTGTCTAATGTAAGATTTTATTATCGGACGATACTATTTAAACTATCTAGTTAATCTGCGCTACCAGAGACGCAAACTTTGGTAGGCTACACTCTATATTGGGACGTTAATTTGACTATGTCGTATTCCTAAAGTATGGGGTACGGTACACCTTAGGTGAATTTTCGATGTTAAATTTACTAAGATTTTGCTATATTTCAAAAAGTATAGCTCCGATCGCGCTCAATCCAACGGGACACGATCGGGGACCGCGGCCCGCGTTTTTTGATGCGTGGAGCTATTTAAAAAGGTTGAAATTTAATTTTTAATCGAAAAAATACAGGAAATTTTGAAAAATGTAAGTGTAAAACGTTGAAAACTTTTTCACTATTGAATCTATATACCTAAAAACAACGCAGGACGGTCCGCCACTAGCGGCTGCAAATTACCAAACACAAAAACACCACACAATTAGGAAACGAACAAAGACAACACGAATATATGAAATTTTCTGTTAAAAAGTTTGATTTCTTTCAATTTTTTTTTTTCTAAATTTCACTCAATAACCAGGCAATTGTTTGATTTTTTTTTTCTCTTAATTTCACTCAATAACCAGGCAATTGTTTGATTTTTTTTTTCTCTTAATTTCACTCAAAAACAAGGCAATTGTTTGATTTTCACATGAATTTAACACCGACCGACAAAAAGTTTGATTTCTTTCAATTTTTTTTTCTGAATTTCACTCAAAAACTAGGCAATTGTTTGATTTTTTTTCTCTTAATTTCACTCAAAAACAAGGCAATTGTTTGGTTTTCACATGAATTTAACACCGACCGACAAAAAGTTTGATTTCTTTCAATATTTTTTTTTTCTGAATTTCACTCAAAAACAAGACAATGTTTTGATTTTTTTTTTCTCTTAATTTCATTCAAAAACAAGGCAATTGTTTGATTTTCACATGAATTTAACACCGACCGACAAAAAGTTTGATTTCTTTCAATTTTTTTTATTCTGAATTTCACTCAAGAACAAGGCAATCGTTTGATTTTTTTTTCTCTTAATTTCACTCAAAAACAAGGCAATTGTTTGATTTTCACATGAATTTAACACCGACCGACAAAAAGTTTGATTTCTTTCAATATTTTTTTTTTCTGAATTTCACTCAAAAGCAATGCAATTAGGGATATTGGCTATAGTCTAAATTATAACAAGTTGGCAATGATCACTAACCCTCTCAGGCAATTATTTATATTCTGCTCCGTTGACATTTCAGGTTTGGATACATACTGGATGTATGATGCTGCCGCTCAAAAGCTGTTATGTTTGCCCGCCCGCCGCTGATTGCTTTCGTCTATTTTAACATGGTAAGTGTCAAAAGCAAATTTTATATATAGTATAATATATTCATAGTCTTCTTTGGCCAAACAAAAATCCATTTACCAGTGGAACAATCGATTTTATTTGTTCCATAATAGAAATAGGGGACCACCGTGTCTGTCTGTCTGTCTGACCTTTGAAGGGCAGCCATGTTTGGAACTGTAATGTGAAGCCGAAGTGAAATTTTCACAAAAGTCTCACCAAGTGTCTGAAACGAAAATAAGCGATAAATTACCTACGTTAATAGATTGCTAATACATTTTCAAACGCAGATTGGTGGGTTGCTGAAACCTTCAAAAACTGACTGTTTGTCAACACTGTTACCAAGTTAATTAACATTAACTAGCTAATAAATTGCCACATGTCCATGTGATATTATTAATCAAATTCATTTTATTGAGAACAACTAATTATTAAGTTATGTATAAGTATTACATTTTTTTTTTCTCTTAATTTCACTCAAAAACAAGGCAATTGTTTGATTTTTTTTTCTCTTAATTTCACTCAAAAACAAGGCAATTGTTTGATTTTCACATGAATTTAACACCGACCGACAAAAAGTTTGATTTCTTTCAATATTTTTTTTTCTGAATTTCACTCAAACACAAGGCAATTGTTTGATTTTTTTTTCTCTTAATTTCACTCAAAAACAAGGCAATTGTTTGATTTTCACATGAATTTAACACCGACCGACAAAAAGTTTGATTTCTTTCATTTTTTTTTTCTGAATTTCACTCAAAAACAAGGCAATTGTTTGATTTTTTTTTTCTCTTAATTTCACTCAAAAACAAGGCAATTGTTTGATTTTAACATGAATTTAACACCGACCGACAAAAAGTTTGATTTCTTTCAATATTTTTTTTTTCTGAATTTCACTCAAAAGCAATGCAATTAAGGATATTGGCTATAGTCTAAATTATAACAAGTTGGCAATGATCACTAACCCTCTCAGGCAATTATTTATATTCTGCTCCGTTGACATTTCAGGTTTGGATACATACTGGATGTATGATGCTGCCGCTCAAAAGCTGTTATGTTTGCCCGCCCGCCGCTGATTGCTTTCGTCTATTTTAACATGGTAAGTGTCAAAAGCAAATTTTATATATAGTATAATATATTCATAGTCTTCTTTGGCCAAACAAAAATCCATTTACCAGTGGAACAATCGATTTTATTTGTTCCATAATAGAAATAGGGGACCACCGTGTCTGTCTGTCTGTCTGACCTTTGAAGGGCAGCCATGTTTGGAACTGTAATGTGTAGCCGAAGTGAAATTTTCACAAAAGTCTCACCAAGTGTCTGAAACGAAAATTAGCGATTAATTACCTACGTTAATAGATTGCTAATACATTTTCAAACGCAGATTGGTGGGTTGCTGAAACCTTCAAAAACTGACTGTTTGTCAACTCTGTTAACAAGTTAATTAACATTAACTAGCTAATAAATTGCCACATGTCCATGTGATATTATTAATCAAATTCATTTTATTGAGAACAACTAATTATTAAGTTATGTATAAGTATAACATTTTTTTTTTCTCTTAATTTCACTCAAAAACAAGGCAATTGTTTGATTTTTTTTCTCTTAATTTCACTCAAAAACAAGGCAATTGTTTGATTTTCACATGAATTTAACACCGACCGACAAAAAGTTTGATTTCTTTCAATATTTTTTTTTCTGAATTTCACTCAAACACAAGGCAATTGTTTGATTTTTTTTTCTCTTAATTTCACTCAAAAACAAGGCAATTGTTTGATTTTCACATGAATTTAACACCGACCGACAAAAAGTTTGATTTCTTTCATTTTTTTTTTCTGAATTTCACTCAAAAACAAGGCAATTGTTTGATTTTTTTTTTTCTCTTAATTTCACTCAAAAACAAGGCAATTGTTTGATTTTCACATGAATTTAACACCGACCGACAAAAAGTTTGATTTCTTTCAATTTTTTTTTTTCTGAATTTCACTCAAAAACAAGGCAATTGTTTGATTTTTTTTGTCTCTTTATTTCACTCAAAAACAAGGCAATTGTTTGATTTTCACATGAATTTAACACCGACCGACAAAAAGTTTGATTTCTTTCATTTTTTTTCTTCTGAGTTTCACTAAAAAACAAGGCAATTAAGGATATTGGCTATAGTCTAAATTATAACAAGTTGGCAATGATCACTCACCCTCTCAGGCAATTATTTATATTCAGCTCCGTTGACATTTCAGGTTTGGATACATACTGGATGTATGATGCTGCCGCTCAAAAGCTGTTATGTTTGCCCGCCCGCCGCTGATTGCTTTCGTCTATTTTAACATGGTAAGTGTCAAAAGCAAATTTTATATATATTATAATATATTCATAGTCTTCTTTGGCCAAACAAAAATCCATTTACCAGTGGAACAATCGATTTTATTTGTTCCATAATAGAAATAGGGGGCCACCGTGTCTGTCTGTCTGTCTGACCTTTGAAGGGCAGCCATGTTTGGAACTGTAATGTGTACCCGAAGTAAAATTTTCACAAAAGTCTCACCAAGTGTCTGAAACGAAAATTAGCGATAAATTACCTACGTTAATAGATTGCTAATACATTTTCAAACGCAGATTGGTGGGTTGCTGAAACCTTCAAAAACTGACTGTTTGTCAACACTGTTACCAAGTTAATTAACATTAACTAGCTAATAAATTGCCACATGTCCATGTGATATTATTAATCAAATTCATTTTATTGAGAACAACTAATTATTAAGTTATGTATAAGTATTACATTTTTTTTTCTCTTAATTTCACTCAAAAACAAGGCAATTGTTTGATTTTTTTTTCTCTTAATTTCACTCAAAAACAAGGCAATTGTTTGATTTTCACATGAATTTAACACCGACCGACAAAAAGTTTGATTTCTTTCAATATTTTTTTTTCTGAATTTCACTCAAAAACAAGGCAATTGTTTGATTTTTTTTCTCTTAATTTCACTCAAAAACAAGGCAATAATTTGATTTTCACATGAATTTAACACCGACCGACAAAAAGTTTGATTTCCTTCAATTTTTTTTTTCTGAATTTCACTCAAAAACAAGGCAATTGTTTGATTTTTTTTTTCTCTTAATTTCACTCAAAAACAAGGCAATTGTTTGATTTTCACATGAATTTAACACCGACCGACAAAAAGTTTGATTTCTTTCAATTTTTTTTTTCTGAATTTCACTCAAAAACAAGGCAATTGTTTGATTTTTTTTTTCCTCTTAATTTCACTCAAAAACAAGGCAATTGTTTGATTTTCACATGAATTTAACACCGACCGACAAAAAGTTTGATTTCTTTCAATATTTTTTTTTTCTGAATTTTACTCAAAAGCAATGCAATTAAGGATATTGGCTATAGTCTAAATTATAACAAGTTGGCAATGATCACTAACCCTCTCAGGCAATTATTTATATTCAGCTCCGTTGACATTTCAGGTTTGGATACATACTGGATGTATGATGCTGCCGCTCAAAAGCTGTTATGTTTGCTCGCCCGCCGCTGATTGCTTTCGTCTATTTTAACATGGTAAGTGTCAAAAGCAAATTTTATATATAGTACAATATATTCATAGTCTTCTTTGGCCAAACAAAAATCCATTTACCAGTGGAACAATCGATTTTATTTGTTCCATAATAGAAATAGGGGACCACCGTGTTTGTCTGTCTGTCTGACCTTTGAAGGGCAGCCATGTTTGGAACTGTAATGTGTAGCCGAAGTGAAATTTTCACAAAAGTCTCACCAAGTGTCTGAAACGAAAATTAGCGATAAATTACCTACGTTAATAGATTGCTAATACATTTTCAAACGCAGATTGGTGGGTTGCTGAAACCTTCAAAAACTGACTGTTTGTCAACACTGTTACCAAGTTAATTAACATTAACTAGCTAATAAATTGCCACATGTCCATGTGATATTATTAATCAAATTCATATTATTGAGAACAATTAATTATTAAGTTATGTATAAGTGTTACATAATATTTTGATATATGACTGTGTGTGTGTTTAATCTGTAAACTCCATAGAAATGGTAAACATTCTACATTTACATAATATTAACTTTTTCATAAATTACACTGCCATCAGGGTGGAACTAAATTAACAGTTACAATTTTGTAAATTGCATAAGGATCGCATTGAAATATTTGATTGTTGAAAGGCTATTTGTTTTTCAATAATTATAATATGCACTGATCAATACACTATACAATAATATATAACTTGATCCATCCTCCGCTCTTGTATTTATTCGCTTACAAATTATTTATTATAACCGTCATCTCGATATTCGAAACGTTCGAAACGTAGCTCGTCGTGTGTGGCCCGTAAACGTAAACAAGAAGCGTGTGCGATATCATTAATAATGCATAGTTATACGTAACCATAACAATAGTTAAAAATTACCTACACGGCGGTGGAAGTGACAATTACAATTTGAATCACCGCGACATGTAAATTTGTAGCACATCAGAGATCAGCGTTGAAATAGTCAATCGGCATTTGTAAGTAGCGGCTAAATTGTACAAGTGAAATTAATAGGTATGCCATAATAACAGGCAACTGTTTAATTTTTACATTAATTAAAAACCAACGGACAATATTTTTTTTTTCCATAATTACACTGAAAACAGGCAATTGTTTGATTTTCAAATGAATTAAACACCGACCGACAAAAAATTTTATTTCTTTCAATTTTTTTTTTCTGAATTTCACTCAAAAACAAGGCAATTGTTTGATATTTTTTTTCTCTTAATTTCACTCAAAAACAAGGCAATTGTTTGATATTCACATGAATTTAACACCGACCGACAAAAAGTTTGATTTCTTTCAATATTTTTTTTTTCTGAATTTCACTCAAAAACAAGGCAATTGTTTGATTTTTTTTCTCTTTATTTCACTCAAAAACAAGGCAATTGTTTGATTTTCACATGAATTTAACACCGACCGACAAAAAGTTTGATTTCTTTCAATATTTTTTTTTCTGAATTTCACTCAAAAACAAGGCAATTGTTTGATTTTTTTTTCTCTTAATGTCATTCAAAAACAAGGCAATTGTTTGATTTTCACATGAATATAACACCGACCGACAAAAAGTTTGATTTCTTTCATTTTTTTTTTTCTGAATTTCACTCAAAAACAAGGCAATTAAGGATATTGGCTATAGTCTAAATTATAACAAGTTGGCAATGATCACTAACCCTCTCAGGCAATTATTTATATTCTGCTCCGTTGACATTTCAGGTTTGGATACATACTGGATGTATGATGCTGCCGCTCAAAAGCTGTTATGTTTGCCCGCCCGCCGCTGATTGCTTTCGTCTATTTTAACATGGTAAGTGTCAAAAGCAAATTTTATATATAGTATAATATATTCATAGTCTTCTTTGGCCAAACAAAAATCCATTTACCAGTGGAACAATCGATTTTATTTGTTCCATAATAGAAATAGGGGACCACCGTGTCTGTCTGTCTGTCTGTCTGACCTTTGAAGGGCAGCCATGTTTGGAACTGTAATGTGTACCCGAAGTGAAATTTTCACAAAAGTCTCACCAAGTGTCTGAAACGAAAATTAGCGATAAATTACCTACGTTAATAGATTGCTAATACATTTTCAAACGCAGATTGGTGGGTTGCTGAAACCTTCAAAAACTGACTGTTTGTCAACACTGTTACCAAGTTAATTAACATTAACTAGCTAATAAATTGCCACATGTCCATGTGATATTATTAATCAAATTCATATTATTGAGAACAACTAATTATTAAGTTATGTATAAGTATAACATTTATTTTTTCTCTTAATTTCACTCAAAAACAAGGCAATTGTTTGATTTTCACATGAATTTAACACCGACCGACAAAAAGTTTGATTTCTTTCAATATTTTTTTTTTCTGAATTTCACTCAAAAGCAATGCAATTAAGGATATTGGCTATAGTCTAAATTATAACAAGTTGGCAATGATCACTAACCCTCTCAGGCAATTATTTATATTCTGCTCCGTTGACATTTCAGGTTTGGATACATACTGGATGTATGATGCTGCCGCTCAAAAGCTGTTATGTTTGCCCGCCCGCCGCTGATTGCTTTCGTCTATTTTAACATGGTAAGTGTCAAAAGCAAATTTTATATATAGTATAATATATTCATAGTCTTCTTTGGCCAAACAAAAATCCATTTACCAGTGGAACAATCGATTTTATTTGTTCCATAATAGAAATAGGGGACCACCGTGTCTGTCTGTCTGACCTTTGAAGGGCAGCCATGTTTGGAACTGTAATGTGTACCCGAAGTGAAATTTTCACAAAAGTCTCACCAAGTGTCTGAAACGAAAATTAGCGATAAATTACCTACGTTAATAGATTGCTAATACATTTTCAAACGCAGATTGGTGGGTTGCTGAAACCTTCAAAAACTGACTGTTTGTCAACACTGTGACCAAGTTAATTAACATTAACTAGCTAATAAATTGCCACATGTCCATGTGATATTATTAATCAAATTCATATTATTGAGAACAACTAATTATTAAGTTATGTATAAGTATTACATTTTTTTTTTCTCTTAATTTCACTCAAAAACAAGGCAATTGTTTGATTTTCACATGAATTTAACACCGACCGACAAAAAGTTTGATTTCTTTCAATATTTTTTTTTTCTGAATTTCACTCAAAAGCAATGCAATTAAGGATATTGGCTATAGTCTAAATTATAACAAGTTGGCAATGATCACTAACCCTCTCAGGCAATTATTTATATTCTGCTCCGTTGACATTTCAGGTTTGGATACATACTGGATGTATGATGCTGCCGCTCAAAAGCTGTTATGTTTGCCCGCCCGCCGCTGATTGCTTTCGTCTATTTTAACATGGTAAGTGTCAAAAGCAAATTTTATATATAGTATAATATATTCATAGTCTTCTTTGGCCAAACAAAAATCCATTTACCAGTGGAACAATCGATTTTATTTGTTCCATAATAGAAATAGGGGACCACCGTGTCTGTCTGTCTGTCTGTCTGACCTTTGAAGGGCAGCCATGTTTGGAACTGTAATGTGTACCCGAAGTGAAATTTTCACAAAAGTCTCACCAAGTGTCTGAAACGAAAATTAGCGATAAATTACCTACGTTAATAGATTGCTAATACATTTTCAAACGCAGATTGGTGGGTTGCTGAAACCTTCAAAAACTGACTGTTTGTCAACACTGTTACCAAGTTAATTAACATTAACTAGCTAATAAATTGCCACATGTCCATGTGATATTATTAATCAAATTCATATTATTGAGAACAACTAATTATTAAGTTATGTATAAGTATTACATTTTTTTTTTCTCTTAATTTCACTCAAAAACAAGGCAATTGTTTGATTTTCACAGGAATTTAACACCGACCGACAAAAAGTTTGATTTCTTTCAATTTTTTTTTCTGAATTTCACTCAAAAACAAGGCAATTGTTTGATTTTTTTGTCTCGTAATTTCACTCAAAAACAAGGCAATTGTTTGATTTTCACATGAATTTAACACCGACCGACAAAAAGTTTGATTTCTTTCAATTTTTTTTTTCTGAATTTCACTCAAAAACAAGGCAATTGTTTGATTTTTTTTTTCTCTTTATTTCACTCAAAAACAAGGCAATTGTTTTATTTTCACATGAATTTAACACCGACCGACAAAAAGTTTGATTTCTTTCATTTTTTTTTTCTAAATTTCACTCAATAACCAGGCAATTGTTTCATTTTTGTTTTCTCTTAATTTCACTCAAAAACAAGGCACTTGTTTGTTTTTTTTTTCTCTTAATTTCACTCAAAAACAAGGCTATTGTTTGTTTTTTTTTTCTCTTAATTTCACTCAAAAACAAGGCAATTGTTTTATTTTCACATGAATTAAACACCGACCGACAAAAAGTTTGATATTTTTCAATTTTTTTTTTTCTGAGTTTCACTAAAAAACAAGGCAATTAAGGATATTGGCTATAGTCTAAATTATAACAAGTTGGCAATGATCACTAACCCTCTCAGGCAATTATTTATATTCAGCTCCGTTGACATTTCAGGTTTGGATACATACTGGATGTATGATGCTGCCGCTAAAAAGCTGTTATGTTTGCCCGCCAGCCGCTGATTGCTTTCGTCTATTTTAACATGGTAAGTGTCAAAAGCAAATTTTATATATATTATAATATATTCATAGTCTTCTTTGGCCAAACAAAAATCCATTTACCAGTGGAACAATCGATTTTATTTGTTCCATAATAGAAATAGGGGACCACCGTGTCTGTCTGTCTGTCTGACCTTTGAAGGGCAGCCATGTTTGGAACTGTAATGTGTAGCCGAAGTGAAATTTTCACAAAAGTCTCACCAAGTGTCTGAAACGAAAATTAGCGATAAATAACCTACGTTAATAGATTGCTAATACATTTTCAAACGCAGATTGGTGGGTTGCTGAAACCTTCAAAAACTGACTGTTTGTCAACACTGTTACCAAGTTAATTAACATTAACTAGCTAATAAATTGCCACATGTCCATGTGATATTATTAATCAAATTCATTTTATTGAGAACAACTAATTATTAAGTTATGTATAAGTATTACATTTTTTTTTCTCTTAATTTCACTCAAAAACAAGGCAATTGTTTGATTTTTTTTTCTCTTAATTTCACTCAAAAACAAGGCAATTGTTTGATTTTCACATGAATTTAACACCGACCGACAAAAAGTTTGATTTCTTTCAATATTTTTTTTTCTGAATTTCACTCAAACACAAGGCAATTGTTTGATTTTTTTTTCTCTTAATTTCACTCAAAAACAAGGCTTTTGTTTGATTTTCACATGAATTTAACACCGACCGACAAAAAGTTTGATTTCTTTCATTTTTTTTTTCTGAATTTCACTCAAAAACAAGGAAATTGTTTGATTTTTTTTTTCTCTTAATTTCACTCAAAAACAAGGCAATTGTTTGATTTTCACATGAATTTAACACCGACCGACAAAAAGTTTGATTTCTTTCAATATTTTTTTTTCTGAATTTCACTCAAAAACAAGGCAATTGTTTGATTTTTTTTCTCTTAATTTCACTCAAAAACAAGGCAATAATTTGATTTTCACATGAATTTAACACCGACCGACAAAAAGTTTGATTTCCTTCAATTTTTTTTTTCTGAATTTCACTCAAAAACAAGGCAATTGTTTGATTTTTTTTTTCTCTTAATTTCACTCAAAAACAAGGCAATTGTTTGATTTTCACATGAATTTAACACCGACCGACAAAAAGTTTGATTTCTTTCAATTTTTTTTTTCTGAATTTCACTCAAAAACAAGGCAATTGTTTGATTTTTTTTTTCCTCTTAATTTCACTCAAAAACAAGGCAATTGTTTGATTTTCACATGAATTTAACACCGACCGACAAAAAGTTTGATTTCTTTCAATTTTTTTTTTTTCTGAATTTTACTCAAAAGCAATGCAATTAAGGATATTGGCTATAGTCTAAATTATAACAAGTTGGCAATGATCACTAACCCTCTCAGGCAATTATTTATATTCAGCTCCGTTGACATTTCAGGTTTGGATACATACTGGATGTATGATGCTGCCGCTCAAAAGCTGTTATGTTTGCCCGCCCGCCGCTGATTGCTTTCGTCTATTTTAACATGGTAAGTGTCAAAAGCAAATTTTATATATAGTATAATATATTCATAGTCTTCTTTGGCCAAACAAAAATCCATTTACCAGTGGAACAATCGATTTTATTTGTTCCATAATAGAAATAGGGGACCACCGTGTCTGTCTGTCTGTCTGACCTTTGAAGGGCAGCCATGTTTGGAACTGTAATGTGTACCCGAAGTAAAATTTTCACAAAAGTCTCACCAAGTGTCAGAAACGAAAATTAGCGATAAATTACCTACGTTAATAGATTGCTAATACATTTTCAAACGCAGATTGGTGGGTTGCTGGAACCTTCAAAAACTGACTGTTTGTCAACACTGTTACCAAGTTAATTAACATTAACTAGCTAAAAAATTGCCACATGTCCATGTGATATTATTAATCAAATTCATTTTATTGAGAACAACTAATTATTAAGTTATGTATAAGTATTACATTTTTTTTTCTCTTAATTTCACTCAAAAACAAGGCAATTGTTTGATTTTTTTTTTCTCTTAATTTCACTCAAAAACAAGGCAATTGTTTGATTTTCACATGAATTTAACACCGACCGACAAAAAGTTTGATTTCTTTCAATATTTTTTTTCTGAATTTCACTCAAAAACAAGGCAATTGTTTGATTTTTTTTCTCTTAATTTCACTCAAAAACAAGGCAATTGTTTGATTTTCACATGAATTTAACACCGACCGACAAAAAGTTTGATTTCTTTCAATTTTTTTTTTCTGAATTTCACTCAAAAACAAGGCAATTGTTTGATTTTTTTTTTCTCTTAATTTCATTCAAAAACAAGGCAATTGTTTGATTTTCACATGAATTTAACACCGACCGACAAAAAGTTTGATTTCTTTCAATTTTTTTTTTCTGAATTTCACTCAAAAACAAGGCAATTGTTTGATTTTTTTTTTCCTCTTAATTTCACTCAAAAACAAGGCAATTGTTTGATTTTCACATGAATTTAACACCGACCGACAAAAAGTTTGATTTCTTTCAATATTTTTTTTTTCTGAATTTCACTCAAAAGCAATGCAATTAAGGATATTGGCTATAGTCTAAATTATAACAAGTTGGCAATGATCACTAACCCTCTCAGGCAATTATTTATATTCAGCTCCGTTGACATTTCAGGTTTGGATACATACTGGATGTATGATGCTGCCGCTCAAAAGCTGTTATGTTTGCTCGCCCGCCGCTGATTGCTTTCGTCTATTTTAACATGGTAAGTGTCAAAAGCAAATTTTATATATAGTATAATATATTCATAGTCTTCTTTGGCCAAACAAAAATCCATTTACCAGTGGAACAATCGATTTTATTTGTTCCATAATAGAAATAGGGGACCACCGTGTTTGTCTGTCTGTCTGACCTTTGAAGGGCAGCCATGTTTGGAACTGTAATGTGTAGCCGAAGTGAAATTTTTACAAAAGTCTCACCAAGTGTCTGAAACGAAAATTAGCGATAAATTACCTACGTTAATAGATTGCTAATACATTTTCAAACGCAGATTGGTGGGTTGCTGAAACCTTCAAAAACTGACTGTTTGTCAACACTGTTACCAAGTAAATTAACATTAACTAGCTAATAAATTGCCACATGTCCATGTGATATTATTAATCAAATTCATATTATTGAGAACAACTAATTATTAAGTTATGTATAAGTGTTACATAATATTTTGATATATGACTGTGTGTGTTTAATCTGTAAACTCCATAGAAATGGTAAACATTCTACATTTACATAATATTAACTTTTTCATAAATTACACTGCCATCAGGGTGGAACTAAATTAACAGTTACAATTTTGTAAATTGCATAAGGATCGCATTGAAATATTTGATTGTTGAAAGGCTATTTGTTTTTCAATAATTATAATATGCACTGATCAATACACTATACAATAATATATAACTTGATCCATCCTCCGCTCTTGTATTTATTCGCTTACAAATTATTTATTATAACCGTCATCTCGATATTCGAAACGTTCGAAACGTAGCTCGTCGTGTGTGGCCCGTAAACGTAAACAAGAAGCGTGTGCGATATCATTAATAATGCATAGTTATACGTAACTATAACAATAGTTAAAAATTACCTACACGGCGGTGGAAGTGACAATTACAATTTGAATCACCGCGACATGTAAATTTGTAGCACATTAGAGATCAGCGTTGAAATAGTCAATCGGCATTTGTAAGTAGCGGCTAAATTGTACAAGTGAAATTAATAGGTATGCCATAATAACAGGCAACTGTTTAATTTTTAAATTAATTAAAAACCAACGGACAATATTTTTTTTTTCCATAATTACACTGAAAAACAGGCAATTGTTTGATTTTCAAATGAATTAAACACCGACCGACAAAAAATTTTATTTCTTTCAATTTTTTTTTTCTGAATTTCACTCAAAAACAAGGCAATTGTTTGATTTTTTTTTTCTCTTAATTTCACTCAAAAACAAGGCAATTGTTTGATATTCACATGAATTTAACACCGACCGACAAAAAGTTTGATTTCTTTCAATATTTTTTTTTCTGAATTTCACTAAAAAACAAGGCAATTAAGGATATTGGCTATAGTCTAAATTATAACAAGTTGGCAATGATCACTAACCCTCTCAGGCAATTATTTATATTCAGCTCCGTTGACATTTCAGGTTTGGATACATACTGGATGTATGATGCTGCCGCTAAAAAGCTGTTATGTTTGCCCGCCCGCCGCTGATTGCTTTCGTCTATTTTAACATGGTAAGTGTCAAAAGCAAATTTTATATATATTATAATATATTCATAGTCTTCTTTGGCCAAACAAAAATCCATTTACCAGTGGAACAATCGATTTTATTTGTTCCATAATAGAAATAGGGGACCACCGTGTCTGTCTGTCTGTCTGACCTTTGAAGGGCAGCCATGTTTGGAACTGTAATGTGTAGCCGAAGTGAAATTTTCACAAAAGTCTCACCAAGTGTCTGAAACGAAAATTAGCGATAAATTACCTACGTTAATAGATTGCTAATACATTTTCAAACGCAGATTGGTGGGTTGCTGAAACCTTCAAAAACTGACTGTTTGTCAACACTGTTACCAAGTTAATTAACATTAACTAGCTAATAAATTGCCACATGTCCATGTGATATTATTAATCAAATTCATTTTATTGAGAACAACTAATTATTAAGTTATGTATAAGTATTACATTTTTTTTTCTCTTAATTTCACTCAAAAACAAGGCAATTGTTTGATTTTTTTTTTCTCTTAATTTCACTCAAAAACAAGGCAATTGTTTGATTTTCACATGAATTTAACACCGACCGACAAAAAGTTTGATTTCTTTCAATATTTTTTTTTCTGAATTTCACTCAAAAACAAGGCAATTGTTTGATTTTTTTTTTCTCTTAATTTCACTCAAAAACAAGGCAATTGTTTGATATTCACATGAATTTAACACCGACCGACAAAAAGTTTGATTTCTTTCAATATTTTTTTTTTCTGAATTTCACTCAAAAACAAGGCAATTGTTTGATTTTTTTTCTCTTAATTTCACTCAAAAACAAGGCACTTGTTTGATTTTCACATGAATTTAACACCGACCGACAAAAAGTTTGATTTCTTTCAATATTTTTTTTTTCTGAATTTCACTCAAAAACAAGGCAATTGTTTGATTTTTTTTTTCTCTTAATTTCATTCAAAAACAAGGCAATTGTTTGATTTTCACATGAATTTAACACCGACCGACAAAAAGTTTGATTTCTTTCAATTTTTTTTTTCTGAATTTCACTCAAAAACAAGGCAAATGTTTGATTTTTTTTTCCTCTAAATTTCACTCAAAAACAAGGCAATTGTTTGATTTTCACATGAATTTAACACCGACCGACAAAAAGTTTGATTTCTTTCAATATTTTTTTTTTCTGATTTTCACTCAAAAGCAATGCAATTAAGGATATTGGCTATAGTCTAAATTATAACAAGTTGGCAATGATCACTAACCCTCTCAGGCAATTATTTATATTCTGCTCCGTTGACATTTCAGGTTTGGATACATACTGGATGTATGATGCTGCCGCTCAAAAGCTGTTATGTTTGCCCGCCCGCCGCTGATTGCTTTCGTCTATTTTAACATGGTAAGTGTCAAAAGCAAATTTTATATATAGTATAATATATTCATAGTCTTCTTTGGCCAAACAAAAATCCATTTACCAGTGGAACAATCGATTTTATTTGTTCCATAATAGAAATAGGGGACCACCGTGTCTGTCTGTCTGTCTGTCTGACCTTTGAAGGGCAGCCATGTTTGGAACTGTAATGTGTACCCGAAGTGAAATTTTCACAAAAGTCTCACCAAGTGTCTGAAACGAAAATTAGCGATAAATTACCTACGTTAATAGATTGCTAATACATTTTCAAACGCAGATTGGTGGGTTGCTGAAACCTTCAAAAACTGACTGTTTGTCAACACTGTTACCAAGTTAATTAACATTAACTAGCTAATAAATTGCCACATGTCCATGTGATATTATTAATCAAATTCATATTATTGAGAACAACTAATTATTAAGTTATGTATAATTATTACATTTTTTTTTTCTCTTAATTTTACTCAAAAACAAGGCAATTGTTTGATTTTTTTTTCTCTTAATTTCACTCAAAAACAAGGCAATTGTTTGATTTTCACATGAATTTAACACCGACCGACAAAAAGTTTGATTTCTTTCAATTTTTTTTTCTGAATTTCACTCAAAAACAAGGCAATTGTTTGATTTTTTTTTCTCTTAATTTCACTCAAAAACAAGGCAATTGTTTGATTTTCATATGAATTTAACACCGACCGACAAAAAGTTTGATTTCTTTCAATTTTTTTTTTTCTGAATTTCACTCAAAAACAAGGCAATTGTTTGATTTTTTTTTCTCTTTATTTCACTCAAAAACAAGGCAATTGTTTGATTTTCACATGAATTTAACACCGACCGACAAAAAGTTTGATTTCTTTCATTTTTTTTTTCTAAATTTCACTCAATAACCAGGCAATTGTTTCATTTTTGTTTTCTCTTAATTTCACTCAAAAACAAGGCACTTGTTTGATTTTTTTTTTCTCTTAATTTCACTCAAAAACAAGGCTATTGTTTGTTTTTTTTTTCTCTTAATTTCACTCAAAAACAAGGCAATTGTTTTATTTTCACATGAATTAAACACCGACCGACAAAAAGTTTGATATCTTTCAATTTTTTTTTTTCTGAGTTTCACTAAAAAACAAGGCAATTAAGGATATTGGCTATAGTCTAAATTATAACAAGTTGGCAATGATCACTAACCCTCTCAGGCAATTATTTATATTCAGCTCCGTTGACTTTTCAGGTTTGGATACATACTGGATGTATGATGCTGCCGCTAAAAAGCTGTTATGTTTGCCCGCCCGCCGCTGATTGCTTTCGTCTATTTTAACATGGTAAGTGTCAAAAGCAAATTTTATATATATTATAATATATTCATAGTCTTCTTTGGCCAAACAAAAATCCATTTACCAGTGGAACAATCGATTTTATTTGTTCCATAATAGAAATAGGGGACCACCGTGTCTGTCTGTCTGTCTGACCTTTGAAGGGCAGCCATGTTTGGAACTGTAATGTGTAGCCGAAGTGAAATTTTCACAAAAGTCTCACCAAGTGTCTGAAACGAAAATTAGCGATAAATTACCTACGTTAATAGATTGCTAATACATTTTCAAACGCAGATTGGTGGGTTGCTGAAACCTTCAAAAACTGACTGTTTGTCAACACTGTTACCAAGTTAATTAACATTAACTAGCTAATAAATTGCCACATGTCCATGTGATATTATTAATCAAATTCATTTTATTGAGAACAACTAATTATTAAGTTATGTATAAGTATTACATTTTTTTTTCTCTTAATTTCACTCAAAAACAAGGCAATTGTTTGATTTTTTTTTTCTCTTAATTTCACTCAAAAACAAGGCAATTGTTTGATTTTCACATGAATTTAACACCGACCGACAAAAAGTTTGATTTCTTTCAATATTTTTTTTTCTGAATTTCACTCAAACACAAGGCAATTGTTTGATTTTTTTTTCTCTTAATTTCACTCAAAAACAAGGCTTTTGTTTGATTTTCACATGAATTTAACACCGACCGACAAAAAGTTTTATTTCTTTCATTTTTTTTTTCTGAATTTCACTCAAAAACAAGGCAATTGTTTGATTTTTTTTGTCTCTTTATTTCACTCAAAAACAAGGCAATTGTTTGATTTTCACATGAATTTAACACCGACCGACAAAAAGTTTGATTTCTTTCATTTTTTTTTTCTGAGTTTCACTAAAAAACAAGGCAATTAAGGATATTGGCTATAGTCTAAATTATAACAAGTTGGCAATGATCACTAGCCCTCTCAGGCAATTATTTATATTCAGCTCCGTTGACATTTCAGGTTTGGATACATACTGGATGTATGATGCTGCCGCTCAAAAGCTGTTATGTTTGCCCGCCCGCCGCTGATTGCTTTCGTCTATTTTAACATGGTAAGTGTCAAAAGCAAATTTTATATATAGTATAATATATTCATAGTCTTCTTTGGCCAAACAAAAATCCATTTACCAGTGGAACAATCGATTTTATTTGTTCCATAATAGAAATAGGGGACCACCGTGTCTGTCTGTCTGTCTGACCTTTGAAGGGCAGCCATGTTTGGAACTGTAATGTGTACCCGAAGTAAAATTTTCACAAAAGTCTCACCAAGTGTCTGAAACGAAAATTAGCGATAAATTACCTACGTTAATAGATTGCTAATACATTTTCAAACGCAGATTGGTGGGTTGCTGAAACCTTCAAAAACTGACTGTTTGTCAACACTGTTACCAAGTTAATTAACATGAACTAGCTAATAAATTGCCACATGTCCATGTGATATTATTAATCAAATTCATATTATTGAGAACAACTAATTATTAAGTTATGTATAAGTATTACATTTTTTTTTCTCTTAATTTCACTCAAAAACAAGGCAATTGTTTGATTTTTTTTTTCTCTTAATTTCACTCAAAAACAAGGCAATTGTTTGATTTTCACATGAATTTAACACCGACCGACAAAAAGTTTGATTTCTTTCAATATTTTTTTTTCTGAATTTCACTCAAACACAAGGCAATTGTTTGATTTTTTTTCTCTTAATTTCACTCAAAAACAAGGCTATTGTTTGATTTTCACATGAATTTAACACCGACCGACAAAAAGTTTGATTTCTTTCAATTTTTTTTTTCTGAATTTCACTCAAAAACAAGGCAAATGTTTGATTTTGTTTTTCTCTTAATTTCACTCAAAAACAAGGCAATTGTTTGATTTTCACATGAATTTAACACCGACCGACAAAAAGTTTGATTTCTTTCAATTTTTTTTTTCTGAATTTCACTCAAAAACAAGGCAATTGTTTGATTTTTTTTTTCCTCTTAATTTCACTCAAAAACAAGGCAATTGTTTGATTTTCACATGAATTTAACACCGACCGACAAAAAGTTTGATTTCTTTCAATATTTTTTTTTCTGAATTTCACTCAAAAGCAATGCAATTAAGGATATTGGCTATAGTCTAAATTATAACAAGTTGGCAATGATCACTAACCCTCTCAGGCAATTATTTATATTCAGCTCCGTTGACATTTCAGGTTTGGATACATACTGGATGTATGATGCTGCCGCTCAAAAGCTGTTATGTTTGCTCGCCCGCCGCTGATTGCTTTCGTCTATTTTAACACGGTAAGTGTCAAAAGCAAATTTTATATATAGTATAATATATTCATAGTCTTCTTTGGCCAAACAAAAATCCATTTACCAGTGGAACAATCGATTTTATTTGTTCCATAATAGAAATAGGGGACCACCGTGTTTGTCTGTCTGTCTGACCTTTGAAGGGCAGCCATGTTTGGAACTGTAATGTGTAGCCGAAGTGAAATTTTCACAAAAGTCTCACCAAGTGTCTGAAACGAAAATTAGCGATAAATTACCTACGTTAATAGATTGCTAATACATTTTCAAACGCAGATTGGTGGGTTGCTGAAACCTCCAAAAACTGACTGTTTGTCAACACTGTTACCAAGTTAATTAACATTAACTAGCTAATAAATTGCCACATGTCCATGTGATATTATTAATCAAATTCATATTATTGAGAACAACTAATTATTAAGTTATGTATAAGTGTTACATAATATTTTGATATATGACTGTGTGTGTTTAATCTGTAAACTCCATAGAAATGGTAAACATTCTGCATTTACATAATATTAACTTTTTCATAAATTACACTGCCATCAGGGTGGAACTAAATTAACAGTTACAATTTTGTAAATTGCATAAGGATCGCATTGAAATATTTGATTGTTGAAAGGCTATTTGTTTTTCAATAATTATAATATGCACTGATCAATACACTATACAATAATATATAACTTGATCCATCCTCCGCTCTTGTATTTATTCGCTTACAAATTATTTATTATAACCGTCATCTCGATATTCGAAACGTTCGAAACGTAGCTCGTCGTGTGTGGCCCGTAAATGTAAACAAGAAGCGTGTGCGATATCATTAATAATGCATAGTTATACGTAACCATAACAATAGTTAAAAATTACCTACACGGCGGTGGAAGTGACAATTACAATTTGAATCACCGCGACATGTAAATTTGTAGCACATCAGAGATCAGCGTTGAAATAGTCAATCGGCATTTGTAAGTAGCGGCTAAATTGTACAAGTGAAATTAATAGGTATGCCATAATAACAGGCAACTGTTTAATTTTTACATTAATTAAAAACCAACGGACAATATTTTTTTTTTCCATAATTACACTGAAAAACAGGCAATTGTTTGATTTTCAAATGAATTAAACACCGACCGACAAAAAATTTTATTTCTTTCAATTTTTTTTTTCTGAATTTCACTCAAAAACAAGGCAATTGTTTGATTTTTTTTTTCTCTTAATTTCACTCAAAAACAAGGCAATTGTTTGATATTCACATGAATTTAACACCGACCGACAAAAAGTTTGATTTCTTTCAATATTTTTTTTTTCTGAATTTCACTCAAAAACAAGGCAATTGTTTGATTTTTTTTCTCTTAATTTCACTCAAAAACAAGGCAATTGTTTGATTTTCACATGAATTTAACACCGACCGACAAAAAGTTTGATTTCTTTCAATATTTTTTTTTTCTGAATTTCACTCAAAAACAAGGCAATTGTTTGATTTTTTTTTTCTCTTAATTTCATTCAAAAACAAGGCAATTGTTTGATTTTCATATGAATTTAACACCGACCGACAAAAAGTTTGATTTCTTTCAATTTTTTTTTTCTGAATTTCACTCAAAAACAAGGCAATTGTTTGATTTTTTTTCTCTTAATTTCACTCAAAAACAAGGCAATTGTTTGATTTTCACATGAATTTAACACCGACCGACAAAAAGTTTGATTTCTTTCAATATTTTTTTTTTCTGAATTTCTCTCAAAAACAAGGCAATTGTTTGATTTTTTTTCTCTTAATTTCACTCAAAAACAAGGCAATTGTTTGATTTTCACATGAATTTAACACCGACCGACAAAAAGTTTGATTTCTTTCAATATTTTTTTTTTCTGAATTTCACTCAAAAACAAGGCAATTGTGTGATTTTTTTTTTCTCTTAATTTCACTCAAAAACAAGGCAATTGTTTGATTTTCACATGAATTTAACACCGACCGACAAAAAGTTTGATTTCTTTCAATTATTTTTTTTCTGAATTTCACTCAAAAACAAGGCAATAGTGTGATTTTTTTTTCTCTTAAATTCACTCAAAAACAAGGCAATTGTTTGATTTTCACATGAATTTAACACCGACCGACAAAAAGTTTGATTTCTTTAAATTTTTTTTTTTTCTGAATTTCACTAAAAAACAAGGCAATTGTTTGATTTTTTTTCTCTTAATTTCACTCAAAAACAAGGCAATTGTTTGATTTTCACATGAATTTAACACCGACCGACAAAAAGTTTGATTTCTTTCATTTTTTTTTCTGAATTTCACTCAAAAACAAGGCAATTGTTTGATTTTTTTTTCTCTTAATTTCATTCAAAAACAAGGCAATTGTTTGATTTTCACATGAATTTAACACCGACCGACAAAAAGTTTGATTTCTTTCAATATTTTTTTTTTCTGAATTTCACTCAAAAACAAGGCAATTGTTGGATTTTTTTTTTCTCTTAATTTCACTCAAAAACAAGGCAATTGTTTGATTTTTTTTTTCTCTTAATTTCACTCAAAAACAAGGCAATTGTTTGATTTTCACATGAATTTAACACCGACCGACAAAAAGTTTGTTTTCTTTCAATATTTTTTTTTTCTGAATTTCACTCAAAAACAAGGCAATTGTTTGATTTTTTTTTTCTCTTATTTTCACTCAAAATCAAGGCAATTGGTTGATTTTTTTTTCTCTTAATTTCACTCAAAAACAAGGCAATTGTTTGATTTTTTTTTCTCTTAATTTCACTCAAAAACAAGGCAATTGTTTGATTTTCACATGAATTTAACACCGACCGACAAAAAGTTTGTTTTCTTTCAATATTTTTTTTTTCTGAATTTCACTCAAAAACTAGGCAATTGTTTGATTTTTTTTTTCTCCTAATTTCACTCAAAATCAAGGCAATTGTTTGATTTTCACATGAATTTAACACCGACCGACAAAAAGTTTGTTTTCTTTCAATTTTTTTTTTTCTGAATTTCACTCAAAAACAAGGCAATTAAGGATATTGGCTATAGCCTAAATTATAACAAGTTGGCAATGATCACTAACCCTCTCAGGCAATTATTTATATTCTGCTCCGTTGACATTTCAGGTTTGGATACATACTGGATGTATGATGCTGCCGCTCTAAAGCTTTTATGTTTGCCCGCCCGCCGCTGATTGCTTTCGTCTATTTTAACATGGTAAGTGTCAAAAGCAAATTTTATATATAGTATAATTTATTCATAGTCTTCTTTGGCCAAACAAAAATCCATTTACCAGTGGAACATTCGATTTTATTTGTTCCATAATAGTAATAGGGGACCACCGTGTCTGTCTGTCTGTCTGACCTTTGAAGGGCAGCCATGTTTGGAACTGTAATGTGTAGCCGAAGTGAAATTTTCACAAAAGTCTCACCAAGTGTCTGAAACGAAAATTAGCGATAAATTACCTACGTTAATAGATTGCTAATACATTTTCAAACGCAGATT
Source organism: Plagodis dolabraria (assembly GCA_963854805.1). NCBI lineage: Eukaryota > Metazoa > Arthropoda > Insecta > Lepidoptera > Geometridae > Plagodis > Plagodis dolabraria. Next base: position 35,853,771 of record OY978447.1, read on the forward strand.
GGTGGGTTGCTGAAACCTTCAAAAACTGACTGTTTGTCAACACTGTTACCAAGTTAATTAACATTAACTAGCTAATAAATTGCCACATGTCCATGTGATATTATTTATCAAATTCATATTATTGAGAACAACTAATTATTAAGTTATGTATAAGTGTTACATAATATTTTGATATATGACTGTGTGTGTGTTTAATCTGTAAACTCCATAGAAATGGTAAACATTCTACATTTACATAATATTAACTTTTTCATAAATTACACTGCCATCAGGGTGGAACTAAATTAACAGTTACAATTTTGTAAATTGCATAAGGATCGCATTGAAATATTTGATTGTTGAGAGGCTATTTGTTTTTCAATAATTATAATATGCACTGATCAATACACTATACAATAATATATAACTTGATCCATCCTCCGCTCTTGTATTTATTCGCTTACAAATTATTTATTATAACCGTCATCTCGATATTCGAAACGTTCGAAACGTAGCTCGTCGTGTGTGGCCCGTAAATGTAAACAAGAAGCGTGTGCGATATCATTCTTAATGCATAGTTATACGTACAAAACAAGGCAATTGTTTGATTTTTTTTTCTCTTAATTTCACTCAAAATCAAGGCAATTGTTTGATTTTTTTTTCTCTTAATTTCACTCAAAAACAAGGCAATTGTTTGATTTTCACATGAATTTAACACCGACCGACAAAAAGATTGATTTCTTTCAATTTTTTTTTTCTGAATTTCACTCAAAAACAAGGCAATTGTTTGATTTTTTTTTCTCTTAATTTCACTCAAAAACAAGGCAATTGTTTGATTTTCACATGAATTTAACACCGACCGACAAAAAGTTTGATTTCTTTCAATATTTTTTTTTTCTGAATTTCACTCAAAAACAAGGCAATTAAGGATATTGCCTATAGCCTAAATTATAACAAGTTGGCAATGATCACTAACCCTCTCAGGCAATTATTTATATTCTGCTCCGTTGACATTTCAGGTTTGGATACATACTGGATGTATGATGCTGCCGCTCAAAAGCTGTTATGTTTGCCCGCCCGCCGCTGATTGCTTTCGTTTTTTTTAACATGGTAAGTGTCAAAAGCAAATTTTATATATAGTAAATATATTCATAGTCTTCTTTGGCCAAACATAAATCCATTTACCAGTGGAACAATCGATTTTATTTGTTCCATAATAGTAATAGGGGACCACCGTGTCTGTCTGTCTGTCTGACCTTTGAAGGGCAGCCATGTTTGGAACTGTAATGTGTAGCCGAAGTGAAATTTTCACAAAAGTCTCACCAAGTGTCTGAAACGAAAATTAGCGATAAATTACCTACGTTAATAGATTGCTAATACATTTTCAAACGCAGATTGGTGGGTTGCTGAAACCTTCAAAAACTGACTGTTTGTCAACACTGTTACCAAGTTAATTAACATTAACTAGCTAATAAATTGCCACATGTCCATGTGATATTTTTTATCAAATTCATATTATTGAGAACAACCAATTATTAAGTTATGTATAAGTGTTACATAATATTTTGATATATGACTGTGTGTGTGTTTAATCTGTAAACTCCATAGAAATGGTAAACATTCTACATTTACATAATATTAACTTTTTCATAAATTACACTGCCATCAGGGTGGAACTAAATTAACATTTACAATTTTGTAAATTGCATAAGGATCGCATTGAAATATTTGATTGTTGAGAGGCTATTTGTTTTTCAATAATTATAATATGCACTGATCAATACACTATACATATGGCCCGTAAATGTAAACAAGAAGCGTGTGCGATATCATTATTAATGCATAGTTATACGTACAAAAACAAGGCAATTGTTTGATTTTTTTTTCTCTTAATTTCACTCAAAAACAAGGCAATTGTTTGATTTTCACATGAATTTAACACCGACCGACAAAAAGTTTGTTTTCTTTCA